>CM037933.1:6395000-7625000 GCA_021346845.1 Apeltes quadracus
AAGCCCTACGTCACAGATACAGGCCCGGGCAAGCATCATCTCGCAGGCGACATAATGAGCCGATGTGAAAAGCCGGGCCGATATCACACCGACCAGCCAAATATTTCTACGCGATAACACAAATGACCTTCAGCGCACAACGCACCGCAACACAAAGTGTGAAAACAGACGGGACCGGGTGGGGGGGGGGAATCAAACAACACCTCACAATACTTGCAAGACGACTTTGGGTTCCTCCCATGCCTCTTTGTTTCAGAAGGATGTGAAGCCAACAGGCGGTGGGGGAAAACAACAACAAAAAAAACAAAAAAAGGTGTTTAGCTTGACACCTGGAGAGGTTAGTTTCCAAGGGAGCACACTGCCTCATTAAGCATTGGTCCCAGAATACATCCCCAGATACCCTCCTCCCTCACAGGAGGTGTCAGTTTTCAGGGTCTCACACACTGCTGGTGGCAGAATCTTAATTTGTAAAAACAAAAACTGGATCCACGACGGGACGTGGGAGAGCGCAGACACATGGACAGTGTGGAGGAGGTGACGCAAGAGAGGAGACAAATCTGAGAGCACTCTGACAACTCCTCCCCTCCCCATCAAAACTATGTCCTGCCCTCGGTGACCCGCCCCTCCCCCTCACAGTCCAAGGCATCTGCTGACAACAGCTACACACACGCACACACGCACACCAGTAAGTCCCAACAGGCACACCGCTGCTACATGCGTTGCTCCAGCACTGTTCAAAATCCCACCTCAGCCCATCTCCTCACACCATATGCTGTTAGGGTTTTGGGGGGGGGGGGGCTGAGAGAAAAGCCACTTTGGCACTCCTCATCTTAGAGAGGCCTGCGTCTGTCACCCGCCGCACATGGAGAACCCGGGAGACAGGTGCTCCGTGCGCCTCTCTGGGGGGTGGCGGTCACGGGAGATTAAAGGGGTGTAACAGGCTGTAATACGAGCCAGCACCTGTCAGGCAGAATGCCTCCAAGCGGCGCCGCGCTGCGCGTTCTCAAACCCTCAGGGTTCCCTCGCCATCCGTGGTCCCTACGTTCCAGTGTCCCACCGCGGCCTTGGAGGGTGACGGGACATGACTTTGGGTTTAATCATTCACCCGGTGAGTTATTACAGGAGGTGGATGGGGACCATGTTTCATTTCTTGCACGTTTAATATTTCCCCAACCTCGAAAAAACATCTTTTGTCCCCGAGGACGTACCGGGGATTTTCTCTCATGCTCTGCCGTCAAACTGGAGAGAGCCGCACTACCGATTATTCCTTTATAGGCATCAATCCGCCTGTGGTATTTATTTGTGATGCAATTTCACGAAATGTCAGAATCATTTATAGTGCACTAAAGAGCCGGCTGATGTCCAGGTTTTTGGGACAAATGTATGCTGGAGATCGAATAGTTAACAGCAAAACCTGAGCCGTTGTCCTGATGTAATTATTTCTGTTCAGCGTCTTAACGAAAACATATTGTGGGCTGCACTTAATCAATATGGATAATCAGTGGATCATGGATTATGGATGAATAATATATATATATATTTTCTTCTCTTCTTTTAAGAAACCTTTACATCCCAATGACCAAATTGAATAAAGCTAGAACCAGCAGACTTTTTCCTTCCAGTCTGATAAATGACTACAACCCAACATTTGTTTCAGCCATACTCCGCTCGGAACGTAGAAGTGTTGCTTTTTGTTTGCATTTCCACAAGCACCACGCATCAAAAAGCTGAACACAAAACCACTGTGTAAAAGTCGCTGGGCATTTTAATCCTCCCGGCAGATCTGGGGTTTGACGTGGACAGTGGCGAGAGGCGATATCCGAGGGCTGAGGAGACTCATTACAATCGGTGAGACGCTGCTCATTAGCTGCCCAGCGGAGCACAGCTCCCAGACGCCGGCCAGGCTGCTTCTACAACACGGCCGCCCCCCCCCCTCCCCCCACTCCCCCCAGCCAAGGAAGCCGTCTCCGTGACGGAGCCCACTCGGGCCGACGCGACGGCCGAGAGGTCGGCAGTGCTCAAGCGAGTCACACGCTCGCCTCTGGAATGCTCTTCCATTAGCACGGACACGCGAAACACATCGCCCAGCCCTACAAAACTCAAATATTATACTTCTGAAGGGGGGTGGGGGGGTGGGGTGGTGGTGGTGGTGGCGGGGTTGCATGTGGACACAGAAAGTGACGTATACTTTCCAGAGGCCCCGTTTGTCAAAGAAACGCAGCCCAGTGGCGACCCACGGAGCGCGATACAAGCGCCCACTCCCGCTCACTTACCCATACTGCCTCTGGATGAGCGCTGGGTGAATGGGCTGCACGCCGATGGATATGCCTGGAAGACAGGAGGCCGGCTGTCAGACATACACACACACACACATACATTTGCATTTACAGAGGAGGCCCGGAGAACAATACACAGAGGACACGGAGAGACACAGGCAGCGCTTGTTTTCAACCAACCACAAGTGGTACAACAGTTACAAATGTGCAATACGCTGTAGTAGAGCATGTTCACAGGGGGGGAGGTGTGGACATTCATTTTAGCAACTCGATTGCCGATTTAACTGGACGTCACGACATGAGGCATCTCACCGGTCTGTATGCTGCGGGGTTTGGCACCCAGGTAGGCCAGGTTCACGTTGGCCTTCCTGCCGTCGATGATGGGGTTGGGATCCTTGCAGGCCCTCTCGGCCGCGCCCCGGTCCGTCATCGTCACCTGGCGACGGAGTCGAGAGTCGTCAGCGAGGTCTCGAACGCAACACCGCGTTACTCATTAACCCGTGTAACGGACTGCAGCGCGGCGGGTAATAAGTCAACCATCCGGGGCCAAAAAACAAAACCAAAAGCCACTCGAAAAGCTATCAAAATGGACGGTCTGTTTGTCTCACCATGACCCTCAACAGGCTTTCCACTGTGGAGAAACAAAAGCACAATGATGAGCTTTGAGAACGGCCCACAGCGGCAGCCACTTGATCGCCACTCAGGCCGAGCAGACCCGCTGAAATATGGTTCTGAGCTGCAAGCAGCTTATCCAATTAGGGACGAATTATTAAAGGAGATTGTTATTAGTCCGCCCCCCCCCCCCCCTCCCCTTCACCCTCCAGGCATTAGACGAGTCCTTCTGTTTTGATTGCCACATTGTGCCAACTCAGAGGGTTCAGGCACCTCGGGGTGCGGGCCGGGCAGTGAATGTGGGCCACGCCGCGCATCGCTCCGGAGGACGTTCGTTAAAGAGCAGCGTGCCTCTTGGTGGTGGAAGGATCCGGAACAAAGCCCACTCCAGGGCCTGTGTTGTGAACACACAGGAAGGAACGAGGCTGTGTTTACACTGCGAAGAGCCTTGCTGTGGGTGGGAGGGAGGGAGGGTTCCCCCACTAATCCACCTCTAAAGTGTGTTTAAAAAATAATAATAATAAAAAAAAAAAGGTGCGCTCAGCTCTGCAGCGCCTCACTCCACTCGTGCGGTCTTTGACTGAAACGAGCCGAATGAGCAGGTTGCCTCGCGCCGCACAAAAAAAGCGGTCCGGCGTGTCCCTGCCAGAACACCTGACGGCCCCCGAGCCTGTTCGACCGGAAACACCGGCCTCAGCGCTCAGCCGTTGGATACCGGCTGAACTCACAGGGCGGCTTTCCTCCGGGCCGGGGCGCTGATGTGTAAACACAGAGAGCAATTGTCTTGCATTTCTGACTTTGGAAGATAAACATGCACACATGGCAGTTTTCCATTCCTTCTTTGGCCCGACAGTACATTCGGCCTGATGCGTCTTTTCAAGGTTCTGGTAAATATTTGCATTTCTTGTGCTGCTTCTGTTCTTTGTGTCCAAGAGAGAATAACCATCTCCAGCTATTGAACCGAAGTAATCTTTTATTGTAGGTTTAAAAGGCTCCTAGATATTTCCCATTAAACTGAAAGGATCAAGCTGTGATTTAAGTGGCAGGCAAGAACAAGGTACAACAGTTTACATTTTACACAGACTAAGAAAAGACCAAAGAAAACACAAAAAGTACATTTGTGCAAAAGGAGGGAGACAATTTTTGGTTGTAGGAATTTCTTTCCAAGCAGCCAAGATGGGATGCAAATCATGTGCTATGGCCGACTGCCCCGTTATTTTACAATGGAGGCCCCCTGCGCAAGGTCAGCCTCCCCACTGCTTCAAAGTAACCATATAAAGCGAGCAGGGAAGTGCGCGCGCGGGCACACACACACACACACACACACACACACACACACACACACACACACACACACACACACACACACACACACACACACACACACACACACACACACACACACACACACACACACACAAACACACACACACACCCAAAGCCATAAGCTGCGGCGGCTCGAGGGTGAGCAAAGGGGGATGGGAGGGGGGGCATCGGACATATGTTGAAATATAATCCCAGTTATCCATCAACATGTGTGATTCCCCCCCCCCCGCCTGCTCATCATTAAACTGAAATTAAAGCTAGACGCCGTTCAAATGATACGAATAAGCTTCTGCGTTGATGCGTTGTCTCATGCTCATGCAGTAGCTGCACCTCGCAGGGAAAATGAATTCACACAACTTCACACACGGGGCAAACAGACACAAACAAGCCCGGAGCCGTCATGTCTAACGCGCAGTAGCGGCGCCGGGGAGCCGCGCGTCTCACGGTGGTTATGCCGGTCGCACGGCCGCGCGCGCTTGTCGGTACTCACAAAGCCGTATCCTCTGGATTTACCGGTCTGCCGGTCCGTGATCACCACCGCCTCGTCGATCTCCCCAAAGGCCTCGAAGTATTTCCTCAGCGAGGCGTCGGTGGTGTGGTACGGCAGCCCGCCGACGAAGATCTTGGTGAAAGTGGTGTCCTTCTGGAGCGGCGAGGGATGCATGACTTCCAGCGCTCCGTTCATGAACTGATGCAGAAGCATTGGTTCGGGGAGGAGAGGAGACCGGGAGGGCGCCGCTGGAAACGTACTGAAGCGCCTAACAACGTGCCAGCATCCGGACGGGACGGCGTCTCTCACTGTCGCTGCGCGGCCGCGTCCCTCTCGCGCTGTGACCTTCGCTCGAAGTTGGAGCAACCTGATGGAGGAGTACGTCTCGCGCGGGGGAGGAGGGAGGGAGGGAGGGCGTCCAAACTTCTTTCTTTGACGCCGTGAAGGGGTAGGGGGGGAGTGCCGGAGGTTTTTATACGCCGTGATTAAGACCGCGCCCACTGAAGCCTCTTGACCAATCGGCGTCACCGGTGAGCGCCCACTCGCGCCGCGGCTCCGCCCACTCGCTCGCCCCTCCGCGGCGCCGTGCTGCACCTGCTTTTGTCCTTTTACGACACAAAGAAAAAGCCCGAACGGCAGCGTGGAAAGCGCGGCTCCGCCACATGGTCGATGTGCTGCTGTAGCGAGGAGGTGATCCTCCGGGCTTCTGAGCTGTGTTACCGTCTGGAACCTAAAAGGAACCGTTACTGTAGGTTTATTGACGCCTTTGCTGCGACTTGACACGACTGTGACATGGCGCACACGTTGGGAAACAGGACGCATGAATACATGAATTATTCGCTGCAGACGTCTTGGAACACGATGACTTCTATAAAATCAGTTTGGTCGGGGCCTGTAAACTTTCTTTTAAAAAGGTGTCCATCATCGCAAATCTCATTACATTTCACAATGTTCTTTGTCTTTTTAATAAATCAGTATGCAATAGAGGTACAGAAGAGCATGACATATTCATCTACAACTGCTCAAATGATGTAGGCTATAATATCGGTTTGATTATTTCATAATCTCTTTTGGGGAGGATTTTGCCCAGAAAGGACAAAACGGTGTGTCCTTTAGTTAAATGGACTGGTTAAAGCAAAACATGACTACTTCATTGGACATCGTCACAACAGGTCTACCTTATTATTACCCTATAATGCACTGCCATTTATGCTTTCCACCCAGAAACACAGATAACCAGCGATGGAAAGGGCTGATCCAAGTGTCCATGGCAACAGGTCAATCCCGCATAAGCTTGTTAATTGCCCCCCCCCCTGCCCCCAAAAACTAAACAAAACAGCGTGCCTTGTAAAAGAAACCTGTTGGTGCTGATTGAAGAGCACAGGAGACACTGGTCTAGAGGTGAGGCATAATGTCACTCTTCGAGGGCTGAGAAGAGCCACTGAACTGTGGCGGCAGCATAGCACACCACCCCCCAATTCCCCCAACCCCCCCAGCACCGAGGGTCAAGTTAACAGTTAGGTGACACACTAATGACCTCAATATAAAGGCATTTAATTCACACCTCCTTCTCTATGAACTGATCCACGTTTCCCTCATCGCCTTTGTAGCTGCCCATGCTACCTCTTTCGTATCCTCCTGATAAATTACCCCCCATTTCCAGCACACAAACCCCTGCCAAAAGGACTGAACCTGGATGAAGAGCCCTACTGCCCTGCTTTGATCTCCCACCCCGGCTCTTTGCCTTTTCTTCAGCCTACTGTTGCAGTAAAGACTCGAGGGGACAAAATGCTCCACCTGCTGGTTAATCTTGGTTAAAACAAGCACACAGGAGGAGTCATTGTAATACAGATGTTCAAAGTTTATCGTTTTGCTGTTGGGATGATTCCAATGCGAGAAAACAGTATAGTAAATAGTTTTGCATGCACATCACAGTCCAGTGATTCCCAAACACACCCTTTAAACACCTAACACCATACGTCCGTTTCTAACCCTCAGGCTTGAATAAACGTGTTCAAATCTAACAGTGTGCACTTGGTTATTTATTTTACATCCCAGTTTTAGTCACGGAGCTAAACCACAGAATAACAGAAAATCATAACAAAATAAAAAGTCTCTGTATAGCAATGGAAAAAAACAAAAATCTGAACACAAAAAAAAACACAAAAATGAATGACAAATGAAGCCAACCCCTTCTAGGGTGACCTCTGTGATCAATTGTTACACAGCGCTCATCCGCGGCAGGTTGGCTGGGCCCCTCAGATTGGTCCATGTGCGGTACGCAGCACCGCGGCATTGGTCCTGGGGTTCGCCGAAAAGAAGGAAGGAGTCTCGAGCTCACAAACAACACACGCTTAAGCAGGTCTTCCGCATTTCCTCACAACAGACGCGCCGTGGCGCGACAGATCTAAAGAGAGGAGGGGGGGAGGAGGGGGGAGTCAGTCACAAGGCACAGAGGTATTGAATTGACGGAGCCCCCATGTTTACAGACAGCGGCTTCCCCTTCTCTCACCATTTCTTGTTCCGAGGCTTCAGCTCCTCGGCAGCACTCCTCAAGAAGATGTAGTTCTTCTTCTGTGGGTTGTAGTACTCATGGCCCTGAAGAATTCAGATGAGAGCCCAAAATGAACGCGAGAGAGGATGCCAGCATGAACTACTGTAGTGAAATACAAACCCTCGCTAACCCTTTTTGCGAAGAATTAACACTCACCTTTGACCAGTCGTAACTGGAGGCATACGCAAAGATGTTGCCGTTGCTGTTGAAGCAGCACGCTGTTATAGGCTGGTCGAGCTGCTCCGAGGTCTTCAACTTTGTGCGCGCGTCTTTGTCCCAAAAGCTGAAGCGCCCATCTGAGCCCACGGTGGCCAGTGTGCCGTGGACGGGGTGGAAGGAGATGGCGTTCACCTGATGGGGGAGCATCATTAGCCGAGGGAACATCTACACTAGTTTGACTTTTATGACTGTGTTACAACGATGGGGATTTGAGAGGAAATTGTGCCATTATTGAAAAGATGCAATTATAGAATTCGGTGAATTTGAAATGAGAATTAAATGTCAATAATAAGCCATATTCACATTAATCTCAGGTATTGAACACTGAGCTGAATTAACCAATATTAAGAGACCCGTTTCACTCCAAAAGTGTCCATTATCACTATTGCACATAGTTCCACTTAGGATCTTCCTACTATATCAAACAGAAGGTCTGTTGTACGAAAAGTTATATTGTAGGAATTTGCATCACAATTATTTATAATAGATCTCAGGAACTGGTTGAACGTTTACGATCTAATTGAAGAGCACAAAAGATACAAATCACACCGTTTTAGAAAAGCAAACCACTTACGGCGTAGATGTCCTGTGGGGTGGTCGTGTTGGTTCCATTCGACCTGTGACACTTAAAGGTGAAGTTATCTTTGGCCCTAAATGGATTTAGGGAAAACACTCATGTCAAACTTTGTTTTAGGCCTTTGACAGCAATATCAGTTTCTTAACTTATGCAAAAACAAAATGTCAGATACGCTTGCAGAAACTTGTTTTAAACACTCACGGGTTGGGAGGGTTGATGTAGTGGATGGCCACTCGGCCCTCAATGCTTCCCAGTGCAAAGCCTGTGGGCTTGTTCTGCTTGTCCTTGAATATGGCGACACAGCGGTGCTACAGGATTAGATGAAAACAAAAAGTATAAATGAAGAAATATACCTTAACATGAATGATGAACATCAAACTAGCACGTTCCTCAATGTATAAAAAAAGGCATTACACGTAGGGAAAGACCAGGAGGAAATATTTCATGGACGCCAATGATCACCTGATGTTTGAGAGGAGAATCTATCCTGCGAAATTCAGAGGGTTGGTTCTCCAGCTGGTACACTATCAGGCCTCTATCCGCTGTGGCAACCACAGCCATGGGGTACACCTAAATATAACCAGGGAGGTGAAGAAAAACACACAGGGTCACATTTTCAATCATCTTCTCCTCTCAACAATTACTACAGTTGATCATTATCCTCATAAACCACTTACGACATCGGCACAATAGGATCTCTCTGGCATCTGCAAAGACATCATGGGATTTGGAGACCGGGTGTCCCAAAACTGAAGAGGAAAACAAAAAAGGCTGTCAGAAAAATGGTCTTTTTCGGAGCGATACGCTGGATCCTAAGTGCAAAACAGCAAACCAAAAAATGTGTTGATATGTCCTGTGTCCTGTTGTACCTTCAGCGTTTTGTCCCAACTGCCAGTCATGATACAGCTGTAGTTCGGAGCTTTTATCCAGTGGATGGATTTGATCGGGCCGTCATGCTGGCAGGAGAAATTAGGAGAGGTGTAAGGCGAGTCTGCTTCATGACTATGACCTTGGTATTAATTTTGTATATTCTCATCCAACCTGTGCAATCTGCAAAGCTTGATTGCTGTTAAGATCCCACACCTTGGCAGTTTTGTCACAGGAGGCGGTGAAGACCTTACTCCCATCCTGGCAAAAAGAACAGCACATCGTAAACGGCTCCGTGGCCGAGCATCTACTGGGCTCCAACTACTTCGTGGGATGAAACTTACGTCACTCCAGCACGCATCCAGCACTGGGCCTGTGTGCATCTGTTGGGCTTTAGGTACCGTCTGCCCATTGTCCTGAACCTCCCAGCACCGGACCTAAGGTCAGACGACACCACGTAGCAAGACTCTTAAACTAGAATGCAGAAGTAGTCATTCATGGAAGAACAAGCCTCTGGATGAAGGGATCCACTTAAACCTCAGAAGAACTCAAATTATAATCCTCAGGTCTTCGCTAAATGGACCCAATCTACCGGTGTATAACTCACATCGTTGGCCCACGATCCCCCGATGAGGAAGTTCCCTGGCATGGTGGGGGGACTGAAAGCCAGACAGCTAATGCTGTCATCTGGAGGTGAAGTCACCTCGACATCCTGTTACAAAATAAACAGCAAATGCAAACAATTCACCGTCACAAGCAGTTTTTATGCAACCATCGTAATAGGTCATACAAATCCAGCATGCAGTCTTACCTTCATGGGATTGTGGCTGTCTGTCGTTGCGTTCCCGAAGACACCTGTCCCCGCTGCTCCGAACCCGGAGGTTGCTCCAAATAAACTCATGGTGCATTAACGTTGTTGGTTCAGCGCGCCTAAGAGAGAAGACGGGGGCAAGGCAGAGATCATGAATGAACACCGTCATGGGGTAACAGGTAGCAGCGTCTGCTGCCAGACACACGTCTGCGGGGATGTTACGTTAGCGTCGGATCTAAAAAAAAGGGCGTCTCAACAAGCACATTGTGTGCGCATGTGACGCTATGTTGCTAACGTTACGCCATTGCAGAAAAAGCCTTCAGCTGCCTCGCCTAAACATAACGTTATCACTTAAGATAAACGATCGGGTTAGATTCCATGAAACCGTAAGATAACTTACGTAACGTTAAACGAGAAGAATTGCCACTTGACAAGACGATCGGTTAACGCCGCTAGCTCCTTACGCTAATGTCAGCTAGCTTGTTAATAAGATAGCATATGGACAGTTCAGCCGCGGAAGGTGCATCAAACACGTTTGAGCGTTTGTACGGTTAATGTTCTCCAACCCAGTCGTTTTGTGGTTTAGCAAGTGACGTGGTAATTCAACGCTAGCTATCGGTAGCTAGCGTTGAATTTGTTTTAGAGATCAGTTGCTGCGGTAGGGTAACGTAAGCTATTAATGCAACATTTCCGGAGAACTTTACAGTGATAAACATCGTATCATATCCAGATCAGTCTCCCGACTACATCACTATACATACCCCAAAATGTGTTGTACTATAAATACATCCGTAACGCTGAAAATGCCTAAATAATTTGGCGCATCAAAAAAGTGGCGCTTGTTCCACGGTGCGTCGAGGTTTGATGACGTAACTGAGCCCGTGACCGCATGCAATGTCCCGAACAACCGCCCTGAGGCAGTGAATGGAAGCAAGTATGAATATATAGAATATCATTTTCATTCCAATGTAAACAAGTATCTTGCCGTTTTTAGGATACATTTAATATCTCGGTAATACTCGGTATTTCATTTTGTTTGAAATAAAAGTCAAGGCTGGATTACCATCCCATTCCAAATCGATAAGAGTACCCCAGGGCCACAATAGTCGGTGCAGTGCACCTTCTCTGCCTGCCAAAGAAATGCAAAAGTAGTCAAATACTGATGAGTGCCAATAGTCAACACAATCACATTTTTTTGCCAACTAAACAATGTCCTCAGGATTTTGACTTTAGCGGTATATACATAGTTCCGAATGATTAGCCTACTATAAAAATTACAAAAGAATTTTAGTATACAATGAAGATAATTTGTAACTTCAAGGTGTCTTCAGGTTAGTAGTGAACTTCAATCTATTGCCAAATGATGTAGCATAAAGTGGAAGTACAAGACCTAAACATTTCTATCAGTACATCATTTTTATAGTACTGTCCAAGGGGGCTAATTTTGCCATGTTATAATGCCTGCGACCGGAAGATGATCTGATGGTGATGATGTGACATTTGGACCTCCAAACAGTCCTTGAACAAAACAAACATGTGTAGGCTTGTTGTCACTAACAACATTGTGGAAATCTGGTTACGATTTAGGTTTCATTCTGTGGCTTCATGACACATTACACTTCCAATTTTACGTTTTGATCCAGTCATCGCTGTCCTCTCAACTCAGTAAAGCACACATTCAGTGCGGGGTGGTTACTTTATCATTCATTGTGCACCCCCACCCCCAATTACTCTCTATTAAAGGAGTTGCAGAGTGCTTTGCACATTGTTGTAGTAATTTATTGGGGGCTACTGGCATGTCCCTTCCTGTCCCTGTGCTGCTGATCGCTCAAACTCCTCAACAATTAGGGTGGGCCTGTGTTTATTGTTTGAGTTCAAAGGTGGAGGGATTACAGGATTTTACCACTTTACCTTTGGACTGATCATTAAGCTTTTCACTTAGTGATGAGGACACGTGTTCCCAGCGTTGAAGCACCCATCTAGTGGATAATGGGATTTGAAAATAATTTAATGTTGACGAATCATGGGTTCATGGCAGCCAGGCTACTGCTTAGAAATACTTTAAAATACTTTAAAAAAGGTCCGTTTTCATCAGTGGCCAAACATTAATGTCCAAACAAAGTCAAAAACTAATTTGGTTTGAAAGGGTCCACACCCTATGTTATTAGCAAGATATACAAGTGCACTTCACGAGCTATCCTCCCTCGTTGACTCACCCCTACCAACTCTCCCAATCTTTCCAGTATTGGTTTATCCCACTTTAAACCCCTCCGGCCCCTCCCCTGACACAGCGCCTCGATAAAATCCATTCCCAAATTCCCATCAAGCGGAGTAGGCTACACCACCAACACAGCGCGCAGCAGCAGATGATGACGGAATGCTGTTCGGAGTTGATAGAGGATAGTATTTTACTCCAACAACGAGGAAGGGAACTGTGTACATAGGAAGCGCATCCCAGTTTTTATCCTAACTTTCAACCAGAGCCGCGCGTAAAAAAATGGGTAAATTGGTGACAGGCGCCTTGGCGACGATGACTATCCTCCGGTCGTGGGTTTGCTGCGTGGTGGCCTCGCAGGTCGCCTTCTCCAACTTCTCCGTGGACAACGAGGTGCGCTCCAGCTTCATCCAGCGGCGGCTGCGCAGCCAAGAGCGCAGGGAGATGCAGCGGGAGATCCTCTCCATCCTGGGGCTGCCGCATCGGCCGCGGCCGCACGCGCACACCAAATACAACGCAGCGCCGATGTTCATGCTTGACCTCTACAACACCATCTCTGCAGACTCCGAGCTTCCCGGCTACTCCTACTACAAGCCCGTTCTACCGACCCGGGTCTCCCCCGTGGTCACCTCCCAGGACAGCCGCTTCCTGGATGACGCAGACACAGTGATGAGTTTTGTCAATCTCGGTAAGTTTACACTATCGACAAGGGTCTTGTTTCCAATTTGAACATAATATTTTATATTTGCGTTTAAGAATTTGAGTGTCTTGGCTTTACGAAATATTACCACAGGAAGTTGGTTTACTGTGATAATTTGTTTTTCCTTTTTTATGTTCTTTGCATTGCGTTCTTACAATGTTGAGCATTCAAGTTTTGATTGAACCGGATTTCCAATGATTTCCTCCTTATTAATATTCAGCCACCACACAGTGCATTGGTTAAGTGTGTGTTTGAGCCAGTGTTTCTAGCATTGGGGCTTTTAGGGCACTTTCTTTACTCGAGATCAGGCATTATGCATTCCGAGCTGTAAATGTTATGACAACATGCCTGTATCCGATTTCACCAGAATCCCTTCAAAGCTTTGGGGAAGAAGCTTTAGCGCTTTGTTTCGCATGACCAGGAATCGGACGGGCCTTTCTAAACCTCCGTGGAGTGAGAGTCAAGTTAGATTAAGATTGCATCAAAACATACGTTATTGTTGTTGTAATCCCTGATAGTAAAGGTGCTTGTGTTGCGTTCATTCCTGCAGTTTTGTGTGTGTGTGTGTGTGTGTGTGCGTGGGTAAATCACGGTGGTCACAGGTGGGAGTTTGGGCCCACCCAGACAAAATGAAACTATTAAAGGCAAATCCTTCCTTTCAACGTTGGCTCTAATGTTACCAGGCAGCAGACAGCACGGCCTGCGGCTCTTGTCCGGATGTCGTTACACCCAAAACCAACCTGTGTCTTCTTTATGCCCCCCTTCAATCTCAGGGGGAAGGGTCATAGGTCAAGCGCAACAGATTGTTTTTTCAGGAAACCTTAAATCCTTTCCCTTGACATTGAAACGGAACTGAAGCCTTAAAAAATGCCGCCATTTAGACCTATTTTCTTGCCCATAAATGTGGAGTTAATACAAAACATTTGATAGCTTTAAAAGGATTAGAAACAGAAGATTTCAAGTGCTCGAGTACTTCTGATGGACTGAAGCAAATGAGATCTGAAAACATCACATGGCAGACTGCTGATGTGCATCTGAAGGCCGAAGGAAACGACGGGCAGATGAGTGTGCAATATTTCTCTCTCAAGCCCACCACGTCCTCCCCCTGTGCTGATGATTGGCGCAGGTTTTAGCTCCCACAAAGTGCTGCAGGCACTCTTGGTGTTCCTTGATGACCGCTTCAATAGTTAACTGCATTATGGTGTTTCCCTTTCCAAAGACTACAACTTCCAGCTGCTGTAGAGCTGCCCTGGCACACAGGTACATCCTGCAGGTGGACAATAATCAGGAAAAGTTCAAGGAACAAAAGTTCCATTTGTTAGACTCGTTATGCAGACTTAGTCATTAAAAAGTCTACACACTTCACGTCACATCCCTGCCCACATGCTGATACACATACACGGCTGCATGTGTTTACTTCTGTTAGAATGCCAAACCACATGTCATTCTTGAGAAACACCAGCAGGAAGCATTTGACTCCTTTTCATGCAACATTAGACAAGGCAGCTGCTTTTGCGTTGCACATTTGTGATTCCTCTTGTATACTTATTTATAAAGAAATACATCAAATGCAGTGCAGAGGACTGACATGACAGTCAATTATATCAGTTGTTGCTGTCGTATGCGTTCAGTGCAGGCTTTTCTTCGGTGCGTTGACGTTAACACACCTGCATGGGAAAAAGTAATGAGCAGAAGTATCACTGGCTTTAATGAAAAGAGGTTACGCAATGCTTTGCAGCTGGAGGAATCAGCCGTGTTGCAGGAGAACACTATGTGTATTGTGTCTTTTAGAAAAAGCGAGAAGAAATGTGTTTGTCCTGTTAAGCTGACCTCTAAGAAGCCTAAGGAGATCATACTGAGAATTCCTCCCACCCCCCCACCAGAAAATCCCATTAACCGTCTCATTATTCATACATCGTGTGCAAAATAATTCCTCTCCGACCAGACCAAAACCAAATCATCTTGGGTTTGTCGTTGATCAGCATACATTCTGTTGATAACAATGTGTGCATAAGTGAGGTATTTCTTCGCCAAAGTTCTTTTCGTTGGCGTCGATAACCTGCAAAGGAACTGCTTGAAAAACATTGTCAAACTTGTCCGTGCATGCAAAGAGTCATGGATTTGGACCCTTTTCACTTGGGCAAAAGGTTTAAAAACGAACTTCAAAACGAAAGTCTGAGCTTGAATGACGCATGGAATGACACAAGTCATGTCTGCATCCGCAAAGATAATATCTCTGTCTAAAATGTATAGTTTTATTTTCGTCCAGATCTGCTGATACATCATAAAACCACCCATGCTCATGCTGATGGGTGCAAAAATAGAATTTACCACAAAATTGCAATAAGTTAAAGATAGCTTTGTGGCTGTGTGGCCCCCCCAGCGTGAGGAGTAATCTGAAGTGTTGAAATGCCTCCCAGAGGGAAGTTTGCATATCTGAGGTCTGATCTCTGCAGCTAATGGTCCCTAACATAAACACACTGAGTCCTTACAAGCAATTATTGCTTTCATAAAAACACCCCGCGTTCCCTTCCACCATTTAATTGCGGTCAAACAAATGACTAGCAGGGCTCAGAATGCACTGCTCTTAACGATTAACGGCTTGTGTGTGTTTCTGTGCCGTTAGAAATGTTTTTAGAAGACTGTGAGTCATTTCTAGTGTGTAGGTGCGGTGTGTTTGGTTGTCAGTGCACTGAAACAATCGAGGACCCCTCGGTGGGAGTGCAGGCTGATGTCACGATGATGTCATCATGCACGCCAGTGGGCAGGGTGTGTTTAAGGTGACTAATCGCCGCTGCGCTGCGCACACCTTCACCAGAGGACAAACACGCTGTGAAAACAAGGCACTGGAAAGCTTCAGGACGCCTTCGGGGTCTTTCTGACCCACCGTTCCTGTGGAAAGTCTGAGAGGCGGAGCGCTTCAGCTGGCTCGGGGCGGGGCGGGAACCCCGCGGTGCCCCCGTCCACCGACCGCTGCTGCTTTGCTTTATCCTCTGCGCTCACATGCACGGCGAAATGATCACGGAGTTGTGGGTGGTACAGACTCTGGTGGCGAAGTCACACATAAATCTGTGTGCGTTTTCAATACTTTTATGTGTGTTGGTTTGTAAGAGCACACTGGCAGCTGCGGTTTTCCGGGGCAGTGCCTTAAAAGGCCTTTTCTTGTGGTCGGCACATGTGTGCAATTTACACAGGGAGCCCAACTGAGCCCTGAGCGTGTGTTCTTTTTCTCCCCCACATGTATTGGCCCGTATGGCAAACTTAACTAATGTTTAGATCAATGGCTCAGAGAGCAGCATGCTTCCTATTTCTGACCCAGTGCTTCCGAGATGTGGGCCCAGCGACACACATCAGAGCGGCATTTCATTGGGTGACAGTTTTGACATGTGCGTGGGTGTCAGCTGAAGCAGGCAACAATGTGTGTATAATTATCTTTAATTATGATTTTAAACGGAGTGTTCATCACCATCGCCTCCTCTTTCTTTCTCTCTCTTTCCAGTAGTCGATCGGGATACTTCGCACCAGCAACACAGAAGAGAATTCCGGTTCGACCTTTCCCGCATTCCCGACGGCGAAGCCGTCACGGCAGCAGAGTTCCGCATTTATAAAGATTTCATGCGGGAACGCTATGAGAACGAGACCTTCAGAGTCAGCGTGTACCAGGTCCTGCAGGAGCCCCCAAACAGGTACGGATGTTTTCTTTCCCACCTCAAATACCACAGTCCAGAAATACAAGTCCTGCATTTAAATAGTATTGGAGTACAAATATACTTCAAAGTACCAAAAGTAGAGACTAGCGTAATTCATTGTCTGATAATCATTTAGAGTTTTTATCTGAATCAGTAAAATAACTAGTACCTGGAGATATTAAATAAATGTAGTGGAGTAAAGAAATACAATATTGCCTCTGTGATGTAGTGACTTGGAAGTATGGAGCAAACAGAAATACTCAAGTGAAGTACAAGTACCGCAAAATGACTTTCCCCCGTGCTATGCAGGGATCATTTAACTCAGGGAATGCCCCAATGCCAACAGTCAACAGTTTACAGTGACTATTTGCACAGTGGAGAAGTTCCTTAGACATCCTGCAGGGGAATACTTTTTGAACAGAGCCGTCAAAGCTTCTTTCAGTGATGCACGGGATTCTCCCCTCATACCAGAGGGGTGCAGTTCCATCAAACACCTCCTGCTGCTGCGTGTCTTCCTGTGCTGGCTGGTTGTCAGGCCGCTGTGTGCGTTCAGCTGTCCGCTCCGGCCATGTCTCCCTACATTCCCCCCAGCTTGTTTCTGCTGATGTTACTGTCAGCACCCAAGCTGTTTACACAGACATTAGTGTCAATTACCGAAACACAATTATTCTCTGCAGAGCGAGTTCACTCTCACACGGTCAGAACGGGACAAGTCCCCAGGAGACGTGCATTTAGAAGGCGCAGTTCTAGTAGCGCTCTCCACCCTCGAGATGTCCACTCTGTTGCTCTAACGCAGGTAGCCATTCCTCCGTGTGCCTGTCTGTCAGCCCGCCGGCCTCTGCACTCGCACACTGTTTTGCAGCCGCTTCTGTAATTGGATAACAGCGGGAGCGATTATCCCACCGTAGAACACCCGGACCCCACACGTGGGCTTCTTTCTCAGGAAATCCAAGCTACGCCACCCACACCATGAGGTCCCCGAGCAGAAGGAATCATGTGCCGCAGGCACTAGAATTTAAAAATCCCTCCACCGGTGACAGCGGGCTGACGACGGCGTTAGAGGCGACGCCATTGTCATTCGCAGACACACAAAAGGCCACTCAGACGAGCAGCCGGCAGGACTAAAGGCAGACGTCTGCCTGAGGGCCCGAAGCTAAGTCTGCAAACAAAGCCATTGTCTGCGAGATCTGCCCTTAAGACGACACGTATCAGTGCGGGAGATTTATTCCAGGCTGTTGAGAGCTGCTTTGATGATGACCGCTGGTTTGTAGGTGGGATCCATGGTTCACGTGACGCTTTACGAAGGGGACTCAGCCGGTCTAGTATCGTTTTTAGGCTGAAATGACGGCCTCAAAAACACGTGACGCACTCAATCTTTCTCTGAATTTATTGTTTGAATGTTTTGAATGTGATATAATTCACTACGTAAAATGTCCATACAGGAATGTAACAGACTGTGTGACTCTCAGACATTTTCTGTTGTTTGGGCTTCAGCAAATATTTGATTTGAGTTGAGTTTCAGCTTTCCTTTTTAAGTGGTTTAAATCCACATCTGATAAAGTTGTAGGGCACACAGGGTAATTGAAAAATAGACTTAATCAAAGGTGATTGGGTGTGAATTTCCTCGCTGAGGGACGAACTAAAGGATTATCTTATCTTTCCGAGCTTTAAATTTAGTTTGTTTGCAGCCCACATACATTGACCGTCTGGCCCTGTTAACACGTTCTCTGTTAGACTGAATTCAAGTGCCTGCTTGGGCTTAAGAACAACATTCCACTTTTACATTATACTATATTAATATAGAGATTAGAAAAAGAAGGGTTATAATTCCTGCACGGTTGCAGGGTATAGTTATAAACACTTTTAAAACCAAAGCTGATTGTTTCATCGGAATCCGAATGTGCTGGCATTGTTGTCCAAACACTTACTAACAAATACGGGACCACACATTTTGTGTCGTATTTTTTTAGTAATTTGGATGAAAATTGCATGACAGCCGACCATTTTCCTATGCATACCACACACTTCGAGATTGTTTCCATGCACTGCAGACAGCGCTTGCTTTCAATTGGCAGTTATTTCAGGAATGAAAATCAATTTTCAGAAACTTAAAAAGATGACGTGCGTAACAAATCACAGTAGACATTTTGTCCGAGGGGAAAAATGTAGAATATGTACATCTGCAGCCAAACAAGGATACTCCATTGAAAACCTGTTTTGGGCACTAAATGCTTCCAACCTGAAAATGCCCTGAATTCCATGGCGTGCCGTCCTCTCCTCAGCAAAGTGGAGCTCTTGCTGCTGGACCAGCGAGAAGTGTGGGCCACAGAGGAGGGCTGGCAAGTCTTTGACCTGACCGACACCATTAACCTCTGGCTGCTCGACCCGGAGCAGAACCTCGGCCTGCACCTGGTCCTGGAGGACAGCCATGGTTAGTCAGTGCCATACACACACACTCATACGGGGAGCGGCAATACAGACCTTGTCTGGAGTGATGATCTAATGCTTTCTAACCCTTTGGGGAAAAGGACCACTGCATATTGAGTCTGTAGGACCTTCTCACAGGGTTTAATGTTAAACTAGCAACGATACCAGTAATGATTGTTTAGTAGGGACCTCCGTGTGTTATGTTCATCGTCACTGTTTGGTTGAGTCTCTTATTGTTTTTTTGTTGACCTGCTCTCCCATAATAGGTCAGAGGAGGAAGCCAAGACTGGCGGGGATGGTGACAGGAGGTGGACCTCAGGAAAAGCAGCCCTTCATGGTTGCCTTCTTCAAAGCCAACGAGGTGCGCTTCCGCAGCATCCGCTCCGCCCACGGCCACAAGGGGGGCCGCCAGTCCAACCGCTCCAAACCCCAAAGGACCGTCCAAGATGCCCTCAAGGCAGTGGAGGCGGCAACAGGTGCCCAAACCCTTCAAATCTCACTATAATCTACTCCAGTTGTGATTTAAGTGGCTCTGATCCACTGGCCTTTAACCATTTGATCCCTTTGATACTTGTGTGCATCCTCACACTTGCATCTTTTCCATTTCAGACAACCGTGGCTTCTCCAAAGAGGGATGTAAAAAGCATGAGCTGTACGTCAGCTTTAGAGATTTGGGATGGCAGGTATCATTATTTTGATCTCATTTGTAATATAACTACACGGTCAAAAGAGACAATTGAATGTGATTTGCTGATGGTTGTAATGTGAGCAGGACTGGATCATCGCACCAGAGGGCTATGCAGCATACTACTGTGAGGGGGAATGCGCCTTCCCTCTCAACTCCTACATGAATGCCACCAATCATGCCATTGTGCAAACTCTGGTAAGTCCCACGGCAACAGGCGCTTTCACTACAACCTCCATTTCCTGTGATGATTCATTCACGCGTCTTCTGACCACAGGTGCACTTCATCAACCCAGACACCGTGCCCAAGCCCTGCTGCGCCCCCACGCAGCTCCACGGCATCTCCGTGCTCTACTTTGACGACAGCTCCAATGTCATTCTCAAGAAGTATCGCAACATGGTGGTCAGAGCGTGTGGCTGTCACTGACCCCCCTCCTACCCCCTCCCCCACACACACACACTTAACAAAGGCAGAAGTAAAGGAACCAAGAGATGATCGACTCGGTGGTCACCAGGGAGATCTTGCCACAGAACAAACTTGAAATAAACTGGCGTCCTGTCCTCCAGTGCAGTACTAACCCCTACCACAAACCAAATAGAGCTATTGGTGACAGAGAAAGGTTGAACAAAGGGGTTTCTTTTGCTTTCTCTTCGGTTTGGTGAGAAAAAGTGCACAGAAAGGACGCCAAGCGATGTGGAGTTACTTCAAAGAGGCAAACCAAACAGTCAGTGCCGGAAACACAAAATTAAAAAGGATACATTTTTCTGTAATTGCAACTCATATCCCTCTGCGTTTCAATTCAGGATCCAACATGAGGCATTAGAATACAAAACACTGCTTGGCTGGAAATGTGCATTTTTTGAAACTGATTCAACAGCACCTAAAACTCCGGATCTCCATCTTCCTGTTGAACCACTGCACCTTTCCCTTTGGCACGGCTGGTGCTGAATTGGTTTTTCAGCAGGCCACTTGGACCAGGTCAGGTGAGAGAACATCTGGCAGCTTGCGTGTGTGCTGCCGGAGACTGCTAATAACAGTGCGAGACTGGACGACCCGCCGGTCGGACCTATAGTTTCTGGGTGCGGACACAAACCAAGCAAGCCTGTGACTTCTGCAAGACGTCAGAGATTCATCGGCGTGGGGCTGCCACCATGGCTGCGCGCCTTTCGCCCCCGACTGCAGCTGCTCTCTGATGAGAAAAGGGAAGCTGTCATTTTATTTAGTCAGATTGAAATTAATAAATGGAAACTATAAAACAAGAAGGAGGTGTGGTTCCTTAAAGCGTCATCAACCCACCACTTACCACAGGCTGGTAAATGAACGTTTTGTGTTAATGTATTTTGGACATTTAGCTGAAAATTATGCAGAAGATATATTTGTTAAACAGGGAGGAAACTGTTTCACAAGGTAAAGGCCCAATATGGGAGTACAGAACCATGTCTGCTCTAATTGTGACATCACAGTTGACCCCACATGGTTTGCATTTCAGTTTTGTACAATTTAATCGTTTGTCAAAATGAGTGCTATTTATACTGAGAAAGAAATCACGTTACAGCGCTGACATATGAAATTGTACACCAATCACATGTTTTTTGCTTTTAAAGCAGACATAATTGCTCAAGCATCCCCCACTCTTAACAATGGGACAGACATTTTGAAAAGAGCAAAGCGAAGCTATATTGTAACAACCAGGCCAGTAAAAGCATTCACACTGACATTCACTGGGAAGCTGAGCTTCCAACGCAGCAAATTACAAAAGAGCACACGCTGTTTAAAACAGATTATACGCATCTGCCACTGTAAATAGAAAATAGAGGTAGAAGCGTGAAACAGAATCCTAGTGATGCAATCGAAGTGGTGTTGAACGTTGATGCAAAAATTCCCTATTTAACTGGAGTAAAGGAAACACATTAGTTTGGATGAAACCGTCAGAGACGATCATGGAGACATCTTACATAATCGTATGCAAAAAAAATACATAGCCTTAGACAATATGACAAGCAGTGGGAAACCTGAGGGAGTCTTCCACTGGGCCTTTCAAGTAATGTGGGCTAATTATGTCAGAACTGCTTGAAACAAACCCAAATAATATTTTTAAAAATTATAATAGATTGCTAAAATTTACTGTCACTGAAACGGCTTCTAAAAATAAATAAAATACACAACCTTGCTTGAGACGTTGTAGAAATTGTAATGTTTAACTCAACCTTCATTGCCAGTGTTTAAGCCCTGACTTACCCTGACAAATGTATTAATATAAGTATCCTCTGGGGAAGCCCTGAGACTTTATCCTTCCATTCCGTTTAGCTTCAACTTCTTAGGTAGAACTGAAAAAAATGACAGTCGAGCACAGAAATATAATTCACGAGGTAGAAAGAAAGCAAAAACAGGCTGAGTATAGTGGAGCCTCAAAGCCATCGACGTGCTTCCTGTCGTCAGACATCAACCCTCCTCCATCCTCGTGCTCTTTGTGCCTGGACGTCTCAACTCGGGGGCAGAAGAGTGTCTCCTGCGGACAGCTTCTGCCTCCTTCCGCCCCTCCGCTGGCCTCTCTGGGCCTCGGGGGTGCCAGGGTCGTGGCGCTTTCAGGGACTCACGTCCTGCCACGGAGTTACTCTGTGAAGTTTTTGCTCGCAGGGTGGCTGACGGCGGAGGGTGGGAGGCGGAGACCGGGGTGAGGGCCAGGCAGACGTCTCCCGCGCTCAGCTGACGGCAGTTCAGGCCGCAGAGACGGGCAGTCTTCTGGGGGCTGCAGGAGGACCAGCCGGCCTCCCGCACGAAGAACGGGTACTCCACATAGACGTCCACCAGCTCCTGGAGAGGGACGTCACAGCGGGACAGCAGGATTTGACACAGCAATGCAGCGTGCCCACTTGTTCACTAGGGGGAGCTACTGTGGAATCTTGTTTTAGTTATGCAAGGCGCCTATCTGAAGCGCTGTAGAGTCAATGGAGACCTCTGATGAAAGGAGGGTAGATTTCCACATGATGTGTCTGAGATGTAATATTTCAACACAGAGGTATGTTCAAGGTTCTGCCTGAATGATTAAATATCAATATCTATTTTAGTAATTATGTTTAGAAACTAAAGCCAGATGAGTACCATTTTGGTCATATTTTTGTAAAATTATAATAAATATAAATAAAATAATAAAAAAAAAAAATTGTAAAGAGTTAAGAATCCCACTGTAAACGTAATGTGGTCTTCCTTAAAAAAGACTTGGCTCACCAATGTCAGACATTTTCAAATTGAAGTTCTAGATACTTCTTTATGGTCACCGAAACCCTAAATTGACCACATGTTTTTTTTTATAAAACACTATCTGGAATCTTTCGTACCCTGCGTGGAGTAGACATGGTCGAAAAGAAAATAGACCATCAATGACTTCAGAGGTTGCATTACTTACTGATTTTCCAGTTTTTCGCAAACGTTACTGAAACAAGTGGTGAAATTTTCACGTCATTCAAGCAGGAGAAAGTAAATATCAAGTTTCAAAGATTTGACCGCATTTCCCCCGTGATGCAAATGCAACACTTGGTACATGAAATAGATTGATGCATGTTAAGGGCCTGTCAAGAATGGTGAATACTACAGAGGGAGTTTCCTTCACCTGGGACTGCTGCTCGTGGAGCAGGATGAGGAGGCGCGAGATGGAGGAGGCCGATGCTGAAGGGGTGATGCTCTGCACCGTGCAGCAGCTCAGGCGCAGGTCTGGACAGGCCAGTGATCCCAGCAGGAAATCCTCCGTCTGCAGGTGCTCCACCTTCCTCAGCCGCCCGTCTCCGAGCTCGATCAGAGAGCCTGCCACAAAGTGGGGGAGCAGCCAGGGAAAATTCTTCGGAGAGGAGGAGGAGGAGGAGGAAGATGCCTGCTCGGGAGACAGGGGAGCGGAGGATCTCAAGGCGTCCTCCTTCATGGAGGTGTACGTGTTGCCTGAGCGATCGTCGGGGGAAACTCTTATGAAGGAATATCCAGAAGCGGGAGTGAAAACCTTTGCTGATTGGTGCGCCGCGTCGTATTGCAGTGTGAGGTCCTCGTGTGGGGAGTGAGGTAGGCGTGTGCTCAGTGACGGAGCTTTTTCCTCGAGGGGAGAAGGTTCAGCTCCTCTGTCTCTCCTTCTCGCGTATGGCGCACGGTTCCTTCCGTTACTCTGCCTTTCACTTTCCAAACTCTTGCACCTCAACGTCCTGAGCTGCTCCCAGCTGTACCCTCCGAGCACCCTTTGCAAACCCTCAGTGACGAGGGGGACGGGGCTGAATCGGGAGGGGAGGTGTGGGTGGCCGAGGTGCAGTGCAGACGTACCAGACAAGTGGCCGTGGTGCTGGTGGTGGTGGTGAGGAAAGGCCCATCCGGGCTGCAGGGGGGTGAATTGTCTCCACCCTGCCCAGCCGCGGTGGTCTCTGAATGCAGAGGCCTCATGAGGTTTGGACCTGGCGGGTGAGTGCGTCTGCATCCAGGGCTGGTACAGCGCAGGCACCCGCCTGGGTACGGGCTGGAAAGGGCCCGTGTGCTTCGTCTTGAGCTCACTGTGGCCTTGTAAGGGTAGGGCACCTTGAACGTTGCATCGTCAGACTGCTGCTGCTGCTGCGATGGTGAGCTCGGCCTCTGGTCCCTCTTTTTGAGCGGGAGTTTGTCCCTTTCTGGGACAAGAGCTGTGTTCGGCGTGAAGCTCATTGGCTCACGTTGCGTGTCACTCACACTGGCACTGCATGCCCTCCCGCAGAGGGTGAGGAAGTGTTGTGTTCACGTGACACAGGCTCCAGTCTCTTGGCAGGCGTTGCGGATACTTAGGTCCAAGGTCGTCAAGATCTGGGGAGTCAAAGAAAAAAATACAAGTGCACTTAATATCCTCGAAAAACAAGATGTCAAGCTGCAGGAAAACCTCAGATTCTCTATTCCGTTTCTGTCACTAATAAGTGAACCGTTTGCCTCTGAAGGCACCACCTGGTAAAATCATTGCCTATAAATATATGCTTGACAGAACACCAATATCTTCACAGCCAGCTTTGAACGAAGGCAGGCCAACCACCAACTGTTGTACTGAATGGCCCCGGTTTAATGGGCATTTACAAAGAGAAAGACAAAGTTACTATGGTTACAAAGTCCTGTACTGCACCGTGTGGTTGTGACGGAAGCATGTGGGGAACAACACAGTAAAAGGTTAGGGGGGGGGGGAGGGGGCAACGTTAAATTTAATCACACAATTAATATCATCATTTGTTTTCAGGTCAACATTTTGCACTGGAACAAAGGAAAGTGTGTCTGTTTTGCGTGACTAAAAAGATGCAGGATGTTAAACTGTATCTGTCTCTTGGGTCTGAAGCGATCTCCAACACCTCAAGCTATTGAGACCCCATCATCCCCCGTCAATCAATGCGCAATAGTGGGTCAGTTCACAGTTTCTCACTGAAAGAAGAAGTATAGAGCGGTGTAGGACTTTTATAGCCAGTCAATGCAAAGCTCATCCCAATGCCCCGTATTATGTCATCATCATGAGCACCGCCGCTGAATGGAACTCTTTCACTCTGCCCGACGGGCACGTCTCTGATATGAGCTGTTTCTTTATTATGTGTGTGTGTGTGTGTGTATGTGTGTGTGTATGTGGCGGATCAGATAACACCCTCACACTTACACTTCTGTGCGGTAAGAATTGCACACACACACACGCGCACACACACACACACGCACGCACGTTAAATATGCATGCAGTAAAAATGTAAATGAATTCCAAAAGCCTGCAGGTGTGTGCTGACACACAGGTACGATGCGTCCGTGAGCGGCTGCGATGCTGTGCGTCAGGAATCACCTTATGAGGCGATAAGTTCACCGCAGCTCGCTTATCTACGGAAATAAAAGGTTTACACTGCAGTAACATCACAGTGATAATCAGCCCGAGGACGGCCTCATTTGCATACAGTGACTTATTTGACCTGATGTTTCTATCTATGGAGGTGGAAGCCAACGCAACCAAATATAACCTCCAGAGACCGCGAAGAGTTTCACCAACATGCATTCGGAGTGAAAACCCTGCGTCCACCACGGCTCAAAGAAAACATTAAGAAAACAATGTCCGTGCAAGCTTTGCGCTGGAGACTTACTTACACGTTCCCCCGTCCATCCGTCCCTGCGTCCATGGGTCTCCTTGTGCCACTCATCTTCACAACGCGGCTCCATCCATGTTGACTTTCCAACACGCTCACACGCCCACTCGCACACCTGTCTGCTTCGTGTCCTGCTGCCAGGCTGCAGGTGTAAAGGCACAAGCGAGCAGAAGGATCAGGCAACCAGACAAGCTCAACAGACTGTCAGACACTCTCCTCCCTTCCTCTTCTCCTGCTCTCTCTCTCTCTCTCTCTCTCTCTCTCTATTCCCTCCTACTCGCCTTTACATTTTACACTCCCACTCTACTCAGTCAGTCAGTCTTGTTAACCTTTCTCAGACAGATTTGATGCTTCTCTCTCTCTCTCTCTCTCTCTCTCTCTCTCTCTCTCTCTCTCTCTCTGTCTCTGTCATCTGAACTTGCCCACCCTCATGTTTGCAGCAGAGTAGCACTCTCAGCCTCTCTCCCATTCGTAATCACACTCCTCTTCCTCTCTCCATATTCCGCACGCTCTCTCCTTCGCTGCACAGCTCTCTGTTGTTGGTTGTATAATTAGAAATGTGACTGCTGTGCAACTCCTCATGTGATGGTAGGCGTACAACCTGTGCCAAAGCCTGATGGCTCTGGCACTTTGCCTGGCGGAACGAGGGCGGGAAACCGTCGCCTCAGACTGAAGAGTGGACGCACAAGCAAAACCGGGGCTTGCGGAACCACGAATTCGGCTATCACATCCGCAACGGGATGGAGAACAGCCCGCGCTCCTTGCGAATTCTTTTTGATGTTCTTTCTCACCTCGGTATGAAGGCTAGTAGTGTTTCATTGTGAATGAGCACCACATCTAACCCCGTGAATGCTTGGAAAAGGGCAAGTAATTGCTTTTGAGCAAAGTGTTCAAAGTTCGGGCAGTAAGCGGCGAGGCTTTTCATGTTTGTGCAGACAATACGACCCCTCACACCTCACACCTGCTCTGCTTGCTTTCTATATATTTCTCCTCACTTGCTTTTCTTGCTTTCCCTTCCATCTCATTTTAAAACAGAAGAAGGAGCACTTGGCTTTTGATTCACGCCTGCCTCGGCAGCACAGAAGCCCAGTTCTCAGCTATTGATTTTGCAGGGCCTCAGCAGGTGAACCCCCAGTCATGAGAAAGCCCACGCATAATCTAGTTTGAGGTAGAGTGGATTTCTCACTTTGAGTCACTTCATGCTTCCTCTGCCCACTCTCTCTTTCTCTTTCTCTCTCCCCGCGTCTCAGTCTTCTTTATCCTCGGACTTACACAAACACACACACACACACACACACACACACACATGCTGCCACCTTAGGCACACAATCACCACAACCACTGACATTCACATTTTGGAGTGTGTTTTGCATGGATAGAAAGCAGCATTCACTCACACCACTTACCGACTGCTGCAGCCTGCGTTTGAAGTTTCACTTTTCGGCAGGGTGCAGGCGAGTTTGCCTGCGAAGGTTTTCGGTGCTTCTGCACGTAAGCACATACGTGTTTGTTTTTGATTTGTTTCCTTAAGTAAAGTTCTGTGAGTCTGGGTTATTCTTAAGTGTTGAAGAAAAAAGTTCAAAATCAACAAGGCAAATTTTTGTGGATTCTTACAGACATATTCTTGCAATGACTCAGCATAGAATCGTTTCCGGCCTGCAACTGAGGCCCGGCGCCTTATCAGAGGCTCTCTGGAATGCTGACGCAGTGTTTTGAAAAAGGCAATGATGTCATGATCCTCTGTAAGACATTTGCATGCGGACATGTGTAATCAGCAATGAAACTGGCGAGAACTGGAACTACCACCAGTTGACCACTAGATGGCGTCTGAGGCACACGCTTTGAAGATTTTGCTTTTGAGTAAAGTTTTCGACAGCCCAAACAGTTTTGCTGGACTCTGACCAAAGGTACATCATTTATTAAAATGTAAAACAGAAATGTTGGGCTTTCATTTTCTAAAAGTATTTCTTTAAAAATAAGAACTAATGATTACATGTAGGCATTTGCAGGTGCATCATTTTCTGTAAATTAACTAATCAATTGATTAGAAAGTCATATAGCTGTACTTTAAATTAAGTTTTTGTGTTTTCCTTACAATCTATTTTGAGACATTTATTTTAAAGTTAGTGACAGATTGTATTCTGACATGAATCCCTTATTCACTATGTATTATTCTGTAAGGGCCAACAGTTTTCTTTTCGTGCAGAGAAAACAAAAGCATTCTAATTGTCCAGAAGCATCACTTCCAATTATTATTAAACCAGTATGAAATGATAATATTGTTGTTTGCTCATGGACCATTTGTTGGCATCACTTGACTTCAGAAGAGGGAGCTTTTAAACCCGGAAAGCAGGACAAGGACAAGAGACAGAAGAAGAGGAATGGAGAGGGAGAGGGACAGGGGAGGGGGGGGCATGAAGACAAAAATAACTAAGGCATGTGCCTGTCTCTGCCTGCATTTTCCACTCCGTTACATAAACCCCCCTACTTTTCTCCTCCGCCTCCGTCGGCTCCTCCCTCCTCCCTGTCATTGGTCAGCTGGTCGGCTCCACAAAGCCACAAACTTGTTCTCCCCTCATCCAAGTGGCTCAGAGTCCACTGAGGCAAAGAGGGGAAGAGTGCTGGCAGCCAGCATCAGTCACCTTGGAGCGGTCCGAGTGGGAGGAGGAGGGCGCGGGAGATGATCGGCGGCCTCTCTGCTGAACCTCTCACGGATCATCTCCGATTGGTTATCTCCGTTCTCTACAACTCTCCGGCAACATGAGCTCCTCGTCAGCCAACCCTCACAGCAAACGCCTGCCCTGTGAGTCATCTTCAAAACCTTTAAACATTGTGTCGGGATGTCGTCTTTTTAGTTCAGGCGTTTTTTTTGAGACGCAGCGAGTTTGCTCCACTACCACGATGTTACAACTGTACAACTCTCCGCCTTTGGTCGTCAAAAGTACATACAGTATATGTGTAAGGCAAAGAAACCTAAACTCCAGCTACGATGAAAGCCCTCCCTAACGGGTCAGAAACGCAGTGCCTGTATTACATCAGAGGCAACAAATTATTGTCAAGTAAGGAGAGCTGAAGTTTTCTTTACGGATGATGTGGAATTGCTCAATAGGGCCTACATGTTGTGTATCTGGAGGGTCCTATTGCAATAGCAATAGCACCACCCGAAAATCAGAGAGGAAGGTTGAATCATCACCCTGAGTAATATACCACTAACACCGAGTGGAGAGTCACACTCTCTTTGCACAGGAACTTAAATGCAATCCCCCATAGTCCCCACACACTCTTTCCACACACACACACACACACACACACACACACACACACACACAGCCTTGGAATAGGCCCGCCAGACAACGATGCCTCTTCTTGCGGGATCTTAGCGTGGTTGACTCACTGCAGCCGGCTCCGCAGATACTGCGACCCAGATGGAACGAGACGGAGTTGAGTCGGGCCCATGTGAGATCAGTTTAGGATTTCACGAGGCTATAAACAATCAGGGCTGGGACTCCAGCGATAGACGTCTCCCATCTGTTGCTCTGCCCACAGTCGACTCAAGCTGAGGAGCAACGGACCGGCCTTCTGCTTAGACCACGGTGCAGACAGCAGAGTGTTGGTAGAGAACGAATTGTGTATTACGCATTCCAAGTTCCTGTCATTTTTGGTCTCAACCACGTCCTGAGTATGATTCCCGGTTCTTTAGCAGCTGAATGCTCCGTTATGTTCATAGTTATTGACTTTGTCATTTGGCTAGAGGTCCCCAAAGGACCTTTTTCACATGAAATATTCATTGTTAATTAAAGGGTGAAAATAGTGGTTGATGTCTCTCATTGTTAAAGCAATAGGCCATGATTACAGTTACATATTTCCAGTAAGAAGCGTTAGTACTTACCAAAATGTGCAAAGCTACGAAAAATGCACCGAATATTCTATTACAAACAACGCAACGGGGCCTGTCCCATGTGGCCTAGTATATTCTATGTGTGTGCGTGTGTGTGTGTGATCATACTAAACAGCCGTGGGTAGATGGGTTAATAAGGTTCCCATCAATTCAAACGGTGTAATCTCTGCAGCCCTGGGGACATAATCCACCTCCTCTCATTAGTTCTCGAACGTATCCATCTACTCAGGGTTCAGCGGAAATCCTCCGTTTGATCGGTTTATGATTCTGGGTTTGTTCTCTGTGTCGTTGGCGTTGCTGGGAGGAGGAAACATCATTACTCAGACTATCAAAACAAAAAAAACAACAAAAAGCTGCTATGATCAATGTGTTTCCATTAAAGTACAAGAATAGAAAAATCAATTGAAAAATAATTATAGTGCAGTAAGAGTCCACTTCTTTTATTGTAACCAGCAGCATCTGCTGACCAAAACCACCTAAATCTCAAATAACATCTGAGACATGTCGGAGTTGAGCCCCGGCAGACATGGCTGAAGTGAAAATAGCTTTACGCAGCCTTCCCAGGGACAGGGAGCGCTGGAGCGCTGACCTTGAGCCCTACGCACTCGGCTAACCTTCGCCAAAGACCGTTGGAGTGTAATTACAGATTTATTTGTCGATGCCGCCACTCCAGATGCACGTTGCTTTTACTGCAACAATTTAAAGGCACACTATGCAACATTTTTCAGTTAATTAACGTGTTCCATACCGTTTTGGATGATTAAATGAGTCATTTCAGGTCGAACAAAGGTTTTCTCGGCCGCCCTGGGGGTCTGTAGGGGAAATACCGCACTTGCAATTGCAGGAGTGTCGGGTCGCCCCCACAGAGTCTTGCTTTACGGCATGAGAGGGGAGGCTGCGGCCTTCAGCCATACACTCTTAGACTTGTAGCGCAGTGGCGATATTTGTGCAGTTATCATGGCGGAACCAGCGACAAAACAGCGAAAGCCCTGGACCTGGAAGCTCTGGACAGAGAGAGGACTCGTACACGGGTGAACATCGGCAATAAGCCTTTTCCGAATGGCGAGAGCTCAAAGGCTGAGCGGACCTCGCGTTTCTGCTGATTGTAAGTAATATTGGAATGGTTGGTAGTGGTCGCTAACCTCCGTGTAAACTCTGCGTTCACCCGCGCAACGTTAGCAGTTGTGTTGTCATGCTGAAAGTGCAATCTTTTTCAGAGACCGCATAGTTTTCTTTCTGGTACGGCAAACCGGGTCCGAATATCTTATCGGCCGTACCGGACAGTACTGGCTTACTTTCACCTCTGCTTGACGGAGAACAGCTGAGCGTCTTTACGACAGTGCACTTTTATTTTCGGCCTCTGGGGGGAGCCTCGCTGGGAAATCAACCCCGGTTGCATAGTACACCATATTGCTTCTAGTAGGGCGTCTGTGATGAGAAATTCTCTGGGTAGAGAATTACATTTTTCTAGCGCTTTGAAAATGATAAACTGGTTGGCTCGCTTAAAATACATATCGCTTAAAATACATATTGATTTTATGCTCCTTCTATTTTGTCAGCTGGTAAAGCGCACTGTGTTGACCTGCTCGTAGACTTATGGAGGACAATGGGACATTGCCCCATTGTCCGTGGGAGAAGAGGGAGCGGGTTAACGCTGATGTCATTGTTGTCTTTAGGGACTGGGGCAATGTGGATGGACGCTGCTTTGTCCCAGCGAAAACAGACAGAACTAATCTGGAAATAACAACACACAAAGGCATGCACATGAGACTAACACACATCAACGCAGCCCATGCATCCTTTACGGTGCTTTAAACTGGAGCCCCAGTAAGCAACTTTGGGGAGGAAATAGGGATTTTGTTGGCAAGACGGAACAAGTGCATCGTCTCCAAAGACGTTATTGTCCATTTGACGAGCGCAGCCACTTGTCTGTTGCACTTAGGTCCAAAGCACCATGTGTTTCGGGGAATGAGGAAGAGACAAAAGCAATGATTTACAAGAAAAAGTGGCTAGAAAATAGAACACTTAAACATGGGGGGAGTACTTTAACCGTCAGGATGTGGTCATGTTAGCGATAAATAGCACACTGCATTCATAGTTTCATCTGTGCTCTTGCTATTGCAGCCGGATAAATCTTGTGCCTGCAGCCAAACAGGCGCATTACCATTCTTCCCTTAGACACCATTAATTACCGTCAGCCCACAGAGACTGATCCACTAATGACCAATGGAGACTTGAAGCCTGCTCTTGGCGTCAATGTTGCTGGGAAGGTATAGTGAAGAGACTCTCAGTAAAAATAACAGGACATCCTCTTTAACTAATGAGCTGGTGCAGAATTCACTCTGTCACCAACACACCCTTGTGTTGACTCACTTTTAGCTAACCAGGCTCCCCATTCACTGGATTTCTTCCGTTTTGTTTATAGCCTTCATGCAAGTGTTCCTGTCTTCCTCGACCGTTCCTTCGTCACTCTTGTTGCCGCTCTTCTGTGTTTACAGTCGCTATCTTTTCCTTAATTCGCTTGAAGTTGCATTTGAGAACCAATTAGATAAACACTTTGAAACCCTGAAAAATGCATAAAATGTCATATGTGCGTTTATTTTTTATTATATTAACGAATCAATGCATTTCATTATGGACGAGGTCTTAATTTACTCCTTTCTACTGAAAATCAGATTTCCGCCTTGTGGCTGAAGCAACACATAAAGGTGTGTAACACCCCCAGGAGGGATGACCTCATCCATCCGCATGTGGAAACCACATAGTCTTGGATTGGGTGAACGGACGCAGGGTCTGGAAAGCTGCTCGAGGAGGTAGTGGTAGCTCCTGCTGGGTAGCGTTTACTTCGGGGTTACAGCCGGAGCTGCTCCCCTCAAGCCACAAGTGTAAAAAAAAAAAACACCTGGATCATCTGGGGAGGAAGTGTCCTCTGCTCTGTTCTGCCCTGACCTTCTCTTTCCCAGTCACAGGGGAGCCGGCCAGGGAGCTCACGTATTCATTTAGCACAGGGACGGGCCAGCGGCAGCCTGTGAGCGACACCGAGCCCTGCTGCCATTCCTTCACGTAGCCTTCAGATCAATGTGTTGCCTCCATCGGACGTTTGTCGGTGCTTCTAAGGTCCCGTCCTGTGGAAAGAAGCACGTGATACGCAGGTGACTTGATACAAAAAGTGAGCTAATTCTCAGATAATGGTGGGTTTTTTGTGCGTGCTCGTATATATAGTCAAGTTGAAGACAACAGATCATTGGTAGTTCTGATGCATTTTCTTAACTCAGCTAAACACAATAACGGCTGAATCCAAAGCGATTTCCTGTTGATGGCTTCATGTCTGAGGAGCACAGCCAGGCCCCGTCCCTCACATCTCAGCCTTTGTCTCGCTCTGAATGGCCTCTTTCTCTCTCTGCCTCCTGATCAGGGGATTTGGGTTTGTCTTTATGTGGGGGGAGGCAGACTAGCACACGGACACGTCAGGCCCGCTCTGTCTGTCTCTGTCTTTCTGTCTCTTTCTGTCTCTTCCAGTCATTCCAACCGGGTTCGGACAAGCAACCTTTTCTTTGTCCATTCCCCGAGACTCAGCGGAAGGAAGGCGTAGAAAGGGGCAAATAACTATGGAGAAAAAGATGATGAAGAAGTACAGAGACCAAAAGCATGAAGAGAGACAAGGGACATAAAGGAAATAAGACACAAAAAAAGACACAGAAAGAAGGGAGAGATGGAAGAGAGAGCGGAGCAGAGAAAACTTAAAGAGAGAGAAATAATACATGAGAAGAGAAATAGATCGACACAAAGCCAGACATAAGGACACAAACTAAAGAAAGACATATGGAAGGAAAGACATGAAGAAAGAATGAAGATTATATAGACACAAATAGACATAAAAAGAGGTTGACGAAAGAAGAACATTTAGGAAACAACTAAGGGAAACAAATCTCCCACAGACCATTCAGACATATTGGGGAGTGAGACTACAGACATTGGGGGGTAACGGACTGCACATGCGATCTCATCAGCGGTGGAGGTTTTTCCCGTGTGAGTGGTTGTACTAATCAGAGGTCACCAGGGTCGACGGGGAAGGGCAGGGAGGGAAGATGTATTGATCAAGGTGATTAAATGGGAAGAAAGAACTGGATAGGGAGGAGAAATCAATGTGAGGATATGCATCTGTAGCCAAACTTTAGCTCAAGGCCTCAGCCATTAAGTGGAAACGATCAATGCTGAGATCAATCAGTGTTTAACTGAGCGGGGGAGATTACAAGATAAGCAATTTGTGTAAACCTGAAGCATTTGAACAAAAACTGAATTTTCCTGGTTCTAGAGCAAACATTATATTAAAATCGGCCCGTCTTTTTTAGACGTAAAGGGAGGATCGCAGTTCATCCAGCACAAATCGAGTGCATTGTCTGATAGGGTGTCCTCGGTTGGTCACTTTGAACTAGGAGCTCTTTCCATCTAGACGTGCGCCCCAATCAGCCAGCTCTTGATTGCGACTGACATCTTGCTTTGTCAGCGCTGCTCCCTTTGCCTCCAAAAGACCCTGTGGACAGTGATTGTGCAACAGTGCAGGAAAAAGGATGCAACGCACACTCACACAACCTCAGACTTTTACATCAAGACACGGAAATGGCGCAAAACACAAAATGGCATTAATGACAACTGGCACAAGGTTAAAAAAAAGCTGCCAAGGAGCAGTTGTACCTACCATGTGACCGGCTGATCTGACTCTTTCACTGCATAATTGTAACCACTAACATCACCTCCTACACAGACTTTCTGTATCTGCTTGCTAAGCGCAGTGATGGAAATTACTTAACAGAGTAAAATGCGCCAATTTTACACATCAAAGTCTGTGTACAGGTTCCCAGAGAGAGCTGCTCCAAATCTGATAAATTGCCTGGAGGGATGTGATCAGATGGCTCCTCATCTCTAGCTACTAGCATGTTCCAGGCGAATTATGTAGGCACCAGTTTTCGAAGAAGAAAAAGATGATCTCTCTGGTTCAGATTATTATTATTTTATTTTTTTAAACCCAACAGAGCTCTAAGAGTACAATGCTTAACCTTTGCACTCTTTTAGGCCTTCGTACAACAATCCATGATGATGTGATAACTAAAAATCTGAAAAGCCTCAGGATCTGGAAATATGAAAGACATTGGGATTTACCAGGCGGTCAATATGTTTTGCTCTCATAGTAACATCGATGTTCATACATGATGTTTTGTTAAGGGATGAAAAGCAAGAGTGAGCGTGAATTAGAGCTAGTTAAGAGCAGTTCTGAGCACAGGAGGATATGAAAGGCAGGAGAAAGTCATCTGAGGTTTGTTGATCAGATATGTTATTAATTCTGCTGAATAACAACAAGACTACTTTGTCAGGCCGCATAGCACTATGAATAAACACTTGGTAATACGCTGAAATGCTAGTTATGAGCACTCACAATGTGTCCGTTGACAGCGTAATCCTCACGCTCATACCGTTACACATTTCTGCTTTGTTCGTCGATTATTCCAGCTCACTGGCTTTAACCAGACACACGCAGTTATACTATGATAACTGTGTCAATGCAGAAATGATCCACTCATCCTTTTTGCTGTCAGTTTTGCTTGTGGATTTGTGCATTTTCAGTCCTGGGGGAATCCTGTCTCACACATGCAGTCAGCCGGTCCAACCCCGGGGCTCGAGTTCTCTGCTACTCGTCTCCCCTCCGAAGCCGTCTCTACGCTGATGCCAGAGCCCGCGGGTCCCTGCGCCAAGCAGGCTGTCAAACAGGACGCAGCAGAGCTGCAGTGACAGGCCAGCGTCCTCACGTCACCACAGATGCGTGGACCCGGCTTGTGGGGAGGACAGCGCTGACACAGCGCTCCAGGACTGCAACTTGTGGCTGCTTATTGCCAACTTTGCAGCTTTAACCTGACTGCAGCAGTTTTAGGTCATGGCTGTAGTGCATTATGGGGCATGTTGTCTCAAGTGGGGCCTCTTCACAGGGAATTCACTGGAAAACGTCCTGAGCAAAATGTCTTCCTACTCTCCACCTCCCAGCGTTGTGTAGAGCTGCTGGCACTGCTGCTGTCAACGCAGCCTGGATAATCTTCATATTATTCCCAGTTTCGACGTGACTTAAAAAGCCTGATCCGATTAGCTCAATCCCTGACTGCAAGATGTAATAGCTCTTCAAAACACCGCTCTAATGACTCATGCAACATGTCACTTCCAAGGGTGAAATACGATAGAAATGCACTTTACGAAGGTGTACTGGACACAGTGCAGCAACAACTAATGCTGTATTGTGTGATTGAATAAAAACAACCACTGCTGTTATTCTATACACAACATGCGACCCCGCCAAAACACAAAAATGTGGTTTTCCGCAGCAGAATGTGAGATGGGCTGTGGACACACTGACGCGCGCACACACACACACGCACTTTGGGGTTGCACTCTACGTTATTGAAATGATGCTAATGCATCTTAGTAAAGGACCTGACAGCATGCTTTTGCAAATCAATCTGTGGATCTGTTGAATGTTTGATAAATGTGCAGGCAATCTTGTTTTATCAGCATCCTGACGAGACGGAAAAGCAGCTCGTCAGTGGAACCTCGGTGGAAAATGGCAACAATTATTCAATAGTATTGTTTCATAATCAAGATATATGTGACCAACTTTTCCTTACCTCTCCATGAGTCTATACAAAGAGGGGATTCTGCCTCCTTGGGTCGCTCACATACAGCTCAATGGCTCCCCCTTCTGGCCACCAACATTTGACCCCTGAGCGACTGTAAAATTGGTCTCAAACTATACGTCAGATTCTTATACAACACCATGTTATCTGGCTGCCCAGCACACCTGCGTCCACAGAGGAAGACCTTGTTTGAAAATCTCCTTGTATGGTGCTTGATTGAAATGCAGCTTCCTGGTATCAGACGTTACACTTTCCTTGACCGCTTTGTAACTTCATGTGCTTCCTGTTGTGATTGCCAGCGGACGCCGAGCGAGGCCAGAGGCTCCCAGACGTGGAAGCGGCACAGCAGCTCAAGCTGCGAGAAAGACAGCGTTTCTTCGAGGAGGTCTTCCAGCATGACGTGGGCGTTTACCTGTCCTCGGCGCACCTGTGTATCCAAGACTATAAGAGGCGTGAGTTGGACTGGTGGCAATCTTTTTATGAACCCATTGCACTACCGCACGCTCATGCGCAGATGCACATGATTCCCGGGGCTTCCCCTTCTCGTGCAGCTCCTATCGGCAGCGTCTCGTCCATGGAGGTGAACGTGGACTTGCTGGACCAGATGGAGCTGGTTGAGATCTCTGACAATGAGGCCTTGGATGTCTTTTACAGCTGTGGGGGAGAAGATGGAGTGCTGACCTCCCCGCTGCCAGGTGCGTAAGCCAGAAACAGAGCAGAGATTAAAAGAAGTGCTGTGATTTTCATTTCTAAATGATATTTTGTATCTCACCCACAGTCCAAGAGAACAACAACAACGACCAAGTCATCACTGATGGACTCCTTCGACACGTCCTCGAGGGCCTTGATAAGTCCCGCACGTCCTCCACGTCTTCAAACTCCTCCTCTGACAGTCAGACCGGCAATGCACGCGGAGGAGACACCCCCAATGTCAGGTCGGAAGACGAGGAAACGCACACCAGCACAGGCAGGCGAAGAGCCGTTCCCCCAGAGACAGAGAGGGTGAAAAGACAGACTCCATCTTCCTAGGAAGCAGCCTTTCTACAACGGGGCTCCGCTTGCAGCGCAGTGGTGGACCTCTCAGGCTTCGGGATGTGAGCTGCTGAAAGACGCTTCTCTTCACAACACACTGGCTCGTACATACTTACGCACACACATACATACATACGCACACATATACATACATACATACAGCTTTCAACCTTTGATTTATGAGTTGTGCTCTGTATTGGTTTTGGAGGTAGAGCCTTAGAACTGTAAATATGGAGATTTATACATTTTAATCCGTTTCCATTCACGTGACCTCACAACTTTTAGTTGATGGATGATGCATTTTGTACAGTATTGCTACAAACAAGAGCAGTAAAGTAGTGACTGGAAGAATGCAATAATAATTAGGTGACTAAGGTTATTGTAAAATTGCTAAAAGATCTTTTTGTTTTAACAATAAAGGAGAGAAACATTTATTAATGTGTTTATTTTCAAGCGCTCACTGCTTCCACTGAAGCTCAAGGAGACTACAAGTGCCTGTTAGGTGGCCTCATGAAAATCTGCAAACCATTTTTCCTTTTCATAAAGGATGCGTTAAATCATATGAATCAAATATCGGGAGTGGAAATATCCACCTATTTGTCTTTAGCCAGGAAGATTGTTCAGTGAATACAGGAATAGTGGGTTGATGGAGGTGGTGCACTCACACAGCAACCTGGTGACAGTATCCATTGTGTGTGTGTGTAAAGAAGGGGAGAGAGAATGTCTTCTCACATACTCAAATATCAAAGCCAGTCCCTGTGAAACTCAGGTGAACTGAACAAACATCCTGCGCTGCTTCTTCCTCCTGGTAAACAGACTTTAAATGTTCTCAAATCTGATGCTTTTACATCATTCTCAATGTGTCAATTTCTAATTAAAGTCAGCGTTACTGAGGAATTTTCTTTGATTTGAAGTTTCATATTAAGTAAGGCAATGACAAAAATTATAATCAGGTTCCAATATTTTGTTTGTAAAAATTAGTCCCTCCCCCAGTTTACAGTCAATATTTTCCATCAGTCTGCTTGTGTAAGTTCATGTATCCGTTAGGTCAAGATCTTCCCACACAAGTGTTTAAATGAGCCAGTGGTGTAAAATTGACATCCTTGATACAATATATACAAATATTCTATATGGTCAAACACGAGTTGCAATGCATCCCACCATTTCTCTGGAAATATGTTTGTGTGCATTTCTGAACTTGTTCAGCTGGGTCAACATTGTCACATTCTGTCTCTGAAGTTCCACCTGCACACGGATGAGGGGGACTGAACCCTCATGAGCTGGACAACATTTAACAAGGCTTGGCCTCCAAGTTAAAAAAAAATTAAACATAGGCTCTTAAATTAAACCATAGGGCAGAGGTCCCCAAAAAAAGCTATTCAACTAAAAGATTGCAGCTCACTTGAGGATTTAAGGTTGATTTCAATGCCAACAGAGATTGAAGCCATTCCAATAATGATGTTATTTAATAACAACCGTCAAAGTCCTCCACAGTTTTCATTTTACAAGGGAGAGAAGTAGTACTGTCCTCAGACAGAAGAAAAAAAAATTCAGCAAAAACCAGAACTCCATTTATGCGCCTGCTGGCTTGTTCCAAAGAAACATTACACATTGCATTTTACCAAGCCAACAGCAAATTAAATTTGCTTCGAGCATACAGCTGCTTGATTAAAATAAATTGCTCTCCCCATTTCAGATAAAGCTTTAAAGTACAAATGTCCCGGATTGCAAATATGGGATAGAGAAAATAAAATAAACGTTTCCACTTTGAATTTGGGGAAAACAGGGAGGTACTTTTTTTTTTTAAATAAGTAGAAAACTACAATATCTACAGAAATGGTAAACAAAAACTGGCACCCTCACACCCTCCCACCAACATCTTTTGGGAGCGGTCGCTGCTCAGCGGTGCTCTGCCCTCTGCGCCCGCGGCCTCTGAAGCCTCTGCCGCGCAGGAAGCGCCCGGGCAACCCAAAGGTCTCCATGTTCATCTTTTTCTCCTCCGCCCAGGTGGTTCGCCTGCAGACGCGCAACCAAGTTGAAAATATTGTTGAGCATGACAACCCCACAGGAGGCAACAGAAAGACCAACAGCAACGTCGTCACCTGGGCTTAAGGTCTGAAGAGATGTTGTCAAAGAAGCATTTGGCTTTGTCATAGTACTTTTCTCCCAGAGCCGCTTCCTCCTCCTCCTCCTCCTCCTCCTGCACACCTTGGCTGTCCGCTGCCTCCCCAGAATCAACCTTTTCCACTGCAACGATCAATAAAAACGCTAAATGTTTATATTTACATCCCAAATTGAGTCACAAGTTGTTCACGAGACATTCTTTGAAAGAACGTACCGACAGCCTCCTTAGTGAGCTCATCTTTAAACTGAGCATTTGCAGTTTCGAAATCAAAATCTGACTCAAACTGCAAAGTGGTGGCCTTTGAGTTTTTGACGAGAAGTTGGCCTCTGCTGCGATTCCTGGACCGTCGACTGCCTGCACCAAAGCACAAGGTTTTAGGCATGAAGTCTTGACATTTACTCGTCATACGGCAGAACAATGCAACTTTACTTTGATACAACTCTGCATTCACTTCAGATGGGACAATTATAGTAAACAATTTCTAATTCCTATACCTTGTTTCTGCCTTTGTTTCTGGTTCTCAGCACCTTGGGCTTGGACCTTGGCTGCACTTGGCTGAGGGGGTGCCCGACCTAAGCATAAATAAGCGAAATGTTTGAGTCTGTAGATGATTAGAAGCAAGGCATGAAACAGTGTTTTAGCGAGCTTACTGGCGGGCACGTTCTCCTTCTGAACCTGGCCGGGGCGCTGGTTTGGACGCACAGTCGGTTTGCTCGCCGGTGGCTGGGTCAAAGTCTTTCCTCTTTTCTGGGAGGCACTGACCGAGGGCACCGTCTGGACAGCCTGCTCGACCATGGGGGCCCTCCTGGCCGGCATGGCATGAATACCTGGTACTGAGGGAGCAGGAACATACGTGCTGGGTTTGATCAACAGCAGAGTGAGAAGTGAGCATTTAAGAAAGAAAAAAAAAAGTTGCCCGCTGTACCCAAGCCCAGTGCTGCGTTGTACTGCTGGTTGAGTAGAGAAGTAGCAGCCAGCTGGTTGTAGGTGGGCATCATGTCCCTGTATGAACTCCAGCGCGGGTGATACGGGGCAGACGAGTTGCCCATGGACGACTGAAATCAAAAATAGACAAATGACAAGAGGCCCATTTTATCAATTGAGAAGCAAGACTTTTGAAAGTGTGTAAATTGGATGAGCATGTGGCAGAGGGAAATTGCACACCTGTACAATGGCAGGGTCACGAGGCAGCCCGTGGTGAGGCTTCGGTGGTTCTGACACAGTGATATCTTTGATGTCACTTCCTCTGAAGATTATGAATTCATAAATGTCATCTTTCGGTGGCGCTGGTCGATCCGAGTGTCGGTCCTCTGTCCCATAGGATTTAACTATTGGAATATAAATGCAATGGTTAAAAAAAATGCCTACTGCATAGGGTTAACATTAGGGAACAGACGGCAATATCACAATATCCTTCACGAAGAAAAAACTTTAAAAGAGAAACACGTGTGGCATTGCCGATCAACCCACCTTTAGCCAGGGCGACAGTGGACCGATCGGTGTCGACCGACGACAATATTCCCTCATATCGCATCTGCGCCTTTGATATCAAACTGATTTTACTGCCGATGTATGGGGTGCCACTCATGTTGGCAACCAAAACAATACGTTTACAAATTGAAAAAACAGAGGCTGAACCAGAGCGCAGCAAAACACGGCAAACCTAAGACACGAATCGATCAGCTGTGCGAACAATTAGCCAGCACCTGTGCCCTTTGTAAGATTGTCAGTGACGCGCATCATTGCCGATGGCGCTCACCTGCGTGTGATATTGGGTTCGTTTATTTATCCTACCGGCGTACCGCAAAATAAAACAGACGGAGTTGGTTGAGTTTAGAGGCTTGACAAATCCGTACGTCCTATTGCAAGTTTTAATGATCAAGACTTGATCCATTTGTACGTCGTAGACAGCATGTTTCGGTCTATTAAACTATTATCTATTTAGTATTATATGAAGCTATATTGCACTACTTTTGGTATTCAAAGCACATTTGGGTATTCAAAAGATAAGTCAATTGGATAGTGGGATAATGGACCTACTCCGGGTGTTTAATGTCCACTTATCTATAACTGTCATATAACTGTATATATATGTGTATGTATATATATATATATATTTAAGCAATGAAAGTAAAAACATAAAAAGACAAAGTTTGGAATTGTGCACTTATTTCTTTGTTAAAGTCGGCTGACAGCCCTGTAGGCTACAGTAAGAGGCAGGCGGGGCGCCCTCCAACGCCTCGGGCCAACAAGTGAATCCAGGCTTCACTTTTTGGCCACAACACTGCAGCCATCTTGCCCCGCGCATCGAGAGAGAGTAAACTCAGAAATTTGGTTTGTTCGCTTGTGGTAAACCACTTTAGTACTGTACCAATAGTGACGCGGTACAATTCTGTAACTACACCGTCATCGGTTTGGCGTAAACACGTCGGCCGCTGTGTATTATTTGACGAAGACAGTTGGTCACCAGTACGACGTTATTCTGTCTCGTGCATCCCCGGAATGACAGCTGAGGCCATTGGTACCGCCCTTTAGAATGTGCCACGGCCAATCACAGCTCGCCGAACCCCGTGCGCGCAGACGTTTGTTCGCTGTGCGCATGCGCATGTCAGGCGGTAAGTCCCTTACTTCTCGCAAGCTCGCAGGAGAGTAAAGATGGCGATAGACTCCGGTCCGCTGGATGAGCCTTGTTTACACACAGAGGTGAATAAAGCGGTGGTTTGTCATCCCGTTCAGTCTGTAGAGTTACACCTGTCGTTCTTGTGCCACAACAACCGCTGGTGTGGGCACGAGGCAGCCGGTAATTACATGAACATAGTTCCCCGGACAAGGGGGTAACGCGAGCTAATGTCCAGCTGGGACTCGGTCAGGACGATTGTGGAAGCAGGTACGCTGTGACTTACTAACGTTGTTTTCCTCTTTGTCTCTCCGAGTGTGCGCGGAAGGCAAGCGCGTGAGCTCACTGAGAAAAACGTGTTGCCACATCTCAAACTCTTAAAGATTGTTCGCGCTCCCTACTGAAGAAGTTGAAGTGCAGGGGAGAGAAGGGTCTCGTCACAACGACGTCCCCATGGTTCAACCATGGATGCGTCGACGGACTCCACCGCGGCACGCGACCCCGACAAAACACCTGTTGTTAGTGGCGCCGTGACTTCTCTCCCGGACCCCCAGGGGAAAGTATCGTCTCACTCAGTGCAGACTTGCAATGGGAGCCAAACTATGAACTCTCACAATTCAGGAAGTGGCGGCTCTCTCGGGGGCGCAAGTGGCACCGGCACGGTGATGTCCGTCAGCGGTGGACCAACGATGTCCGAAGGGCTGGCCGGTGCAACGGTGCACCCCTCGCCGTGCAGTGTCATTCAGACACCGAGTGTTTCCCCCGCGGGGGCTCAGTCGGCGATCCGAGCAACGGGGGCCCCCGTGACGCTGGTCAGGCCGCCTGCGCAGACCGCGGGTTTCGGAGCACCGTTTATCGGGAACAATAACGGGGTCAACGCAACAGGTCACCCGGGTTTGGGCTCGCAAACCCCGCTTGTAAACAATCCCCCGTCGCCCCAGCCGGTGTCCGTGAGCGCGGGGTCGCACATAATCAAGGCAGAGCCCCCCGCTACAGTAATGCCGGCTGTCGCTCGCGGGGCCGTCGGCGCCGTCCGCATGCCGTCGGCGGTGGCCAGCAGTCCCGGCGGGATCCGGGGTCCGATGCCTCAGATGTTGGCCCCGAGGCTTCCCCAGACCAACCCGGGACAGCCGAGTATAGGCCTGCATAACCTCCAGCTCCCCCCAGGTGAGTGAAGTCTTGTCTTGTTTTCTTACTGTTTGGTTAATTTCTAATGATGATGTTTCCTCTCAGACTCCTTTTGAGTAGCGTGCCAGATCCCCTCCGGTAACACCAAACTGTTCTGATTGATGGTTCAGGGATGGTGCTGGTGCGCAGCGAGAGTGGACAGCTGCTGATGATTCCTCAGCAGGCGCTGGCTCAGATGCAGGCGCAGGCGCAAGCACAGGGGGGCATGACACCTCGGGCCGCTACACCAACAAGCGCGCCTCCCGGTCAGGTGAGAACCCCTAGTCTGCCTTGGAGGAGCTTTGTGGCGTCAACTATTGGGTCACTTATGCCAAGGTCAGTGAGTTCCTGCACAGCAAACCATCCTGCCTGAAGCTCAGGCGAAAAGAACATTAGTTCATTTGTGTTTGTCTTGGGACCAGAGGTCTTTCTGTGTGGAGTTTGCATGTTCTCCCTGTGCCTGCGAGGGTTTGCTCCGGTTACTCCGGCTTTTCCCCACAATCCAACGACACGCTCTGAAGTTTTTCGGTGACTTCAAATTGCCCGTAGCTGTGTGAATGTGAGAGTGAAAGGTTGTCTGTCTCTCGCCCAATGTTCGCTGGACTCCAGCCTCCCCGGGACCCTTTGAGTATAAGTGGTATAGAACAGTAGTTCTCAAACTTTTTACACCAAGTACCACCTCAGAAAATACTTGGCTCTCCAAGTACCACCATAATGACCAACACTATACAGTAGCGTAGTACGCCTAAGTATTCATCAAAAACAAAGAGGTTTTATTCCTAATGAAGTATATTTAATATTGTCAGCCATTGTAACATTTAACACAGTTTCAACAGTAAGACTGCGCTTAAATATAGGAAGAAAAAAAACTGTACTTAAATAATGATTCAATTAAAATGTATTGCACATAAAAGTTAAATAAACATTGTACTAAAATACATGTAAAAAAACTTCTTAAAGATTAAATAAAACTACTGTACATTAATGCAAACATGTAAGATGTTCTGGTTTTATCAAGCTGCGTGGTAACCATCGGATGTTGTGTCTTGTCTCAGGCTCCTGGAAACCTCAGCAGACAAGTCGGCCCTGGTCCAATCCGCCAGAGCGCCGCCGCCCCAACGCCACTCACTGCGACCACGACTCTTCACAGACCGCCCATCCTTCAGGTGTGTCTGTCTGTTGGTGTCAAAAGGATTCTTACTATGGTCCCACAGCTTGTTTGTCGGTAACTTGCTCTCAATGGAAACTATGTTTTGTGCATGGTGTGAATAAATGTTTTTGAGATCGTTTATGTGTCATCCTGAAACGTGTTTCCTGTATTTACTGTAATTGAGTTGAGACCTGGATTGAAGGAATTTATTACTTTATTTAAGTGTTTTATGTTAAACACAGTCAGAAGATTTTACAATAACAAACATTATTCCCTAATATCGTGAGGGGGGGAAAAAAGCCTTTCAGCTATTTTTTGAGGAAGCACAGCCAACTGACATTCATTTGCACCTGAGCACTTGTTTCCTCTTATGTACCTGACATTTGAAGCAACTCTACATGCCACACTCTGCAGTGATGACTTTTGGCAACTAAATAGCATGTTCATGTCTTCTCAGAGCCCAGTTGGGGCTGCAGTACCAGGAATCACCCCCAGGGCCGTCAGCCAAACAGCTGGGACCACAGTTGCCTCAATTACCATGAGCAAAGTGAGTAGTGCATTGGCCTGAGGGATCAGATAGATTTGGCTGTCTGCATGTCCGATAACAAAAGACAGATGGATCAGGAAGTTGTTTGTAATCTGAATGGTGTATATTTTTGCAGGAGACCATCGAGAACGTGAAGAAATGTAAGAACTTCTTGTCTACGTTGATCAAGTTGGCCTCCACCGGGAAGCAATCGACAGAGACTGCAGCCAGTGTGAGAGAGCTGGTAAAGGAGCTGCTGGTGAGTGGACCTGCTCACAGGACACACACACACACACAGACATGTCACTGGCTGTGTTCGGTTGCTGTAAATAAATACAATGGACCTAAAAGCTCAAATAAATAAATCCCAGCTGTCCTTCTTTAAAAGTGTAAGCATCGTCTTTACTTGCAATTATAGTTCTGCTTCTCAGCTCTATCTCTAAATATTGTACTAGGAGGGCAGACTGGAGGCCGAGGAATTCACCAGCAAATTGTACAAAGAGCTCAACTCTTCACCCCAACCTTACCTCGTGCCTTTCCTCAAGGTAAGATACTGTGTATTCTATCGTCATTTTTCCACCCATCTACCTTTGATCGCAGGAAACCACTTACCTCCCAAGTGCTTGTGAAGTACAACCCATTTATCTTCTTTAGAGAAGCCTCCCGGCTCTGAGGCAGCTCACCCCAGACTCCGCCGCCTTCATCCAGCAGAGTCAGCTTCCCCAGACCCCCTCGGGTCCCGTCCCCTCCACCTCGCCCCTCCCCACCACGGTGGTCCTGGGCAGCCCAGCGCCTCGCCTTACTGCTCCGGTCAGCCGGCCTCATCTCCAGCCGGGCATAAGCAAACCAGTGGTGAACCGATATGTCTCCTACCAACAGTAGTTGGTCAAATATATAACTTCCAGTGGCATTTATATTTCCACTCAATGGCATCCCTGTTTAAAAAAAGCACAATCTTTATCCATGCAGGTTGTCCACTCCCAGCAGCCGAGGGCAATGTTGAAACCTCAGGTAGCCTTACCCACAACCCCCATGGGGACTCTCAGGAATCAGGCCCCTGGCCGCATCATGCTGGGACAGCAACAGGTCCACCTGAAAGAGCTGCAGCCAGGTGAGGATGTCCATTTGATCGCAGCTGTGTCAGGCTTTCCTCCGGGGGGGCTTTAGTATTCATTGGGATATTTGTGTGTCTCTGCCAGTTCCAGCGAGGCCGGAGTTGTCTCCTTTTTCTAAACAAGTCTCCGCTGCTTCCTTGAGCCCGGCTCAAAAGAACACGCTGAAACAGGCGGATGCCACTTTCAAGTAAGAACAAAGACAACAGAATGCAAATGCTGTTTACTAGGAATGTATTTTAATCATAAAGAGTTTAGTGGGAAATGTACTCTCGAGAACTCGTCGAACTTTCCCGGCAAAATAAATACTGTATCCGATCTCCATGTAAGAATACCTTTTATAACTTAAAAATGTTAAAAACAGTTTATAGAGAATTATGAATTATGAATAAGAATTATGTTTATGTTTTCAGAGATGAGGACGACATCAACGATGTGGCCTCCATGGCTGGAGTGAACCTATCAGAGGAAAACGCCAATATCCTCGCAACCAATTCTCGACTTGTGGGGGCGGTGACACATTCCTGTAAGGACGAGGCTTTCCTCTCCTTTGCCCTTCTACAGAAGACAATGCAGGCGATAGGTGAGACACCTTTTCCATTTTTGACAATGCGCCATGCATCCATCCATCTACCCGTCCACTTTTCCTTTGCAGGTAGGAGGCATGGCGTGACAGACCTGGGTGCAGAGGTGGTGAACTTTGTCTCCCACGCTACTCAGCAGCGACTCTTGGACCTGTTGGCAAAGGTTTCCCAAGTGGCTCTACAGAAAAACCTCAACTGCAAGGTTTGTTCACGGCATTGTTTAAGACCCGTCCAATGTTTTCTCCGCATCGTTTAGTTTGGGGGTCCCCTGTAATAACGATGCTGTCTTTAGCATGCAAGCGACGCATACGTCGCACACTGTTCTTTGCCTTTGCTCCTTTTTCTTAAACGTTTTTTTTTTTTAAAGTTAACATTGTTGCACTGGTGTGTTGATAGGAGGATGGCAAGTATGAGCAGAGCAGCAACGTTCGTGCTCAACTCAAGTTCTTCGAGCAGTTGGACCAGCTAGAGAAACAACGGAAGGAGGAGCAGGAGAGGGAGATCCTCCTGAAGGCAGCAAAGGTGCAGCTTCACTCGCGGCTAATAATGACTATGAATATGTTTCTAAAGGCTGTTGCTCAAATGCACGTTACAGAAAGGGGTAATGGGGTTGCTGTGGGGAAGAGGAAGTCAAGTCCTGTAGATTCAGATACCTGGTATCAAATAGTGTAAAGAAATGTTGACTAAGAGGTAATGGTCATTTTACAATGGACTCTTTTCTTGAATTAATACTGAGATATAATATTCAGTGTAAGATTGAAGCATCGCATGTCGTCTTCAAAACATGTAGTTTCAATCATATTTTTATATTCTTTTCATTTCAAGGCCTGTGTTGCGTCATTAATGGCTGGATGAGATCAACGCCTTTACTTAGAATAGCAGTTGTCATAAATGTTTGGCATCCATTTAGTGATTTAGTATCCTGCAGCTAATCTCTTCACCAGAGACACATTCATATTCCATAGCGTTTGACTCATGTCTCTTACTTGTATCAGGAACCTTGCAAAGTAACTAAACAATTTCTAGCAAATTGTGTGATACATAAAAAAAAACTATCTACATGTGTGTTATTTTGTTGAAGAAGTATATAGCATGAATGATGATGTCCGTGAGACTCGCAAGTAGTGGATGTAGAATAAGCTCCTGCTGACATCAGTCTCGCTCTCGGCCTTGCAGTCTCGAGCTCGCCAGGAGGACCCAGAGCAGCTGCGTCTGAAACAGAAGGCAAAAGAGGTAGGATGAGAGGAGCAGGACAGCCGACTAGTGTCGGCTTCTGTACGTTTTGCCATCGCATGCTGGGATTTTCATGTGGTCATGTGTGCCCTATCCAGATGCAGCAGCAGGAGCTGGCTCAGATGAGGCAGAGGGAGGCCAACCTGACAGCTTTGGCAGCCATCGGTCCCAGGAAGAAGAGGAAGATTCTGGACTCCCCATCCTCCTCTGCTGCCGAGGTAACACTAATTACACTGCATTCCCTACGGAGGGCTATTTAGTCCTACAAGTGTGAAATTCATGCAAAAAAGTAAGAACTAGGAAGCAGGCAAATTCCTTTTCACAGCAGGTATGTATACAAATATGCATACATGCATACACACACGCATCCATTGGGGGTTTTTTACTTCCCACATTAAGTCTTACTGTTTAGATTCACAGTAGCAGATACTGTTCTCTGAAACAAGGGTTGAACCACTCGCCGTAATAATTTAATTCCCTGAGGAAACAGCCTGCTTTCACTTGTTCACTTGTACAAAGGCTGCAGTAAACTAAAGGAGGTCTATTTTTGTAAACCTTCCCGGCCTCCAAATGACACGTCTTTGAGTTAGTTTTCTACTTGTAGACTTCTTTATAATGTTTGTTTAAAAATAAAAGAAATACGGATATCTCTGAGTGGCATTGTATCGGTCTTGTGCAATCCATGGAAATAACGGTATTTTTCTATAAGCAACAGAGGCCATGACTGCAAGGCTTCCTGTATATTCCATTGCTGAAAAATGGCATTTACAGGGTTAATGGCATTTGAAAGACTGCAGGAAACGGCTTACTGATCAGTTACAGTGATCAGCTGCTTAAATGGCCCAAAAAGGTTTGGACAGAATCATTCCTCAACAAATGCTGTTTACATGATTTGTTATAGGAATTATCACTTGCTTACAGTTTTTATTTTTGGTCTGTAACTATGGTGATTGCCGCGCAGTAACATACCTACTTTCCTCTGGCTACCTTAGGCGGGTGCTGCCTGCACATAGAAATTATAATGGTTAAAAAAACTCCTCAATGTTTATGACAATGCACAAAACAAGCCGACAAGGCAGCAAAACACCCAAAAGTTTCCTTGTGTCATTGCCAAGCTTTGGGCCAGAAACGGTCATAGCTGCTTGTGATGGAGACAGAAAACACACACAAATACTGAACCCATGCAAGCTCTGCACTGGGAAGGCTCTTTTTAAACCGTGCACGCTCTGCTTCTCCCGTTTGCAGTAAACCATGTCCATCCCTATATCAGAGATCTGTGGGTAGAGATTCATGCAGGTCTCCTCCTGTTAGACATGTCACCAAACCCCCCCCCCTCCCCACTGTTAACCTCCGGTTCTCTCGCCCATCTGTCCCTCACTCTGCAGGCCTCGGGTCCCTCTCCGTCTGGCGGGGCCGGCCCGTCGGGCTCCAGACCCACACGGCAGCGCATCACTCGCGTCAATCTCAGGGACCTGCTCTTCTGTTTGGAGAACGAGAGATCCACCAGTCACTCCCACTTCCTCTACAAGGGCTTCCTCAAATAGGCTCCACATTAGAGAATGGGGGTCGTCCCAGTGACGAGGAGAACTTTTTCTCTGCTCGTTTTGAGGCTTTTTAGATGCCGCTGAAGTACAGTAGTAACCCCGTTGGATGGCCTCTCTACCTCCCCGTTATGATGCCTATTTAGCTTCCCAGCGCTCATGGGCTGATGCTTTGGTTTTCCCTTTGCAACCTTTCAAAAAGCGCAGTAATGGATTTCGTACATTAAGAACAAATGACTTATTGTACATTGTGAACTGTCACACAGGACAGTATTTTTTAAAATCGTATGTGTGTGTGTGTGTGTGTGACTTAAATGCAATGGAAATCATTTTTTAAATCAAATTGTTTTAATAGACAAGACTAATCTCAATTGAATGATTTTATTTTTGCTTTGTTTATTGCATCAATTTAAGGTCCTAACTGTGTAACCTACTGAGTTGCCTTCCTAACTATGAATAAGCCATACGGCCGCCCTGAAGCAATTAACCCTGCTGTAACTCATGAAGCAGTAGTTTGCTCTGTATGTCATCTCCATCACTTTACCTGTTCAATATATTTATTTACTAAACTCCAGTTTAAATGAAGGTTGGTTTATTTAATTCCATGTGTTTTCTGTAGATAAAATTCTCAAAATGCCTTAACCTGTATAGGATATCTTTAAAATCAGGTCAATCAATGTTAGGTGTGTTGATTCTATTGAGTTTGATTTTGATGGAATTGTTCTTTAAAAAAAATTGTTTGCCATGTATTGATTTCCAAGGTTTTAGAAAGTTTTTAACGTTGCTATAGCACAAATTCAATTCATCTTCTTGTATATTTATACATGTTAAACCTAGAGTTTACGCATTGAATTTATTCACCCAGCATAAAGAAAACATAATTTCTCTATTAAATAGTTTGAATAAATAATTTTACAGTAACTGGTATGGTTTGGTGTTTAAAGAGATTTCAGGCTGTTGTTGATTGCATTTCCCGACGCTAGGGGGCAGCATTCCATTATCACCCCGTCTGGAAGTGGCACTGACGATGCTGAGGCTTTGAACGTGGACGAGCTGATGCCTTTTAATTCCATCTCACTCACTCCAACATCTGCAAAGCCCCCCCCCCCCCCCCCCCCCCCCACACACACACACACACACACACACACACACGGTGTGCAGCCGCTTTGTGCAGTTCTGCGTCTTGTTCGAGTCCGTCTCCATTATCGGCCCGACACAGCTGCAGCGTCCCCCGGGCTCGGGACAACTCTGCGCCGGGACAGAGGGACAGGGGGACAGAGGCTTGGTGCTGCCGTGATCGCGAGCAGCGTCCGCGTGGTCGTTGACCGAAGAGGAACAATAAGAGCACATGTGGAGCCATCAGTGGTGATGAGCCACGCTTTTTATTCCTCTAATACAAGTGCACCTGGGAGCCACTAGGGGGCAGGATTCTCCTGCAGCTGACGTGCTCCGCAACGGCAGGTTCTTTGCAGCTGAAACCCTCTCGTTACTCTCGTTCACGTGTTCACGCTCTGCTGGTCAGTGCGGGCCACAGAGCAGGTCCGTCCGGCTGAGGACGGAAGGGCGGAAACGGCCTGGATTGCTGGTTTAAACCCAGACTTTGTGTCATGAGTACATTGCTGGCATTTCCCGACAGCCTGGCTGCTGCTGCTGCTGCTGCTGCTGGGGACACTGGTTAGGCCTCGACCCGGGTGCCTCAGCCCAATACAATATTTTTTCCTGGTAATCCTCCTTCCAGCCCTCAACACTGCTGCTCTTTCAAAGTTAAGTCCACATAAGCTCCCACTTGAGTGCCAGAGGCAGAGCAACAACAGGGATGGTGCGGTTGCTTAGCGACGTCTCAGTCACTGCACCTGAGGGTGTTGGGTAAACACCCCGAGCCTGCCACAGGGAAGAGGAGAGAAGTAACATCGGTTTCCTTCCAAGACATTTATTAAAAGGGGGCGTTTTTCATTCGTTACATCCATTGTTTTCATTCCTCACCCGAGAAGAAGATTGTATAAGAAATAAAGGTAGTTATTTGTGTGTGTGCGTGTGTGTGTGTGTGTGTGTGTGTGTGGATGGATGTGTGAGTGAGTGAGTGAGTGAGTGACAGCAGGAACGTGCATGCCTGCCACTGTTCGTCTGTGCTTTGCTGCCGTGGCTTGGTCTGCTGGAACAGTGCTTCTCAGCGGGGCGTTCGCCTCGGACTGTTGTGATAAATCTCCAGTCTGGAAATCATTGCTCGTTTATGCTCACAGAGGGTCTCGGTTTTAATGATGGTTAGAGGCTGATGAAAGCTCCCCCTTCCCCCATTACTCACATGAATCACATGCTTATGCAAATCTTTATTAAAGGTAAGACCCCTATAGCAAGACAAATAAGAGGGTTGTGACGTTCTTTCATTGACTTTACTTTGCAAACCGATGAATTCAAAACTCCATTTGTAATCCCACCATATTCAGGCTGTGAGACTAATGCAATACTAAAAGTCAGTTAATTAATTTCATCCTTTTTAACGCCTCCTTGCATATTGTTGATTAAGCTCGGAGCTTATGAATAAAACTCCCTCCATGGAGGAACGTGGGAATGTGATTTGGATGAACTGATGTGGCACTTTATTGTCCATTTAGATGCACAAATCCAGAAGCCTATTTCCACTCCTCTCCTGGTATGAAAATGAGTGATTTTCCGCCTTTCGTGAATAATAAAACCTTGCAATGTAACAATCAACAACAGTTCATTAGTTTACACCTCCATGAGTCCATTTCCCGTGTGTTTCCCGAGTGCCCTCGTTTCACCTGGTGTAATGCTGACTTTGGGACTCTTCTGTTATGGGATCAACGGGGCCAGTCTGCTTTGGCCAGGAGACGCTGTAATAAGGCCGCTGTTTATGACTGCTGCGGAAATGGCTTTGTAAGCTTGGCGAAGCCTGTGAGGTATTGACGCAGGGGGTTAATAGCCTGTTGGCCTCTTTAATGGAGTTCAACCGGGTCAAGCAGCAGGCACTGGTAACAGGAGAGAACATCTCCGTTTATGAAGTAATCTCCTATATGAGGCGGGACGGGCAGTGAAATGTGTTGAGCGCGCACACACACACACACACACACACACACAGACACATGCGGTTCACACAGAGAAACACACGTTAGTGCAAACAAGCCGGGGTTTACAGGTACGCTAGTGGCTGTGTGAGGCTCTACTTAGGCCCTGTGGTGCTTTGAGCTAAATGCTAGCACGGCGACATTAGGGGTGACCAGAGGAGGATGGGTTGAAGTGGGTACTGGGCGGCTGGGAGTGGACTAAATCCTTTGTTTGGTTCCCATAATGGCAGCAGTGATCCGTGGGCATTTCCCTGGCCGCTCCGCCCGGTAGTTGGAGTAATGTTATGGGCTTTTATGGGCTGCATGCTCACCAGACACTGGGCTCCTTCTCAGCGACACACTCACCGTGTAGTCACAGCGATTTGATGGCTGAAAAAAAGTCACATTTAGCCAAATAATGAACTACATTTAATGTCTGCAAATTGTAGATCAGAGAAAAAACTAAAAACAAACAATAATAACCATGACAAAAAAATCCCCTCACCTGGATGCACCAGACCGAACCGGTGCCTCATCTTAAGCAGCGTCACGATAATAATATGGTGAGAGGAATTTTTACACACAGACGTAAGAACAGAGGCGTTGAGCTGAAGCTAATCAGCTTACAAAAAACACATGGCGAGACACTTACTGAGATCGTCCTTCTATCCCGTCGTGTTATTTTAACATCATCATACATCCACTTGATTAATTCTGCTTTACGTGTGGTGGTTCATTATTTATTTATACTAATGAGTGTGCTACACATCCATTATTCACGGTAAGCTTGCGTCTGTCTTCCTGGAGTGATGCTGACCGAGGGAAATGGAAGCTTGATCGTACCCTGAAGGGCACCGGAGAATAACTTGGCTGTGAAGGAATCATCTCATACCACTTGGACATGGAGCAAGTGTCCCAGGAAAATCCACCTGTGGCTAAAACCTGATGCAACTTCCATGGTGTCATATGAGAGATGTTTGTGAGGTTTTCCATATCCAGTTGTGTGAACATTCTTAGTGCAAGTATTAAAAAGCATTCTGGGATATTTGGCTCTCACAAGAACCCTCTGGTTTTCCTATCCCCCCCTCTGCTAAATTATTTTTATCGCCGGGGGGGACAAGGATTTCCCCCCCTTGATAGCGATAAATGCAACTTAACTGCTCGCCTACTTAAACTCTTGAAATGTAATGATCTTCAATGTCAATTTATGAACGTCATCCAACACAAACACATTGTAACATTTTAGTGTTCGCAGGGTGCGCGTGCGCTCGTGGCGCGGATCGGTTTCCCTTCTTTGTGCGCCGCTCGGCGCTTAATTCTGTAGCCAAACCGTCAGTGCGCGTGAAAGTGAGCATGAAGCCAGTTGGACATTAATTGCGCTGAGGGGGTATGGCGTTATATTTGTGCCACAATCCTGAGCGCGTAATTTTAAGTTTTGAGCACAGAGAACTATATTTAGCAAAGAAAAACATTCCGTGCGTGCAGTTTAATCAGGTGCCCTCTCTACAAACTCGTTTTGTGCGCTCGCAGCCATTGCTGCGCTCTTTTTTTATCTTTGAGGGTGGTGTGGAGATCCGGGTTTGGGCTGTGTCAAAACTTAAAAAATTACGCGCTTAGGATTGTGGCACAAATATAACGCCATAAGGGGAGTGGGGGGGTCTCCGTAGCAGAGAATAGGAACCAGCTCTTTAATAATAAGAGCAGCGCGGAGCTGCATTACTGTGAGTGATGGCCTATTACTTTTGTATTGGTTTTGCATATTAACAGGCTTTAGACATATTTTATTTGTTATTTATACTAGTAGCCTACTGTGATGGTTTTCCATGTCCCAGATTTTTTGGTGCCCCCCCAGGCATTTGGTTCTCTACGCGCAGTGCGTGATGTGCGTGTGCGGAGCGCTGGCACTGAGCATATCGTCTTGTCAACTAAATTAACATTAAAAGTGTTGCCATGTTGTGATAGGGACTAATCCACGGACCCGAAGAAGGGCCGGTCTACCCTTCGCGTTCTTCTCCCTAGTTATGCGAGCTAAAAGTCCAGTGTCCAAAAAAAACAAACATCCCCCCTCTGCTTTTTTGTCAAATCGTACCCTGCTTACCGTACATAATTATTTTATCCATCTATATTTACATCTAACTTGTCTGGAATCCCTTACTTTTACACTCAAAACAGCGTATTATAAACCTGATCATAAGCAGTGTACTCATATCCATTTACACACACTTACGTTGATGGTTTTTGCTGCAGCACTTCATTAATCAAGTAATTCCTCTGGATGTTAGTAGGTAAAGACAAGCCAAAGTGTTACAAATAAGCAATTCATTAATTCATGTGCAACTGACTGACACTAACGTGCTGCTTAGTATTCCAGAAAACAAAGTTTGTCTTATGCAGTATGCCAAAAGTACCACATCTGGTTGCATTTTGTGGGAAAGCCAGCCAGCTTTTCTGACCACAAGAAGCATGCAGAAGAAGAGAAAAGATTAATATGAAACCATCGATGCAGGTCAAAACCTGACGCTGGGCTATAAACAAACTAGTCCATGAACACAATATACACAAGTGTGTGAGAGAGAGAGAGAGAGAGAGAGAGTGTGTGTGTGTGTGTGTGTGTGTGTGTGTGTGTGTGTGTGTGTGTGTGTGTGTGTGTGTGTGTGTGTGTGTGTGTGTGTGTGTGTGTGTGTGTGTGTGTGTGTGTGTGTGTGTGTGAGAGAGAGAGAGAGAGAGAGAGAGAGAGAGAGAGAGAGAGAGAGAGAGAGAGAGAGAGAGAGAGAGAGAGAGAGAGAGAGAGAGAGAGGGTCCATCAGGATTAAGTTCGTTGGCTATGCCTCGCTCTGCTTCTTATGGAGCTTCTGCAGGAGCATATACCCCCTTATTGAGCAGATCGGGGTGTTAGTCAATGTAACTGGGTACTGCTGCAAAGCTGGTCCTCCTTTGCAGTAGGACTCTTGGGTCAGGGCTCGGGAGGTTTAAGCCCTGATGTAAAAGTGGACCCTCTTGCATCAGGGCAAGGGAGGGTTAGGGGTTAGGGTTAGGGTGGGTTTGGGGTTAGGGGTTAGGGGTTAGGGTTAGGGTGGGTTTGGGGTTAGGGGTTAGGGTGGGGTTAGGGTTAGGGTGGGGTTACGGTTAGGGTGGGGTTAGGGTTTTATCATGTTCAAAAAGATAAATTTGGCATGCATATATAGACTGTTTTTATTATTATAAACTATTTGATTTTCAAATAATTTGTTTATTAAACTGTCGTATGTTCTTTGGTTAAGATATGTTGTGTATATGTGTAGGTAGGTGAGAGAGTTGGGCTCAGACAGGCACTGGGGTCACCTAAAAGGCGTCCTTGTTTTAGCACTTCCGTCACCCGGGCAAGAGAGGGCTGAAGGAGGAAACTAGCAGTTTTTTTATACAGGGCCCTGCAGCAGTGATTGGCCCAGAGAGCGCCCGTAGTTAGGAGTTCAACTCCTACTGCTACAGCAGCAAAAAGCCTTCTGCAGCACATCCCAAAGATTCTCAATGGGGTGAAGGTCTGGACTCTGTGGAGGCCAATGCATGTGTGGGAATGATGTCTCATGACCCCTGAATCACTCTTTTACAATTTCAGCCTGATGAATCCTGGCATTGTCATCTTGGAATATGCCCCTGCCATCACGGAAGAAAATAAATCCATTGATGGAATAACCTGGTCATTATATTTGTTCAGGTAGTCAGCTGTCCTCATTCTTTGAGCACATACTGTTGCTGCCCATGCAGTTATAATCCAATAGGAGGCTCGCACCTAATTGTTCAGTTAAATCCAGGTGAGAGGGCGATTCGGTATTAACGAGTCCTTTATTTAATGACTGGAAATCGCCGCCGACGTGCGCCCCCGCTCTCCCTCCTGTGCGTCCTGCGGGACCTCGTCCGCATCCTGCCGTGCCCTCTCGCTCGGCACCATCCAAAAAGCCCCGACTCGCTCCCCTGTCTCTGCTTAAATACCGGGATAGAGCACCCTGTTAGTCCCCCTCCCAGCTGTGGGGTGATTGCCTCCAGCTGGCACCGTTCCCTGAGCCGCACCCCCTCTCTCTCTGGTGCAGACATGCTGAAACCACGCCCAGCCACCACACCTTGTAAATAAAATAATGACCACAGTCCCATTTACACAGTGAGGCATTCAGCTTATTGACTAAACCCTGGCATGTTCTAAGTCTTTGAAGGAATATTTTCAACATCAAATGAAAAGATGAATACCAAACTTATGTTTGTATATTCCAAAATGGAGTTGGAGTACACAGGAAATGGCAAAGAAATAGACCAGCAGGGTGTTGCTCTTTTTCTGTTTGGATTTTGTTTGGATTAGACAGACATAAAATATCAAATGGGAGCTTCCAATGTGCTTGTTGGGCAGATGAGCCGCGTTCTCATTCAGCCACTCGCCGGTGGCCTCCTTTTTAGGCACCGATGCACTTTGTATCATAGGACAAAACGTTTTTTAAGCTTATTTCATGCAGCTTACACAGAAAACAGTGACTTTGAGGCGAGGAAACTCAGTCCTGCAGCACATTACACCACTAAAGCGTTTTGTACAAGTACAATAGTTACTTCACTGGCTGCATCTACTTGAGATTAACTGAAGCTTTTGAATAAATGTAGGGTTGTAAAGATAAGAGACAAAAAAAGAGAAAAAAAGCAAGAGAAAAAAGCAATCAATATTAGCAGGAAATGCTCTTTTGGAAACACTGTTTGATAATGCACAGACCGTTTCACCACTGACTCATATGACCATCCTGTCTCGGTATTAGCGGAGTGTCTCCTGTGGACCAGCCATCCGTGAATGGCTGGCCGTTAAACAAATACGTCCCCTCCCTCAACACACTTGCAGCAAGAACATCAAATTTATTCTGCTGCTTTGATCTCGTTTTAGAGTCCTGAAATAGCAGGAAGCTCAGAGTGGTCTCAGCAGCAAACCTTTGCTAAATGGCAACAACAGTCGCTCACACAGCCGCCATCAGAACTAACATCCGGTGGGATTTTTCCAATTGGACATTTTTCCGAGCACCAGCCCGAGAGACTCACTAGCGATATAGGGAATGCAAAGAGCCAGGCTTGGAGCTATTTGAAGAGGAAAACTTTATTTACAACGCACAGGGCAGCGGCTGCAAGCCGGCAGCGAAGCTTCGTCCATACACGGCGTTTGTCAAGGGAGCCACTGGAGTGGGCTTTCTCCTTTCCCTCTGCCACGGGCAAACCAGCTAAACTTTGGTTAAGCCCATCAAAGGAACTCCGTCTGAAATTAATCTGCTTATCTGCTGACTGGCAATGAGCGAGATGACCTTTTACCAACGTGATTACTACATCAGAGGCCACGTCTGATGGCTCTCTTATTACAGCGACGCAGGTCCACGTTTCTGCCCGGTCCGTAGCAGACGTCGCCGTTGGCTACAGCAAAGGTTAACGTCTCCTCATTACTGGGACCCTCCGGTAGAAGAATGCTCCCTGCGCTTTAACGCTGAGCTGTGGTGGACGACCCACTAACGAGTCTCACTATGTCTCCACCTCATAATCAACCATTTTCTAAATGTTATGCATTGTCCCTGCTGTGCTCCCCCCCTCCCCCATCCCCCGCCTCTCTCCATTTCTGCTGACCCTCTCTTCCATCCTACTAATCACCTCTCCACACGGCCTACCTACATTTCACCGCCGCCTCATTTTTTCACCCTCTCTCTCGCCGCCTGCCTCTCTGCTTTCCCTCTGGGTGTCTCATTAAAGGCGCTCTATCTAATGAGATTACGCCGTGGGGATTAATGGTGTGGCTAATTGATAGACACACAGCCGGAGAGTATTAAATCCCTTTAATTCCCCAGTGGGTTTTTTGGTGCTTCAGCTGACTAATTGAAATCAAAGGAACGGACACCAATACACTTCCTGACCCTCTCCAACTCCCTCTTCTGGGATGCAATAAAAGCACAGATAGCGGGCGTTTTATTAAAAAATGAAGCCATATGCGAACAATAGGATCAAAGATTAGCTGTGTAATTCCAAAGGGAGTCCATTTTTCGTATCATTTAATACTAAAATCTCTCGCACTTAAAAACACATTATTTAACTGTAAGAGTTAAAATGGTCCCTCAGTAGCTTCAACTGACTGCATTTCCACCTTCGTTCATGTAATGATGGGTTCGGATTTGCATACTATGTGTGGGATTTGTATATGGTGTGTGTGTGGGGGGTGGGGGGTAGGAATTCCAAAACAGCGTTTTTTTGTCAAGGCTCAATTAATAAGGATCGTAAATACAAGACACAGTCTATTAGAATTGAAAGCTCAGAGTCAAATTATACTTGCCATGTCACGGAGATCAGCAACACCAGAGGATGATTAATGCAGGGATTATATCTAAAAAAAAAGATGGCACATTTTCAAAACACATCTTGTTTATTTTCTGAAGCACACATCCAGTATCTAGATGACTGAATAAAAGAATTCCAGGACACTTAATAATAGAACAACTATCCGCAGGCATGGCTGATGAACCTTCCTCTGTCCCAACAGGAGGAACTCATCCGTCAGAGACAACAGAGTGAAAGGGGAAGGATGTGTTTTCACATATAAAAGTATAACAAAGCATTTAGAAAACAATCTCATGTGAAGAAAAGCAGAAACAAAACATGTTTAAGCAGAAATCTTTAAAACTATTGAATGATGCTTCAACAAAAGACAAATAAACAAAAGAATATCCACATATTAAGAATGAACGGGCCAAAAATCCCCTAAACCCGATGAAGAGCCGGAGAAAGAGCAGCAACTTTTATGTCATCAATACTTCAAAAATATGTATCTTACAGTATTTTTATTTTCTCAGTGTCTTTATACAGAGTATACTCATATAGTTACCGCTGACTATTTTCACATTCTTACCACAAGTGCTGAGTAAAACATTTTGAAAAAAAAAAAAAATAATCATGCACCTTTTAATATTTTAGTTGGCCTATAAAAAAAAAAAACAGGAATGTTCAAGGCGACAGAAAAAAAGAAAGAAAGAAATCTTTTCAGATTGTTCCGAGTCGTTTCCGGTTGCACTTCCTTACGCCGTCTGACTACTCAGAGATCATGCCTACACAAGCTTTACACTGTGGAGAGAGCAACACAAAACCATACAGAGCAGGCGAGCATCTCAACATGAAGGCTGCTAAACTCGTGAGTCCACAGAGGAAAGGCAGGCAATTCTCCACTACATTAGAAAACCCCCACACGTATAAAAATGGTCTCACACCACGTCAGCGTGTCCACGGGTGACGCTTGTGAAAGTCAAACCGAGCGGGTGCTTGGGGCAGGGTGTTGTCATCCCCACGGCAACGGTTACCGGCTCGTCTATTAAGCCATAATTCATTGGGTTGTGATATCCGATAGTCTGTGTCCTTCCCTCCTGGGACTGGCTGCTGGGGTTCTTCATCTGCACAGCTGTAAAGGGGGAAGGAGAGTGACAGGCAGGGCTGGTGTGAGAAGGGTGGGGGGTAAGAGGGGTGGAGGGAAGGAGGAGGAGGGGGGGGGGGGGGGGGGTCGACAAGAGAACGCGCCTCCACTAGACTGCACAAATGGCAAACAATCCTGAGATAGCAGGAGTCTGATACAAAAACACACCACAAAAGGCACTTTATAAAATGACAGTGCTTCTGTTCTAAGGAAATTCAAGTTGACAGAGTGAACGAGAAAGTCAGAGAGCGTCGCCCCCAAAAACATTCTCTTCAGTGTGAGACTAAAGCAAGGGATGTTTTTTTTTTGTTGTTTGTTTTGAAAATCAAATCGGCACTATTTCACTACTGGTGTCTCTCACGACCGCCTTGATTCCTCCCCACAGGACTCCGGGGTCCAGCGCGGTGAGAGAACAACGAAAGGAAAAAGGAAAAACGTCACACTAGAAACTCGCCACTACGAAATATAAAGCCAGAATACAGTTGCTGCTGCTGCAGCGGAGTTCACGTTTGCGGTGCACCGGCCGCTGTGTGGAAGGGGTCCGCCCCCCCCACAGGCCCACCATGGCGGCGCCGCCACGTTCTCGGCCCGTTCCCGGTTTCTCTAGGAGCATCCAAACCGACCCCGCCTCCTCTGCCGCAGCCGCAGCCGCCGCCCTCACCCCCCCCCTTCCCCTCCGGTCCCTTCTCAGTCCTCGTCCCCTCCGCCGTAGAGGTCGGCCAGCTTCTTGAAGCGAGGGCCCCAGTCGTTGAGGTAGTCGTAGTCCTGGTCGCCTGAGCTGGTGGAGTTCAGGGAGCTGACGGAGCCGGCGGTGGAGCCGCTGCCCTCATAGTCGAACACCAGCAGGGAGTCGTAGGGGGGGGCTGTGGGGTCGTTGTCCGCTGCCCTCAGACCCTGGAGACACAGAGACGGGCAAAGAGTGACGGACGTACGACCTCCTCTGTACAATAGCAGCGTTTCATGTTTTCTGTGCTTAGACAGACTTACGGCGTGTAAGGAGGCTCTTTCGTGCCCACCAACAATAAAATAAGTAAAGCCGAGATGATGATTTTTCACGGGTTCATACAGTAAAAGTTTCAGTAAACCAGAGCGTCCTCTTGCTCAGACAGCCACTGTGGTTTAATACTAAAGCCCTTGATGTTGTGCAGACCTTTGTATGAGTCACACCAACGGGGGCTGCAGACGCTGCTGCACACAGGTGCAGTGCAGAACTCACATCGTTAATGAAGTCCCCTATGTCTCCGGGGTGGGGCAGGCTGGGTCTGACCGGGTACTGTGACTCAGCAATCACAGGTCTCTCGTCCACCCTGCGGACCCCCGCCGGCTTACTGATGATGTGGTCCAAAGACTCGGGCTGCTGCAGCTGGCTCAGGTCGTAGTCCTGGAGGAAGGAGAAAGAACATCAAGGTCTCAACAGTGTAGTCGTTTCACGTTTGCCCGCTCTATAGCATTGATTGGAGTTATTTACTGGCTGCTCTTTAGTTCAATGTTGTTTTCTTAAGTGTTCAGCAGGGTCACTTAGCAAACAACCACAAGTCATGAGGCCTAACCCTGTGTAGACAGGGTGAGGGTGCTGGAGAGGCATGGCGTACGGCTCCTACTGTCCGTCCTCACGGACTTTGATGATCATTCTAGTTCACTCTTCCAGTGCTCGGGGCTGAACCTGCACGTACATCGGTGCTGCAGGGCCTTCTAACAGACTTTCAGCCCTTTTGTAAGTCTGCAGTGCTGAAGTCTTTTCCTGAGGGAATTACCCACAATTCCTGGTGTTGTACAGGTCGAAACAAGGATGTTCAGGGATGTATAAAATGATCAAACAGGAATGAACGCGATATGACTTATAGATCTATTTCTACAGAGAAAAAGGGACTCATCATATGGAAAGAGTTGCACATCACACTGTACTTGGCATTCAGGCCAGGCAGCGTTTTCACTCCCAGAACTTGCTTGTGGGGCAAAGGGCAGATTGACACACAGAAAACTTTTTTCCAAAGTCTAACTCACTTAAAAAAAGAATATCTTTTTATGAACGACATATTGGCCAGCTGAATCCTCACAGTTATTCAAAAAATAAAACAATTCTATGGCCTTACTTTTGAATATTTGAATATCAGTATTTAGGATTAGTATTCATGACTTGTTTCATTGTTCCCGTTTGTCAGCTCCACAGTATCCACAGAAGCATTAAATGGCTGTGATGATGCATTCATTTTGGGTTTGATAGACAAACAAAACAAGCAATCTGACAAGCGACACTACCATGAGTTTTACTTGTGTCACTTTTGTTTCATCTTGATCCGACTAGTTTCCTGTATGCAAATAACTAAAGTTATCTATTTTAATTACATTCCCAACCTTCCATAATATCACCTTAGTGCCATCAAATTATATTCTGCACACCACCGCTGCTTTACAGCCTTTAATGTCTTCAGATAATTATGAATCCATCTATGCACTTCAAACGATACCTGGTCCTCCTCTCCTCCGCCCTCCTCGTCGTATTTGAGGATGTTGTCTCTGACGTCATCCTCGGGGTCGATCAGCAGAGGCTTCGCCTGCCGCTCCTTCTCTCTGCGCTTCATCCACACCACAAACAGCAGAACCATGCCTGTGGAACACAAACGAGAAACAAAAGATGTTCCCTGCAAAGTAAATATCCTCCTTTTGCCAACATGACACATACTGATTTACCGATCGACGCACTGTGAAGACCGGCTCGTTCCACAAGGGTCGTACTCACTCAGCAGTATGATGATGCAGATGAGGATGGCGATGATGGCCCCGGTGCCGAGGCCGGCGGCTGCCACGGCCCCCGTGGCGCTGCAGTCTCCGTTGTCGTCACAGGGACAAACTTTGACTCTTATCACGGAGCGGTTGGACAGAGGAGGATTCCCGGAGTCGGACACGATGATGGGGATCTCGTACACGCTGGGCTCCAGGTACGGGATCCTCAGCCTCAGCTGAGCGTAGTCACCTGCAGACCGCGGGTCAGATAGTGTGGGAAATGGGGACAACAACAACAAGAGGAGGGAAGTGAGGAGGAGGAGAAGAGGAAGAGGAAAAAAATAAGATTAGACACTGTGTACTGTGGAGGAATTACATTTTGTTCCCTCTAGGATATCCTGTCAGGGAATGACACACCAAATAAAAGCTGCAACCAAACAAAGTGCACAGCAATCATTCTGACATGTATCAGAATGATTGCTGTGCACGGATGGGGCATTACAGATATAAACAGAAAACAGAATGTATGACCTTCAGCATCTATCACTCAGTCAAGCTAAGACAAGGGCCTCAGTGGGAGAAGGATCCAGGTATGGGATCAGATTTGTCCTCAAGACAACTGCTGTGATTCATCCATCTGGGTGGATTAGGTGACAGATCGGCCACTCGGGGGACAGAGAGATGAATGGATCTCATTTGTCACAAACGATGGATCATACGTCAACCCTGGATGGCAGACTGTGGGCTTTGTGAGACATTTAGTTAAACTTGGACTTCTCTCGCAGCTTACAGCAAACCCCGGTCCCCTGATTGATGTCGCCAGTTATTCTGTGGAGGGCCTTTGCATCGCATCTGTTACGTTTATGGTTAAATTCAGCTGGGAAAGCTAAATATATCATTTCTCACACACACACACACACACTTCCTAAAATATACATCACAAGGGGCATAGCAGGGATGGAGGGGGTGTATTTGTAATATGAATTGGAGCGGCAGTAAAACCAGAGTACAGCATTTAAGTACCGCTGAGTCGGGAGATAGTCCAGTTGCGGCGAACGCTGGCGGGGAAAGAAGGCAGCTCGAAGACAAACGGCCCCACGTTGGGGTCGGCGTCGGCGTCCGAGGCCGTGATGTTGACCCTGGAGTTGGGACGCGCGCGCTCGCACACCTGGGACTCCCTGGGTATCAGCACCGGCGCGTTGTCGTTCACGTCAATCAGGTAGATCTGGAGGGTTCCTGTCCCGCTGGCTTGAGGCGAGCCTGAGGGGGGGTACGGGGGGAGGGGGGGGAACGCATAGTTAGAGGAAGTGGCAGGGTAATAATAGCGTATCCAGAAAGGAGTGAGCGACGGCGAGGCAGAGGAGCACCGATGAAATGATCTGAAGATTTCCTGTCGGAAATGCAGGAATGGGGAGTTCAGAGACGATGAGAAAGCAAAAAGAAAATACTTCAGTTTCAATGGCATTTCGAGCCGATTCATGTGCAGAGGAGGTAAAATGAGCCGTGAAGGCAGATAAACAATTGGGACGAGGAGAGGTTTTGTTTACTGAGGCGCTGAAAGTTGAAGGGCAACACTGTGTGCCCAAAAACAACCACCAGAACAAATGAAAGGACGCACAAATTTCTACCGGTGCTCGCGTTTCCATGTTGCTGCTTCCTGAAGAGAGAGCGAGGCTCGTCCTTAATAGGACAACGCTAACATACAAATTTAAAAAGTGCTGTTATCTGCACTCCGAAAAGCCCACTGGGTAAAGACGCCAACCCTTTACTACATCCAGCAACACAAACTCATCATCACTTATTCAAAGTTTCTCACGGCTACCAGGCCCAAACACAACCGTCAGGATGTGAGACACATTTTTGATGTTTTATGCATTTGCAGCAAATCTCCTTGGTGCTTTAATTACTGAGTGAGAAATGTTGTTTTTCTGCCATACTGCTTCTGCTGCTCTCGGTGCTGCACAATATGGTGCTGGGAATAATTGTTCTTAGGGCATCACTTGCTTTCAGAAAAGTAAAGTGTACTGAAAGTTGTCTTGCTGGTGTGTCTCATTTTGTGATGCGGTTGAACTCTAGTGTGAGTCTGACTGGATGCATCTGACTGATTTTGTTGAAGGGATCATTTTAAAGCTGTGGAAAATGTATTTTCTAGCAACATTTAGCAACATGAAAATGAAGACTGGACAGATAAGGCGTTGCTTTTTTATGTTGTCAGACTGCGTTCAATGCAATCTGATTACACCACACTCCAAATTAAGCAACTATTGTGTGTTAAAATCTCATAAACAGACTTTTTCTTTAAAAATCTCAGTTTGATTCTTCTTAGATAGTCATTAATATTTTGTGGGGTAAGATCCAAGCACTAGCAGAAGAGAGCGACATCCAACAAACAAAGATTTATAGTTGATAATCTCTCTCATTGTTTGTTTAGTGGTTGTTTCCACTGGGATGTGGTTCAAATGACTGATTCTAACATATGGCAGGAATTTAAACGATCAACAGACTCAAGTGTGCTGTAAAACAAACAACACTCAAATTAAGCTTGGATTTTCATTTCTCAAAGTTATGGAAAAATATGTAAAATGAGTCAATATAAAGCTGTGGATGTGGATAAATAATCATTTCAATCAGCAATTTTAAATTAATTAAAGCACAGTACTTTGATAAATGTTACCTTTAACCTTTAATAAATTGTACCTTTAAGATTAAAGTAGACAATACAGAAATAACAGAGCATCAGTAGAACATCTGTGAATTAATACCGTGATACTTATGAGGGTTTTAATACACGAAAGTGAATGTAAATGAAACGCTTTCACATTTGATGCTTCTACAGTATTTCTTTTTTACAATTGCAACATTACAAACTCCAGATAAAGAAAGTATGTGCACTGCATCGTTGAACAAACCGACTGCCCTGATATATTGTAGCTTTGATATTCAGTTGACAACCCACTGCCCAAAGGCTGTGAGTAAACCGAGCTAAATTCCTGATGCAACGCCGCATAGCGTACCCCAGCAGCTCCTCAGCTTTGTATTTTTATACTTTTGTCTATCAGACAGTAACTTGGTGCATCGACTGTGTCGCGGTCTGCTGCCGGGGGGAGGCCCGAGGGCCCATCGACCGTCTTGTCCGTTATGATTGGCTGGGTGCTTTGCTGCTTCTTTCGCTTTGCTTTAGTAGAATAAGTAAAGACAACTTCATCAAAGAGGAATATATCCCCTTGCTGACACTGGTCTCCGCAATCAATAGGGAGTCAACACTTTAGGCTTAAGTTGGTGTGCTTCGGGGCAACCGATCCCTCATTCCTCACCGGAGTAGAAACACCTGGGCCCCTCCCACCGGCACAGAAAGCAGGCGCCTCTATTTGAAGTGCTTTAGTTGAGCTTCACACATTGTTGCAGCAGCTGAGGGATTATGCCCAAGACCTTCATTGGCAGATGCCGTTTTCATTTTTCATCCATCAGATGCAGAGCTACTAAGGTCCGTTCACATTTGTGTGCTTCATAGAGTGCAGTGTATGAAGCAAACATCCCACACATGCAGTTTACGGTTTATGGATGACATTAGATAAAAACTCAATCCATCAAATATCTCTTGAAATTGTTCAGGTAAAACCACAAATGCCTTCCCGCCAGAAAAGTGAGCGAATCACCAGAGTGAAAAGGTTTCGTCTTTCAGGGACCATAAACATCAAACGGCAAATGTCGCCGCCATCCATTCAAAACACAGTCACCATGACTTACCGGACTTACCATTGTCGAAGGCCAGGAACGTGGCCTCGTACACGTTGTTTCTGACGTACATGGACTCGCGGTCCAGCACGGCCATGGTGGTGATCTGACCGTTGGTCCTGTTGATCTTCAGCCAGTTAGCTGGGTCTGACAGCTTGGAGTACCTGTGCACGCAGACATCCACAAAGAAAGCCAGATACTTCATTAATCCAAACACACTTTTGCACTAAACTATTTCAATCCCGGCTTGAGGTTTAATGTTCATTTCCATAAAAAGAAATACCAGGCGAGCACCGTTGACACATATGTTGAACGAGCGTACCGTAGCAGCTGCTCATTAGCTCAAAGGCCGATGATGACCTGAACCCACAAAGCCGCTGTGCTCTGACAACCTCTCCGCTCTTTGTACCCACGTGTCCGCCACAGCTATTCTTACTGTTGCCTCCATTCGGTACGTTGACGGAAGCAGCCGCGCTTAAAGTCCACCCTCAATTATAAATCATATTTTTTGAACGTAGTCATGGTGACAGGACGTGTGGCGGCCATTCATATTTACACTATTTAAAGCCCTCACAGACTCTGGCACTCAACCACCTACCAGGTGACGTCAGTTCAGTGCCTGGAGGTTCAGGGTTTGGGGCGGGCCTTGGGATCGGGCCTTTGACTCCCATAAATGATAACGTGCTAGGAACTTCTCTCGCTGGCCTAATGAGGAATGTTTGATTACAGAAAAGAAGAAGTTTCACAGGAAGGTTCGAAGGCCAGCGTGTTACCACGGCGACGTGAGCTGGAGGAGAAATATCCCAGCAGATAGAGAAGCCAAGGGCGGAGAGATCAGAGGCGCGTGTCTGAATGGAAGCACGGCTGGTTGACAAACGTGACGAGGGGTAAAGGGGACATATTTAAAGTGCGCTGGAGGCTGACGCTGGGCAGTTTGTGCCTCACAGGCAGGGTGGAAACTAATTCCACTTCCAGTTGCAGACACACATTTCCACACGGGTGAACACTCGGCAAAACAGGCAGACAAAGGCACATAATGACAGATAGCACCCATCGTATTCCTCACACCTCCCTCTTCAGCGGATGGAATAAATAGATGAAAATAATTCTAATTTGTGGTGAAAGCGATTGTCATGCAGTGTCAGTCAGGATCTGATGTTGCCCTGCAGGTTAGAACTGTGGCGCTCACGTCTCCTTCCTGTGCCAACAAGATGTCACCTGCTGTCTTCCTGCGCAGATGGCAAAGCAAATCCTCTTAGCACTTACCCCAAAATATTCAGCCTGGGGCCTGTGGGACTCCCGGGCCACATTAACAGCTCATAAGCATAGCCCTCATTACAGTTAAATCCGCTCTGTGACTTTTCCTAATTTTATAGTATTTTTTTATAGTAATTTTTATAGATTTTGTCTTTTCTTTTTGCATTTGTCATTCTTGAGTCTTTGTTGAAGTTCAGTTCTGAATTCTCAAAGCTCAGGAATTGGACTTCGGACCTTCAGAAGTGAGGACCTACCACTATGCCCACAGTGTGAGAGAAACACATGCACTGACAAACACAATTACATCAGCTCATGATGCCACCTAAATCACATCCAACAGTAAAATCAGCAGACAAAAAGGCCCTCACATCATCTTTCCTTCACACCAGAGAGAGGAAAAGGCAAGAAAAGAACATGAGCTGGCTCCTTTTCCATCCCCTGCTCACGCACAGGCCTTCCACTCATCCTCTGTGGGAGCATGTGTTAATGTTGTGAGTCAACAGCTTTTTGTTTGTTTGTTGTAAACCGTCGTGATGGTTCAAGCGAGGTCACCTAAAGGGAAAACAGCAGCAGAGGCCAGGCTGTCTGAGCATGAGCTTAGCATCTGCTGGCCAGTGGCTTTGGAGAAAGCAGGTCTGAGCTCGCATCAATAACAGAGGAGGAGGAGAGTAAGGGGCGAGGCGGAAAGGAGAGAGTAAAAGAGGAGTTGCCTCCCGCAAAGAATCAGAGGAACTCAGCCCATTTAGTTTGCATGACATATCTTTTTCAGAGAAGAAACCTGAAATCTGGACATTGCTCCCTCCTCGTTTTAGTGATTATATAAACATGGAAACATCTCCCACTCCCTCCCTCCCTCCCTCGCTTTCAATTCAGTCACATTCGCATTGGGTTAGTCAGCGGAAAAGGCCGTCTCCCGGGACCTCAGTGGGCAACACAGGGGCAATGCCTGCATGGCACGATGCCCGCGGGGTGGGTTACCCCAGCATAGATGGAGGACAGTGTCCAACTGGTCACCAGATGACCTCTTTACACCAGTCGCCTGGCAACGGGGAGGTAACTGGAGCACAGTCCGTGGGCTCAGGGTTGAGAAAGTCACTGAAGAAGGATAAACGTTGAAGAAACTGTGCACAGCTGACAAAACATGTGTGACACGCTGATTGAAAAGGGAGACACATGTAGTATACAGTGTAGTATTGGAAATGCCCAGCAATACACAGAGAATGAAGAGCTCAGAGGAGTCTGCACAGTCACTCAGCTGCAAATGTATCAGAGCATCTTCGTGTTCATTGACAAGAAATGACGAGACAGATGGTTGTCTGCTCTAAACAGGTTGAGAATGCAGATGGTAGTGGCTTACTATGTTGATGCTATAATACTTCTTTATCATTCTCCATAAACCTCATTAAATTCATGTTTTTTTTAATGACCATATAGAAAATAGTTTTGTTGATGTTTTTCTTTATTGTTTATGGCTCTTACTCATATTTTAGCTCTGCACGTCGTGTTATAAGATGAAATGTCTAACTATCAATTAATTGATAGGGACCGGAGGGTGCTTATTATGCTTTTTGTCCATAGTTTTGTATTAATCTATCACGTGCAGCTGGCAAGTGGTTACAGGTCAGGAATTCCCTTACAGAGCAACAGGAAAAACCCCAAATGTTAATGAAGCAACCCCTTGATCCTTCCTTAAAACCGCCTTGTCAATCACTAATCTAACAGATGGGAAACAGATCAATCACGGTATCTGTGGATCCCTCTGTTTAGATAGAACGTCCTCGTGGACTCGAACAAGTCACCGGTTACTAAAATAAGGTCACACGCCGATTCCCTGAGTGACTCACAGTAAATGATTGCATTGTAGGACATATGACCTCGTCACCTGGCTGGAGATTATGTGAAGCCCCGCCCTTGTATGTTCCGCCCTATTCTTGTCTATGTGTGAAGATTGAATAAAAGGCTGTTGTCAAGGGGATGTTCGTTGGAAAGCCGACACTACATGTGTGGCAGGGCACCCCTTTGCAAAGATATACGACTTGTCTGTTGTTTGTTCTCGCCTCTTTAAGGTAACAGAATTACCCCTACGCAGGGTAACAGAAACACCCATCATTAATGCAGCTTCAAAGATAGATTGGATATTTCAGGTTAAGCAGGGTCAGGATTTCCAAAGGATGCTTAGTGTCTAACACGCAGCAATACAGTAAACATTCCAGAGTGCGCTCATGATCGAGAGTCTATGACACATGTGCTTTTAAGTACCGGACAATCTGGTGGATGAAGTGGTCGGGGTCCTGAGCAGCAAACACGGTCAGAGTGGTTCCTGCGGGCACGCCCTCCTCAAAGCGAATCATTTTAGGATTGACGGGGAAGACGGGCGGCTCGTTCACGTCCTGAACAGAGATGGTGACTCCCGCTGTGGATTGAAGCGAGGACTGGATGCCGCTGGCCAGGTGGGCCTGGTTGGAGACCACCACGGTCAGCATGAAGGCCCGATTCATTTCGAAATCCACCGCCTACACAAGACCAATGGAGGAGGCAGAAAGAAAGACCGAAAACTTAATGGGAGGGAAACAAGTGTGTCTGATTGCAGAATTAGTTCTAATTGTGTTCCAATTTGAGAAATGACATACAAACAATGTGAGACCAGAATACTCAACATCTGGCACCAAGGAGCAGGTGGAAGCGCAAAGATGCTGCTTTGAATAATGGAAAGCCGAGCTACACGCAGTGTTGGGAGTAACGTGTTACAAAAGTAATGTAATTACTGTAATGTATTGCTTTCTGCTGTAACGTGGTAATGTAAGGCATTCCACAAAAAAAAGGGTAATATTTACTCGGTACAAAGGTCAGTAACACGTGTTACAATGCATTTTCACCTTCACCTTCTGGCAGACGGCGCATATTTCTGAACGTCATCCAACACAAAAACATTGTAACATTTTAGTGCGGGAAATTCGCAGGGGTGCGCGGGCGCTCCTGACGCGGATCGGTTTCCCTTCTCGGCGCTTCTGCTTCCTCCTCGTAGCCAAACCGTCCGTGCGCGTAAAAGTGAGCATCAAGCCAGTTGGACTTTGGATCCCATCGGGGGAAACTTTAATTGCGCTGAGGGGGAGGGGGAGGGGGGGGGATCCGTAGCAGAATAGGAACAAGCTCTTTAATAATAAGTGCAGCGCGGAGCTGCATTACTGTGAGTGATTTTACTTTTGTTTTGTTTTTGCATATTAACATGCTTTAGACATATTTTATTTGTTATTTACACTGGTAGCCTACTGTGATGATTTTCCACGTCCCAGATTTTTTGCCGCAGTGCGTGATGTGCGTGTGCGGAGCGCCGGCACAGAGCATATCGTCTTACTTTACAGGACCCAATAATAAAACAACTAAATTAACATTAAAAGTGTTGCCATGTTGTCATGGGGACTAATCCACAGACCCGAAACAGGGCCTGTCTACCCTTTGCGTTCTTCTCCCTAGTCATGCAAGCTAAAAGTCACATGTTCTTGTCTATGAATAAAACAAAAAAAACCATCCCCCCCTCTGCTTTTTTGTCAAATCGCACCCTGTGTATGTATTTAGTTCCAGTTGTTTTGGTGAAAGTAACTTAAAAGTAATGCAGTAGTAGTGTAACGCCTTACAATTCAGAGACAGTAATATTATAATGTAACAAATCACTTTGAAATGACAGTAACAAGTAATACATAATGTATTGCGTTTTTGACACTGGCTACATGGTACCTATTGGCTTCCATCTCACCTTGACCACCGTCAGCATGCCCTCGTTGGTGATGGGGTTGGTGCGGATGGTGAAGTGTCCAGAAGGGTCTCCACTGACGATGCGGTAGACGGCGTTCCAGTTGGGGCTGTGGGGTTGATCCCTATCCACCACCGTCAGATTGGTCACCACCACATTCACCTTGTTCTCCAGCACCTCCCCTGAAAACTGTAGAGCAGGAGGTGGGGGGGGGGGCAGGATGGGAGAGATAACGGAACTGTTGCTCCAGGAGTCAACTAATGCATGCATAATGAGTTGATTTATTGAGATTCTGAACATTCGCTCCTGTCATCACCAATCCTTTAGCATTTTCCATAACAAACTGCTTTCAGGGTCATGCCAATAATGCTCATTACACAGAGAATGTAGACCAAAACAAATGGGGCAGAAATTAGAAAGATAGGCGAGGGAGACGGCAGACAGAAGGAGGCGCCTTGGTTTAAATGTGGATAATAGAGAATCATATCTCCCATTACGTCAATGCCGTCCCCTGTCCCACCCCACGTCCGTGCATATGAAACTCTTATTTGAACTAATGGATTTGTTCAATTAAGTGTTTACCCATTTAATTGAGATTCTCTGCGTTCACCAAATCTAGGTCTTAATAAGCAATTGGATAAGTACAGTAATTAAGGCGGCGGTAGGAATAATCTTTGGCTAATGATCTTCATTATATTGTAATCTAAAACAACTCCCCTCTGAACTAACTCAGGAGGAAACTTGGTTACAGCTGCAGAGCCTGAAGACAAATTCACCGTGCAGAAGGATGCATGTCCTTCTCTCTGGGGATTTACTATGAGCTACAGAGGGACGGGCCCTCCAATGGAGACACACAAACACACACTTTCGCAATAAAAGCTGACATTGTTCGGCAATAATCCGCGTTTCCCCTTGTGAAGCGTTAACTTGTTTATGTCTGCCAGATTGCATTCACTTTAATGGCTTCATCATCGTGGGACTGAGGCAGTGTCCAAACTGCCCTTTTTTCCTCCCCCCCTCGCTCCGCGGTGTGTGCATGCCCCCTCTGCTCCCATCGCCTGCAGTACGACCACGCTGATGAGCACAGAACAGATTAAATATGCACTCTCAGACTCTCGTGTGTCGGCTCCTCCATTTCATTTTCACCTCGGGCTTCAGCAACAAACACCACGACGAACCTTCCAAGCTTGCTGCGCCAAATGGAGTATGCTCTGCAGGAGAGGACGCTTCCAAAATGGCCACTTTCACTAAAATGGAACGTGGAACCATTGATAAGCCAGCAGAGACACACGGAGTTCCAGTTTTCTGAAGGATTTTGTAGTAAAACAAGGGGGAAAATGCAGATGGCGCAGCTCACAACTGTGTCGTCAGCCAGCAGTGAGCGACACATGCCGTCAGTAATCCCTTTCAAGACTCAGTGTTCTCAAAAGAGCCCCCGATGGTCACGGTCTGGACCGCACGGCCATGACAACAGGCAACAGGACGACCCAAACAAGTAGTGGGAAGGGAGTTTCTAACCGAGCGCTGCTACAGTGGCGCGTGCAGTCAGGGGTTCCAGTGGCGGAGGTGAGTGCATGCGTGGAAGGGGTGTGGGCAGTCTAGCAGCAGAAGAAATGCCGCAAAATCCAGTCATGGGTTTTTCGTACCCTCAAATGTCCTGACCCTTCATGAGCAAGTTTTAAAACATGCCCACGAAGCTCGGCTGGAGTGAACAACCTGAACAAAATCTTCCCCATGAGGCATCTACTTCCTCAGCAAAATAGCATCCTGAAGAAAGTAGCCCCTGGAGACATCATCTGCTTATGAGTGCTTTTCTTCATGTGTAAAGGAATCATCTTTTTTCTTATGCCACATCATGTCTAATGGCTGCTATTCATGTTTGAGTCTATAAACGCGAGCGGACTTCAGTGGTCTGAGCGGTACAGCAGCACAGCCAGGGGAAATCAATGCTGGGCTACGGTGCTGCACAGACAACAGGCCCTTTTGGAAAATAAATCTGCATCAAGGTGCACTTCCCAGCAGGGGAGATCTACTGCCGTTTTACTGAAAACAGACTCTGCAAATGAAAATGTCCTTTTTTAGACGGCAAAGTTACAGCTCACAAAGACAAAAAGAGCTCTTGTTTTTCTTAATGGGGTAGTGAGAACAACACCAAAGGGTAATGACACCCTTATATACAAATAAATGTCCCCACAACAGACTCTACTACTAATATCAGACTGCCATCAGTCCACTTAAGACACTGTCTGTCTCCAATATACCGTAATAAAGATCCAGCTACTGGCATCTGGCGTCTACCGATAGTCTCGTTTTTCATGTTGCAGACGTATTAAGCCGCTTATCAGAGCAGTCTGGGCTTTTTTTTCAAGGTTGGACTATCTCGCTGATTTCAAGTCAAGGAGTGGGAACCAGGGGACAGTGGTGAATAATACCTGGCACTCCAATGCTTTCATCTACTTAAAACTGTAACACGACGGGTGAATCACTAAAAGCACTCTATTGAGATCCGTGAGGCAGCGTAGTCCGCGAGTTCAAGCTCTCAACCCCACGAGTCTTCCAAACAGTTCTCCTGCGCCCATCAGTGATTGCTGTCTGAGAAACGAATGGGCACCCTTTAGCAGGGCTGTGATACCCTAGATTAAATACTTTGAGAAGAGAAATTGTGGTAAAGTAGCAAGCCTTTTCTGGTGTTCACGCAAAGACAAACAGAGAGCTAACATTGCACACCCAGGCCCATGTGGTGAAACAAATAAAAGATGTGTATTGTTTTTTTCTTCTTCTTCAAATTAGCCGCTATATATCAGCCCGGGTTACGCCCCCGCAAGCAATTTCACTTAATTAGCTCGCTTATGTTTTCCCCGGGCCTCCTGCAGAGAGCAATGAATTCTTCTCATGTCTGTCATGCACAAATAATGACTGAACTGCTGCGAGACTACTTGTTTGTGTGGGAAGCATAAACAAAAAGTAGAGATTGACAAAGCAGCGGAAACGGCATCTGGCAGGAAACAATTTGTTTGCCGTGGATGTTCATCTCTGTGTTCGCGTCGTAAGTGAAGGACATATAACGAGAACACGTTTTTATTCATTTCCACTCATTACCTTTGAGTCACACCAAAATTAACGACTCCTTTATGGACGAGCTCGGGCAAATCTATCGTCATTTGCTAATAAGCGTTTTGGTGCAAAGTAATGTGGCCCAAGAGAGATGATGGATGTTTTTCACAGTGGGTGTGAGCAGACATCGCTGTGTACTGTGTACTGCGGTGCACTATCGAAGTGCAGCATGACCGTTGTCTGGCTAGCGGGAGGACGCTGGTCTGCAGCACCAAGGGGACCAAGCAGCTACGAGCAGAGTGGCAGCCTTTTTTTTCGGTGCGCTGTAAACCCGACAGCTGTGGAGCTCTTAACAGAGCACGCGGATGGAAGTGTACTGGCACGCACGGCGGTGACGGCCCCGCCGAGGAGACGGGGATCACAGCGCGTGACGCCGACACACTGCATGCTCACCCTCGGAGCTCTCCGGGATCTAATGAAATCCAAAGCGCTCAGACGAGGAGCAGCGACACTCCTGTAGGTTTGTCAGGCTGCGGTCAGGGGAACCGAGAACACAAGCTATAGATGACACCGTGGGCTTCTGCTGACTCATCAGCGGTCAAAAGCAGCCAACTGCCCACCTCACCGCACACACAAGGCAGAGGAAAAGTGGGCCGTCGTGGTTTCCTGTCAGACCAAAGTGGAGGCACCGGGGGACCAGGGCCAGACGCCTGCGGACAAGCGCGGCCACCAGAGGCCCCGCTGGCAGGAAAGCAGCCAGAGAGGGGAGGAGGAGGAGGAGGAGGAGTGCAACTCCCCTCATCAAAACCCGTGTTGATTTCTCACTCCCATTGACAGTGGCCTTTTCTGCGTCTCCATATGTTGTTCTCGCACAGCTTGTCGTTGTTGTTTCATGTTCTTATTTTAGCCGACAGCATCTATATCTTGTCTGAAAACATATTGCAGTAGAGCTACTGTTGTTTGGTTGTTGTGCTTGACAGGCAGAACATGCTTTTGAAATATTTTGCTACTGTTTTGTGTTTTAATTGCCGCGGGACTTTCACTGTATCGTGGTGGAGAGGTTTGTGTGTCCCTATGAACCCGAGAGCTGTATTGTCTGGCGCCAGGAGCTCCTCGTGGGCTCAGGCGAGGCGTTAGAATGAGAATGGTTCACAAAGAAAAAAAACACAAGCGGGAAGCAGCTGCCCGGCCCAGAAGAAGACGCATAATGACGCCGCTCGCAAGCCAACTCTTATCACCGTCCCCCTTCTATGACCCATGGTTTGTCTGTGTGTGTATTCAGACCAAGGGAGCATAGGACAACCTTTTCTTTTGTTTTACTGCTTGAGCAATAAAATAATTGTCACCTGTAACTAATGCATGAATGCAGTAACGTGTTCATTTACCCAGCACTAATTTATTGCAAACTACAAGATGATGAAAATACAGCCGCTCTCTAATCTTGAAAAAAGGGGCTTTTAAATGAATAGTTATCACAAGAAATGCGTGAACCGGGAAGAAAGGTCTGCGACTCACCGTTCTGACTGTCAGCTCTGGGGGATTGTCGTTGATGTCGGTGATGCTGATGAGGGCCGTGGCTGTGTTGGACAAGCCAAAGTTCAAGTTACCCTCCATGTCAGTGGCCTGGACAATGATGGTATACTGGGACACTTTCTATAAATAGAAGCAGAAAACACACCAAAGGGTTTATACATCAAATGCTGCAGCAAATAAATATTGTATGCTAGCATATGTCACATGAATAAATAAATGAGTAAATGCATAAATGAAAAGCATCCATGCGTACACATCTTTCCTTCATTGTACTCCCTCACTGGAACAGCAGACAGAAGTCATATCTCCCCAATTACAGATAAACATCACTCATACGCCTGCACACAAGAACATACACAAAGTTGCAGGGTGGGAGCACTGTGTTGGTAAAAGGCTCATCCATTATTGCCTAAAAGTCTTGGCTTTTCCGCTGCGGGAACAGACCAGGATCATCACTCATTTTAATGGAGGCGCTGCCACTTTAAGATGCGCCAAAGTGCTGCAGATAATACCAGAAGGTGAATGGGCCTTATTTAGTCCAGTTACAGAGAGGGGGAGTTGTCCCAGAGTGTACTGCAGCAAACACTGCAATATTACAGCGCCATGACAAGTTAAAAACAGACACAAAGAAAAAGGCAGGGAGAATGTGCATCCACATCCAGACGCAACGGCACTGTCCATGGTGCTGAAAGTTCAGCCTGCCCCCAGACTGACCCCTGGAAAGAAGACCCCTTGTGTGTGAGGGAGTATTTCCACCCTGACAGCATAAGCCTCTCTGCTTTGCGGTCTCATCGCTCCCTATTAATCCACGTGGCTCCAACCTCCATTGTGTCAGAGCAAAGAGAGGGGGAGTAGTCGTCAAGAACAGGCCAGCGCTCGGTGCACTGCATTGGGCCGGCTGTATTGTTGAGCATGGTGTCATGTGTGCTCGCTGTTAGGCGAGTTTTGAGATATTCACCCAGTGGGGTTGCACTTGCTAACGGCTTGATAGTTATGGATTTGTCTCGTTCTGCACCCTGGTTTATTCGGTTTTCTTTGTTAACTCACATTCTGTGTCTCTTTTGATCTCTTGGTTGCTCAGTGTTCTCCGACTGTCTGTTCTCTATCTGTCTGCCTCTCTGCCCATCTGTGATTCTCCTTATACTCCTCACCGTTTTCTCACTGGTGATGGATGCAGTTGATTGCTAGATCAGTCAAACCGTTGAGGCCAGTTAAAACACCCAGCCGGAGTCATTTAGCATCTCTCCAAGTCATAATGAGCAGCGTAGCCATGTTAATCTGCACCAAACCAGCCCTATTAATGAAAACTCAATACTGGCTGCCCTTTATTAGACTCGTAATGAAATATCAATACCATCTCCCTTCATAGAGCACATCCGTAAATGGAGCCTCCGATGAATGTGACTCTCAGCAGACTCGTTAAGATCCCGTCACGGACATCAATCTAGAGAAAGTACCAGATGGCTCTAGAAGGCTAATATGCTGGAGCTTGGATGGGCGCCTTTGTCTTTGATCAGGTGAGCAGACGAGCACAGTGGAGCTGAGCCAGCAGGTGGAGCTCTCACACAGTTTGAGACGTGGCTGACGCCCGCTCTCCTGCAGGGTTATATCACTCATCTGAGAGCAGGGTGAATTTATGGCACTTCTAGTGCACACATGCATATCCGCTGACACTCCAGCGAGTGGGAACAGGTGGGACACTCTCACACTGGGCAACCACATGCACGAGCACACCGAGCACACACACACACACACACGGAGCCAAGCACACGCTGCTGTCCAAAAGTATCTGCCCGAACAAGCCAATAAAGGGATCGCTAATGAGTCCTACAGAAGTGCTGAGCAGAAAATCTCTGTTTGATCAGAGTCCAGTGCTGGCAGGAAATAAAGGCCCTTGTATCAGGACCAGCGACACTGACTGCCCCCACGGGCCTCCAGCCTCACAGACCTAAACTGTGTAAGCTGTGAGAGACCATAGTAAGAGCTGTACACAAAACTTTACCAACAATAAAACCCCAATCTGAGACCAAATGAGGGAATATACCGACTAGGAGACGAAGGAGAGAAACGGCTTCAGGCTATCAATGTAAGCTCCCCACTAACTGGAGCCAAGCAGCAGACAGGACCAGTGGAGAAACCTGACTGCTGAGGGTTGGGAAGCAAATGGAATCGTTCTTTGGTGAGAAGAACAAAGAACAAAGTGGGGGAAATAATGGCCCGAACATGTAAGGCGGTGTCGAACAACATAATGGAGAGGAGGTTTTTTTGTTTTTTTTTGCTGAAACATGTACAGTGGTGAATTAATTATACCTGAGCTGCGTGTGCGTTTCCACTTGGCGCGCCGTGATGGACCACTCAGGGACTAAGAGACTTGCTCTTTCTCGTGTCGTTTGTGGGTTGCCTGGCGGGCTCCGAGTGGCCCCAGTCATTAGCTTGTCCCTTACAATTTGTCTCAAATGGCCCAATGCCAGCTCCTTTCGTTCTCCTGAAGACATTCTTCCTCTCCGCCACTACTCTAGTTCAGCTCAGTTCAGATGGCTTCTATTAAATGTACTCGATTTGATGGCAGTGAACGCTATTTCAGCTAATTTGGATTTGAATTTAGTTCAGTTACACGTGGTCGTTGACAATGTTATAGCAAAAAATAGGCAAAGCCTTCCGTTTTGTTAACATTTTGCTCATCCGTGTCTTTGTCCCGCCCCGGATGGCTCTGTAGACTCAGATACGTAGATACTATAAATTAGATTAGATACGTTTCCACATTTAAGCGAACAGCTCAGTCACAAACTAGATAAATAAAAGCTGTGAGTCATTTATGAATCCAGCTGCTAGAATAGAAAATGTAATAATCCTCCTTCTGACCATTACAATATAACAGATGGGACATAATATTTGCATGATAAATCTGCTTTTGGCAGAATTGTTCAGAAGAAATAATGGGAAATGTCAGGCACCTAAGAGAGAAAACAAGGGACCAGCAATCAAATGTAAGACTCTCACATTTAAGAAAAGTCCGCTGCCACACATGTCTCTGAGAGATTATGCTAACTATGACAATGCAAACATGCTAAAGGTTTAGTTTCTAGCAATGTTAGCAGGTTTGCCAATGTGTGCCAAATAGTACTGAACACAAAGGGCTGATGTACGAAAGTAAAATGAAATTTAAAGGCTGTATTGTTAGAGACCTGTGAGTGGATCAATGACGTTATTACAATTAAGGGCAATGCCAAGACATTTCACTGAAAAACACAAATGTCAAGTTCATGGTGGTGCCACAGTAAGGGTTTTATCAGGGGATATAGCAAATATTTCCCGGTTCTTTAAATAGAGTGATATTTCACAGCATAAGTAAAGAATCTGAACTGCTAGCGGTAATGTCAGCGGGTCACCAAAGTCAATAGCGTTCACCTTCAGGGGAGCATAACTACACAATATTTGATGACAGTACATCCATTATGGTTCAGCACATATGGAAGATATTTCAGTGTGGGAGCTTTTCTGTCTACATACAGAAAGAGAATAAACAGGAGCGATCTGGGAAAAAAACAATGAACAGTTTTGCCGTAACTGCTTCTCTGATAATATTTGAAATGGTGCTGAAAGGTCCGTGTAGTACATCGCCAAAATATGTGTATTATTCCTGAAGGGAAACGCTGACATTTATCCCATAAAAAAGGAAAACATGAAATGGAGTCGAGACCTGGTAATGGTGTCGTGGATAGACGGCAAGTTTTTGGGAACGTCTCGTGCTGATGCAATGGAAATTAGGCGTCTTTATGGAGTCCAACACTGGGGGACATATGACGGAAATTCTATCGCAAACAGATTAGACAAAGCCCTTTAAAGAACATGTTGTTGTCAAGAGGTCATCTAGGGATTATTCACAGGAAAAGAACAAACAGAGGAATGGACTTGAAAATATCTGTAAAGATTTTGCTCTGGTGGAGAATATTTATCTGAGAGCTTTTGAATACCTGACTAAGACCAAAATAGAAAAGCATAGAGCTGGTAGAGAAACATGGCTTTGAAACAAGCACATAAGAGGAACTATTAAGCTTTTCTAAAGACAAATTAAGGTCCAAATCAAGGTCCAATCCAATACCAAAAGGTGGATATTGGATGGATGTTTTCTTGATTGAATATGGGCAACAAGCAGTCAACATCGACCTCCATATTCTCCATTTAGCACCGCGCTCACAATTCTCTGATGGCTATGCTGTCTGGCTCCTGATGTTTTGGTGCAAAACATAACTCAGGGTCTATGAGACAATAAAATCCCCAACCCATTTAGGGTGCCTGCCTGCCGCTTATATCCAGTCGGGCTCTACAGATCCTAATGGAGCCAGGCTGTGGGCACACATGTCCTTCAAGCAGTCCAGGCAATGTCCTAATCATCAGCGAGATAGTCCAACCTAGAGCTGGCATCGACCCGGTGGACGGCCTGGCGCCGAGCCCCACCACGCCACGCCAGACCGTTCCAATCCAGGGCTCATGAGAGATTGAGACAGCCTGGGGTAATGAAAGACAACAACTCTGCCTGCCAGTGAAACAGCAGCCATGTGGAGAGAGGGCACAAAGGGAGAACTGAGCCAGCTGTGGCACCCTGACATCTCCCGGTCTGCTACCTGCTGCACCGCACTCGTACTTCATTAAACATGTATTCCCATCGTAGTCTTTGGTACAGCATTCACACTGTATACCAGGGGTATTCAACTAGTATGTAAAGGGGTTCAGTTAGAGAACATTTCTGGAAGCATTCTGGAAAGATCATAATGTACCAATTTAGTGTGATTAAATGTTGAGTTGTATCAACATCTGCATGTGATCGATAGACGAATGCCAAATCAAATGAACTCAAAATTCTCTATTGCCATACAAGTCAAACACGCATGTAGTTGTCTGAGCCCGGCTTGTTAGCCTGTGGTGAGGAGCACAGTTGGAGCATATGAGGTCAGGGGAGGAGAGAGGTCGTGGGCAGGGATTGAGGGAGAATAATTGGTATTCGGTGGTGTCAGAGGTAAGTGATACCGGGCCAACCTCCATGTACCACCTGGTCTTCTCAACACGGGAGAACCTGCCTCACCCCTTAATTAGAGCATGAATATTGTAATTAGACACAGGCATGGTGGACAAGGATGGACTGACGGTGTAAGAGCAGTACACAGGGGGAAGGATGCGGAATATGCATGTGCAGCAAAGAAGTTACTTCGGGTCCGTGCAATAAACACAGGCACATACCTATATTATCAGCATGTGTGTTCACCACTCTGGTTGCATGGATTCAGCTCGACCCCTCGGATCTAATTTAACCCATCTGCTGCTACCCCTCACTCACTCACTCACCGCGTCGAACCGACACACAGAACTGCATTGGAGTAAAGCGGAAGTGAGCACATGCCCACGTGCCGGAGCGCGTTTGTGTGTTTGCATTGATGACCTTGACAGCAGGTGGGTGAACTCCCAGGTGTGTCCCAGTTTTAGTGGGAGGATCAGAGGCAGGTGGGACTCAGCCCGGCTTGATGTGTCCAGATTAATGAGCTTTCTCTCGCTCACATCAGCTGCTACTGCTGCCGCCAGGGCCAAGCTGGAAGCAGGGACGCAGAGCTGGCGCGCACTCACTTGACTCATTCATTTTGTCCCACAAATGCACAGCGCTATCAAGCCATGCCAGCTCTGTCAAACAGTTGAATAAAGAGCACTGATTTACAGTACTGTGCTCTTCTGTTATCAAAACCTGGTTGTGTCCTTTAGATTTTAACTGTAATTATTCTCCAAATACGCTTCACCTTTATGTTTGTAAAGTCCAGATTTCATTTAAAAAGTGTTGCCTGGCCGAGTTGAGTGTTGAGTAGGACTAGTGGGACTTCTCAGAATATAAACATTATGAGACACACTCATCGCTGCTTTAATGTCGGTAGTGAAATCAGCCAACTAAATTATGGGGTACGAGTTTATCCGCTCGTACTAGCGGCATATGAATTTGAACCTTTCGCTGTATTTGGTAAATATATATATATACACATAGTTTTGTAATGTTTCACTGCAGTGAGATAAGAGAATCTTTTACATGTGTGTGTGTGATAGAAAGGCTTGGAGATTAACAGTGGTGCTGTGAAGCACAAGCCTGTGTGTTCTGTGTGCGTGTGTGAGAAAATGATGAGGGATTTTGTCCCTGCAAAAATGGCGTGTGAAACAACCTGATTCTTTCTTTGGGGGGGAGGAGGAGTGGAGGAGGGGCATTAGGAGCAAATAGTGACTATGCGCATCCTGCTACCTTTGAGAGGGGCTAAGAAATAGTTTAAAATTGACAAAAACATGCGTATTCCCTCCCCATACCGAGAGTCAGATAGAAGATTGAGGCCAATCCGAGGTGTGAGCCAGGGCAAGTTTGAACTTTGCTTTGTGTAAAGACCGGAAAGTGGGTGAACAGCTTGCCTCTCTCTGTACAAATCTGCTCTGCTCTGCCCGTCTCTCTACTTTAACCCCCTAACCGTTGAAGGCCGAGAGAACAATAACACAACATCACGTCACTGACCCCGACCGGCATGACACAAACGAGACACAAAATGATGGAACGCGAGGGCGGCGGGGGACGCAGCGCCGACACTGACCTCCCTGTCCAGGCCGGCGGCCACCGTCACTATGTCCCCGGTCTCGCTGTTGATGGTGAACATGTTGGGGATGGGGCTGTGGGGCGTCTGGGACAGGATGCGGTAGCGCACCATGCCGTTAGCTGTGGTGGAGTCGTCCGAGTCGGTGGCCGTCACCTGCATCACCGACGAGCCTGCGGAGAGAAAGTTAGTCGGGGAGACTCGGGTGGAATAGTGTGAACAGTGGGTGATGTACATGCCGCGAGAGTTAAGGGTTAAGTCAAGACAAAAGAAAAACATGTTGCGGCATTCATTAAAATGCAACGGTTTGCTTTACAAGGTCCTTTTGCTCCCACAGATTTGTATAAATATGTGTGGCACAACGAAGGTCTCCCACTACTGATAATTCATTGAAAAATATTCAAAGAGAAGGACGAGGGCTCAGAGAAAAGTCGTCCACCAGACTCTCTGCTAATTGCGGTAACATTCTCAGTTCCCTGGCGAGCATCTTTTAACGTCTCTGAGAGCACGACAACACAAACAAAAGCTGTGAAAAGAGAGCCCATTTCCAGCTACTCTGTTCCATCATCTGAATGGAAAGCTAGCGCGGCAAAGTTTCCACCTCTGCAGAGTCCATTTAGTAATGAGCTGCGCTGGGTCTTCAGCTATTTCCGCCATCCATTATTTCAGCCTTCAGCTGCACCGTGGCTGCCCTTAATGCTCCGATGCTCTCTCCCTATTTGTCTCAGAATCACTGATAAACACGGCCACACGGGGCAGACAGCACAGCAGTGTGTGTGTGTGTGTGTGTGAGAGAGAGAAAGCCTTCGTTGGTAAAGAAGGTGAATGTTTGTGTTTACTTACATGTGTTCATCTATATGTATGTGCATGTGTGTGTGTCAGAGTGACGAGCCGCGTGTCCCCACATCTTCCTCCAAGCAGAATTATTGATTTGTGGGAGTTTGTCAGCTGAGCTCACAAATGCGACCAGGCAATTAGGAGCACTTTGTGCTGGAAAGAGGAGAGATCACCTCGCCTCTCTCAAAGTGTTCTGTGAAAATGTCACTTTCCATCAGGCAGCTATTTACAGGCTGCTGCTGCTGTGCGACAGCCAAAAAAATTCTGTCAGCTCGCTGGAAGGGGACACCAGAGAGAAGAGACGGCTAGAGCACTAACAGTTGTAAAGGAGAAGACAGTGTAAGTAGAGAAAAAAACTGAAAGGAGGAAGACAAGGACATAGGAGCATTAAAAAAGACGGGGGAAAGAGAGCGAAGGAGAGAGTGGTAATTATGACGCAATACAATTCTGAGAAAGATGCGGAAATCATGCCACTGCTTTCATGTAAGTAAGTCAGAAAAGGCGTCTCAGTGGCTAATGCATGAGCACTCTGGCTGCCTCAGCGGGCTCGACGGTGGGTGGCGGGCGCCATGTTGTGCATGCACTAACGTAAGCTTTGCCTCATAAATGAAACATTTCAGTCGAGCCAGCAGAGCTGCTGGACTGGTGGCAGATTTCGACGTGCCTTCTGGGTCTGAGCAGCTACAGGTGCCTTCATTCTAATTGGGTCTAGATGGCACCATCAGTCCTGTGACAGCCTGTGCGGAGGGGATGGTTGTAGACTCAAATCCCATTTCAGACGTCATTAGGTTTCAATGCCGGATTTGTCTTTTTTTTTTCCAGGAAGGATAAGAAAAGACTCCAAGGAAGACGAATAAAAACAATTACGGCTATTCCACCGAGGAAAGCATCAATACATCTCTAATCAGCCTTTCCAGCCCCGCAGGGAAGGAGAGGAAGTGATGTTGCAGCACATGCCAACGCCGCTACCGTTCACTTTAATGAGGAGGATTCGCTCATGTGACGATGGTGTGCTTTTACACCCAAAGACAGTTGGCCATGCCTGAAAGGGTTAATCTCTTAGCCTGTTTAATTCCTCTTTAATTTGAACACTAATTCCAAATCCTAATTGCTTTTCCGCCAAAATCGCTGGAGCTGAAAATGTTTCTGGTGGCAGGCGCACATTCTGTCGGCCATTTTTCTGATGTGACTAGAGATCTCCGGTGAGGTCTCTCTGCTGCAGAAACATTAGTTAGCCAGAGTCAACATCTGCCTCCCAATTAGGGGGAAGTGAAAAAAAGAGGAAGATAGATCGAGATCGACAGCAGTAACAGGGAGATGCACACACCGATACGAAGCAGAGTGGGAAATGGCACGGCAGAAAAAGAAAGTAAAGATGAGAATAGAGGTTAGGCTTTTATAAAAGCCACTAAAAGCAGAAGTTAAAGGGGCCGGGAGGGCAGCGGATGGACGGTGTAAGAGGATAATAACCCTCATGATGACAGAGGGTAAAAAGAGGCCCTTTGACAGTGGATATAGAGCAAAGAGGCGAGGCGTGGTAGAGGTCGAGAGCGACGGAAGGTAAGAAAAAATGTTGAAACCTGGGGAATCTTGAGGAAAGTGAGTGAAATCAAATAATTTTAAGTCAGCATTTTGAAATGACTGCAAAGAGCTGCATATTACCTGGTTCACTATTACTGAAGCCTCAGCCAGTTTGAAAGGAAACCAGCCAAACCTGCAGGGGACTCTAGTCCGTCACACAGGAAGGCAAGAGAGCGACTATGTGGGAGGAGTTATTTACGATGTCAAGGGTTCCGGTTGCAGTTACTGCTTATACTTTCTGCATGGACAATGGCAGCTGATTGCAGGCTGGAGCACTTCCAGAGCACAGATGGGCCTAAGAGGCTCCCGGTGGAATCACCCGTACAAAAGATGAGCAGCAGTGTTTGCATTTCTTTATGGAGGCATTCCACTAGGTAGAACTACTTAAGCTGAGAAAACCTGCCTTTAGTGGCTCAGGAAAAGCTTTGTCAAGGCAATGCCAGTACATTAGCATGGCTTTCATTAGAGGTTAGTTATGAGAATAGTAGGATCCAGTGTTTTGGGGCTTTGAGATCAAAAGTCAATATATTTTTGGCCTTTGTCTTTCCAAAGTCTCCAATTTGTTGAAATAACTTTCAAAGACTCTGAAAACTGAAACGGGTCAGTCTTTCGTAATTGGACGTAAGGGAGCGTTCCATCGAGGGTGTCTACCACTGTAACACTCAACAAAAGGACTGTTGATGTTTTGTCAGCTTTCCAATGGAACACACACTGTATGTGATTGCCTGTGAAGTTACTGGTTGAGGTGAAAAGAACTCGTACCTATTGATAAAACTGACACCTACGGGCGCAATGAATTATGTGCGCCGCATTGCTGCCTGTGAAGAAACTAGAAAAACAATTAAAAAAAAAAGTAAACTGACACAAAGTTTCTCACACTGAGGTGAAAGCAATGATGAAATGAAATGATGTCCCAAATTGTTCATGTGGACCTGATGTGCTCTCTGGATTGGACGCACAATAAGGAGCACAGTGAAACACACCTGCTCACAAAAAAAACAGTTAGCTTCAGAGAGAGGGCAACTCGGCTGGGGGAGACGGCACTCAGCGGCTCTTTTTTTGATCATGTGCTGTCATTTACGGAGGCCTGTTTTGAGGAAGATGCAACAACAACTTGCCGTCAGAGTCGGAGAGACGGAGCAGGACGGAGCATCACATGGCAGGCGTTCAGAACCTGAGGGGTTTCTGAGGAAGTCACGGCATCAGTCCAGACGATTTTACAGTAATCATTCTGGTGACCTTGAAGGGGCAAACGTGTTGAATGTATTCCTTTTTTCAATTTATGCGTGCGGCGTGCAGCTCTTGTTTGGTTCTCACGACACTCAACCTATTGAGGACGATCCTTGTTTGATATTGATTCCGTTCATTCCTTATTAACGAGAGCTGAATGTGCTCAGATAGCTCGTTTCAATCACGCACTGTTTTGTTATATTTGATTACCAGCACAAATCAAATTGCATCAGTCACAGGTTGACGCTGTGCTGAGCTGGGGCCTGGAGGAAGAGAGTAACAGATGAAGCCGTTTCAGACTGATCCCGGCTGACGGCTCGATGGGATCTCTCACTACTTAACATCTGCTGACGGCGATAAGGGCGGCTCCCCGTAGGTCTGCCCTCTGTGACGGCGTTCACGCCGCGCTGGATGTGAAGATGTGTTGTAATGCTTTGGAGAACCTTTGATATCGGGGTCTGTAGATACAGAAGGTGTTACCAATGTGGCTTTGCATGTATCCCGCCTCTGCTTGGCATTTCGGGAAAAGAAATAGGGTTCAAAACCTTTTAGTGAACAACTCTATTCGAAAATAAAGAGGTTTCTTCTTGCCACATAAAAAAGGCAACATTGACAATGAATGTAAAATGTAAATTCCGTTTCTATTGGGATAATGGAGGATTGGCTGCAAGCCAGCAGTACATGACTTAAGAATATTTGACAAAGTTGGGATTCATTTGGACAGTTCCACACCTTTTGCTTGAATCATTTATCAATGAATTGCTGAATGTACATTTTCTGAGGATTAAAGTATTTACAACCTGTGGCGTCTTAACATGCAGATCATTGTGTCTTTTCAGCATCAAGGAGTAAGGGAGAAACTGTGCTGTCTGTTTTAGATGACCTGTCAATACATTTGATGGAAATACATTTTTTGACAACCATCACACATTCAAGGATATCATCGCACCTTTCTGCCATCTTTTTTTATTTAACCCCTCCAAATTGTACAATACGTGTTTGTGACATTAACTGTCGTAATGCGGTCATGAATAGAAAAAAATCCTTTGATGTTTCACCACTGTTTGAACCTGCTGTTTGGCCGTGGGAGACAGAGAACTGAGATATTCCAGCAGCACCGCTGGATACGGCGCCCCGAGCGGCGCCTGTCAACCACAACGCTGTGATGGGTTTCAAAACACCACCCGTAGGCAGGAGGTAGCGAGGGGGCGTCACCCGGGGTAACACCTCGGGGATGTCCATGGGAGTTTTTGGAGTCCACAGATTGATTGATGTGAGGATGTGTGACGCTCAGGTGCTGCGGGTTGGTCAAAAATAGTGAATACGTGAGAAAAAACAAAAACAAATCTGAGGCAAACGCAGGTGTAATTTGGGCTCAGGAGGCCTTCACATTCTTCTCCAAAACGGCATTTGACTTCTGATGTGTAAGAAAACATGTCAATCACTGAATGAATTAAGATGAATTAGTCTGAGTCCTAATCTGGTGCATCCGATTGCAAAGGTCCTGTTGCAAAGACAAAAGCTACCTGCTAACTGCCGCTGCTGTGTGTAGAAACAACTTCTTCAAAGCTGCGCGGCACTTCACTCTAAACTGGCGTCACTGTTAGTGAATTAACGATTTAACTAGCGGAGGATATATTAGAGGTTTAAACGGGCCAGAAAAGTTTTAAATGTTTTAAATATATTTCTTCAGCTAATCAGGCCATCAGGCCAACACAGCGTTGCAGCCTATTTTCTAATTAAAATCCATCAATTCACAAAACCAAAAAAGAAGCTCCACGCACATCTTTCACCACCTGACATTGTGCGCTCTGCAAACAAATGTTACTTTGCTGTGATCACCTTGTGAAAAGCAAAGTAATTTATCTGTACATATTGTAACATATTTCTTGTTAATTGGCATCACAGATTACCTTCTGTTCAAAACAAAATCAAATTCAAAGAGTTTTGTCCTCGCAGGCTCTCGTTTGAAACTAAACAGAGATTATCAGAGTGAAAAGGGAAGAAAGTTGCTTTTGGAAGGTCTGGTTGCCCTCGCTAATTAGGTACATAGACTCACGCTCCACTGAAGAGAAGCCAGCATTTACACACACACACACACACAAACATCAATCCAAAATCTGCTCATCCATAAACACACACACGTGCACGCACAGAATGCTTTCCTATATTGTTTACAAATTCCCTTGAGATTACATTTTGCAACAGAACAATATCTGAACGCTGTGAAGACAAACACGGGTCCTCGGGGTCTGATTGTTACAACGAGAGTTCCTTCAGTCGAGACACGGAGGCTGCTTGTGAATTCTGCCCTCAGCTCCGGCTCCTCACTGACCGCAGCTCTGTTTCTGGATTCTGAGCGAAGGTCTACATCTCTCCATGCTCTGCAGAATCGGATAACGATGCATCCGGCCAAGATACTGTGACACAAATATCCCTCGTGTGAACCAACAGGAAAACTCGGAGAGTCCCTGCAAATTCACACGTCAGAATGTTGTTTGGGCATACCACTCCAAGTTTAGTCGAGGGCATTGTAAGTAAGATTGAAGCCCCCTGAAGTGTGTAAGCAGAACCGTGAAGCAACAGGAGTTTGAGATCTACGGTCATTTTACATAATCTCCTCCACCAAACAACTATTTTAAACCAATACAATGACTAACTCATTGTTCCCAAATCACTCTAAAGCACATCATCAAATGGACTACTGCTGTTTCTTCCCTTTAGTTGTTCCTTCATACATTTTGAAGTGTAACAATTGTAGATGATCACATGCTTGTATTCATAGGCATCATATAGTTTCCATTATGGCTCCATTTGCCACCCGGAGCTGAACAAAAAGTGCAGCTTGAGCTCATATCCTCCTTTATTCCTGTAATAAAATGAAGCAGCACTTTCCTGTTCACTCCTTCTTCTAGATCACAGTGTTCAAACACGATACTGTTGCACACTATATCACACAGTTTGTGTACAAATCAACCAGTATATGCTAAAAGTATATGCAGGATCTTCTCTTGCTGTTTGTAAACACACCACATTCTCTCTGCTCAGTGACTACCAGCGAGCAAGTGAGAGAGAGAAAGAGGCAGGGAGGTAAACGCAGGACGGAGAGAGAGAGAATAAACAGGCACTCTTACCTGGTTTGGACCCTTCAGCCACAGAGCCGTTGTACACCTGGTTCTGAAACTCGGGCCTGTTGTCGTTCATGTCGATCACATAGATGTACAGATCGATAGGATTCTCCACTTGGTTGCCATTCATGTCCACTGCATGCGCTCGCAGCTGCCAACAGAGGGAAACAGAAACGCACACAAAGAAAGACGGCATTATTGTCAGTCAGCCCCGAACATGAGCGCGCATAAATATTCCAAATGTAGCTTAACTGACAGCCGGCCGCTGGAATGATTGATATATGAGCGTATGCAGACTGTCTGGACCGGAACCAACCCGGCACACACGCACACACACACACGCACACACACACACACGCACACACACACACGCACACTTTAACTTTATTAATTGGCAACTTCATCTAATTGGCACATACTCCTTTGCGTGTTTGCCAACGCGGCACGAGTATCCTGTCGGTGTCTTGGCAGGAACCCAACAACACGGAAATGGACAAAGTCGCAAAATGCTCCAGACACAACATCTCCTTTTTGTTGTTGGCACAGCCAAAGGCCTAAGCAAATATCAGAGATGTGTTTTGAGCTCAAGCGGGGCTTCTTGATGTCTTGCGTTTGTTTTGACAGAGCCAGCCATTTTGGTTGGACGTCTCCGACTGATGAGCCGTGTCTTGACAACTGTCTGCGTGACAGGAGGGAGGGAGCAAAAAATAAATAAAAATGAGATGGGAAGGAGAGAGGAAGAGAGTGACTGAGCCTTGTGCAAGTAAATGAGAGATGAAAGCACAAAGAGGGTTGGGGAGGGGAGGACGGGCAGGGAGAGGAGGGGGGAGGAGGGGGGAGGGGGGGGATGCTTGAACAGGGAGGACTGACAAAAGCAATCATCATCGACAGTGGGATGTCTTAATCTCCACCGCTGCTGTTACACACCCTCCACTCCCCACCAATCCCCACTAATGATATCTAACATAACGCGGCGCTGTGTAATAGCCCTGGAACCAAACCGCCACTGTTCCCTGTGACTTACATTACCCTCGCCCAATTGCTCGGGAAAATACATATCCTACGCCGAAATGCTATTCACTCACAGCTGGGCCCGGCGAGATGAGAGGGGGCTCCCGTATCTGGAGAAAACCGACACACCGGCAGCAAAATATTTTGCCAACACGTTTCGAGGAGGATCTGCTCGCCCGCCAGCCTATTTACTGGAAGGGATGCATTGTGGACAAACATGAAAGATTGAGTGGCAGCACCTGCCTGCGCCGCTAATCATGTCGGCTTTTGTGCCTGATTGTCAGAGATGTTTCCAGACATCGGCGAGCGTGCGGCCGCTCGAACGCCACTCGCCTCCCAACACCCGTTCACACTCGCGTTGGAGCACAGCGACCAGGCCCTCGACAAAAGCCGGCGGATACACGCTGACGGGACGCAAACACGGCCAATCAAAATCAGCCCTCTTCAGCCCCTTAATGGTCCTCGAGATGCTAGTTTTCCATTGGCTGGAGCACAGCAAACAAAGATGGAGAAGAGACCCGACAAACAAACAAGCCCAATCTGTTTCCTCAGCTGCACGCTGAGGGATGTGTGACTGCCATATGTGTGACTGCTTCAGCGCGTATTGTGTGTGAATGTGTGATAATGATTGTTTTTTTTGTGGTTGGAAAACGTGTTTGTGCATGTTTCAGTCATTCAGCCTGTGGAAGTGTGTGTGTGTGTGTCATATTATCTGAAATATCTGATCTGTGAGTGTGTGCTTGTTTCTAAATCTCTATATCAGCGTGTGCATGTGTGAGCACCACACTCTGTTTATATGTCTCTGTGTTTGTGTGTTCGATGGAGGAATTGGAAATGTGATCTTAGGGCCTGGAGGAGTGTGCGTGTGTGAGTGTGCGTGCGCATGCGCATGTGCGTGAGTGTGTGTGTGTGTGTGTGTGTGTCTTCATCAGTATTCTGCAGGGGCAGCTTTCGTATGACTGGACCAACCACAGAAGCAACGCAGTAGCATTTGGCCAAGCGGTCCTCTTCTCCTGGAGCCGCTTGATAAATACATTTTTTATCAATTCATTCAAATTCATGGTTTTGGATGAAATTTATAATTAGAAATCAATTTTCCATTTAACACACAATTTTAACATGGCAGCATCCGCTAATAAAAGTTCAAAATAATGAATATATATATATATATATATAATATATATACATACATACATATTCATTTTTTTGGTGTCATTTACATTTGGAAGCCACTATACTATTGTGCATGAGACGGGCCACAGGCTGCAGACTCATTTGATGTGTATAGGGCTGCACGACCCCTACTGCAGAGAACACTTTGTCCTGAGACCCATGAGAGAAAAACTCCAGGGAAAAGCTTTTAATGGAAAAAAGACTAAAACACTCAAGACGAGCAGCTGAGTTCCCAGGTAGGACAGACTAATGGCGTGTGTGTGGAGAACGGACCAACATGATGAAATGACCGTACAACCAACAAGGGTAAATAATATAACGTATGTGTCATCCTATTATTCAGATTTTCAGTGACTTGCAGGGAAACCCATAAGAATACGAATCACACAACGTCGTCCCAAAGTGAACACAATGGCCACCGCTCTGTCCGATGGAATCGCTGCCACCACTTAAAACACAGAACAAACAAAACAAAAAAAGGATAAAAATGTTCCTAATTGCTAAATTCCCAGTAGGTCCTTCTGACAAGAAGTGATGCTGAGGCTGACCCCCCCCCCCCCCCCCCCCCCCCCCACTCCCCCATCCCCCTCCCCTGCTCCCCCCACCTCTCTGCACTCACCCGAACCCAAAACTAACAAGCAGCATTTGGCCGGCGGGAGCGCGGCACTGCTGGGGACTTCCTGTCTAGTTGAAAGCAAGTGAGCAATGTACAAAATTTCCCCTGTGTCAAACTGTGGATACATCCACTAAATCATACATCGCATCGCATGCAGCACGGCTCCACTGGCGCCTTAACAGGAGCCGCGTTCAACTTGAAGTGCCCTGAACCCAACACGCTGTTTTCACTACAGGCGGTGTCAAATAAGAAGGCTTTACTGAGCGGCTGTCCTTTCCCAGGGACCAATAACCTGCCAGCTTTATTGATCCCAATTTGCTGGTCGAGTGTAAGAGCAGGTACGGAGAGACAACAAACACCGGCGCAGCAATATCCAGAGCCCTGAACGCAGCAAGTAAGATAACAAGAGGCTCATCTAAAACTAAATGAAACACACACACACACACACACACACACACACAGAAGTACGTGACAAACCAATCAAGAAGGCAATCTAGAGCCGTGTGTTTGTTTAGGTGTGTGAGCGTTGGCATTTATACTGTGCATACAGACATCCACTCTGCTTTATTCTGTCTCCTCCCGCTGGGATGACGGCGTGCTTTTGAATGAGCTCTATCTGCAGAGCAGCCATCCATCATGCTGTCGGCCACGCAGGTGTTGGAAGTCTTACACCGGTGGGGAGGGGGGGGGGGGTGGGTTCAGATATGAACTGAAGGCTGTAACGCGAGTCTGTAAACAGATGGCCTATGGCGTTTACACACGTCTCGCATATGTAATTCACAGATACATGAAGGCATGAACTCCAACTTCCTGCGTGTGTGTGTGTGAGGCGGGAAATCCTATTGGCTGTGTGCAGCATTAACCGTACAGCTGTTAGCCTGCACCTTTGAACAGCTGCAAAGGACCAAAGGGTGAGCTTGGTACAAGATGTGTGTGTGTGTGTGTGTGTGTGTGTGGTGGGGTAGTTGAAGAGCGAGGCTCAACTCTGCTCGTGGTAAAAAACAGACATTGTTTGTCAATCAGCATTCCAGGCATGTTCGTACACACTAGACGCTGCACCTGCTCATTAGCTCTGATGGCGAGAACAAAGGCAGCAGCTTCTCTGCTCTCCACCTCGGTTCTGTCTCTCTTCCCTCTGTTCTATCCGCGCTCCTCCGCGCCGTTAAGCCTCGATGCGAATGCTAGCTGAAGCGGCTGAGTGTTTTGCCGAGCCGTTGCTCCTTTCATCGCTGGCCCGGGCATCAATCAGAACCTGGAGGTGCTGGTGTGCCCCAACTTTTGCTTCTTTTTTTTTTTTTTGTGCCAGGCAACATTAGTGTTGGAATGAAAGGTAGATGGAGGAGGGGACGGGCGAGGGTCACATCCACAGGCGATGATTAGGATATAATGAGATGGACGTATAGAGCTGGGGGGAAAGACAGGACGGACATGTTTTCCTCACATGGAAGGAGGCCCTCTCCTCTCGGTCCAGCGGCTGGGTCACAAACATGTTGCCGCTGATGGGGTCTATGTTGTAGATGCCACTCGGCGGCTGGTCGGCGCCGGCTCCCGTGATGCTGTAGCGGATGCCAGCCGCCTTGTCCTGGTCCGAGCGGATCTGAGGGCAGAAGCAGAGCGACGAGCTTAACACAGACCCGGCTTTCTTGCTGCAACAGAAAGCTCAACGGGATCAGAGCAAAGGGACATGAATTGTCCGAAAAAAATAAAGTTTGATAGAGGATAGAAACATGGATGAAAACAATATTTCCACTGCCATCTTTCGTTTGAGGTGACGCTTTGAACGGACACCTGCAGGTAAAAACAGAAAGTTGAGCAACGTGCAGCGAGAGAAAAAGAGCCAGTCGGATCATTTTGTCTGACCTGTTGAGTTTTTGCCTTTCTTTCAAGGCAGCGTCTCGGCAGACCTTCAGCAAGTGTAAAAGGGCCGTACTGGCAGTTATGCTGGTATTTCAGAAAGATAACTGGCTTGCCGACGAGTCAAGCCATGACTCGCTACGAGTAAAGCGCTCCGTTATTCTCAACCACGACTGACTGGCGCTTCACGCCTCAATGTTCCCGCTGCACCTTTAACACCAAAGTTGTTATTTCTCACACTAATGGATTTCACACGAATCAAAATGTGACATTTAAAGAGTGACATATTTTAATTTGAACAAGTTCAGTGCGAGGGCCTCTCGTGCAATAAAAATGTCAACACCTTTGGTGAGCAGCATCTTGACTCAATAGGAGACAAAAGGAGACGGGACTGAAGCTTTCCTTTCAGGTTTGTATTCAGACAGATTCATCAGAATGATTCACGGCCATTTGCCAAGATTCTTTTGAGTTTTTTATGATCTTCCTTAAAACATCTGTGGACTGCACACAGTTTGCTCAAATGTCTTCTCTGGGCAAGGATTATATTACCAAAAATGCCCTGCGTAGCGGTGAGGTCTGTCGCAGCATAAACCAAGGATCCTTTTGCTGTATGTATGTGTGTGTGTGTGTGTGTGTGTGTGTGTGTGTGTGTGTGTGTGTGTGTGTGTGTGTGTGTGTGTGTCGCATTTGCCTTTGTTGGGAATCCTTCATTCGATTTACCTCACGCTTGGTGGGTGTATTGCTTCCAACCCAACGACTTGCAGGACTCGAGACAGACAATACGTTCAACATGTTCAGGGCGGGGCTTCAGGGCTCAAGGCTTGCACTGTGGGTGCTGTTTGCTGCTCGCCGCTCGCTCAGCTTTCATCGTTTTGGGACCATCGGGTGAATCCTGGCCTACGTTGACCGAAAATGAAGCTTTTCAGTATAGTCAAATTAATTCTTCATTAAAATCATGAATCGTGAAGTCTAACCCTGGTGTTTCCCCCTCTGGAACCCGACTTTCACCGATTTTATCCGACCTCCAGCCATTCATGCCGTGAGCCTTTACGTTTGGGAATCAGAATCCTTAACAAACAACAAAACAACTTGTAATACAGAAACGCAATCTGATTATTGTGTTCACGTTAAATAGATTGATTCCCAGGGATCAGTTGATCAAATTACAATTGCCAATGACTTTGAATCCCTTCAAATTGATAGATTTATGGGTCCTGGACAGTTCACGAGATCTTTTTGTGCTTTATCTACATATCACATTTCCCCCCAAACTCAGATTGACTCTTTTTTTTATTGGGCCTGAACCCTCCCGCTGGTTACAAATTACAAGTCAGAGGTAATAATCCCAGAGTCAAATAGTGAGAAAGGGAAGGCTTGGCTCCTTTTCTGTCTCGATCTTCCTCTTCTCCTCTGCAATTTACCCGTCTGTGGGGCCGCAGATCATGCATGAAAATGAAATTACTTCATCCGCTCAGCGGTGACGGCGGCTTCTGCATAAAACATCTCTCTGTTTGAACACGATACCTCTCTCTTAATTTTCAACGCCTTCTTCCCAAACCTGTGGTGCCGCACTGCCACGCAGGCTTTTACACTTTCCATTTCCTGAGCTCGCTTCACACAGGTTCCATACTTGGACCCTGCAGGTTCAGATATAATGTACCCCGCCGTACTGCTCCCATCAGTCTGTGCACTCGGGCTCGTCTACTTGGCGCACACGTAATCACCGTAGCATGACAATGATACTGTAAGACTGATTGCATTTATTATTCACGACGCCCACCATCTGCCAATCACGGCGGGATGAAATGACGCATAAATAATAACTTAATTTGATCATTCACCCTCATCAGTGTCATAACGCGCTGCAGAGCAGGCGGATTACACGTCGCAGTAACAAGAACGAGCCTGAGAAATTCTCTGCGAAGGAGCCAAACTTCTTAAGGCCTCTTCTTAATGGCCGAGTTGTGAGAACATGCAAAAAAATAAATAAAAAAATACTGCGATCAAAACATAAAAACCACTACCCTGCATCCATTTCTGCATCCAAGTATTTTCTCGGGTGCCTAAGAGGCAGCTTGAAGTCATGTATCCGTGTGAAGTGAAGTGTTTGACAGGTACGAGATCAGGCGAGGATCAAAAGGACCAGCTGGGTTCAATAATTAACGACGCCGTCATGTGGGAGAGGAACATGAGAAGTTCTCCTCCGCGGCTTTGTGCCTCTGCATCCGAACGCGTCGATGTTCGCGTGCGATCCGTCTCCTCGCTGGAGCTTCAAAGCGGACCGCACGGAGCTGCCTCGGTCCCAGGAGGAGACGAAGGAGCCCTTACCCGTCACACGGCCTCCGCCTTTCAACGCCTGCTTAAAATTCCACATCGGGGCCACCTGAGACCAGATGTCACATTTACCGGTGTCTCTTAATGAAGAGTCTTTACATCAATAAATTGAATAAGTGAAGAAACACGGCTTCTGGGGGCCCTGGGAATCCCATGAGTGACAACCGCTCAATTGAGCCGCTTGAACGGAATGCTAATGATGAACGCTGGGGTTTCTGCCCCCCCCCTCCCTCCCCTCCCTCTCCATCTATGTGTTGCTATTCTTCACCCGCGCAGTTCAATACACCCTGGAAAATAGAAGGGCTGTAATCATGCAACAGCACATGCAAGGGACTAACTGGCTGTCTCTCTCTGCCGGATCAGACCCGACATCAGATAAGTGACCTATTTGTAACTCGGAGAGTTATTTCCTTGATTTCTGACAACTACTGGGATCCTGTGGGACGAGCTATCAGCGTGAGAAGAGAGAGACGGGGAGGGATGGAGGCAGAAAGACGCAAGGGCGAAAGCAACGAGGCTTTGAGGGAACATTAGATGAGGAATTAGTGCTCTGTTAAAGTCTCCAGGGCGATGCGAGGAAGGCAAAGGGACTGAGTGAAGGGAATGTAAAGGAATACATTTCCATTTATTGAACACACTGGCTGGCTGCCTAATTAGCGCAGTGTGAAGTTTCAGTCTGTCCACCAATCTTCATTAATTGATCCGACCCCGTATGATCACCCTATCTGAGGCCCACATAAACAGAGAATAATTTGCTGTTTGTTTGAGGGGAACTCTGCCTTTCATCCATCCTTGAATCTGTGACGAGCGAAAGCCGCACTGCGATCGGACTAGCTGTCGTGCAAAGGACGAGCGTGTGCGCTGCTGTCGCGCTCTTTTCCTTGGCAGAATTTGGCTTGCAGGAAGCAACAACCATTCGACCAGGAAGTCATTAAAGGACAGTGTGCTACGAGCAGCCATGGGATCATTAAGGGTTACTGTGTGCTACGGGCTAATGTCACACAATAATGGGAATCTGTAGTTTACACTCTTTGATAGCCTCTTTTATGTCTCGTCTGTGCTTAATGATTCTGCTCAGTGTTGTAATCCTTTGGCTTCTCTCTCTCTCTCTCTCTTTACTTTATCGCTCTCCATGGGCTCGGCCACTTCACCCCACAGGTTACACATGCTCATAAGAGCCATATAGCAGTATACGACTGGATCCTTCAGTACTACAGGTCTATCCAGCACAGCAGCATTTCCCAAACAGTCGGCTCCTCTGTCCTCGAGAGGACAACAGCGCTGGTTATTTTTCAATCAAACAAATGCCATGGGAGCAGGAAAAACTGCTCATCTGTAGGTTAAACGCATCATGTAAATGTCGCATATGCTTGTGTGGCTGAGTCTGTGGACTGCGAAGAAGCAACAGCCAGCGGGGCGCTGCGTAAATGAAGCCCATCTACATGTTTAAGAAAAGAACTCGTTATAGCGATATACAGATATACACATATATATACACACACACACACATACACATATATATATTTTATATTTATTAGGGCTGTCAAATGATTAACATTTTTAATCAAATCAATCAGAGTTTTCAGTGGATTATTCATGATTAATCCACTGAAAACTCTGAATAATTTAAAGCAGAGGGGAGGGATGGTTTTTTTTTTGGACATTGGACTTTTAGCTCGCATAACTAGGGAGAAGAACGCAAAGGATAGACAGGCCCTTTTTCGGGTCCGTGGATTAGTCCCCATCACAACATGACAAAACTTTTCATGTTAATTTATTTACCAAATGCCTGAGGAGGCACCAAAAAATGTGTGACGTAGAAAACCATCACAGTAGGCTACTAGTATAAATAACAAATAAAATATGTCTAAAGCATGTTAATATGCAAAACCAATACAAAAGTAATAGACCATCACTCACAGTACTGCAGCTCCGCGCTGCTCTTATTATTAAAGAGCTGGTTCCTATTCTCTGCTACGGAGACCAGAGTTTAAGTAGGCTAGCAGTTAAGTTGCATTCATCGCTATCAAGGCGGGGAAATCCTTGTCCCCCCTGGAGATAAAAATAATTTAGCAGAGGGGGGGATAGGAAAACCAGAGGGGGGATATCCCACCCCCCCTCCCCTCCCACAAATCACACCCTGGCTGTATACATGTCACTAGATTTGTCTCTAGTCGCTTTTGACACAAAAGTCGCCAGGAGGAGGATTTGTTTGTTATAATAGTCCAACCACAACCGCATTTGGGACACCTGACCTGAATAATGTGTCACACTGCGCATGCGTAAAATGCGTTAATTAACGACAAACATCTAATTAACGCCGTTAGTGCACTATTTTTGACAGCCCCAATATTATAATATATATATATATGGGAGGAAATGGGTGATTGTCCAAATGTTCCCCTCCTCTGTCATTCACGCTTGTGTTTAAACGCTGTCCTCTTTGCAGGTGACGCTGTGCAGGACTCGCAGGGCGGGCTGTCGCTGTCTGCACTTTTTGACGGTCATTATCTGTCATTTTGTTGACTGGCTATAGTGATTTCAAAACGTTGGCCTATTCTGTGCAATCATCCACTGCAGCCCGTCGGTCCCGGCAGAGAGAGCCTTCCTTAAAATGTTTTTTTCTTACTCAAAGCAAAGGTCAAAAAGTACTGAGGCCGTCGTATGCTGTGCAGACTGTAAAGATATTGGGCAATATGAATACAATTTACTCGAAATACGGGGGGGGGGGGACTTTTTTCACATACGATTCTTTTCTCTTCTTTTTTTCTCGATAACTTGGGGCTAAACAACCTTAATTACTAAGAAAACCTTTTGTTACAATACATTTATTTAAAGAGATTAGGCTTCAAGAATTGTGTTCTCATTCATTAAATAAATAATGTTATACGTGTTTAACAGAGTAAATAGAGCGACATAATGTCAGCTATTTATATTACCGGGTGGCGCCACTGGCCAAACATGGAAGAAAACGCCTACTGCACAGTAAGTTATGCAAGTTTGAGGGACAGTTAATGTGCAGTAAAGCTAAATTGATGGTTGGTTTCCGTGCTGAGGTGCATTGTGGGGGGAGGTGATGCCAAACACTCAGGGCCCGGCTGAGCCCCCGTGGAGGCTTTTGCCGTCATCGTTGTCAACATAATTAACACAGCGTTTGCCAAATATCTGGATTCCTTCATGGGAGACAAATTACTGACTGGATGCCGAATTTACTCACAGGCTCGCTCTGCTTTTAGACTCCGTCTCCCACACTGAACCTCCTGTTCACGTTGGCACAAGAGAAGGTTAGACATTGCAGGATGTCTATAAAATAGGGATGAAAGCACAATTTAGAATTTTTATTGTTTAGAATATAAATTGAAATTAAGAATCCGATTTAGTTCGAGGTGTTCAGTCAACGGCGCTTTGTCCATCATATGAATTAAGCATGAGAAGTTTTTTTTGCGTTCAAACAGGAGTTTTGAAGATAACCAGAGCTAATTCGCTCAAAGGACTCTGATTTCCCTTAATTAAGTAGTGAGGTTTATCTTAATTCACATCTCATACGTTTAATTTCAATTCGTCCTACTGCGCCTTTATAAAGCGCTGCCTGACGACTTGGAGAGTTGCCGGCGAGCTCCTTAATGGTTCCAAAACAGGCTTTTATGTTCTTACGTTTCCCCGGCAGATTCGCAGCAGGTGTGGCACCTCGGAGAGTGCTTTAAACGGGAAGGAATGACACTATCGCGCTGGAGGGGACTACTAATATTCATATCAGGCAGCCTGCCTTCCGTCTCACCGCAGGGTTTGGAATACGCGGCGCCGACAACAAACCTCTGCACTCGTGGCAGCGCAGGAACGGCTGCTTGCCCGCGTCACCACAAATCGATGAACTGCCATGTTGAAATTATCAAAAGCATCAGTGCATCAGAAAGCTTCGCAGGCGTCTTTGAAACGCGCCGTTTGATAATGTCCCATCTCACCCCGCTGTTATACAATATGTGTTCTCTCTTTGTTCGACATGAGGGAAATGGCAAAACTACATGCTTTTTTAACTTCCTCTTAAATTTCAGTTTTGCATCGCTTTGATCCCTCCTGCTGTTTTTCTTGTCACTCCTCAAAGATGATAGGGCGCAGGAATTCAAATAATCTGATGGGCCATCCACACACACATCCCCGAGAAGGAGAAGGAGGAGGAAAAATGGAGCATGAGATGAAAGGAGGAGAGATGGGCTGACAAAATGGAAACAAAATGTGGGACCTCAAGTTCTTTAATTTTTTTTTCTTGCCACCCTTCAAACTTTCCCTCCTGCAAAATACAATAAGCGCAGAAGAGAGTGTGGCGGTGAAGAGGGGCAAAACCTGTCATTTAGCAGCAGCGCGAGGAGCGAATGCTGCAGATGGTTTTAAAAATAGTCCCATTGGAGGTGTGTCTGTGTGTGTGTGTGTGTGTGTGTGTGTGTGTGTGTGTGTGTGTGTGTGTGTGTGTGTGTGTGTGTGTGTGTGTGTGTGTGTGTGCGAGAGAGGAGCTGCACACAGCTCAGGTTGAATACATCTCATGTGGGAGCCACAGACAGACAAAGAACAGCCTGGGCCTCGGCGCAAAGGCATGCTAGTGCATTATGGATCAGAAACTGAATGGGAAATAAACCAAGCTCCATGCGCCTCTGCAATATGTTGATTTTTTTTGTATTTTTTCGGTGTTTGTGCTGCCATATCAGTTGGTCTGTGTCTCTCCCTCAATCCCTCCCCCCCTTTGCTCCCAGTGGGATTAAAGCATCGAGAATTCCATCGATACAAACGAGCGAAAGCTGCCACCGAAGGACGCTTTGTCCGCTCTGGTACTGACAACGTTATTCCGCCATTCTTCTCCACTTTCTAACGCGGTCAATTGAATTGACTCCTTTGAGTTGCTAAGGTTTCCTAAGGCAATTTGTGTGCGGAGTGGGCTTGGATTTAAGGATAATAGGGTAAGACTTTCTCTTTCTCAAGACAATCTAAGCTGAGAACTTTTGGGGAGGATGTTTTTCCTCCATACAGCGGAGGTGTTTTAATGTGATGCACAAGAGGAAAAGACAATCCGGTTACGTGAGTGTGAAAAGAGGGGAGAAACTTGAAAGGCAAGATCTGAGGACGCAGCGGCAACTTCGGGAAATATATCTTTTAATGAACACCAGAAAGCATTCTGAATGCCGGCAGCATTTCCGATAAATAACCTTCAAATGAAGGTTTGGCTCTCTATTAAAATAAAAAAACAGATTCAAGTCTTTAGACGGAAGATGCTTTTCATCCAATCTCACGCGAATCAAAGACATCTGGAGGTTGCCCCTAAAAAGTTTGACAGTGTGTCTCTCTCTTGCACTCGTTCTCTCCTGTATGTCATCCGTCGTTACCCAGACGAGAGAAAGAAGCCCCGTTGCTTTCACATTTCTGTATCAGCTCAAAAATAGATTAGATGCTTTCTCAAGTCACTGCCTCCACCTCAGACCATTAACCAGACAGAGGAATGAAAAGAAGGATCGGAAAAAGAGGCAATTAGAAGGAGAACAAATATTAATTGAAGTTAAGAAGTGATTCGCAAACCCAATTACAGCATTAGCTAGGCAATTTAGATGTGCTCTGAAAAAGGCAAGAATTCTGTTGAAATGTACCAGCGGTCCCTGTGCATTAACAATGGAATTAATTCCCCCGATTTCCACCGAGGGGAGGAGAATAGAACAAATACAGCCATTCTGTCTCCTCTATAGAAGAGAGCCACATTCCATAATTCTGCGGTGGGAATAGAAGAAGGCCGCCGCTCCTGTGTTACCCGCCCCAAACAGAGCGCAGACCCCCTGGAGGGTCGCAAGTCGCTAAATAGCACCATTCGCGAGGCTTCCCAACACCAGGTGGATGGGTAAACCACAGGCCTTCCATGCGCAGAGAATCTCCCATGACATAATGATAGTGAAGACATGGCTGACTGCAGGGAAAGACAGCAGCACTGATATAAAGACAGGTAAGACCAGGGAGAGGTACTGACGGAGGAAAGGGGCAACGAGGAGCCTTCTCTCCGTCCGCCTCCGTTGTCAAATTGCATCCTTCAAACCGGAGCGGCTGCCGCCACGCGCTCCCGTAGGGGACGTGCGGCCCCCGACAGCCCGGCCAATCAGCAGCACCCCGAGGCCAGTTGAAAGCCCTTCTGGCACGCCGAAGGCTAGCGGGGTCCAACCAATCGGCTAGAGGCCAGGCTTGAAAAGAGGGCCACGCTCGGGAGCCAGGGAGCTCAGGAGGCTGCCAATGGGAGTCCAGAGGGGGAGTTCGAGTGGCTCAGAGGGAGGCTGCCAGAGGGGTCGGAGTGGACCGGGGCAGACTGACAGTTATTCAGCGAGAGGCTGGGCCCCGTGTCACTCACAGCAGCACTACGCCTTTGTACTGCTGGGCCGGCTCTAATGGGACTGTCACCTTCCAATTGTCCGACAGGGGACGCAGAGAACGACACACGGACACATGGGCTGAAACACACAGACGATGCATGGGGAACGCACACAAACACAGAAGATGCAAACCGGTGCGCTGGCATAAACCAGCAGACAGAAGGCACCGTGCACCAATATTAACAAAGAGATTTGTGTTCATGGGAAAATGATGGTATTACGTTAGACTGCACTGACCTGCCCATCCATCAACAGCAAAGGCATGGCACTATTTGGTACAATACTTCCATTATGTGTGTACACCACAACTTCACTATGGTTGCTAACTTTCTCTGGCAGCTAAAAGAGCTAAAAGAGGATGTGCTGCAGAGCTGAAAGGAGAGAGTTTGGTTTGGTCTCTGTGTCAAAACAAGCAAGTGAAGACAATAAACATTTAAACGTCTCCAAAGCGGTAAATAAACTGTGCACATTTTAATCAATTTAAAAAAAGTAAAGAAATACACTTTTCTCTTTAGCAATCATTTAGATATAATGTACAACTAACATCAGATGGAGCAATAAATCAAAATCCTTTCGATATAAAAAATACAAAGCTTTATGGCGAGGAAGAGCAAAAAAAAACCAGTCAGGACATTAAAAATAGGACAGGAATAGTCTTGGAGTGGAACACTCGAGAGGACATGTGACAAATGAAATGTAATGAGCAACTGATTGTATGAATGAACGGTTACTGGATCCGTTGGTGTTAACGGCAAGAAGGAATTACAGATGAACTGTTGGAGTCATTTTGAGTTATACTCACAAATTTGCGCGGTTTACTCTTTTACATATAAAATATTCTGTTTGACATTCAATTGTGAACAAATGATGCAGTACCAGTGCGGCGCATGTTCAAAACCAGCCTGATCATAACAAGCCGAATCCTTATCCTGTGGGGTTGTTGGATGCAATTTTCTCGAGAACTGCTCATTTAAACGGTTTCACACTCAACACTGCACTTTGGGTCTTGAGAAATGCGCCTCACAGGCACGCTACAAACACATGTGAGAAGCGGCGGGTGAAAGAGGCACGCAGTTATTCATGAGACCATCTGCCATCATATCAAAATTGAAAGTTCCACCTTGGCCATATGTAAAATAAAACCTGTCTTTCAATCCTCACTCGTGGTAAACAAATTACCCAGTTACAGCGCGATGAAGGGCAAAGCGAGGCAAATTCACTAAGTTGACCCCTGAAAAAAGCCCAGCAGCGGCGCTGTGACGGAGGTGTTTTTCCCGGCGGTGTCGTTATCAGTAAAATATGGTCGTACTCACAGGGGAGAAGAACGCAGCCACGTACTGAAACACTGCTGAAATGTACCCTTGTTTGATTAAGCCTCCAGCTGGCCATCAGCTCGTGTCGACTGCGGGAAAGTGAAGATGAGTTTGGCTGTACAGTAAATTTGAGTCACCTGACAAATTAGGGCTAAACGCACATAAGCGCTCCCTCGGGTTCCCAATAATACGCTTAAAGTAGATTGATGAGACACGTGAAGGTTAGATAGACAGACTTTAGTCCGGCCTGCTGCTTTGTGGCGTCTCATGTAGGAGGGGGGACAGTTTATTTAGTACAGTGCACTGTTAACCCTCATCGCTGCGGCCCCTCAGATAGAGCCGCTTTAGTCTATGGTGATTCTTTTAGCGCCGTTCCTCTTGAATTAGCCATCTTTTGTCTTCTATATGACTGTTCCAATTAGTGCTTTTGAAAAATACTTAGTCCAGGGGGACCTGCTGGTAGTCGATGCCGTTTCAATAGATTAAATAGAGTAGATAGTGTGTGATACTTTGGCAAAGATTTGATCCATCACGGTGGTCTGACTAGTTTAGTTTATACAATGTGCTAATGAATTGCTCTAAAAGTTCCAAATATCACAGATATCTGTTATTCAGGCATAATGACATAAACATTATGTTTTATAAACAAATGATCGTTGCACTTCTCCTGATTCCTCCCGTTGTGTATTCATTGTCTATGCATGTTATTTATGTTGGAAGAATGAGGGTTGGTGTCTGAAAGTTGTCATGTTGCAGACTTGCCCCATGGAGAGAAATGTATTTATATAACACTTGTTAGCACTTCCCTTACACAGAGCTACCAGTATGAAGGAGCTGCGAATCCCTGCCAATCAATCCGCTGCTTTAAGAGACGAGATCCAGAGGAAGTCTTTGTGATGCTGAAGCTACGTGTGCTTGGGATGCTGAATGAGTGGAGGTTTATTTCGCTGTTGTTTGCCCTTCGCTGTTCCTCACTGCCTCTTTCAGAAGACAGGGAATGTATCCTATCTGAGCTGGGGATTTTTTTTTAGTAAAGCAATTGATCTGCAACCTTTCTTTGGGGGGGATTTCTATTAAGGGTTAAATTTAGATGGATTTGGTCTTGAATGATGTAATATATTGGTGTTCATTATACTACCTCATTTATCTATACAGTATGTTGGTGGAAACACACACACAAACCAAACACAATGGCGACAATATATGCAATGCAACCAGAGATGCAATAACACTGCTGACAAAACAAGCGTATCCAAAAAGCATATTACGAGCTCATTATGAGCGGTAATGAAATACACTCTGCAATATGAGGTTGTAAATAACCCACCGTGTTTTCATTTGGGGTACTGAGAAAACAATATCAATGAGTTAACCTACTCCTGCACACATATGCACACGGTATATACCCCACATATTTTAACATAGTAGACCAACTAAAAAAACAATAAAGTTATAAAGTTTTCTCATGCAAAAGTGTGCATTGTTGACAGACAACGTGCTTTTTGTTAGTGTGCGTCTGCTCGCTTTTGATAAAAATCCCTGTAAATGAGGAGCCTCCAGTCCTTCGGGCTGTGACACATTCAGCACTGTGCCGCGTTATAATACCCACGAGCACTACCGTAATGGGCTATTCAAAATAATGAGGTGAGCCAAATCATGCCGAGATGCATTTTAATAGGCTGACTCACCTCTTCACCTCAAGACCCGCGTTCTTCCGCAAGAATGTGAATGCACGATAAGGACTGTGTGTCACAGTCTAATTCAGCTCCCAGGAGAGGACGTGGAGTCCTGCAGACAGGAGCTTCAGTCTGCTCTTTCACTCGGCTGAAGAATCACATTATTAATTAGACGACTGTCCGAATTGTGATCAGTTACCTCCAGCTCGTGTTGTTTGTTTCCTTGTCCAAACCTCGGGCCAAAGAGGGCACCAGTGTTTGAGGCCTGGTTAAATACAAGCAGGGTCTCCTCTCTCCCATATTAAGAATGCTCTCCATCAGTTTTGCCCCATTGGTCCCAGTGTAGGTGCTGCAGGAGACAGTTGAGATGAGAATGCCACAAATGGCCTGAAACTAATGACGGCCCCTCTCCCCTGCAGATTCTCAGCACTCTCCAAAGACTTCTCATTCTTTGTCCCGCTCTCCCATCTCCCACGCCGGCTGCTTTGGAGTTGTTTCAAAAGGAGTACTTCTCAACATCCACCTCAGTATCCATTTAACTTTGGCCTGTCAATTTCTCCATTTCCGCCGCACTTATATCTGTCAAGTCAAATAATTTGACAGCGAAAGTTCGGGAGCATATTCCATCCGAGCACAATGCTAAATCAATGGCATCAAAGCTGCACCACTTGTGCTTCATCATGACTGAATCGCACTGCAAAGACAAAATGGCCGGCAGAACGGCGCTCTATCATACTCTTGGTGTGTCTAGTTGTGTGTGTGTGTGTGTGTGTGTGCGTGTGAATGTGTAAGAGACGGAGGGGGTCTTTTGTTTTTGTTGCGTGGAAGTAGCTTTGAGAAGCATGAACAGAATACTGCCAACTGAGCCATAAGAACTCTGACGATGATGATAATGATTACCAACAGTCAGAGTGCAGTGGGATGGCGGCGCCATGAATATTACATAGTGACTATGAAGGAATAGATGATAGCTTTATGATCGTATAATTTATTTTTATAATTAAATCAGCAAGTACCCTCTTTTGAACATGGAATTGGATTTGCCGTGGATTAATGAAACATCCTTCAGCAGCAGAACTACATTAGCCTCTCATTGTGCTCCCAAGGTATCAAAGAGAAACCCCAGCACCACTCCACCACACACCTCTTTGGGCCCGTCCTTTGCATCATTTGATGCTCACAAAGCCACAGTTACGCTTCGAAGGTTAATTGGTCTTTTTAAACCCAGCGAACGTAGCGAACGTGGCTGTGTGACGGCTCCAGTCTAGAGACGCGGGTGACGAAACCTCAAAGACTCTCTGCATGGCGGCGAAGAGCCGGCCGTGTGCTGAAATCAAGTGCGCGGCCTTTAAAGGTTGTTCGTGGCCGCTTCTGAGACCGAGAGCTTGTCTCTCTGGCCGCCGGTCAGAGCAGGGCAGCGTGCGTCACGCACCCCGCGGTGCTCGACTTTCAGCGACACCTATGTGGTTGCCACACACACACACACACACACACACAGCTGGAACAAACACACATGTCCCCGTGAAGACGCACATGGCCACCCGCACAAAGGGATCCCTCGAGGTTTAATCTAGCCATCTGAGACCAGACACGTGAAAAGGGGATAAAAGGGGGTGCATTTCTCTAGCAGGGCACCACAATTAGACGTCTCCCCTGACGCTGCGTGGCCTTGCTGTGTGTCTTTTTTGTGCGAGGGTGAGTGTTTCCATGCTTAGGCGGAAAATCTGCCCTTTTGCCGACACACTGATGAAAGGCGATTTCCGTAATCCGGGAGTGTAAGCCTCTCTGTACAAATGGGCGTAAGAGACTTTGTGTGTACTTGTGCACATATATATATTTATATATGTGTGTGCGTGTCTGTGTGTGTGTATCAGAACTGCCAGCAGAAAGCTGCAAGTCTGTCTGGGTGTCTGATAAGAGGCATCAAGCGAGGGGAGTTTAGAGTCCAGAGCTGAGAGGTTGGTGCCTTCATGGGAAGCTTGCTTCAGGTTTTCCTTATTCTAGTGTTCGTTGTGATACAGGTGTAGTTAACAACTTGCTACATACATGCTCGGTTAAACATTTTATTTTTATTGGGAGAACAATGAATGTTAGCTGAGCTGCGAGGCTAAATGAAACCCTTCTCTGACCTGGAAACGGGTAAAGAATAACGCATTCCCACAGAAACCATGGTTACCATCAAACTGGATCTAATAAAAGGAGAAAGGTTTTGCCACATTATGCGTTCCTCATACTGCTTCATGCTTCAGACCAGTCCACTCCGTGTGATGTTGTATATGGCAAACGGAAACGGAAAAAAATGGAATGAGAGACCAAATCTAATATACAGCAACATCACTTGAGGCTGCTAGTCTGTTTCATTAAGAAATAATCTTTTTTTGCAGTCTACACTTTTTAAATCAATTAATTTATGGTTGTCAAGAGCTCATTATAAATGTTCCACTTAAAGACTATTGTGCGCTCAATTGTATTATTCTTTTTTCATCTATTGTGCTTTGGTAGTTTCCATCGTTTGATGATTTCCCCAGTTTTATAATTCATTGCATAAAAGGGAGAAGTCAGTTTGAAAGCTGTAAACTGAATCCCGACTGACTACCTTACCAACGTTTGAGTACATTTCTTAAGAGATCTATGCATGTGCACAGCTTCGGAAAACTGCAGTGTGTGTGTGCATGCGTGTTTATTTTAGAAGTGGTTGACTTTCGATCGGGGAGAAAACCCTGTCCAACTAGTGTTTGCATGTTTGTCACAGTTAGGAAAGACAAACGGCGAGACAAACGGCTCACAATGACCTGCTTCCACACATGAAAAAGTCTCTAAAATAAATGCTAAATAGCTAGAGCAATCTCCTAACGACCCTTTATCTCCAAACATGCTACCTAATCTGGATACAATGACGACGTCCTGATCGCCCCGACAATTTAGATGTGCTCCAATCTATAAAGACATGCACTGCAGCGGCAATAGTACGAGGTGCAGGAACGCCGCGGAGAGAGAATACTCTTGAGCTATCCTAAGATCTATTCTCCTGAAACCAAGCACGCAGTGCATATTTGTGTGCTTTCCAAGCAGGGATTATTCTTCTTCTCCTGCCAGCACCCAGAGGCGGAGCAGACGGATCACCCGGAATCACGACTTAAATCGCAGTCTAGAGCGCCGCTTTGAGCCTGCCGGGTGTGCTAGATGGAAAATACCACAAATGTGGTGTCCCTTGGCCTCTTGGTGATTGTAAGACATATTGCTCTATATTCACCACTCTTCTCTATTGACCTGACCTGAGTAGGTGCTGAAGGAAACACATGGCTCGTCTACCGGAGTCGAGTTGTGTAAGAAGCTGCGCACTGCACCGAAAGACGCTGCATGTGCGGTATTTGCTGAAATTACACAAACATGTCACTCACTCTGACAAGCATGTGAGGGAAGGGTCCTCGGGAGTTTTCAGGCACATTGATAGGGGGGATGACCCAGTCTCTCTTCTGTCGCCTCAGCCCGTTGGAAGAGGAGCCCCTCTGATGTTTGCGAGGAAACTTGATAACTCTGGGTTGGGAGTCCCAGGCTCTTGACAGCATTTCTTCAATGCCAACCTGAAAAGGAAAACGCACACATGTCATTCTGGGCCACATCTCGCATTCAATACCTTAGTTATCGTGTGAAAAATGCTATTTTGCCACGACAGGTCGCCATGCGAATCTATAAAGTGCTGCTAAAAGTGAAGCGTGGTGTCACGCTCAAAATAGCCCCGTGTTCAAAGGCGTGACGGAGCGAACTACACAACAAAACAACAATGTGCTTCATCACATCTCTTGAGGCCTTTGCAAGACACACGCAGCCTGCCAAGACGGCCAGGCCTGCTGCGCTGATTAGAACGGGAGAAAATGAAAAAGTGATTATGAAAAAAAAAAAAAAAAGTCCAGTAGGACAAATAGTGACTCGCGTGTATTTCACTGCTTTTCCGACGGAGCCGCTGCATCCTGACTCCGCTCTGTAGCGTTTTTTTCTTCTAAAGCCTGCGGTGCAGGTGTGTTTTTTCAAGAGAAGAACATTGTTATCGGTAGTTGTCGTCGCTCTTTTTTCTTCTGTTTTACGTACGTGTACATATTAAACCGCTAACCGTTAATGACACACACATAGAGAACAAGCGGAGAGACTGTTTAGCCAATCAGAATGCAGAACACAATGCCCGATGCAAATCCGCGAAGCAGCGAGACCGCGAGAGGTGAACCGCGATACAGCGAGGGTTCACTGTACCTCATATTTTGGGTGACGAGGCACCTTTTACATCTTACAGTCGCGTGATATTGTGTGTAACTCCTCTAAAGGAATGTATGGGTGTATCTACAACCCTCGGCGATGACTCCCTCCAGCTACAGCTTCAGAGAGGAGATTGTGTTTGTGTTCCTCTTGCCTGGTGAAATGAGGGTTAGAAGGCTGTCTCAGAGACGGAGTGGTGAAAGCGGGGTTTTTTTCCTCACTCAATCCTCTATTGTGTCCTCCTGTGTAAAATGGTTGTATTGCTGTAATCCACCTAATCCTATTGTTGTCTCCGGGCTCTGTATGTGCACACAAAAGCACACAAACACGCTGGCATTGTGTCACTGTCACCTGAAGCACAGTGAAAATCCGCCTGCTCATCCCACCTGGAATACACACAACGCCGGCAACACACAGGCAACACACAAGCAGCACAGCGCCCACGAGGCACCTACCGCGGGCACGCTGCCGTGCCAAACACAGGTCGGCCGGCTCATCGTATCGATATGCACCTGCTTTGTCTGCGACTGTAAGCTGCACCTGAGCAAACGCAGTTTATATTTTTCATCTTTTGTTTTAAACTCTTCAACACATTTGGCAGCCCGGAGGTTTGGCCTGCGAGTTCGGCGCGGACGTTGGGACAGCGAGGGGGGGGGCTGTGTGTTTAGCTGGGGGGGAGGGGCGGGGGCGACCAGGCGGATGGTTGGAGGACAGAGAGAGAAACGAGGAGGGAGCAGATGTGTTTACCAGATAAGATAACTCTCGTCCAAAACAGTCGCAGGTACCAACTGGCACGGGGGAGGCAGGGGCGCTGCCAAGCCGGCCTCGATGGACGGCAGGTGGAATTAGCCTCTGTCTGTGAATGCGTTTGTGCGTTTCCGTGGCTGTGTATATTTGCAGATGCTCATTAAAAAACAAAACAGATCATGTTAGAAACAAATCATGCGAGGCAGAGGATGGTGGACCAGAACAGAACGCTCTCCACGTCGGCACATGACGACAGCTAGGACATGTGTGAACGCACAGAGGCTCCACCCCTCATCGATGTGGAGTCAGCGCGCTGCTCTCACGATAAGAGTCCGTATCCGCGGAGAAACACAGCGGCTGAGTTGCCGCCGCGAACGCCAATCAGCACCCTGACGTAGGCGGCTCATCCGGCTCAAAGATAACGAGGTGGACGCATCCGATTGGTCGGGGGTTCCAGCATTCCTTTGGAAAGGATGCCAAAACAGAAGTCAGAAAGTGAGGCGTTCAGGTGAAAGGGAGGAGTCCGTTTATCGTGAGGCTGCTTGTGGATGATATCAACCTAGTGGACCTCACTTCCAGGCAGAATGGCAGAAGACATGCTTTTGGCATCGCCAAAATACCAACACCACAAAGGAATGAAAGAAAACTCCCCACTCTGTGCCAGCAAGCCAGTTAGCCAGCAAGCCACTAGTGCTTTATTTTCTGTATGAATGTCTGTGTCTGAATTCAGTGCGTGTGTGTGTGTTCAGTGAAGCCCGTGTGCACATATGGGAAATCAAGAGTGCCGGCCCCGGTGCAGGCATGGCCGCACAAGAACAAATGCGTCACAATAACGCGGGGACATATGTGCGTGTGCATAAGTCTCCTGCGTGACCCAGAGAGTGTACGTGCTTGAGCACATGACCGGGAGCCAGTAAGTGCGGCCCCAAAGCGCCCGAGGCTCCTGCAGCCCAGAGGCGGTGCCGTGCCAGCTGGCAGCTCCCTGCTCCCAGACAGGCTGCACATTGCTGGGGCATTCTTTAGGCCGGCTGCCCCGGAGCCCTGACGGTGACATCTGGAGGTTATCAGCTTGGCAAACAGGCAGAACAATAATAAAATGTGTGGCTCTGAAAATATTGGATTCAGGTCTTGTTATTTCCTTATGTCTTCAGTGCTGCAGTTACTTTTGCTGTTTTTTTTATGTAAAATAAAAAAGAGATCATCGTCTTCCGTTAGGAGAATATTCTCCCTTGAGATGTTTTTCCAAAACCTTCTCTCAATTTATCTTTGGAAATATTGAAATTCTCAAAGCTGCCGTTTGCCTGTTGAGACGTGGAGCTTTCCAGAGTGGATTGTCAACATAGTTAGGCTATAGCCACAACGTTAAGCACACTGCAGAAGGGCAACCGTCTGACCATGCAGGCCTCGCTTTGCATCCAGCGCTGGACCCCAGGGCCCCGCGTTCCGCCCTGCTGCCGGCCCTCTCTGTAATCTACCTCAAACAGGTGAGGTTGCAGGGAAAAATGCTAATTAAATAAGCCTTAAAACCCGCTCTGGCACCCGGTCGAGTCCGGATCCGGTGGCGCATAACCGATGGGCTCTAAGCCGGCAGAGAAGTCCAACCAACGTGCCATGAAATCAGTACGAGCTAGAGAGCACTCAACAAGAGACCCCAGCTGCGAGGGCTGCGATAGCATGAGTGCATAGACACGGCCATCAAACATGGCCTGCACTTCAGTTTGCTGTGGTGATGTACACAAAACGCTATACCATACTATAAAATCAGCCAGTTGATCACCGCGCACCTCTCTGCTGCTAAAACGGCAGTGAGAAACTAAACCAGTTATTAAAAAAGAATGAGTGCACTCTCACCGGTGCTACTCAACAAAGCGAGTGTAGCGTGAGGATGAAACCACAACAAGGTTCTGTGCTGGAGCCAATTCAAATGAGAGCTGACAAACAGCTGTCTCTATGCAAAACAATTTGCTATTTGAGCCGTTTGTCTTTCATGCAGCATTGAGAGGAAGACTGTATCCGCAGCTGTTTATATCTTCCACGTGGAGGACGCAGAGATACCGGAGGTTGCTGTTACTGTGGCTAATTCAATTATTTTGAAAATAAATAGAACAAAGAGATAACAACTCACATAACAACTACTTATCGCTGTGTGTATGTTTGCTGAACTAGAAAAGGGAGAATTCACACTTCAGTTGCCCAGCAACTTAGGTATTTTTGAACCTATTTCCCCATGTCTTTGTGTCTAATTGGCAAGCGGAGACAGCAATTTGCTAGATTGGTCCACTATTTAGGGAGGACACTGCAACCGGCAGCCACAAAAGGAGCCGCAAGGGCAAGTGAGCAGCGGCGATGTAACGTGTGGCCACTGGCACTCAGACTGTCATCATAAGCGTCTGACAACATTACAGACATAATCCTGAAATGGATTTTAAAAGGTAATGTTTTTACAGTGTCAATGTCGAAGAATAAACGCTGATCAGTTTAGTGATGCCTTGACTTTAACAATAAACCTACGCTACTGAGCCGGGCAATGTTTCGTAGCAGTTTTGGGTAATCATTTCTTATCATTTGGTGTTCCTGTTGCCCTATGATTATGAGTGTAAGGCAGCAGGGAGCACAGAGTCCCGACGGACTGAACAACACGACCAGAGTCAGAGCCCCCGCCGCCGATTTCACTTAAGAGCGACATAAGAGCAAGTTCCCCCAGAATCGGCTGCTCTGTGTGGGCCGACTTTCCGCTCTGCCTCTGTCAAAGGGAGGAACGGCAGCCGTAAGTCATCAATAGTGGATGGCAGTGAGGACAATGGTTAAAAGGGAGATTATTCAGCCTCGTGGAGGTTGTCTCTCAGTGTTTCACTCAGTTCCTGGAATTACGCAGTTTTAATAATGCGGCTGCATGAGGAATGGTAACATTGGATCAGTTTTACACCAGGTAACAAGCAGAAGAGAAATAAGATACCAAAAATACACTTTGGTTTAATTTAAACAGCATCCCTTCACTCCTGTTCCTATCTCACATTATTCAGTAGCACATACTATATTTGAATAATTGCGTTTTTAATGACCAAGCTCCTAATGAAACAGGTATTCAGTTTTTATTTCTCCTCCGGGCATTACAGGAGATTGGAACTAGATTCAAATTCACCACTAACACCTTCGTGTGAGGAAAACAGTGACACGAACACATGTAAACATTGTTCTTGCAGCAATGCCAGCTACACTCTACGCATAAACGCTTGTTTTCAACTCTCCATGTGATTAGAGAAAAAATACGCATTTATTTCTTGTTCAATTATTTACTATTCCTCCAGCTCTTTGATGTGTGGAACGTTGTTAGACGGCAAAAACAACATCACCTGGGTCCTCGCAGACTCCGGCAGCGTGGAACATTGGCTCAATCAATGTCAATTATTTCCTAGTCTCCATTATTGCACTGGCAGGAGCGGGCAGAATTTTAATCCCCACTCTGCAATTGCTTTAGCGACATGAGTCTCTGGCTTTTTGTCATGATTAGAAACATGACTGAACATTAAGCCCAATGGCGTTCAACAAGCAGCGCAGGAAAAAACCATAATGGACACGTCGCTCAACGAAGTGCATTCCAGTGGTGGAAGCCGGTAACAGGGGCCGTGCATCTGGGCCCGTGTAGTGTTACAGTCCATTAGAGCCGTGGCAAGCCAATAGGACCATGTCTCTACTTGTCACACACAAAGAAGCACCCGTGCACGTACCATCATAACATCTCGCCTCACGTGTTGCTACTGTAAACGCTCAAAGAAGAGCGGCGGCCTTAACCGTTGTGATCAGATCCTTCATTACTGCTTCACACTTTCTCAAAGTAACGAAGCATATCCAATTAGGAACCTAGGGTTGGTGTTTAATAGCATTTCATTGAATCTTAATCCAGTTGCAAATGCTCTTATCAAATCTAAATCCTTTAAGAACCTTTTATCGAATATAATTAGGTTTAGCTTTCAACACTTGAGTTGAAAATGCCTCTATTTTGTTGACAGATTAGGCAAAATAATATGACATGTAGTAATACGTTCTTATTACTCATGATACTACAAGGCTGAAGTGGTGACGTGGCATGCTCAACATTCTCCTGACATTGACGCGGTCAGGTGGATCACTTCTCCAGAGAAGAGTAGTTAATCCTCGTCTCGCTGTACTAAGAAATCTCATCCTTTGTTGCTACTACATTGTTCTGTTTACCTCACAGACACAACCTTTAATTCTGTTTGCAGAGTAACTGGAAAGGTTTTGTTCTGTACGGTTAACTTGCTTTCGTGCTAATAAAAGAGATTGATTCGTCGGAGCTTCATCAACAAGGATCCAACTGTTGTCCATTAATCAGAAGGTCAGTGGTTCGATACCTGGCCCCTGCAGTCTACGCGTTAAAGTGTCCTTCACAAGACGGCGAGCCACAAACTGAGTGTGCGTGTGAATGTTTATCACCCCTAATGAGCAGTTTGCACCGCTTGCGTATCAATGGGCGACTGCTGGCATTTGTAATGTGAGGCGCTTTGCAGTCCATTCCCCATTAAGCAGTACAACCATGGCGATGCCGCAACCCGATTCAAACGCAAACAGGGGATAAGTTAGGAGATAAGTTAGGGTTGGGTGGAAAAGCAGCTGCACAGCAATGTTCAAGCTTTTCAGTGATAAAAACCCTGTGAGTTAGTGTAGCCGTCGTTGTGCGTGGCCCCTCCCTCTCCCGCTACCTTCGTCAGGGCCATGGGGTGAGGGTGCCCGGCCAGCGCCAGCTTAACGGTGGTCTCCCAGATGTGTGCGTCGTGGAACCCCCGGGCCGTCACCATGAACTGGACGGGCTCCGACAGGTTGGCCAACTGCTGCTCGGCGTACACCGACCCATCGGGCCGCACGCTGAAGTTGGGGTCGCTGCTGACAAAGCCCACCTCCCTGCTGCGCTGGCAATCCTCAAACTTCACTGCAGAGACAGAGAGAAACGAGAGAGGAGGGGAAATTAGTGGATCTCCGAGGGGTGCGTGAGAAGAATGAGGCTGGCCGAGGCCTCTGTGGCGCGCGGAGCACAGTCAGAGTGTTTGGCTTGACTGGAACCAAAGAAAAGAAGCAGCGTTTGAACACACAAACTTCTAATCCTGTTACCAGAGTCATGTTCTACACAGCGGCGTGGAAGCAGGATTCGCCCTCCACCCATGATGAAAGAGTCACAGAGAAACAGGCGGGAGATGGTGTCTGGCTGCTGAGTCTCCAGTGGCATCACGCCGCACAAAACACAGGAGAAACCAACAGGGCGACCATTATTATTATGAATACCCTTTCATTTCATTTCAAAAATGTAATCAACACTCAATCGTTATCATCACCCCCTTATTCACAGCGTGAATGACTGATTTGATGTATTTAAACGTGTCTATTACGTGTCCACAGCCCACCAACCCCCCACCACCTCTACCCCCAAGTTGAAAAGCACGTGCTCTGAATGATGGGATCGCACAAACTGTGGCTGCTGATAACAAGACAAATTGATTTCATAAATCACCCAGGAAACAGATCGCCTGTTATGAGCCATGGCAGCAGGATTTTTCAGAAATCCAGCGTGAAGGATTCTGCACAGCGAAGCATTTTATCAAGCCATTTATTCAACTTATTGGACAGCTTTGTGTCAGACGCAGCTCCAAAACAACAGGCTAATAAAGCACAAGACCTCCTCGTCTGTTTGTTTGCAACTCTTGAGTAATTGCCGGCATAAAAGGGACGGACGGTAAACACACAGTTTTAACAATGTGTATTAAAAGCCTTATTTCCTTTAGAAGAATAACATAAGTGAAAACAATCCTTGTGTGAGTGATAGGCTTTGTGTTAAGTGACTCTGGGGATCATTTATGAAGCCAGCGGGCGGGGGGGTGAATTCTAACATCAGGTTGTGACAATATGACTCAGACCTGCTTGAATTGTCCACAGATGAATTGTGATGGCAGGCATGTATTATGTAAATGGCTTCAATTAGCTTGAACCGAGCAGGCTAATTGTTGTCACTTAGACAGGTCTCTTGTGGTGCAGCTGGGAGAAGCGGGGCTTAAGGACACGAGCACGCTCTGCAAAGTGCTGCTTATGAATGTGCGCGGGCGTGTGTGTTCCTGCCTTTGTGTGCGTACGCGTGGGAGTCGATTTGAACTGCAGCTAGTTGGAGGGATGTTAATTCTACATTAAAAGCACAGGTCTCCGTGGATCTGCCGGTTGCCCCGGCGTGCTGTGGCTGGTGCCAGTTGGCATGGGAACACATGTGGTCTGTGAGGGATCGGGCGGACAGAAGCATTGTGAGATGAGTGCCTTTGATTTTCTGCTGGGGCACTGAGACACCTCTAAGCTCAGCATTCACCGCCCACAGGGGCCGGGACCACGACCCTGACTCCTAACACATCTATAAAGTTATTCATAATCGCGTTGAGATTCATTAAAAATCCTATTGACAATTCAAATCAGGTGGTGGGAACTGATCTGCCACGCTGTTAAATAGAGACTAAAGCAGCAACGCTGAGACTGATGGAGGAACCGTGCGTATGTGGAAGAGATGGCAGGATGAAAGGAGAACGCTGGAGATACAGGGAAAAAAGGAGATAATGGTAAAATAGAAAATATATCAAATTCAACAGTAATTGGAACAATTTTCTCCGACACCAGAAACTTTAAGCGTCAAGACAAAGAGGAGCAAACGTGCAAATGTAGCAATGCAGACTATTCATCGCTGTCCCATCACAATGGAAACAGAAGCAGTGAATGAAGAGCAACACTGTTGATAACTCATCTGTGCCTATTTGAGGTAATTGTTCTCTGGAGCGTGAAATTTGTTTTGTCATGTGGCGCTTGGCAAAATACAGGGTGCCTGTGTGTGAGAAATTGAAGTTGATATGAACAAAGGCGAGGCTCCAGGCTGACAGCCCTGAAGGTCAGTACACCTGCAGTCCTGCATCAATTAATAATGACATCAATAATATACTGCCGGTTCAATCAATACTGGCACTGGTCAGCTCATTTGCAGCACCGGGGCTGAATTGAGGGGGACTGGCTGACTGCATCAATGCATTTTTTTTCTTCCACATGTTATTATTACATACTTTGTATGACTTGTGTATGCATTTATGAATGATCAATAATTCACCCCTCAGATGGTCAGTTGATAAAATCGAGCAAACCACCCCCGGCCGTTCCTCCAACAACGTTTACGGGTGACGTTCTCGTTCATTTTCATAACATGCATTCAGAGTTTCGGCAGTGATCGGCTCGCCTGCAGAGAGCAGAGGGTCTCTCCCGAGGTAACAGCAGTTAATGGAGGTTACATTGACTTGCATCATGAAGCTGCAAACAGTACAACGGCCAAAGTATATTTACTAAGTCATTTCAATATTGTGCTTTAATGCAAATAACCAATTTATACGACAACACTAAGCAAAAGGATAACAACGTTGAATTGTCCAAATACATTTAGTAGTCCTACAACTATCACAGCTCCCCTACTTTCCCATAGGTGTGTAAAGCAGTGTCAATCCCTGTCTACTGTATGAAAGGAGGGCGTTTTGGTGCCTCGCTGGTTAAGTTTAAGGGGCTTTCTCTGACTCAGAGATCCATTATGTCAGTTACCTCCTTTGTCTGTGGAATCGACTTTTTCTGCCTGTGTTTTGTGTTGGTTCCACAGAAAAGCATCGGAGTGCATTTAACAACCAGCTTAAGTGTGTTGGCAGTCAGTTTTCCTATTTTGTCGCATAAAAGTGCAAGTGTGTGGCGTACTAACATGGAGTATTGAGTTTGTCCATCCTCTTGTGTGTGTGTGCGTGTTCTGTATATTCTAGCGTGTCCTGCCATCCACAGCGGTGTTTGGCAGGCTGCTGAGGCGGGTGTCATTCTGCTTGGCTGCTCCTCTCTGGACGCGTGCTGCACAGAACACGCTGTCCAACAGAGCGGCTAGCGGAGCACGGGCGCGGCTAAAACAGAGCGGGCAAGCAGCCGTGACTGCCGACCACCAAGTCCTCTTCACACGCACACACACACACACACACACACACACACACACACACAGAGGCGCTTATGCTCTCTTTCAGCTTGTAGATGCACAACAATGCCCTGGGGGAGGCCACAGCCGCTCCTGTATGGAAACATTACATGTGCGTAATGTGGATGACAGGTACGGAGCCCTGCCTCCCTCATCCCTCCGCGTCCGCCTACGCCGCGTTCACCTGCCGGCCGCGCACGCCTCCCAGCCATTGCTGTCACCCGTCTCACCCACTCGCCCGTTGTGCAGGGAGGCCGTGGTCTGCCTAACCTCCTACCTTCCTTCCTTCTTCCTTCTTCCCTCTGTATCTTCCCCTGGTCTCCTTGCAGACTGAGGAGCTTTCTCTCTGAGAGCCGCTCTGAGCCATCGGCCTAGACGCCCTGGTGGGCAAGTGATTACCGCCGTTACAGTGAGCGGAGAACACGTGGCACCAGAGACCCAAAAGAGGGTCAATATTTGAAGGGGTTTATTCACCTGTTAGCTGATTTTAGAAACGATTATATGATTGTGCGGATCGTTTTGAAGACTTCGGTGGATCTTTTTATAGACCTGCTTTCATATATCAATCTCTATTACCTTAGCCTGCCTTTTATTGGTTTTGCTTTGATTGTCTCACCCTGCGTTCAATGCGTCTACTGCTTATTTGATCCGCCCTTTTGAAGAAATGATCTGATCTTGTGCTTTAAAAAGGTGTATAAATAAAGAACATAATATCAGCAATTATATCTTAAAATAGACAACCGTCAGCAAAAACTAGTAAAATGGGGGACATTAAATAGTCCCTTATGCAGTGGACGCAGTTCCGAAGAAAGGTTTATGCTGAAAGTGCTTGGCAGAGAGAGTCAGGACTTGCCACGCTTGGAGGGGTTGAATGGCTCCAGACTGAGCATATGGATAATACGCTATCGTGCCGTTCATCGCAGTTGTGCCACAGTGCTAAGTAAACATTCCCTCTGGGAACCTGCTGCTTCCCTGAAGCCAGCGGGAAAATCAACGCCACCCACTCAATTTTAAAATCACAGTATTTTCGCCTCAGGCAGTGATAAGCAGCAGTACGGAGCCGACTGACGAGTAAACGAACGCGGCTGTAACACACAGCGCGCTGCGTGCTCTCTCAGCGGGACTGCAGCGGTGTTGCAATTTCCGAGATCGCCATCTCTTGCCCGTCTTAATCGTGGGTTTTAGTTTCTTGGTGATTCATTGAAATGGACACATTTTGAGTGCCATCGCCGGCACTATACGCTGACCAATGAATGAAATGCTAGGAGGCCCGAGAGTCTGCCGCAAACAAACTTAAAGAGATGACTCCAGAACTCAAGCGACACGTGTAAAAGTGTGATCCTGCAGCTACTCAGGAGACAAGCAGTTTGTGATAAAAGTTAACACCTTCGAGTGGGCGGGGAAAGGGAAGGCAGCAGAGCAGTCGCGGGTTGGCAAGTGAAGATGTAAAGTCTATTTTCAGATGTGGTAATTTATCACAACTACACTAAACGGCACTGTCTCGTGAGCGTGCAGTCGAACCCGAGGCACCCCGTGCCGTATATCCGCAACTGTTGAAAGCCTTTTGAAACCCAGCCCACTGTGCCCCCACAGGAACGCTCAGAACTTATTAAATCCACATACTGCTGTTTTTTTTTTTAAAACACTGCAGGTACAATGTGACTTTCCTGGAACCTTTTTTTTTGCCGCAGTTGGAAATAAATTTCTCTGCAGTTCTGTTTTAACAAAAGCCCACACAGTTGCCCCTGACAGCTCGCTCACACAAAAGGAAACCACTGCGACTCAAGTGTGTGTGGGTGTGTCGCTGTGCGAAAGAGAGAGAGAGTGAGAAGAGGGACATCGGAGTAGGAGTGTGTGGCACCGGCTCCTGGCATTTACGGTTATTACAGCTGATGCTTAAATGGGCACGCGTGTCATCGACTCCCTGCGTTCCCATAGGTGTGCGTGGGAGATGAGGTGCCGTCAACTCCCATTCGTGTGCGTCAGTGCTCATGTTTTAACTTTCTTTTAACACCACACGTCGGTGTTGTGGTGAGAGAAATGCCGTCACACTGTTGGAACAGCCCCTCCCCCACCCAATAGCACCTTTGATTTCATTCCGTCGCCTCCTTCTCTTTCTGCAGGTGTGAGGGGCCCGAGTGTCAAGGGCCCCACGGGTCCCTCAGGGTGCAGACCGCGATGCACAGTCACTCCGCTAACAAGATGTCACGTGGTCTTCCTGCTGTGTTGGTTTCTTTTCAAAGCTCGTCACTCAACTTCCATGAATTATGAAGAGTTCCACGTGGACACTAGTTTCCTGCTGCAGCGCCTCTTGTCCCCGAGCATCATCTCATCACACGGCAGGAGTCGCTCCGCACCGCAGCCTGGACAATGGCGCTGCCTCTGCATGCCACGTCCACGTGAGCCTTTCGGGTTCTTCCCGGCCCTCTTACCTGTGCATTAGCTGCCTCGTGGCCGCCCGGAACGAGGAAGGGGAGAGAGTCGAGATAAAGAGGGAGAGCCGGGGCAAAGCAGAGCGGATGCAATTAAAAGACTTGGTCACAGATCGTAGTGCCGGGCGTCAGTGTGATGAATATGCCACGATTCAGCCCAGGGTCAGCCTTTACTCCTCGCTGCATGTACGCGTGTGTGCTTTTGTTTGTGACTGTGTCCTCCCGTAAGCATGCCACAGCTAGGGGGCAACAGCGTGCGGAGTGCCGAGGTAAACCCTTTATTTATCTCAGGAGTCCTGGTGACCTCGACAAAATGATCCGGAGAAATAAAGCGACTGATCCGATCGGACTTTCATTCCACCAACGACAGAACACATGGACGTCACAGAGGTACTTTGAAGAAGAAAAACATGTTTTTAGAGAGTGGGCCATCTGGGAAATACAGTAAACAAAATGTTGCTAAACTTCAGTTTTCCCACTGTCCCACTTTGACAAACAATATTCTTTTTTTTTTGTTTTTGTGCGTGCCTTTTGGCAGACCGTTTACTCGCTCATTTTAAACGGCAAAAAGTCAGGCAAAGCTGGCTGCAATCAATCCAACGTCTGCGGGAAACCCGCACGGAGGCAGGAAAGGACGCCTTGAAGTTCCCCAATTGAGCGGGTGTCCCCTGCAAGCAGCCTTATGGTAATCGGCAACGCCCCCCCCCCTCCTTCTCCCCCTTGAAGCCCACAACTGCACAAACATATCAACCGATTCTTTGTTTTATTTCTTTCATCTGGCTTCCTCTCACCAGACCTCGCCTTCAAGGCTTCCCCTTCGATTTAGGGCGAGCAGAGAGGGAGCGGCGCTTTATCACAGCAATATCTTTTTTAAGAAGGTGAAGCGAAGAAACTGCCTCAAGGCTACACACTGTTATCTCCCAGTACAATACAATAATTTCTCACGGGCCAATGGGGGGTGGTGGGACCTCGCTGGGCCAAGTGACAAGGAGGGGAATGTGAGCAAACAAGGGTCAAGCACCAGGACACAAAGGGGGCTTGTGTCCGTGACTTGCACTCAGCTGTATAATGACTAATGGAAACCCAATATTCTCCAGCAGGACTTCTTTTTATTCTCCTGAGCGAGTCACATTTACCTCTATTTTTGTCGGCGTAGGAGATGAACTTGAGGTTTTAGATAATAGCTGTGATCACACAGACTAACACCGTGCAGAGGACGCGATCATTAGTCCAGTCACTGAGCTGTGTTCATCACCATAGCAGCGCTTAACTGGTTATTTTTAGCTGGTCTGGATTACCCTGGCCATAGTAGCATAAGACTAAAACCGGCTTCTTCCCCATCCCCAGAGAAACCATAGACTCACTGACAAGGTAATCAGCCTTACCCCCCCCCCCAGCCTCCCCAGTCTTACCTTCTCCCACTTTATCTCCCTTCGCTTCATCCCATTGAGCAGTCCGCTCTTCTCCCGAGTTAGTCCCATCTTTCCCCTCTTCCTGGGTTATTTGCATGAAAGTGTTTGCCGTCCCTAGTGATTGTTTGGCGGCTGTGTTCAGCATCTTGATTTCATTCCCTACAACTGGCCTAATTAGCATTACAAATATACACTTAGAGAGGAACAGAAATCTTGGTTATGCCCGTCAGACTCATTTAAGGGGGTTGAAGGCCAGACGAAGAGGAGTTGGTGCGATAAAAGGTGTATTGCCAAGCCTGCTGAAACTGCACTTTTCCCTACGACAATGACTGGCGTGTTTACTTGAACGGACGTGCGACGGCGTTCGGAGCGGCTGACGGTGGCAAAGTGTCAGATGTCCAAATGTGATAAAACGTGTAATCACCACAGGAAAGATGCCTCTTACCTCCTCTCGCTCTCTCCAGCCCAGATCACGTCTTCAAAAGCCAATGATTAGACGCAAGAACGATCTGCTTCATTACCCGTGTCTGCGCTGTAATCCTGTCTCTATTGCAGAGCTCCTGGGGGGCAGGCGATATAGGTCGAGGCCAGCCATTAGTCTCCAGGCCCCGGGACCCGGGACAAAACTCAAGCATTTCCCCTCGGAGGAGATCAAGGCCACGTCAGAGGTCAGCTCCTGTCATATACCACTTTTGGGCTCGCTGCTTCTTCACTGTTGGGTATAAACTTGCTGTACGAAGCTCAGACTTTGCCTTCCCACCAGCTGGTCACTTTCCACTCATTTGTTGGACGGAGGGAGACGCTGAGATGCAGCCTTATTGCTCACTCGACTCATCCATCGGACAAAGTAACTAATACGAATAATTGGTTTCATTATTGTAAACCAACACACCTGAAAGGGTTTAAGTTGGTTCCCTCCGGAGGGTCCAAAGCAGATGAGTTTCGTCTGAAAACCGCAGCTGCAGGGACTACAGGAACAAGCGGTTGTGATCCGGCTGCTGATGTTGTCATTAGGAAGATAACCGCGTCCATCAAGCAGCCGTAAGCCGTGAGGAACAGTGTTAAAGTCAAAACAGGAATCAATGCACGCTGCTTCAGGCCTGCAACAGGAAACGTTGTGTATTAAGTGTCAAGCTCAGTGTTTTATGTCTACATACAGTGTGCCAAGGAAATGGATGCTGCAAAAATAGGAACAAAACGAGCTGAGTAAAGAAGAAAAACTGTAAGGGGCAAATATTTCATTCACCTTATATCAATAAAAAGGGGACCTACAATGTTGCGTTTTTTTTTGTTAACTTAGTGGCAGAAAAACTAGCTTATTTAAAGCAGATTCAGTTGCTTTGTAACAGTTGCCCTTCCCACATCCAGCACACAGAGCGACATTAGCCTTTATTCACGGAGTGGAGTATCTGTCTACCCAATGAACGTCCAATGTTCAGTCTTCTTTTAGCTCTGTTTTAGTCCCCTTGACCGCCAGAGGGAAATAGCTGTCTCCTTATCTGTTCGAAGCTCCAATACATTCACCAACCAGGGTTTGGTGTGGTTTCTTAATATGAATATATTCACGAGTGCAACGTTAAGTCAGAGTCACGTACTGTGTGCAACCGTACAGTTAATTGCTTCACAAACAAGTGCACACACACACTTGTGTTCTAGCGTTTATCATAAAGTCCAGACCCCAGTGTGAGTCGAGAACGTTTCATCACACAATGCCAGTTTGAGATTAGATACTTCAATAAATAAATAATAAAGAGTGCAGCCCTCCCTTAAAACACATCTCGGTGTCTTTCAGCAGCCGCTTGCTTTGAAGTCACCCTGGCCTGTTCCAAAAAATCAATTAAAAACATGACTAATACATTTGCACCCACTTTTCCTCTTAAGAGCTTTTGATGTCCCCCGCGGCCTCACGCGCTGTAAATGTTGAGATCACAGCGATAGTGACAGGAGGATTTTAACAAGGACCCTTTAGCCGTATTGTGACGCTTCAAGGGAAGCTCTGATATTAAAGAATATCCATCTTCTCCGACTCTACTGTTTTTCGCACAACACTCAAAAAGGGGGAATCAAACATGCTCCCAAAATACAAACAATGACAAACGGCACAATGTTAAACAAGGTGAAGAAATCCTCCATTCGGATGATTTGCAAGTAATCCAATACGAGTGCCTCGGGTCCGTCACCACTCTGCCCTCCACTCCTCACAGTTTTCACAAAAGCCGCCTGGTGACGGTTATCAGAGAGATCTGCGAGCAGCCCGGTGTCCCGTGGGCAGCACTAAGCCTCATTGTGTGCTGTAGATGCAGGGATCACGGTAGGAGGGGTTGAATCTCTACCGGGTGGCGATGCGAGGTCGGCCTCCCCCCGGCCCGTGGCGCCAAAACCATTATTCTTATCACTGCGGGACAACTCGCCGCGGGGCGGAGAAAACCCTTCTCAAAAAGGTCAAACGAGTGTGTCTCTCATTGTTTGTTTCCCCCCTCCACGCCTCTCACACGCACACCACACATTTCTGCATTTCTCATTAACTGATAATACATCACTCCTGACCTTGTGATAAGAATACATTAGCCAGAGACGAGTCATTAATCCATAGAGAATCAGGCTGTTTAGGTGATCAGGTGAGAATGATGTTATCTCGCAGGTTATTATTGTTGGGCTTAATTGCCCTTCTTAAGCGAGCGTGGTGGAAGTGGTCTGTGTGCTGCCTTTGAACACCCAAAACTGAACGCGCTGCGTGAAGAATCGCCCCGTCACGCCACCATCGACTTTTTTTCAAAAGACGCGTTTTACAACAACGAATGAATAGAACGCATATAATACTCCTTAGTTAGCTCAACCAAGGTACATCCCCCCCCCCGTGGAGAAAGCTGTAGCGCCAACTTGTTAAACGTTGTCGTTGCGCTCAACAGCCTCTGTCGTGGACAGTAAAGTGTGGGAGTGAGGACACGTCGGCCGGGCAGACCCTCCTCTGTAGGTTGAAAGTGTGTGCGTGTGTGTGTGTGTGTGTTGGCAACAAACGAGAGACAAGAGAGAAGCAAACATGTATTTGTATTAAGTAAAATATGTTTAATCATTCGTAGCATCATTAATTAAACGTGGCGTCTAATCAGAGAAGCACCATCACTGCCGCTAAAACAGTTAAATACCATCCATTCTGTTGATTTGGCAACAAAAAGCTGGTTGGCTTCCACTTCTCAAACATTACTGCGGGGCCCCTGGAGAGGTTGGCTAAATTTTGTTTTTCGTTCGAGAATCAAAATCCAAACCAGAAATAACTGGACTGAATACAAAACACGACGGCACACTGAGGGCCTGGATTATTAAATTAGCAGTTTAACTGCCCTGTATCCAAGGCAGAGAAGCGCTTTTTTTCACTTTGGTCTCTGGACACATTTCAACGTTCCGGGTTTTACTTTATTCCACTAACATGATTACCCTGCTCCTTGAGACAGACTCCCGACTAAATGAAAAGACAGAAGAACCACACATGGCCAACGTGTGCGGAGCCCAAATCACCGGTTCAATGCAAACTGCTCTGGGGAGCGACAATGTTGACTACACAGATATTTGTGAAAGCCACCGGATGTCGACAAGTTCATCCAAAGCGAATCTAGCGGAGCTGCAACGCGCACAGAGACCTTAAATAGAGTCTTTCCCTTTCAAATAAAGTTCTCAGTACTTAGCAGGTAGCCTGTGCTCTTTGTAGTCACAGGTGAACACTTAATCGTCTCGAGCGTCTCACGGTGCTTGCAAACATTCCACACCTTCACAATTGCCAGGGTGAAAATCTAACATTGCGCTGATTTAAAAATACCAGAATAAATGTGTGAAAACAATAATTAAACCTGCAAACGGACCAGGCTGCGGCGCAGGAATGTGTTCATCGTCAGCGTCGCCCGTACCGCAGTCTTGACCGAAAATGAATTGCTAAGCTTTACTTTGACGGCAAAGCTTGACTCCTCTCGCATGGAACTGTCAGCGTGGGCGGTGAACTCTCCGCATGTGAGCGAGCTGGCAGCGTGGCCGGTGTCACGGGGCGCCGCTCGCCAACCTGCAGCCAAACGCCGGGACTTGAGCTGTCTGCTGGGAGTAAATCTGCGCATCCTCCCCTCCCACAGGCAGGGGGGTGACGAGAGAGGCAGATGAGGACATCCAGCGCAGGATGAGGGATGGTGGCAGCAGCCAGCCAGCCCCCTCTCCTCCCCCCGCCCCCAGGGCGCGGCGACGGCACTACATCGATCCAGCCACTCCGGAGCCTGAAGTGCAGAGTCTTTTTCTTTTTTTTTGCTTTGTCAGCACTGTTCAGCTCAGCATTGCTCCCACTCCCCTGATCACTGTCACACAAACCCAGGAGAACAGCAGAGAAAGAATAAAATAGCAGGGTAAAAGCCAGCACCCGACGCCAGCCAGGAGGTTTGCAATTGGCTAAATATCTGCAAACTATTCACCCGGCGCTTCTTTGTCTTTTTCTAGCTGTTTTGAGATTCAGGCAAAGTGATGTTTACTGCATGGCTGGGGAAAAGACGGAAAGACAGATGGGTTTTTTGGAGCTTTTCCCCCTTCATCTACCTCTAAACACAAGCACCTGTTAAGTTTGCCTGCCAACCGGCGCGCCAGCAAACTAAACTCTGTTAATCTACCCACATATTTACTCAGGTGGAGGTGTACCGGCACCACTGAAGGAAGTGCACACTTTTGTCTTCAGAGGTGATTCACCATGTACTCAGTTTTATATCCTGTGAGATTAATATCTGGGGTCACTTTGGATGTTCCCTGAGAGTTTCTGCTCGCTCTCCTCTCTCCATCCGGACCTTGGACTTTTAAGTATCTTGTTTTATTGTTTAGACACTTAACTTTCCTCTCGATCTGAGTCACAGTACAGGCGAGCACAAAATGGTCGGCTTCTGAAAGCACGGCCTTGGAGATTGCATTTTCCTGGGGTGATTCTGGGGGCATTTTCAACATGGCGGCCGAGGTTGGAGATTGGCTCATGCATTGTGGCCATGAAGTTAAAGCAAGTCTACAGTCAGCCATGTGACACACAGATGAGTATCTTAGGAAAGAGATAAAAGCCAATAGTTTGGCTCACAATCTGATTTTTTAGGTGAGATGAATGAGTTACTCCTCGCTTGAGGTTCCAGCCGAGGTGTCTTTATTCCGATCCAGCTGCTTTGGACTAGACAGTAAATAATGTAATAATAGAGTTGTTTTTGAAGAAAAGTATTGTTTGAATTGAACAAAGCAGGTCAATATAGGTGCATCCAGGATTTCTCTTTAGACAATTAGGGAATTTAAAAAGAACTCTTTTACATATATATATATAAAAAGTCGTAGCCTAACTCTCGTGCGTCCACCCAATTACACCTTAGGATTTTCGCGCATGTTTGAGTGGTCCATTATTTTTTGACACACACAGTAATTGCAGCATAAAAATAAATAATTTATCGGTGGAAAACAAACTCAAATCATTTTGACAGGACTTGTAAAACTGAACTTTGTCTTTCTGCTGTGCACAGGGAAAAAAGCTTTCATTCACTCCATAACTATTTGTGTGTTCAGCATTTACGGTGCAGCGAAACCCATTAGGCACAATTGCAATGTTGGCACGGGTAACGTTTAGGTGGGATAAATACATTCCTGCACACACAGGGAAATTTTCAGGAATGTCAGATATGGAGAGATGACACAAATCCATCTAGAGTAAACGTTAATAGCATCAGACTAGCTTGTTTGAAGCTGAAGAGAAATATTGTTTTCCCTTCATGATGCGATGCATAAAACAAGGCCTATTAAAGTCCATCTTAAATGTACTGCATGGCTCTCTTCATCAAACACGCTTTCAGATATCTTCTGATGAGGGACAAACGTTTAGATGGCAGATAGTATTTTATAATAGGTAGGTGATAAAGTGTTTAGGACCCTCTGCTATGTTATGAATAGGTATTTCCTTGCTGGTGAATGTCAAGCTGGCTGTCATTAAAAGGCGCTATGACATTTTTATTCCATCTCTTAAAAGGAGGAAATTCCATCGCCGCCGACTGGGGACCTAATCTCTGCTGCTCCCCATCACACAGAAGACAGACAGATTAACTCAATTACTGCCTCACTTGAGTGAATGAAGGAAACAATGCATTTCTCATTTCAACCTAATCCTGCGCGGCGACTGCGTAGGAGGAATATTGCAGGTGTGTGGGGGCGAGGGGGGGGGGGCCGCGTGAGGCTCGAAAATGAATTTGAAGGCAGCCGGCGTGTTTGCCGATCTTTTTTTCATGCTCTCTCTTAACTACAGTCAGAGAGCAGCAGAGGGGGAGAGTAGCATAGAGGGCAACAGACAGACGGATAGACGTGATGGAGTGACAGGCGGGCAGGGAGTCAGGCGCGGAGGAAGAGAAATGAGGGAGACAGAATGGGGTTTACGGCTCCCATATGTCAGAGTTAGTTTGCGGAATGAGGCAGCGCAAAATCAACCAATTTCCACAGTGCTGACACACTCAAACTAATACCCCACACGGGGCATTACAGTCAGCCCTGTGTATGAAACATGGTGTGACACGTGTGGCGTCTCCATTGTCTGCAGCATCTGCTGCCGGGGCGCATATGGCAGCGCCCGTCACCGCCCCGCCTCGTGGAAGATGTGCTCTGTGCGGACGTTTTCCACCTGTCCCCACATGTCAACGTGGTTTTAAACTTCCCTCGCTCCCCCCATAAGCGTCCGGACGCGGCAGAGGATGTGCGTGAAAAGGTCAGGGCCCGGCGCTCGCCGCGGCAGCAACGTGAGCGAGACCCCGGAGCGGCGAAACCCCGGATCCACATCAAAGCGGTGTCAGACTGCAGGAGAGAGCCGTCAGTGCAGACGCATAAGCCTTCGCCGCTCTGACTCATTGTGTGAGCTTTTCAAACTCCCTCCGTTCTCTCCTGCCTCCAGCGAGACGCAGAGAGCGACAGAAAGAATGAGTCCGTCTTCGCTGGCTGTGAACAAAAAGGAATACGCTTTGTGCGGCGCTGTCTGCCTGCTGCATCGGACTTCTCCCTGCTCTTGATTTCTTGCTCCTCCTCTTCCTCGTTTACTCGTCTTTGAGTTATTGGCAGATGGAAAAATAAATTGAAGAACGGGGAGATAATGAAGATATGATGAGGACAAGGCAGGGGCAGAGATCGGGGGATATTGGAATTGACTTAAGCGACTGCACATCTTTCTCCCCTTGCTCGTCCTGAATAGTGATACGGGCTCATTAAGAATTCATCACTCCACTGTGAAAAGAGGCAACGTCGGCAGTACGGTTAGACTGGGAGGCTGCCAGCGTCGTCTGCACTGTCTGCGGCTTTAGGTTTGTGTACGATCAAAGCCTGACCTTTGGGAATCGTATACCGTATGTCGTATACCTACAATACAGCATGCACAGCAGGACCAAGGGTCTACAGCCAGACTTGCATGAAGTAAGCATTTATAACATGTCCACCATTTTAGTTTTCAAAATGTTAGCATGCTAACATCAACGTTAAGTAGTGCTTGAAATACACAATACAAGAACTATTACCCTTGTGGAACAAGCTTGTACTCTGGAAAACAATGAAATGAACGATGACGCTGCGCTAAATCCGGAAATGTACAAATACTTTCAGTGCATATAAAATGTGAATTGTGGTCAAAATCCTGAGTGAAATTCATTAGATTTCATTATTACTAATCGCCAGAAGCAACAAGTCAAATGCTTGTATTCAACAGCCCATTTAGTGGATGATTCCCTGGAGGTGCATCAGTACCAACATTTCCGTTCACATTGGCACTGGTACGTTAATTATTTAATTAAATATCAGTTAAAGCTTCAAGCACCAGCATTGGGTACTGAAATCTGATGCCATATTGGTACTGGACGGGAAAGGTGGATTTTGTATGACTGTAGATTTGTGTCTTTATTACGCAAATAAGAGAGCATTGCAAACAAAAAGCAAGTTTGTAAGTAAAAATACATAAACTGAGAAAACATGTTAGTTTTGCTCATGAAACTAGAATTTTTGGCTTTAAAAAAAAAAACTTTGGCCTAAAAAGAATTTAAAAAGCTGTGGTATCGGAACAAAACCTTTTTTGCAATCTGAGTTTGTACATAGTGGGCGTGGCTTACGCCGCTGAATGAACCAGGAGTTCCTATTGGTGGTTGGACTGCGCGCTCCGTATCTGCTTCCACCATTTAACACTGACGGATATGGATATGCAACAATGTAAATGAATCCCGTGGGCTCGGTTCTCTCCGACCGAGGTACCATTGTCGACACTAATCAGCTTTGGAGCAATGCTTTTGTTTCCAGGAGCTGCCAAAATCAAGACAAAGTGAAGGCTCCCTGTTTCACTGCAGTGTTCAACTACCACATCTGCCTCATCTTGGGTCTTTGGCCCATCCGATCCATCCGTCTGACCCCACTTCTTTCCCCGTTTTACCTACTCAACCACGACCTGCAGCTCTTCCACGGGGATCCTGAGGTGCAACGATGTATAATCCCTCCCTGAAGTTCACGGAGGGATTATACACTGGGATCCCTCCCAGTTGGATTTGCCCAGAATACCTCAACAGAAAGGCATGGTAGGTGTGCTGACACCCCAAATGAACTCAACTGGCTCTGTTTAATGAGCTTATTCTGAATATCAAAGCTTCTGCGCCGCACCTGAGGATGAACCCAGACCCCAACAATGATTGAAGCTCCTCTACGGACACAACACGTTCAATAAAATAACTCCAGAATCCTTAGTGCAGGAGAAATCATATCAGTAACAGCGAAGGATCACCTATGGATGTATGACAAGCTACTTATAGATGTGTTTTGACGCCGTTGTTGTTGTTCTGCTCCATTCATTGTTTGCAGAGACACGCCCACGAACTACAGCGTCAAAGGTCACGCCTCCATTCCGATGATGTGCGTTGAAACTGTTATTGATTTTCTTTGAGTGTTCTCAGATGTGCTTGAAGCTACGCTACAATGTCAGCTATAATGACCTTCACAAATACAGTGCAAACATTTTACATAAAATATTTGACACTTGTGACAACATTTTGTCACTTCAATGGGCTGTTAAATTATTGAACATGCATGAATTTGAAGAAGTGAGGTGCAATGAACTGCTGGTAGGGCATTTTCAATATATTCATGGGCAGTATATAAAGATGAGCTTCATTGTATAATAATTGCACAAGGATTGGCGGAGTGAATACTGCACCGAGTGCAGCCCTGGAGCAGACGGACGTTGATCCCAGGTGGAAGGTGCACAGTCTGACTTTTTTCTGAATAACAACAAACATGCAGATTTCCTTCCTCAAGGAATATGTTCAAAGCAGGAACGTGTTGCCGTGGCGTGAGGCCAGATCCCTCTACAGCACTACTGGTGGGCGAAGAAGCACGGTACTAGTCATTATAACACAGTTTATTATGGGGCCATGACAGCAGCAAAAACCCTGTATGGTGATATTATTTTTTCCATTATTGGCTTTATTGAGGTTTTTTTATAAATTGTATTGTGAATGTCGTTGTTGCTACATAAACATTAAACTCAGTTACATTCCATCACCCACAGATCTGCGTTACATCTATTCTAGTTCTTAAGCGGTTAGTAATTCATTTTGGCTATGACATTTTACAGAAACAAAACTTCAAGTGAAGAACTAGGAAATAAAGACACAGTTGTCATAATAAAAGAGAGAGAGCTGTAAAAAGTGAGACACAAACACACAGTGATCGTGTACAAATTAAGGACAAGTTGTTCTCCACTGAGATATTGCTGTCATTTAATAGGTCTAACTTTTAATGCAAGAAACTGTGCCAGGCTGCCTGGTGCTTAGCAGCGGTTTTGAGGCAACAATAAAAGGGAAAAGCAAAGGCAAAGAAGACAAGGGAGGATTTAGTGAAAGACGAGAGAAGATAAAAAGAATGGGATGAAAAAGAAAATAAAAGCAGAAAGAATACAAATGTGCCAGGACGCTGGTGGGCTTGAGATCAGATAAAAATAAATGGGGAAAAAGGGATGAAGAGGAGAGTCATGTTCATGACTGTTTTCAGAGGGGCCACTAATGCACCGATGCACCACTCAATAAAAGGCCATGAATGTTTTTAACACACATTGACTATCAAAAGCATTTTCTATCTTCCTTTACTTTCAAAACGAGTTTGTGAGTTTTATAACTTCACACAGAAAGAGATCATTCATATGATTAGTACAGAAAACTGTGAATGTGCAACAACGCATCATTTTCTTCAAAACCAACAAAGCTTGTAAAGACTGCTGCACATCGACTGAATGAAACCCAACAGTGTTCCTCATTGTGGAACACAGAGAGTGTGGAGCTATGTGAGAGCGAAACGAGCAGTCTACGTTCCCCACAGACCATGATAGAAACCACGATGTGGCTTTCCACGTGCGGCCTTCGGAATGACGTGACACACTGTTCTTGTCTGGCTGAGGTGCATAATGTGGCCGATTTACCTCACAGCCTTGGTTGGTTTAACAGAAACTGTAAGTTAACAGAGTGTACGAACACTTTAAAATCGTTCTTGTTAAAAAGTCAACTAACATACAGGGCACAGATTGCTGATCAAATGTATTGTCGTTTGTAGTCATGTCTTTGGACTCTAAAAACTTGAATTGTGCGACGTGACCTGTGTGTGCACTAAATAGATCAATGGTTATTATATTGTATTGCTCTGTGGTGTGCTAATATATGAAAAATGTTGCGGCGTTTATCTAATTTCCAGTATTTATGCCGTCACCGATGAAGCCGTGACGATTATGATTTGATCATTCGGAGGGGCAACAGAGGCACTAAGTCAGTTACTTTGAGTTGAGCCAAAGCCCCTAAAATGCCTCCTCACGTTCCCGACCGCGTGACCGATCGCTCGCTCAGTTTTTCTTGACGTTAGTCCAATATTCGATTATCTTCCTGGTCCCTGCGTGCTGTCAGACGTCTCAGCAAACACTAGATGTCCCTGGAAATACCTGGACTCGTCATTGATGAGGTCATCAGATGCTGCTCGCTGTGTCTGATCTCCCACTCACCAGTAAGGATGCTGTAGGCTGCGTCTATGAGCTGTGTGTGCACAGTCTGCAGTGTCGAGCTAATCACTTAACAGGTCTGCAGAGGGAGCGGGCCTGCTGAGTGAGCCCCGAGTGTGTGTTTGTGTGTTGCGAGCGCACAGTGGATGACTGAAGGGTTCTGGCAGAACGAGGTCAGTCTGTTCTACCAGGTGAATTTGTGTGGGGGCGGACAGGATAAATAGATGAACGCACAAACACACCTATGTGTGAGCACGGTAGGTGTGAGTTTATGTATGAATGGCTGCATTATGAGGTCTGGAAATGCAAAATACATGGGGGATTTATTTTGCAATTTTTACGACAAAAACATAAATAAAAACTTAATCGAGGGTTGCAAGTTCTGACAGAAATTGTAGGAATTCTGCACCATCAGCAAATGCAAACACTATGATTCTGGTAATATGGCAGCAGTAAATATTTTGTCTACTCAGGGTAGACTTCTACTTCCAAGACACTGGCAGGTGAAGTGGCGAGTGCCTGGTGAGCTAATGCTTATAAAATATAAAACTAATTGGTTACTATTTCAGCCTATACCAGTTCAGAAGCACTGCGACGCGGCTTCTCCCTTTCTCTATGTCAAGGCTATTAAAGCATGTGCTTTTGAGCCCCGCAGGGCAAATGCCAGCATGCAATGAAATATAAATAAGCAGCTAATGCTGGGCAGTTGCTGCAAGTGATGTGATGTGAACACTGTGCAGTTTAATGAGTGTTTCCGGAGAGGGCAGGTACACGTCTTCTGCCCCTCCAGCCACCAAAGAGCAGGACCCTTCTCGCTCGGCATCATTAACTCCTACAAGTAATGATGACAAATCCGCCGACTGGTGTTATGGGGTTAAGCGACATTTCCTTGCGTTGAGGCTGAAATAAATGCGAGGAGTCACAAGGTTTATTAACTGAGGAAACTTTCTAAAGGTGCTAGTTTATTTAAACAAAGTTGTTTTTTTCATATTATCGGCCGGATATGTAAATTGCCAAGATGAACTGATGGCATCTTGGAAGGTGATGTTGTACTGTAATCACACTGTTAATTAATGACGAATAGAGGAGTTGTTTTCATAAATGGCCGTACGGGCCGTGTCCCAGGACAGCACCTTTTACTGTCTGATTAATCCAGCTCAAGGTGTCTAGGAGCCCTGTCTTTAGTTGTTGCCCTACAGGGTGCATTTCATTTCCTGCTTCAAACAAAAAGGCCTTCATTTATCACAACCCGGCCTGAAAGGACACCTGTTGCATAGCTGGCTCCAGAGAGGGAACGGAAAGGAGAGCCTGCGGGGAAACTAATGTTCACCATGCTTCGTCCTAAATATTAACCAGACGCCTCCTGCTGTAAACCTGCTGATGGCAGCAACTTCTATGCAGACGGAGGGAGGATGCGCCCCAATCCTCCACGGACAGCGCTGCCCTACTTGTGCGGAGGTGACCCCCTCGTGTTCTACATGGCCCTGACATTCGCCATTGTTATTTATGAGCTCGCAAAGGGTGTCCTTTTGCCGGGAGACTGCGTGCCGCCTGTTTTAGCAGCAGGTTGAAGTTAAGCCGAGTGTGTTCTGCAGAGGTGAACCCGTAGGTGCCTGAGTGGAGTTAACCTACCTAAGTTTTAAACTAGGCTGCGAGCTTTAGAGCCAGCCTGCTGTTGCACCCGTACAACACACTCATTTGGGGGGTTCTATGGGGTGATCGTTCAAAATCAAAAACGTGTCGATGTCAAGATATTCGGGATAATGAACATAAGACTACAGATTATATTCTCAGCACAATTTGATATCTCCCAATGTCGGTTGCTCCCTGCTGCACAATCTGCCGTGGTGCTTTGCACGTGTTCATCTGCCTTCTTGCCACTTTCATGTTAGTACACTAAATACGTGGCCAACTGTTAGCTTAGCCGAGCATAAAACTGGAAACATTTTACATTCTCAAAAAGTAACTTAATCTGCCCAACAAGCACATTGGAAGCTCCCATTTGATATTTTATGTCTGTCTAATCCAAACAAAATCCAAACGGAAAAAGAGCAACCCCCTGCTGGTCTATTTCTTTGCTATTTCCTGTGTACTCCAACTTCATTTTGGAATATACAAACATAAGTTTAGTATTAATCTTTTCATTTGATGTTGAAAATATTCCTTCAAAGACTGAGAACATGCCAGGGTTTAGTCCATAAGCTGAATGCCTCACTGTGTAAATGGGACTGTGGTCATTATTTAATTTACAAGGAAACACCAAGTCAGATTCAAACATGTCTCTCCAACACTCGTTTCCCCTAATTTATTTGAACATGCCTTTTCATTCTAACATTTCTCTCTTTTTCTCTCTTCAATCCAAATGGTATTGGATTGCATGCGCCTCTGGCTTTATGCAACCAGGTGGGCTTTAGCATGGGAATCAGGCGCAAGAAAGACCAGAGACACCTTCATACATCTGGCCGGCTACTTGGAATTCTTTGATTAATTTCTGTTATAGAAATTGAATGTATTCTACATCTGTATGAGTCATTCTGTACACATGACATCCATTGCAGTCTGTCCATCCCGGGAGAGGGATCCCTCCTCTGACGTTCTCCCTAAGGTTTCTTCCCTTTTTTCCCTGGAAGGGTTTTTTTCATTTTTTGGGGAGTTTTTCCTGTGCCGATGTGAGGGTCTTGGGACGGAGGATGTTGCATGTGTACAGACTGTAAAGCCCTCCGAGGCAAATTTGTAATTTGCGATTTTGGGTTATACAAAATAAAATGAATTGAATTGAATTCAGCAATCCCTGACTGCAGACCCTTTCGTTTCTTTTCTCCAAAGGCTACCACTTAGGCTTCCAGTCAAGCAGAGAATAAGGGATTTAATCAGAACGGAAGACAGCCATCAGCTCTGCATTTGGGATAAAAGGTGGAGGACAGTTTACTCATAAAGTGCTGTTGTGCTGAATGTGCTGGGATTTATTATAAGTTCTTTTAAAATCCATGATATTGAGAACTACTGCAAAGATCTACGTTAGTCTGCAGTCATGGAAGCTCTCCCTCAGTGAGCCGACCCTGCACCGGAGTGAAGGCTAAAACGGAGGATAATATCCTCCAGGTAGACGGTGGAAGCAGCTTTCCTGTCAGGGAAATATTCCCCATGGCTTCATCCCCATTTGATGATTTTAAAGGCCATTTATCTTAGCAGCGTCTTTGTTGTACGTGTAATCCACCGGTACACGATTATACCGGCTGGATATACGAACACAAACAACAAAAGCAGACACGGTCAATGGACTCCAGGTGAACTTTTACACCACTTCAAAGCACCAAGGTTGAGCAGAGGACTCCTTCCTATAATGAAGAGGAGATAGTTAATCTAGCATTAACGCCTGGCTTCCCATGAGGAAGCACCGTGACTCAGGGAGGTGTGAGGGGTCGTCAGTATGCAAACACACACACACACACACGCACACACACACACACACACACGCACACACACACACACGCACACACACACACGCACACACACACACTGTGCCTCTCCCTTTTCTTCACTTTCTCCACGGAAATGCAGACACACCACAAAGGGCTCCTGAATGAAAGGGGCGTCAAACGGCCATCGATTTCTAATGGGGAACTTTCAGGATCAGCATGGGGCTTGGCCTGAGTCACGTCTGTGCGGCGGTCAAGGACATCATGTGTGGGAGCATCAAGCAGAGCTTTCGCTCTCTGCCAGCAGGACACAGGGATCAGAGAGCAGTAGGGGTCTCCTTTCATCTCTTGGGGATTATCACTCCCTCAGGAGAGAAGTATATGTCGGTGTATGGGCACCATGTAACGATCCGGGAGAAGTAGCTAACTTTTTGCCACAGGCTACACACTTCCTGTATCTGCCGTACACTGAGAGTCTCCCCCAAGGCCACAGAAATATGAGGCTCCTTAGGCAAGAAAGAGATGAAGGAGAAGACATTCTCCTAAGGCGAGTTTCCTTAAAATAAACATGAAGCTCTGTTTGCACAGTGACTGTTGTGGGCTGACTTGCTCCACTGTTGGTTGATTATGTTTGAAATATTCAGCGTGTAACACTGTCTAAAGCTCCCTGTTATGTTTCGGGAGGGAACCCATTTGTAGGAAGCGGGGAACGCACTGACTGTGACACTAACAAGGTTGACAAGTGCTGGAGAGAGTGCTATCCGTGGTAATTCCAGTACAGGCATTAAACATGCATGGAGACAGCGAGAGCTCCACTGGACTGTATCCACTCTGTATCCACTATCGATGCGGCAGCGCCATGTGCGGGTGAGTAAGGTGAGGCGAGGAGCAAAGCCCTGTGGGAACACGGGATTGCGTGACAGTCTGGGGGGGGATCCTGGATCTCCGGCCAGTTCACAGTAAGCAACACCTCCAGTGTGGCACGCCGCTCACGAGCTCAGCGCAGCACGCAGGCAGCTGCACAAATACACTCGCTCCTGACCTGCCTCGCCTATTCCGTTGCTCTTTGGTCTCTGCCCTTTTTACACACATACAGCGGAACCGGACAAATGCCCGTACTTCCATTCAGTAATTCATTTCTTCCCCTTGTGACTGTGTCTCATCACCTCGCACACATTTGGTTCTTCTGGTGTCAAAACCACTGTCGTGTCCCGGCTACAAAGAATAACCGCTCTCCCTCCAACTCTGCAAAGCTGCCTGTCTGCACATATCCAGGTACTTAGTCTCACGCAGAGGCGGTTTAGCGAGATTTATGTCCAATTACAACCATCCAAATGCGAATTCATCATATCATATTGGCCATTTACTGAACAAAAATTGGACAGCTTGCATTTGTGCTTATGGGAAAGAGTGATGACAGCGTTGTTTTTCCACTTGTGTCCATATATCACCTGCGGTAAATACGACAACAAGTTCACAACTGCCCACCTCTACCATGGCAGGAGAGCCCCATTTCAGACAGATAAATGGATTTCACTGAATGCCGTCCAACAGCCGCGTTGCTGCCGTACCGGCCGAGGCCCGGACAGAAGCTTATCGAAACAATGCCACAGCGAATGCGTGCAGTAATCCAAGCTAAAGGCGGTCCAACGAAATTTTAGAGTGTGCGACCCATTTCTTTTGGTGGCGACTTTTTTTTGGCCGGTCAGTGTAAAAAAAAAGTAAAGCAGATGTGCTACTCGTGAGTATATATATTTATTAATGAAGATATACATGTTCATGTACATGTATACACGGATATAGTAGTAATGTAGCACACCTGGACAGACGTGCGTTCGTTTACAATGAATATTTTATTCCTTGACAAACATAGGTAGAAGTGCGCATCAGCGCCAAGTTACAGGTACAATCTTTTTCCTGCGTCTTACTTCTCCTTCCTCGCTTCTCCTAGTTTTTCTTCTTCTCAAGCGCGCGAAAGCATCTCCCGCTTGACTCCTAAAACAAGGACCCCTTTCAGGTGACCCCCACCTACCTACACCACCTACACATACATACAATATATCTTAACCCAAGAAAATGCAACAGTTAAATAAACAAATGATTATAAAATAAAATAGAGTCTATAACAATAAAAAAGGCTTTATATATTCATGCCAAATTTAACAACTAAAAGCCCCCTAAAAGGCCCTTAGTTTGTGAGAAGTATAATAATAATAATAATTCTGTGAAATACAATAGGTTCCTCTCCAACTAGTCGTAACGAGAACCCTAAACATCAATTGTTCCTGCTGAAAAACCCATTTGACAGAGAAAAGAACCAAACGCACCAGTTTAAAAGCCACAGAAACCGCCTAAGTATACTTCACATCAACGCAAACAGGGGTATTTCGTACGCCTCTGAGGAACCCAACATCTGAGGTGGAATGCGTGTTAAAAAAGCATGCTTTTTTTCCCCCTTCATTTTAAAAGAAGAAAATTGATTGAAATTGGGGTCATGAGACATCATTCCCACACATGCATTGGCCTCCACAGAGTCCAGACCTTCACCCCATTGAGAATCTTTGGGATGTGCTGCAGAAGGCTTTTTGCTGCTGTAGCAGTAGGAGTTGAACTCCTAACTACGGGCGCTCTCTGGGCCAATCACTGCTGCAGGGCCCTGTATAAAAAAACTGCTAGTTTCCTCCTTCAGCCCTCTCCTGGCCGGGTGACGGAAGTGAGTCATTGTCCCCCTCTGTGTGGTTGCTGTGCTACAGATCTCCGGCTGGCGGACCAGTCTCCTACCGCGCCATTTCAATCGCTCTCCAAGTAAGGCGAACATCACAAGGCTTGCCGTGCGGTTTGGCCACTGGAGGTTCAGAAGGGTGGACGCAAAGGTATTGTCTAATACGACACCGATCCGTGTGGTTGGGGGTCTCTCCTTTACAGCACGTCTCACAGTTCTTCCTTTCTCTGCTAAAAGAGTGCATTGGATTACATTGCAGTCCTGGAGCCATTTCAGGGCCTAAGCCCTAAGAAAAGAAGGAAATGAGAAACATATATTTTCTGTTGCTTACTATTATAAAAAATCTTTGTTACTTTAACAAAACACTGTAGTCGGTGTACATTGACTAAAGATTACATGATTCATAGAGAAAGCTGAAGTCCCGATGGCATTTTTAGAGGAAAGTAGAAACCTTTATAATCGCAATTACAGCTTAACTACCTCCAAGCAGAATTTTGAGCTTTTTTAAAAAACGTGCGAGGTAATTTGTAAGCAAATGCACAATAACAAACTCGCTTTCAAGTGTAGATGAGCAAAAGTATTATGTTGTTAATGAAAAAAGGCTTGACGTGCGCCTCATACCACATCTGCCAAACACTAAACTTGGTGCAGCAGTGAAGATAAGAGTCAAAGAGAGTTTAAATTATTTCAGTTTGTCGAGTCAGGGTTGATTATGGTGATTTGGTCGGATGGAGGGAAGTGAGGTTTGGATAAATGTCAAGGAAACAGGGACTCAGTGGGTTCTGTCAGCTGGGATGTTGACATGCGCCGCATGCAGGCAGGTCCTGTACTCATTTTTTAGAAGTGGCAGATTAGTTCTTATGACCTAAAATCTCTGGCGTGCATAAACACATCCACCCCCCCTAGACAGACAAACGCAGAATGCTTGCTCATTTGCACGCACATGGAATTCATTGCATACATCTGCAAAGTAGTGTGTGCGTGTAAGAAACACACAGAGGTAGTTATGATTGACAAGAAAATTGTTCCCGCTGAAAAACCCATTTGACAGAGAAAAGAACCAAACGCACCAGTTTAAAAGCCACAGAAACCGCCTAAGTATACTTCACATCAACGCTAACGTGGGTATTTCGTACGCCTCTGAGGAACCGAACATCTGAGGTGGAATGCGTGTTAAAAAAGCATGCTTTTTTTTTCCCCTTCATTTTAAAAGAAGAAAATTGATGCTCTTTGTGCAAACCCGGGTGCCAATCACCAGCATGCCTCTTTGTGGGCCAAGCCTCATGCAAGCGTCAGCTCTGTACTGCAATATAAATTCCAACCCAGATCTTGAAGGATGACACTGTTCCAAAGCTGCACAGCTTTGCTGCGGAGGGAAGGAGGGGGGTAACAAGAACGGCCGGCTTTTCTGTTAAAGAGACATTGTAAATTGGTAGCAGGCAGTGCCAATTGCCTTTAATAATGGTCTAATTTGTGTAGACATTTACCCAGACCAGCTTTGTCTCACAGCTCCTTAATGCTTTTGTGCTGTCCAGCCGTGTTGCAGAGAGGACGCCAGGATGTGTCTGTGAGTACCGAATAGAGGAGAGAGGAAATATACATTCAGTCAAGGGAAGGAGTGAGAGGAGACGAGGGAAAAAAGGCTCCCACAGTAGGAAGCGATGATGGAACGGAGGGATACTAAAAGTGTGCGCTGCCATTTCCTGTTCCTCATAATACCACACCATCTTGGTATAATTAAACCCAGGAAATGTGGCTTCATTAGTCCCAGTCCGAGTGTTAAAATGGGTGTTTAAATGAGTACAAACTAATTGGTCAAGCACACACCACGGCTGAGATGAAATGCAGAACGGAGGTGTAAGCAGCTAACTATGCAGAGATAGGTATGACTCCAAAGACGATGTTTGGTTTCGGGAAGTGAAGTAAAAGCCCACTGCGGATTACAGCGGTGTGGTGAGGTGAGCACAGAGATCGCATAGTGTAGGATCTGCTACGGACCTCGGCACAAAGCCTCCTTTGGTTACAGCAGGTTTTCTGTCTGCTCTCATCTGCATCACAAAAAAAATTCCCTTTCTCTGGAAAAACAGTGATCACGTCTTAACTTTTGGAAACATGTAATCCACAGAGGAAAGCCGGACTTGTAGCCATTAGGCACTGTCCTCTGGGCCTTGACCCTCTGCGCGCTCAGCCTTTTGTAGCGAAAGCCTGTAGCAAAGCTTGTTCCCATTCAGCTGGGAGAAGCGGTCAAAGCCGCGAGATCAAGCTGTTCCAGCACATTCTTTTTTTTTCCTTTAGCTGAGAAATACTTGTCTTGATAGCTTTTCGGAAGAAAAAAATCTCCACAGAACCAGATCTTTTTGAGGAAAAGTTTGAAAATGGTAGGCCTTAAACTGGGGGGGATATAAGAGCTCCTCGCTAGAGACAGGCTGCCATTTTTACATTTCTACGCTTGTTTATTTCCTGCGTTGCACATACTCTTGCAAAACACATCTGCCATACAGGTCCTGTGTGACTTTACTTCAAGAGCTCTTAGTGGCTGTCTTCATCAGCTCAAGATCTGCTGCAGAAAAACTGCTTTAATTAGTACTGAGGAGGAAGAGAAGCTGAAGGGGTCACAAGCATCACCACATTTTACAGAAAAATCTTTGCAAATGATCAAGAACCGCATTCCACTCAGCTTCTCCTTGGCAACGACATTTAGTACCAACGTCTCCACATTGCTTTTTAACATTATCTCTTTTGTGTAATAAAACGTTTATATTATTACAGAGGGTTAGGGTGGGGGTTAGGGTTGAAGGAATTCAACCAAGTGAACACATGGTTGAATTAGCAGCAGTTAAACTGTGAACCACATCGCTCACATTACTAGCTCTGATTGCATGCAGGTCAACCTGTCCAGCTAAAATAGCTAATTGTAACATTTCCATCTTCCCTGTCAATATTCCTGAGCCTTGAATTCACCCTACTATGCACTGTGCTCTGCAGCTAGAAGGATTGAAACCCAAAATGTCAGAACACTGTTAAACAGCGCTCATGATCTTGTGGGGAAATGAAACTCTACAGACAGTCTGATCAATTCCAGCAGGCAATTACGCCATTTCACCACGGCCACTAGGAAAGCTTTGCAACAATTGGACAGAAATGGCCTCTGTGACACACCAGAGGAAACAAGGGATGCCCCCACTCCTTTTTCGCCCGTTTTGCAGGGCTTGCCAGGCTTCTTTGGTGCTCTCCTTGTTTCAGCAGGGCTTTGAACATTAACTTTTTTGTTGCCCTAGCTTTGGAGACATTTCACAGCCCATTAGCTGCTCTGTTAGCCCTAACCACGACTCTAAACCCAGCAGAGAGGAAGGCAGGGGGAATCGCAGGCAGAGTGACTACATGTAAATACATTTTCCTGCAAGTGTAAATTGGTGCACAAGTATTAATTTTTTATGTGGATGTGAAAACAGCACTTTGCATTTTGGTAAATAGAGTAATTGACTTTCCTGTCAAGTTAGCTTAGATCTGTTTAAAGCGTGGAAGCAGTGGGAAACATTTAGCCTGCGTCTGTTGTACAGCTACAGTTACTCTGGGAACCAGAACCTTGATCTGGTTTAAGCAGAGGTTAGTGTTGTTCTACTTGTTCTTGGCGGGGGTACAGGGACCTCCCGGTGCCTTGATGTTTTTTGTACAGGTTAAACGATCAAGATACAATACATTTGTGAATTAAGAGGTGCGGGTATATTGATTTTGTTACCTTTGAATGGAGCCTGGCTAGATGTTTTTTCCAGCTATGCTAAGCTAAGCGGCCGCTGCATCTAGCTCCATAGTTAGCATACGTACATGATAGTGGTATAAACCCATTAAACTTAATCTTTGAAGGAAAGCATAAAGCAGTATTCCCTAACTATTGCTCAAATATATTTTGGCTGGATTTTTGGATTTCAGAAATGATCTTACCAAGATAAAAGTGACCACAGTAGACACAGAATATAGTTGATTTAACCATAAAGAATGCATTCATATGAAACAGCAGTCTTAAATGTATCCCGGTTGCCCCAACGAAAGCATTTAAAACACAAGTAGAGATCAGAGCTTAAAGCGAATGGTTAGAAGATAGTACCTTAATCAGCAGTAACGCACCATTTGGTTTATAGTTTGCCAATCTGCATTGGGGTTTGGCCAAGACAGAGTTACGGTGGTTTCCAGTGCATTTGACGGGGTTGAACAATTTGCACGGCTGGCAGAAAAACCATAATCAATCCGAAGACTATAGATAAGGGCCCTAAAACCAGCCAAGCACAGCGTTTTCTCTTATCGCAATTACACCTTGCCCTCCTCAGGTACAGCCAATTAAGCTCTGAGAGGATGCGCCGGCAGCCACTTCACATCGAGGAGGCATATCAGGCGATTTCAAACACACCCCATCACTGCGGATGGGGCAGAGAAGAGCTTGTTAAGCACACGAGGAGAGGAGGAGGTAGCTACATTTTGTAGCCTCGACAGCTTTTTCAACGCAGCTACTTCACATTTGTGTTATTCATCAACGCACACGTAGGAACAGAGGTGGCTGGCGGTGGTGAGTGACGAGCAGTCTACTAGGTGGCTGCCTGCTGGCTGCATTTCATCAAGGGACCAAGGGCACACAGACCTTGCCCTGACACCGCCTCCTCCCACTCCCTCACCTGCCTTTGAATCCATTCATAACGTCACTCTTCTTTTTCTGCCTTTCATTGCAGAACATCATTCACATTATGACGGCTTAGCAGCACAGAACAGGAAAAGGGGGTGTGGGAGGAGAGAGAACTCATGCGTGTGTTTTAATGTGAGAGGGGTTAAGAAAGGCATGGATGAGGTCACAATCAAGGATAACCGTCGGCATGAATACAAATCTTAACCTTTTGGGACTTTTATTCCGGTCTCTTTGTTCAAATTTTTCAAAAGTGGTAAAAAAAAAAAAAGTTCCATTCTGTCGTGAAGCTTGGCAACGAAAAATGGATCACACAAGCTTCTCTGTGCCGCGGTTCACTGTCTTCTCCACCAGCGAATCACGCTTAACCAAACACAAACGCGTAGACCTCAAGTGCTTGATCTGAACCACCACCCTACACTCTCTTCCCTCTCGCCACTTTTGAGGTTTCAAAGCCCAGACACACAGCGTGTGGGGTTTTGTCTCCACCGTGTGATGCCACCACACACATCTAGCTCTACAATGCCAACCGTGCAGCATCAACCTTCTTGGAGCAGAGAGAGAGTGGAGCAGGATCACTTCTTGACTCAGTGCCATGCTGAAAGTCGGATGGTGACAGCGTGTACATTGTCACCTATATAAACTGCACGGAGACGAGTTCCACTAACGCAGAAATGAGACAAAGAGAAAATAAAACCGCTTATTGGCTTCCTTATCGAATACTATTCGAGTCAAAAGGGGGTGAATTGAATAAGTAGGTTGATGCAAATTGTGTGCAGAGAAAATATGCTAAATTCGAGTTGATGTGATTGGCCACATGGGTCGGTGGATGCTGCTTTCATTATTGCCTTCGCTTGATGTTTTTTTCCCCCTTTTCAACATTTGTCGAAAACACGCAACGTGATGGAGAGGAAAATAGCTTCCTGGTGAAATGATCCCCACTGACACGAACATCTGAAAATGGTTTCTTCCGCATCAAAGCAAACAGCCAATCCGCTGTGGCCGTTCCTAGCACAGGTGGCTCTAGATCAAGGGGGTGAGCGGCGGCCGCACTTACCACGTTCACTGGACAGGGTGGTATCTGTCAGAGAAGAGGAGACAAGGAGAAAAGAGGGCAATGGTTAAAGGAGAAAGGATGACGATTAGAACCCCATATGCTTCAATAAAAGTCAAAGCCGAGAGACAAACCAGATCAACGTCTGAGGATTATTGGGTTGTCGCAGCCAATAGCCGGGCTGTGACTTACTACACACAAAATGTGGGGCTACTATTGGAGAAAACCTGCCGTCACAACTGCGTAGTCGCTCACATTTGTCTTTGTCTATTATCCAGGCAGCACCACTTAACCAGACTACAGTTTGTTTCCTCTGTTGCACTCTGTCGTTGCCGCAAGCACCGGTATTCATCATTATCTTCAAACCCTTCTTGTGATTTCTTCATTGCTCTTGTGCTCACTCAATGGAACACGAGACTTGCGGGAGGTTGCGGGACTTGCGTACTTTGTCCTGGGCGGCCTTTATTCAAGCCACGGCCCCGCTGCTGGGGGACAGAAAGACGAGAGCCCGCCGTCGAGGCTCTTGACGTCTCTCTCCTTGTTGACTGTCCTTGTGTCCTCCAGCAGAGTTGCTCAGTCAGATTTGATCAGAGGCAATTTCCATGGCTCACCTTTGCATTTATTGGTCACGCTGTTCATCTAGATAGCCTTGAAGATAACTGCGACTTTGAAAAGTACCGACTATGATCAATATTGGTTTTGGGCATCGTGAATCCCAGGAAACCATGAATATTGCTGTCCCACTTAAGTTTGTTAAGACATGTTTAGCAGACTATAATTGGCCCTGAAGGCCCTATTCAAAATGTCCCAACAATATTGGACTGTTTTTGGACACACATTGATGATTTTGAATGAGGGGGCCTGCAAGTGAAAGCGCAAAGGGATGAAGACAGTTTGTAATACGGGGCCACGCAGGCAGACATGCCGCTCCACAAAAACCAGCCCAAAACGTACAGCAAAGCTCACCGAACAGATTTTCATGGCAGAATTGCCAAGAACCACTTGTTAATTATCAAAACAATCTGACAAGCCTAAATTCTACTGACCAGGCCAACATCAAGTTGCTCTATGTGGCTTTCAGTAAAATGTTTATTTCAACTACAGTACATTTAGTGCACACATGGATCCCACGAGAGCAATGGTTATAACTTTAGTAATACCAATTTTCCTGCACCACCACCATTGCTTACTAGCAAAAGCATGCTAACACACTGAGTGGCATACAAGGTCAACATTGAACCTGCTAAAAACAATGAGCTGAGAGCAGCCTCACAGTTCTGCGGGACTCTTGGTCCTCTTGGTTTTAGTTTTAATCGAAGCACAGTGATGATTCTTCAGGGTGCTGTCAGGAGATATTTAGTAGGTTTGCTGAATGATTACACGCCTCCTCAGAGGATGACATAAACTCAAATGGGAACCTGCAGCAAGTGGGAAAATGCCTCATAACCCACACGTAATCACCACTTGAAAGCTGTCATGAACAGTTTCCCACACAACAGCTTGTTAAATGGTGCTGTGCAAAAAAAGATGTCTAAGTTAGTTAGTGAGCTTTTGGCATTGGTTTGCTTACAATAACGTGTATTCCTTTGCACACACAATATACTCTCTAGCTATATCAATAATTAGCACCATCTGTTCTCAGGAGATTGGGTTGAACTTATGTTGCGGTGTCTAAGGTCTCAGAAGTATAAAAGCCTCTAAAGGTTATCTGCTTTATTTGCTGCAGGCTGACCTCGATTGAAGTCTCTGCTTAATTATTACAACTTGAATACAAACACATAGCCCGTTTGAAATGTTGCCTCCACTCAATTGACCTTTCTTCAAACATTTCTAATTTTTCTGAATTCATTCTGATTCTCTCTGGTTTCTCTGTAAACTTCTAAGCTAAATGGAAGCTTTTGGCCTCTTTGGATATAGCTGTTAACATCAAACTGCAAAGATGCCTATATGCCTATGTATGAATCCATTCTAGTTCATCTTTAAATCCCCTGGACTTATTTACTAAGAGCACATCACTGTCTAAATAAGCTCGTCTCCAATCCCCCTCTCGGTGTATAAAGCCACCCCAATCTATCCAACAGAACTTCGCTCCACACATGTTCAATTATTCATCTGCCTCTGTTAAAAATTCAGCCTTGCTAGCACTTGCCAGTATCCCCCACAACTTGGCAGGCTGGCTCATATCTGGCGTATGGTGCAGAGCGGTCCTGCCTCTCCTTCTCTCTTTAGTTTGGCCTACCAGCACTCCCGAGCAGCACAGCAACACACACACACACACACACACACTAATGATGCACAATATCTGTCAGTTTTGTAACTGAGCCCCCCCTCACTCACACACACACACGCACACACACACACACACACACCCACACCCCTCCCCACTGTGTTGCTGGGCATTCGTCCACAATCTCTTTGCAACAGGTTTCAAGGTTTAACAGTGTTCTCTGTGTGTGCTTTAACAGTCGCAATCTTGCTCACTATTGGAACACTGGAAGTTGCCCTATTTGGTGTTAACGTAACATTTGCAGATTTTTCCATTAATGTTCGTGCACACTTACACGGGTGTTTACAAATGCCTGGTAGGAGTTGGGAGGAGCTTTGCTAGCACTTTATTGAGGTCACCTGTGGGATGGAGCATTGGGTGATTGGACCAATATATCTCAGCTATCGGCAAAAGGCTGAGTCCACCGCCTGTTGTTTTTTCGGGAGTGATTGATGACATTTTATTTTGCTAATGTAATGGCCTGCTTAGGAAGAACGAGCATGAGCAGCTGCACAGCGAGCAGCTGACACAGTGCTAAAACTAAGTGCACGGCACAGCGGGGGAATCCAGTGTGTAGAGGCGGCATATTTCCCATCTTGCTCAGTGAACTAGGGGTTTGGACACATGACAGCATTTTTGTTATGTTTTATTTAGTTTTGTCCAGTTTAAATGAATTGGGTTTTGCATTGTTAAGAGGGTTGGTACATTTAAAGAAGGAAAAGAAGAAGGAAAGACATTTTAACAGTTTGACAATTAGAACACTATTTTTTTTTAACAAGATGCTTTACCACCCTGACAGGTGCAGCAGAGATAGTAGGAGGGTTAAGAAGACGTCACTCAAGCTGAGCATCGGCACACAAACCATCCCCAGAAGACCCCCACGTAAAACACCTGCTCTAGGTGTACGTGGGACGCCTATAGTCATAGTCAACTAATGAACCAGTACGGTGTCATTCATATACCCTTTTTGGCTGGATTCCATTTAGCTTCTTTTGATTTTTGGTCCACGTTGTTCCTCGTCCCACTGTGTTAATACTTTTACATCTATGACAAGTACAAAAGTGTGCTAAACAAGAGTACATCTGTCTCCATGGTAACCTTGTGACCATTACATCTTGCGGATGGAGTTGTGTACCAGGTTGACAAGCTTCTGTCACCATCTTCAGCGGACATAACAAACAGAAATAAAACACTATTGTATTGCAAATAATTGACGGAGCATTCAGTTGCAGCTAAATAATAAAATTGTAAAAGGTGCTAAATAAGGGGTAATAGTCCCATAATATATAAATTATCAGCCCGATCAATTGTAGACTACCGATGGGAGGAGTAGCAGTGAACTTCAACATGAAGTTTCCCCTGTTGCAACTCTGTGAATGTAGCCACCCCCCCCCCCCCCCCCGCCCGCATCGTGCTTCTGGACTGAGGCCTGGGGACCAGTCATCTCGGCTGTTGGACTGCGTCATGTCAGCGGAAAGGTACCACCCAGTGCACTTTGTTTTTGGACTGTTACATTTTGGGGTTTCTACGAACCCGGGCATCGAATCAGGCCTGCAGCGTTTGTTATTTCAAAGGTTAATCTGGCAGCTTAGTTAAGTGTATTACTGGGGTGTGTATGTGTGTGGCACAGTCACAATGAAAAGTGTGTGAATGAAAAGCTATTTGGTCTAATGTTGCATTGTGTAACAAAGTTAATACATTTATTATCATGTTTTTTTTTAAATACGTTGTCTTATATTAGAGTGACACCCTGGAATTTAATTTTAAGATGTTTCTGGGTGTGTTCATTATTTGCAATGCTTAAAAAAGTGAGAACCTTCATTGAGAAGGTACATTGGTCCAGCAGTCTGTTGAAATTTTCTGTATTGATCCAAGAATAATAATATAGAGTTAATTAGGATGAAGAAGACACTTGAATGAAGTAAAGAACTCAGGGCCCTATCTATCACTTCTATCAAAGAGTAGACTCTGCTAAAAGAGGTTTTTAATTTAATTGATGTTCACTTATAAAATCACTGGCCATGCTGGTAGTAACTACGGAAATCAACTTTAATGAAACCGACCGCATGCTGGGAAAATGGTTGATGACGTACAAGTGCACTGGTAGAGAATGAAGAGGAGTCCTTTATGTCGACTGCACACACACACACTCACAGTTGGGATCTGACATGTGGTTATTTTTCTATCATCACTGATATGCTGATGCTGGTGCGTTCCCTGGAGGCAATAAAAGGAAACCCACTAAATCTGGCATATTCTGCCATCCATTGATGGAAAAATCCCATCAATGGGACAAGCTGATCTTTCGCAGTTGTAAGTTTTTGGGACGATTGCATTTTAGATCATTTAGACAAGCAATGCCTAACTACTGTTAAACCAAATAAAATAGTGTTCTCAATATAACTTAAACATGAATTCAAATTCCAATCCACAATCTTGTCCAAACATAGAAGTGCCAGCTGTTTGATGCCTACTGGTGCCACATCTTCTTGGTGCCTTTGTTCTGACTAATAACCGCAGTGCATTGTCAGCTAATAAATAATACATTTAAGAGTTAATCAGATTGAACAAATGAGTATGTCTAGAAAACTATTAATCAGAGAGCAAACGTGTATTTACAAATATAACACTGGCACAAACAATCAATTATTCATAAAGTGAATACCGGGTAAGTGGGCTTCTTCCCGGGTGAGACGCTGCCATAATTGGAGTGGGACTACAGAAGTGCCGGCTGGTGTGTGTATCATTGGCTCCATGTGTACCTATGTGTCTATGTGCGCTCTCTCTCTCGCACACACACACGCACACGCATATACACACCTCTCCCCATGCGCCAAACTTCTCCCAAACACTACAAGAGCAGGCAGAGTCGGCTCATTACTGCCTAATGAGTTGTCTGATTAGTGCCGAAATATAAAAGCCTCATTGTCAAGAGCTGTATGTTTATTTTGATTAACTATTGTTACTAAAGTGACTGAATGTCATGGAGCATTAACGTTTGGCGGTAATATGGCCCTTGTGGAAGGAGCGATCATATATTCACCTCCAATGCGACGCATAAGCCGCGGCCAGTTAGACCAAGAGATATGCACGCTTGCATTGTGTTCTCGGCGGCCAACATGCAGCTTCTCACACGGTGTCAAAGACAGAGAGGGTCTGTGATTCTTCTCTTTGTCATGTATGTCATGTATTCACAGAGTACCAGAAAACACGCCAGCTGGGATGCAGGAAAAAACACCCAATTTGTGTGATGTCTGATGTGCCGCTTGTAGTGACGTATGAGTGTGTGCCTATAATATTGTGCCTGTATTGATTCAACCAAAGGTACCGTGGCTTGCTCATTTGGTGGAAAAAGCTTTAGGACAGATTTCTTTCTCTTCTTGTGTAGCTCTACATCCAGCTTTGAGCACCCACTACATCACATGTATGTCTATATATGTATGTATGTCATACATATATATATATATATAAACATACATACATACAGAGACTATACAGAGAGAGAGGTGCATTTTCAGTGCTGCTGGAAATGGACAACAATGTAGTTTTGATTTAGAGAAAAGAAAACATGTTTTTTAAAGTGTGAGCCAGCGGAGCGCCAGATGCACAAACACACTTGTGGAGAGTTTAAACTCTGGGCGTCCGAGATTAGCACCACGTTTGGTGAGTGCTGTTGTTTGCGAGGCAAACAGCGAAGCGCGTTTAGCCTCTCATATTTGGCTCCTGTTCTGCTGCAGATTACGGGACAATTAATGACGCCCCTGAGAACATTCATAGGGCTCCCCTCCCTCTCGACTGTGCTAATCAGAGGGACCGTTTAGTTGCAGTAAAAGTGCCTTTGTCAGGTGTAACTGCACTTATTTATCGCTCTCTGAACGTGTGGAATCTTTATCGAGCCAGAGACAAAATGCGGATTTAACAAAAAGGGCTGAATGACAAAATGTGATTAACAAAAATGCCTGTAAGCAGAATGTCATCTGAGGAGGGACTGTATAGCCTGGCCTGTTGCTTTGTACACACTTTAAATCAGAGGTTTAAATGGGGCAATTCAGGAGACTGCTGTTACACACACCCAACTGCAGATACACTGTAATCACTAACGGCCCCTTTTCTTCAAAGAGAATGTTACGTGCACTGAACTCCAAACTACGAGGGTGCACTGCTGATGCGCTGGCAATAACTTGGAGAACACAACTTTGTGATTTCACATGTTTTGACAGCACCGCCTTTGCCACGGGCGCCCGGCGGGTCATGGTGAGATTTCCCACCCCGTTGAAGCAGTACGAGCACCCGGCACATGCTCACGCTTCAGGCGTCTAAACAAATCTTTGCCATAACGTGCACGGGAACAGCTTGAGAGGTCAAGTTTCTTCAAGAGATGCTAAACTCCTAAATGTTGTCAGCCTGTCTGTCAGGTGCTTACTCACTAATTTCCCCAGCTGGGTGCGAGTTAAGCTGCCGTGTCTCAGCCGAGGGTATCAATCCTGCCAATAACCTTTTCAATAAGCACAAACAATCCATCCACATGGGCAGCGGCTAGTTGGCTCTCTCTGGGGCTTGATTTTTTTTCTCCTTCCTTTTTTCTCTCACATTTTCAGAGTTGGGGAAACAGCAGACGACCATACTCGATGAAATCAACAGTGGGATGGTTCTCTGAAAAGAGGAAATAGAGGATGGGGGCAGAATACGGTTTTGCCGCTGCTCACCCGAGGTAAACGGTGCAGATGTGCCCTAAGGAGGCAAATTGTGGTAACAAAGCCCAGTGAACATTGCGTTGAAAATGACCCTCTCACGGCCTGCTGATATGTCCCAGTGCCTGAGTGCTTCCATTTAATGAATCCAGGCATGACTTCTCCAAACTCTTCCATTGCCAGGTGCAGCGACTTTCTCAACCTTTATTGTGAAAGGCCACAAAATGCTGACAAACCCCAGATATGAAATGTATCTGGCCTCTTCCCAGTTGTATTTTCTTTCACTTAAAATGAAAGCACTTTCCCTGGAGGCTAAGCACGTTTAATGGGGTGACTCAACCCTATTGGGAATGCGCTGCAGGTAGCAGCCGATTAATTGTTAAAGCCCGGTAGGTGGTTTCCTTTCCGCAAGTAAACAGTAAAGTAAACACCTTGCATGAAAAGACAATCGCGGGTGTGTGTGACACCCAGGCTTGCCCAGCTCAAGCCTTCAAATGTCAACCTCTGTCTGATGATTGAATCCAGATGATTATGCATGCTTAGCGCTGACAAACATCAAACCGGAGTGAACCGCTAAGTGCAGCGCACAGAAAACTCTCCCCAATGCAGCCTCCCGGCGCACTCCGACGCGAGACACGGAGGCAGAGAAGCAGGCGGGCGGCAGGGAGGAGGAGGGGCCCCTGCCGTGATGAACTGGTGCTGACACAGCCAGATGTTTAGTTAAAATGCAGAGCCCCGGTGCGGAATGGAGGGCGGAGTTGACACGCGCTTCGGGGGCTTTAGGCAGCAGAGTGCTCCTCTGTAGCCGCCTGGTTTCTATGTAGGCAGGGGTGAGTGTCTGCGCTGTATCTCCTGCGATTTGCATTCGGCTGAGTGTGTGTTTCCGTGTGTGTGTGTGTGCGTTTGTAAGAACCTTGCAATTCAGAATAAATGAAAGAACAATCTATTGTATGAGTGTGTGCATGCCTCCATGGCTGTGTGTGTGAAGAGACAAATTGAACATATGTCTGAACCAAGGTCTCCTGTCGCAGTTTCCTCTCTATGGACACTGCGTCAGAGCTGGAGGGGAGGAGGGGGGGTACACAGCACAAGCTTTCGAGTCAAGCGCAGCTTTCTCTCTCACACACGCACACTGTGCAAACTCAATGCTTCCACTAGCATGCACACTCTCGCGCTGCTGTTTGGTGGAGCTTCTGCAATGAAGGAACAGTACAGGAGAAGCAATCAGCCACGCGATGTGGATGCCATCACATTACAGACCAACAGCTCCAAGAGCCCATCGCCGTCATCACTGGCATCATCATTTCCATTAACATTGCCTCTTTCATGGTGTTCCTGCTGGCTCTTTGGGACACACTGCTGTGAGCCACGATGGCGTCAGTGACAGGATGACAAGCATTGGAGCTGTGGGGCATTAAGTGTGTTCTTCTAAAATAACGTGTCCTCTAAAGCTGCTGAAGATGGCAGGCAGCAGTTGATGGGATCTCACACACACAAACACACACACACACTATCTTTCTCCTGCTTGCTTCCTCTGGCTCCACTGTCGCCCCTACAGTCTCTCCTCCTCTGTAGAAACTAATCTCATTTCCCCATAGCTTGAATTAAATAGAGGCCTGTCATTAAGGGCAGTGAAGGATGGAGAAGGGCCCGGGGAGATCGGGAGTCGGGGAGGCTGGGGAGGACAGAAGGTGCTTAGCTAGAGCCTGCGGATCCAAAGAGGCTGGGAGATGATGAGAGCGAGAGGAAGTAAAGGACCCTGAAGGGGGCGATGCAACAGCTTCACTTTTCCTCTTCTCCTCACACTTACACTGCAGACTTGTAGTCGAGTCACCAACTGTCGAGTCCGAGTGGAGCCTCGAGTCCCAGTGTTCGAGTCTGAGTCCAAGTTGAGTCACCATTACCAGAGTTCGAGTCCGAGTCGAGTCTCGAGTCCCAGTGTTCGAGTCCGAGTCCAAGTCCAATATCAACCGACTGAGTTGCTAGGCATTGAAGTCCATTATATGAAGAAAACATCCTGAAATTATTTTCTTTAAAAAAACATAATTTATTTTCCACTGAAGAAAAAAAAGATCCTGGATGGCATTTGGAGGAGTAAATGATTAGGAAATTTCCATTTTTGTGTGAACTAATCCTTTAACACTGTATTACAGAAACCTTCATTTTACAGGACACTGTATTTTAAAGATACTTAAAACGTAAAAATCAATACGATATGCAGAGAGAGAGAGAGAGAGAGAGAGAGAGATAGAGAGATATTGTGTGTGACCGAGTGATTTAACGTGAGTGCGTATGTGTTCAGGTGAATGTGTGTGTGTGTGTGTGTGTGTGTGTGACGGCACACACACAACGGTGTGACTGGTCAGAAAGATGTAACGGTGTGACTGGTCAGAAAGCGATTACACTCACACACAACATTTAGCGCTGCTCTTTCCAGCATTAGATGCAAAATTCGCCCGCGAATCATGCACAAGCGTAAAAGTGAGTGACGTCAGTGAGTGTGTTGTCAAGCAAAGAGAGCGAGAGGCAGCAGTGTCTGTGAGGGGAGATCGCGGCCGGTCTTGGGCACGAAACAGGAAAAGTGTAACAGCTATTATAATTTTTGTTTATAACATATTTAGTCAAAAACAACGTGATGAATGCTGATTGAATGCTGATGAAGTCCGATTGTATATATTCTCGTGTCCGAGTCCAAGTACTAGTCATAAATCCGCGAGTCCAAGTCGAGTCACAAGTCCAGAGAATGAAGTCTCGAGTCGGACTCGAGTCCAAAGAATAGTGACTGAAGTCCGAGTCCAGGACTCGAGTACTCACTGTCACACTGTACAAGGCCCAGGTTAACAGCAGCTATGCTGTTACTGTGTGATGAGGGAAGAGGAGCGAAAAGAACTCACCCCGCCGCCTGAAAGTGTCTCTCTGTTTGCTTTATGGCAGCTCATCTCCTTCTGCCCCAGTCCCAGGCCAGCTCCCCCCCAACGCATTCCAACCATTAAGCCAATAAGGAGCACAGCCGCCGCCTCCCCACCAATCCAACCAAACACCTCAGCTTCATCACATCCCCTGCTTCCATTGACAATCACAGGTACTGTGGACTATTTCACATCCTCCTGGGACTCGTCCTTTCAGTCTTATCTGTCCAACATGGGACCATTAGGAGGCTGCCTGCCATCAATCCCATCTGGGTCTATTTGTTGTCGACCACATGTGAATACTTCACTGCAAGTCTTAGATAACCTGCAGCGCTATTTTAACAATCTCCCCGGGGTCCGTTCAGGGTCTAATGCATGTCTGCTGGAGGAGCTGGATGGTTCATTATGAGATGCATGTTGACATGTAGACACTGCTTTGTCACTTCCCATGTACAGAGTTCGGAAAGCAAGTTGTTTGGCTCCAATTCCCCTGAAGACGGACAAAAAGACAGGTCAGAGAACCATTAGAATTATCATCTTGTAAGCGGTTATGTTTCTTGTTTAAAAAGAAAAGGACAGGAGCATTCTGATCCGCTCCATGACTCTGACTCTGACACAATCCAAACACAAAAAATACCGTTTTATGATCCGTAGCACCACTTATCTTTACAACCAATATGGATTACAAGACGCCTTATGAACGGACCGGTCAACAAATACTGGGATCCAAATTTACGTGGATCATGAAATCCCTTTCAGTCTTCAAGGCTCTTAATCGCTTGATCGTGATCTAAAAAAACAGGGACCCCCATGTTTTAAGTGGCTCCACATCGATTTCTGTGTTTGTCTCATTTGTTGTAGTTCAAAGAAAATGGCAGCTGGCAGAGTGGGTCACATGAGAGGTGATTAACTCTCCGTTCTGGGCATGAAGAAGGTCAACCGGAGCACTTAGGCATGTAAATTCACTAAGCGGATGCAGAACACACCTCAAACCTCTGTTGTGAGGGACTAAGGTAGCACTTAGTGCTGCAAAGCATGTGTGGCCTGCCCAAATATTTCGAGTGTGTGTGTGCGCGTGTGTGCGCGTGAATGGAAAGGATTTATGGGATACATTATGGTACGACATTGTTTAGAAGGAGAAGCACTTATGATGCACTTCAACATAAACCTTTTTAATACAGAAAAATGTACCTTATGTATCATAATCATCGTTATAAATCAAGTTTTTTGCTGTTGAAGCATTAATCGTATCTTAATGCATGAGACGGTTGAGACAGGTGGTCATTGATATAGGGGAGACGGGGGGGAGGGCGACAGCACCGTAGTAACATTAACTATCCTCAACACTACTCCTCGGAACAACACAAGAAATAAAAACAACCTTTTTCCTCAAAAGTTGGAATTTAAGTTGCCAGATAGTAAGCTGTAGGATGTGTGAGTGCTTCTTCTTTTACCAACAAGAGCTTTGCTGACTGAGAGGCCTTTCATTCCCGGGGGGTTTATTAAGTGCCGGATACTCACACTGGGATGGGAACCCATCAAGCGTGTTCATTCGTCGACAGTTATAAAAGCAATAAACCCTGTGAGTGGAATTTGTGTCATGCATGTACATTTGATATAGTGTAAATAGTCTATTACATTGAACCCCGGATGTGCGATTCTGACCGCGGCCCCCAGAGGCTCAGATTTCCACCAACTGATTTATCTTAAGATTAGTTTTTATTTTGCATTTCATGTGGTTAGTTCAACTTTAAATCTACCATGTGGATTAGTCTGGGTTTTTCACGGATGAGGTTTCAGGGACGGGGCTGCAGAAACTATGTCACTCTGACATCTGGCTTCCTCTCTCGCCTCCTCATCTTCTTTCTTTCCTCATCAATCTCTAAGCCCTGATTCTGTTCCCAGGGTCTCGCTTATGTCCCGCAAGTGCCGTGTTTGCTTTTTTAAAATTGATACAACAAACATAAAAAAAGTACTATGCAATTTACCCCCCTACTAAAGCCCACAAAGGGAGCCGGTGGTTGCATCCACATGACATGCTGCCTTATGTTTTCATGAGAGGCGCTTTTCATGAAAAAAAATGACCCACCCTCCGTCAACACAAAAGCGCACAATGATTTGTGTGGCCTGGAAACAACGAAATTCCATCAACCTCCCTGATTTAGTCTCAGATTGTACATCCAAACTACAATCTGATCTATTCCAATGGAACTGCAGAATGTGGCTCAATTTCGTCCCAATGGGAGAAATACACTCGGCATGCAGCTCTGGAGTGACACTCACATCTCCAAATATGAAAGTCAGAGTTTTTATTTGATGCACATCTCTATTTGATGCAGCACTTGTTCGGTCCCTCCGAGGATTAGTTGGGAAAATCTAACTTTTAGCTTTCATTTCTGTGTTCGTAAGAGACAACAGAGACAGAAACCACCCAAGCGAATAGAACCGGAGTTTGTCAGCTCCCGAGTCCATTTACTTCTGTTATTTTACATCGCATGTAGCGCCACTGCTGAATACTGCAGGCCTTCATCAGCAGCTACAAGTGATGAATATTTTGTTTATCTTAAAAGTTTGAGCTGAGCAAACTTGAATCGTCTGATTTAGTGCGTCTGAGGATAAATTACCAGTTATGGCGGTCGTGTGTTTTCTTTAGATTGCTGGCCAGCATTTATGCGTCAACGCAGGACAAACTGAGGCAGACGAACAGCAGCTCCAGCCCATCTAATGACAGTGGGGCTTATCATCCGCCTCTGCCTCCTCTCATTTTCATCGGTTTTGACAAGCCCATTAAATGGATCTGGGACCAAAAATAAACAGGTTTTTCTTGTGCCGAAGTGACAGGCAGTGATCACACTTCTTAATGTTAGAGTGAGAGATACTACGTCTTTTAATTAGAAAGCGTGGCGCCCGTGCACAGCGCCCCATCCGTGAAAAGCAGGACTTCAGCCTCCAGCACAAAAACTGTGGTGAGGATACTGGCACAAGGTGATCGAAGATGGGTGTTGGAAGGATTATAGAGCAATGCTCACTTTATGGTAATGAGGAGTTGTTGTCGTTAACAGGCCCCGTGGGAAGCGCTCCTCAAATTTGAAATAAAATAAAGTTGGCCGTGAAAGCCTTCAGGATCCCTGGTGGACTGTCCAGGACTCAAAGCCTCAATACATGTTGTCCCCCAGGTGACGTCTTTATCGGCGGGCGTTGTCATCCAGCGGGGGAAAAAAAAAAAAAACACAAACGGCCCCGCCGCCGATCAGCAGTACAAAAATCTGTTTCCATGACAACCCCACTCTCCGAACTTCAGAGTAATTTCTGTCACAGAGGCTGACATTAGGTGAGCCGTCATTACTTTCTATACCCTCCCCAGGTTCCCCTCCTTGCTTCTGCTGCTTTTAGTTCAACTCTCCTGCCCCCCGTCCAGCTGTCTTGTACTATTACTGCCCCGATCATTCACTCCCGCTTTGCCTCATTCTCCTCCCTTTGATGGACGTTTACTTCCCAAAGCCCCTTTGGTTAACACCTGAAAAATGAGGACTAATAATGAGGACAAGTTTGGTTTATAGCAGAGGCGCGACTTGAGGTCTCATTACGGAGCGGGTAATAAATACAGCGTTTGTCATGCAAACATTCATTTCTGCCTTAAAGCAGGCCCGGTTAGGGCTCTGAATCCCTGAGAGGTTTTTATGGGGTCGATGAGATAATTTCCTTTCATCTGTTTGCCAGAGGTTCCTTCTACTTGATCAAGACACGCGCAAGAAACACAATACCTGGAAAGTTAAGAAAATGTGTGTGCGAAAGTATATGAAGAGCAAGAAGGTTAGGAGATGAATGTCACTGGGCAAATATTCCTTTATTTATTTATTTATTTATTTTTCCTCTATCCTTATTTGCACTGCTCTGAGTAAATGTCAGACTGCGCTGGAAGCTAGCAGAAACAGCTTATTATAAAAATCTTAACCTGAAGCACCTTGCCCCCTCTACTCTATGCCAACACGTATCAAAAAGTAAAAATACAGAAAATAAGCTGCACTCAGAAGTGTACCCTGTGCCTCAAGTGCCTACTCCTGCAGTCCAGGCTTTGCCATCGCAGTCTGCACGGCCACGGGCAGGACGGAGGCCGGCGCCCGGCTCCCAATTACAGCAGTCACTCGTGTCTGGTACGATGAAACGAATCATTACCACTGCAGCATGAAAGAAGGTAATCTGGCCCGCTCCCAGCCGTTCCCCTACGGTGACTGGTTTGTGATGCGTCTGAAGATACACTGCGCATTCAATCAACAGCGCATCTCTCAGCTTTCAGGCCACCCCGCTGAAAGGCTTGAGGGATACAAGAGATCAATGGAGATAAATTAATTACTACGCTGCCAAATGGGAATGCTGCGCGGACAGCGTTACTATAGAAACCAGGGGAACCGCACGGCCGGCCTAAAAAAATGATAATGAAGCTAATATCTGCACTGCTGCAAACTGTCTGAGGAGGAGGTATTTGAGGCGCCTGCGACTCGCAGAGATGTTTTTGCTGCACAGCTGACATTAAAGAAATACCCACTGCCCTGAGGCAGAGCAGCAGCTGGCTGCCGGAGAGTCATAAGTGAACTGCTTCAACTGGAATCCAGCAAAAAAAAAAAACAATGCCGACTTGCAAGGGAGGCGTGTGACTCATTTATGGTGCAGCTCATGCAAATTCATGATGTGAAAGCAATTAAGACAAGGCGTAAGTGAGTTAAAACCAAAACAAGGGAAGAAAGGGCAGATATGATGAGCTGCTGTGTCACTAATTGCCGTCCTCCGCTTGCTCCACTTTTGAGTCCCCAGTGGGGCTGCAAATCACGCTTCCTGCCGACACGCTGGTCCATATGGGGGCGAAATGTGAGACAACACCAATATCATACAGCCAGTGAATGCCTGAAGAGCACAATAAAGGCAGAATCACCCACTGCTGCCGAGGTCGCCCCGTCCTGCTACTTACACAAGCAATATTCCAAGTTGTTGTTTTGCTTTCATCAAAATGTCCTATTAAAAGTGGCATTTCATGAAAATCAAGCCCCCCGGGTGACAAAAAAGGCAAAGGGAGGTGAGTGATGTGGGAATTCTTGCGTGCCGTTAGGAGTCTGTGCACGCGGGCCTGCGTCCTACGCCTCCAGCACCTAACTGACTCCGTAATCATGGAGAGTGCCATTATTTGTAGCCATCAGAGCGACATCAAAGCAATTACATGTGTCTCTGCATTCAGTGTGGTTATTAAAGCAAACAGCCCAGTCATTTATCTGAGATGTATAAACATCACATGTTCCTCTGTGTCACTGCCGGCGGCACATCGCGCTGGAATCAAATTTTGTGTGTGGGGGCGGGGGGCAGGCGGTGACGGTGGGGTGCACACAAGAAATAGGCTCCATTCTGCAGTCGCTGCATATGAGTCAATGTTCACATGTCACACCGCCACCCCAGCGAGAGACTGAGGGAGACACCAAAGAGGAGAGGAAGTGCATGTGTGCAAGGAGGGAGCGGGGGTCAGGGGGGGTTCGAATGAGCGGCAGCTCTTGACCAAACACTCCTCTTTTAAGATGACTGGGGCCGGGAAATGTTGGTCCCCTCAGGCACAGAGCTGGCCGGGACTCGCCGAGGACCGGGGTCTTTCAAAAAGTGGAGAACACGCGCGCGGCTCCCATGGAGACCAGAAATTGGAAGAGGAAAAAAAAAGAGAGAAAAACGTCGGACGCATTCCTGCCTTGAAGGCCGGCCGCTCCATCTAAGTGGCGGCTCCTGATCAATGTCCGAGTTCCTGCGACATCTGAACGACTGATGACACACTTGAGAAAAGTGGTTGACGCACTCTGAGGCAAATGCAGCTCTGTGGCCATCGGCTCCGTCTTAGTCCTCTTTCTATGTTATTCCTTCACAACCAGTGCAGATTCACACTGCAGGTAAAGCGGATGGAAAAACTCACGATAAATGATAATAATAACAATTATTTCAAGTGAAATGTAAACTTTTAAAATCCTCCATTGTATCATTTTATTTTGTTAATATCATCTATAGTGGTTATTTGCAAAAAAGGACACAATCCCAGGAGATGTATTAATTTTCATTGTTTTCAAAATGTTAGGTCCAAAATTACCTTTCGAACATTTCCTTTGAAAGAACTGGATTTACAAGATTACTCGGGCCATTCTTAGTGAATGGAGCTAGAATGCATCATAATAATGTAACTCGATGCAGCATGTTACTGGCTACTTCCTGCCGAATTTCATCGCAGCGTCAGGGAGCGGCGAAGAGGACAATCCCCGGTAACACTGAGACTCTCGGGGCGGCAGCGGAGCCATTTGTGAACCCAACAGTGGCACAAACAGCACACAGATTTTTATATTACACATTTCGCTGATGCCGTTTCTGGCATCACTTGAACATCTGAGGAAATGGCAGCGGCTGCTAAGTGTTCCCCAGCATCTCCGCAGTTTGGTGCGTGCAATGTGTTTATCAGAGCTTTCTTCAGTGAAACCAAAGCAATCAGCTTAAAGATGGTGACCGTTTTTTGAGTTCAACCCAAAAGAGAGACACCTTTCACATTAAATAGGGTTAAAATTGATAAAATTGTGAATTGATTTTGATTAATGATTATTATTGCGATCCAAGGCTTGTTCTGAGACATTAAAGTGAAATAATTCAGACGATGGGGCGTCACAATGTTTCTACTCGATGTGTAAAACGGATGGTATACTATACTCTACTATACTGCAATCAACGCAGGGACAGTGTAGTAGGAACTCCTCCCCGTCTGCTAAGTGACACGGCGTTCGGTTCACATCATTGCAGTCCGCAGCGTGTAAATCACCGTCTTTGAAGCCGTATAGAGAAGCACTGAGGCGTTGGCTTACACGGTTGCCATGACCTTTACCTTCTCCCTTAATGAGATTTCCATCGATTCACTTTCCTCCGGAAGATAAATCAATCTGAAACTCTATCAAAAATTGACACAGAAGCCCTGAATGCATCAACGGTTATGTCTCCGACGAGTCAATTGCAGGTATAATGAAACATCCAGGTTATTATGCTCGCTGAGCAGTGCGAGTGTCTTCATGAGTGTTGGAGAGGAAGACTTACTAAGGAAGAAGACAACTAAAAGGACTTGAAAAAACAAACAAGTTCCAGAGCCAAGGAGAGGCTGAATAACAGTTTATCAGTTACTCCAGAGCAGATGCAGACCTTTTCTCTCCTTTCCATGTTCCACAGTACAGTGATTTGCTCGTCCACCGAGAAGTCGCTAGTGTAGCACAGAACCCAACTGTGTGCGTGATTAGACAAACAAAGGAATATCTTGGAAGCAGACGAGTGCGATCTCAGCAACTAGGTGTTTCAATTCCACTGATTGGGAATGACAGCGGCAACACACTGTGTTCAGCCTCACTCTCCCTCACACACACACACACACACACACACACACACGCCAGACCTAGGAGTTAAATCTCTGCTTCATTTACTGCCAACCTCAAATTGGATCTGATAAGCAATTGTCGATTGGAGAGGTCGTCTTCTCCCTGGAGTCCCAGTGGTCCCACTGGGCGGCAGTGTAGAAGATTAGAGAACATCTCTGCAACTGTGTTTATAAGCAGAGGGGAGTAATGACACAAGTCCAGCACTTGGTAACCACATTTAAAGATCTACATTGCAAATGAGAAGACACTTCCGTTTCTATTCTACTCAAGTGGGCTTTTTGCGTTGGACGCGATGAGGACCTGCAGAGCAGTTTGAAGGCCATTTTTGTTGCCTAGAAACAGTCAGAAAACCATACTGCATGTTGGGAAATGACCCAATGAAGGCAATTTACAGCACTTTAAAAGCATTTATTAAGTGTAGTCCATTAACCACTTCCATGTGCGCAGTTTGTAAAACGGATTCAGTCCAAACACAGAAAACTAGATTAATTGAATTTTCACATATTTCTATTTCTTTCTCTCTAAAAATGATGATTGTAAAAAATAATAAGATACAGAATCATCATGTTTCGTCAAGCCTCTGTGTAGTCCTTCTGCTGTTTTATGCCAAACAAACATTAAGGACGTCAAGCTTTAGCTTCATATCTGCTTCGTGCTATACAGTACATGACGCAAGAAATGTATTCTGTACGTGGGCATTTCTGCTGCTTAAATTACTAGATGATGATCTGGAGGAACATGACCCCATGAGGGGGACTCATGTGCCCAAATAGTTTGTGCAATTTTTTTTTTTGTTCTTTTTTATGACTTCAACAAAGAGATGAATATCACAAGGCTTACACACATTTTACCACACGGAAAATGTTTCAACAAAAAAGAAACAATGGCGCTGCTTTCCACTGAATAGTCTCCCCTAATAATGTCAAAACTAAACCCCCAGCGTTCTTTTTTTCGCTCCCCAGAGCCGTCGGTCACAGAGGTCTTTCAGAGATACGGCGACAATCAAATCAGATCCCCTCTGCTTCCCGTGTCATGGCCGAAACACAAGAGCCGGTGATTGATGAGAGGCGAGGCCCAACATGCCTGGCAGCGCCGGGCCATATATTCATCCTGAGGCATTCCTAATGGAATTGACCTTGTAATTTCCCCATACTTTTCCCTTTCTTTCATTACTTCTGTCCCCGCCTTCTCTAATCTCCCGAAAGTCTTTTCAGAGTCGGGAGAAAAAAATGTATCCAAAAACCACAGATGTTGCCCCCTGCTGCAGCCATACAGTGTTTCAATGAGTCAGCAGAATTTTAAATGGGCAGATCATTATCAAAACTAAATTAAGAGTCCCAGGCGCTGCTCCGAACTGGAGAAATGTGTTTTTTTTTTTCTTCTACGCACACCGGAGCCAACAAGTTCTCACGGGATCCTCGCTGCCATCCGGTGCTCAGTGTCCCCATCAGATATCCCAAACACACACATCGTCTGTCACAAAGAATCCATCGGAGAGCCATTCGTCCCGCTCAAATCAACAAGCACACGTCGTGAAACCTGCGTCTCCCGGGGGGGGAAACAAAAAGGGGAACGGCACATTCTGGAATAGCAAACAGAGAAACGCAAGTATGGAGGCGTCCAAAGAGAAGGCGGCGCTGGATAGAGCTCTGCTCTCCAGCGGGGACATTTGACCACGTTGCTTTGATGTCCTCTATACAGCCTTTTCCCATCTATACCACTCCCTGCTGCACTTTTCCCATAAGCTGAAACACCCACAGGTGTGCTGCCTGCATGTGCTCCATACGCAATTGGATGGCTTCAAAGCTCAGCCGAATGTGCCTTTCACACATTAAAATTTTTTTACAAAATATGTCCCCGGGTGAGCTCGTATAGGAGCCACAGCAGAGAGGATGCTGAGCTACGGAGGGCTGGAACACATTTGGAAAAACAGTGTTTGAGGGATAAATACGCTGATTTTTGGGTGGTGTTCAAAATCCCTCATATCCTGGGGAGTGAGCAGAGCCGGAAATGTGACGAAAGACGCCAATTACACCAGAGAAATCTGAGAGGCCACCCAATCTTGTCTGGGAAGCCCTGACCCAACTTGTTAGGCAGCCCTCAGGTCTACCAATCTTACTTTTAGGATTTGACATTGGTTTCAGTGGTTGATGCTGTTTTCTCCATCTTCCAACAGGGTTACAACTATTTCTCCTCCTATATTATAATAGCTTTCAGGACACATTATGAGGGTACATGCATGATATCAATTTTCTCAGAGTCACTTTTCTAGAATGAGGCCGTGCCCAAAGTGAGTTTGCTCGCCTGAAGTTTCTACTGTCTAGTTTAGTGCCAGTATTCAGGGGCGAATTGACAGGAAGGAGATTCAAAGCTTGGATGTCAGGAGTACAGAGCAGGCACTTAATCCCTCTGAGCAGCCAGGTCCCTTCCTTCCTCCACTCTCTGAACATAGTTACATTTGAGGTGGGAATGCTGATGAGGTATCCCACTGAGGAGGATCTGAGGATGAGACACCACCTGCTTACATGGCGCTGAAGCTCTCTCTCTCTCTCTCTCTCTCTCTCTCTCTCTCTCTGTCTCTCTGTCTTTCTTCATAGTCCTATCGTAGATGTGCAGAAGCCTCACGCTTTTCATCCATTCCTCTCTGCTCGGGCGCTTATCTTTCTTTCCGATATCTTGGTCCGGCTGTCTCTTACTCGGTCCTTCTGTGCTTCCCTGTATTTCTCCGTCCATCCTCGCCTTTTCCCTGTTTACCGGCTCCTCCCTTCCCCCTGCCAACAATAAATGCCATTTCATTCCGGTGAAGGAACCAATGGAATTCCAGCTGAGAGCACGGCAGCAGGCGGTGAACAAAGGCTGCCTCCTGCTGCCGCCTCGCTCCTTCCTCCTGCACCAGGTGCCCATCAGCCCCTCACACACACACACACACACACACACACACACACACACACACACACACACACACGCAAAGGCCCATTTAACATGGAGGCACATGGCGACCCTCTAGTCATTTGTACAATTCAGAGCGGTTCCTGCTAGTTCACTTGAAAAGGAATAATGTGTCCATGGTCTCGGCAGCTGGTTCTATATTCTCCTCACTTGTTCCAACCACTTGTCTCTGGCGGTCACTTCATCTACGGTGATTTGTTCCTTGAATGTTGCATAATGCCCTTGTAAAGGTCTTTGGGACTTACAGGGGCAAAGGTGCTCAGCGAAAAGCTTTATATCAATTTATTTAGCTCAATATGCTTTTTTCCCCCCCAATTCTTATTGTAAAAAATACGCCTCTATTCCTGCGGCTGCTTCACAACAACAGCCCTCGACCTTCTCCAGTTTTGGAGGGTAAGCGATATACAATGTTGGGTTGGAATTAGTGGAAACGTAATGGAAATTTGACTCACGGGGAACAAGAGATTCTTTTTTACATTATTATTATTTATATTCGAAGTGACCTTAATATAAAGATATAATGTAGCTTTAAGTGAAGATACAATCATACTTAATTCCACTGTAACTACTGAAATCCCTGAGAGAAATCGTGGTAACACAAACTAGATTTACAGATAACTGAGTGCTTTACCTACAGGACGAAGGATTTGGTATTGACTCGTCCTTGCTGCTAATGTCCACCTCCAGCTGCTGCTGTCAGTGTCCGTTCTGCAAGTCGATGAGATTGACTGGTTTGTTCTGTGCCTTACAATGAGAGATCCAAATGGATGTGTTACATTTAAATTAAACAGATGTGCCAACCACAAATATCACTTATTTGCGGAAGGTAGGAACTCCGAGAGACACGTCAATGTGACAGCGCTCAGTGTGCTCACCTGAGATTATAATTACAAATTATAGCAATGAGTTTGAATTGAGTATCAAAGAATGATCTTTCCACAGCTTCCACAGTGGGTTGATCCTTGTATGTATAGAACATACAGTTTACAAAAATACTTGCCTACAACACCAAAAGAGTGTATGGTTTGTAATGCAGTTTGTCGAAAGAAAGAATCAAAGTCATGAAAGTCGTGTCAGACTATCCTTTGTAAACCCAAACCGCCTTTTTATTCGAAGTTTTGTGTTAATAAAACAAGCATATTTCTCACACGCCCAGACTGTGATACAAGCAGTCGAGAACAGGTGCCAACAAATCCATAAAGAAGCTCTTTTTCTATAGCGCTCACACTTTATTCCTACCTACATGTTCTTTACAGCACATTGATGAAAAATATCAGCGGTGCAAAACTTCCCCTGAATCAACTGTGTGATGATTACCAGCAAAGAATTTTATTCAAGGAGCTTTTTCTCTATCATCATGAACCCTTCGATGGAATAAATTCAGAGGAAGAGCACAAATGAAAGAAACTGGAAATAAGTTAGCACAAGTCAGTCACGCTAGCTGCAGAGCTAACGAGTTCACGCTAGCAGGTGAGTGGACTTGTCTAGCTTCTAGCACCATATAATTACATCACAAAAGGTGATTCACTCTGTGACATCATCCGTTATGAACAGGTATTTGTAAAACTATTAAAAACAATATATGCTCGCAAACCAATGATCTTGTTTATGAAGTCCAGAGTAATCAATGAACACCAAGCACTCCAGCTGGCATTACTGCCTCTCACTATATTCCAGCTGCATGGGGCCGCCTCAGGCATGGCCCTGCCTGGATGTCTGGCCAGCTGTGGCCACCCCCTTAAGCAAAGGGAAAAAGTGGTGCATGTGTGTGTGGGGGGGGGGGGGGGGGGGGGGGTCGAAGGAGAAAGAGTGACTGACCAGCTGTGAGACGCTTTTTTTCTTCTCTTGTAACACTGCGCAATAAATCAAGAGCAAACCCATGAGATAAAAGGAAAGCCGTAAGAGGTTTGCCTCACCGGAAAAACGCAATACATGCACACGCGCGTGTACAGCACGCGCAGCGCAGGTGGACGCCGTGCGATACAGTCGAATGACTCCGAGATCCCCGATTTGACTGAATGAACACTGTGAGCACAGCTGTACTCAGCCGAGTAATTAAAGAATGCGCTGACATTTTCTTTTAATCGCCGTGCCCCGATAGCTGCTGTCCAGCACCGTGGGAGGTGTGAGAGTAAAAAAAAAACAAAAAAACAAAAACATAATGTATCAGCATACGGTGGATCGGCAAAGGAAAGGCAGAAAGAAGTCTGTGTACAGCAGGACATCCTTCACTAGGGCTGCACGATAATGGCCAAAATGATAATCACAATTTTTGATCAATATTGAGATCACGATTATATGTTGATTTTAACCAAAATTAAGTTTATTGGGGGGGAAGGGGGGGGTGCTGGCGCTACGCGCACCTCCGCAGATACGCGCACGTGTCCATATCATCGCGCATAAAGTCCGCGGAAGTTTTCCGGGGGGCCGCATTCGGTACTCGTCTGCGGGCCGCACTAAGTGTGCAGGGGGGCACACTTGTCTTTGCAAAAACTACTTTGATACGGAATTACACTTAAAAAAAAAATACAAATAATCGCGATATCACGCAAATGTGATCGTGGCAAGTCCAAATCCTAATCGTGATTAAAATCCGATTAGTCGTGCAGCCCTACCCTTCACATGCTGTCAGCATCTCTGCTCCTCTTACTCTGATCATTTGAATGAATAATGAGCTGGACTGTAAGGTTGCATACAAGTGTGATTCTGGTGCAACATATGCATGTGAATACATTTAAACTCATACAAAAGAGATAGAAATCAACACAGACTGTTCCTGCAGGTCAGGCACATTTTTACTACATTACTGCCCCCCCCCCCCCTCCTCTTTCATTATGCACTGGCCTCCTGGAGTTCTTTTTAATAAAGGCTTTTAATGGCATACACTTCAAATGTTTGCACAACATATTACCATGGCGGCAGATTAATCTGCTCCATGATTTAAATTAGTTGCATTCAATTAAATCACCATTGCTTTTGCAAGTTGCATTAAGTGCAATCCACAAGGGGGATGGAAAATCATGTTTCCTTTTACAACATTTGCATATTCCATTGGCACGCGTTATGCGTTCAGCTCCTTGGCAAGAAATGTGCTTTTCAGATTCCAACTGCTAAAGAGAAAACTGCAGCGCCGTCCTTCAGTGTTCTCGTTGCGGTTTTTCTGGAGAAACAAATTTCCTAGAAGGTCAAAAATAAGAAAGCAATTCTAATGGCAAATGGCAACGTGCCCATGTCCAATTCATCCTGCCCCACGTTGCCACGTCAGGTCTGACTCAGCCGCGGTGTGACTGTGAGATTAAGTCGAGCCACACGAATAAACAAGTGAGCAGTCATAAGTTTGTGCAGAAACACGTGTGTGACTCGCGTGGAACAAAGCTCTGGCAGGTTTGTCAGAGTTTAGAGCGCAGTGACAGGCAGGCAAAATGAAGGTTGGCGTCTCTATCCGTCACAACCAATTAAATCCCTCCACACAATCCCGCCACACCTGTGCATCGGATTTGCCTTCAAGCCGCACATTTGGTTAAACTGAAAGCGTCTCGACACAAAAACTTTACTACCCCCCCCTGCCCCCCACCTCTCTCTCCCCGTCAGCTGGAGTCCACTCTTCACTAACATCACCATCCACAAAGCGTGCTACTCACTCTGCTCCATAGACAGCCCAGCTGACATCAAGGCAGATGGATTTTCTCTCAATCCGCTTAAGACATCAGACGCCGAGTGACTTTGTTCCATTTTTTTTGGAGAAGCATTTTTTTTACCGCCGCTTTCATGTCTGAGTGCCTCCCCGCCGTTAGAGATATTGGGTCTGTAGACGGCTGCATGACAGGCGGTCGGACTTGTCGGGTGAGAGCAATGAAGTGCTCATAGATTTGGCCGACCCACTTTAGCCTGATTAGCCCTGTGTTAAGAGGATATCTGGTGATGAGTTTCTCAGGTGGATGCTGGTAAAAATACATGTGCAGAAGACATTCAGTCGGATCTAAGGTCGGCAGCAGGTTTTATTGTGACCCCTACCACAGCTGGAGGTTCCACCTTCCACCAAACCGCCGAGTTGCAGTTCATTCACATTCATGTGAAAGTGGGTTATGGCCAAACGTGTGTTATGAGGACACACAGAACTTTTCCCGTGAATGGCCCGAATCAAATCCGTTCATCCTGGTGTCAAAGTGGATGTTTTTGCCAAATTTGATGGAATGACTTCAAGGTGTTCCAGGCGTTCATGACCTGACGGTTACAGCTCTGTGCAATGGGATGGACAACCAGAGAACCTCAAGCCAATTCTGAGGCATAGAAACTTCATTTATCTTCTATCGTTTATATACATTTGTCATAAAAGAGGTCAGCAGTCCAAAAAATGTGTGGTGCAGAACTATCAGTCCCTCAGATGGATCTTTTGACCCTTTAGTTGGTTAAGAGCCACATATCAAGATCACCTTCATGCAGCAACCTGCTCACTAGTGCGTAATGCTTTTAAAAATGTAATATTTGAATAGGATTTATATTCCCCCGAGGGAACCATTCTGTTAATTATGCTAGAAAGATAATGGAAAAAAAAAATTATCCTGGAGCAGTTTTGTGGTGGTTTAGAAAAGACTCCCCTTCACCCCTCAAATCTGATCGCTCCAGAAAAAAGGAATTTCTCTTCCGTCCTAGAATTTTAATATCTTCCCACACACAGACCAGCAAATTCAAACTTGTGTCACTTCCAGATTTCTTTTTTCTTCAATGGAGGTAGTGAAGAGGAGGAGGAGGAGATAAGGGAGCGTGAGGCGGTTTGTCTGAACTGAAAGTCTTTTCTGTGTTATCACTGAGTGGCTGAGTTCCTATGCTGCGCTGCTGTTCCTGCCCTCTGCCATAATAGCAGAGTCATTTTGTGTCAACGCAGCTCAGCGCCGGGGTGGAAAAAAGTGTGATCAGTCCACGCTGCTCGATGTTCAGAGGTCACGACTCCTCCGCACTGGTGGGGCCGCGTGGTGCAGACGGATCAGTGGGACACAACATCGTGCTTCTATGTGGAAAGACCCATCAACGTTGAATCGTGGACAGGATGATGCTATAGCTCCATCGACAGAAATGGAACTCCTCTAAGTGGCGGGAGAAAAAGCCCGTTTCATACAAGGACAGCTCCATTACTCCAATGCATGTGACGTGGGCTTAGACAGCCTTCAAATCACATGCACGGCTTAACCAAACCTGACCTTTACAGGAAATCATTGTTTCTCAACAGATTACATGTAAGATGAGTAAAACCCATCACACACACAGACAGGAAGTGGTTAACTATCTTTGGCCTGGTTGCCGCTTCCTCATAGTGGGAGCAATAGATAGAATGCAGGGCATAGTGCAGGGATTAGGCTCATAATCAATCAAATAGATTAGAACCAGCGACAACAATGCAGGCAGTCCTACCACATAGGGGTCCCAGTCAGTCCCCAGGAAGTGTTGAGTGTTTTGGCTGCGATTGGCTTCGGAAGGGGGTCTGCAGGAGAGCAGCAGCACTGCAGTCAGTGCGACGTCGTAAATCACGCTCACTGCTTCTCTAGATTGGTTTAAATTGAGCTTCTCTTTTGCGTCTTGACTGGGTCCCTCGGCTTATTAGAGCCCCACACCGAGAGAATTACCAAGCTTGCTATTCATCAGAAAGGCCTTAAAAAAGGGAAGCCGTGCAAGACCCATTCATCTAGGTCACCCTATGGGTGCGCCTCCTTACGTAATACACATGCATATTAGAAAAACGTACACATTTGCAACACTCAACACTGGTTGGGTACTAACATTTTAAATTTCAGAGAAAGAAAGTAGTTAGATTTGCTTTAGAGTAGCTGGCAAACATCTTCATGAGTCAACATAAAAAGTCAGCTTTTTTTCCAGCTCCATTTGCTGAGAATTACTTGTGTATTTCTTCTCTGCGTAAAAGATAACAAGCATAATCAATGAAGACACCAACATAAACTGACATTTGTCAAAAAACAATTACCAAGCTTATAACAGCAGACAGACCCCAGAAAGATAAAACGGTAGTGAGCAATTACCGCTCACACTACACCTACACACATTTGCCAAGTGCAGCAACAACAACAACAACAAAAGATGGGAGGCAGAACACGGGAGCTTAAGGAGTAAACCGACTGCTACAGTGAATAGCAGAGACATTAAACCACCAAAGCTTGCATCTTAAAAATACATGACACAGATGGCGCTCTAAACAAGTTCACTGGCTACAGAAGGACTGTCGGCTTTCTTTAAACGCTACAGAAGAAGGCCCGTTGGCCTCTGACGGAACCAGATTCAGAACGTGATGTAAATGCTGAAAAGCTCATGAGACAACGTTGTGTGGTTCAGTCGCTGAGTGAAGCGAGAGAAAGAGGAGAAATGGAAGAGCAGGTTTCAAAATATTTTTGTATTTTTCCCAAAAGGAAGATTAATACATTAATTCAGCTTTGGAAAAATGTGCAGTACGTGATGGATTTGTCTTCATCATGATTGTGATTGCTTTATTCAATTTGGCTAACTTCAGACTGCCAGAATCAAAACAGTAGATGACGAGAGAAAATGACAGACAAGACAATCAACCGTGTGGATGTTGTTTTAAGCCACAAACAACGATTGGTTTGACTGCAACATAGAATTGCAGTCTTTCTTATCAGCAGAGGAGCCCAATAGCCTTAGATACCCGATAGCTTATCATGTAGATACAGCCACTTGCCTTCCCTCAGTGAGGAGGCCTTGTGGGCCGTGCAGAAACACTGGCAGCCTCACATCCCTGACGCTGGCTTCAGCCCGATTCTGCAGTGTCAGCAGAGCCCGGAGGACTACAGCCTGGTGCTGTGCAGAGAGTCCATGCAACACTTGGGGAGGGATGAGAGAGGCTTGTGGTGATGTCAGTAATCAATGTACAATGACAGCAACTTATCAGATTTCCTCTGTCTGTAATAATCAGAAAATCTATTATTAGATATTGTATTGTAGTTATTGTCCAGTTCAATTAGAAAAACCCAGGAGTGCTTATGAGCACAAAGTAGAGCACATGACACATTAAACCCTCCCGATCAAATCCACTGCTGATTTTAACAACTGCACTCTATGTGGTATTCTGTTGAATAAACCTGTTCTTTAAAGCGTGAGGGCCCATTGATGCAGCTCGCATTGATTTTTTTCCCGTCTCTATATTCCCCCCTTCTGGCAGAGCATCCTGCAGCCTGATGAACGTAGGGTGTCAATACAGAGTGAGAGGTGTCAGGATTAAGCCGAGTTTATGCTTCTGTGTTTTCGGAGAAACGCAAGAACCCGCAAGCGCAAGAACCCGCAAGCGCCCCTTGCGTAGCCCTTGCGTAGCGTCCCAACCCCCTTTGCGTCCTTGCGTGTGTCGACCAATTTTTCCAACCCTTGCGTCTACGGATACGCAAGCTCCGCAAGGAAACGCAAGCCGCAGGGCTGTGATTGCGCCGGCCTTTAGGTCTCGTTTCACGGGGGACGGGGCCGCCGAGAGCAGCGGGGACGGCCGAGCTCGTCCTCCATGCCAGGTGGGGAGTGGCAGGCGATAAACCCACCGGGGGAAGGGCCCCGTCGCCGCTGTGTTGTCAGAGATAACGAGTTCAGAGGCGGGCCAAAGGGAAAAGGCGGAGACATGCGCCTGCGGAAAAAGCAGCGCTAATCACGGTCAGACACACAAACAAACCGCTCAGGCTATGCTGACCGTAAAAAGAACACTTAATCAAGTGTTTTTTGCGTTTTTTAACAAAAACACACAAAAATGTTCCCACGCAAAGAACATGGCCATGAAGACTCACCCAATATCGCTTGGCCGTAGGTGTACTACGAGGGGAATTCACAACGGGTCAGCGCTCAGCACTTGCTGGTAACTTGCTACCACTTGAAAGTGTAAACGTAACGTGGGATCCAAATGGGCAGCAACACTTGACACTCTCCATTACACAAAAAGAGCTAAAACCCTTTCAATAGACTCTGTAAGCAACATTGTAATATTAATGTAAACATACGGTCGAAGAACTGAGTGCAATCACTAAATAAAGTTGTGAGCAGGTGCTCATAGAGGGAATACATTTAAAAATGCACAGATATCACAATTTCAAACAAAAGACCGCAGGCATATGCAGTGGCATCGGAAAAATGACCATTATCTGTGTGTTAATATTTAGGATCTGCCGGAGATTCCAGAATGTTGTTGGAGCTGCAGGTCACATGACAAGACTGCAGCAAAACAGCTGAATTTACTGAGCTTCGTGAAATTTGAGCATTTGGTCTTCAAAACGATTTAAACCCTTGCGTCAAATACTATTTAATTAAGTGGCATAAAATGAGGCCCTATTAGATCGTTTCCGGGCCAATAATGGGTGCAGAGAGCCAGTAGGTGGAAGCCCGGGGAACATTTTGGATGCGTTTGTGGAACAAATGGGAACACAGTGTCCAGTTCTGCTGATGCAACCATGGAGAATCTGTCCCATTAAAGTGATGCAGCTGATGTTACCAGTTATCCTTTCAGGCCACGCTGCTAACCGTTTTTCTCCTGTTGCTAATGTATTCCTCCCGCTGTCTCCTCTCCTCCACATTATTCCACACAGCGCTGGTGTAAGTAGTCGGTACAATGAAATAGAAAGGGTGTGAGCGAGTGCCCCCTTGTTGCATCCCATTTTTAAAGACTTACCCGGCTTCGTTCTAGTAACCAACCAACCCTTGTAACTACTACCTTGTGCTGATGGAAAGGTAATTAGGTAAGTATATTTACAAATACCAATGCACAGGTTTAATGCAGTGTGCCAATCTGCTGGTGTTTTCCAACTAAAGTGCAGGGGGCCTAAGTAATTATAGGTGCTTCATTTGAGCGATCGCGCTCTCGTAATGGCAGACCTGTCACATGATATACATTCATCTTCGAGACCAAAAAATACAGACGGGAAACGTCAGCGCGACAAAGGAGGCCTGAGGGCTCTCTGAGCGGGACGGATTCATGTGGATGTGCCAATTACCATCACATATGTGGACATGATGGTTTGCACTTAGTGTCAGATGTGTGCCACATTGGTGGTATGGATTATCCTCCCCATTGTACCATACAGGGCTCTGGGCGCTGGTTTTGCAGATCAAATATACTTCACTGGGTTAGTGGGAAATTTCTGTTGGAGCGCAAACCCATCCAAACGAGGTAAAAGCCGTTTCAACTGAGGTCATAACCTTTATGGGGTTATTCAGACAATGGTTTACATGTTGGACAGGGTACTTTAGCCTTTGCTGAAGTAACTGGAATGGAACTGAATATTGCGTCCTCCACTATGCTGCAATAGCTCCAGCTGAAAGGTGTACGGCACAAAGACTGTTTGGTTTGATGGGAAAATGGAGATAAAGCTCCTTACAGGATTCTGGATGGAACGCAAACGTTTCTGTCATTCCTCCGTAAAATGACTTCCGTGGAAGATGGATGTGGCCTCCGTGCTTGGTTTTTCTTGAGCCACGCAACTCTCTAACACTAAAAATTACAAAGTAAGAGGGGCGTGACTGGGGCCAGGAAATTGTGGAAAATGAAAAATGGGAAAGAACCGGAGAGGCTTGTGCCGGCAGGATCTGAGGCACTTTAAAGGATCAGAGAGAAGAGGTGATTCTCCCAGCCGGGCCATTTGAGAACAATCAGTGCGAATTGTCCAGGTGCCTCTTCCAGCCAGCAAGAGGCAACGCTTGTTCCATCGTTCACGTCGGCAGCACTAAACACGGAACTGTTGAAGGAGGAAGGCTATGCGTAGAGGCCTGCTATGGATAAAGTATGATGGAGAACCCATGGTGAGCAGCTTATGGGGGGAAAAAAGAAGAAACTTGTCTCCAAATTGAGCCTTGAAACATTTGAATTGACCACGGAGCTTTTGGGTCGATTGCCTCAATGATCTGCTCTGTTGCTCGTGTTCTCAGAGCCTCTTAACACCTCAGTTTCCACAGGCCGCCCCCTCAGGTAATCCATCACGATCAATCAAGTCACAAATAGCTACATGACGTCAGGCCAAAGCCAATAGGCTGCAGTTAGTGTGCTGCTTACATAACATCCAGAGGGTCCACATTTTGCTTTTCACACCCAGAGACTCACACTCTTGTCGTCAATCCACTGTTCTATTATAACCAAAGAGCTCATTTCCTACATCGAGTGGAGCCTGAACTCATCGCATAGCTGGAGAGAGAGGCCGAGGCCATGGGGAGTTAAAGGAGAGGGAGCTTTTGCTATCTCCCAATACCTCATTTTGCACACTGACCAGGGCATTAGAAGCTGTCAGACTGAGTTTGACTTGACCAGGTATCCATTCACGCAGCACAGGATACTTCATTTCATCCATGAGTGAATGGGCACCGGCAGGAATAAAGCCCCACTGGCAGAGAGGCTCTGAGCTGGTGGCTGGTGGGGGAGAGGTGGAGGTGAGAGGGGAAGAGTGTAGCTGCTGGTCTTTTGATTCAGCTGTGGACGGGGGGAAGCCAACAGACGGAGTAAGGCCTCAGGCAGGCCCGCAGACATGACTCAATGTATGTAAACTATCTATAAAACCACTGTCCCACTCCCCCGGATCCCGGAAACTCCATTTGCTTCATTTAAAACACTGGTTCCGCCTCTACCAGTATGATAAACACATCAGGAATAGGAGTAGACTGAGCTGAACACAGACAGGTGTAGACATTGTTCAGTCATACATGGCCATAGTAAGGTAATATTTAAAGATATTACTTGAAACATGACCTGATAGTTTGGTGAGAAGGACATATGTTAATGGAGTGGTCTCTAAAATACAGAATGGCAACCATCAATGTGATAAATGTAACAAGCCAATTAAAATTGGAAATTCACTGATAAATTGGCTGGGATTTTTAACTGCAATTAAACGTGTTGTCAACACTCCGTAGGGCACTTCACAGCTTTACCGCCACCGTGCCTTCAATAGTAGTACGAGAATAGCAGCCACTCATGAGTTGCATCAGTATCATTCAGAGCCATGTGTTGCATTTCCTGCTTCATATGTTGTAGAACATGTGCAGCTGCGCTCAGAGTCGCCGGGGCCGACGCTGCCACGTCTCACGCAAGCGTCCAGGAAAGAACAGACACAAACGCTGGTTGTCACTCCCTCTTTGGTGCCGATCAATGTACTTTTAAATCGATGCTAAGCTCCGGCTAACTGATGGGTCTCACTTCCAACTTTCCAACAGCTGCTGTTTGGAGCGTCGTGAGAAGCCTGCAGGGCTGCTGGTTGTGGGATTTGTCACGACAGTCTGATGTTGAATTTCATTACCTCGGTAGCATGTGTGAGCAGCTGAATTATGTATTATGAATGAAGTGATGCTCTGTCGTTGTGAGGCGATACATAGCAAGGGTGTCGTAGCATACAATAGTTTTACAGGTAGTATTGAGTATTTTACTTTGTGGCTCTTGTTAATACTTTAATAGCGCAGGCCTTCATCATAGAATAACGTGTGCATGGGTGTGTTCTTCCACAGGCCTGCTGTGCCTTGGTATGGTTCAATCGGTGTTATGGAGTCGGGTTTAGCAAATTATCAAGTAGTCAGGCTTTTTTTACGTGTTTATATAGGTCAATGCTTTGTGGAACTTTGTGTCTGCTCTCCTGTGGCTGATTTACAGTGTGCGAGTGTCTGCGGGGATTGTTGACAATAGGATCGAATCTACTTCCCCATCAACACAGGGTCTCCTCATGTGGTAATTTGAGGGGCATTTAAAACAAAAATATTACATTAGAGACATGAACCATACAATAGTAATATTATAAAATATAACTGTAGATCGGCTTATTTCAAATGTCAAAACGTCTGGATGTTTTTCACCGATGACACAAGTCCGAGACAAAAAAGCAACTGGTGACTTCCTTCCCGTCTTCATTTGCTTATTTGATCTTCTGGACGTAGCTCGTCGTCCTCCTCCTCCTTCTCCTCTTCCTCCTCCTCTTCCCACCACCTCTTGAGACATCAACATGACATCCACTTAAGCCTTAACCACTACGGGGGGGTCACACCGAGGTGACCCTGTGGGTTCCAGTGATCAGTCTGATTCCTGTTTACTGGCCTTGTGGCCTCAGAGTGTGTTTTGCAAATGCAGTGAGGGTAAACTACCGCGCGTCTCACGAAGGTCAGCAAAGGCTGCGGCACAGAACCTCGCTCACTTAACAGTTTGAATGTTTTCCTAATCACCGATCGGGGGCAAGTGATTATGTTCATGAAGGTTTACAAGCAGCACATTTGGATTGCTTCTGTCAGGCTTTTAAAAGGCAGTTGGTCGCTCCACTTTTTATTCGAGGCTGAAACAGCTCAATGTTTATTGCAGAGTGCCATCAAATTTAGTACAGAGGTTCATGTTCCCGAGAGGATGAATGCTAATGACTTTGTTGCTCTCCTCGCCAGCAGGTCAACAGCGCGTTGGGTTTAGTTGTAATTAGTCAGCGTTAGCATGCTGTCACAGCAAAACTAAGCCGGCAAACGTGCTTATCATGGTTGTAAAAGTCTGCCGAACATTTAGCTCCAAGCACTGAACAGCATGTAGAGCCGAATCACTGCTCTTGTACCCTTTGTATTTTAGAGAAGCTATTAAAGAAAATGTGGAGAATGGTTCTATAAAACCTGCAATTTTTTTGGTAGCCTCGATCCAACACTGCAACTTTTCCTTTTTATTTCTCCGTTTCTCGTTTGCCGCCGTGCAACTGGTGCGAGGGGAAAGACGCACAGGAAATAAACGGCTGCACAGGATGACCAAGGAGGTGAGCACAGGGGGAAAAAAAACAACCAGGTCAGACACGCGAGTCCTGGTCCGCTTCTCAGCAGCCGGCCAGCCAGCGGCGGGCTGACGTGATCTGCATCTCAACCGGGCGCCGCACAGCACTTTGTCCTCTGGCACACTGGCAGCTCACAAGCTCCTTCAGACGGAGCTGCCAGGAGGAAGAACGAGCCTCTGAAAAGCGTCACGGTCAGGTATACGGTCTAGATGGGGAATAATAAACATGTTTAAGTCGGCAGCGCCGCGCCGGGCCCCGGACGGCCTCTCAATTACAGATCGACAGCGTGCTAATTCAATGTTGGATGCGAGTGGCTGATTGAGTTTGAATTTTCGCCGCTTGTGGGGTTGTGAAAACTGACAGGCCTTTTGTAAGGTGTAATTAACGCTGATTTTAATGGGGACATGACAGGTATTAGATTGGTTTCAGATCTCATTGTCAAGACGGGCCACTTGTGTGTGTTTGTGTGTGTGTGTGTGTGTGTGTAGGTGTTGTAAATGCTATACAGCGCCAATCATCTCATAGCTCCATTTCTTAAATATACTTTATGTTTTATGTATTTAAAAATAAAAATAAGTTATACATAAGAGTACATTTCCAAGCAGGTTTTTTCCTAATTGCAGTGCTACAAACAGCCATAACGGTTTGTGTGATTAATGAGCAGTTACATTTTTTTTTTAAAAGCAACAAGTAGACTATGTATGATTTAAATTTGCTGACACTTAAAAACACTTCTCCTCTGAAGCCATAATGATGTCTCCCGAGGTACCAAACTTTCCTCTTCATGTTCAGCTGAACAGCTTGCTACAGGGCCTGACCATATGGCTCAAATGCACAAAAAAAGACAGCTTCAACAAAGAACTGGAATACTGCATCCATCTTTTTCTGGCACAGGAGGCAGAAAAAACGACTTCTAATGATCCTAATAATTCGTACAACACAAAAAAAAACAAGGATAGCCCATATGCCTCTGAATGGAAAAAAACATCCAGAGGTTTTGTTCCCATGATAAATAGCGAGGACATCGCCTGTTGGAAATGTCACATTAAACTGCTACGTCCATCATTTCTCGCTGCTCTCTTCCAACACCCTGCTGTTCTTTTCTAGCCCAATTCTAAGGCAACTCCTGAAGCAGCACTTATGTGCAATCTTCTGAGACACATACCCCTCTTGTGCCATCTTTGTGAGCGGCAGCTGTAGCTATCATGCTTCCATTCATTGCCATAAATACTGGCAAATGGAGTGTACAATAGCCAGTAAAAACCAACAATTAAAAAACCCATCTCCCTGAGGGGCCGGCTGTCAGAGGTATTCATGCCCATTCACCAGTTCTTTCTCTGCACTTTGACTCCACAGGTAGAGGCGAGGGGGATTGATGACACAATGTGTGATATTGTGTCTCTGGCAGCCCTCCGCGTCACACAAGGCCGGGAGGAAGAAGAAGAGCGTCAAGCTGTTGGAAGAATACTAGATTGGCGCCGCAGCAAGAACTTTTTCTTTCTGTCGTTTGGTGCTCTCCTTTATCGAACATGACGTGAGGTGACACCAGGCCAAGTGACGGATGACATTGTCCCAGTTCCTTTTTGCAGAACAGAAGTGTAGAGACACCTTTCACTTTCCTCCAGTTACTACCCATCAACCACTGCGGAACAGATTGTATGGGTTAAATTTGAGTTAGAAAATACTTCTGGCCAGAAACAAACTAAAAGTAAAACAACACTTTCTTTTACCATTTAATTAGGTTTGAATACTTCAAAAAACAACATTGGAAGAAAAGTCTAACCTTTGAGAAATGGATAAAATTGTATGTTCCTTAAGGTCAGCAGGTGAATGCTGAGTCGACCACACGGTGCCGTATGATAGTGGGAATACCCCTCTCAGATGGAGAGGTAGTCGCAGGATTAGTCCGAACACTTTATTTACTCCACTGCACCTGTCAAATGCACAAACGAGTTTGGGAATTTAAAGCTAATTTTCCATTTCGTTCCCCATGAATCAGACATCTCCACGGTGCACAAAGGGAGCTTTACGTTTTAAGTCAAATGGAAAACGAAATTGTTGACTTGATAAATGAGAGCGCCTTTTGATCTGTCTGAGCCTGCCGGCCTCCCAACTCATCACAGAAGACCACACTCACTAGAGCTATAAAATATCATCTTTCCTTCTTTCTTTTTTTCTTTCTTTCCACGTAAATCTTCTCAAGAACCAACTGTCTAACGAAGTACAAAGTCTTTGGGAGACATTCTGAAATCTAAAATGTCAGCTAATTCCCTGCCATGTCACGGCAACGTAACTGATCCGATGCCACATTAGATCACACACACTCGGGGAAAAGAAACTCATGTGCATCCTTTTTGATTGGCCCTCGGAAGACACAACTCGGTGGAATATAAGCGGGAGGCAGTCTCAGCCCCAACCCTCCAACAACCATGCATCCCTCTTCTCTCCGGAGGGTTCATGGCCGCTGGGCCGTGGCTTGTCAAAAACAATTACATCCCTTGGTCTCGTGGAGGGCCTCCTCTTAATTTGAACTGATAAGCATCTCCTTGCACATTAGCAGCGGGGCCCAGCGGTCGTCCTGCTCCCCGCAGATAATGGACCGGGCTGGCAAACAGCATTCGTCAGGCACAGCCACTTACCTGGGCTGCGCGCGACGTGCTGAGCAATGCTAATAATAGCCGCTCAGCCAGACTAGCAGTTAGCCGGCCGCGATCCCTGACCCTGTGGCTGGCCAATCAATAGTCATTTACTCTCAGTCTCCTTTCCGCCCAACAGGGTCGGTTATCACGGAGCCCCCTTTTCTGTTGCTCAAAGGCTAGGCGGTGAGCCGGGAAGGGGGGGGGGGGGGGGGGGTCGGAAACACGACGATGAAACTTCGCATCGCTCTTTATCTGAGGCTTGTCATATCGAGGCAAAGTACCTGACGTCCATCTCTAGTACAGCTGAGGAGTTTTCCACCTCCCCGCTCCGTGGCTTGACTACAAGTACCAACATTATTACATGGCCGGATGGGGAGATGGAGATCCAGTGGAGAGATGATGTTGATGATGAGGAGCGCGTGTGAGACGGAGGGAGGAAACACAGGGAACAAACACTGGAGTCTGGAGGAAAAGACAGCGCCATAAATCCCTGTTCATCATCTCCGCTCATGCGGCACACAAGCAATAATGGCATTCATTTAGCTGGCGCGGCGGCCCCAATGGGACGCGGCTTCCTGTCGGCCGCAGGTTGGCATTAGCCCAGTGCACTTATATCGTTAAATCGCTCATTAGTGGCGGCGTAAACGACGTAATTTGATTTAAGGAGGCAGTATCACTCCCCCAGAAAACAGGTGAGTTGCACAAATACAATTACACGGCAACAATGACTTCAGGGCGGCGGAAATGATCAAGGAAATCCTCAGGCTGTCTTTACAGGCAGCGCCGCGGTCCAACTCGCTTAGCTGCGTCCTCGCTCACAAAGTCCCACATCGAACAAATGTCCACAGTGATCTGTATTATTCTCTACCACCACTGTGAGGCTGAAACATGTTAAAAAGAGTCGTGTTCACGGGACTGACAAAAAGCAGAGGACAGTACAAGCTGCCCGGGACAGGCCCGTTTTCACTAATGTGTTAAATTTCAGTCCCGCGCCTCATGAAAAGGAAAAAAGCCAGAGACGATTAGTTCAAGGCACGCAGCGACGCTGTCATAAGTAGTCCTTCAGAGCGAGACAAGAGGGACAAAGGAGTACGAGGAGTAACGCAGAGTCTGGATTCTGTGTTTGCCCACTGCTAAGCGTCATAAACGGAATGTGTTTTTTTTTTTCTTTCCGTTTGACCTCGGCTAAATGCGTGCGTATCTAAATATGCCACAGAGAATGAGAAATGCGCACACACTGCTCCCTTTGTGCAGCAGAATGCTACTCCAGCACAGTAAGATAGTTGGGTTAGGACACGTATTGAAACTAATTGATTCAGGAATCCAGTGTAATGTGGAACGAGGGAGGGGGGGTTGGATACATTCCAAACAGCCTTTACTCATTTGCATCTGAATGGTCACCACCATTAGTATGGTAAATATGCTGTAACACCCCATAAGCACATTCGAGATGGAACGCGCGCCAGATTGGGGTCGAAGAAAATAGTACAAAAAAAAAAATAGCACAAAAAAAGTTGCGCCCTCCCGCACAGACACGCGAACCAAGAACCGCGAACCAATGCTCGCATAGGCCTTTTGTACCTTTATTCCATCCCGGTCCTGAGGGGCTTTTTCCACCCGTCTGTGTAAGCAAAACTGACATCCTTTATAAAAGATTTATGAGTCCAAGATGCAAACGATAGAGCGTGAACCCCCCCGGGTGCAGCCTCTTCCATCTGTGAAGAATCACCGGTTCTTAGGTGGGCTAAAGCTCTTGTTCCCTGCCGGTGTACTAACAGGCGTGCAGGTCGGGGGGGGGAGATAACGGTAGGATACTGTGCAGGCGTACAGCCTCCAGCAGACATTATGGAGTTCTCAGGCGGCTGACAGAGCCTTCTACAGTCTCTGGCGTTGCTCGCACACTCAGCCAGAGGTGACTGCGGGAGGTAGCCGATCAAAAAAAATCATAATAATCTGCCTTTGATGTGATGAATCATTTTGCGGCGGTTCACCTGGGTTTTTAGCTCCACGCTGACCCGGGGAATCAGTGCAACTCTCAAGACTCTCTGTGGGAGATTTTCAAAGAACTGCTACAAATCAGCAGAAAGTCAGATCCTCCAAATTAAAAAGGCGAGACCAACAGGAAGCGCCGTGCGTAACATCACACACCAGGAGGTGCGTGTTAGGAGTGAAAAAAACAAATGCGGCGTGGTGTAGAGAGGAAGCACACACAGCTAGAAGTGGGACAGCTCCTCCTGTGCTGCTGCCAGCTCCAAGTAGGAAATGGGAGGGAGGTGGGGAGGCGTGGGGGGGGGACACGCAGCGGCCAAGCCAAGAGGCGAAAACAATTTGCAACTTCAACAGGATCTACAGTGGAGCAAAAGCTTTTACATCAAATCCCAGGGAGCACCGACCAGATTACAGCTCTACTCCACTTACAGGTTAAGATCAACCCCCCCCACCGAGGGCGCCAAGTCAGAGTACGGACACGGTCTCCCCACCTGCGCCCGTTTTGAGCTTCGTTCTGTGCCTCATTCCACTTGTTATTCAGATAAATGAATAGCTGCGCACTGTTGCCTTGACGCAGTTGTGCTCCTGGAGGGGGCTCATTGAGCCAAGTCTCCCACAGGAGCAGTACCAGTAAAACAATGGTGCGCTTTGTGTGGGGATTCTGCTTGAGCCCCCCCCCCCCCCCCCCCCCCCCGGTACACCCCGCGTCGCCCTCCCTCCCAAGTGGCCTCTCTGCACCTCTCGCCCTCCGTCCGAGAGATAAGCGAGCGCTGGAAGAAAAAGAGGTGTCACACTTGTTGCTTTTATCAAATTTTCTATTCATCCCCCGTACAAACTTGATACTCCTCACCATGACCGGCCTTAGCCCCCCCCCCCCCCTCCTCCTCACCCCCAAGGGCTGCTGTAGGCTTAAACAATGGGCGGCTGTCTCCCAGAGCCGCTTGCTAATATGGGGGGAGTGCATTTAGTCCGTTCAGACACTTTTAATTGCCGACCTCGTTCTCACGCCACGCCCCCGCTGCCGCTTTGTCCCTCATTCATCACGTCTGCTCCCGGCGAAGCAAACAACAAATACTGAGGTGCCGGCCTTGAAACACAAGGCGGGTGTCCTATCAGATTTTTTTAAGGCGCTGTTCACAGTTAGTGGGTCCACACAAGCCTGTTTCTTAGGTCCATTTTGAAAATCTGTTCCTGCTAACAAAAGGAACAAAAAAAAAATGTATTTTCAATCCCGCTCTATTGTAAAAAACAACAAAGCTGTGCATCACAGCGCTCAGCAGGTGAAACCTCCCTCCTGTCACCTCCTGCCCGCCAAGATCGCATATTGTGTTTTCAGTGACGCCGACGTGATTTTGGCCTTCGGAACAAACAATCACACAGAGTAGGAAGTGGCGAAGAAGTTCACGCTCGCAACATTTGTCGCGCAGCATCCCATTTTATTTTCTCCATCCACGCCAACATGACATCTTCAGCTTCATCTGCTCTGTAAAGTGGTAAACATGAAACAGCCCATTCTCATGTGGACCACCTCAGAGATGGAGAGTATTCACAATGTGGTCAGCTTGTTGTGTCCTAAATCGTGGCCCGTTCGCAGACATTTCTACATTGAGGAGACACTGCGAGACAAAAGGGGGCTTTGGCCTGATCGTTATCATGCTAGACAGCGGAAACAAGTTCCCACAGTGGCCCAAATGAAACGGGTGTCATTAGCAGCAGCTTTGCTTTGCAAAGCCATCAGATCAAGAGGAAGGTGGGAGCAATTATCCGGGAGTTAATTGTGCGGCGTGGTCGTTTCTCATCCACCTTTTGACCTTAAAGGTTTCCAGAGGAATGGACGGTCAGTCAGTGACGGGGCAGAACTTAAAAGTAATCCCGTCAATACACAGGTTCAAATCGATGGCTTCCTTTGATCCTCCCATTTGTTTGTTTCTGCTTTCCTCCGTAGGTTCGGTCCATTCACATCCAGCAGCGGCTTTAAGAGGGAGAAAGCAAAAGTCTGAAAAAGATGGCCAATGGATAACAGAGCGGCAGCAAAACTAAACGGGGTGTGAAGTTTAAAAGGCAAAGATACCATAGAGAAGGCAAGGAGCGGTCAATGAAGGATGCGACTGGGCAAGGCCTAATCTGGTGGATCGTAATCTCAACTCATAAACTTCTCAGTCTCTGCTGCAGGAATTTTGATCACTACTGTTTTTAGCCCTCACGATACACCTGCACACTTACTCAGTGGAATGCTCCTTGAAAGGCCACCTGGATTTGCTGGTCTCCCCTTCATCTATCCAACAACTCTCTTTCTACCTTTCCCTAAACTTCCTCTATGCCGCACAAACGCGGCTGGCTTTATCTCCCCACAGCAGGGACAGACAGAAAGGATTTCAGCTGAGAGAACAGCAACGCCTGAGCAAATGAAACATCAGCTCTCAACTCAGCCACTAGTCTCACTCGATTTTTTCTCTATTCCCATATGGGGAAAAGCAGCCTACCAAAAGTTAACAGCCGAATCTTCAGAGGCGGTCGTCATTTCAAACGAAGGCGTCACCGTGCTTCAGAGTGGCCTGTTGGTGGAAAGCTTCCCCACAACACCACACCGATTTTTATAAATGCCACACGCACCCGGTTAAGAGTAGCCGGCGATGCGGTCACGTCACATATCCGCGTCACGCTTACACGCCTGTGTGTGCAGCTTAAATAACGCATGTATGGATGTGAAGTACTTCATCACACGGCTGGCTGTTCCTCTATGCCCCCCCCCATCCCTTCCTCATGTAACAACAGGATATTAGATTAGCCACGTTTCAATATTTGCGTCTGGTGCTGTCTGCATTGCTTCCGGCTTGCCTCGACGTCCGTGCTGTGATCCCATTTAATGACCCTTTTGCTTTAATGAGTCAAACCGAGGTAAAAAGAATAAATTGTGCCCACGAGGCCTTGGCGTCAGCTACGGGAGAATTCGATAGCGAGTGTTACATTGTGGGCAGAAGTGGGGGAACAGGTGCTACGGGGTAATTACAAACACAGCGAGCTTTTAATTATGTTCTCTAGTATGAACCGTTAATGAGTGTGAACCTCATGCAAATAGCGATGTGTTCCCACTGTGTCAGCACACGTGTGCAATCACCCGGGCACACACACACACACACACACTCACACAGTGTTAAGGAGGGGGATTGGCAGCAGACATCTCCAGTGCAGTGCCTCCTCGTGGCTCGCAGCATCGATGGCTCTCCTCTCAATCCCGCACTCTTGCTCCACTGAGAAGTCCCGCAGTCGCCCCGGTAATGTCCGACCGCGCACGTGTGATGTTGCAGTTTGTTTGGAACAACATGTTGAAAACAGGCCCACAACCTGCACCGCCTGAGAACGCTGGGCTTTAATCCGTGCTACCCGCCGCCCTTCGGGCTCACCTGGTAGCCCCATCCGGCCCGGTGCGCAGGGAAGCCCTGATAATTGGTCCCTGTGGAGTTTTTCCCCCTCTCTCCGTTTTATTTTCTGCGTTTGCTTGTGGGCTTTTGTCTGCAGGCATGTGTTACGGTTTTTGCACCAGGGGTGGATACATTATTGCCTAAAGTATTCAGCCCGAGCCCAGTCTGGGAGAAACAAACAGCGGCGGCGGAGAGGCAGCGTAGACGACCGTATCAGCGTCCGCCCATCTGCATGCTGCTGTGTCCAGCTCGCTCGGCGAGGCTGCCTCGCTGCGTTACCTCGTGTTCCTCCATGTCCATTTCACTCGCACACTGTCCTCATGTCATCTCCGTCTCCCAGATGCACAATACAAAATATGTAAAAAAGGGACTCGCCCAGCCAAGCAGCAGGCCGTTCAGATTTTTAGAAGGCAAACAAATTAACTGAAATTGGATTGCGGAGGAGGGAATGGTTTTTCTATTGAAAATCAATGTTTGTGATTGGATGGCTATTGTATGTCTTAAGACAAGCAGGACATACAGTTGTGTCAAACACTGCGGTGGTGACACACAAAGAGAAGGCCACCTATCTGAATAAAAGAGAAAGCTCTCCTATTGACTGCCGCATCGGACGATGCTACACGGAGGAAACATTACGATCCACTGAGATTATCCAACCTGCTCACTGAGATTATCCAACCTGCTCGGATTATAAAAGGGAGCATTTCATCCGCTGCAGCAGTGCTGCTCATTAATGTGTATTTAATAGTTGTTGTTAAAGATTTAGTTGGGAGGTTTTGAAGTGGGGTTAGCTGTGGACCAGGAACTCTACTGTTGATGATGGCTGTCTGGGGGCAAGGTAAAGGAGGAAATACATTCTTCTCACAGCAGTACGTTGTTCTCTTTGCGTCCTTCCTAAGCCATCTGCTGAAGTTACTAACTCCTACAGTTCAACCTCAAAACATCCAAACTAACCCTTTAACACCTCACCTAGAAAAGCCTTTCATGAAACCTCCTCCATCATCAGAGGGCGCGTGTGTTACCACAGGCCATGATTTGCGAGGATACACCTCTCTTGGCTGCACGCATCATGTGACACAATGGCCTGCTGAGAGACACATTTTCTATAAAGACAGGCACGGGAGGGCATCTATGGACCTCCCGCGGTCTCCATTTCTAGAATCCGCTACCGTTTCTTGCCATCCTTCTCACCACTAATGTCTGTCCGCGCTCGCAGAGCACGAGAAAGGCTAAATATCAGCCTTCAAAGCACACACTGTCCCTCCACGCGATGCGGGCCATTATCGCGACGGCATTTCTGCTAACACAGAGGCGTGCATTCACAGTATTACGTCTAACGTAATTATGCACGCCATTTCGGAATGTTTTGTACTGCAGTGAATGGAAATGGATCGTGCGTCGAGAGAACAACCACATTACTGAGAATCCAAAGTGCATAACAGGAAGCCTTCAACGTGTCAAAAAAGTTCAGGCGGTGGATATTTTGGTTGCCGGCTGAGACGCTCCACTGCTCCGCTGAAGCCGAGCGGCCTCCAGTTGATAATCATCTGCTTTGTGGCGAGGAGGCGAGGGGAGATGCAGCAGATGGCACTGGTTTTATTTTGCTTCGGATGCTTTCTCTGAATAAGGAACGCACTACTGAATGCCAAGCTCTGTGGGAGAGGAGAAGCAAATTGACGCCGCCCTGCACTGCACTGCTCGTCGGGGAAAAGGCTATTGTGTGTGTGCGTTCCAATACCAAAGCGACAGGAGAGTTCTTCTCCCTCATTAATGCGCTGGGATTGTTCATCCTGACCTCACCCAATCTCTCACCAACTCTCGCTCGCATGCCAACGCTGATGAGAGGTGAATCTGTTGTTACCGCAAATAACCAGGAAAGACAACAGGAAGTCGATTAATGACTGTGTGTTTCAGTTACTGTTGGTTTTTCCGCCCTGAAAGGACTGTGCTCCTGCACAGCATCGTACGCCTCATAAAGAGATAGTGGACCTCATATACACACCTAGACTTACTTTTCCACTGTCAGCGATTTTTTATTACTTTAACAGAAATGAAACAGATTCAGACGGTCTAAATGTCACATTTGACCCAACGGGAGACTAGAGGGGATTCATTTCGCAGTAAGGGCCTCCCCCCATTGCCCATTTCAATGCAATTATGGTGATACAAAATTTAGCACAAGTATAATTCAGGTTTAACACAGTTGACCCTAACGGGCTGCCTGAGAATTATCTGAATGAAGTAACTTACCGTTAATGGAATATGTTTATGCGGGAGAGTGGTAAGTGTTACGATAGGTCAAAGTGCACCGCAGATAATGACGGGAAAGGCATGAGGAAAGGGCTGGAGTAGAATCCAGAGTAGGAGGGAGAGAGAGAGAAGCGCGGGATAACAGTACCTGTATCTCAGGACCAACAATGCACCTCTGCCGTCTTCTTCTCATTGCCCTCTGCTGTCTCACATGCGTGATACACAAGGCTGCCGTCCTTCATGTCCACACTCGGCCACAGTAATCCACGTAATCTGTTACCTCTGAGATCTCGCCGTTATCATTGGTTATCCACAGGAGCCCCTCTGTGCAAATGGAAGCAGGCGGTGGGTGCAGTTTGTTTCCCATTTCTCACATGTGGCAAATTAAACCCGAGTAGCTGAGGCTGGTGTGATTCTTTTGTGCTAAAAAGGAGCTGGGTGAATCAAAAGCATTGGATTCAAAGCCGTGTAGACCATTGTAAATGCTGTCCTACATCCCACAATGTGATGTCTGCAGCGCTGTGATGCTAATTTATACAACTATAGTGAGGTCATCATGAGGGGCAGGCGGCCTCCCCATGTGCCATCTTTCCACGCTGGACATGGACACCCGCCAGGCTAAATGATCGAGTTGGATGTCAGAAGTAGCACTATTACCCAGGGGCCACAGCATTCATGCTAATGGGCTGATGGAACCTAATCTAAGTAAGTGTGAAGTGTGAGAAAAAGGGCTTTTAGGGCAAGTGCACACATCTGAAGCAGAGAAAACGCGCTGGAAATTGCTTCATATTAAATTCAACATCGGCAAGTTGGAGTCCTGCAACTTCCCCCGTTTTGCTTTCACCGCGATGTCGGCGATCACCAGGGAAACTTGTGTTTGTGCTGCCGAGTCCGTTTGTCCTCACCCTCCCGAAAACCCGTCTGAGATCAATCACGAGGCCGAGCGTGATAGAGGGACCTGTCGGGGCTCACCGGTGTGGCCTTGATTCAGTAAAAACAAAATACACGAATCAGAAGCGTTCAACGGCCCGCGAGACAGGAGACCACACCAAAGTGCATTCAGGGGAAGCCTGCTCAAAGCGCAGGCCAGGGAGAAAAATGAGAAAGTAGAAAGGATGAAGGGAAAGCAAATTATTGCAAAACTAAAAAGAAAAGGTCTGCGAGGTACGGAAGGCAGCAGGAACGGCGCTGCGTTGGCCCAGCTGAGCTCTTCTCGCCGAGGCGCATGGCCGTGAGATGACAGGGAGGAAGCCCGTGAGATGTTCAGCATAGCTCCCCTCTCGCATCCTTCACATTACATCATGTGCTTCAGCCCATTTGTAATAATACCTTTTCTCCGATGTTGCTGTCGGCCATGTAAGCGGAGCTCAGCACCGCTCTGATTTAAATTCAGTCGGCATTTGAAACACTACATATGACAACGCAACTTAGCGCTTTCCAGCCATTCTCCAGCCATCACACAACCGTGTCGGCATTTAACCTTCCCACCAGCACTTCAAAGAGGCATCTAGCAGCGGGCAGCTTGGACGTGAGGACCCCCCCCAACCACCCTCTGCCCCTGGGAGGCCCCTGCCAGAGCTCCCACATCACGCGGCTTCCTGCTGTGCACCCACTGCGCTGCATACTGTACACGTGGGAGAGAGGTGGGCGCGCAGCGCTGCCGGCCACACCGGGCGCAGAAGAGCGGGGGTCAGAGGTCGGCTTTGCTCGAGCCGCATAATGAATCACATGAAACACTTTCGTCGGCACAGTGCGCGAGCAAAGGGAAGTTCAAAAGGGCATCGAGCAAACTGCTACGGCGGCGTACCATCACGGGAGGAAAATAATTGGCTCGTGCCGCATAGTAAAGACACATGGTTTTCCTGTTGCTACGGCGTTTCTCCTTATAACGACACACGCACTCATCTCATGTGAAACAACGATGATCATTTGCGTTGTCCTCATTTAAGCAAGAACAAGATGCAGAGATGGACAATGGCCGACTTGAATAATTCAGATAAGTGCATGTGCATAGAAAGATGCTGCCATTCCACAGCGGAGCGGTTGCTTACCGTACGAACCCATTAAGCCCCACTCAGCTCCGACAAACCTTTTAAAAAAGCTTGTTTAATGTCCAACTTTAATTAATGCACAAATCCTTTTACAGCAGTTATTTCTCTCTTCACACATTAACCACTGTGTCTTGGTAAACAAAATCAAATCACTGACATGATGAATCTTTGACTGCACCATGTGACAGGATTTTTCAGGGGAATCCCAGTCTTTTTGAGTGTCCTTTAAGTTTGAGAGGTTTTCTACGATCTAATGACCAAAACACTTGAGAGAGCTTGCCGTTGTAGACAGGAAAGAGCACGTTTTATCCGTGCGCCGTCGTACTGCAGCTGTACACCGGGAAGCTTGTTCCTCTGTGTGGGAGGGTGTCCTTCAATTTCTGCCTTCTGCTCCCTCTGAGAATTGGTTTCTCGGTTCATATCCAAAATGAAAGCAATCTGCGCTTGACTTTTCATCTCTGCATATCATTTATTTATTTATTTTTCAGCTAGTGTTCCATTGAAAACTCAACTTTAAAATGAAGCTTCTGAGTGAGACACTATTGGGACTTTCATTTCTGGGAGCATTTGGTAGCGTTTGTATCTCCAAAAAACAGTGGCAGTGTGTGAAAGAATACAGATTATTTTTGTTCCAGTGTTTAAAATACACACGCGTGCCACGTGTATAGTTCCTCCCTCATCGTACACTTTAAAAAAAGACAAAGTGTCTGTCTGGGTGGCAGCATTCACAGTCTGTGTAATATAACACATTTCATGTGCATTTATCTACCCTGAGGGATGCATCCATTAACCGATTCAGCCCTGATACGAAACACTCATATTTCCATCAGGCACCCCTGGCAGTAATATCGGGAGGATCCTGATGTTATCCAACTGCCCTCCAGCTGCCCCCTTCATCACCGCAGTGTTAGTCTTGCTGATGTGTCTCTCTTCCCTCCCCACACACACACACACACACACACACACACACACACACACACACACACACACACACACACACACACACACACACACACACACCTTATCACACTGAATGAATGGCCATAAAACGAATCCCCTGCAGGAAACAGAGGCGTCATCTCATTTAACTTGATTTACACTTACTTGCTGCTTGCTGCATAGGTCACACACACTGTGGCCCGTTTGCCATTTATTAGGGTGCACCATTAATGCACCATTAATGGACCGAGGCAGAGGGGTTAAACAAGTACATAATGAGGTTTACCATGCGATTGGGGAAATTCCTTTAAATTGTAATAATCCAAGGTTGTTTGTTTACATTATTTAAGATGCCATAATAATGAGGTAATGGAAACTACAGTATCAACATTAACATACAGCAGCGTGTAACTTCTGCAGTAGGGAGCCTGTCGACACAGTCAGACACACGCATGCATTTGGCCCATCCTCACCACCACCTGCTGCTACACACAATGTCATTTATCTGAAACACGCCGAAACTCAGAGGCCCTGCGTGATGGCAACAAGAGATTTCACAAAGGAGTTACGCTAACTGGTATTTCCATCTCACCGTAAAGATTAGTGCGCTGCGATGTACAAAGTCCATTAGAATAACAGTTCAACGCAATTCAGACCTCGGAGGCGTTCGAGGGGAAGACAACACTCGACATCCTAAAGAAAATATTCAGCCATCAGGGTAAATTATGCATACAAATGTGCTACAGGTTCGAAATAAAATGCTATGTAGATTTGCCAGTTAGGTGGTTCAGGGTGCAGAGGAAGTAAATAAATAATCCTGCTTAATAATTCATTGAAATTCATGTTGCTTTGCCTCCAGCCTTGGGAGCATTTAGAATGCAGCCTACAAGGGCCTTGCTTCTGACTGGTGGTGTTTGGTAAGGTTATGGAAAGCAGGGTGGGAAGCTCAAGCATGCAGGCGCTCATACTTCCCGGGATGCATACTTGTATTTCTGTGTTCCTGTAGGAGAGCAGACATACATGTATGTTTACCGCGCACCAAATATTCGGTAAAAGAGTGAGAAAGCATGTCCACTGCACACATCTCATCCCCTGTTTGCAGTGTGAAGAGTTCACACAGAGCTTGAGGCTGGGGAACGCACTGAAGTTGGGGAAGATGGCAACTCGGGCACAGAGAGGACTGCAAATTGGATCCAAAAGTCTTCTAAGGGAGAAGATAAAAACCGGAGAGGGGGGATGGGCTCAGTGATCCATGTATGATCCATGACTGATCCCTTAGCTTGATAGAATTACACTGGCAAATAAAATGATCTTGTCTCAGTCTGTCAATCTGCATGTGTGTGTGTGTGTGTGTGTGTGTGTGTGTGTGTGTGTGTGTGTGTGTGTGTGTGTGTGTGTGTGCTTAGATGCTGGGTATTTGGTCACTAACATCCCTACAGTATGTGAGGCAAGCATATGGATGCAAACAGTTAAAATGATGTGCCAAGAGTGGCTTCTGCATATTAAAAGATGTGAATAACTGGAGGGGGGGGGGGGTTCGATGATTAAGAGACTGCTGTGAAAACAGCATCTTTAAGTACTTGCAGGGTACAGCTTACATGTCAGGAACCGCCAGTCTCTGGTAATGCTTATTAACGAGACAAAGTTCTTTCTTTGGCATTTTCCACCAGTCGGCGGCTGAGAAATGAATGCAAAAATTTGATTAAATTATAGAAAAAAAGTGCATGCTGCGTCGAAGTATTTATAAAGATTGACTAGGAGTAAAATAACTGTTACATGGTTTGACGTGAATGCTGAAGGCAGGCCCATAAAAGGCATTAATTGCACTACATTTAACTGACTGAACCTTTCAGCCTTCAGCCATTTATTTTAATTACTTCACACTTTTCCAAAAGTGACAAAAATATTTTGGCAAGACAACTATAAATGAGCTGGAGTGCAAAATTTGTAAACTACACACAACGTATCAAGCATTCCGGATGTTCAACAATCACAAGCCAGAGTGCAGGGAAGCATTTAACAGTTCTACTTCATAATAAAACCAAACCACCAGAACAGAACATATTGTCAATAATTATCGCCAAGTCTGAAAAAATTCAACCTAGGTTATGAATGGCACAGTTATGCTATCAAGTCTAAGGGCTATAAAGGTGATGTTGGCCATGATATTAATTATGTTTATTGCATGGGCTGTGTTTACTATGGGCTACATGTAAGGCAGAGCTAGTAAGCCAGGCTAAGTTGAGCTAACGGGGCAGCAGCAGAGACCTGTAACCTACAGCCAATAACATTTTGAACATAATAAAGACAACACTGTGTGTCACATAGCCATGAGAGACTATTAATAATAAGAGTTGTGACATTTAGATCCCTTGTAGACCATAAACAGGTTGACTATATTATTAAAAACCAGAGGTCAAGTACTTTAGCACCGGATGGAAATTAACTCTGTACATCCTGATGCCGAACACATGTTAATTGCCTCCATAACCGTCACAAAGATTTAATCTTTACTTCTTAGTAGACACGGTTGTGCAGCTTGCTATGTTAGCCGCACAAATGACTGCATTGATGCTCAGGCGTTCCTCCAACACGCTGCAGGGCCTCAAGGTGGAAGAGGGTCTTGTATTGTTGCCAACATCCACCCTGGTTGCACGATAATGAGCTCTACGGGCCCGGAGCCTGACCCCAGCTGGTGCAAACATCGTCAGGGCCAAACCATCATGTGGTGTTGCAATAGATTCAAATAATCAAGGAACGGCAAAAGACAAAAGATGCAAATCGAGCTGTGAATCACCACGTGGAATCAGAAAACCTACCAGATACCCACGGACGGCGGATGTTTATTCATGCCAGGTGAGTTATACACAGCGGGCCTTGTGGCCCTGAAGGGCAGCGCGGCTTATTCAAACAGGACGTTTAACTGGCGGCTTCAAAGTGTTCAGCGCTCTCAATGTCTGGTTGCAGTGCAGACGGCCAGATTAGAAATGACTGTTCAGCCTGTAACCTGCGGGCTGCAAATCAAAAGCCTGCTTTGCTTACGCACGGACGCAAGACACTGTGCAAATTCCGTCGGCACAATAATCTCTCTGCTTAGAACAAAAGTATGCGGCAGCGATAGCGGAGCGCCAACGCGACAGAGCTGCTGTCCGACGTCTTTCATTCGTCTCTGGCAGCTCTGACATCATTCGGCTCAGCCTTGGTGCTAGATTGGTTGACAAAGCCATAAAGTTGACGCTGCATTTAAATAGGTGCGCGGCTGGAACAGCCATCTTTCACTCTGCCGCAGCCCTGAGGGTTGTAGTCATTATGACGCGGCAAGATGGCAGCATCCGTTTCCCCTTCCTTCTACGCAGGCTAAATGTTCTCTCCACGGCAATAAGAAGGCTTCAGTTAGTCAGATAGCCTCTTATTGTCTTACTGTCGGGTTGTGGTGCAGAGCTCCAACACTGTCACAAACACCCTCCCTCCCTCCCTCCCTCCCTCCCCACTCCTCATCCTTTGTGCCTCTCTTGTCTGTTGGTTCTCAGAACTATTATTTTTATCTGAAAACCTATACGAGGCAACGGAGAAAAAAAAAAGAGACAAGAGATAGAGATGGAGAGGAGGAGGGAGCGGGGAGCAGGGGGGTGGGGGAGGAGCACAAAGAGAGAGACGGAGTGGAGCAGGGGAGGGAAAAAAAATGTGATTCTTCTGAAGCTGTGATCGATGCAACCAGCATGTGTCTGCGTTGCACGTTGCCAGCAGAAAAAGGACGGATATATTGATTTGCTCCCATATTTCAATGAAAAAAAGTGGGCTCTCAACCCCAGATTTTCATCTGTACTTCCTCTGAATTACCGGCCTCTTACAAAGTAAAGACGACGATGCCAAACGTCAAGCTTAAGCATATTTGAAGAAAGAAAAAAAAAAAAATCTTTTCATGCAGAGACAACAAAAGACATGTCTGTGAGTGCAACTGGGACATTTTCGACGTGGTAATGATGCTTCACGTGGATTCCTGCCCGTTGCTGGCCAACAGCTGTAATCTTCCCATGGGTATTTGCAGTGCACGTCTGTCCAATCGTCAAACCGGTAGAAAAGGGCATGATGAGATCATTGTTTTTTTCTTTTGCTCCCTGGCAGGCAATCCGTGTGCCACAAATGTACGGGTCTGTATCAGGTGGGTTATCATCATGTAAAACAGACCCATCAAGAGGTCAAGGTTAATAGTACAATGGCATGCAGGCAGAAACAGGGGCCTCTGCTACTATGAATTAACGTCTGGTGTGTGTGTGCATGTCGGCAGGGTGTGAGCTGCCTATGTTGCCTGCTCTTGCGTGAATGCAGCTCTAAATAACAACCTGACGAGCACGTCGCGCTTAGTTTGGCGTCTTAGTCTTTGAGAAAACTTGATTCATTAGGGAGGGAGTCAGAGGTTATTTACAGAATTTTATTCATGGTAAGAAAGCAAAGTAAGCAAAAAAAAAAGATGACATTCTTTCTCTGTTATCCCGAGCAGACTGTGAGAGAACAGGATATCGATAGGATTTAGTCGCGGCAACTCCACGGCAGAATATCCCGGTCAGCAAAGCATATTTGCAGATTTGTCCGCCTCCCACACACACACAAATCTGCACCACAACAGCATGGTCATCTATCGAATCCTAGCCAGAAAGAGCTATTTCCAACAAACCGTCTGTGCAAAGTGGGACCGAGTTCCCTCCGCTCTGGGTCACGATCGTTGCTTCTTCTACAAAGTAAGTCGATCAATGCTCAGGAGGCAACGCGGTGTTAGCAGAAATACAGGTGGAAACAAGATGAAAAGAATCATCTTCTTCCAATCCCTAATTGAAAAGTGACTCGAGCGCTTCAAATGAGAGGAGATGAGCTGCATAACAAATAGTTCCCAGCAGTGGGCATTCCCAGGTCACCGTGCATGAGCAAATAGGCTTTATACGTCAAAATTGAAACAATCAAATTCAAAAAGCACTCCTTGCACGCCGGAGCAGATGCAATCCCCTCTCTCTTCTTTCCATCATGGAGTCAGGATTTGCGTTTCCATTTTGTTTTATGGTGCCATCGTTTCCCCAAACCGTTTCTTTTATGCGCCTCGGAGCCTGGTGAAAAATGGCAGAGAAGCTGTATATCTTTCAACATCAAGGCTAATCTGCAGCTCTCACACACACACACACACACACACACACACACACACAGCGTTTAGGTGCTGCTGTGCGAGCCATGTAGTTGCACTTCTTCATCCGCTATTTAAAAACGGCAAAGAGCAGCCAGAGTGAGACAATCCCGGAATAAACTCGACTTGTTCTTGGTACATTTTTTTTTTTTAATCCATTAAAATAGATGTGAGCAGTCCCGCTCCAGTGGCTCCCGATGCGGCGTGATGCGCTCTCACCCAGCGGTTGAGTGGCGTGACAGCGCTTTGCTTGCCACATTGTGAGCGGGGCAACGGGGCAGCGATCAGGAGTGCAAATCAAGAGATTTTAAACCAAAAGCTGCCGTTCTGAATATCAACACAGAAAAGCGCAATTTGATAAAAGCTTTCACCTCTTTAAGGTTTCAGCTGTCGTGTGGTAAATGTAATGTTACAGTTAAATCTCGAGGCCGAGGCGTTTCAGAAATGAGAGTTGCTCTTGAATATGAGAAACCAGAAAACTTTCCTCCCTATTTGATTGACAAGTGTACAGCTTTCTTGCTATAAACAGGTACACCTCCCTCTTCCTCTTCCTCCTCCTCCTCTGGTTACTAATGAGCCGTGAGATTGACAGCTGGATTAACAGGCTGGTTTGTAATCCTTTAATTTCTCCATTTAAGATAATCACTCTCTGGATGGGGCGCTGCCTTCAAACACATGCACGACATATACTGCGTTTGCATATGAACAAACAAAATGTGTGTTCACGCGTCGGGCGAAAATGATCAAGAAAATGTGGCAAACACAAGTGGATGCATGCGACCTAATCCAACATGGATTCCAGGCTGAATTAATCCCATAGACACAGTGGAGCGGAGGCGGCTCTCTGGCGTGAGGCTTTTTTGATATTGGACGTTTGTAGAACCAAGGCATCTTGACAGTGCAGCCAATTAATTACGGCGATGGAATAGCAGGAGCCCCGTGGCTCCACAAATGGCTGCAGCACAGAGTAGCAGCACAGAGCGGCCCTCCGGAGACAACTTCACCGGCTCAGAAGGATCTATGTGCCCAGTCCCGCCCAACGTAAATCATTTGGATTGGGCCGTGTTTTTCATCTCCGCCGGTGCCGCAGATTGAGGACATGAGTGTTGGAGAACATGAGAGGTCAAGTGGCAACGCAAGGTCAAACCCCCCCCCCGGCCGTGAATCCATCACTAAAGTGACACTTTGGGCGGCGCGTCGTGGTGGAAGCGGGAGCATTCAGCTGAGCAAGGTCGAGGTTCTGGCAGCTCATCGCACGCCGTAGGATGAGCACATGGCGATCAGCCTGTTGGCGGTCTTTTTAAACAGGGGTTTGATGGCGTTGAAATGTCAGATAGGCCTGTTTGCGTTGGTTGGATGGTGACGGTGAATGATCCAACCCGCTTTACATTGGTAGTGGTTTGACGCCGGCCAAGTAGCCAAACTAGCTGGTAATCACATGGGTGAATGAAAGTAAAATGTCGTCTATGCAGCGTGACATTTCTGGCTTTGTATCTCCCAATCTATTTTATTTCTAGGAGGAAGAACTCTCTCAACAGCTCAAAGCCAATCGCACCTTTGAAGAGCCACAATTTCAGACTGATAAGGGAAATGGAAAATTTTTTCAAACTGAGATTCTTTCCGCATTTCCTTCTGACAGGTGAGGCTGGAGTTCTTGCGCTCTTCTTTTCACTTACTCTTTCAGCCCGATCTCTTTCTCCCATGTGTTAATTTGAATTATAATTAAGCATCCAATAATCCACCGTGTTGACACTGAAGCGTGCAAACGAGCCGGATGACATGCAAGTGAATAATTGGAGCTCGAAAAAACACCACAACACTGAAGTTTTGATTTGTGTTTGGTCCAACACAGTTACACTTATAGCTTAAAAGGTGAAGCCGCGATCTAAAAGGTGAAGCCGCGATCTCCTGGTGGGGAAATTGCTAATTTCTGGAATGCAACAACAGAAGCCAGCACAGTGTTGATCCAACCTACCGATCGTTGAAGGTACATCGAAATGCTAAGCGCTAATACGCATTGATTGTGAATGAGGTGGCCAATTAAAAGAATGTGTTTGATGACTAATGCAATTGGTATTCTCAGAATACAAGGCCGCTGAGAGTAGACATGGTGTTTGTTTCTGTGATAGCTTCTTTGATGTGCATGAAAAGAGGCATTCATCAGGAGGGTTTAATCAGGGCCTGAGCCAAATGAAAGTTTCAAAGAATTCTTCTTCTTATTACTTCTTATTAGCTTACCCTTTTCCCCCGATGATTGACCTGAAATTTTACACACAGGTGCTAATTCGTATGCTCTTCAAAAAAGTCAATCATGGTATGCCATTTTGAATTTTGTGAAAAACGTTTTTGCAAACTCCTTCAAGACGCTACGTCCGTTTCTCATTATTGGCTGACTGCCATCAGAAGTTATTCAAAGTTTTTTGATTTCTCATTGGGTTCCGAAGTTACGGACCAATGAACTTCTAAGGGGCGTGGCTTATTCTAAAAGACTTGTAACTTCCAGACGACCAGGCCTATCCTCACCAAATTGATATCACATGTTCGGATGACAGAACATCCCCAGACATTTTTTGAATATTTGAAGACTGATGGGTGTTGTAGTTTATCGCTGAATATTTGCACTTTGCCAGTTTTTGGCAATAGTTTTTGGATTTACAAACGCAAAAAGCAGCCCATCGACTGCTTTGATCCAGGTGCCCTCAATCAACATCACAGCTTTGAGACAGATGTGCATATCAGCAGAATATACTTTAAAATAATTCAATTTGGTGACTTTAACTAAGTCCACATCCTTACTGAAGAGAAATCATCCGGTTGATATAAGAAACAAAGGGCAATAACTGATTTATTATTCACTTGATGAAAAGTGTGTTATTTGCAGTCACTTGACCACCGCTCTGCTGGAGACTTTGTTTTGCAGAGACACATTCAGTGTGTTCAGTTTGCAAAATATATCTGTCAGACCAGATCAGAAAGGTGTGTACTTCACAAGTCAATACTTCTCTGTGCAGCAAAAGTTGCGTCCCATTCTTTGCCTGGACTGAAAAGAGGTGATCTTACATATTTTGTTGACGTTTTTATTCCATCCTTGCAGCAAAGTCTGTAGCTAAGTTGTAAGGTACTCTGATTAATAGGCCATAGACCCGGGTTCGATTCCAACTTGCACTGCATTATTTTTCTCTTATTTTTTCTCCTTTTGATCACGTGTCCGGCTGACCGCTGCCCGCAGGCCACAGCTTTGATCCCGCTGTGCAGATTTCTCCTCCATATCAACAGAGAAGGCTTGAGATTAATGAATCAAGTCGGTCAAGTTGGCTGTGACCGACATGACTGGTCATGTTTAAATGCTGGTGTTCTGCAGAGACCCATTCAATGTGTTCAGTTTGCAAAATATGACTGCCAGACTTCACAAGTTAATATTCCTGGTGGAGCAGAAGTAGAGTGAATAGCTGGCTGAATGGAGGTGATCCTACATATTTTATTGACGTTTTGGTTGTAACATTGCAGACGGTAGCTTAGTGGTAAACTTGGATACAATTCCCGGTTGCACCAGTTTATTTTTCCATTGTTATTTTTTCACTTTTTGACTGTGTATCCGGCTGACCGCTGCCCCCCCAACATGCAAGGCGAAGGCCCGTTCAATGCTGTTGGTTGTAATTTGCAGTTTCTAAAAATACGCAAAAGAAAAAACTTTAACCTTCTAACCTTTTTTTTTACATTAGTACAGTAGTTTCTAGTTCCTCCTCCAACGAACAGTCTTGCTTATCTGTTTCTCCTTTTCCAAGGACTCTTTTGTCTTTCTTCTTCCCTTATAATAACCCCATGATTTAACCCACAGCTCTTACATCCATGTGAGCTGGCAGTTGAGGTCTGAGGAGGTCCGATAAAATCTCTGTTAGCTCCATTTGAAGGTCAGAACTCAGGGTGCAATGAGCTCACCCACGTCTGTTCTGTCCGTAAACGTAGCTCTGCCGCGTGATCTCAACCAGCAGAGGCCAAAATAGGACTGTTTGGCACAGCCTCCCTTGTCCTCACACGTCCATGTGGGGACAAAGCAGTCCCGTCTCACAGTGGACACCCGATCATAGTGCTTTATCATCGGTGTCCACTTTCCCCTTTAACTACAAAGTGCTAAAAGTAAGTGCCCTCGTTAGTGATAATAAAGAGCTACCTAGTCCGGGTGGAGGCAGTAGAGGAGTGTTTTTCATTTTGACTCTAAAGCTGTACAGGGCTTTCTGCTGTCATCGGGACACCATGGAACTGGAAAGTGTACGCGACCCATCCACCAAGCTAAAGCTAAAGCCAAATCCAGTACACAGTGAGCGCAGCTCAGTGGAGATCGGTGCAGTAGAACTAATAAAATTCACATGGAAGCCCTCAACAACAGGCAATAAGATTTCCGCCAAAAGATGGTTTCCCGTCCATCAAAATTCATCCATCATTTTTTTTTTTTTTACTTACTGCCTCCAGAGAGAAAATGACTACAAAAACATTATGAGAAGGATTTTGTAATGGCTTGCACTATATCTTGGGTGTCTTTGCTTGACGGAATTGGCTCAGCATGTATGTCGTGTTGCAGCGAGTTGGAGGGATACGGCAGCGTAGCGTGGTTTGGTAAGAAGGCAAGTGAGATAAGAAGAAATGATGTGGCTCATCTTCTGTACCTGTATTCTATCAGCTCGCCACACGCTGCAGGTCCTGGCTGCAGAGATGAAAGACTCTCTGGAGGACAAGAGGGATGTTCGTGAGTCACAGGGAAAACGTCATGCCGCTTATCAAATGCCTGTAAAGTTAATCCCACAAGCCCCCCCACCTCAGTTATTGGTGCCGGACGCACTTCTGAAAGCGTTGTCACTTTGGATAGTAGGTCAGCAGTGGTCCACAGGCACAGTGAGCTGGCTGTCTCAAAGCAGATATGGCTCCTGGCCAGATAGTCTAATTGGGGTCGTGTTACATGTCATTTCGCGTGCGTAACTTTTAGAGATGGAATTGAACAAAAGGAAAATCCACGCCGAGAGCATATAGCTGATGGGAGGCGTGATCCTCCTCCAATTAATCTTTTAGATTAAAGTACAGCGCGTGCGATTTCCTTTTAACTGCAATTGAAAGAGCCACTTTTAAATTAAAAGCCATGGGATAAAAGGAAGCCCACCCCCCACCACCCCCACAGAGCGAGTTCATCTCCTCCTGATTCAGGGGAAGACGCGAGGACAGAAAGAGAAAACAAGCCGTTATCTCTGAAAGGGCCTTGCGGAGTCGAGGCAACAGAGAGCAGATATTGCACGCTTGGTTGAGGAGCGCTGACAATTTGTGATGCTGTCTGCCACAAAACATTTAGGTATCATCAATATTTTTCTTTTATTCTCATTTTGCCCACAACAAAGTGGTCGTCTACTGCATTTCTAAAACCAGGCGGTGAAAAACTGAAATTGATTTCTCTCTCAAAACAAGCTTTCGCGAATCCAGTAAATCCATCAGAGTCATTTCCTTTGTCATATAATCTTGGCAACATGAAGCCAAATATTCAGTGTCGACAGGCAGGGATCTGGAATCCCACGGAGCTGTGTTGTTCGCTGTCTCTCAGCACCGGCTGAGGGCAAAGGGTGAAACTCATCGCTGCTGGCTTTTCAAATATGCGTTGACAGTGACTTAAAGAGACACCTTCATGACTGAACTGTATTTCACATCGCATCCCTTTGTCCGTGTTCCTGGGTGTGTTCCTCCCCCCCGGTCTCCCAATCGCTGGCCAAGCTCTCAGACAAACAAACATCTCCATGGGAGCATGGGATGATTTATTCAGAGATTTGGGAGTTGGTTCAACAAAAGGTCTTTTATGGTCAACCACAAAGCAATAACAGCCGTCTTAACCTGTAAAGCCAGAAAAGAATGACCCGAGAGGTCCTGCACTGAATGATGCATTACGGTTAATAATGACCTTTCAAGCCTGGTGGAGACACACTACGTCACCAGAAGGGCGACCATTTATGGAAAAGAGGCACGGTTAAAGGACAGTACCAATGTTTTCTGTCGATGATTTACTGTTATTTAGATCATACAGGATCATTTGTGGATTCAGATCAATCCCCCTCCCTCCCCTCAGAGATCAGCCCCAAAGCAAATGCAATTTGCCGAGTGCCCCAATGACCTAGAAGTTGAAGGTGTCGACCATGAGCTGCAACATCACCAGCTTTTCTCCGGCTAGGGAACTTATGTAGCTTGTCATCCAGCATTTCTCCAACGCAACACGTTGTTTCACAATGATTCCTTGACGCCAACACGTTCAAACATGTAAAGCACTGGAGCGCCTTGGACAAAGGTCAACACAATAGAAAGTGGGGAAAAAAAAACCATATGGTCCTTAAAGCCGACTTAATGTTAATGCTCAATTTTCTTAAAATGAACTCCAAACGTTTCATATGAATGACAAAAACAAAGTAGCGACACACGATCCAAACAATCAAACAGAGTTAAAGCAAGTCCACCTTCCCCTTAAGCTTCATGATAAAAGCTGCTGAGGTCCGCACATTGTTCAGCCTGGTTCACACTGCTTCACACTGCATCTGCTGGGCCACAGCTCCTCCCCCCATCGCTCACTGCCTCACCCACCAGGGAGACAACAGCCACAGACCACAGCGTCCCAGACCCTCCCTCATCTCATCCCGGGCCCATTTGTTTTCTTGGGTGGTGACAGTTTGGGGTTATACATATTGTGGCATTGGTATTAAAAGCTTCCAACTGCTTTGTATCCAACTATCTAGAGAGCAGACCTTCAGCGAGGCCATACCCCCCCACCCTCTCACACATTCATCATTGCATGAGGACTCAATGTGAAGCTGCTGCAGCCACCATCCCCCCGAGTGGCCGACTGGGAGGACGGCACGGCGCTCAGATTGATTTCCACGAAGAGCAACAACAGGGACAGATAAAACCAAAGCGAGAGCAAAGCTCCAGCTCATGTCGCACACAAGGTAAATGCAACCAATGTAGTTCAATATGAACCCCGCGACGCCACACGTCACCCCCTTTGCCCCCCTCCTCTTCCAACATAAAACACACAGAAACGCGGAGGCACCCACATATGGTATCGGAGTGGACACATCACTCTGTTAACAATGTGTGGGTCGGTAAAGAGGAACTGAATGCGTTTCCAAATAAGGGCACAAGCCTTGCGCGCCGAGCCCCTTCACGCCAACTTCGCTCCCCACCGACCGGCTGCACCGTCCTCGTCAGCCTCTAAATAACCAAATAACCTTTAGAATAAGCCAATTGTCTCGCCTGCAGCAAACTGCTCAAACCGCTGTTAAAATGAGAAGACCATTTCCTCCTGGAAAACCACATTACACCTAATAATAGACAAATAGTGTATTAGGCCATCAAGGCAGAGTGTCAGGGGAGAGCTGAGGTTATTGTACAGTGTTGAGCCGTTTTCCGTTAAGTGTGAGGAACGGTGCAGAAGTGGGTTAGAGGAAAGAAATAGGCTAAAGTGCAGATTTAGCATAATGTTGGGTTCATATCTAAAACCAAGTTGGGAAAATCTGCAGACTGAGGAAGCAGTCCTCATCCTAGAGGTTAAAATATAACGTGTCCTATGTTCAAGAAGCAGATCCAGTTCACGTCTATGGTCTTGTCACACAACGGGATGTGAAAGAGGGGGATTTTTGTTATTTCCATTGTGAAAATCCACTGTTCTACCAGCCAACAGAAGCGACACGCTAATGGAACTACAGCCCAATTTCAAATGGTAGGAGATGAACCTCACAGCGGATCAGCACACAAAGCCAATGACGAAAGAATTCAATTCTCGCCAAAAACAGAATAGAGAATCATTTTTTAAAAAGGCCGGATCATCTATCCAACCCAGGTGAAATGCAAGTTTTGGGCAGCTGCAAAGATGCAGCGTCGGGACTGGGCCATTTAAAGGATTCTGCTTTGTCAGCGTGCTGCTTATTCAATCTCAAAGAAAACGTAATTCTCCTGCAATCAGCGTAATTTAGTTGTACATTCATGAGTTAAACTCCCCATTAAGTATCTTGCACACCGGCTGTCACGTCGTGTTTAATCAAATTCCAAGCTTGTTTTAACCCAGGCATCATCATCATCATCATCATCATAACAACTGACTCTCTCTGCTTGAACACATGCACGTCTGTGCACAGGATGAGCTGCTTATGTTCCAAAGAGTGTTGCGACCTTTTTTTTTTCTTTTTACCAGTGATGGAGAGCAACGTGCCATTATACATGTCACACTCACTCGCTCGCTCGCTCACTCACTCCCACCATGAGGTCTGGGGACACATCTGGATCAGGGGACATAAAGAGCGGCGATCCAGCAGCGGCGGGCTCACCTTTGAGAATGCTCTTGCCGTGTAGAACGTCTCTGGAGACGATCACCGTGTAGAAGTTCTGGGAGAAGCCGGGTCTGCACAGGGCTTTGAGGGGCTGGCCCGCCTTGCTCCCCTGGGGGGGGGGGGGGGGGGGGGGGGGGGTAAAACAAGTCGGGTTGTTAAGCTTTGGTAAAATCAAGTGCAGCGGTTAGAGTGATTTTGGTGCAGACGTAACCGCACACAGTACTTTCACAGTGTTTAGTAATAATCCCCACGACGCCCATATGTGGACCAAAGTGAAAACGATCACACAAGTCACGACGACGTGGTGGATGGCACATCATAAGAAGGGTGATAGCTGTGACTAGCAAAGAAATGTTGGACCTAAAACCTCCATCCTGTGTGCTGAGAAAGAGAGAGAGACACGAGAGCAGAGTGAGTGCATGTGTGACAGAGTCCAAAGAAACAGGCAGAATGCTCTCAATCACACATTTGATGTACGAGCACAATGCACGTTCCTCCAGCAGACATTTCATCCCCCTAAAACGCCTCGTTCGTCACACGTCTATTCCTGTTGTTCATGAGGGAAATGTCTTGCACTTTGTTGCATTGTACAGGCAGCTCGCCGTTTCTCTGACACGCACAGACACCTGCGAAATGAAGCGGATTTTAGAGCATTATTCACTAAAGTTAGAAAATAAAGTAAGGAAAGCTTTCCATTCCTTGTCCCCTTAACATCACCCTTCTTAAATGAACGAGGAGTGGTCGGCTGAGCGGTTCGTTAAAGAAAGTGTGCAGAGAGGGAGAGATGACGGTGCGTAACGAGGAGTCCTCTGCAATAATGCGCTGCAGTTTATCAGGGCGAGAGGATGGAGCGGGTCGCGCGCGGAGTTGCAACGGACTTTTTTTTTATCGCCTTTTTTCCGGTTTTGTCACCGCGGTTCGGACTGAAATATTCTTGACTTTAAACGTCACCAAATGAGCTTGATAACACACACACACACACACACACACACAGCAGTGCGGCACCTCCACCGTACAGTCAGTCGGAAAGAGCCGTAGCAAAGAAGTCATCTTACCGAGGATGCGACCAGAAGTAAGGTGCACGCGAGAGTGACGCAGCCACCGTTCATCTTTGCAAACTCGCGTGTAACGGGCGGGGGGCAACAAACCGACTCCGCTCGCCGCCAAAAACAAAAATGAACAGGGAGAGATGAAGTCTTCTTCGCTAAATACACCTCAGTAATTCCCGCAGCGCTGGTTCTTCTTTTCGGGTGCTCAGCGAACGACCGTCCCTACTTGTCTGGCGCAAAAGTGCCTCTGAGAGACGGAGGGTTCGCTGCGCTCCGTCCGGAGGAAGCCGGTGCCCATTGGATGGCGGCGTCACTACGACCCCTCCTACCGCGCGGCGGAGCGGGCGAGGCTGTGCGCGCGCGCTTAGCGCTCAGACGACTCCCTGTGATGACGGCCCCGTGCGTGAGCTGGACTCTGGGGGAGGAGAAGGGGGGACGGGGTGGGGGGGAATATATATGTGTATGTATAAAAATGTATAAATGTATATATTAAAAAAAAACTTTCCCCGAAATATTAGATTCGTATTTTCACTTCAAATGGAGCAAAGGTGGGTCCGATGAAGAGGAGTCCCATCACGTGTCCATCAGCTGACTGGAGTCTATTTCACACCCCAGTTACCCCTCAGCCGGGTTATGGGCTTTTTATTAAAGCTGCGATGAAAGGCCGCAGTGGGATAAGAGTGCATACGCTTCAAATGAAATAAAAGTCCAACGAAGCAGGAGCGCGTGTGACAATCTGCAGTAAATGTGTCCCTGTGGTTCAAATATTTAGCCATTTGGTCAGGTTTTGAGTACGTATTTTGGATAGAAATTGATTTGATTTGTAAGGTCTTTTCATCTTAAAATCGCTGTGCCGAAGAGAAGACTGTGTGAAACCTTGATTTTCTTTTCGTTTATTTGAAAGGACACAATTTGGATTCATGAAACGTACCCATTAAGGCTAATACAGCTACAGTGGCTGAACAGTTGTCACATAAAGCTGTAGAAAAAGTGTGAACTGTGCCTTTAACTGGTCACCCAATTTAATAATGTTGACATTTCCAAAGCCTCAGATCAGTCACTTAATTTCCATATCTGAGAGGTCATGACAATTTAATCCCATCAAAAGGAATATGACAGCATTGTAGTGCCAATCAACCCAAGCCTGCCACTGTCACTGCCATTCACAATGCTGCTTTATTTCCACCGCTCACTCCACTACACCATTGAAAAGCTGTCTTTTTCTCTCAGTTCCCTTCTTTCGGTGTCTTTCCTTTAAGCGGTATCTTCTAAACAAACTGCTTGAGGCTGATAATTAAGAAGTACTCCTCATCGAGTTCACTGCTGCAGATCAGTGGGTGATTCTGACCAGAGGCCAGGATTTGTATTTCATTTTTTTTAAGGTCAGAGATTTCAGAAATACACTTCATTCGCCTCCCCTCAGGACATGGTGCTTTCTGTTTTTATTGTTCAGCCTGGAAAAAAACTTGGCAGAGGAACTATACAAATACGACGAGGATTCACGGTTTATCCAGTGCAGTGGCTGGAATGAAGGGCGTCACACCTTTTGTATCAAGCCACTGTCATTTCCTCACATGGGACCAAGCAACTGACAGGAAGGATGGTAAAGAAGGAAAGGACGAATTGTCTCAGTGTTGACGTGCTGTATAGTCACACGTCCCCGAGTGAAACACACCCAGCCAGAAGTGTTGCCCTATTCTTTTTTTGCATCCATAAGTTAGTTATAGTTAAACTCTAATTAGAACCGACCATGTAGGGCACAAAGTCACCCCAAACCCCCCCGCCCCCTCCCGGCCACCCCGTCCCAGCACCGCCTGCCTCCACAAAACAATGATATTCATGAAATTTGTGTTTTGCTGAATTAGTAACCTAAAGAACGGCTCGGCCGATTCCCTGCTCAGTACAATTTCCGCGTGGCTCGAAGGTAGTCTGCCAGTTTCGGCAAGCAAGGAAATTATTCCTCTCGAGTATCGAGCATTCGCCTAATAAAAACACCATCTGGGCACTTGAAGTGAATTGGTTTAAGGCTGTTATGAATTATTAAGCAAATCCTACAAAATGGGTCCCGGTTCTCTTTTTATAGTTGGTGGGATTACCATCGAAACACCTTACAATCAATGCTTCTCCTCCTCAGTCACTTGAGAGTTCTACGTTACTCGGTAGAATCTCACCATTTCTTTATTTTTCTCTCTACATCCCTACGCGTTTGGCTTGGATGGACACAGCAGACCACATTTATTCAGTGGCAACACTTCTAGTTGTACATTTTGCTTTACGAACAGCAGATTTACACACTGGGGTTTTTTTGTATTGAATTTATTACCAAAGGCACAAAATGTGTGATGGCTCATTGGGAATTTAATGATCCTGCTTGGATGAATTAGAGCCAACAAGTACTTGATCACTTAGGTCTGGTACCGGCATAATTAGGGAAGACATCTGACTTTACTAGAGATTTATCGACGGATTCATGGATTAGTATTCATGATATACTTATTTTCATGATTTACTTTTTGCCCATTCAAGTGAGACTTGCACATGAACTGACAATACTGATCATAGTAGAATATTTTGCCATCACTCGAGATATCAATAGCTTGGACCCGGATGAGCTAACTGAGCTATCACACTCGGCCCCAAGCGACACGTGTACATCAATTATAGTCTCATTATGCTTAATGGGCTTGTAAATTGCAAATGTTATTTGTTGGTATTGCAGGTTTTTATGAATACCTATGTATTTAACATGCTGGTGTTGACCCTTCACTCCTATGAAGTCAGACAGGTTGGTTTGACTTATGTAAATGTAAGCAATACTAATGGCAACATTCGTAGTTTGGTCAGGCTCTTGAGAGTGAGGGAAGACTATGTTGGCGTCAAAGGAAATGAATCCAGGGTTAATGACACGGTTGCGGTTCTGAAACTATCCTCATTATGGCTCAGGAAACACACATCGTCTGTTCATAGGAAACAGAGGAAAAAACTCCTGTGTTAAAGTCTGATCTTTGTTGACCCATCCATCCGCCCCGACGTCCTTCCTCTGTGGACATTTCCGGTCTATAATGAATGGACATCCCCCTTCGGTCCCATCATAGTTATTGTGGCAACATGTTGTTTTTTACTGAAATGACAAATTCTGTCATTTCTGTCCTGGAAATGAAGAAAATGTTTCCACTTATGTGATGAATGTGTTGCACAAACAGTTGTAGCTTCTTGTTTTTTACAATGAGCCATCATATTTTGACCGAGTGAGTTACGTCACAAAACTAGATATTTGAATATTCCCACCCTCTCCCGTCCCGTTTTCCAATCACAGCCTGTGGGCGTGGCCAAATGAGCTGCAGATCATAAATATGCAATGAGCAGCAGAAAACAGCACACTCTGAAAGGGGCTGAAACAGAGGGGAGTGGAGGGAGGTAACAATCGTTTCCTACAAGCTATTTCCAGCAAACAACTTCAGAAACATGTTTTCTGGAACTCAAAGACCTATTTTAACTTGTTGAAAAATAATCAAAATATGGGCCCTTTAAGCATTATATTTGACTCATTATATATAGTCCAAAATCAGTTGCCACGCAGGCTTTCCTTCCCGTTCCCCTACGGCATCCTGTGTTTTCAAACCTGACACAGAAAATAAGACTCCCTTAAAACCCTTCATTGTGAATAAAATAAGAACTGCGTTAAAGAAGAAATGGACAGAAATCCTCTTGTGAACATTACATTATATGTCATGTGTATGGTACTAAATGACTTACAAGATATACAACGTTTACTTCATAATACAAAAATGTATATACTATCTAATGACACGGCAACTATTGACTATTGTACCACTAGTCATGGTCGCACATAATCATTTCTACCGCTAGGAGTGCTTTTCTGCTTGAATTCCTAACGTGTCAGAGGGCAAAAGATTTCTGAAATATTTGGAGGCTTTTTGAAGTGGAGGAGGAGGAAAAACAATGTTGCTCTTACTATCGATGGTATGAAGAGATTTCCTGTTCGACCCTCTATGTTTGTATGAGCAATGCACACCGAATCAGTGGAGTGTGTATTGATGGGCGCACTTCAGTATTATCGCGAAATCAGGCTTTGAGCATTATTTCTCCTGAAGACCTCAGGTCGACGCAGTTGTCAGTGTCTGAACATCAAGTGGATGCACACAGAGAAATGAGCGTAAGGGGAAGGTAAGCTTCATTTATCTGCAATACAAATTCAGCAAAAACTCCTCTCAGGCACTGCTGTGTTTTTCCTCATGTGTTTTCCTTAATAAATCAAATGTTGATATGTGCACGACCAAAACACCCAAAGACCACAGGAGGCAAATGATGACCAGAGTAAACATTCACTCTGCACCGTGAGAGGACGTACAACAAATATGAAGCAATTTCACCCATGATCTGATTTCTTAATTTCGCTAAGATTAGATCATATTTCAGTTTCAGTATGCTTCAAACACATTAAGATCCTTCTGTGCTCAACAGAGAGCAGGCTGTGGAATTAAAGGAGAAAAGAAGTCAGTAGACAGTGTTTCCCTTAGGAACAAAATATTACACCCCTGTAGTCTAAAAGTAACGGCACCAGTGGCCACGATGCTCTCCACATTTAACACAGAGATGTGCTCCTGCAGATGCCGGCAGGTGAAACCTTTGGAATGCTGTTTCAACAGTCCAGGATCGCCTGATAGGTGCACTGAGGGTGGCTCGACGGTGATGGATGGCGGTGGGTGTCATTTGATTTTTGCTGGAACTGGAACATCAGAATCTACTGCGCCTAATTAACTTCTGTCTGTTTCCACTTGGCAGACCTCCGCAGACACGGGAAGCGAAATAAAGCTCCAAAACAGCTCCCCCACAAATGTCTTCACAGGCAATTTATATGTGTACTGGATTGGATCAACTCTTTAAGAAACACATTAAGATACTAATAATCTGCTTTTACAGTTAGTTTCGTGAAGAATCTCTATATGCTGCCTGTCAACGATCATCCTGGGTGTAAGAAGCACTTCAATAATGTGGCACGTACATGAGGTAAGACCAATGTTGGACGTACTGACATTTAGGTAAGCAGGTTTGGTTTGGTTTGGTTTAGCAAGGGCTCCATTCAAAAAGTACAAGGCAACTTATAGAAAAACCACGGCGTGCTGTAACTTGATAGTACAGGACCTTTGTGCCCATTGGACTGTTAATAGGTGATGATTAGACTTAATGTCAGAACCAAGAAGTTATGAAAAAAGGTTTTGTGCCGCCTCGGAAGCATTTCAATCTGAACTTTATTTGGTCAATCTCAACAGCCAAAACCAAAGACATCACTTGAGTCAATTTCATGCAGCTCCCTTTGGAGGCCGAAAAGGTCTTAGAACACGCTGTTCACCTATGCAGACGTAAACAGACGTGATGTGTAAAACCCCTGCTCCCCTCTCAATGTGAGACTATAATAAATACGTGGACGCACTCCATCAATTATTCACCGGAGGTTGATTTGTGTCTGTGTGCACTGATATTTCAACGTTCAAAAATATTCTTGGAAAGCTGATGTACTCTGAGGCACTATAATTACTCTAACTGTGTTGGGCAAATTCATACTTGCTTCAGCAAAGAAATGCAAGCACAGCTTTTACACGACTGCATCGCATGGCGCTGCATGGGGAAGGAAACGGGGCTTAATTAATAAAAAGCAAGCTTGAGGAATGTTCTTTCCAATATCTGCAGCCCCACCAGTTACAACTATCTCTGAAAAAAATGCAATAACACACAAAACTGTTGTGTGAATAATTTAAATGCAGAATGCATAAATAGTGGATTAGGCTTGATTTAATTATGTCTGTGTGAAAGCACAACTTGTCGTTAAAGGAACACCGGCAACCCAGAATGAAGCAGTTCAGCACCCAAGTGGCGCGGCCCTGCAAATGAGCCGAAAGGGGGCTTCTGTCCAGATCAAACTCCACCAGCAGCATTTAACCGGGCGCCAGACGGAAAGACAGGTACAACAGGCTCAGCTCCTCTCTCTATTGCTACAGAAAAATTGGCCGTCATTCTCTCACAGCAGTGTATCCAGCCTCATTTTCATGGGAGCCACATTGTACTGTTTACTTTACAACACAATCCCTCTGTATTCACCTTTGCACTATTCACCACTATTCATCGGTGCACAATAACAGCTGATATTTGTTTCACTGGTACACCGGCTCTGTGCAGCGCCGGCCTTGGGGATACAGAATAGAGTTGGACGTCTGTGCGTAACCATTGCAGGCGTTTCCAACATTCTTCGTCACAGAACGCAGTCAGCACATTAGTCTTTATCGATTCGTTGCAAGCAAATACTAGGAAATTGCATATGAACAGCTGCATTACCATGGAAATAATGCTGCTTTCCAGTTGTCTCCGCCCGAGTTGGAAAGTGTAAACTACCCAGCTTTCTTGCGGCATTTTGCGCAATGAGAGTACCCCGAGCATACGACATACAAACATACGACTCGCCAAACAAAGATGTCTGCGCCCACATTTCATGGAAGTTGATATGAATTGAATTTGTATTTGTACTACGTTGGTCGCTTTAATGTTGATTTTAAATGCTCTTACACACCTATTTACATTGCTGCTTCAGTCCGGTCACCAATGTATGCAATGCACGGTTTTTCTGTGCGTGCAATACAATGTAACGTTTGGTTTTTCGGACAGGTTTGCTAAAAGGCTACGTTGCTAACAATAACAACAACTAGCCTGCCACTGCCCCTGGTGGCTCGAGAAAAACGCGACTGCACTTGTAATAGGCGAAAATGGCAAAATATTACTGAAATGTAAGACTTGCAATAATGTAATTACTTAAAATGTCAGTGTTTCTGTAATACCTCTACATTATCCTAAAGTCGCTATAGGATTTAAGAGACAAATGGAAAGCAGCATAAGTCGGCATCTGGGAACGCGCTGGCCTCTCCGTGGGCACTCCCGAGCGAAAACTGATCACGTCAGATTGTGCAGAGCCGCTATTTGGACCCTGATGACACGGGCCTGAGCGAGAGCAGATGTAGCCAAGCTGAGAGGGAGATGGGAAAAATGTGAACTGATTGCAGAGTTATTCTCTGCGCGGAGGAGACCAACAAGAGGGGCCAACAGTGAGCTCGGTCTACACGGGCTGAATGGCTGATTGAGTTCGGGCGGAAGAATGGGACTTTGCGGCGACGGAAGGGAACACCCCTTTCATCCGCAGCCATCCACTTCCATTACAACACACCTTTGAAACCAGCAGCACATAATCACACCTGAAACCTGATCAGAGGAAGGCGGGTAGGGGGGATGGGGGGGAATTGCATTATTCAAAACTTCCAGCCATGCAGTAAGCGAACAATGCATTGCAAGATGTAAAAGTTTGACGATTTGATTTATGCTAATGTGACTTCTCTTTTATTGTTGTCCCTCGCATTCAATTCCCAGCTCCCATAGTGCAAGCGCTGCCGTCTCCTTAGAAAACCGTGTTCTATTTGGAAATGCTGAAATTAATGGATTCCTCACGTCAAGAGCCGGCAGCTGCACAGCCTCCTGTAGCCCCCTCACTGGCAGGACAGTTAAAAACTGCGTGGGCGTCATACATCTTACCATACTTGCGTTTGCACTGCCCTCTGTGTCTCCTTCCAGGTAGAGATATGAAATATTGACTGTTCTCGTCTGGTCCCGCAGCCCCCACCCACCATTTAAAACACCACCCCCAGCGACTCTGCTATCAAAGTGCTGGCGCAGCAGAGTGCAGAGGGGAGCGGGAGGCAGATATATGGGCAGGCACGCATAAGGGGGGGGGGGAAATATGTAAATTGGTACGGGAGGGAGAGCAGCGGTCGCAAATTATGTGTAGACAAAAAATCATTGTGGGCCGCTGTCCAATCAGCAAGACCTGTAATAATTGAGAGAATAGGAAGATGTTGATTGTAATAGTAAGCAAATGCCAAGAGAGGAGGAAAAATTAGACACTCATGAAAAGGACTGAAAAAACCTTTCCAGTGGCGTGAATGTGCATCTGAGGCGCACTGAGGGTGCGACTACACAGCTGATTGTGCAGTAAGTGGTAATTATACAGCCCGGCCTGCAGCCTGCTGCTGAGTGACGGTCTCTTCTACTCGCTGGCCTTCCCATCTCACAGGAGCACAGGAGGGAAGACGCAGCGGTGAGGCTTCGACTGTACGTGTATGAATAAAAGAACATAAAAGAAAACACGCTCACTCTGTCATTAAGCTGTTCTCAGGACAGCAAATACAGCAGCGGGGACAAAGGCAGTTGTTAGCAGCGGAGCTTTTCATTCACTTTGTTTTCAATTGAAAATGAAAAGGGGACAAAAGGTAAAGCTTTTGTGTCAGGCGGAGGGATGATGACAGGACATTAGAGATACACTGCAGCTCCTCGCACACTTATATGAGCCTGAATAGAGCAGAACAAAAGCTGTCAGTAGAAAAAGACCTCATCCGGGGAAAGAAGCAGGTGACAGGGCTCAACACTTACCGTCAACCGCCATCAGCCTCTGCTTGGGAAACATCTCTTTTCCATTTCATATTCAAATGTTTTGAATAATCAAGATGTGACATACAAGAATAAACGTGTTAATACCGTAAGAAATCAGTTACCAAAAAGGGGAAATTCAATTCCGTGAAGAGAACACCAACAGGGCAGCTGTTGGTGTTAAAACTTTGGTTTTCTGGACCTTTTGGTGTCGATTCCCATCACAGATCCACTGCGACACCAACACACGTGTGTCCATTGTCTCCCCTTTCAGAGATGACCTTCAGTCGGTTTAGACTCTGCTGACACAGTTGAATCCTCTCACACACAGATGAAGAGACAACGCATCCAGCGCCTTCAAAATGTACCAAAGCAACATCTTCCTATTCTCTCAATTACCACAAGTGTTTGTATTTTGGGTCATGTCCTTTGATGTTTTATATGTTAAGAAGGACAGGACTCTGTGAGCCATTTCTCCAAATGGTTGTCAATGGCAACCTAGCAGCGGTTGCTGTTAAAAGAGAGAAAAGCAGGAGAGTGAGGAATGTTGTCAAAAAATATTGTCAGTATCAATTAACTGTTTGAAATGGCATCGATACTAATTTTCAGCAGTTTGGACAGCAGCTGCGCTTCCTGCTCTTTGTTCTCCCTGACAAAGTACACACATCGCTTATCATATTATCGAATTCATAATATTGTGCTCCGCTAATTCATCTTCGCGGTATACGTATTGATGATTTAGAGCCAGGACTTAAGGTGGGTTTCATTTTTGTGTCAGATGTGTTGTGTCTTATTGTGCAATCAGGATTAAAATACAGACAGTTCAGACTATGAATTACGATTTTGGTGGTCTCTGCAGACCGCCCTCCCAATACAAATATAAACTTATATTTCCTAATCATTTAAATGCATTAAATCCATTCTTGGGATGGTGAAAAAACAAAAGCTTGGCACCTTTTACTCCCGCTGCTATAATCAAACAACAAGGGCATCTGTTTCTGCCGATATTGATCATCAATGGTCATCAATCCGTATCAGCTGCATGAAAGAAGTTGTCAGGGATCTTTAGAGGTTATTTTCGCTCCCTTTTATTTTGTGCTGATCCCATTTTGATCCGATCCGCGACTCTAATCCGAGACAGGATTTGGTTTTATGATCCGTTGCGCCACTAAGTTGTAGCGTTCCTGGTTCCATTCAGTTACTTCAGTGAAGAACTCTCCAACTCAAATCTCAGTGAAATACTTTTTCAGAAAGTAAGGGGTTTAGAGGCTGCGTGTCCTTTCAACCTCCTGACTCCGTCTGTCCATCTCGCAGTAAAGATGTCAGGAGAGTCTTTCCCCTCCTAACTACGACGGACACAATGTTGAGACAACCAAACTACATTAAGGAGACAAATGAACAATAATACTTAATGAGTCAGGCATGTGGCCAAAAATAGTGCACAGAATTAACAGTCTGTCATTTTACTTGAGTGCCCACATTTCCTCTGAAACACGAGCACAATGAAGGACAAAAATTGCAGAAAAATAGCGAATAACATTACGTCGCATTTGATAGATGTGGAAGTTAAAGTCAACAGTACACTTGTCGCTAATGGCGCAAAGTGATCTGATTTACCGCTCACTGCACAGTATATTTCAAGACTCTATTATGTGGGGAATAAGTGAACAGTGGAGCCTGAGACTCATTCCATAACACTGGTAAAAGGCCATTTTTACAGGTGACATTTTGCCGTGTCAGAGCGGGGAACGTGTGAGTAATGACAGCGATGACAGCGTAAGTCCAGTCAATCGGCGTACACAACACCAGAGGCCATGGGCAGACCCCCCCTCACGTGCCTCACTTATATACATTGGGAAAAAAGTGGTCAAAAGAATGCAGTCATTAAGTTTCATCTATGAACCCATATCAGCTAAATCAACAACCATAAACTGTTGCTATGGGCATCCTGTCACTATAGTGAACAGGATTTTATAACGTGTGCTGCAGCCAATTTAAATACTGTACGAATTGTTGTTCATCTTCTTTAGGGCTGGGGATGAAAAGGCGCTTTTAGCTTTATAGTGAACTTTATGTTTATTTTACCCCGTACCCTAATTTATGATGCTTCATTCCTTTCCTCTTTTGCATTTTTGCTTTTTTCGGTTTAAAGTTCCTAATTGTGATTTCTTTGATCATTTCTTTTGAAGCAGTTGCACACGAGGCTAGATAACGATACAGACCAATAACAATCGAATATAAACCCTTTTCCTTAGCAATTGAATAAGAACATTAATATGAACTGTTCATGAACTGTTCAACACTGCTTCTCATCTGATCCATTACCTGAACGTGGTGACGTAAGTCTATGGTCTCAGTTGTAAACCATAAAGCAGCACTTCAGCTTCAGGGCTCACAACGTGAACCCCTTTTACCCGATGGATGTGGTGCAATAATCCGTACGCCTGAACATGTCGTCAGCTTTCAGTTGCTAGTGTCTTCTAGTTGCACGAAACCAAATCGAAAAGGCTAAAAAAAGATGGGAACATCCAAAATGAACCACAGTTACGTATTTGTATCACTTTGATACAATATTTGATAATATATTATTCTATTTTGACTGCCAGTGATGGTGCAGTTGCACCTACCATGCAAACTATTTGCCGATTTATTGTTGGTTATTTCTAAGTGGGAAAATTTGTAGCTGGCACAATAACGTGGCCACAATAAGGAGTATTTTCCTGCTCAGTGCAGCCATCTTCACATCCCCTCCGGTTTGACCCACTGTCAGGTGTTCATAGAGACATCACTTCATTAGCTGTGGATGACGACGAACACACATAAGGGCCCACCATCTGCTCCCTGAGCCTCGCCAAGGTTAAATATTCTCTTGGCGAGATGAAGAGGAACGGGGCAGTGAAACGAGTAAGCAACAACGTACAGAAGAAATTCATTAGGAGAAAAGTAATAATTTTATAAGCCATTTAATGGCAAATGTTCAAGAACAAAACTATTAAATGCTGCAACCGCTCACTGGAAGTTACACAGGATGTTTTTCCTCTTCAAAACAAATGTGACGCGTATATGCATACATAAGTGTTGTGTGTGTGCACAAGCGAGTAAGTGTGTGGAATTACTCACCCAAGGAACTGCAATGCATGAACCAGAAGCCATTCATTTCTCTGTCAAAGCGTTCATGTTGTTAAATGCATCCGGGCGTCATGATCTCTACCTTGATCAGCGGCGTTGCAGCCACCAGGTACGGCCCCTGCTGGAAGCCAGTAATTGCTGCGGAGGTTTTCTGCACGTCAACCGCTCACCCCCGACGCCGGGGTCGCCCCAGAGATGGCGGGATTGGCTAATTCGGCTAATTACCCTGGCAGATACTGATGAGTTCTTCCATTAGCGGGGTCACCCTCTCTTCCCCGGGGTCCCGATGTGAAAAATGCAATCAGATTATAGCTGTGGAATGAAATTTTGTTTGACTTCACTTCTTATTTTGAGGACTAACAGAAGCAATAGCTGTGGCTTTCTGGAAATAGTGTGGTAGGGGTTGGGGCTTAGGCAGTGTTATTTAACTATCAATTGAAATAAAAATATATATATATGTATATATGAAAAGTGCCGTGGGGGAGAAAGAGACATCTCTCCTCTGAGAAGCCAACTGCAGCACATCAATCTTGTTCATGGCCGTGTGCATGTTCCCCACTACCGGCACACCTTTGTGCGGACGGAGCCTCCGAGAACTCTCCTCCTGCCTCGAACTGACAAGACGTATTAAAAGCCATTATGTTTCAGGGGTGAGGAGGCTCAAACATCAAATTATCAAGAGGCTGATTTAGAGACATTTAACTGTCGCTCATGGACACAAAAGGAACCGGTGGGGGTTTTTTTTCTCTCAATCTCTCTCCCTCTCGAGATAGAACAATTTCCTGGGACCTCTACTGAATTGCATTATTATGTCTACATTTCAACTGTCATCTCGGCCCTCATTAGGAAGACATCCATGGCATCTAATCGTGCTCTGGTAAAAGCGTGTGTGTGTGTGTGTGTGTGTCTGTATTTGTACAGATAAGTACCTGTGTGTTTGTGAGAAGGAGGAAAAGCATGCACAGGTAATCTGCTGATCTCCTGACCGATATCAATTTACATGAAAACCAATTACAGTCGAGGCTGAGCGAAGAGATGCAGAAGAACGTGTCGCAAGGAAAAGGCAGAACTGAATTGATGAGTGCTGAGATGCAGCGCAGCAAATGATCTGAAGGCCTGCATGCTTTGATAAGACTTTCTCCTGCTGCTGGAGATCAGAGTTTGAAAACGGTACTTAGTCTGTGCAACATCCCACATCCCGTTCATTCAGCAAATGAGTACCTCTTAAACAAGAACATATTCCTCTTTTGTTTGCCTGTCGAAGAATGTGCAGATTTTCATATGTGACGCACGAGGCAAAATGTCAAAGCAGGCGGTGGAGAAGGACGTTCGTCTTTTATCCTTGACTTTGTCGGTATGCGAGAAATGTCATTCAGTCTACCTGTTTATTCAGCATGAATATGTGTCTCTCTTTAGAAAAGCTTCTCAACGAGGCGGATGGGTGAGACATTTTCACACGGCTCTTGAGCAAGACAAAGGCCCCCACATCCCTTACACCGTGCGAAATTCATTCCATAATTCAGCACAAAACCAGGCAGGGTTTAAAGAGTTTGTCTGTTAAGGAAAACAGGAGAAAAGGCCCGTGTTTGGCGTCATCTTTCCCCGAGCAGGAAGGCAGGTGGATTGGGCTCAGGTTTAGAGCGCAGGGGTTCACTAGAGTTTCAATGTCTTCACGAGAGGGAGTCAGGGGAGCAGGGAGAAGGAAATGAGGGGAGACAGGCAGTGCTCTCTGCGGTGAGCCTGTGACTCCACCTGCCCGCCTGTCAGGCCCGGTTTGCTGGCTGTCAGGCAGCAGGTTTGGGACGGGGGGCTCTCACACGGAGATGATGGCTGAGGAGACGGTGTGAGGGACAGGTGAGCCGGTTTATGCAGATCTCCGTCAGGTCAGGAGATGGCTGTGACTGGGACTTCAGCGGACACATGGTCACACCAAACGCGACCAGCTGGTGACCTTAAGTGGCAGGCGAGTGCAACGATATAGTGCAACTCAGAGGAAGAGGTGAGATGAAATTATTCTGAAAATGGAAGGGCAGCTAATTTACGGCACTTTTCAAGTAAAAGAGTTCTACGTGAAAATAGTGAAATAAAGGCCAGGTCTGCAACCAACCATTATTTGAACTCCCAGAAGAGATCTACTAGTTATATTCATTTATTTTGCGCTATAGAATGTAAAAATGTAATAAATGAGAATTTGCTTACTTTGTACAAAACAGTTTAAAAAATCACATGAAATAACATGACCGCCTTTCATGAATACCATCCCCATCTGGTCACGTGACGTATTCTATTTGAACATCACATCCATCCTCGAGTCATCTTCATGTTCGGTTTCCTCCACATAGAAGAGATAAATATTGAACCGTGGAGCGATGCGGAGGGAGCGTGGGGGAGAGGGCCGCTTCGTGCACCCGCTTGCACGCACCCATAAACAACACACGGCAAGAAGGACAAACACCACACACCCCTCACACACTTGTGCCATGGATGAAAGGCGATATCAGGCCCTGTTTGCAGAAAGGTGAGGTAGGGGACACACTGTCAGAGTTCTCTAACACCACAGACCTGAGAAGGCAGACAGCTTCTCCCCTGTGCACGCTTTCTTTTTCTCTCCTCCTTGCACACCACTCCACACACTGAGTGCGAATCCCTGACCTCTATGGTGTGAAACGGGAGGCCGGGGTGTGCAGAGTGAAGCGAGAGAGCTGTCAGACGAATGCATCCAGCGCGCGTTTGACAAGACGGCGGTTCAGACGCGAGGCCCTCGTCGCACAGAAACAGACAGACAGACGAGGGGCCTACGCCCAAATCGGCCAGGGGCACGTTGGAGCGTGCAACGCGGCCGCCGCTCAATCTGCTGCTAGACCCGCGGACATGAAAATACGCCTCATCGACAATTGCCCTCATCCCCAGTTCAAAAGTTTGGAAACATTTATATATCTTTTTTTTAACAGACGCAAAGTTCACTCCCAATAAAAGCGCCGCAGTGGGTTTGTTAGTGGATGCATGTTGAAGATTGCTGCATCGCTACGTCGTTTAGTCATGATTAATGGCATCCAATCAGGTTCTTTCGCGCGGTAGCCTCTCACCACCCAGGGGGGTGTATAGAAATAATTTTCATAACGTGAAATTGATACCCACTCTCTTCTCTGCCTGCCTTTTCCTGTACATCTGACCTAATCAAGTACGCAAGATGAATATGGGCGGGTCATGTGACTGGGTCTTGATCGCGTTTATGCTGTCTCTTTCTGCATTGCAAAAGATTGCTAATCGGCAGTGAGTTATGGCAATAATAACCAAGCTCTCTTATAATTAGGTAATCAATTCAATCTTCTGTCAATTGGTCCAGATTAATGCTCCATCTTCGTTCCCCACAGGGGGGCCGTAATTGAAGGTTTCTGCGACTATTGACTTACATTGAGTAAACATCTGTTCTTTAATATTCTTTGTGGAGTGCATCCATTAATTATAATCGTGAGCGATTAACAGAGTACACATGTGAAGAAATATATTGGGATTAAGTTTATTCTTTGATGTACGAGTTGCCAGCCTCCCCCTCAGTATCAATCGCAATTATTTTATTTCCGGCTGCACTGCCTCCCAGCAGCGCTTTGCAATGTTCTTCAGTGGTAGCATTCAGAATAAACTCTCTGAAGCAATCTGATCTTCCAGCAAAGGGTGTTATTTTATTTCCAAAACAAACACTAAAACCACCTTTGCTCACTATGATGTGATTCGTTAAGCCCAAAGGAAACTGGGAGCTGGATTTCCATTGAACACCCACGTGCTCGGCCTTTTCTCTCCATGGAAATGCTGCAGCGATGCCCCCTTCAAAGATCCTCTGTGGCTCTGTGGCTCAGGGTTGCAAATCATTTGTAAAAGAGAGAGGAGAGAGAGCAAGCAGAGCTTCGTTCTCTCCTTCAGAGCGATGCATCTGTCCCCGAGGAGGGGAAATCAAGAGGATGGGGTCAAGCAAGGATACCGAACAGGCCTTCAGACAAGTCTGAATTTCAGGATATCTATGCCAACACAAAACCACCAAATTAAATTCCCTGCAACTGAATCCCCCTTTTCTCTGCTCCAAGACTCCCTCTCTTCCAAAGCAGGCAGAGGAAAAATCAATACCGTATGTATTGAAATTAATGTTCTGCATTATGCGTTGAAATGAAATCATAGGAGCAGAGAGGAGCAGAAGGCCTTTATTAACAACATACGCTAAAATCCAATTACCGCAGAGTTCTGACTCTTAGGTGGCTTTGCTCCAGGTGAGCCAAACTGCTGCCGCCGCGGATCGCTCGCCTCCCTCTCGATTGGCCGTCGCGGGAAAGAAGACTTTCTGGTCTGGACTCGTCGAAGTGGGCGTTAGCAGATGGAAAAAGCAAAATCCTCCTCATGGTTTGGTTTGCGCGGGTCCTTCTGGCTCTTGGTTTGGAATAATGGTCCCACAATGTCACGGGAAAGAGCGTGCACCAGGGACATTGAATGTAGAGAGGAGCCGAACAGCCTCCTTGTTGTACTCATCACTACAGGTGTTCCTGCCTGACAGGAGCTAAGGTGCATCAGTTACAAAGGCAGGGACTCAGACAATTCAAATGAGACTTCCCCTTAGACATCCAAAGTAAAAATATGAAGCATTTGAAGATATATGTCATTTTCTGTGCTTCTCAAACGGAAATGTGTCTTATTTAATCAAACAACCAGCCGTTGATTTAAAATGTGCAGATGCATCCGAGTGATTGATGTGGTGACGGGTGAGCAGGCGGTCCATTAGACCTTCTTCAGACCAGTATTTGGTTCTTATGAAGGAGGCCTTTAATACATATTCATATCAAAACAAAATAAAAGCATGAACTTGTCAGGCAGGGATGCATTTAAATACTGAGTAGCCCTCCTTCATTTCTTTCCCGAGGCAGGCTCTCGAGATGAAAGGTAAGAGAGTGGGGAGGCCACGTCTGGTCAAGCGATCTGGAAATGCTAATATCTGCATCCCTTTGAAATTCAAACACGTTGCCGTTGTCATCACTGGCTCCATCTTTGATACTTCTTTCTTTCCGTCTGCGTGATGCGCATCCTTTTGATGTCTTATAGGTAAAACAAAGCTACAATATTAAATGGTAACAGACTATATTTTCACATCCATTTGATCCTCAGGGACCAATGCGATACAAATGCAGGCTCCTTGTGTCGTTCTGCAGGGAAGAGTGCTGTGTGTCAAGTGAGGAGGGCAGTGTTCATGCTGGTAATGGCTCTGAGGATGTAGACGGCATCTTTTCACCCCCGAGAGGACCAGCGTTAACAAAGTCGACAATACATCTGCTTAAGTCATTCGATAACAAGTTTACTTGTGCTGCCAAAGTAAGGCCGATGCTTTCAGTAAATTAGCTCTATAGATTAAAGGCGGCCCATTCAGAGGAAGATCACGTCCTGTGTGGAAGCTCTTGCATTCATTATGTTTTTACCCTTTGCAGCAGAAGTAGATGCGGTTACTAGCCAATCGGAAACTTGCTCTAGACCCGGAATTTAAAAAAGTCTCAGACTGTGATCCTCCCCTCAGACAAAGGCTTTAGTTTACTTGCTTAGTTTCTCCGAGGATAGATCATGTTATTTGATCCCATATTTATATTCATATATATACATATAAACATATCTAGACCACAACGTTAAAAATGAGCCAGAACTACTGGATGAACTTATTATCCTTTATCACACAAATAAATGTAGGCTGTTCATCATCCTTTGATAACTAATGTACTTTAATAATATTTTTTCAGTGCCATTCGCCGAGCCTCCTCTAAAACTGCTTAGAGCCCCCTAAAGACTCCCACTTTAAAAACCTCTGCTTTCAACTACAGATAATTAATGGTAGTCGGATCTACCAGTCTTAAAAGATTAAACTCTTTGAGACGTCTACCTCATTATCACTAATGATGACTTTACAAGCTAAACTTCTTTTCTTTTCTTTTTTTTTCAAACTTCACCTAATTGTCACTCTTCATTTCGGTCGAGTGTGAACACTTGTACAGAGGAACATGAAACATGCTTGATATGTACGATTGGTACTCGTCTGATGGGTCTGCAGCTGTGCTCTGTGTGTCCCTTAAAAAAAAAATGCAATATTACAGTAGATTTTCAATTCAACTTCACTGGAATTGTAAAATTGCACATTGTGTGCATGATACAGTACATACAACGCGTGTATATGAGTATGTACAAAATTAAAAGTGATGTAACTGTCTTGGCCGCCACAAGCCACAAGGATGAATGTGCCACATGTATGTGGGTATGTACGTAAAAACACATACATACATGCTTATAGCAATAAATGATACACCGAATGAACAGCTGGAGGTTTGACAACAACATGGTTTATAAAAAAAAACAGTTATTCACAGACCCAAAGCATTTTTACTGACGTAGTGGTTAAACAAATTTGCTTTCTATCTATTCCAAGCGGTTCCCGTGTAATGCAATGGGGATTAGGGAACGGCAGCACTGCTTTGGGCTGTTGTCAGGACTCAGAAAAGTCCGACTCCCCGAGGAAGGAACATTTAAAAACACTTCCTGTCTTCGGGCTGCTTTCAGAAAAATGAATGACAACCTGGATGACCACAAACACCGACAGGCCACCGCATGGGCGGAAAACAGTTGGGGAAGTTGATGTGGGGTTTTAAATATTTCAGCTCACCAAGGCGTCCTGCTGCCAGGCGGTTATTTTAGGATTGCCCGGAATAGACGAGGCCCCAGCTCATCCAGAATGCTCCATAATCACAGGGTGTGCCAGCTATCCTAACACGCCATCTGGGGTCCGGCTGCAATGATTTCCTTATTAACGATCACAGCATGGGGACCAAGAGGCCAACGGGGACAAGAAGCAACGGGTCTCTCCCTGCCAGGACACTGGCCCAGAAGAAGGTCTCACCGACTGCATCTGTGTGTTTATGTGTGCGTGCGTGTCCGCGTGCGTTTCCTGTCATAGCAGGTGTGAATTTGGTGCATTTGGAGTGAGGAGTGCTTAATTGGTGCCTCGAGTGACAACGGACTCGGAGACATATTGTCAAATCTGTGACTGGCTGACAAGACAACGGTTATTTTGAGCAATCAAATTGGACATGTGGTGACTGACCATGCCAGTGGGACATCCACAGGAGTCCGTGGGCCCAGCGTGGGCCGGCTCTCACTGGGCCTCCTTTCCTCTCTGGTGGTTTATGAACCGATGCCCGCCATCAAAAAACCACCAGCACATTTGACTGCTCGCACCGCACAGGGCGCTTTGGTCAACAAAGGCTTCGGAAAACCTCACTTCCAACACACTGCAGTTGTTGAGCTTTCCACCCTTCCACCAACAATCAGATTCAGCATCACTTAAAGAGTGTTTTGAAACAGGTTTCTCATACATATTAAGACGTGTGTCGAGTGTTCAAATGAAAAACATATTTGCGTTGGCAGACCTTTTGAGGCCGTTAAACACCTCGAGAATTGTGCGTGGGCAGTTAAATCAAGTGAAAAAGAAAATCTAGATTTTTTCTTCTCCTTTTGCTGATATGATAGTAAAGTTTACATTGAATATATGTCCTGTGTGTGTGTGTGTGTGTGTGTGTGTGTATCATACGCTGTGAAAATGCAGCATAATAGTGTGTCGTGCATTCATTTGCTGCTTTTCTTTGAATCCGTTCCCAGGTCTGGACGCCCATTTAAACGCCGCCCCTGAGTTTAGCTCGTCACATAATGGACGTCTTTGTTTCATCAAACTGCTGAAGTAAAGAGAACCGTATCATCTGAATCCAAACGAGAAGAAAATAAAAAGGTTTCCAGGGACGGCGGTGCATGCCGCTAACACCTCTTTCACTCAAGCTCCATTTTCAGAGGTATGAAGTAACACTAGCTTCGCTCCCGAAGGTATTCGAAGGGCTGCATAAAACTGCTCTGTTACAATGCCGGCTGTAAACAGAGATGTGAGATTTCTCTTTTCCCCTGGTGCAGCCTGCAGTTGCCGCAATAACTCTGGCGTTACTGCAAAAGCTGGGACGGCAGCCCAGCCCTGGTGCATACCCGGCTAATTCAACGTTTGTTCTTTTTTCCTTGCACGGACACATTCAGCACGCACACAAAAAACGCACACACTCTCACTACGCTGGACCCGAACGAGGGCAGGATCGATACGCTGCTGGCGCCGCGTACACGATTTACCTCCAATTACATTCAATTTCCAGGTGTTATGCTTAATATAATTTTGTTTTGACAAGATTTGAGGAGGGAGACGGCAATAAGCAGACATGTTAAATAAAAGGAGCCGGGGCCAGGCCTCAGGTCTGCTTTGACACAATCACTCACGGCAACTGGGAGTGGGGGGTTTGAAATGCGAGACCGCTGACATTGATTTCCTCCTGCGCCAAAGAAGAGCAGACATGTTTGCTTTTAAAGCTAAACCACAGTGTTTAAGGCAAATTGAGGTATCTATGCAAGCGTCTCTCCCATAAGGCGAAGCGCTGACAGCTGATGATTTCACGTCTACTCCACTCAGCCTCCACCTGTCACGTCTCCCTCCCCTTTCCTACCATGGCACCACCACACAGTCTCCATCACCTCTCCTTTCTGCGGGCCCTTTGGCTTCCACCCGCTATCGTCACAAACGGCAGACCAATCCATTCTTTTTCTTTTTTTTTCTCTCTTGGGTGAACTCTCCAATTTCCCCGTGTGCACGGTGGCCATTACAGACCAGACGACGCGCGGGGGGAATGTGTGTCCCCCTCCGTAGCGTCGACGTGGAGGGTCACGGGTGGACACGTGAAAGGTTGTTGAGTCTCGGCTCCGTCCCCCGAGTGCGAGGGAGCGCCTGGATCAAATGGAGACCGCGGCTACGGGAGTGTAGCGGAGACAGACAGCGATCATAACAGGGCTAATGGGCAGGACTAATGGTGCGATGGGCTCCAATTACAGGCCTCTCTGACAGCTGCTCTCCAACACTCTGGCTTCACCTGCACCGCCAGCGCCCAGCAACCCATGGGCAGGCGAGCCGAGGACATCGTTAGCTCGCAGAGAGTTATCTCCCCCGGGCTCCCTGAGGGAGAGGACGGCCCGCCGCACGCGATTTAAAGGGCTTTGCTGTACGGGGGCTGCATTTGTTATCCCACAAGCTGTGACAGAAGTTGAGGAAACGCCGGGTCAAAAGGCAGTTTTTCTTTTCTTCTTCTCGCCAGTCGATCTGAAAGTCGGTGCGTTTCGAGAGAGCACCGAGTCGTCTTAAGTGATTTTTTGAGCACCACCGAATGGGGAGGCAGGTCATCATTAGGTTTATCAAAAATGCCAAAATGTGCAGAGAAATCTTTCGGAACCATCGACACATCGTGGATCTGGAGTTCTAATAGGAAAATAGGAATTGTGCTCCTGCGCTGGCCTCAATCCATCAGCAACGTGTACATTAAATAGAGAGTAGGTCCTTCCTCTGTGAACCCCGCCCGCTCATGCTCCCCAACATTATGCACACACATTTGTCTTCGGGGAGGGCAGTTTGTCCTGCTTGTGAATTACTCTCCAGCGCTTAAGGAATATTCATTCACTTACTGCCGGAGCAACCTGTCTGCTTCCTGCCCTTCTAAATGACCAGGGACCATTATCAGAGAGAGTTTTTTTTTATTTTCCTCTCTGTGTGTGCTGGCAGGAGCTTTGTTTACAGTACGTGTTCCACTAAACACCCGAGCTCAGCATTTGTGTTGATGGATTAAAGCTTGTTACGATGGCAGAAGCAGTTTGGGCCGCCAGTGAGGCACGCCGCCCTTCGGCACATTAATCATCCATGCTGGCGGGAGACAAAGTTGTTAAAAGGAAAAGTTTATTCAAATGTGAGGAGGTGGGAGAGGGGAGGGGAGGCAAAGTCTTGATATGGTCCTAAAAGAGAACATTGGGAATGTCTGTGTTTGTCGCACCTTCAGAATTCTTCCTGTAAGAGGAAAATGTGAAGAAATTCATTTTTTTTTGGGACACACATTTCATCGTCTGAAAATCGTCACAGGCTTCACAAAGTTCACGAGCTGTGAATCTTGCATAGATTTCATCATCAGGTGTGATATAATGATATGATATCATATAGTTAAATCAAATAGGATAATGAAACGTTAAATCTGGTTGGTTAGTCTTGTTTTTGTTGGACAGTGCTAGTGTCAACGCAAAATGACAATGACAAGCCACGCAGAATAAAGACATTTAGAAAAAAAGTTTGCATGAATCCCAATGAGGCCCAATGTCATGAGGACGGATTGGAATGACGGCCAAAGCTCTAAAAAACCCGAACGATGGCAAATCTGTATGCGACACTTGCTGCTCGGCGTTCCCTTAACACAAACTGGACCTCTGCAAGCCAATTACTCAACAGATAATATCTGTGGGGACTGTGTGACTGGAGGCTCCATTGTCACATTGAACCTGAACTAGCATTAGCCTCTCCACACTGAGGTTATATACATACTCAATATTGCATTTTAATATGATGACCTCAGCCGTTGCGATTTAACATGTCAATTCTCGGAGCTCCGCAGAAGACTTTTAGCTCTATTATAAAAGTCAGCGGGTCACACTCAGAGCGGATGACTGTTTAATAGGAGAATAATGTCTTTTCACTTGTACAGTCTTTCTTAGAACATTTATTATTCCACAGGAACCACGCGCTCAGCACAGGGAAAGCCGCGCTTGCTATATCCCTTGCTTTTCTTCCTTCAGTACCGTGTGGCCCGACTAGTTCTAAATTCAAGCAGACAGGCCAGCATGCTGTGCACAATTAAATCCCCCATAGTGCTGCAGTAGTGTGGGTGTCTGCCATGTAATTGATTGTATTACAATAACGATCGCAACAAAAAGTTGGACTCAAACGAAAGGAATAACTTCGATAACGTCGATTGCGATATTTTTACGTCTAATATCGGTGTTTGTGCTGCAGGTCTGTTTGCTGCGTTTGATTTTATTTTCACTCTTCTTCTGTTGGCGGTGTCAGTCATCAGCGCTGAAACAACACTGGACTGTTTCCCTGAAGAGGGCATGAATAAGAATCAGAGTGCAAAAGGTCGACTCTCTGTTTTGCAGTCCTTATTGACTTTTAAACCCGTTGCAGCTGCACAGGGGACCTCACCTCCCATTGTTGCACAGCGTTTTGTCTGACGCAAAGGAAAATAGACAAGCAAGTCTTTTCCTCCCACCTCAAAGCGTTTGTGTTTTATTGGGAGTCACCAGGACTCAATTTCCATGTCATTTGAAGCCTGGTTCAGGGACAGCGGCTGGGCAGAGGTGTAAAATTGGCCCTTATCTACCCTCGGGACACACACACAGACAAGCGCGCACAGACACACAAACGCACATTTATTTACTGACTTCTTCACTACACACGCAGTCATTTCAAGCCAAATCAGGGCAACATGTTGACACGCCGTATTTCAAAAAATATAGAGCAGAAAAACACCTTCTGAGGCTGTTTGGTTGAGCGTAGAGTTTAAATGAACACACGCTTCTGTGGAAACAAGGATTACTATACTGGTAGGACAGAACAAGTCATCTTAAGGCCACATACGGCAGCATAGCGAGAGGAATCACTTGTTTTTTTTTACGAAACATCAGATTGTCTACCAGTGAAGAGCGCAGCGCATCCAGAAGTGTTGAGGGAACAGCGCGTGAACACGAGTGCATAAACACAGAGCTGGAGCAGCGCGAGTGCTTTTTATGTATAGAATAACCACGGTTTCATTTTTGTCCCATTCCTTTCCGACGTTGACGCTAAATATTTGACAATCACTTGCTGAAAACACTAGTGCGAATCTTTGAAAGCTGCACACTGCACCTCTCCTCCTACATTAATTAATCATAAAGAGTTTATATTTTATGTCTTTCATAATTAGCATTTATGAAAGTATACAGACAATTGACAATAAATACATTGTATATTATAGACAGTATGGCACACTAAAGGCCAAGGTAAACTTGTTTGTATTAAACTTGCTCCAAAGTCAATCATTCCCATACGTGGGACACATTTATTATCACATGACCAGCGTGCTTGTTTCCCCTCAGCTATTATTCGCCCTCCTCTCTCGTCTTCCTCTTCTAAACCCGAAGACGTCAGAGAGAAAGCGTGCTGTGTGCGTGTGGCAGACTCATTTAACGCTAACTCGATTATCGATTAACTTTAACTAGTTTACTTGGTATGAATGAAACAGTTTACTTATCAAAATGACAAAACATAATTACAAACACTGAATAACTCTTTCAACAGACTATGTAATATAATTACATTATAATATAGCTATACTAAAGTAAAAAGAAATGGCTATATCATTTCTTGGTGAATTTTCAAAAGTAATCAAGGTAATTATTAGGAGGCCAAAAAGTATTTATTTTTTTCAGGGTAAGAGTAAAAGCAGCAGGCCCACAAAAGCAACGGTCCACTAACAAGTCGTTCCGTCCCTCCACATCCCACAGCACCGGTATGAGCTGTGATTTGGTGACAGAGGCCATTTCCATGCACACACCGGTGATCGCTTTGTGCTGCTACGATGTAGAACACAGCGTTCCCATTATGATCAATGGAAATAATGGGAGACCCCATCCGTTCACTCATCTGCCCATTTTCCAAAATGACCCATTCCTACTCTGACGGTCCGTACAGGGCTCGTGTTGGCGTTGCCTGAAAGGAAAGGTAGAGCAGCAGCAACGCTGAGCTGCGTTGATCCTCGCATTGCTGCCTTTGCTCTTTTTGTCACACACAAAGTAATTATTAAAATAAGCCTTAAAAGTTTAAAGCAGCTGAAAGTGAAAGTAATTTTCCCTTTCATGTGTTCCCACAATCAGCCAGACTAATAGAAAGTAGAAGAAACTTTCAAAGTGAGCAGCTTTAACTGAAATAATGAGTCGCCATGTCATGAGGGACAGATGCCGCCTTCATCTCATGTCAGAATGATCCTAATTACCGGCTTCTGACGTGTAAGTAGTGTTCAACTATGTATCTGAGTTTGAGAATATTGAACATTGAGGGTAGCCTGGCTAACGTCATACCCTGATCTCAAATGAGACTGGGTCTGGAAACCACATGTTCATTTCCTCGTATTGGAGGCGGGGTTTACGAATGCCCAGAGCCGTTTATTGGGCGCTACGAATGTCTGTCAAATGCGCCTGTTGCTAGCGACAGATGTTCTACGTGGAAGAAGGCGATCGGTCAGAGAGTTATGTGTACGAGATGTTGATCAGCGACTATTGCTATATATAGCTATTGCTATATAGGTCTCTATCAGTGGTCCCATACGTTTTTCTTGTGAGGGCCGCAGAACCTCTGTCCTCCTCTGTCGGTGACCGGAGGGTAGCATGGGAAATGCTACATTTCAGCAGCATGGGAAAACCCAGGCTACATTGAGGGATGATTTCCCGCCAAAAAATGGTGTCATGTTTATGGGAAGTACAGGATCCAGGAGGTTCCGCGCCGTTGACCTTTGGTCTTGGTCTTTTGCGAGGGCCCCGACTTTATGGAACTCACCGGGTTTACCCTTTAAATTGGAATTTGCCAAATATAATTTATTTACATGACATACAAGGGAATAAAATGTGCCGAGGTCTTGGGATGATTATAAGGTCCATGTCATTACCCGGACTTGAACATCACTGGCTAAGCTACGACGCTAAAAGCGTTTTGTCCCAGTGGTTCACCTGAAAAAAGCAAAAAGAAGCAAAAAGAAGCAGATAGATACCGGTAATTACTGTTAGTGATCTCATTTAACCCTACACGCACACACGTTTAATTGCCTGGAGCAGAAGAACACAAATCGAGTTAATCTCGTGTAAGGAGATCTCACGTGGAGAGAAACCGGAGGAGTGATTGAAGCGAGGCGGCGCTTCATCTCTGCAGACGAGCCGCAGCTGTGGACTCCTGGATTCTACACGGAGACAAGATTAGAACGACTCTGATCTTTATCCCGCGTGTGTTAGTGTGAGAGAGAAATTAGATGGCTGTTGGAGTGGCACTGACAAATGATACAGCCCAAAACTATACATGTCAACATCATCTATATGTTTCACGCTATCCTGGTGTAAGAGAAAGCTATTATTAGTGGGCTTATGTCACCAATGTAGCCGTGGATTTGTACAGGATAAGAAGAGACTGCTTGTGCCAGCAAAATGGTGTATTATTTTAACGATGCTCCCAAGTTAATTAAAAGATAAAACGTAATTTAGATTTGAGCACCTGCTTAAAAAAAAAGGTTTAAAAAAATAAAGTAAACTGGGTCTGGGTGGATGAAATAAAGTTGGATTTACGTCCCAAAGAGAAGAAGAGTGAAATCTGCATGCAGAGTCAGCCTCTCTGTGTCTCATCCACCGTCAGGTTGACGGCTGTGCAGCCTTCGATATCATCGGTCGAGATTGAACCTCACCGACTGAATATTCAACTCAACCTCTCTGTTCGTCAGCCTGTTTGTTTACATTTAGGCAAATCTGTAGAGTGGAGAACCACACTGTGGCTACAAGCAGTCCCTCTTCCCCGGTTACATCCTACACACAGGAAATGTGTGTGAATCCGCCGCTCATTAGGAAAAAGTCTTAAGAAACGAGGAGAACTTCTGCTATGGTTTAAGGACAATAATCCTGATATCCTGACAATATGTTCATGTATTGTATCGTAGTATTTTTGGAGTGATATACAGTACATAATGTACACATACACTGCTTAAAAAATGTCATCAGGGTATGGCATGAATTCAATAGCACTTCTCTGATAGTGATCGGGTCAGGTGAGTAGTTTCAGCTGGGTTGGTGTTGATGGAGTTAACAACAGAGGGGCAACAATCAGACGACCCCCAAAACAGGACTGGTTTTGCATGTGGAGGCCAATTCAAGTCTCTCCCTCTTGATCTTTTTGACTGGTTTTCCACTAGAGTCGGCTTGAGCTAGAGTCACCATCACTACCTGGAGCATGAGGCCATTTCTTAACCCTACAGAAGTTTCACAGACAGTCCAACTCGTGTGTTTTCAAGGTGTACATGAAATTGGTCTCTTAAACAATATAATCGGACTTCTTCTTTTCAACTGCTGTTGGTATCCGACTCCCTGCAGCACAAGTGTAGCTCCATATTGTACCTTTCTAAAGTACAAATCATTGCCGGCATCTGCAAAGCCATCTCTGTTGGGATGGCCGTGTAAGTCTAAAATCAAATCAATTATTGATTAAAGGGCCTTTACGATTAAATAAAGCAATGTGCACTCTGCGCGGTATATCAATAGCCCGTATGACAAACATAACACTTCCGTCCCATGATAGCCAAGATTCATCAATAGTTGATGAATGGACAAACACCGGGGCCCAGCATGATGGTATCCCGGCGCTGAGTGATGTCATCTCTCTCTCAGTGCAGGAAATTAAGAGCAACAAGAAGCAGGTGGAGATTCCTATCGTCTCCAGTCCGTGAAGGCTACAAAGGACTCGTCTGCTTCTCAGCTGGAATTCTTAAAGTGTTTTGGGACGAATACCTCGTTACACACCACGTTATCAAAATGGTGAGCTTTAAAGCCAAATGTAACCTTTTGATACACAAAAAAAACATTGTGTTAAAGTTAAGTTACATCTACGAGGCTTAACCAGGAAAGGGCCACATTTGGAGGTTTCTGAGCCAATAGGGCCAATGAGAAAGCTTTCTCTGGAAAAACCTCACTGCCACACAGTGGATAAGGAAAGTGCAGGGTTTTGATGAGCCACATTTTTCTTTCGGTTATTTCAGGTGAGCTGTCAAAAGTCTACCAGCAATAAGACTTATCCAAGCACCTCTATACGAAGACTATGATGCTTAAAATGCGTTCATGTATTCAAATAAAATGGAAGGAGGAGTATCTAATCCTTTGAGCGTGTTTTCATGGTTTCATTTTTATCAAATACATCAACATTTTTACTGTTTTCTTTGTACTTTCATCTCCGTGAAAAAGGAGATGAATCCGTTCAAGCGGATCATATTCGTTTTGTGAGGTGGGGAAAATAGTACCCTACACTCTACAGAAATCAGACAACTTGACATTTACCAAATGTTTCTGCATGTATAAGCATCCGTGCAAATGTCTGTAATAATGCATATTTAATCATATTCATCAAATCAGGAAGGCCACTGCTAGAGAACTCTTCCCATTAAATCAATACGTTTGCATGATCCGGCTAATTAAAGTGATCGTTCTGCCAGTGCTGAATTCCTCATTGACCGAGGACAGCCACAGTTTCTGGTTATTTTCTCTTTCATTAAAATGCATCTGCTGCTAATAAAACTATCACATAGCGCGCAAACTCCTGCACGGAATTATAATTTTATTTTTATAGATTTTTTTTTAGATGGATTTGCAAACTTCTGAAAGTGACTAGTCTGCTCTGCTTTTGAGGAGTGGGGGCTGTTCGTCCTTTCAATGCGGTGATGTATGAATTCTTGCGCAGAGTGGTCATGTGTTACCTATACACTATAGGAGGAATCAATACTGCAGCTAGCGGCGCGTGCATCCAAAGTATAAATCTCCCAAGACATCTAAAGAATGGAGGAGCAGCACTCTAACTCTGTCCTCTTGGCCCTCGAGAACTGCCCTCGCCTCGCCGTCCACACACACACACACACATGCACACGCACACACATGCACACGCACACACACACGCACACGCAGCTCCGCGATCAGCGCTCCCACCACAGCACCCTACTTTGACGCAGACTGAGAAATAAGATCCAGCGCACTCCCAAGGTCACCGACAGTCTCTCAGGCTCCTGCGATGATACGATACACTTCACACTGTCTCTGAGAGTTAAATGAATCTTCAAGTGCAGACGTACAAGGAAGGGAATCCGGCGATGTTCCAGACTCGACAATAAACAACATATCAGATGGGGAGAGAAGTCGAAGATATTGATAGCCCTGTCTGCTGAGGCTATGCGCCTCTGCTGCCGGAGGGGGGTCAACCGGTTTCCAGACTCCTGACAGCACAGCGCGTGCTCTTAAACCCAAAGTAAACTTTGGAGTTTTTAATGTCAACAGTGTTCAGCGAGGCCTCCAGGATGAGCTTCAGCCAACCTCAAACTAAATTATGAAACAACGAAGAGGGGCGAAGCGTCTGCTGGAAAGGAAAATGTTTAAAAGAACGCCAGTGCACGCTGGTTCCCATGAATATTTGATGCCTCGGTCCTCCGTTGCAAAGTGCAGCATATTATTTTGTCCCTAGTGGGGTCAACTCAGATGCAGATGTGTGTAACCAATGAGCATTGTGTCATTGTTAGCTTCCCGCGGGTGTTACGGCGCATTTGAAAAAAATCCTCAACTTCATTGGGTGGGGGTCTGATTTGCCGAGCACGCTTTTTCTTCTTTTAATTAAAAGAGTTGGTGCGGCGGCAGGTCAGAGCGGCAGCGTACGATAGGGGGAGGAATATGAGAATTTAACGCAGGAGACGAAAGGGTGCTTAATGCTGAAATGAGTTTTTAATCGTGCAGCTAATGTCGGGGAAATGTGAAGCCCAGAGACATTGCAGATTGCCTCCATGACATATAAGACACTATCAAGTGAGCCAAGTGGACAGATTACTTTATATCAGATTGCATCTTAGCAGAGAAAATAGAATCAAGGGTCTTTGTAGATACTTTCACCTCCACTGTTTCCTCAGATAATTGCCATTTGCAGCATTGAATGTGCATCATCAACGTAATGCTGAGGTTTGCAGTCTCAAACTCGAGACCCGCTCAAGTAGCAACTTATACCTTTTGCAGAATATGAAAGCCAAAGGTCACATGGACTCATTAGCCGCTGCTAATCCTATTTTTGTCTTCAGTGCTCCCGTGATTTCACTGCAATAAAAAGTTTAAAAAAACCCCCATTTAAAACGACTCCCCCTTATTTTTCAGCTCCGACTGGTAGAGCATGAGAACTGAATGTGCTCCTGTTAATGAGATACTGGTTATCTCTATAGCGCACTGCCTCTCCCAGCAATGCATTATTGTGCCTCTGAGAGGAACTCTCAGTGTCATTAGTGTTCAAAGAGGGTAATGGAGCGGAGCCTACCAAGTTTCATGGGGTTACCATGACCCAGTGGCAGTAATTGGCCAGGATGGAGAAGTTGGATCGTGTGAGATGTAGTATTTTTAAAAACATGGATGAAAATGAAATGGTCACGCTGTTCCAGTGCTGCTAGCCCTTCTAAATAAATAGCTCACCGTGAGCGATTGTGGAAATGACCCCTCATTTTTACTGCCGTTGAACGTTTCTGCCTAAGAGTTCTTGTTCCGAATGAGGCAAATCAGAATTAGGGATAATTTGTGTTGTGTTGTCATCATTCCATCATTCCATCATTCTCCGCAGCACACCTTGCTTATGCATAAATGGATGATGAATGCAGCTACGACCAGAGCTTAATCTTTCATCGCGCCGCCCGTGGACGCCGAAGTTCCCCAGAGCAACAAGTCAAATGGTTTGTGTAATCTTCAGCATTGGGTGGGCTCGGGGGGGATGTTTCCTTTCAATTCAAGCGGAGAGAGCCAGAGCGAAGAGCCTGGCGTGATTTTAATTCCCCAAAGCATTTCATTTTATCTGGTCGGTGTGATAACATCTTTAATTCCATTTTAAAAAGGTTTATATGTCCATCATAAAATACTCCCTCGTGGGTTTAATTATCGCTGTGAGATAAGAGGCGCTATGGGAGGAGAGCCAGAACAAAAACTGAGAGGAAGTCATTTCCTACGATGGAGACACAAATTTTGGAGCTACGTGTCTGATGGTGTCCTTGTTGTTTGCTTATCGCTCATGACATCACTTCCTGTAGGTTTCATTTGTTGGGCTTTATCTTGTCATCTGTGCGCCGCCGACAAAAGAACTGCAGCATTTGCTACGAGCCTGACACAAAGAGGCTTATTATGGCAAGTGTAATCTGAAATTTCTCGCCACGGTCACAACACAGAAGCTGTTACCAACAGCGACCGTCAACCCAGAGACCCGTCTGTGGCGCTTTTGAGCATCGTGACACATATGCGTCATAGAGTATGACTATTCAAGGGGGTTATAGAGAGCAGCCCTCGTCAGTGCTCACACTGACAGTGTATAAGTGACAGTGTACACATGGTCACTTTTTCCTGTGAACTCACTTTTCTTGTCCAATACGCAGCACAGATGCATACAAACACCGGTGCACATTCGACACACGCGCACACACAAACGGACGCACACTCTCTTGCACACTCCCACATTAGTCCAGACGTGACCAGCGGTGGACCCTGTGAAGGCTTCTCACTCTGTCCCTGCGACACCGTCCACTTCGGACCAGATGCTCGCTGCCTAAAAATTGCTGTTAACCACAAAATGACCTTCAATTAAAATCCACTTCAGCTACTTGGAGATTCTATTCCATCCAACACAAACATATTTCAGTGATTGAGCTGAATAGGACATATTTTCAGCTTTAAAAAAAAAACTACTGGTGGTTTGAAGGCAGAAGAATGCGTTGCGTTGTGCAATGGGTAATCTCTTAATCTGTCCCTCTTATCCGCCCATGATGTTTTTCTGAACTATTGTCTCGCGGTAACCTCCGTCTCTCCCACGCGCAGTTGGGAAAGCTACGTTTGCAGCTTCATCCGCCGCAGGAAATGAACAGTCGTGAGCGACACGACCGAGATGTACTTCTTAAACTTCACCGACAAACTAATATGTTTTTTAGAATAAAAGAGAAAGAAGCCTGTGAGTATGTGTGCAAAACAATACCTGCAGTGACTCGTTTCCCCTCTGCAACGCTCTTAATAGGTTTAGGCTTACAGCAGAAGAAGCGGTGGTGAGAAGGACTGATTTGCTCATTCATATTGATGCCTATCTTGCAAAAGGTTACAATTAACAGTGGGTATCTTCTGAAGGCTGAAATCCCCTGACTGTATCGATTAGGTGTCAGTTGCAGTCAACAATACTGATGGGACCTTAATTACTGCACTTAATGAATTATGTTTTATTAATGGCCTTGTAATAAGATTGCCTTTATCTTGAGCCATCAATCTTTGCCCCCCGCTGAGCAGCGCGGTGAACACTCATTAAGCAGCGTACAGGTCTCCCTCTGTAGACCTATGGAGGATCCACAGAGCGCTGCATCTTGCGTGAACATGGGGAAGTTTATTTGTTGATACACAATTCAGAAATCAAGCCTGTGATGAGAAAAGCGTCATAAATAAATAGATCTGTTTGCTGGATTTATGAAACAATTAGATGATTAGAATCAGAAACAGAAAATTCTAGTTGAATAGCAGATGTGTCAATTAAATATCCATTAGTGTCAAATGTGTAGGGTTTTTGTTATGGTTTCCTCTTTACAGATAGATATTATTTTAGATAACGCTGTATAATCATTTCACCCAGAAAGACAACTGAAATTGTAGCAAGAGAGATCCCTCTGAACAACAGGTCAATACGAATAGAGAAAATCACCATCATCTGTGAAATAACTTCTCAAAATAAGCGCTCAATAATTAATCCAACAATCTGGAATTAAACGGTATGATATTCCCAGCTCGTTAAAGCAGAGTTCTTCCTAACACTTTGCAATAGAAATTGTTTACTTTAGCGTAGCAGTTAATACTGAATTGTTTGTTCTTTTATCACTGTAAGAATAGTAATCATAGAGGAGAAAAAGCAACATTTAATAGGAAATATATTTTTCAAATGTTGAATGGTAGTCCATGACATGGTTTGTTCATTATTGTATTATATATTTTTTATGAGATGAAATCAATCTAACATCATTACAACAAACGACACTACGCATTAAAAAGTTGCACTTAATGCACTGGATGTTTATGGATATTCTGCTGATAAAATATGTTTATAAAATATATTTTGCTTTTGGAAAAGGGCAATGTTAGAGCTTCATGCATTCATTGAGCTGTCACACAATAAAGACCGTTGAGTGATGTACAACAAGGTTTACAGGGGTCGGATGTGTAAACTATTTTAACCTGATCAAAGCATGTGAGGCCATAAAGCGCAGTATAAATGTCAGCGCCATTTCAAACCACTCAGTTCAAATCACTGGTGACATTTGGTTCCAGGTTACCACAAATATATTAACTCAACGCTCAACCGTGACCTTTAACCTTGCACAGATGTTTTCATCAACATTCTTCCGGGTACCAGTTTGCATCCAGTCCCTCTGGAGGACTGTGTCGGCCAGTGGACTCGGCCTCAACTCCTCTTCCTCAGCTCCTCGTCGTCGAGATTGATCCCTCTGCTCACGTTGGGACCCGCTGAGATCCGGCGAGGCTCGTAACAAACACCGTCCTTCCAATAACCCCCCGAAACCTTCCCGAAGGCATATCACCAGGAAGCGCTCGACGTATATATTAGCCATAACTTTTTCTTGAAGCAGGATTTAGTACACAGACCAAACAATTTGATATATATGATTATTAATTCCGGGACACGAGCTTGCTTAGAGCAGAGACTGCTTGTAAAGGTTGGATTTATCATGTTGACATTTTGTCGCTCTCCTTCACTTTCGCTCTCCCTCCCTCCTCACAAGCTCTGTCCTGCTTTTTTTTTGGGTGCAGCTGCAAAAAGTGTCAGAAAACAAACGTGCCCTTTTCATCCGTCTTTCTCCATGAGAACGCTACAGATGTTCTGGTAAGAGATTACGGCGTGCACACAAACATTCGCAAACACCAGATGTTGACAAGCGTTCTCTCTACCGGTGTGCCGTGCATGGATGAGTACGCAACGAAAAGGTCAGGCCCATCAACGTCCAGCCCCACCCCCAAACAGCAGAGGCACCAGCGGCATGCAGTTGTACCAACAAACAAAGACGCTAGAAAAGGCAGAATTACGGCGGATGCATCAATCCGAAAGCATTTGGAGAAGGTCAAGCCCCCATCGGTTCGTCCTGCGAGCGCTGGGCTGTAGCTACGCACACGCGGCTACAACACAGTCAGGCGGACAAAGGACAATGGCAACGTTGGGGTTGCTACGTTTTAAAGGTTTACCCTGACTGTGTGCGACGCGGCCCCCTGCGGCGAGTTTGTCCTGGAAACCTCACGGGGAGTGCAGCATTATGACCGGCCGAGTCATCGAAAGTGAAGCGCTGATCCCACCTGTCGCGCTGGAAAGTCGCAGCTCAAATAAAGCTGTGGGTTTATTTCTGTTGACGATCGACGTGGTGTCTTTTAACATTCAACATCCGCCGAGCGGCTTCGCCAGGTTCATTGTCCCGGCCGTATTGCGGCTGCACGGCACACTGAGGCTGCAGTAACATTCCATTCCAGAGCAGCATTGAGAAGAACATTTCATAGGCCTACTACGCCCGGTAGCTTTTCCACAACATCTGGGTAGAGGAATGTCAGCGTAGCTCTGCTTTAGACGGGAGTCAGACAACTTTTCTTCAGCTCCGGAGTGAGCTAAATGCTGAAGGTCAGAAGCTGCTTTTCCTTTTTTTTTTTAACCAACCGCAGCAGCTCAGAGCGTGGCTCACCTGCTTGAAGTCATTGAAAGGGACAACCACTACCGATATAAATGCACGACAAAGAGAGATGCCAAAATGACGACAAATGTCAGGTCGCCGAGGGCAGGTGGGACCTTTCATATTCTTTTCCCGGCAAGGGCCAATTTTTCTCTTGAAACAGCGTTGGCGAGGGCAGCGTGTCACCTGCACAGACACACTGGCAACATGAAAAGTGACCTTGAAAATGAATTCCAGCCGTTACTGGTAGGTCGTTAAGCCAAGCTAAAAACACACACACACACACACACAAAAGTCTTTTCCCCAAGCGCTGAGTTTCATTACACTCTGGTTGCTTCCGTTCTATTTTGGCAGCCTCTGTGTGTGTGTGTGTGTGTGTGTGTGTGTGTGTGTGTGTGTGTGTGTGTGAGGGTTACACAGTCAGCACTTTGTTGACATTTTAGATTTAAGTGTGTGTGCGTGTGTAGTCATAGAAGGGTTATCAGAAACAAACAAACATGTCTGGGCCCTTTTTTTTTTGCTCGAGGTCAAGGATGCCAAGACACACAGGTGTTGACACGTGCAGGCAAGGGGAGCGCGGTGATCACATGAATATATGTGTCCTTTTATTGCAAAGCGGGTAAAACTATTGTAGGAGTGGTGACCATGCATATAAGCGTTATCAGAAACAAACACTAGTCCACTACCTTTTATTGCAATGGTGTCAAAAACTGTTGTAGGAAGAATCCCTCACTCATATAACTGGTATAGTGTTTTACGACGGGGGGGTTGTGGGAGTGCACCTCACAGACACTGACAGGGGAACAAATACGTCACAGGGGGGAGTAGGCATATATGAGGACGCAGCAATACCACCAAATTACTTCATTAGGGCCTCAACAACTGATGGTTCCGTTGCTCCTGATTCTGCTGTTTTTTGCTGCTGCTGTTGGTGTCGCTGCTCCGAGGAATCTTTGCAAAATGCATCACCCCTCGGCAGACTGCGTTATAGGTGTGTCTACAGACAGACCCGACCATTCAGCTGTTGATAATCTCCGCTGTAAGAGAAGGCCTGCTAATTGGGCATGATCGGGGCAGCGGAGGTGCTTTTATAAAAGCTGAAAACTGGAGCAAAAGTGGATGAAATCATCGGGGAAATCTATGACTCCATGATCGGGGAACACAAAAACAAACAACTGCAAATGCTTGACAAGTGGCATGAAGAAGTACAAGAGGAGCATGAAGAGGGGGGGGGACAAAAATGACGATGAGTACAAGTGTCCGATTTAGTTCGGACACTTGTAGTTCCGTTTTCGGGCACAATTTGCTAACTTTGAGGGTTGTCTGGGGCTCCAGGGATAGGCTGTGGTTCATTACAAGTGTCCGATTTAGGCGTTCCTTTCTCGGGCACAAATTGCTAACCCTGGAGCCTCGCGCACGGAGGGGAACTTTCGGCAGGCCAGCTGACCGGGGGGGTAGCGGTCCGCTTTTTTTCATGTCACCTCCCGGGCTCTGTACCCTTGTCATATCCAACAAGCTATTAAACAAGCTGGGTAACATTACATTATATTACATTAGCATAGCAAACTTTTTTGTCATGACTAATTCATTAATTACATTTGTATTTGATAAAAGAAAAACTTCATCCGATGTTTAATGTGAATAAAGTAGCCTTAGGCTGCCTACTTACTACGTTCCTGTCACTACCGATGTGACTGTGAGTCGAGTGCAGATCCTAACGCATAGCGCTAGCAGGCAGTGGACCAAACCACTGGGAGGCAAGGGAGGGGGGACTCAAAATGTTTCTAAACTTAAAAAGCGTTTTTGGGGGTTTGTATTGTTTTACTTCTTACACAGATATTCTAGAAACTACAAAAGCACAGACAGGGACGTCAATCGGGACGCTAACAGTATTGTTGTGGACCATGCCCATCTCTTTAGGACCACAGTGTACCATCTTCTGATGGCTACGAGCAGGATAAGGCACCATGTCACAAAGCTCAAATGATCTTTTTTAAGCCGGTTTATTGAACATGACAATGACTTCACTGGCCTCCACAATCACCACATCTCAATCAATAGAGCACCTTTGGGATGTGGTCGTATCACAGATGTGCAACAACTCTGTCGATATGGACCAAAATCTTACCTTGTTGAAAGTATGCTACAAAGAATTAAGGCAGTTGGGAGGCAAAATGGGGTCCAACATTTACTTCCAAGGTGTAGTGAATTAAGTGGCTGGTGAGTAAGTAGTTTTATTAGTTATTACATACCTACTGCGGAAAGGAGGAGGTGCGCATGCGCAGAAGGTTTTTGCACACGTCAGTATCTTTTAAAAGTTTTGATCTGTGCGTGTGCATGTGTGTGTGCGTTTGTTCCCTTGCTGTGATGACAAATGTGAATTTCTCCACCGGACACGCAGCACGTAGCGGTACGCTGCCCTAATGGACATCCCACCTGAAACGTTTCTCCCGGCCCTTTTGTGCAGCTTGATTTCCACGTACTCCCCTGAACATGAAGCGCGCTAAAAGCACCACCATTACTCCCTCGCGCTCTTAAATCGCTGTATCTGACCCACTAGAGCGGGCTGGTGGGAGTAGGGCTGTGAAATAATGATCACTAAGAATTCCATAAAAAGAAAATCTGTTGGAGCATTTGTTATTCACAGCGGAGGAGCGATTAAGGCGGACTGATTGAAAGTGTCCCGTGTGAGCGCATGTGTCGGGCCGCAAGAAAGCTTTTTTTTGGGACGGGGGGGGGGGGGTGATTGCAGTAATGGGCCAAATATCTGCTCCGCCTGGCTCCTCTCTGTCTCTCCTCCACTCTGCAACGCTCTGCTCAATTAGTCCCGAGCCTCCAAATGACCCTCGAAGGTGACTTGCTAGATAAGTACAATTAAGCTGGAAACCAGAAAGGGTGCTGCCAATTAGTCCTCGAGCCTCCATGAGCTCCATGAGCCACGGGCCGAGCAAGTCCCGCCGGGTCGGCCTGTTTGTGACTTCATTAGCGTCTAAAAGGGGAAAATGAACGCCTGGCCTAGATTGCACTTCAGCGCGCGGGGATCAACGCGAGTTGGCGTGTATTCGCCCCCTTAAATGTTCAAGCGTGACAGATGAGGCCCCGGAAACATTTTGTCATCTCAACACCGGCCGGAGTAGATCGGCGCCACCTCGGCCCGCTGCCGGCGGCTCACGTTATTTCAGGCCGAGAGACTCCAGGGGAGCCAAGGTGATGAGGAGTCATGATGAGGATGACTGTGATGATGGCGATGATGACGATGATGATGATGGTGATGATGCATCCAGCGACAGCAAGAGAGGAGTCTCTCTAAGACCTCTTGGCTTGCCCCTAATTTCTCCCCCATTGTTCCTTCCTGTTAATGAGAACTTCCCGCTGTGTCGACGTCAGGGGCAAAGTCACTAGTTGTCCACCGGCGCAGAGTCTGAGTAGTCGGTGTGACTAATGCTGCTTGGCAGCCTCCACTCTCGTCCCTCCCTGCCATCTGTCCCCTGCCCCCCCCTGTGGGTGCACTGGGGTGCTCTCAGCAGGTCTCAGTAATCACACACACACACATGATTCCAGACATTTGACAACCTCCAAAGATTGCAAAAAGGATGTTTTTCAAATCTGCGGGTTTCTCACATACAAACAGTGCACGTTATCACGTTAGTCACCTTTTAGATCGAACAATTACTTGTTTTTGTGTTGTCGCTTGACTTTAGGAACGATTTGATTTGGTCTGTAGCGGCTGCTTGTTGCCAAATGTCCATTAAAAATACATCAAAGAAGAACACACCACTCGCTCTCCTTTAGAATAATAGCTTAACGTTAATGATGAATAACAATTCTACTTTCTCTCTGGGGGAGAACACATATTCAGAAAGCGCCGACACAGTTATATGGAAATATTTGACAGCATTCCTGCTTTACTGCTTTCCGTTTGTGATCCATGTAGCGACGCAGTGTGTGGAGGAGAAATGTGTCCACGGTGTCGGTGCTGGCTTTAGATAGGACGAAGCATGGATCTCATTACGAGGGCCCCCGGACGCCCCCCCGCAGCCAACTGAATCAATCAAAGTGGCTTTAAATTGGCGTCCAATGAAGTAGGAATTGATCCATGGCCCTGTCCTGGTTCTGTGAGGCCGCTTGGACTGTAATCTCCAGGAGCCGCAGCTTCGATGGACTTCTGGCCTCCGTTTGCTTCCCATACAGGTCATTTTATAATTGGAAAGCAATTCATCCGCGGAAGAAAGTATTTGACTCACTGGTGACTCGAGAGGTGGTAAAGTTGACTGATTATTCCTTTAATTATTATTTTTAATATTTCTGTAGCCAATTTCAGGGGACCTGAGGGCTGAATGAGGGAGTGATACGCAGGGGTTATTGAGGTGAGTGTTCAATGTCAAGAAGGTGGCTCCTTCTACAGCGACAGATTATGATTGAAATTGGCTATAAAAAGAAAACCTGGAAGAGAACGTACTGAAGAGGGACTGAATAGACCTGTTGGCTTTTTCAATGTGAGCGATACATTCTCTGTTGGGGGAACATGTACATACACATAAATAACTTGGGGACGTTGTTAACACCACAGAATTAAGTCATGCAGATGCTCAAACTGCATTCCCCAATGCAACGCGAAAGCCTGATAACTGACTGTGGAGCAGGTTTCATTTTCTTACATGTATTACATTTAGGATTTAGTTGCTTCTATTGTGAAACATTTGGTAGAAAATTGCAGAGTGGAAAGAGGTTAATTATTTAAATCAGCATCCAACCACCAGAATGGATAACAGCTGCGATAGAGGTTGACTCCATTGGCTTTCAATAGAGTATTGATGTCGGGCAAAGACCGTGCTGAACGCCGCCACCAATCTGTGACATCCCATGCTGCACTGGTACCAGCAAGATGAAAGGAAAAATAACACCACAATTTAAAACACAAATGAAGATCATTTAGAAATCATGCAAACGAGGGATTATGCAACGGATGTGTGAGAACCTGTCAACTTAAAGCGCTCTCCTTTGTTCTCATTGAAATCCTCCCACAATGCAATAGAGTATGTCGAGCGCCTTTATGCTCCACCTTGAGAGCAAAACACAGACTCCCCCAGGCATCAAGAAAGGGATTCGCTACGGATGTTTTCAGGGTCACTCTGTTGGACCATAATCTCATTTAGAGTGAATGCAATAAACATATCTGTGCGAATGGGACCCCGTTAATTCTGAAGGGTGCAAATTGATTTTCTGTAGAGCTGGATATGGAGAGCAGTGGACATGACGACACTTCGCTGATGAAAACCTCTATCCTGGAATTTTCTTTTTTAGGCAGCTTTCACTGTATGGGGCAATGGCAGGAGTTTTGCTGGATGATTGCTCTCTCTCTTTCTCTCTCGCTCTCTCTCTCTCTTTCTCTCTCTCTCTCTCCCTCCTTGCATTGACTTAATGAGTTGTAAGACTGACAGAGTTTGAAACTCGTCATTACATTTTCAATTAACGACGCAGCATTTATTTTATTGCTGATTTCGGCTCCAGTCTTGCATTAAAAATGTCAGCAAAAAGTATCCTTTTTTCTTTTTCTGTGCAGGACGTCAGCTGTTTTTATTTTATAGATATTTCCAAGAATATGGTGTACTTGAGCAGCTGCTGAACAGGGACAAACTGATGTCACCACATCAAATCGGATGTTGTACCAATTGTCTCTGCAGGATGTCAAGCATTTAAATCTACTTTTGGACATGTTTTAAATGGGTAATGTTCCAAAGCTTGCTTTTAATATTCCACCGTGCTCCCATCAACAGAGCGGCTACCAATCTGTTCACAGCGTGACGATGGTAACGTGCATTCTCTCCCTTTCAAACTCGTTACCAATATTGAGATTATTGCAGGCTTCTATAACAACCTGTCTAGTAGAAATGCACCACAAAAGGTTTGGCCCTTTATGCAGCTTTCCCTGCTTAACATGTAGATCCTTTGTTAAGACATGTACCTGCATTCTATTGCCAAAAGTAATGGCTACACAGTCATCATTTTTTAACCTCTTTTTCATCTCTTTCTCTCTCTTTAATGAAATCGCCTATGAACACATTGATGTACTCCCTCTATATGCACCATCCTGCAGAGAATTCTGCCCCCCAAGTTAATCAATAGCAGAAGCCAAAGGGAAGCAAGTTAATTATCCTGAGATTTCTGGTCAGATGTGTTTTGAAATTGGTCACCTCACCATAGCTATGCGAGTGGTGAAATCCTCCAACAAAGATCCACAGTACAGCTAACAGCGATTGGAGGGAAAAGGAGACATAGTTACTGTACGAGTCCTAGTGAAACACAATTCAGCAGCAGCACACAACAATCCACCTCAGAGACTACATGGAAAGGCAATTAACCTCTGACCCCTGTGAAACACCAGCCATACACTGCCTGAGCCTTGGTAATTTAAAACTCTTAACCTTGCAGGACCTTGATTTGCAGCAGTCTGAGCCTGTTTTTGCATCGAGTCGGCTCCGCCCCGTCATACATCATTCACACCCTGAGCGTGCTTCGGTGGAGGCCCTGTGGTCTCAGAACCACCACAGTTCTCATCTGCGTGCGGCCCCTCTGGCCACAGGCTGCTGCTCGTGATAAGAAGATGAGCGGGTCACCTGACCGGCGCCTTCTTACCATCGCTTCTTCCAAATCATTTCCCTGCTCTAAAGAGGAGACATCAGGATGCGCCGGCCTCAGGGTGCTACCTCCACTTCGCAAGCATGATTCACTCTCATCTCTCTCTCTCCATTTCCCTCTCTGTTCTTCAACATTAAACATGCCGCCTCTCCTTTTAACAACCCAAGGCAATGGTTGCTCATGAACCTCCAGGTTTTTCTGAACAAACAAAACGAGCTCTTCTTTCATCACTTAAATACTCCTAAAACCTACCTAATGAAAGCTCAATCAATAAGGCAAGCCACAGGTCACATGATACCAAGAGGCAAACAGAGCACCACACAAGCCGTTTGGATTCCTCTATATTGAAGTTTGACGTATTTTTCTGATGTTCCGCATGTTGTTTCTTAACTTCAACATTACACAATTTTTGGAAACAATTGCTTTACACTTTTTATTCTGCTATAGATTTCATTTGGGTTTGCTGAAATCTCCAGATGAGTGCCCAAACGGTGACGGAGACATTCCTTCTTTTTAGAGCATTTGAATTATGGGCAGTGCCCTTCAGTCGGTGCTTGGCTTGGCAAATATAATTCCTTTATTTATTCCTCCTAAATCATACGTTTGTTTTACTATAGATATAGGTAAGAAAGAACAACAGAAATAAACCCATTGTATTGTACCTGACCTGCACAAAACGGAAGATGGGAGAAAGCTAGCAAGGAGCTAGTGGACACAGTGGAGCGTTTAGCCGCTAAAGACGATATTTCCCCCAGGAGTCGGTAGAGAGCATCCAGTAAGATGGAGGATGAACATCAGGAGTCCACACCCACAAATGAGAGCTTCAATTGATCCGTTTTTGCTGAATGTGTAAATAAACCTGTGCAAGTGATAAAGTGCCCACGGCACCTTCCACCTCTACATCTCCTGTCTAATATTCCTCATGCACTTTGTATGTCATCCATCGGACGCCGTTTAGAAAACGTTTATTTCATTCGAACCTCTCTGCAATTTAAAATAGTTTGTCTTTTCAAAGTGCACTCTTTCCAGCATATGCTACATATGCTATTGAACTTCCAACTTGCTACATAATGCATGTATTCGTAGCATATGTAGCAGCAGGCGGTTGTTTTGATCTTAAGTTTTCAAAGTGAGTGTATCAGAAGCCCTTCCTTCCTTCTGCACTGCTGCTTCCTTCACCTTCCTCAGCATCAAGTGGCATTGATGAAAGCTTCCAGCGTTGGGCTGGAGGTGTGTGGGCTGAGTGCAGAGCGGACTCCCATGCTGCTAATGTGCATTCACCCATGTTTGAATGTGCAGCATATACGATAGGGAGCGTTCAAAAGTCAGACCCTCAAGGTCATTTTAAGAGAAATCGTTGAGTTAAAAGTTGTATTTTTTTAATGGGAAGTCAGAAATGTCTTCTTTGACTTTCTTGAGCTGGTTCTTCTCTTTCGATTCCTGCTTCGCTTTGATCATTTTCAATCTCTGCATGATACTTTCATAGTCTGTGATAGTCATTAGTAATCATTTGGCCCAAATAATTTCCAGTGAACATAACGACCACAGCAGTGGTGTGGGGTGACATGTTGTGTTAAGCACAGTCATTTCTTCACAATCACTTTGTGTGTGCTTTTTGCCACGAGGGAGGTTTCACCGTTCTCTATGGTTTTTTTTACCCTTTTCGTCTTGTATCTGGTCCAATCTAACGCTACAGGGTAAGACAGTCTGAGCTGTTGTTAGCGTAATTATCTGAGGCTTCTCAAGTATTACTTGCTTCCTCCTGTTAATTGCTGATACAAAACAAAATCAAACAGAATCCACAAGATGCTCTCGGGGTATCTTATATCAAGACAAAATACACGCTCGCAGGCAACAGAATGGAAAAAAAATGCTTCTCTCAGAGAACAAACTCAGTATTTTCCTTCTTTCTCCGCCCCTCCCTCTCTTGGTTCCTAATAAATGTGATCAGAGCTGAATGCCTGACCCTCATTATAACCAAAAGTAATAAGGATAAGACACCAGTGAACCAGACCTCATTAAGCCAATAGCTGGAAAACTATTCGAAGGTCATCAGCCCGAGACGTCTAGCGACTCTTCTGCTCTCCCGATGTCTCGCAGCTACGCGAGGAGCCATTGTTCTCCAGCCAACGGCATTAAGATTAATGAAAAGAATTACTCAAACCTCTGAGGTTTGTGTGATCCTCTGCTCTAACTGCTAATGTGCCATTTTCTTCAACCCTATATGCTGCTGGACACTGCTGGGCAATATCTTTAAAAACGTGAGTTGCATTGCTGATGCTTTGTTCAATTTTCTGCCACACACTGCTCAATGCGAGACCAGCCTCCATTGATTTGCACCGTGTTGTCCATGAGCAATGACTAACAGACATGCCTGTCTATTAGACAGGTGAAGGGGTCTCTGCCCCACCGTAATACATCCAAATAAGCCAAACCGTACTCCGCGCCGTCCAATCTCTATCAATCACTTTCAGTTCTGATAATGTCTGCGAGCAAGTATTATCCTATTGATTCCATTTGAATATATGTCTGGCAGCACAAAAGATGAAGAGGGCCCTCGTGGTACAACTAAATCATTTTAGTCATGCACCCTCAGGAGGCAAACACTTTACAGCAATCAGCTTCAGAGCTGAGGAGAAGTTCAGCTATTTAAATGTTTTTTTGAAACAATCATGCTGAAGCTAAATGGTCCAAAGTTAAACAAGACCCCTTTTTCTCATTTAAAAGCAATTTATTGAACTGTATTGAATGCTCTTCGGGGGTAACTAGGCGTTTCTGAATCAGGGTCTCTCTAGAACTTCCCATTGGCTGGCTTCCAGACAACCGGATACCTTCCAGGGCTTTATTTTCTTTTTGCATATGCACCACTAATGGCGGTGCTGCAGTGACGCTGGCCGCTCTGTGGGGGACAATCAGCAGGCAGCGAGTCTGCTGTGTTCACTAGTAGCTTTCATATCGTTTTTTTTTTTATAACATAAGAATACACAAAGTATTTTACAATAGTCTTTCATGCCATCATCATATACAATCCAAATAGGATTTCTTGCTCAGTGGGTTTGCTTTGTGCTGCTAAGGTGGTCGCTGGTTGTTTGGCTCAGTGGGCGTTGTCATGGTTATCTTCCTATTTGGATGGGTTTTCTTCACTGTGTTTTTGTTTAGCCTCGATTTGAGAAATAGACTCTAAAGGGATTGCAAAGGCGCAGAGGGCTTTTGGTACACAGGGCACCTGGAGGCCCCTCATTTGTGATTTGATTGGTTTGTTGTTTGCAGGGCAAACCCCCAACGGTGGTTGCCTGTGCTGCATTTGCTCAGTTGTTCAATCGATCACAGTGCGCTTCTATGAAAGGGGAGCTAAAAAAAAGCATTTCAAAACAGCATCCTAAAAAGAGAGATCGTTGCTGTTTGGACACAATAAAAAAAGAAGTTCTTAGAGCTATAAAGAAGTTCCTCCAGGCAAAAAAACGCCCCGAGGTGACTGCAGGTGGAGGTTTCTTTCAATTGTTGCTTCTGGAACATTCTCCCATTAATCCAATTAGAATCCCAAACAAAACCTTTATAGATTGGCCGAAGCTCATTCAGTGTCATTCTTGTTGATCATCCCCTTGACTTCAACTGTTAACTAACATCCATTTTTTAAAAATGTTTCTGAAAGTTCAAATGGATAGTTTTAAATGTTTTTTTGTTGTAGCCTTCTCTTCTTGTTAGTAGAATGATCCGTGATCTTGATTCCGACAGTCATCGAATAATTGTTCAAGAGTCTTTGTCGTCATAGTAACAGTGAGTAATCCGAAAGCTCTTTTCTTTTATCCTTTTGAAACTGTACATAATAAAATACATGCAGAGTTTTAAAATGCGGCTAAATGTTCAACTTTTAGAGGTCAGCTTTTGTTCACTTAGATATTCATTGTAAAAGGCATTTTGATTAGACATTTTAGTATCCCACATAGCTGCTGTTCACAAAATGTGACAAAAAGCAAATTTGTTAAACCGGCTTAACATAATTTACGACCGAACAACCTTGAAAGTTGAATACAAGCAAGCATAATTACTAGACTTACTTTACTAGACATTTCTCAGACTGCGTGAGGAAGTATTGTCGTGAGCAGAGAGGCTCTTTCAGTGTATTGATGTTAAATGTTACACAAGACGATGTAAGCCTACTGAGGTTCCAGCAGTGTGATCACATGCAGGGACGACCCAATAGGCTGAAGTTTTATACCCATTACACCCCGATGTTACGAGATGAGCATTATTTTCAGCCCCTACCTGGTGTTCTAATGGAAAAAAAACATCACCATTGACTTTCTGAACATGAAAACTAGCTGAAACTAGCAATATACTGTCAATGTTGATTAATCTGCCGTTTTTTTTTACAGCTAATCCATTGAAAAGGGAAGTTATTCTTTTAGAGAGGAACTATAACAGTTGAATTTGTAACCATATTGGGGCATATTAAGACATTGCTCTAGATTTAAGAATATGATCAGTCTAAAGAGCTGAGCTCAGTTTCAGGGACCTGTCCATGGTGCTGAAGTGGATACAGGCTGCGTCAGGCCACCACGGCTGTTACTTCAGCTGTCTGCTTTTAATAAATCAAGTCGGGTTGTAATTGTTAAATATTCCAATGTGAATTAATACATGAACAAAGTGTCCTAGTTTTACTAGGGGTCTGAGGAGCAAACTGTCATTGATTAAATGTGATTGACAGTGTACAGGATTCTTTGGCTACTGTCACAGACATTCAGCAAATATGAATTCTGCTTGAGTGCTCATGTTGGCAGGATGTGCGCTACGCCAGGAAAGCTAAATAATCGGCCAAGTGGATCTCCGCACACTCCCAGAGGACCGGAGGAGACAGGGTCAATGCAGTTGCTCCGTGTTGACACACTATCGAATCAACAGAATCCTTACGATAGTCTTTTTAAAGACACACCAATACACACGCTGCCATTATACTCATGAGGACTTCATTGATTTCCTTTCTGCTTAGCACACCTAAAATTAAGCCTAACACAAAACCTATTTAACACAGTTTTAACCTCAACCCTGGACTGAAACCTTAAATTAGATAATTTTATTTAATTATGCCTTAAAATAGTGCTCTTACTATCCCTTCCATACCTACACAGCAAAATTCTTAGTTAATTTTCCATTGTTAGGCAAAATTATTGAAATCACGCAAAGTTGATTCAACTGTTACAGAGTCAATAGTACAAAAGAGCTGGAGTCATTATCCAGCGTCAAGATCAGGTTCATTTGCGACACTCAGTAGAGTTAAATTAACTCTTTGATAGGTCTGAAATGTCACTGTACAGTGTCACACCTCTTGGCGTTGGGTTTAACTCTACGTACTGCGGCGCGTGGATTGGAGAGGGTCTGTCGGGAACCCCAAGGTGGGCGGTTTGAACCCCGGCTGCTCCATGTCCCATGTCAAAGACCCCTGACTCCTAATTTCTCCCCGGGCCAAAATGTGATCAAAATGCAATGTAAGTCTTTTGGGAGAAAAGTGTCAGCTAAATGACGCGTAATGTATTTAACACTGAACAGATTTATTTTTGACCCTCATTTCGAGTAAAATTGTTAACTCTTTGTTGAGTGTTGATTTAACACTGATAAGATTGGGACAATATAAACACTGACTTAGAGTTCAAATAAATTGAATCTCACAGAGTCAATTTAACTCTCTGGAATTTGCTGTGTATTGTTTTAGCAATTGTTACACACGTTACACGCGCACAAGCTTTGCACAGGAAAAAAAAGTCTGTTTTGTTTCGACATCAAAACTACTCAGCTAAATTTCTCGGAATGAATTGACGCGCGAGGAACGAGTAAAATAACATTGAGTTCTCCGTTCACTTGGAGGACTATAATACCTATTCAGTGTAATTAAAGACACCTGCCTAAAAGTGCTGCAAAAACATGATGCAAAACGGTTGCTGGAGTGTGTACGCTTTATGTTTGCGTGACCGGCCGGGTCGCAGATTGCCCCGCTCTCCCTCTAACAGCCTCCCTCTCCTCTGCAAAGCTGCTGCCGCACAAAATCACTCTTGTACCTGCCATTGTTGTCTTGATTGCTTCCTGTACCTCCGAGTTTGGCCTTAAGGATAACATTGATTATGAAAAGGCCGCGCTGGATTTATTATTATTGCAGGTTTTTTTCTCTCACCGCTGTTCTGTTCCGAAAACTATTCCTGAACCGCTGGAGCCAATTAATGTCCAAACAGATGAGCAACGCCGAGAGCTAAGCCTCGCCTCAGGGTCAAGCAGCCTGAATCTAATCTTCTCGACAGAATTACATTTCCGCCATCATGGCCGCGTACCTGCTGACCTGCTCTCGGGCCACGAGGGAGCCGACAGCTTTCTCCGCGTAATCACATGTTGTCATTGCAGTGGAATAACTGTAGATGACCTGCGAGGAGCAGCACACGGGTCACTGGCAGGATTGCCACTGTATCGCTGACGGTTGTGCAGACTATTTGCTAAGAATCGGAACATTTAGTGGAGAAAGGTTCCTCAGTTCCATTTTATTCCTAATGTGTCATATGATCGTAGTGTTTGATGTGCATGTGTACGTCTCTCCTCTGCTCATTTTATTCTAATTTGTGTTTGTGAAGAACGGAGAGGGAGAAAGGAAATACCTGAGGCAAAAGTGGGACTTTACACTTGAAAGTGGAAAGCATTACTTATGCATTAGGTATGTCTTTGAAGAACCAAAAGCATGCATATTCCCCTATTCCTTCCCCCGAAATAATAGAGATAAAATCAATTATTCATCTGTAAATGTTTATTTCAGTTCAAAAACAAGTATGACATGTGCCTTGATGTTGGAAGAACAGTTCGTGCAGTAACCCACTCGCACAGTGCCCTTATTGGAAGTCGTTATTTCTGTTTTGAAGTCATACAGAAGTGTCCTACAGCAGGGATAAAAAATATATAGCCCATGTTTTGAAGTTAATGTAATCATTATCTAATTATTGTGGGCGGATCGGAAACTCAGACTTTGTGTCTCTTTTGCTGCATTCCAACAGGTAAATAAATCACTTTATTTAAGGTTTTCTTTTTTTTCGGCTGTCCCTTGTGGGACAGAGGTTTCTTTTGCAAGTTGGAGACTTCAAGTTCAAGGCAAGAAACAAACCAGGTGGGAATGTTTGGAAACTGGCTCACTGTTAGTAATTTACTAAGTTACTAAATAACGCGTTACTATATGTGTGATTTCTTGCATCTCTGGGAATGAAGTCATGTAGCCAATGCGACAGTTAAGTCACGTTTTCACCACGAGGGTCACGTGACGTGAACGTACATAGACCTACCACGCAGCGACACAAACAACAATTGAGTGGGAGAGAGAGAGAGAGAGAGAGAGAGAGAGAGAGATGCACATTAGGAAACACAATCAATATTTTGAGTATTTGTCAGTTAAAAATGGAAATATCAAGGTTCGTTGAAGAACCATTTGGAGTCGCAGCACTGCGCAGTCAAACTTAGAGCAAATGGACTTCGGTGCAAAATCAGTAAGTGAGTTTGAAAAGTGGGTCGGGCAGCATGTTGTAGAGCACACGTGTCATGCTGCCCGAGTCAGCACCTCCTGAATGTAACTAATAAAGTAACTTGTAATCTAACCCAGTTACTTTTAAAATCAAGTAATCTGTTACTTTTGAAAGGAGTAATGAGATTACTTTTTCAAAGTAACTGTGGCAACACTGGCTGTAAATGGTATCCATCACCAAATTGGAAATTCATGCAAACATCTTCATTAAATATATATATATAAAATATTCATTAAATATATGAAACACAGATATAGATATCTATATATATCTGTATCTCGTTTATATCAAAACCTTCCAATTCTTCATTTCAGAAGCCAAACACAAAAAACATCGGGTGAACTTATGCCAATTTATTTTACAACATCCTCACACAATATAAGTTCCTGATGAGGTTCTGATGCTAAATGAAAATATGTGATTGGAAATGGACTTGAAAGCCCTGACGGAGTCTGCAGTGACATTTCATTACTTCAGAAGCTCTTAGCAACGCACAGCTTCCTGATGGTGAGAGGCTTTTTTTCCCTTGTAAGGAGGAAGGAGGAGGGGGATTCTGCAGCTGTGGCCCATAATTAAGGTTGTTCTGTGCTCTTACCACAGTTGATGTGAGAGACTCCAACATAAGAGTAAGGCTAGTTTAAATAAACTCTATAGGAAAGAGGAAGAAAAAAAAAAACATACTTCCTTACAGTCCATGTAGCTTTTGTATATTGTTTATGGTCATCCAGACCCGTCTCAGATCAGTAGCATGGATCAACTCTAAATGTCTGTTGGTCTATTAAACCTATTAACAAGAATTGCCAAAAAGGGTTGCAGAAGCCAGCTTGTTCGGCCTCCTTGATGTAATTCTTCCAGCAGCTTCACTCTGTGTGTGTTGGAGTTGTGCCACGCCCCTCTTCGGTTCCTGACAAGCAAACTTGAGGCTCATCGAGGAATCATTCAAGCTGCACGTCAACCGCTGCTACTGCGCTCATTACGAGATGCTGCTTTGTTTGCTGCTGTTAGGAGTATTGATTGTGGATTTGGGGATTTTGCCAGAAAACAGGCTTAGGAGGATTGATTGGTCTTCTGATAGTCAGCTGGGTTACTCATTGGGGAAGTTTTGTAAGGGTTTACAGCAGCCCTCTGAATGGTACGCTGTGAATGAGCATTTAAAACATGGTACTGCACTCGGTTGTCTGTCCGTGAGGAAGCCAAGCTGAGTTGGCTTCCCAAAAGAACGATTAACCAATCAGGTGAGGCTATTGTGACGCCACTGCTCCCCTCTGATTGCTCAGGGCAGCGCCAAGGGAAGTCGCGAAGTCGTTGGCATCACACAAATCAAATCACAGTATGACAGCATCGTCATTGAATGAAATAACTGAATATATATTTGTGTTGGTGAGCAGGCGAAAGTACCAAGCGCAATTATGCAGGTGGAGTATTTGAGTATTTAGTAAAACCAAAAACCTAACTGCATTTACAGCAGCAACTCAGACGGCAGGCCAACACCGAACCTAGACTCCGTACCGAGGGGAAGAAAGCTGTTCGGACTTTGGATGAGGAGGGTTACGTCCGCAGTGAGCGGCTCACACACAGCGCACAAGTCGTGTTATTAACTTAATGGCTTCTGGATTGAGTGTGTGTGAATGTGTGCTGTGCTTTAGGTAGCTGCTTGTGCTTTTCAGAGGGTGGTTGCATAAAATAATGAGATGTTTAACATGACTGAGTGTGTGTGTGTGTGTGAGACTGAGGGAGAGTGTGTCGATTAGATAACAAGCGTGTGTCCTGGTAAAATGATGCTGGGCTGTAATACTTCACCCGACTACATAAAAGAGCAACATATACATTTCAACATACGATTTTCTGCCCCACACGCTGTATAACATACACAGCTTAGAGGTTGTGTCTCACTTGGCTTCCACCCAGGCCATGGGTGGACAGATAGGGGGTCCGTAAACAAACGGCAGCCCACAAACCCCGCGGTCACATCACGATAGTTAGATACAGTCCACTCTGGGAGCAGTAATCTGTAAACCCATTGTGAAGAATTCTCTCCAACAGCAAGAGACATGTTCAAGGGACGAGGCCCTGTTCTGGGCAAAAAGTAGGAAGTCAGGTGAAGTAATCATTGCGTCCACAGGGTAAGATCGGGTTAGAGTGATCAACAAAAAAATGTTGGCCATCTTGATATGAAAGGTTTTTCTACTGAATGGATTATTTACAGTTACAAATTGGCATCAGTGTCGAGGGAAAGGGAAAGGGAACCTCGTCCGGTATGCCACACCTCAAGCTCGGCTCTGTCATCAGCAACGGTCTTATCTATTATTTCGTACCATTTAAATCCCTGGCAGAGTGGAACGGCACCTAAACACCGGTGATGGAAGTCGGCAGATCAAATGACACAGTTGGCCGTAACGAGGCAATTTCAGTCATCATTTTCCCCGCAAATGGTTAATTCCGCGATTCATCTCTGACACACAAATTGTATTCGGGCCGGATCCTCCAAGGGCTCGAGCACAGTCCCTCCTCTGCAATGTTAAATGACCTCTGGAACAATTTGATTATGACGTCTTGCTGACAGACGGATTTATCGCAGGAGCGGAGCCATGTAATGGATACGGCCACGGCTTTGGTGACAGGAGAGAAGACGATGGGAGGTGTGAGGGATGAGGAGCAGAGGAGTACGAGCAGGAGAGAACGACTCTCAAAGCCCGGCTAAGTAATCAATTTACATGTGTGTCAAATGATAAATAAATGACAAACGACTTCTTCCTTCCGTAGCCCTGGTAAAAATGAATTATGGTTCAAAAGTACCAGCGGCATGTTAACTTCACTCAGAGCAAATGGATCCTGGAGGGGCAGTTTCACCACAAAACGGTAAACACTGATTACATTTACGACCCCGTTTGAAGCCAGCATGCCGTCCCGGTGACTTCCTCGCAGATATCGCCATCCCAGGCGGCAGGTCTAATGAGGCTGGAAGTGTTTCCTTTGGCTCCAGCCGGTAAGCTTGACATTGTTAGCAGTGTTGACATCTGTGCAGACGCAGCGCACAGGTCTTCCAGGCCGGCTGAGCCACGATTCCACCGCAAGACCAAACGTTTACAAAATGCCACTGAGGCTTTCTCTCTCCTTTCCCCGATTGTCTGTCGGCGCTTTTGCTTGAACTTCACAACACAACAAAAAATACAAGGGGCCCCGACTCCTGTGACATTCGTGTGGGTGTGAAGTCTGGAGTCTCCCCGCGATGGATGGAGGACCCGTGTTAACTGTGCCACTAATGGAGACCTCTGTCAGGAAACAAGTGCCGGACATTATTCTTCTGCCTGCACTTTTCAATCAATCACAGTGTTTCAGAGGGATTCATTGGAGACTGCAGGAGGACAAAGGTGACTTGAGGAGGAGGGGGGTGTAAGGACAGCTTATCTGTCAGAAAGTGCGTCAGGACAGGAGAAATAATAACCTTTCACTTTGCTTTTCTCTTACACAGGCTGCTGTCAAACTGACAGCAGATTTGTTATCTTGCGGCGAGCCGAGTCCCTGTCAGACCGCTGGCACACGAAACTCAACGGGGAAACAATATCGAGCCCAAAGTGCTGTAAAAAGGCAGTAATGAACAAATGAGAATCCTCCGACGGTTAATTATTCTTAAGTACAAAAGGTAGTGTAGAGAACAATGAAATATGATACAAAAGAGGCTCAATTCTACCCATATCTGTACGCCCCAAAGAGCAGCTAACAAGAACCATTGTTTACATCTAAAGTCCAGATGCCAAGACAGAGTGTGGGCGTTTCATTTACATGCAAATAAAATCAGAAAAAAAACCCAACAAATTCCATGCGATCTACCTTCAGGTCACAAGTAACAACAAATCCAAAACGCATCACTGCAAAGATGATGAGCAAACACGACGCACAAGAAAACTTATTGAACTCAACTAACAACAAGAAACTGATCAAATGTAAAGTTTCCGCTAAACACTGACAGAGCACGGAGACACTGAGAAAGGGACAAATAAGCTGTTTTACGTTGGATGTTCACCCATTGCAGCTGTAGAAGCTTGGATAGGTGATGTGCAACTAATCGTTTTGATTAAATATAATTCATTTTTTGAAAACCCAGCTGTCCAATCTGAAATGGACCGATGCCCTTTATCGATGTCTGGCGGCTACTCTGCCTACTTTTTTGGTTATTAATTGTCATTTCCCAGGATCATTGGAAAGTTCACACTGCACAAATCCAGTGGTGTATGAGAGTTATTCGAATCGACTTGTAGTATACGGTCAGTAAGTCATGAACTGTGGAAATATCTCAGCTCTTCCGTGTGACTGGACTCGATGCAAACAGGATCGGCTGGCCTGGGGTGGTATAAAGAAAATAAGTAAATTAACAAGTCAGAAAAACTTTAAACTTTAAAATGAACAGTGTTTTTGGATCGAATGGGTGTCATAGTATGTCTTTGATTGCAGCACTGATCATTAGAACACTTAAATCAGCCAGATATTCATGTGTTAATAACTTACACAGAATGAGAGAGAAGCCTCTTGCCTTTTGCACTGCGAGCCGCTGCATGTTAATGTAAATGAAATATTATATTTCAAGCTGGAAATCGCCTTCCATGGGTTGGTGTTGTTACCTCAATAAATCAACGTCATTCATTTTGCATTAAGGAACACTGCATCTGATTTAACGTCTTTAGAGATGGTGCTAATGACCCTCACTGAGAGCGTCTCTGCTGTTATCGATACATGCATCCAACAGAAGTAAACACATACACAACCACTCGTCATTTTCTTCTTCAAAACACTTTCACATATTCAGCCTTTTTTTATATAAATTTGTATATTGATCATGAGTTTTTTCAGGTTATTTACTCCACACTTCAGCCGCTGCTGCAAAGCAATCGAATCAAATGGCTCCTTATGCACACAAATCGCAGCAAAATTAATGACTTGGAATAATGCAAATGATTTTTCCTCTTTTGCAAAAACATTTCACACATTTCTTGTATTGACAGTTTTGTGGGACTTCAGACAAGTTTGATGAAATGTCTTTTCCACTGATGGGAAACTTACAGCTTACCTGCTGCAGTAAAGATTGCACATTAATGTAAACGGCTCCAGTGGCATTTCTGCTCTGCACAGTGTGCGTGAGCGGCGTGAGCCTTCAACGCCATCAACGATCAGGAAACTATGACACAGCGCACCGACGCGATGCCGGCCACTCTTTCACAAAAACGTCTACAATTATTTGATAAACAGATCAGTTAATCCTCCCACACACTAAATTAATGCACACTGCGAAGCCTTCAATCCAGTGATCAAAATGCCCCTTGAAGATCTTACATCTGCACTTCAAAATGAAACAAGTCAAGCTCAAACAACAGTTTAAAGTAAATTATAAAAAAAAAGAATTAAAAAGTAGTCCCATTGATGTTTCCGCTTATGTTCTCTCTGTTGAATTCCCTCAGTGTTTTTGCTTCTAAGAGCCAATAGAGAGCCTGCTGACAAGGCAGCTGGCACAGATTCGACTTCCCCGTGCAGCCGCATGATCAATAGATTGGGATTCATGAAGGCCGGTGGTGTGAAACTGCAGCTCCTTCTCTCGTACGGAGAAACTCAGTCAATTACGTTCAAAAGAAAATGTACAGGAGATTGATTAAGCAGGCAGAAGTGGGCTTTTAAGCAGTATTGCCCGTCACACCAGCATCCACTCCAAACGCTGCCGTTAATGCAGCACAGTGGGCCCGCAACACTTCATCTTCTCAGAGGCTGGATAGTTCTTGTTGAGAATGAGTGACCAACAGCGTGCACAAAACAAAATATGAGCAAATTCAAGCATGCTGCCCCGCGAGACTGTGATCAGTGACCAGGTTGGACCTCCTCTTCAGACAAATTGGAATTAGTGTAGTCAAACGCATGGCCTGTTTCTTTCTTTACATGTTCTAACATACTGCCATACAGTTTTTCCCTGTGTGTTCCCTCACAAACCAAAAGCAGGATACAGGAAACCGGTTCAAGTAATCGCCACATCCGGGTGGAGCTCATCCGTGAGGTTATCACATGAATGTGCCAGTCTCACACACCCATACACAGGCCCCCCTCAGCTCTACCAGTTTTCACCCTCCGGCCAAGTGCTAACAAGTGAGCTGGGGAGATTATTTACGTTCATTGTACCACAAAGAAGGAGAGGCTCTTTAACTTTTAACCTATATGTTGAACATGCTTCCGAAACAAAATCGGTCTCAAGCAACACAAACTCTTTCCATAAAAATAGTCTCTGCTCATTATTGCATGTTTAACCTTAACTATTGCGCTACTGCTTTCTTAGTCCGGACAAATAGCTACATGATGCAAAAACAGGCAAATTAGAGCTGGCAGCTTCCATCGTGGTTTGTTTGTCTGCTGATGAGCAGGGGAAGATGCTGCAGACGTAACCGGCCCGGGCACCGGCGAAATCTTTGGCTCCACCACCCCGAGTTTGTGCTTCATCCACTGATTAGGCAGAAGGCGAATTGGGAGCAGAGGCTTTGTCTAATTGAGGCAGTGTGTCATTAACTGGCAGCCCCTTTGGCAGTAACCTCCCGATTTGTGGGTCGAGCAGATCACAACGTAATAAAGCGGCTGCAAAGCAGGATGATACAAGAAGAAGAAAATGTTGTGAATAGGAATTGTTATTATGGCGTGTTCTGTCACGTTGGTCTGCTGGAACGCCGCTTTGATCTAGAGATGATATCTCGGCTGTGTGACGGTTCGTAATGACGGTCTTCATCGCCACAGGATGAGTTCTAACCACGTTGGCAACGTCTTGCACATCTAGTGCGCGCCCCAAGTCAAACTTTCGTCCAATGATTTTTTGCGCTTGGTGCTGATTAGCAAATGGCAGCATGCTGACATGGTGAACAAAGGGGAAAGCAGAGACATTCTGCCCCGCCACTTTCATAGTTAACATCGCAGTGGTCACATGACTTTTAATGAAACATCTGAAGATGGCAATGTAAATAGAACTGCCCACTGCAGTAAATCCCAGGAAATAGGACCTGGATGCGCATGAGATCCGTGTTCGGATGCTTATTCTATTTCGTTAAGGCATGCCGTTCATGTGGAAATTGGAAACATGACAAGCTACACATCTGCAATCAGACTCTGCAGTCATGAATCAGCTATAACCTCATAAACCATGAAGGGAAACCTGGACCAAAGGGAGCTCACTTGTGGGGTTGTAGTGGAAGCCTCTTATGAGCCCAAACTGGGAGGTTTTGAGATGAAAGGTCAGCAGATTGCAGGAGGTTGCAGCATGAAAGGAGGCGCTCAAGACGGAACATTCTAACACCCGTCCATTGCAAAGAGCAGCGGTGCAGCAATCTGGACCAGCTATTGTGTCAGCCATGATGAGGCCATCAAAAACATCCCACAGCCACTTGATGATCCAGACCTTTCTGCTAATGCAGCTTTTTTTTATTAATACTCATTCATTTAGTCTATGCATGCTCTGGTTGGTAGTGTTGGTTTGAAGACAAGAAGACAATGCAAGAATGATCTGTGAATGTTTGGTATTTCAGAAGGTTAGCTGCTGTGATCACTGGCTGTAATAAGAGACAGAGACATTGTATGTTCATTTTAATGCTTTAAGTAATGTTTCTAGAAGCTCTTTATTTTTACACAGGTACCATGTTGTGGAATTCCATCACACATCTACTTGTTGATGGTACCACAAGACGCGCTTATCAAAGTCAGTCAGGTTAAGACTAGTTTATGGAGCAAAGTATCACATTAATATTAAATTACCTTGTTACGTCGACCATCAGCTATTTCTTAATGCTGCGTTTTAGGTTGAATGTCTTGTGTTTGGCCTTAAAATCGTGGGATCATACTTGAAGTGTTATTTTTGTCAAACTTGACGCATCTGTAAAATAGAAATTGACAATGCATATATAAGATTGGGCTTGGGCATCTAAGTACCTTTTTATAACTATGGGTCATGATGATCTGCTTTATGTAACAGCTGGTGCAGCTCCGTCCTCCACGCTGCTTGTTTTGAATTGCATCCGCCTCCATTAGCATTGAAGTTTCAGCTGTGTGTGGAAGAGATAAAGGTTTTACACCTTGAATGCGTTCATTTTTTCTAACAGTATTTGGGTTATGTCCGTTTTGTCCATAGAGGGAAGACATCAGTCAGTATAGCCTACATACAGTATTGTTGTGGCTGCGTCTCCCCTCGGTAAGACGTCTCTACGCAAAACCACAGACCCTCAGAGACTGTAACTGCTTTCAATTCCTACAAAGCCTCCAGAAAGACTTTTACTCCCCGTTTTACGTCAGTTGTCTCAGTTGCCCCGTCTTTCTGTGTGAGTAAATGAATTCCCCCCTGATGGCAGCGCAGCGATCGGGGTTCTTTAATCTCAGAGATCTATCCCGGAGGTTTGAGTCCTGCCTCATCGCTCTCTGTTCACACACTGAACTTCCCCGCCAAGACGACAAGGCTTACAGCGCAACCGTTTCTCGTCTCACTCCACATACCGACCTTTAGTGCTCTCGTTCTCTCTCCATCTCCCCCATATCACTACATTTTTAAAACGCAGGCACACATAAAGCGCATTGAACTTTATAGCAATATAGCAAATCTTCACACAGGACGTTCTTCCCGATCCGATGATGGCGAACGATGGCGCTCTCACACACACACAGTCGTCACGTGGAACCGCGATGTGCACGTTTCATTGTGTGCATAAAACAATACAAACAACTGAAGATCTGATTATTAGCATGGAGTACAAAGCACTGTTTTGATGTCATTTTGAAAAATGAGATCAGCGAGAACCATGACGAACGAGGTAACCCGAGTGCGGCGCTGAAATCAAAGCCCATGAGCTGTGAAATTATGTTTTCAGACATCTTACGATCTAAATGAGACAGATGGAGAAAAGTGTTTATAAATAAGTCGCCGCAATTCGTGTAAAACGCTGATGTGGATCTGCGTGACCACAAATCTCTGTGTTGAACTTAAGGTATGTTAAGCGTGAATGTGGATATTCACAGATCATTTGAGGTGTTTACACTGAGATGGAAAAAACAAAAACTTCAACCACGTTCTTGTGAGTGTTGGCAAGTCTGCTGCAGTTAGCTATTTTAGGTTTATATACACTGCTCCGTTAGAAAATCTGATCATCTGTGTGAAATTAAGATGAGCGATTGATTCAGCCCGTCGCAGGATATCATGTTAATTCAACATTTTAAAAAACGTGAACGGAGGTTCAACCAGGAAGACTGTCATCGTACATCAAGTCTTCCCGCTTACGGCAATTAATGTGCACTCGCTCTCCGTTTCATCAGCTGACTGAGGGCGGTCACTCTTTCAGTTGCACTAATCAGATTTTGCCAGGACCTCTCCCCTCCAACCCGCTCACCTCCAGATCTCATCGGCGACAGGTCCTCCCACTGAGCTCATCAGAGGTCATGCTCCACATCACAGACATCCACATCTTCATCCATTCCTCTTCATCAACACCAGCAGTGTCTAGACTCCATCAGGGAGACATTTCTGTTCAGCTTATGACATGACCATCAATTTTATATAATGACCTTCCAATGTAGTTTAATCACATGGCTCCTCTCCTATTTCTCCAACTATCTCACAGTGCATGATGTGGTATTAATTGTTTGTACTATGAGCTTGTTTTCAATGGCGCCCCTCCTGATTGAACAATGTCTTCCATTGTTATGCAGACGATACTCAATTGTATCTGTCGATCAAGCCAGAGGAGACTGAACAACTCGTTAGACTTCAAGAATGTCTTGGAGACATCAAAACTTGGATGACCTGCAACTTCCTGATGCTAAACTCAGAAAAAACAGAAGTTATCTTGATAGGCCCAGAGCGCCTTAGAAGTCAGCTGTCACATAATACAGTTTCTATGGATGGAATTTCTCTGGTATCCAGCAGCACCGTCAAGAATCTTGGAGTTCTCTTCAACCAGGATATGTCCTTCAACTCTGATATAAAGAAAACTTCAAGGACTGCCTTTTTTCATCTACGTAATATATCTAAAATCAGGAATTTCCTGTCTCAAGGTGATGCAGAAAAATTAGTTCATGCATTTGTTTCTTCCAGACTGGACTACTGTAATTCTTTGTTTGCAGGGTGTTCTTGTAAATCTCTTAAACCTCTTCAGTTGATTCAGAATGCTGCAGCACGTGTATTAACAAGAACTAATAAAAGAGACCATATCACGCCTTATCTGCTTTGCACTGGCTCCCTGTTAAATCAAGAATAGAATTTAAGGTTCTTCTCCTCACCTACAAGGCGCTTGCTGGTGAGGCACCTTCTTATCTTAAAGAGCTTGTAACACCGTACTGCCCTGCAAGACAGCTACGTTCTATAGATGCTGGGTTACTTGTTGTTCCTAGAGTTATTAATAGGATGGGAGGCAGAGCCTAGTAGTATATCATAGGTGGTTCCTGGGGGGGGCAGTTGATTGATTTATGACAGGTGTCACTTTGATTGACAGCTGTCACTTTGAGTGATTTATGAAACGGGGTGACATTTGATTGACAGGTGACGTTTTAGGATGATTTATGACAGGGGTGACATTTGATTGACAGGTGTCATTTTGAGTGATTTATGACAGGGGTGACATTTGATTGACAGGTGACAGGTTTGAGTGATTTACTCAAACCTGTCACCTGTCACCCCCCCAGGAACCACCTATGATATACTACTGAGCCTTCAGTTATCAAGCTCCTCTTTTGTGGAACCAGCTTCCACTTTCAGTCCGGGGGGAAGATTCAGTCAGCTCCTTTAAGATAAAGCTTAAAACTTTCCTCTTTGATACCGCTTATATATAGGGCTGGCTTAGGTTTGCCTGGACCAGCTCTTAGTTACGCTGCTATAGGCTTAAACTGCCAGGGGACTTCTTAGGACACATTAAACTCGTCTCTCTCTCTCTCTCTCTCTCTCTCTCCCCTTTTACTAAAATCCACGTTGCATTAATGCACATGACTAATTCAGCTCCTTCCCGGGAGTTCTTGGTGCTTTCTTACCGAGCAGGTCTCTGCAGATCGTAGTTCCGTCAGGACCCTGGTCCTGACTCCGGCCGTGGCCCTGCTGGCACCTGCTGCTGCTGTCATCATCATCATCATCATCATCATTTTAAATATGATTCATATCACTATTACCCTTTCCGAAAATCTTTGCTTTCTCTCCCCATAGTCTTCTGTGGATGGTGGTTCGATCTGATGGTGGTGGCCCCTGCAGTGGTCCTGCCGTACACCTGGCCTGCTACTTGGAATTCTTTGAATAATTTCTGTTATAGAAATTGAATGTATTCTACATCTGTATGAGTCATTCTGTACACATGACATCCATTGCAGTTTGTCCATCCCGGGAGAGGGATCCCTCCTCTGACGTTCTCCCTGAGGTTTCTTTCCTTTTTTCCCTGGAAGGGGTTTTTCATTTTTTGGGGAGTTTTTCCTGTGCCGATGTGAGGGTCTCGGGACGGAGGATGTTGCATGTGTACAGACTGTAAAGCCCTCCGAGGCAAATTTGTATTTTGCGATTTTGGGTTATACAAAATAAAATTAATTGAATTGAATTGAATTGAATTCCAATCCATATGCATCCAACACTTGTAAGCAGACATGTGACATTTAAAAAAGGTGCTACGTTTGAAATTCAGACCGTTGATTAAGCAGCAAACAACTCATTATTACTTAAAGGTTCGGTGAACTAAAGGCTCCCGGTGTGTGTTGTCATCCAAACTTCTGCGCCATTGATCTTGCGACTGGTGAAGCTCAAGGAAAACTAGGGGAACCAGACCCAGAACAAGGTGTAGGTAAGTCAGATTTACTTATCAGAAGAGGTTTGTTACACTCGTAGGCAATCGGACCAGACAAGCAGCTCACGGAGGGATTACCATTAAACACAAAGCAACTGCTGCACCACCGGACACCAGCAAAGACGAAGACACCGGGGAACACAGGGTCTGAATACACTGGGGAGGAGTAAGTGATTCGACTCAGGTGGGATCAATCAGGGGCAGGCAGCCAGGCAGGCAGTAAGAGAAGTGACCTGCAAAACAAAACACTGATAAACGATCAAATAAGAAGAACATAACTGGTTCACTGGTCCGGTTGTGGCGTGAGCGTCATTGTGTTTGAGTATCTCGCTCTTTGCCGCCGCTGTGCACAGAACTCACACACTGCGGTTAACGTCGCGCCCATCCCTCCCCCCCTGTTTAACACTGTTAGCTGTTTGCACCGTCCGTTGTGTTAGCAGCATTAGCGGCTAGCCACCAGCTCAGCCCCCGCCGTGTTGAGAGCCGTGCGGACGCCAACCCACTTTCATGGATTTGCTCTGAATCTTTAATTCATCGCATCTAAACTACTCAAAATGACTAAAAAGGTAACAACCAAAATAAAGATGAAATAGAATACGACTTCTTGCAGACTGGTTTTCAGCTAACAACTTAGCCGATGAATACAGAAACATGAAATACTATCCGAGGCATCTCATTAGTGCAGACGGTGATATGAGTGGGTGGATCCTCTGATCATTTTCAAAGCAATTTCAATAACTCATTGACAGGCATTGAAACCATGAGCCATGAGACGTGCATCCTTTACCTCATGCACGGCCTCAAATGTCTCATCCCCGCTGTAAGACAGCAGCATCGGATTAAAATGCAGCCGAAATGAACAGCTCTTAATCAGAGCTAATAATACAGATAATCACAAATACACCTAAAGTTATTGACTGATGTTATTAAATCAGAACCGATCAATGTACTAGTTGTGTATGTGACCACTGTGTAAACAAATGATGCTTTCTGCTTCTTCACGTTTGCTACTTTTATTTAATTTCTTGCTATCCAGTGTATTTGCATCATGGACTTACAATTAGATAAATCAGCCATTATGAAACCGAGCGAACAACATTTCTGCACCTTTTCAGGGGTAGAGAGAGCAACATTCATCAAGATACACTTAATTATTAGCCTCACTCTAACTGCTGCTATGAGTAATGCAGGCAGATAATAGATAAACCCCTCAATACATGTTTACAGGAAATGAGGCCTTAGATCTGTATGTAGCAACCTGTTGACAAGGCCCTCGTCACAGCAGGATTCATTTGATTTCACACTGCATGCACCGTTGGAGGTAGAATCCTGCATGAAATCAAGCTGTGTGGAACAGAGGAATAGCAGGAGTCAAACCTGCCCTACAAATGGAAAATTGCAGCCAGCAAAACACTCAAGTGTCTCTGACGTTTCTGAAGAGCGAGCGCAGCGTTGTGGAAGGATGTGGAGATGTTAACATAAAGCCATTTTGGCTGCAGGCATACCCGGTGCATATGCAGTAATGAGTGGGGCCACCCGCTATAACGCGTCCAAGAGAAGGTTTATTTTATGGCGTGTCATGAAGCGTGCACACGTGGGCATTTGTCGCAGGCTTGAATGAGTAGTGAAGAGATCATGTTTGCTGCAGGATGAAGACACAGGAGAGGTTAATTGTTGTCATTTGAAACGCTGTTCTCTGTCTTAATTAAACAGAACTTGCCAACTTTTCTCTCACAGATGAACCTTCCTCTTCACATGCAGTTATGAGGAGTCTGGGGGGGTTCACGTATGAAACAGCTGAGATAGCAGACTTTCTAAATATATACAAATCTGTTGAATAGTGATAGTTAACTTTTTGTACTGTAACTCGCATTAAGTAATCTCCCTCAGTAACTTTATTACTGTTTATAAGCCTGTTGACCTACTGTTTGACTGCATAAATCGACACAATCTCAAAGACAATAATTCTTATAGGCACCTTTGACCATTTAACCTCACGGAAAATGCTGTAATACCTCATATTGTTTTACTGCGTTACTGTAGTGCGTTGAGCTGAATATCAATCACACTTTACCCCATTGTTTTACACAATCTTTAGTTAAACACACAGATGTAACAAAGAAAATAAATATACTGCTTTTAATTGTGACATTGAAGGCGTTGTTTTGCATCATGGCCAGTAGGTCTCTAATTGACCAAACACATTTACACAAATTGTGCATCAAATTGAATTAAAACAGTAATATAGATGGGATCAAAAAAACAAAACAAACGTTTTGTAGCGCAGGAGATGTTGGATGTGTTCAAGACGAAGGCGCGTGGAAAAGGACGGCCGCTCTCTCTAATTCAATTGAATGCGAGGCAAAGCCTGAAGGACACCAGAAACTGACCAGTGGTTTGACTGATATTCTACTTTTCATTTCAAAGCAGTTGCCCATCACATCATGATGGCTTTCAAAAAGTGAATGAGGAGTAGAGAGGACATGATCCCTGACACAGAGCAGAATCGGCTGCACCTGATTAAACTGAGCATATAGATGCAAATTTCCAGTGGAGATAAGGAGTTAAGTGAAGCCTAGAGAGCCCCATTAGAGGGGGAATCTCAGTGTGAAATAGAACAGTAACACGTCTTATTATCCCAATATGAACATCTTTACCATGTAGACATTAACTCAAATAGATCCCACTGTCAAGCTGGTAGATGTTGGATTTCAATATTTTTGGAAATACACCTGTAATCTTTCTTGCTAGTGTGAAGTGTGAGACTTATCCCACACTCCTGTCTGTGCAGTAAATAACTTAGCTTAGCATAAAGACTGGAAACAGGGCAGCAGTACGTGTTTCATCAAAGCTGCACCAACATCTCTAAATCTCCTGTTGTTTTCACAACATGTTTTTACAGGATGATTTTTACAGTTATTTTTTGGCAGATAAAGTCTTCTTATTGCCCTTCATATAAATTACCACAAATTACTACATCGCAATAGAGAAACCTGCCAGGCTAAATGAGCACACTGGTGCCAACAGACGGCAGAACAAATAACAAGTGTTCCTACTAACAGGCAAGAGTCATCCGGAAACACTGGAGTCTAAGTAAAAGAAAACAAATGGAGATAGTTGTTAGTTGCTACGGTGACAACACACGCCAGCAGGGCTGTGAAGAGAGTGGATGCAGCTGCAGGGTGGGAGGCAGAGGAACCAGTGACCAGTAGCATTGAAGCGGGAGGATTTAGCAAGACGGCTAACTAATTGCAGATAATTACAGATAAACAAAGTTGTCACTCATCTGGCAACGGCATCGTGCACTGTGACAGGAGCGTGTGGATGAAGCAGCATGTTTTTTCAATTGAACTGGCTCTGCATACCATGGTAACATCACCGCTCTTTTTAGCCTCAGTAGTGAGTAACTTGCCGTAAATTGGTGCGGTGGAAATGCACTTATTGTAAGTCGCTTTGCATAAAAGCGTCAGCTAAATGACACGTAATGTAATGTAATGTTTAGTCAATGGAGAAGTTAACCCGCTGCAAGGTTGCAATGGAAAAGGCACAAATGATCTGGAGTGTGAAAGACCACTTCCTTTCTGACCATCTATCTGCCTTCTCTCTTTCTTCAGACCCTCCCCACATGTAGTTGCCATTGAAACGTTTTCACCTTTACTTCTTAAAGTCCTTAAGTTGTTGTGCTTCTCAGAAATGTGTTTCATTAAAGTTGGGCATTTGCTATGTGATTGGAAGTTTAGCCATTTCTCTTGGTTTATTTCATGATTTTCTGCACTTCAAGCTCCTCCTGCCCGTAATATTGTGGAGACAACGTTCAGAGAGATATGACAAATATTTTTGACAAGACGTACTCCAATATGAGGCAGATGAAAAAAGGATCTTAGGTTTTTTGTTTTTTTTACAACAACGTCTTTTCATCTAAACTCAATTCCTCCAAATAATGACCAGGTTCACGATATCGTGACAGCTGCATCATATTCATCAAATGAGCATCACTCAGCCAGTTCACTGAGTCGAACAAAGGAGAAAGAGAAAAACAATAATGTTTCTTAGCTCTAAATTGTGTTTGCTGATAGCGCTGCTGCTTGGCTGGCTGTTGATGGATATTACTTTCCGTGCCGTTCCCCAGGCCGCCGTGTGAAGCGCTGCCTTTTTGAAATGAGCGATTGCGTGATGCTCCTCTTAAACTAGTTCAGCATGGCATCATTCATCATCCGCGGCACAGCCGGCGGTGAGAGGCGGCGTCCCCATTTCTGTCAGTCACAATGGGGTTACAGGGAGAACTGCTATCTGCACTCTGCACCGGCAGAACAGGAACAGCTGAACCCGTTAGACATTCTAGGAGCCACCTTGCGTCCGTTTCATTAAACACCACAAAATACATTCCTGCAGCGGGCGAAGAACAGTGCAACAGCGTTGCGCAGTAACGTTTTTTCTTCTCATTTACACCTGCTGTGTGCCTTTTACCTTTCGAGCTCCGTTTTCAGCTTGATAATATTTGTTCCGAACCACCTTTTAAATCCAAACGAGTGATTTACAAAGGGAGCAAATATATTGTTAGCAGTTAATTCAAGGCTGACGTTAGATCATTTTTTCTTTACAGTATGAGTGCAGAGCTGACCTCGGTATTTCTCACGCACATCTGAATTCTGATGTCCAAAAAAACCTTTCAAGTGACTTTCCACCAAATAATTGTCTCGGAAGTTAATGGACTCAACTTGAAGTGCTTTCTGAAGAGCAGCAGCTGCTTCGCTCCCCACTTTCTACCGGCTGCACAGCTTTTGTGGGTGGATGGAGAGCAGTTGTTTGCCACGATGGACCGGCCAAAATACTCCATGAAACGGTCTTCCCTTCAAATGTAACAAACACTTAAGGCCTGGCTACACCTGCGTTTAAGACCCATTTCAGCAGAGATGCCGTGACCAGTAAACCCGCTGTTATAAGAGTGATTGAATGATACAATTATGCCTCTTGGATGCATGCCTGAATGTAGATTCCCTGTTAACTGAGTTATTAGCGTTGTAAATTGGGTTTTGCTAGCTTTCCACCTCAGAGAACTATTGTGACTCATTTACAAGAGCCCCATATTCCCAGGTGGTTTGCACATTGAGGGTTAAGCTTGCCGGCTTCAGTAGTTTACCGACCAGCTCTGCAAGTACAGCCGCCGCATCGCAGTGCTTTTAATCTAGAGTCCCACGTTTCACAAAGACGTGTTTCACTGTAAACTGGGATCTAGAAGCTAAGGACTGTATAGAATGACGACAGTGAGCTCTATATATATACACAGGTAGTGAGACCTCTTCCGAATGTTTCTACAGTGGCCCAGAGCAGAGAAAAACCAACGCTGGCTCTACAGACAGCCTTTTGTGTTTTTACATGACTTGAAGCCCCCCGTCGGGCTCTTCATGCTTGAAAGGGGAGCTGAAAGGTGTTCGGTTGGTTGCGATACATCACAAAATGGCACAAAATCCAATAGTTTTTAACGGCAAATTATTAATTGTATTGAAGCAAATTTGGTTTGGTTCTGTGTAAGCTAACACACATTTGAAAATGTAAGCTCCGTTTTGTGATAAACAGCACAGACTGAAAGCGGTTCCCTCTTTATTAGTGATTCATTTACAAGTGTTTCTATTCATTAACCACCGATAAACACACTTTTTGGGAGGCTCAGCTCTGTTTGGCTGGCACCGCGTTATCCTAGCTTGATTATGCTTTTTGTGTCATCAGCCATTAGGCACGGTTAATCATGATTCTTTAAGCGTTTTAAATTTGTAATTGATTCATGACTCACACTGCGCCTGGTGTGGGATTAACGTCTACCCAAGTGTAGACTCACTGGCTTGCAAGAACATCTTGGACGTGTGTTTTTCTTTTTTCTATTTATAGATTTATGACTCTGACTGACGCTCTCACACTGACGCTTACTCTTCAGTGTGTGCTTCTTGTAGCCTATTAACGTGTACATTCATTCCATATAAGGATATTTATTTTTCTGGAATAGCATAAATAACTCTGCCGGACTTGGCAGACCACTAACAGTATACCTGCTGGGAAACCTTTCTTATTTGTTTTCGCCTCCATGTCAGCTTTGGTCGGCCACTGACACATAATATTGCGGAATAATATGGCTATAGTGTCTAAATAACATAAACATGAAGCGTGGGCTGTTGGATGCTTAAATATCTCAAACAACCATCTGAAAGTCATTTTTCATACTTTGCACACTGTGCCGAGGTGCAAAAACTGGCTTTTGATTATATGTATGTATTCGGCATCTGGTGTAAATCTGCAACATTAAAGCCAACAAGAAGGGCTGCATTTAGCTCACAGCCCTGCTGCTGAGGGCTGTTAGCACACACCTTTCTCAACCCTCAGCTGGCACAGATAAGCAGGAAGCATTTGATCAAAAGACATAGTGGTGTACAGCATCTCTTGCCATTAAACTCTGTAAGGAAAGTGTGTCCTTTCTGAGCTAAATCTGAGAGATGAAAAATCAGCAGGAATGGAGCATTGCTCCCCAAACCTGCCTGTAATGGGGCTTTGCAGCTTAGTCTAAATTTATGTGGCCTGTCTAATTTTCGGAATGGGATTATGGTTCTGAAGGTTTTCTCGCCTTCTTTTCTAACACACCCTAAATAAATCTGCTCTGCATTTATCCGTTTTGCAGATGTGATGTGAATGCTGGCCAAGACACCACCGATCAATTACCGCTTAGCAAAGATTCATGAGGAAAGGAACGGCAGGTACATAGCTCCAGATCTCAAAGGTCATTTACAGCCATTTAGGTTCATTTGCTAGCACTGTAGCATGGGCATATTGTAATTGAAATTGATAAAATGACACACATACAAACACACTTAATCGATGGTTACATATTTCAACGGTCATCGTTATTAACACACTATATAGAAGAGCTTAGGATGAAAATATTAGGACATGATGTCATTTAAATCGCAAATTGCATCAAGTCTGAAGTTAAATTAGTTGTTAGAGAAAACATCTGAGGGCTGTAAAGACAGGCACAGCCTACATCCCCTAAAAGCCATTGAAGTAAACAAGAACTGAGCAAAGATCAGCCCAGTGATTGTGAGATACCTTAATCACCAGCAACACTTCTTTACATCCGACCCATGTAAAGGAGCAAATCTATAAGGCTCTACGGCTTTCAGCAGATGTTGCAATGCGTTCACTTCTAAAAGGTTAAAGTGCATAAAACAAAGTACGGCAAAAAGATTTCAAACATCCACAAAGTGTCTCCAACAAGCTATAAACCTGAACAAACGCCAGTCTATAAAGGCGGTGAGCTATTTTTTTTAAGTGTCTACAGTCCGGTGGGAATGAGTTCCAAAGTCTGGGACTTACGACCTCAAAAGAGCGATTGCCTTTGATAGTTTGTTACAGAAACAAACCCCAGACAGGCCTGGCGGGTGACCTCAGTGACCTTCTGACAAGATGCACCACTGTGGTAAGTTGGTAATGTGAGAAGGAGACAGGCGTGTCAATTCAAAGGTGATTTAGTCATTTTCTGACTTTAATGGGGAACCAGTGTAAGAAAATGCTTCTGCTGCAATCATTTGTGAAGCGCGATGCTGCGACCATTTGCCATCGTTGTTTAAGCGCTGCTGGTGTCTGGAAACGACGCCCTGCAGACGACCTGACCACTTGATAACGATCAGGCGATGACCTGCGGGGGGATGCAAACAGAGTCGATAATGAGCTCACGTTCCACCGCTAGTGAAGCAAATGCCTGTGCTGCTGGAAGTGGAGTCGTATGTAGGGACGTGTGGTTGACATCAAGATGAACAGCAGCATGTACAGAGACCCCTGGCCCTGGAGTTGAGCTACCTAACGCAGCCGTAAGCAGGAGATCCTGCAGAGCAATAGGGATGAGTATTAGTGACTTCGGAATGGCTTTCAGTCATAAGTTGATTGCAAAACATTTGAATGAAATAAAACCACTGTCAACATCAACCAGTGGATCACTCTGGCGTGCTCGTCAAACTACCGCTGCCCCTAAAGCAGAGTTATGAGGAGCGAGACCAAAGGTGCAACCCCTGTGGGAACGAAGGAGAACTCACCTAGTTGTGATCTGATACATCACTGCTAGAGGCCACCAAACACACACACACACACACAGACACACAGTCTCTGTAAACACACCCTTTGTCATTATGTGTATCCGGGTGATATGACGAACTTGTTGGAAAGCAGTTGGTCATTTACAACATCCAGAAACGAGCGAGCGGCAGTCGTTATTATTCTTTTGGAGTTGTGTTTTATGGCCACCTCCAATTTAATTCCTACTACTGAGGGAAATATCTGGCTGTGTAGTCGCTAAATACTTTGCTCGCTCCGTAGCCGGTAATGTACCAGGTAGTGAAGGGGAGCTGTGAGAATGAACAAAGACAGAAAACAGCTGAACAATTAGCGGAAACGTACTCTGAAGCCACGTGAAGGCAAGCGGAGCAGCAAACTTAGTTATAGACCTGCAGAGAATCATGAGAATCATGAGTAATCATACATTGTGGTAAAAACAATCGCTTATAGCCGCTTGACACTGACAGACCGGGAACACACACACACACACACACACACTGAACTGGAGAAAGACAAAACTTCAAGCAGCTCAGCCCTTGATTAATTGAACATGTGAAAATGGTCAACTTAATCTGATCTGTGTGGAATCATAACAGACGAAGACGAGGAACTCATTCACCATTTCATGGGATGTCATGTTTATTCAAAATCAAAATGAAGCTTTGCAAAAGTTCAATCATGAGAGCCGTCTTTTAAAATGTATTCACATACTCTCTTTTGCAGCTCAATCAGCTGACTCAGGGCCAATTATCCAGTGGCCGTCCAATTTTGAAACCGTTTTCTTTGCTGCCTTTAACTTGCATATCAGTATTGCATTCATGCATTATTCCTCCAACCCATTCACCTCCAGATCAGAATTCTACATCCCATTCATGCAGATCAATTAGAATAGTAATCACAACATTGACATACATATTTCTTTAACATTCAGATTATTATTAATTAATTGAGTTACTCACAAAGCCCGTTTTTAATTAATTAGCTGTCAGAAAACACACTCGTTCTTCAAAACAATACATACAGATTTTAAAATATGTAAGCCTATAAAGTGAAATAACATCAAAAGGGATTTTTACAGTTATTATAATTGATAAACGTACAAAGCGCACTGTTAATTCGCCACCAGCCCCCTTGCCTGGTAAAATGAATTCACAAAATCCGACGTGACAATAGGCTTGCTATCCTCCTATTTCTCCCTCCACTGCTGCTCAGCGGTAGAGGTCACAAGTCACAAACTTTTACATTAGCCTTTTAGATCTAATATTAGTGAAGATTCAGCAACTTCCTCACCTCAGCTTTGACGCTGGCAGATTACTGCTGTGACATAATTGAAAATGTGCAAATGCGCGTGGGACTGTGTGTGTTTCAAGAGGCCTCGCGGTACACACATGCACGTTCACGTCCTTAAAGATCCTGTGAACAAAGGACTCGGTAGAATTCAAAGCACACTTGGCATTGGAAGAATCCTGCGGCATGACACGATGAAATCAACGTCCAACGCGTGAGACTTCAGAGCCCTGGAATATAGAATAACAAATCCGCAGTGGCCTGAATCTGATGCTGTTCAGCGCTGAATCAAAAGAGCTACACGAAGAGACAAAACCAAGGCATCCTGGCATTCGTTTGCTGTTTCAACGTTTAAGATGTTTTTTTTTTTTATTTCTTAATGACTTGCATCTGGTGAACAACTGATGTTATGTGTGTGTTTTCTGAATAGCAATTACGTGCAGTGTCAAAGGAGCTATTGTGTACAAAGTATTTTTCCACAACAATCCGGTTTTCTCCCGACACGTTCACACGATCCTTTCTGTGGTTTTAACAGATAACAGCTGAGCACCGACCTTGTGTTAAACTGTAGGCCTGATTCTAATTGTCTCCTGTCTGTGTTAGTGTCCCGTCTAAGTGCCATTATGCAAGACATAAAAAAAACAAGAATCTCTTGGACACGCATTTAAAAACACAACGTCAGCATACTTTCCCAAATTACAAGATCTCAACGTTTTTTTGAGTTTGTTGTGGGTTCCTTCATGTCCTCGTTAGAGAGAACGAGTGACGCGGAGGATCTCTGCGGGTGGCGCTGCTGTTTGGGGACAATGAGCGATGCTCTGTCTTGGGCCCCATCTTTAATTCAGATGTGTCATAGTTCTGTGGGAGAGAAAACAAGAGACTTAAAATACAAGATTGATGCTCAAGTGGGAGGCGCGCACAGCCAGTGGTGGATCTGCAGTTCATATCGATCGCGTTGGCTGTCTGGTTTGGTAGTTTTACTCGTATCAAATCAGATGCCGTGTGGTAATGTGTGTGGTTGTACTCAATTGTGGCTGATACAGTAACATAAAATGCAGGTGGAAATACTATTTGAGAATTTTTGATTTTATATAAACAGCGGCGCTACCGTTAACTCTACTTCCTGCATGGATGACTTATTCATGCACATGAGGTAAAAGTGAATGACACAGACACTCGCCTTGAGGTGTCATTTTAAGTTCCACATATAAAAGTTTTTTCATGGGGTATCGTATTGACATTTCTGACCTTATGCTGATGATGGACAAAATCATGGTGTACTTCATAGCATGCGACCCCTCATACAACCCCTCAATGCCATGAAACGCATACAAAGGCTGGATTTCATGTTGTGTAACTATATATCTTACCATTTTCATGCGCAAAGCACCCATGGGGCTTATAAAAAGTCAGCGTATGTGGACACTTACGCGACAGGGCCTTGTATTCTGGTCTAGCAGGAATGTGTGTGGCCCTCATCAAGCCCTCCTTTGTTAAAATAATACTTTCTTCATGGGGTTACAGGGAACTGTAAAGAGTGGTATGACTAGAGCGAGACAGCAGGCGCTTGAATGAATTGTATGCACAGCGTTTGCCACGTTCCCACAGAGAAAGCACACCTCACAGAATCAAACACAAAGGAAGCACATAAAAGAAGCACAAATCAGAGTAAAAGGTTATTTCCTCTCATTTGCCTGCTCATCTGCTCCCAGCGTCACATATATTCACATTTTGGCAATTCCATTTAGATCCCGCTGATCCAAGTCCACTTAAAAAACTATCATAAAAATGAATTGAAGTCTGATGGACACCACCAGTACAAAAACACTTTGAATTGGTGTTCTTTTTATTGATTCCCTTAAAGAGAACTGGTTCATCATAACACCAAGCGCTGAGAGGCCCCTTCACTTAATTTAAATACAAAATAAAATCTTCTTTTGCTGCTTTTTCCCCCTGTCCAACCATATATAGCTTTATACTACAGAGTATTTCTCCTTTATTTGAAATAAACCACTACTGCTGTTGTTGTTGTTCAATCAAAGATGAACGCTTCCATAAAGTGGAATTATTAACATAATAAAAAATGGAACAACAAAAAAAGCACCCACAGATAACTCTAAATGAGTTTATAGATGCAAGTGAGAGCTGTACATTCATTTATATCCCTTTAAAACTAGCAATATTATGATAATATGATAAGAAACTCACTTAATATACCATATGGGATGCAATTAAATTGTGTTGCTGTAAAATCCAGGTTCCTATCGTAGACAGCATGAAGTTGCGAGTGAAATATGTTGTTAAGGATGCATATGTTGCGCGGCGCTGTGCTAAACACTGCATTTTGAAAGCGTGTAAACATTATGGTCATGGTCAATGGCGCGGTCTAATGTTATGCGTTTTGTCTTTGGTGAGCGCCTGTCTGAGTGTTGGACCTTTAGTGGGGACACAGATCTTGGGTGCAGGCGGGGTTGGCATTCAGGGAATAGCCGCTTGCCTTCTCATTGATGCGCGTGTATATCCATTATATCTATTTCGTTTAGTTAAACCATTTAGTCCTCGGGACGCTCGCTCGTCACATTCCACATGTTGAGATCGTCTGTGACGGACAACAAAATATTCGGCTTGGCAATCCAAACTTCCACCTCCAAACTAATTTACTGCTGCCACCAGCACTCTTCATAGTTGCCGTGGAAACAAAAAACCTGCGGTTGCTTGTCTGTCTAGTGAAAGTGAAGTAATTGATGCATTATATGCTAATCATGAAATAACAGTGTGGGTAGGATGGTGTGCGTGTTCTCCCAGTTGGCATACCAAGCGGATGCAGATGAGTGTGAAGCTGTCGGTTTCCTGGGCAGACCCTTGATGATGAATGCCAGACGCAGCTCTGCTGATGGAAATGTCTGCTTCCTGCTCAGCCGACCAGCAAAAGCGCAGTCAATGGAATATTAAAATCATTATATCAGAAAATGAAAAAAAAAATAATAGTGTGGGAGTGCGATGGAAATGGTGGTGCGATAAACAGCAGCAGTTCCAGCAGGAACCATTTCATCCGCCCAGGATCGCAGGCTGCTGAGCTCATTGGGCGGATGGAACGTACGAGGTGTTTGTTTGTGGTGGACAGTTGAATGTTCTGTAAACGATTGCTTTAATTGGTTGTGGGACTTAAGAAGGTCCTAACAGAGGAACGTATACATGCGCTGGGAAAAGTCTCCTATACTAAACTACATGACTTTTATGTCATAGTGTGGACGGCATCTCAAATTATCATTGTTTCTCCTTAATGTTATCGTCTATTCCCAAATGGCTGCCCCCTGAGGAACATTGCTCTGTATGGAAATAAATCTACAGCAGCAGCTTTGATTTTAGGCTCCTGAGAGTTGACAAGGAGAAAAAAAAAAAAGATGAAAATGGAATAAAACTGAAGTGCAGCATTGTGAATTATTTAGTGCATGGGGCCGTAGCAAAGATCTGACTACTTGCTCATTTAGGAAGATTAACAGATGTGGCAAATCACTTTGCTGTCAATCTTTTACAGTTCCGAGTTGAAGAACTATGAATAAATCAGATTTTATACCTCAACTGGGAACTATTCTTTATGAGGGTCCTCTTTTCCTCTCTTCCCTGCACTGTAAGTATATGTAAAAATAACAAAAAGGATGCATTGTTATCCAACTCAACAGCGGGCCATTGTGTTGAATTTCTCTCTCTGGCCTCATCTCACTCATTCAAATTCCGCCCCGACAGCAACTTCTAAATCAGTCATACTGATTACAGAAGGAAACACATTCATGCAAGTTCCATATAGAGCTGTGCAAAAATGAGAAAAAATATGGCACTGCTGCTGGACCGCAGATAAGTGTGACCTGTACGACAATGAGAGGAAACCAGCCACAGATTCAGCAGAATGGACAACTTTCCTCATGTCACGGTGACGCGCCACGTGGAGCTCAGCATCTGTGTGCTTTAACAGTGCCGAGACTCTTGTGTACCTTTGCGGTCACGATAAGACTCTGTGCTCCCTGAATCTTTAAATCCCGTCCTCCAACTGAGGGGCAGTCGGACCCAATGAGGACACTTTCACCCAGACATCAATCTGCCTGCAGCCTCTCTTCATGGGCGTGAATATAGCGTCTCTGAGGGAGAATGAGAACCTTACTCCACCTCCTCCTCCTCCTCCTCCTCCTCCTCCTCCTATCTCTTTTTCTCCCATCGCCATGCTACTGTTTAGACAGGAAGCCGTGGGCTCAGAGAAGCTGTTGTCTTGTTAAATGGTGCCACTAAGGAGGAAATGGATAACAGCCAACCTTGGTAATTGTACTGACTCAATCACTGGGAATGATTTGGCTCAAAGGCGACTCTCCTCTTAGGCGGCTTTATTAGTTTCGCTGTCATGCCTCGTGGCTTCATCTAAAATTCCTCATTATGCGGCAAACAAACGTCCGCATCAACTGCTAACCCGCTAAAGTTTAGCAGTATTAATGTTTAGCTTTTGCTGTTATCACAAAGCACAAGTGAGCTTGAGAATGTCAATAGTTTTGAAGTATTTGGTCATAAACCAAAATGTCAATAGTGACCCAATGGTTGCACTAGAGGGAAAGTAAAGGGACCACATAAGCCTTAGAATTTCACAGTGAGGGGTCCTTGATCCTTCTCAATAAATGAACCCGGATCCTAGACTGTATTTAAAAGTCTACGGTTGTCACCGTGACGTCCCCCATGGTTTGAGAGTAGTTTTAAAGCAGTCTTGGCTTTTTGTAAGAAAAACCAAAACAAGAGGGAAAGATAAGTACAACCGAAAACTGAATAATACATTTTTAGGAAACGAAAATGTTAACGTTCATAAACTGAAAACACGCTATTAAAGAGTAGGCGTCAACTCCCGTGTCAAAGACGAGGTACCCTCGCATTAACGCATACCGTGATTTATGGTCCCATTCACTGGACGCTGCCTGTGTTGACGGTCAGAATCAGGATCAGCTTTATTCGCCACGTATGCTTATGCATTTGACTCGGTTACCTGTGCTCTATATTGCAAAAACACAGTTCATATAACAGAAGAAAGACTTCCGCATTATATTACATTAAATGTCATTTAATGTAATTTACTATAATGCGGAGGTGCCTTAAACTTGCATTCTTTCTTCTGTTATTAGTACTGTGTTTTTGCGTTGGCTTTACTTACCAGACTCAGAGGTTACTGCCTGCTCTGACCCACAAATGGCAAACTGGAAGCAGAAATATTGAAACATCAATGACGACTTCATCCTCTGGGAACCAAGGGATGGATGTGCAAACTTCTATTACGATAAATCCAATAGCTGTTGCATATTTCAGTCTGACCCAACCATAGTCACACATACCTGTGAAACCTTCAGGGAGGTGGCATGGACATTATGACCCAACACACAGAGTGGGTCTGTTCATTTTACTTAGGTTATCAAATGTGGATATTATTATCGCAGAAGTGTCCATCAATAAGGGGGGATTGAACCTCTGCTTTATTTATATGGTACAGCAAATCAAAACTACCAGTGGTGAATGGATTCTTTTGACACAAAATATCAGCCAGTGTCGAACGCAGCGTCTGATTGGAGAAGACAACCACGGAGTGAAAACAGCCTTTATTACATTGTTCAACACGAGCAGCAAATTGGCTGGAAATTAAAACTAATGAGCAATTACCCAAGCAAGGACTTCTATTAATGTGTTTTTTCAATGCTCTCCAACTGAATCCTAATTTCTACTTATTTAATAAATCTGAATAAATACAACACCGTTTTTTATTTTGTTCCTTAATCTTTCATTGTTTTCACTGTGAGGCCACGGAGAATCTGCGTTTGCATTCTGATAAACATCCAAGAAATTAATCTCTCGGCTCCTCCTGAAAGACTGAATGCTGTGTACACAAACATATTTCCCCATAATCATAACATCGCACCCGCTATTGGTTCAGTTTATTTACACATTCATGAATACTTCATTTGCATGTGACTTGTATTATGAACGCCATGGCCTTATTTCTGCGATGTGTTATTTTCCCTTCATGAAGAGAGGAGCTGCACTTTGGTTCAACTGACTTTCCGATTTAATCTGGTGTCCCTTTCCATGCAAATGCACATGAAAGGCCTTTCAAAACGGGACGGTAATGACTTAACAGGGTGTGTTCACAAAGAGAAATCGCTAACAATGTAATCAATTATTCACCCACTCTCTCGGCCCCGGACAACTGTGATACAGCAGAGGATAAACATGCTTACATTGCTCCTGTGATGAATTTAACAACATAATCAATGATCATTGAGGAACACTGAAGGTTATTGTTGTTTTTTTAATGAACTCCAGTATTGCTGTGTGGGCTTAAACATTTTGAATTACAAGTTCAATGGATTTTCAGTAATTTTCTCCCCAACCGAGCCGAGCACAATATTCAGCAACCTCAGCAGAAGTTACAGAGGAGCCCGTGTGAAGATTTATCATTAAAGAAAGCAAAAACATAACATCAAAATGACCGCGCATCCCGCAGGACCGCATTTCCGTAAATGTGAACAGATGGGTTTGAGTGCGTGTGTGGGTGTGTGCGTGTGTGTGTGTAGAAACTGGACTCACCTCCTAGATGTGGCTGTTTAAAAAGGATCACTACCACCACCCTCCGCTCTCCACCTGTAACAACACTCACAGGTCTCCATGTGTCCAAGTAAAGCCACGCTTTCTGCATGTGCTATATGCCTCATGTTAGGCCTGTGTGGATGCTTTTCAAGCCTCTCAGGCCCACAGCGTTGGTGCTGCCACAGCCACAGGTAAGAGGGCATCACGAGAGAATAAAGTAAAGCGAGAGAATAAAGTAAAGCTCCACCTGCTGTATTAACGGAGGAAATCGTGCAAATCACGACAAAATGGTGATCTTTGTGTTCATTGGTCAGACCCGTCCTTTGTGGTCGATAATGGAAGCTCATACTAGTCTGTACGCTTAACCAAAAAGATGGTGGTGGGTTAACTAGCAAAATAATATGTTATTATGTAAAGACAAAGGAAACATGGCGTTTACATGGACCAATACTGCCACCTAGTGTCAGAAGTGGGTCAGGTCAATAGTGGTGACCACTTGGCCACGGTTTTAATATATTTTTCACAAATTTCAGGAGGACAAAGGCCTGCATGGGTCTATGGATAATTAACTTCAATGTAAGTCTACACAAATGTTGTAATGTTTCCCTCTTCCTACTTTATTTAATGTCAGTCACTAATATTGTGGGCAACAACACAATCACAATTCTGCAGTTAAAATTATATTGTGTACCAACATTTGTTGAACGGTACAAGTTTTAAACAAGAGAACTTATACAAAATAAAAGAAAATGTTTCATTCCCCCTGAGCATTAAATTGTGAATGAAAAACATTCCAAATGATAAAATACTTAACTGTAGAGCATTTAAACGGTTTGACAAGTGGACATGGAGAATTCATTTATATATTCAAATGCTTACTCATTTTATATTCCTAAGTGCGTACAATAAGTGCATGTAATATTCAAAGACAGTCCTTTTGTGCAGCAGCTGAATGCTCTCCAGAGCCAGCGGAGGAAGCGCCACTCTCTCTCCTCTTTGTTCCGTCGTCTTCTGACACTTTATCAATAACCATCGGTTCAAGAGGAGGTGAAGCAGCAACAGCAGCAGAATCTGTTTCTCTGCTTCTCTGGTGCGTACTTGGCCGAGCAGGAAGTGTTGTTTTCATCCTCCCTGTCCTGACCCTCAGGCATAGATGGAGGTTCCATCGGGGGTTGTTGTAGGAACCGGTGGAGTTTGTCTCTCCACTGGGCGTTAGCGGCCCCTCAGTTGCAGCCGGGTTTCCATTTCCCTCGACTGAGGTGTCGGCGGAAGGCGTTTAATGAGCTGGTACCTTGAGGCCCTGAGGCTGAAAACGTCCCACAAATCTTTCCCACTGCAAGAGCAACGATCTCACTCTGCAGCGCTGAGCCAACGTCCTGACCTGGTCCACCAGCATATGGAATGGGTGGGTCTCTCTGATCCCTGTTCGGATAGACGGGGCCGCGTCATCGCTGATCGAGCGGAAGAAAGGTGACCTGACGCTTCGCTGGTGCGAGATTCAGAAACTTTGTCCAAAGCGACCTTTTGAACCCCGACAGACATTTCTGGGAACGGCTATCTAAGAAAGCCCTGCAGGACTTTGGGAACAACCTCTGACACCACTTCTCCTGTACGGAGTCCTTCTGAGCTGGGAGCCTCCGACGCCCGCTTTCTCAGGATCATGACTGAGTCGCTCTCCGTGCGGAGACTTTTTAAGATTTCTTTTGGTTACAATCATTAAAACTGGAGTGTAAAACTACATTGTCAGAGTTAGTGTGATATAACTATATTTCAAGTTGTAGTGATGGACTATCAGTCTCAGTGCTTTACTGTGTACCTTTACTCCTAAATGAGGTGGATCCTGTCTTTGGCAGTCACAGGACTGCTACTTAAGGGAGTATAATATGGTACTTTTAGATGAGTCACTTCTTTGAAAACACATCTGATCTGTTCGTTGGGTCCGTAGATTTCACTACAGCGCCATTGATATTATGTTATTTAATGACCATAGAACCTGGGCTTTCTATCTGATATTAACATTCTGAGTCAATCCCACTTTTACAGGAGTAATAGTATAGTATTATAATAGAATAGAAGTATAGTATATAAAATAGTCATAATTTTGCACTGTGTCTATAAACAGAACTCCAAACATGTATGAATGGGCAACTGAAAATAGTCCCAAAAGAGTGCAATACTTCTCTTGTTTGAATAACGTTGCTAAAAACCTTTTTTTTCGAGAAATTACATGAAGTAACACATTGTATGAGCTACTTGTAAAGATTTTAGTCTTCAGAAGGAACAAAGGGGCATAAAGCTGCCTCGGGGAAGTCATGGAACTTTGAGACGGACTAACACATGTTTTAATGGGATTTGTAAATAAAGAGCGAGTTCATCTACTTTGCTGATATAACTAGCATGCAAATGAATGGTAATGTCATGTAGCAAATATGAATATTCTGTTAAAATGTGTATTATTAATCCAAGCTCAAACTATGAACAATTAACATAATCCTCGTTTTCTCTAATAGCAGCTTCAAAACTAAGCTGCAAACCAAACGAGTCACTAACACACAATATCAACATTACATTTCAAGAAATGCATAAAGCTAAAATAACAGAATATCACCATTGGTGGTTTAGCTTAAAAAGCAGCACAGTCAACCAACCATGAAATCAATACTATAATTTTAACCAAACCTTTCAATCCAAATGATTTAATCATTTGGATTCAATCATTTGATTGATTATATGAGTAATTTTCATGACTTCTTGATGGCCTGTCAACTGACTATTTTACAAATATTAGATTAGATAAAGTATTTAATCATATTTTACACACTAAAAGTTAAAATAAAAGTATTTATTTTAATCTAGTCTGATTAAAGGCACACTCTTCTTGTCTTTTTGGTGGTTTTAATATTCCAGTGTGAATAATGGCCCTGTATGATTTAACCACACGTCTAAAAAGGCAATTAAACACTCATTGGGAGACATTTCTAATTTGCGACTTTGAAGTGCGACTAGTCATATTCCATTCTTGGTTGACACACTCATTCATCACGCCTTCAAACAATCCCCCTCGCTGCACCGCACGCGTCTTCTCACTGTGCTGAGCAGCGACCATGTAAATGTTACCAAGGGAACCAGGCAGAGCGGCAGAGTGAGCGTTCCTCCCGAAAAACACAGAGAATTGCGGTGCAATGGAAATAACCGAAGGTCACAGGGGACAACAATATGTCGCAATATGTTGCGAACTGACACCGACAACTACCTTTCATCTGGTGGCAGTTACCGCTACATTGATGACTGGGAAAGCCACCGGGCAGAACATCAGAGGCGTTTGTGTGGCGTGTATAAAAAGTCTAAGGCAGTTCAGACAGCTAAAGTGACTTCCTCCTGGTGTGAGGGTTGTTACTGCCCAGGCAGAGCGCTAAGCTGCCGGGGGAGGCCTGTGACGACGCGCCGCGGGAGCTGCACGAGGCCCGGTCCACCCTGTAAGAGATGGAGTTGTAGAAGACGGGGTTGCTGTGGCCGCCCTCCCGGTCGCCGCCAGGTGCTGGAGGGCTCTCGTAAATGTCCGGGTCACAGCACATGCAGGAGAACAGGGCCCTGAATCTGCGGGGCTGTGAGAGCTTCGGATGCTCGCATAAAACGAGCCTGTGCTCGTCTACGGGAGCGGCGAGGAGATTCAGAGAGCTGGTGCCCCCCTCCATGGGAAGGCTCAGGTGGCACAGGCTGCTGTGTCCGTCCTCGCTGTCCCCATAGCCAGCGACGGAACTTTCTGCCTCCGCCCCAGACACCTCCCGGTGCCCCCGTGTGTCCTTAAGCTGCGTCCACTGCCCTTCTACCCCCGCTTCAGGCCTCCGGTCAGGCTCCTCAGTGCTGACAGTGAGAAACCTCAGGACCACCAGGTTCAGAAAAGCCCCAACGACTGTCAGCCCGACCAAAATGTACACAAAGCTGAATACCACATAGGAGGGTCGCATCTGGAGGGCATTTGTCTTCTGCAGGGCCACAAAATCCCCAAATCCAATGGTGGTGAGCGTGACGAAGCAGTAGTAGTAGGAATTAAAGAAGGTCCAGTCCTCAACGTAGGAGAAGGCCGCGCCTCCGACGCACAGCGTGCTCATGCACGACAGCAGACCCACCAGGACCATGTTGCCCATGGATACCCCGGTCTCCCGTAAACCCGGGCCCCGCTTGGCTCTGTGCAGGAGGTGGCGCACGGCGGTGTTGATCCTCTCGCCCAGGCTCTGGAACATGACCAGGGTCAGAGGGATGCCCAAGACCGCGTACAACATACAGAAGGCCTTGCCAGCGACAGTGCGTGGAGCAGAGTGGCCGTAACCTACAAAGTCACAGTACATCACATAATGTACATAAGCACGACTGTTTAATGTGACACAACCACAGGTATCCCCAAACTCTCTCGTCTTATTACCATCAGCCCCAGAGGAGAGGCCTTTCTACGGCTGACACCTACTGTGGCTGGTGAAGAAAGTCTAACAATGGTCTGGTGCTTTTGAAAATCTGTAATCTAAGACAATGAATCCTATATTACATCATTGAAAATGATTTATCACCCAAATCTCTGCACACTCAAAAAGGTTTTCTTTTTTTTTCATTCAGTCTGGCTCATCCAAAGTGCTGGTATTGAGGTTACCGAATCACATGAACTAATGGCGATTAATGGTATGTGTAGCCTATGCCACACTAATGGGGCAGTGATGTTAAAACCTTTGTCCTAGATATATTAGTTATGCATTCTATTCACTTCTAGCCATGACTCACGGATTAGAGTTCACACCGATAGAAACACTGAGAGAGAAGGGATTACCCAAGCATGTTTAAACCCCACCTTTTATACATTATTGCACTTTGCCAAAATAGTAACCGTTGCTGTTTACTTTGTGGTCGGTCTTTGTGATGTCTCTCCATCAGAACGTTTTGCGTGCGGAAAGATTTAACTGACGTCATTTGGGGTCAATTCTTCAGAAAATAGATGTATTTCGTACAAAATAACTATTAAAAAAGAACATTCAAGGAGATACTCAATTACTTCATTTCTGGTGGAGTAACAAACAGTCACTATGGGAAAAGCCCAAAGGCAGTTGTAAAGGTCGGACCTTTATCCTCAATGCGCCAGCAAGGCTGTGACCAAAAAGTATTTAGCGTTGGCATAATATACTTTGCTCTCCATTTGTTCACTGCTTTCCAAATGTCATAAAAAGGGCCTACGTATCTTATATTTTAACCCATTGTAAAATCTGGTCAGTTGTTTGTTCCAATACCCCTTTCCTACTTGCAAAATCAACACAGCGTGCATGTTCACCGACCAGTACGGCGATTGACCGGTCCCTCTAATGACTGGCCCCTTGGGGCCCCTGTATCAGGGCTCCATGTTTAACCAAAGCCGACAAACACAAACAAGCTGCTGGTCCTACTTGTGCTTTTGTTTCAGATAAGAAGGTATGGAGTGTTGAAGCGTGGACTTACCGATGGTTGTTACAACAGTGATGGCGAAATAAAAAGAGCCGGCAAACTTCCACTGCCTCCCGGCGCGGTGCGGCTCCCACTGGAGCACCACCTTCTCCATGTCTCCGTAGTCTTCCTCGGTGAAGCCGTACTTCTTCGTCAGCTCGTGCAGCTTCTGCTCCAGCACGCTTTTCCTCGAACTCTCGCTGTCCGACTCCAGCGCGTCAAAGACGACGGCTCCTACGAGCAGGTAGCAGACGATGGAGAGGATGAGAGAGAGGGTCCTGATGTTCTGCGACTTCATCCTCATGTGCGCAGAGGGAGGAATGGAGGAGCGTGCTGCCTCTCGGAGGAGGTGCTACTGCTCAGGGAAACGACGCCCAGGGGACGCAGGAGCATCGCGCGGGACCCACGTGCGTCTTCAGCGATGTGCAGAGGCCCCCTTTTGGCCTGTTGGGTTCACGGCATACGCGCAAAAAGGGGTCTCGTGTGTTGAAAGTGGAGCCTGTTCTATGAGCGTGCACGGTAAGAAATGTACTGTGAAATACACAGTTATCAACAGACAGCTGGGGACGGGTAACTGTAGAAATAATTACAGTAAGTCACGTTTTCACACCACCCACATGACCTGGTTTACTGTAAACGAGGTACAGGTACCAGAGTGTACACACACACATACACACACACACACACACACACACACACACACACTTCTGTGTGATGTGTTTACTGTGATGTCACTTGATGGCCAAAGGTCAGAATAAGGAAGGGAGGTTACTCTGTGCTCAACATGGACCTTTAGAGATATGCATGTTTCTGCCCTTTTACTCCTCTCGCACTGTAAATTCAAACCAATAGTTTCATTTTCTGTAAACATGCATGCAAACCCAGTGAAATGTTAAATATTTGAGTTATCAATAAATCAACCCATATGTCCCTCTCTATGTATGTAAATGCACAAGTACTTATGCTGCTAACCTTTCAGACTGACTCTCCAAAATCTTAATTACTGACCCTGTATTTGCAGAGGTCTGGGATCCAGGTGTCTGAGTGTGTGTGTGTTTTCGTGTTGTGTGTGTTTTCGTGTTGCGTCTGCCACAGGGACGCTCTGCAGAAGCGGCTGTGCTTTCCAGCCTCCTCTTGATTATGTTGCCCTGTGAAGCATTCATGTGCGGAGTATTCACAATAAACGCTGGCCACTCCGAGCGACGAAGCATTAGCCGGTGGCGCTGACCTTTATTGAACACACGCAGCCCCTGAGGGATCCAGCGAAGCCTTCGCCATTCGAGTCCGCCACACGAACGCAGCGAGAAAAGACAGTCGGCGAAGAAGACACCCAGAGGCCTGGATGCCTCACGGAGGCTCTCGTGGCATCGGCTGGGCAGCAGAGAAACCAGACAGTAGGCTGAAAGTTATTTCTGTTTCATATCCTGCATGAAGTTGCCATCTATTGCAGGATGACATTCCAATTTGTGGGAGCCATTCATGCACTAAACCCGGCCATAAAGACCCTGAGATCTGTCATTTGAATCCCCAGTTATTGCCTCCTTTCCATATAAAACATATGGCTATCTTTACACTTTGTTTTTTATCTTCCGGAGCCAGCACAGGACCTCATCCTGCTTTGGTAAGCACAAACAAATCCATTGCCGAGCAGATGTTAACAACGTAGCATGCAGACAAGTCTCGACCTTTTTTCCATTGCAGTGAGAGCAATTATCTCCTTTTAAAAGGAGTCCCTGGGAGATAATAGCCTTTCCAGAGTCCACTTAATGAGGGCACACAGTGCTTACAGCAGTAGTATTCAATATCAGTTCTTCATGCCGATTTCACATTGTGTGCAGGGAACAAATAGACCCGCAGAAGAAAAAGTCACATCAATACAATTGCCGATAAAGTAATTTGTATAACCAGATTTTTAATTGTATTTTTATATATGCAAAGTATATATACATTTTTTGTTCAGAAAGATAACCTTTACAATGAAGCCACTTCTATGATTTTCCCATTTGCATAGACGCAATCACCAGAAGTAAAGCGCTATAGGCTTTGAACTACTCTACCTCGGTTGCATGACTTTGACTCCCCACCGAGCCGAAGGTGGGACTTGTTAGCAGCAGTTAGCAAGAAATGTAAAAGTCTCACAATGCACAGGACGGTTATTTTTTAACACATTTTCTTTTGTTGTAGAAACAAAACCACGAACATATGCTACATACAACCTACTAGTGCTGTTTATGAATCTAGATTGTCGGGATGTATGCGCTTTGAAGATATCGCCCATAGATGTGTTCTCTCGAATGTATGGGTCCCTTTCTTTGTAGCACCACAATCCCAAATTCATCTCAAATATGGTCATCTCAATGGCCCCAATAGGACAGCCAAGAGAAAAGGTCATGTATTTTACATTATGAACCATCCTTTTCAGGCATCTAACCAAAAACCTGTTGGTTTCGAGCCGAGGGTACCGGAAATACTAAAACGCTCATTTAAGTGTTTTTGGACTCATTTCAGCAGCATCCCACTCTCACTGCCAAGGACTGCTTTAAATATGAATTCTGTGGTTAAACAACTCTCCAGCCATGAAGTAATGATCCTGCATTATCGGACGTGCTCATCTTATATCTCTCTGCTCTACAGGACATTTCGTATCCCTTTATCTTCCACAGGAAGACATTAAGGGCAGGATGTCCACTGACGAGACGAGACAGCGTCTCCTGTAAAAAAACGAGCCGGGGGACTGTACTGCAAACAAGATACAATCGTTGCACTGATACCAGCGGCTGGTGACCAGGCAGACACCAGCTGTTATGAAAATCATACATAACAGGAGACACGGCCTATTTCGGTGTTAAAAATAAAAGCACCGCATCTTTACAAAGCCTACTTAATAAAAAAAATGTATGAACAGATTTATCTTTTATTGTGACAAGGCTTGAACTTTGCAAATAATGTCAACAATCCTTTGAGCCTTATTAGCTGAATGGGCACGGACGTGGTCTTCCATTACGTCACCTTAAAAGAGAGGGGCCTCGTCCAGGTTGAGGAAGCTCGTGTGACTATGGAGGGTTGTGTTCATTTCACTGACGTTGCGATTTTTGCTTTGTTTTAAAAATGCGTTTGTGTTTTATCGGAAACCGGGTCGTTTCTTCCTGCTGAGACAACCTCTGCTTTGTGGTTCACATTTTAGCGTACCGAATGAGCTGGGTAGACAAACGGCAAAGAAACTATTCAACTATTTGCAATGCATTTCACTGTACAAATATTGTTATAGGACTTATAATTATTATTAACAGACTTATTATTTTGGTATCGTATTGGATGGCTGCGTAATGTTAAGTTCCACTTTTAAATCACAAACAAACCCCTGGATGTTTTGTGCTACTGTTTAGTTGAGCGATAAGCACAAAAGTTTAGAACATGTAAATGATTGTTGTTTCTGTGACAAGGAACAATTGGAAAACATTCACGTTCAGACCAAACACAATTAGCTAAGTAAACCAAGTAGTAGGTTTACATGCAAACAGATAATAAGCTTCAATGATACCGATCTGTGATTACACAACATTCAGAAGGCTCATATGTGAATTTCCTGCCACAAAGATTGATCCATGTTCTTGAACGAACCCCAACGCCTGGTCCTTAATTCAGCGCCGGAAATAAACAAAGGATCAAAATTAAGGATTTTTGGATGGAAGCAAGAAATCCTTTATCCATCAAATTGAAACAAGGCTTCATTTAAGAAAACATCAAATTGGAAACTCTTTTTTGTTATCAATCAAGTCACACATTAATGGCTTCAGCTCAAATGTAGGGTTAGTTAGACTAATATATAAAAAGGTATTTTCAATGGTTTATGGTCTACGTAATGTAACAAATCCTACAAAATAACATTTTTTACATCATAGGGTGGTTTCAAATACCTAAAATATTGCTGTAGGTCCAAGTTGTCATAGTGACGGGGGAAGGAGGTCATGGATTCCTTGGAGGTATCAAACTTGTTCAGGGAGTGAAAAGTGAAAGGTTTTGAGAGTCTACATCAATAAAGATCAATATAAAGATAAAATATATATTTATCCAACTACCTATTTAAATCAACTATGCCCAATTTCTTGATGGCTTTCGCCTCATGTTTAGCCAGCATGTATCTCTTTTGCTGCATATTTAATCTTCTCGGAGTGTACGAGTCAATGTGCTGCTTGGTGCTTCTCCACGGTCTCTAATAATAGACACTTCCCTGTTGTGTTAAACCACAGATGTCAATTGTTCCACATTCGGGTCAATCCAGCGACGCTCGTTGGGCCCGTTTTACAGCTTCATTCGCTTGCCAAACGTCATTAAAAAATATTTACTCGTTTCCACGGTTTTGGAATTGACTTGTAAAAGTTTAAACACTCACTTTCAAACCCCGTTCAACCTGTGAAACACACGCAGCACGGCACGTGCGTGACGGTTAACTGGTTAATGATGAAGGCATGAGTTGAGCCGCAGCGGGAGTCGCCTGTCGACCGGGTTTCGGAGAGTTTGCGAGGAAATGAAAGTGAAACAGTACACATGCAAGTCACCGCTGCAGCTTCCTACCGGCTCGGATGAGGGTGTTTGCGGGCCCTTTTGCCCTCGTGAAACTGCTCCTGATGGCGGCGGGCGACTTCTTCCGACGGTTTTCCGTGTTCGACTGGTTTCGACGCCCGTTGTCTTTCTTTTGGCGCTACGCTGTTGCGCTGTACAGGTACGCGGTGGGCTGGAAGCCCTCGGTAAAGGACGGCGGGTGCGACGGGGAGCTTGGATTAAACAGCGAAGACGAAGCTCCGCAGGTGAGTCCCTGGGGAGAGGTCACGGGGTATCGCCCTGAGGGTCAACCTGAGGCCGCGGCCCGGAAGAGGCCCGCGGAGCTCGCACACGCGCGGCCGAGGTTTGAGGACGACGACGGCGAATTTGACGGCGAGGAGTACCGCGTCGATCCCACGGACGAGTTGTACTGTGGTTATGACTCAACGTGGGAGACCGAGGAGTCCGTGGGCCCGTCGAGGAGGACCAAGAGACACGCAGCGTATAATGTGAGTAAAGCGGAGGCCCGCGGGCCAGCTCTGTGAGGGAGGGCTTCTGTTTAGTGGTGGTGGGTAACCTTATTTCCTTCCTGTTATCTGTTTTATGTATAATTATCTCTTTTTACCCACCTAGGATATTACTTCTCTGTCATTTTAGGACAGTTTAAACATTTTTGGGGGGCAAAATGTAGTTTGTTATCTTCCTATAACCTCTTATGGCAATTTCTCTTTTCTGTGGAAGTTTATGTTCAACAGGTTTGAAAGTGCTGCCAGAGACATGCAGAACTACAGGCACGGCTACCCTGTAAGTTAAACACACACACATACACCTATGTGTACAAGTGTGTAAGTGTTAAGCAATCACACGTTTTGCTTTTGTTTCGCTGCAGTTTCAGAGGGAGCAAAGCCGGAGGCGAGTAAGTGCACAAATGATGATTGTGTATGACTCATTGTATGTATATTATTTTTTTTAATAAACATTTTTTAACGAAAAAAACGTAATGCAACTCTCTTCTGTTGAGTAGGACAAGCCCAATCTGCAGTTCTACCTTGGATTGACACGCTCAGTACCTGACGGTAAGCCTACACGACTTAAACAAGCTCTACATTTGTCACAGGACATGTCTGTGAGCATCTCATGTTGTTACATTTTAATATCTTTTAGAGCCCAGAAGAAGTAAAACCGTTTGGTATTTCCATTTAAATGCTATGCGACCATCTATCTACGAATAGATTACCTTCTGATATTTTGTATTTGTCATCAGGCATTTCTATAGATGGTTTCCACCAGGATTGGTATGGAGATTATGACAGACTGGAGTCTGTCCACTCCTACATTCAGTGGTAAATTACTCTATATTTACTCTATGATTTAAAATGTTCAGTTTCTGTTCATACAACATGTTTGTCTGTCTCTCAAAGGCTTTTCCCACTGCAGGAACCCGGGATGAACCGCGATGCCAGTATTATGACAAAAGAAGAAATTGAGGTAAACTGCTAAAAGATCAAATTTCAAATCTCTGAACAAATCCATAATCTGACAGAGGTTCTACTTTTCCTTCAGGAGTTTCTTCAAAGCAACACCACAAAGGAAAATCTTTTGAAGTCTTACAAGCTCATGCTGGACTTCTATGGTATCGAGTTGAGTGATGAGAAAACGGGAGAAGTGAAGAGAGCGTGTAACTGGAGAGACCGATTCAACAACCTAAACAGGTGATCTCTGCTTTTCAACCCTGACAAATCGTTCACTAGAACTACCAAACGCCTCTACTGTAAGTAACGTCTTTTCTCATGCTGTTCTTGTCATTGACAGACAAACTCATAACAACCTGCGCATCACCCGCATCCTGAAGTGTCTGGGAACCCTGGGGTACCGGCACTATCAAGCCCCCCTGGTCTACTTCTTCCTGAAGGAGACCCTCGTCCACAGAGAACTGCCACAAGTCAGGGACAGTGTCCTCCACTACTTTGTGTTCGCTGTGCTCGACAAGGGAGAACGCAGGAATCTCATCAAGTTTGCCTATTTGAGCTACGACCGCAGGGAGGAGTTTGTGTGGTGCCCCAAGAAGATTCAGACAAAGTGGTCACAGGGAATGAGCGGCAGAAGAGAGCTTCTGCACCGTGAGGACGGAAGCCAAGAAGAGGAAGATTAAGCTGCAACGGCATAATCTGTCAGAACACCCAGGGGCCTTTCTGCAAATGCTAATGTGGACTCTACTATATACTATGTACGGCATAAATACAGGAAGAGGAAAGGATACCGTTCATATTGGTAGTCAATCAGACTGCTTTACAAATGCACACTAAATTGCCCTTTCTTATCCCGTATGCAGTCAGATAACGCAGGACTTTTTTGGGGAAACACCTTGTGCAGATAAAATATCCAGCCCTGAAGAGAATGTCAGCGCTTAAAAGCTGCAAAAAATATGTAGTAGACAGGGGCTGTGAGGATCATTATCCCGTAATGTAGTGAGATATGCAAATGTTGGTTGATTTTTCCGCGTACATTTTTCATGTAGTGGTGAATTGTGCAATTTTATGTTTGCAAATTATTTTGTTCAATTTCCCTCTTTCTCTTATTCATGTTTTGTTCAGTTTTATTCTTGCTTGACTTTCACAGATGGAACTATCCAATAATCTTCCCTTTAACATTTTTTTTTTATTATCCATTAAAAAAAATGGCTTCTTATGATGCAAATAAGTTGGACAAATGGATTTGAAGAATCGCTCACCAGTTTGAACATGGTTAATAAACCTGAATAAATTTACTATTTATTCTACTATTTGCAGAATTTGGTCTACAAATATTTATATAAAAGTATAAGCCTTTTGAGGTTTTAGTAAGACTGTGTCTTGATCAAAGTAGGTGTACAATACATAGGTCATGCAATTTAACTATGACCAGGAGGTCAAAAAACTGCTGATAGTATTGGAGGTATCAGTCTAACACGCTGTTATGTGATAAAGTACAACAAGAAAAGCCCTGAGCTGCGTTACAAAGTGCAGTTTAGTATAAAACAGTAGTATACATTAAATTGGGACCTACCACCTTGTAATTGCATCGTGAACTTTGACCCTATCTCTCATAACTGCTGTGCACAGGACTGTGTCAGAATAGCCAGAGGAGCTGGCTGGATGTGAAACAAGAGGTAGTGAACACAATCATAACGTGAAAGCTATGCATTTTCACATTTTACTTTGAGACCAAAACTTGAATCACATTCTACCATTTTGAAAACAATGACAGCAGAAATGCGCATTTAATCAACCGGGTTTAATTGGTCGAACTCAAACAAAATCAGGACATTTCATTAACAACCATAGATGGGATCATGTGTTCAGTAGATAAGTGAAACCTTCCAGTTTTGCTGGACGTATCAACACAGTTAACAGCGTTTGCTTAACCGTCACATTATCCATCTCAGATATATGGCTTTTATTTTCTCTACTTAGAAAAGTATGATTAAAAACAGTATATACACAAATACATTCATATTTACATATTGCAAATGGTGTGTTATTCGGTTACATTATTTAAAAAAATGCTTGGATAGGAAAAACACGTAATAGGATTTAGTAGCCTACTTAATACAGCTTGAAGACAAGCAAGTTAGGCGGCCGTCAGATATTTTTTCTTCTTCAAATGTGATAAAACAAAGTTAGAAACCTTTATGTGACAAAAAAAAATAAACATTGTCATTGTTTTTTTTTTTTCCTACTACGAACACAAGTGTGGAAATTTAACCAAATACTGCTCATCTACATTTACAGTGATACAACTGGTGATGGGTTGAAGAGTCTCAAAACTATCGTGTAGTGTCTATAAAGCGGAGACTAGGTCATGCTCTTGTCAGTTTCGGCAGTTTTCTCTCCCTTCCTGGTTGGATCATTTTTACTGTCTTTTTTCTCCTCCCTCTTGTCTCTGCTTCGGCTCCTGTCACGACGATCCCGGTCCTTGTCTCTGTCCTTCTCCCTCTCCTTGTCTCTGTCCTTCTCCCTCTCCTTGTCTCTGCCACGGTCTTTCCCACGGTCTCTGTCCCTCTCCCGTTCTCTGCTCCGGGACCGATCCCGTCTCCTGTCACGCTCTCTGTCCCGGTTCCTCGCTCTGTCGCGGTCAGAATCCCTTCGGTCAGAATCCCTGACTCTGTCTTTTTCCCGTTCTCTTTCACGCTCTCTCCTTTTGTCTGTGTCTTGATCTCTATGACGCTCTCCCTCCGTCTCCCTGCGCCTCTCACCCTCCTTCGCTCTGCTGCGGTCTCTTTCTCGGGCCCGCACTGGATCGCGGTCTCTCTCACGGTTACGGTCCGAATCCTGATCTCGTTCTTGACGACGCTCCGAATCCGTGTCTCTTTCTCGAGGACGATCCGTCGCCGAATCTCTTTCTCGAGGACGATCCGTCGCCGAATCTCTTTCTCGAGGACGCTCCGGATTCTGATCTCTTTCTCGAGGACGCTCCGGATTCTGATCCCTTTCTCGAGGACGCTCCGGATTCTGATCCCTTTCTCGAGGACGGTCCGGGTTCTGATCCCTTTCTCGAGGACGGTCCGGGTTCTGTTCCCTTTCTCGAGGACGCTCCGGGTTCTGTTCCCTTTCTCGAGGACGCTCCGGGTTCTGTTCCCTTTCTCGAGGACGCTCCGTCGCCGGATCTCTTTCTCGAGGACGCTCCGAGGTCGAATCTCTTTCTCGAGGACGCTCCGAGGTCGAATCTCTTTCTCGAGGACGCTCCGAGGTCGGATCTCTTTCTCGAGGTCGCTCCAAGGCCGTATCTCTTTCTCGAGGACGCTCCGTAGTAGGATCTCTTTCCCGAGGATCTCGGTCTCTGTTTCGCTCTGGATCGCGGTCCCTTTCTCTGGTCCGTTCCGTATCGCGGTCTCTGATTCGCTCTGAATCGCGTTCTCTGTCTCGGATTCGCTCTGGATCGCGGTCCCTTTCTCTGACTCTATCCCACTCTCGCTCTCTGCTCCACCGCTTGCCCTGTCCTCTGTCCCATGGTGGCCGTCCGGGGTGGGCAACTTCCCGCTCTCTTTCCCGACGGCAGTCATCAGGAAGCTCCCTTTGTCTGTCTTCTGAGGGTGGTGCAGGACCAGGAACAGGTTCTCTGTGCCCTCCTTCAAAGCGACTAAAGCGGTCTCCGATGCGTGGGTCCAATTCCTCTCGGTTAGCGCTGCTCCTTCTCCTCATTTCAGGAGAGTGGCGGCGCCAGGGTTCGTCCCGGTGCATATCAGGACTATGGGCTCCCATGCGACTTGGGGGACCTGTGGGAGCCTCTGGAGGAGTTGGCAATAGGGGCCCACTGTGGCGAACAGGTCTAGCCTCATCAGAGTGCATATCTAAGCGGTAACGCTCCGATCCTCCAAAGCGCTGAGGCGGGTGGGGTCTATTCTCCTGAGGGAGGGGTCCTCGGTGCTCATCAAAAGATCCTCGATGTGTTGGTGGAGAGTGTGGTCTGGAGATTTCGTACTGGTTGTGTGGATTGAAGTGCTGTCCGCTCATTTCCCCGCTGGAGGGAGGCCCTCGTCGGTCCTCATACTGGTTTGGTGTAGGTCCTCGGTATGCTGGACCTGGCGGGGGGCCGTGATTGTCTTTAAAAATATGGTGAGGGTTTGGATTCTGGTCCACACCTTGCTTGAAAGAATTAGAAATGTCTCTGTTGTAGTGTTCTGCAGGGCCTCGAGGTTGGTCTACCATCGGGGGTTGAGCCCCACGGTCACCGTACTGAGATGGCGGGGGACCCCTGGGCCCTGGGAAGTGGGAAGGAGGAGGCAGCCGGTTTTCAAAGGGACTGGGAGGTGGCCTGGCGAAAGGTGGGGGAGGACCTCGGTTTGCAGGGAAATTAAATGGTGGCGGAGGACCAGCGAATCTTGGTGGAGGTAAATTGTTCTGTCCATCAAAAGAAGGAGGTGGGGGGAGGCCTGGGGGGAGGCCTTGCTGTCCTATGTGCTGTTGGGGAATGGGGGGATTGAACATTTGAGGAGCAGGGCCTCTCTGGGCCATTTGAGGGAATGGTGGTGGTCCTCTGAGTGGCATGATATTCTGAGGCGGAGGTCGAGGGGGCGGATGCTGTTGCTGCAGTGGAGGTTGGGAGCCTGGCCACTGGTTCTGATAGGGAGGGTATGCAGTTGGCGGCGGACCATATTGCTGGCTCTTATCAACCGGCATAGGGAGAGGGCCACGTACAGGGGGAGGAACATGCATGGTTGGAGGGGGTCCCTGCATAGGAGGGCCTGACATTGGGGGAAGACCTTGCATGGGTGGGGGCATAGGCATCGGAGGAGGCCTTATCATCAGGCTTTGTCCCTGCATCGGATGGGGTGGGGGGAAGTTGGACGGTGGCGGGATGTCAGCTGGAGGTCTATACTCACTGTCATATCCTGACATCTGACGGGGCAAGTGATAAGGCTCGAGCAACTTGGGAGAGTCAACCATTGTTGTGCTCTGAGTGAGCACCGGGATTGTGGAGGTGTTTGTATGCTCATCATAATAACAAAGGCTTGATGCATCTTGGCTGTTCTCTTCATAATCGGATTCCTCACTAGCTTTTAAAATACTGGCGGCGTTTGGCCAAATGCTATACTTGTCGAGCTCAGTTTCTGCTTTGATTGGCTCAGCTTCCTCTGTTTTCACTTCGTCCTCAATGATGTAGTTTACCTCCATATCAGGTTCCACCTCCTCTCCTAATAACGGAATTGCTACCTCCTTCTGGTCAGACTGCAAGAAGGGTAACGTCTCACTTTTCACTTCCTCGTGAGGCCGAGCTGTATCCGGGCCTTCTGAGGGGTCTGGCGGATCAGTTAAATCTGACGGCTGAGGTTCTTGAACTACAGCTTGAGGGAAAGGACCAGAATCCTCAATCAAAGGAGACTTTTGCTCCTGATCTTCCGGTTCATCCGACGGTTTCCAGCCCGAAGCGGCCTGGCGGGGATCCCTGCTTTGTCGGGGATCTCTATTTTGGTTGATCAAGGGAGAAACCGAGGAAGACTTCACTAGTTCTTCAACCTTTTTGCCAAGCTGTAGGAGCTGAGTATTTGCCAAAACAGATTTAGTAGGTTGACTAAAGAGGTTGTCTGAAAGTGACAACGAAGCTAAACTAGCTTTCCCCATAGAAGACGCGGGCTGTTCTCCCTGCTTCTGGAATACTTGATCCCCGATCTTTTTGAGGTTCTCCAAGATTTTTTGTGGATCAGTTATAGATTCAGTTGCAACGTGAACTTGACCTGGTACTACAGGTTTGACATCTTCAAAAATTGAGTCATCTTCTGGATCATATGCCACATCATCACATTCATTTGTACCCATGTCAGGTTTGCTTACTGCATCAGCAGGCTTCTTAGGAGCACTGTAGCCCCGACCTGGGTCATACTCCTCTTCTGGATCATATGGTCTGTCATCCTCGTCTACCTCCACTTGTTTCCCTTTAGAACTCTGTGCAAACTGCTGCACAATAGGGTCTAGCATTGTAGTGCTCTGTATAGTGAGTTCACCGGTCTGATCAGACGGAGAGTTGGATGCCTCAGAGTCATGACTCTTCTTCCCAAAAAGGGTTTTGAGGAGGGTCTGAAGAGGAGTAGCAGTTGCAGCGGAGCTGGATGATAATGGAGAGTCCCTGCCAGTAGTAGTGGATGTGCTTGTAGCTCGGAGAGAGGATGAAAAGGAAAGAACTGAGGCGGTGGCCACACTGCTGCTTGAGGCATCAGAGGAGTTAGGTGGAGGTGACCCCGGAGAAGTAGTGCTGAAGGGGATTTTAAGACTCTGCCGTGTGCCTCTTTCTGTTCTGACAGAAGGAGAGAGCTTCGGAAGGCCAGTGTCATCTGCTTCTTTGGTTTGAGTTTTTGGGCGCTTCTCCTCCGTTTCCATCGGTGCACCGGCACGCTTTCGGTCTTTCTGGCAGATCAGGAGCCCCAAGAGGAGGTTGGGACGAGCTGGTTCAAGCCCTGTAAAATGGACAAGACAAAAAAAATATATTTTTTGAACATTTGATTATGAACAGATTCATAACAGATGTTCTTTCTATTAAACAACTAAAACAATATTATCAGACTTCAGGTGAAATGAGAGCCTCCTAAAATGTCCCCCAATAAATAAAAATAACTAGTCGCACAAAAGGCTTCATCAGATTGTTCCATCAAATGATGTTTGAGAAAACTAACAGTATTGGAAGAAATGTGCAGTAGTGCTGTTTAGTTAGTAGCCACTAAACTTTGAAAAAAGACATGGTGGCATTGAGTCTAACTGTCCGCTGCAAAGAAATATTGGTCCTGTGATGTGCTGTCAGATATAAATAAAATCAGTCTCAAGCATTTTACTGACCAGTAATTGCACCATATATAGCCACGACTGCAAGAAAGACAGCGACACTTAAACTGTCATTTAATTCTAGTCTACAATCACATGTATACACTTAGTCCTCCTGAAATTTGATATAGGTCACAGTAACAGAAATAAATCTGCAGTATTTATATTTCTAAATCAATTAATAAAAGGGAAAAGAAAAACTTGAATGTTCTCTTTACCGCAGCCGTATAACAGCAATGTGGATACGACCAACTGTTGTACAATCACTGCTTGCAAAGTTTACATTTTGCGCTTATTCTTCATTTAGGAAGACATCTTAAGCAGCAGTGGTTTGTACCAGTGGTGCAGCGTGCTATTGACATTACGTTTAATTATGAAGGAGCCACGTCTTGACAAACAGGCTGAGACTGGACTCAGGTGGCACCAACCTGAGATGCAAACTTCCTTTATTAGAAATGTGTCATACAGTCAGTTATACAGGAGAGCGCAAAGCAGCTTTTATATGCACATGAGTGTGTAACTCAACATGGAATGTGAGTGCCCCCTACAGTACAAACCCATGAATCAACAAGCTCTCATTTCAACCCGAGTCCCACATTACACTAAATATACTCACCACAAGTACGAAGACAAAAACAGCACAATGTCACCAAAAAGATTTCGCATTTCCTCGTAAACGCTTACCTGGCCCATCAAATGGTAAAAGTTTGGAGGGTAATGGGTCCTTTGAGCTCAGTGGGATGAGATAGAGGTCTTTGATTCGACGGTTGTTTTTAGCCACACCAAATCTTTTCCTGCTGCTAAAGTAAGAGAACAGAGAGACATACGCCGCCTCCTCTTCCTCTGTGGCTGGGTGGAAACGGATCAGACACAGTTCCTGGAAACGCACAAAAACAGTATGTGAGCGATGCAATGGCCTTGGAAGAAAGGAATTTTACACTTTTATTCCACCTCCAACAAACCTTGGAGAGCGAGGTTTTGAGTTTCCCAACGTAATCCCACACGGTGCTCGGCGATATCCGTCCTCCAACATGGATGACGTCTGGCAAATCCTGCACAACATTGACAACACAGAGTTAGACTCTCTTGCTTATTTGTACGCCTAAACGTTAAAGTAACTAATCTAAGTGAAGGGTCTGCCTGATAACCGAGCTAAATCGCTAACCTCTTTCAAGTGCTCAAAAGATCCTGACACCAGATACGCCTTGGTCACAAATTTGGCCACAGATTGCATGTCAATCAATCCTCTCCAGATCTTCTCTTGGCCGTGGAGGAAGATCGCTGTCTCACCATCAGGAGGAGGCTCAGATGTGCTGTAAATAACAAAAACAGTCCTCCTTTTAGAGGAAACCCAGAATCCAGGTCTCAGGTGAGTATCACCCTTACTGCATGCAGGGCTTATCAGGGCTTTTCAGAAATTAGAACAATGACGGTGGCATACCATGCTGTACCGTACCACCACCAATCACGTACATTCATGCAATCTAAGCACTTAATAGAAAATACATACATCCTGCTAACAAATGTTATTTTAATGTTAATACAAGGAAGCGGGAGGAGATTATGCACCTTGCTTTTGCTGTTTTGGACACACCGACTAAAGGCGGTGGAGCAGGGGGCATCGGCAGCGGCGCCTTGGGTGCAACGTCCATCAGGCCACCGACAAGAGCTGTGAGCGGCTCTGCTAAGGGGTTGACGGGCTTCTCTGCAGCAGGGTAGGAGACGGTCACACCGGCGTTGTGCCGGGCCATGCGCGGGTCTCTGCGGCTGATGCTGACGGAGGACACGGTGGGGGCGATGGGTGCGGAGACCTGGGCTTGAGGTGCCAGCATACTGAAGTCCAGCTGCTGCAGCGATTCTGGAACAGCAGGCTCCATGTGGGTCGGGTAGGACGGAGGGTCCTGGTGCTGGTGAGCGGGTGGGACATGCGCGTGGCCGGCAGCAGACGCATCCCCCGTCCTTGACAGATGCTGCTCTTGTCGGGCGGGTCGAGCGTCGGGCTTCTTTGTCAGTTTAGCTTTCTTAGCTGAAGGCTCATCTTCCGTCCTCTGACCTGAAGGGCGAGATCGACGGGGTTATCCATTATGCCTGTATCACAAACCCAACAGCGTTCACACCTTCCTTGTCTCGCGTGTCATATTCACCTGTGCATATTTTACAATTGAGGTCAAACAGGTGAGTCCTGTGCTGAGAAGTGGTGTCTTTAAGCATGGTACCAAAAATGTCGAGCATGCCGCTGTTCCCCTCCGCAACGGAGGGCTGGGCCGAGTCCGAGGGAGCGGCGCCACACTCATCTGGGTCCTGTGGACACGGAAAAAAAGAGGACCCCCGTCAACACTGGAACAGAGGGCGGTCAATCCCATAACACACAGACATCTGGATCACTAATGTGGACGACAAGGTAGATGCGAGTGGGGGTAAAGCCCAACGGTGAAGAAGAAAAACACAGCTTCAATAAGAGGAAATGAACAGGATAACTGGAGAGATGTGTAACCCGCCGCATCTTGGCTACAATGTCTACTTTGTCAGACACGTGCAAGTTTCTTAGTAAGCACCACGTGTAAAGAGGAACAATGAAGTGTGAAAGCTAGAAAAAGACAGCATGCCACCACTTACTGCAGCAGAAGCCATGCGAGAAGCAGAAGGGGCGGCAGAGTTACATACATCTGTATCAGACGTGGGCGGGGCGTCCTCCATATCCATGCTATGTGGGCCCGCTCCATGCCTGTTGCCCAGTCTGGAGTTCCCCGAATGGGCCCTTGCACCAGGTGACTGGCCCTGCGGGGGGACAACCGTATACGCTGAAGCAACTTCATATATCCTGGAGCACAGCAAGCTCTTTGAACTCGAAGGTGACTCGTGTCTGGCGTGTCAGCAAAAGGGAACTAGCAATTACCTCTGCAGCGTCTGGCTTCCTCCACTCGGATATCTCTTTGGAAAGCAACTCTTCTGCACTTAGTCTCACCAGTCTGAAGGGGCTAACCTCCCCGCCCACCACCCTGTAGAACAAGCCCTGAGGCAGACACAACAGTTAGACGAACCGAGGCGAATCCTTCACACACAGAACTCGGCCACACAGTCAAAGTCCATGGATGTTCTCGTGGACTCACCTTGTTCTTCGGGTCTTTGAGGTTGAACATGAGGGACCGGTACTTGTTCTTGTACCTGCTGTCGGTGTTGAGACACAGGTTGAACATTTCCTTCTCGATGGCGGCCGACAGCCTCGCTACCTCAGTCTCGGTCTTTTTCAGGTCGTCGCTGTCGCTCACCCTGGTGGAAAGGAACACAGGGAAGAAAAACATTTGGTCTGCCGTTTTAAAAAAAGGGGGCCAAAGAAACGAACCATCGCGGCGTAGCTTTGGCGGGGGGGCCTCTCACCTCTTGTAGATGATGTCTGTGAGCGAGCGGCGGATGTTGGTTCTCATCTGGTTGTTGGGGGGCTGCTGCATGGGGGACGCAGGGGGCGCCGACGCAGCCGAAGGTGGTGGCCTGGAGGTGGAGGAGTGGCTGGAGGGAGCGGCAGAGACCGGAGACGTCGGGACTCGGGGGGAGGCGTTGGACTTGCTCAGGGAGGGGACCTCCTTTTGCTGCGGAGCCTTCTTGGGGATGGTAAAGTTGGACTTGGTGACCCTCACGGCTCCCGTGACATGGATGGGACCAGGAGGGAAGCGGGACGGAGCGCGGGACGCCGTTTGGCCTTGTTTCTTGGACTTGGCTGCAGTTTTGCCAGAGGGAACCGCTGGTTTCTTGGACACCTTGGAGCCCGTGGCCTGAGGGGAAGGCTTCTTGCCCTTCGGGGTAACCTTGGCTGCTTTAGCAGTCGGGGACTTCTTGTTCCCTTTCACTGGTGTGGGGGACGCAGGTAGATCCTCAGGAGCTGGGGCCGGATCCTTCTCGTTCTGTTCCTTCTCAATCAGCTTGTCTTCTTTAAGGGGGGCTGGAAACCAAGAAAACAGATCAAATCTTTAAAAAAAATAAAAATAAACATATATATATATATATATATATAAACCGTCATAAGACAAGCAGATACATGTAGAGGGCCAGTATTTAAAGACAGGTATAAGCCCAATATCAGGACACTCTGAAGGCACTGCATTGTAGATCAAAATGAATGTTACACAGGTGTACAAGCTGAACACACTGCAATCAAACTGAAATAAACACAAAGTTGTCAAGTGGGCAGTTAAAAGGACCTTTTATTTGAAGCAATGGATGGCAGATACATTGTGCGCACAATGTAGGTCCATTTGAGAAATAAAGAAAATATTCTTCTCAATGATTAAAAAGGTATTCCATATGCCTCAGTTAATCTAACCCCACTACTCCATTCACATAGTTCAGAAAAGATGTGGAAGCGATGAGTCTTTTCAAACTGATACTAAATTTAAAAAAAACGCCCATTCCTCCTCCTCAAAATGTTAAGCATTCATCACTATCAGAAGTTTAACTACTAACCCACTGCTAACCATTGCTGATGGGACGAACTCTGACACAAACCAGATCTCAATCTTACAAATGCTTTCATTTTAGTAAAACAAGCAGGAACAAATTGATACATTCTTCAAACTATAGTGACAAATCAGTCACCCGCCGATAGGGGTTCCATGTTAAAGCTGCCTTAGGAGCATTATCCCCACAAACTATTCACCCAATCAAATGTTGTGCAGAGCAGGCGTAGTAAAAACCATCTTCTGAAGAGTCACAACCGACCGAATAGATCAATGAGCCATAATTTCCTCCTGTTGATCACATAGTCAGTGGACGTACTGACCACCTGACATGAGAAGCTTTAACTACTGATTAACCCTGAATACTGTATCAATTAAGATCCACAAGATGTCTTCAATGGCCTTTCATCAAAATGGAGCGATGAAACCAACTGTCAACATTTCATTGCAACAAACGTTCCCCTCAATATATCGGGTGCAGGATGTGTGTGGGCAAACTGCAGCGCGGGTCCCCCTCTTCTGAATCTGTGGTCTCAGGCCAGATCTCCGGCTTCTGCCCTTCTGGACGCCCTGCAGTATCTCCAGCCCGTCCGGTCACTGTGGCAGAGCTTCCTTCCTTTTTTTCCTGGCATTCTGGGGGCTCCTGGGTGTCAAGTCTCCGACATGTGTGCAGATTTTGTTTGTAGTTGCATGTTTGTGGAGTTGAACCAGCTAAGATATCCTACAGCAAGTCCACATTGCTCACATAATCAATCAAGGCATCCTAAGATCTGTTATATCACCTTTTATTTCAAAAGCCACTTTCCCACGAGTAGTTCTGCATAATATTCAATATGAATAAAAAAAACTTTGAAGTCCGCCTGTTACCCACAAAATCAAGGGGTGGGGGAACACAAAGTTGTGCTCAAGAGCAGCTCAATATGAACTGTTTACTTTATTATCCCACAATAAACTGAGCAGATTTGGGGACACCTACCTGCTGGAGAAATGGAGAGCACCTTTTTAATGGGTCAACAGTTGAGGTGATGAACCCAGGAAGAAACTTGTGTGGGCAACAAGAAATGACTCAAAAATACCCAACTGTCCACATTTCGCACCAGTCCACCCATCACATGTAGACATCTAATGGTAAAGCACAGGATCTCTGACTTTTCAGACTTGTGGCCTTCCTTGTAACTGCCATGTGATGCTGCGTATGCTTTCATTTGGAACGCTAAATTTTAACTGAGGGATTGAGTTTTGGGCTTTTAAAAAGTAATGCAACTCGGGAAACTCGTTTCAAAAAAGGGATTTGATGTAAAGGCCTTGATCTCCTTACTTTTAGTCCATAGCATGGTACAACATCCCAAAAAAGGTACAGCGTGAGCCTACCCTTCCTAGAATACAGCAACATCTGCCTGGCAGGCAAAGTATTTTTCCAAGCTGAGGCAACACTGGTGACATCAGAGCCATAGAAGACATTATGCAATAGAGCTCCCATGCTCCCATCCCATGTGTATGATAAAAATATTAAAAAAGGAGCTTGAGTGAGACATGTAGAGTGCCCCCTTTCTAAATTAATGTTCTGGATTGAATACTTACCAAAAGCCTCAAATACCACTTACACTTACCTTTTCCGCAGAAGCCAACATTTCACTGAGTGACACAACCTTTACATAATCAAAATCACAACGCTTTGCAAAATGCAGAGGTCATCTCCTGAGCACTCGTGTTTGTCTCATCGCACGGATCACTTCTAGAAGTATGTTAGCACCACACCAACCGCATTTATAAATAGTAAAAATAAACAATGTGGTTTCAACAACAGCCAAAGACCTTCAAAGAGATACATACACTTTTTGTTTAACACTGTTGATATGGGTGTAGTCTTTTCTGGTGTCACTGCAATGTAATTATGGTCGCTGGACCAGGACGCAGTGGCCGGCGGGGGCGGGTGTTCCTCAGCATGCTCATCTTCGCCGTCATCGTCTGGATCAGCGGTGTGGTCTTCCTCGCTCTCCGATACCTCCGACGACTCCTCCGACGACTCCTCCTGGCTTTTCTTCTGTGTCCTCCTCCTGCCAGTGACACTCTTCTGGGTGAACGGAAAGAAATACACATTCAGGCCTTTTAGAAACGGCACCCAGCAAGCAACATTTGATAACACTGCAGCTCACATGGAGACATCTTTTGACTTGGTATCGAAAAAGATTCTCCCAAAGACATTCCACCAAATGCCACGAATATGTACATGGGATACAAAAGCCAATTCATTCTTATGGTCAAAGTGCGAACACAGTGGGCCAAGTTTAATCCAGATTACATCCATGCCATTAGTAGTGGCAGTAGTAAAGGCAGAATTCTACAGGGCTCCGCAGGCAAATCTGGACATATTTTTAAGAAAAATGTGCACAGTTCAATACACTATTGTAGGCGGCTCGATTTTAAATGGTCTGGGGAGGCAAAGCTAAAAAGCCAATTTTAGACACTGATTTTCGAAACCTGCATTACAAATTAAGCACAACACTATGGATTTTCAGAGTAATGAAGTGTTGTATTGTTAATATCTCCAGGGGGGTTATCCCCCCCCCCATTCCCCCTGTATTGTTACTATAACAAATATGAATGATACAGGGCATATGAAATACAGACCAGGAATAAGAAACTAAATGTACCTTTTCTGTTGAATAAAACAGCTCCCATCATTAAGGTGAATCTGGATCATGAGTCGCTTTCACAAGCCATGAAATGGCATCTAGAAAAACCTGTTTTCACTTCCATGAAAATCCCCAAGCATTGTTAATAGCCATGACTGGCTACAACATTCTACCCATCATTGGTAGAGTAAATAATCTTGGGTTGAATCGGCATGCATGCAGTGCTTTTGTCCATTTCCCAATCCACTGAAGTCGACCTGCCCCACTCCGAGGCATCGACACACGCAGGCTACCATTGGGATTCAATCGGTAACCGTGAGTCCGCTTCTCATTACGAAACATCCTATAATTACACCCAATTTAGGCTGCTCACCCACTAAATGTCCATCAAAGTGACAAGTTTCAATTTAGAAAAGCATTCGAGAACAGTTAATCTTTCTGAAGCACTTTAGTCAGGCCAAGATAGACATGTCACATTATGACAATGTTGCAGCCATAGCAAGGAAATCAACAGACAAATCTGAAGGTGGGATTAATACCTTTTTAAAATTCAGAATATACTAATAACGGAGTGTTAAAAACAGTCCGGACTGATGTACATCAAAAGACCAACATGAGTTGGTGTACTAATCAACAGTGAAACCAAGCAACGTGACATCAAAACACAACATTTTAACAAAACGCCCTCAAAAGACTTTAGATCAAAAAGTGTGATATCTTCATCATGACACAGATTTCAACATCAACCCCATTTACACCTGCGCTACAATGCAATCTCTTTCTCATGGTGACAGTTGTGAACAAAAGTAAACATTCCGAGGGGTCCAAGTTACCTTTGGTGCTGCCATTGTTTTCTGAGCCTTGGCCGTGTCCTTCTGCTTGGGCTCTTCGGTGATGGATTTCATGGCTGCAGCCGCGTGTCTCAGGATACAGCCGTTGCCGCAGTAGACGGAGTCCGGCTGTGCATTATTCTCACAGCCGGGCCCAATACATTGGGGGAGGGATGAGTCCTCTATCATCTTGCCCTCCGGGGCCTCTTCGGTCTGCGTGGTCTTCACCTCCACGTTAGAGGCTACTTTCTCCTCGGCGTCAGCAGTCGCTTTCTGGTCCGCTTTGCTTGCTGCCTTCCTGTCGATGGTCGCAGACACTTTCTGGTCTGCTTTTGGCTGGGCTGTCTGCAGTAGGGCCTGCTCCAGGTCAGCACACAATAAAAAGGGCAAAGATAATGAAGAACAGTTACATACTGAACCGTAGTGAATTCAGTACTTCCTTTCTACTAATGACATGGGTTTAAAAAAAAAGTTTGTAATACGTTTTGAGGAGAAAGTTCCAAAAAGCAAATTGATGCCATTGCTAAACTTAACCATCATTCTCTTCATAAAAATGTAGAATCAAGCACCATTTTGGCGATCTCTAAACACCGCAAAACCACACAAGCAGACTGGAATCACAGTAGTAGCTCATCAAAATGACAATATAGCCTACTGACATTTTCAAATTATAGGAAGCTAAATATTAGTTTAAAAGGCAAAATCTGTTATGTTTCAGATGTTAATGTTATTGTACTGTGAGACCATCTTTCATATCCTACAGATTTACGGCACCAGTTTTGTTTTGTACAAATTCAACATGAAAATCATACCATATTCATTTTTATTTGTTTTTTTAATAGAAATAGTGATGTATAAATGGTTCTTTTGTAATATTGCAAATCATATTGCAATATCAAAATAAAAATAAAAAACGATTCAGCCTTTCACCACAATTGAGTAATGAGGGAATGTGTTTGAATGTAATCTACACATTCAAATTCTTGAACACCAACTTGTGAAATTAACCTCAATTTGGTGTAAATATTAATGTTGAAGGCATCAAATATTTAGCAATAGCATCATATTAACTTTAAAATTTAAATTTGACAGCCCTTTGCATAATACAAGTTACTACATTTGTAGACAGACTATTCTACTGTGAAGAAATTACGAATTTAATGACAGTACAGTATACTAATTTCTGACTGATTTGTATCCGTTTTGAAATGAGTTAGTGGCTTATTCTCTTTACACCTAAAGATGGTGAGCAGATGCAGTGGCATCTAATAGAGATTCAGTTTGTATTCAGTTTGTAACAATAAACACAAAGACTAGGATTTATAATCGCTTGACTCACAGTACAGCTCAAAGCCTTTAAGTTGAGATCAGTTGTAACCTACCGGCTGAAAGATCTTTATCTTCTTTTTCCCCGTTGGGTTCGTAGCTTTCTCTATCCGGCCTTTGATGCCAATGTCCTCAGCTCCCTTCTCTTCAGCTCCAGTGAAGGAAGGAGCGGCCGCCAAAGCCTGAACAGCTGAAAGATTGACGTTGGTTTTCTCGGCAGAGGTCCCGGCAGAAAACGTTGGTGCTTTGGACCTCTCGGGATCTGTACTTGTAGAGAGGATGGACGTGGCGGGTCTCACCACCTGGTTTTTCTTGGCGGTACAATTAGGGCAGATGTAGTCCTCGCCATTCCTCTCCATCAAGCGCCCGCGAGCCTCTGTGATGCCTACGCAGTCTCCGTGGAACCACTCCTCGCACCGGTCGCAGCAGATCATGAACCTAGACAGCACAGAATTTTCAAAAGATTCACAAAAACGGTCTGCTGTCTCTTACGGAGTTGATTACGGATTCAACATGCGGAGACACAGAATCAGACCGTGGGGGTAGCTGACAAGGTGGAGACATACATATGCGCGCAAGCATACACTTTCAAAAAAAGGTGCAGTACAAACAATTCAAAGCATTAGTATAACAGCTTTAACAAGATATACTGTGAAGTAGCGGTGTACTGAGCTGAAAACTTTTGCCGTTAACCGGGATAGCTACGGGCCGTCGTGAATAGCACTTTTAAAAAGGACCAGTGTGTAAAATATGACTGGTCTTTAGACAGAAATCTAATGTATGTACATTAATATGGTTCCAATTTGTATAACCAACTAAAAATATTTTGTCAGCTTAAGAGTAAGCCCTTCATAATAGGAGCGGATCATGTTGCATGGACCTCTTTAACCACTACAAAAGATGACACTAAATCCTTTGCACTGGTCCTTTAAATGGATCACATCAACACCCATAACGATTCAAATAAAATACCTTTTGTTGTGTTTCTGCCGACAGATGCAGTAAAGGGCGTTGGGGTCATAACCTCCCTCGTCGGAATCAATAGATGATGAGGAGGATGAAGACGTTGAAGAGTCGTTCTCGTCATTGTCCTCTTGTGTTTGAGGCTTGTGTGTCATTCCAGCGGCTTGGGTGGCTTTAGGCTTGGTTTCCCTTTTGACAGGAGCGGGGACTTTGTTGCCAGCGGTAATAGAAGCAGCAGCAGCGGCAGACCCTTTAACAGGGTTTGCACCCTTATTGGCTGCCCTCTTTTTATTGACATATGTTCTTATCGGTCCACGTTTGACCAACAAGGCTGCAGGCTTGTCCGGGCTTTCATCGTCCGTCTCATCGTCTGTCTCATCTTCCGTTTCCACTTTGTCACCTTCCTCTGCATGTTCGGTCTGTTGCTCGGCATCCTCCTTCCTGTCAGAGTCCTGCTCTCGCGGAAGCTGCTCTGCGTTAGTGCTTACTATAGCTTCTGGACTGAGAGAAGTGTCATCTTTTTTCTCCTCGTTATCCATCAACTCTTCCTTCTTGGCAGTGTCGCCGCTGTCCTCCTCGTTCTCGGAACTACCCTCATTTTTGACAGGCGCCGCACCACCACCGCCTCCTCCTCTCGTCCGCCTGCCCCCTCGACCTCTTCTCTGGATCGGTTTCCTTGCGCCACTTCTCGTCCTCCTCTCTGGGGACTCCTTGTCCTCCAGAGCCTTGGTGTCAGCGTTACCATCAAAACTGGCCTCCGAGGCCGTCTCTGCATCGGTCGGGGTTTGGGAAGGAGGGTCGCCGCTTTCCAGACTAGGAGGAGCACTCTTTCTCTGTGCTCTCTTGGCGGTCGAGAGGAATTCCTCTAGTTTGTCAGTGCGCTTTGGCTGCCTGCCACTGCGACGCACAGGGCAGCGGCTATCAGGAGTATCGGTTGCCGCCTCCACTGGCATCTCTCGTTTTGCAACAGTGGACCGTCGAAAAGACCAAGTCTTCTTTACTTCACTGTTGGCCCTGGTGGATTTATTTTCATGCTCCTCTAATGTCTCTTTGGCCACATTCTTGCTTTCTGTCGGAATCTGTTGTTTGGACCCTTCTTCAAACCCTGTGAACAAACAACCAGAGGGAGCTTTGAGCAGAACAGATGGCATGCAACATAATAGTCTTGCTATCAAATATACCAACAAATCAAAGCAAATTCGAAAATAATTGCTTGGCTACCACCCTTAGATGTCCTACATTTTCACCCAAATTTAAAATAATTTAAAAACAGCCTAGAACCAAAGTGTGCCGAGTAATACTAAAAGAGAACCAAAGTGTGCCCAGTAATCCTACAAGAGAACCAAAGTGTGCCCAGTAATACTACAAGGTCCCCATCCCTTTTTATTGTGAGGGAGAAGAAGCTCAGCCAAGGTACCTTGAGAGCAGGCATCCATAGGGTGCTGACTCTGCTCTGGCTCAGGAGCTAGAGAGCGCTCAGGGCTCGCATTCGCCTCCATAGATGATTGAGTCAATCACTACTTTGAAACAGATAGTCTACAGTTAAAAGAAGAGCACAAAAGACCAGCTATCAGTAATTCTTTCAATTTCATAATTTGGACAATACTAAGTGGTGCCTGGTTTTCATCAATTTGGCAGTGCTGGGATGGCTCCATTTAACAATAGTGTAAATTTACATATCCCCATTACATTCCCTTTCCAAATATAAACACTAAAAGGTGTATTGGCACCATTCAGCAAAAGCTCAACAACCATGTAAGGGCAGCTCTATTGAGGGCATGCAATGATGTCACCACCGTTTAGCTGACAACCTTGTTACAGCTTCTATGAATGGGAAGAAAGGCTGCGACAGAAACATGGAACCAAATTCACAAGCATCAGTGCAGATGCTGAGGCTAGCACAAAATGCACACATCCTAAAGCACAAAATTATACAACATAGTTACCAATCTGCAAAATGCTACCCGAGCCCACAGAAGGGATGGGTTCTGTTTTTCTGCCTTACTTTTGCAATACTGTCTTTTCTATATAAATTAAATTAGGATTTTATTTTTCTGTTATCGCACCCACCCGAGAATAATGTGGAATGTGCTTTGCATACCTTTATATCCATAAAGGGGAGATACAATGTCGAGAAGAACGCAAGCGCTCATCTTGAAATAGTGACAGTCAACAGTTGATACACAAACCCAGCGGCTAATAACCATATATATATTTAAAATTGCACAAATATTGCATTGGTGTATATCTCGGCCAATTGCACATCCCAAGCATGCCCTCTATATTCTAATGCTGCAGTAGATTGTTGTCCGATACTGACAAATTATAATTTCCAGTACATTCGAATTAGATTTGTTTTTTACCTTTAATGTTTGCCCTTTGTTTGTTTTGCCAATTGATTTTGTACTTATTTATGGTCAATACATTTGGGATAAGAGTCCGAACACCTTCCCAATGATCAGGAAACAAGTATAGGACCAAATTAATTGTGCCCAAACACGATTTGGAAGTGGTTAGTGTCTATTGCGATTGGTTGCTTGCGTAACGTTAGCTTTAAACATATTGAAAATGACAAGTATATTGTACTTTACTGAACATTGTCCACCGTAAAACATTTCCTTAATTTGAGAGCAGGTGATGAAAATAGCCAATGTCTTTACCTGTGGTTCAGCAGCGATGAGAAACAGTTCTTTATCATACAAAACAATGGCCTTAAACCAGAAATCATCAGTCTTGGTACAAGGTGAAAGAATCTGACGAGAGGAAAACAAAAATAAATACTTTAGTTCAGCAAAGATCAGTCTGAGGTCCTTTTTTAATAGTAAAAATTACCAAACGTGATGTTACATTAACTGGAATATTGATAAATTCCAAAACTGCTTCATTCACGTTTTAAATGTATAAGACCAAAATATAAATACCCCAAACAGATAGGAATTGGCACATACGCGTTTAACCCATTGCATACATTATTGTGTTATTCAAAGTAACTGCAAATATAAATATTATAATAATATAAAAAATAAATACTAGTACAATGCATCCCCATATAAAGGTTGTTATACAAGCTTTTACATGAGCCTTGCACGGTACAACAAAAAAATCCAAACAAATGATTGATCAGAATTCTTTTCGGCGGTGATCATTTGGTCACGACACCGTGTCACGTGAAGGGCCGGAGAACTCTTCCCACGAGAGGTGCGAAACGAGGATTACAAATCTTGCCGACACAGCGGGGACATCCACTTTCATGTGTAGACTCTCCGATGCATGTTGACGCGCCGACGCCATGGTTGTATTTGGCCAACGGGGGTCCAGTGATGGCTGCTCGACCCCGGAAGAGGGGGGCTGCAAGGGGCCTCGGTGCCATACCATATCGCTACTAAAAAATAATGAATTCCAGTCTCCGTTTACTATCCACTAAACAGTCCGGACAATATATGGCACATCAGACGACAACTGTACATTGCGTTACCTACAGCATACCGAAACAACCCGCGATGGCAACCTTCTGCTACACAGCGCTCGACCGTTAGCTAATCGCCGTTAAACCATGAGCATCGTGGCCTAAATTGTGTCGCGCTATTTGGAAGAGCACACTCGGTGAATTAACACAAATAACCATTTTAATGTATCAGCCCTTTGTTCCCGTCGATTTTGGGGTACATTTTGCAATTAACGGTGCGTCTAAAAACGTGCACTTCAAGCAAGCTAACACGATAAGCTAACAATATTAGCCACTAAGAGCATGGGCATGCCAACGATAAAAATCAACTTGTAACGTTAGCTTTAAACCGTCACGTTAACCCTGGAAACAGAACCACACACAACAAACCCGTACAAAGTGATATATTCGTATTGTTTTAAGTGCCCTATACAGCTTACCAAAGCGAATACGCAGTCAAATTAAATGGCGTAGTTTGGCTGTAACGTACAAGTTAACGCCACAGCTAACGCTAATGTCAGGCGCAGCATAGCCACGAATACCTGGAGGACAACGCCTGCAACAACAAAACGGAGCCAGTGCTGTGGCCACAAAATCATCAGTACACTCACATTTGCCAAAATAGTATACGGTTGCCTTCCACCCACCTACACGCAAGAAATACCGATGATATGCCCTCGCTTTTCGGTCAGTCCTCCATTTTCCATTCCCGCTGGATCTAGCTAACTTACTGCGGCAGATGGCTGACGGCTTAGAGGATACCATCAGCGCGTCTGCAGCGCCCCCACTGGTCAGGAGGGGAAGTAAGGGTTTACCATAAAGTCAACACATGGTTTCTCGAAGTTGTAGGTTAATCTAAAGGAATTTGGAAACTTTGAATTGCGATTTACTTAACTTTATGTTATGAAAACAGATTTGAATTAAATTCTAATTTGACTTTAGTCCAATCACTTATTTACCTAAGAACAGTCAGCGTGAGGCTGGAAATATATAGTCTCATAAAATTTACTCACTGCCTGTGAACAACAGATTCTCAAGATTCAATATTTTTCACCTGATCTGGAGTTTCCAAAATTAAGCATTCTGTTAAAAAATTTACCTACTGAACTTAAAATTGAGGCTAACTTAATGCAGACTACTTCAGAACTACGTAAACCACAGTGTAACAGTAGGAACAATTTGTTTAAAATGTTTGTATTTGTTATTTTCTTTGTAGTATACATCAGGCAACATTAGAATAACAAATAAATTAACATAAAATACAAAATAAGTAATTTACAGATATTTCTGTTAACAGTCTAATCTAAATCTGTGTGGTCCATTACCATGGGTTACACTTTTGCAGTCTAAACGGTTTAATTGTCTTTTACATTAGCTGTACGTTTGGAGACACTCAGGCATGCTTTGAAGATCTTTATACTGACAGCTCTCTACAGACTGCAAGGCAGTGCGTGACTATGCAATATACACTTTTTAAACTGCCCTATCTAGTGGTTACTAACTGCTCTCAGTCTCAATTTCACATTTAAAATGACCACTGTGTACTGGGGACAGTATGTGATTCCTGGAAGGCAACAAAAATATATAAATAAAAAATAATTTAGAATGCTCCTGTAACGGCTGCTTGAACAGAACAATTTACATAGACATGTCCTTATTGTGGAAAAAGAAAATCTATACACATTTACATTTTGCAGTAGGCTAGACTTGTTCAGGATAAAGTGACAGGGCCGTTGTCAGTGCTCTTCTCCGTGCCACAGTCTGGTGGTGCAGAGGCAGGCGTGTCTCTCAGAGCGTTCGGGCCACTGCTAGTCTGCCCTAAACCTTTGTTGGGGGGGTCTGCGGTCGACTCAGCCTCGGACTCTTGCTGTGGGGCCGAGGCTACAAATAAAACAAAAGTGGAAAAAAATATGCATCACATCGAGGGAAAAATGTCAGGCGTCATGTGGGTGGCGATTATGCAGGCGAGCTAAAGACCGGAGACTTGCAGAGTTACAAGCTGCCGTGAGAACGAAAGAGAAAAAAAAGGAATTGAGTGTGCTTGTGTGAACGTCATCATCAGCATGTTGACGCTTGCGTGTGCTGTTACCTGATTGAGTGCAGGATTTCATGTGTTCTGGCCAGTGGGCTTGCTGACACGGGTAGTCGCAGTAGCTGGTGTTCCAGCAGCAGTAGAAGATGGCCTCTTTCCTGCAGTTAGCGCACCACTGCTTCTTCTTTGTCTCGTCCACCGCCTGCTGCTTCTCTAGCTCCACCTGTTTCTTCACCTCGCTCACCAACCTCTCTCTCTCCTGTTCCAGACTTTGCCTCATCTCTGCCATTGTGAGCTCTACATTGAAGTACACGTGAAGTTGATCAAACACGGGTGAAACCAGTTACATGGTTTGTAGGCGATGAAGACTGCGTGCAAAAAACTTTGCTCACCAAGATTATGCTTCATTTCTGACAGCTCTTGTTGATGCAGCCACTGTAATTTTTCTATTTCGATTCTCAGTCGTCTTATCTGGATTTCAATTGAAATGTCATGGGTTAGGTTCAGTAAAGTGTCCCGTGCAAAGCTGTTGTTATGATCTGAACAGTATTTGGTCTCTACAGGGCCAACAGCAACCACCTACCTCTGCTATTGTATTGCCTGAAGTACTCTTCGACAGGTCATTGTAGATTTCATTCATTGTGCCTTTGATTGCATCCATTATCTGAAAAGGGTAGAACATAAGTACTTTATGGATGTAACATGTGAAAATATTTTGTAAGGTGACACTGGTCCGGGGGGCAAAAAACAATACTAACTTTATTTGTGTACTTGGCAATGTCCGCAGCTGCATCCGCCGAAGCAGTGGGGATATACAGGTCTGTTGCCACGGGTGATGACGTAGCAGCCGTGCCCGAACTTGACGCGGCCATCATGGCAACAGCGGACGGGCTACCGGACACCAGGGTGACGGCCGACGTGGTCGTGCTGAGCGGGGTGTCTTTTTGTTGAACAGCTGGAATTAGAAAAACACTGTTACTCGGGAACATCGGGGCAAACAAAAACGTACTTGTCATGTACCTTCAGGGTGCGATTTGTAGGGGGGGAAGGTGGGGATTTCCCCCCCTCTGGTTTTCCTATCCCTACCTGGGCTCAATTATTTTTATCTCCGGTGGGAATAATGATTTTCCCCCCTTGATAGCGATGAATGCAACTTAACTGCTAGCAGGGCCGGCCCGAGGCATAAGCGAACTAAGCAACTGCCTAAGCAGCCAGCGAGCCGCGAGCCGGCCTAAGCTGCCGACGAGTTGCCGGCGAGCTGCCGGCGAACCGCGAGCGGAACCAGCTGGTTCACGTGCATGCAATGAAAAGTGTAAATGATAGCTCAGATATAAGGTGTGTGGTTAGGGAGCCAGAGGTCTGGGTTCAATTCCTACCTGGCACCAGACTTATTCTCTTCTTTTGTCACTTTTTGACCATGTGTCTGGCTGACCGCTGCCCCCCCGACAGCCCTAGTTTTGTATTATAACCTCACTGTATTCGTTTATAATTTTCGCTATAACATTGTAGCGTGACATTTGTGCCAATAATCTTCTAGCAGAGGTGACTCCGCGTGGTATGATGGGGGCCCCCAAAATCAAATTCTGCTTAGGGCCCCCAAGAGGCTCGGGCCGGCACTGACTGCTAGCCTACTTAAACTCTTGAAATTTAACGATCTTCAGTGTCAATACATCAGAGTAGCTTCTGGCAGACAACGCATATTTCTGAACGTCATCCAACACAAAAACATTTTAGTGCGGGAACCAAACATGAAACGCGTTCAGAGCACCATATCGTCTTACTTTAAAGGACCCAATAATAAAACAACTAAATTAACATTCAAAGTTTTGCCATGTTGTGATGGGGACTAATCCACAGACCCAAAAAAGGGCCTGTCTACCCTTTTACGTTTTTCTCCCTAGTTATGCAAGCTAAAAGTCCAATGTTCTTGAAAAAAGAAAAAAAGCATCCCCCCCTCTGTTTTTTTGTCAAATCGCACCCTGTGTACCTTTAACGGCCTGTCTGGTCTGATAGCGTGTGCTCTGAGCAGACAGCTGTGCTGAGGTTGAGGACACTGCTGTGGAGCCGTTCCCAGCCGCCTGCGTCTGGGTCGGCGCCTGGGCCTGCCCAGGCCCGGGGGAAGACGCCGGGGCCTGCGCGTCTGCAGCGGGTTGCTGGTTCTGCTGCTGGCGCTGCACCTTCTGCATGTGCCACTTTTGAGAGGAGGTCTGAAACTTGGCGCTGGGATTCCACACTACAGCTCTCTGCACCACCGGCACCGTCTCTCTGGGCAGCAGAGGACGCTGTTTCTTCAGAGCTGGCGTGGCGGAGGCTGAGGAGGAGGAAGACGGGGGTGTCGCGTTGGCCCCGGATGCGTTCGCGAGGCTGATGGTTGCGGGTGAGGGAGTAGTGAAGGAGACCATGGTGACAGGAACGGCTGTGGGAGATTGTGTGGAAGCGCTGGATGGAGTGGAGGGAGCCGCACTGTTCTGAGACGGGAGTGTTGACGTGGTCACGGTTTTCCCTGCAAGAAAATATTCACGATGTGGGAGCTGTTAGCCAGTTATTTATTCTTAAGTATAGATTACTTAATTGTTTGGTTAATTGGGTAATAATGTGGGCCCCTAGAGTTTACTTAATGGCATAGCCAGATAGGACCAGCATGCACCTGGGTGATTAATAGTTCTTACTAGTAAGACCGTGAGACAGAGCACTGCATAGGAAGGCAGCCTAGTTTATTGTATGAGTTTTTTTGGTGGATTCTGTAAATAAATGAGAACGAACAAGAAAAGATTGCCTGCACATTACGCTTTCTTACTGCGCGGAAGGAAACAAACTAGGTGCAGCAGTGGCCCTTTGACATTTAAAGATTTGTAGGACAAGTGGCCACTACACACAATTCACCAGTTCCGCCTGGTAAAGCTGGTGAGCATTGAACTTTTACATTGGCTAAACATTGACATTACATCACAAAAAACAGCACAAACCTCACCTTCGGTTTTTCCGGCAGAAGACTCTTTAACAGAGGCGTTGTCCTTCCTGCTCCTCTTCCGGTCCTTGCCTCCCTGTTCCTCACCAAGGTCAATAACCAGCTCCCTCTCTGAGTCGGAGTCCTCCACCGGCACGGCCTGCTTTGCCTCTTCTTTCCCATGAGCCCTCTCCCTGAGACTGGGTGAGGCTGGAGGTGCTTTGGTCTTTTCTGGGCTCTCTCTGCTAGAACCGGTGCTTGCTTGCATTCCAGTCGGAGCATCCGATGCAGTTGCGGTTGCGTCGCCTGCCGTGGCCTCGGATGGCGCGTGCGAAGCGGCTTCACCCTCCTCCTGGCTCGGTGAAGGTTGGTCTTTGGCTTTACTTTTGGAGTCATTCTGGGCCTCATCACTTGGTGCTGCATCCTCGCCCTCCTCGCCCTCCTTGGTCTTTTGCTCCTCATCACTGGCGTACTCACTGTCACTGGAGTCCGATTTATCCGAGTCCTCTGAGTCACTGTGTTCCACACCTTTGTACACATCCACGGATATCTCATCGATACCTGCAGGAAAAAGTGATAGGAGGGGTATATCACCCAGCATCACATATTCACATCCCTGCTCAGTAACTTTCCCAGTCGGGCAATGATTCTGCGGACTACCCTCACGGTAATACTTTAGATATCTAAACATGACATGTTGTTTGTTTCAATGCATACTCCACTGACCCAACTGTGCCTTGCAACTCTCGATGGTTTTGTCCAAGTTCAGCTGGAACCGGCTCTTGATCTGTCTTTTGGGAGAGGTGAGGACTGGCGTGGCTCCTTGTTTCTGCTGAACCGTTTCACTAAGCTCCTTCAGGTCCATTTCTGCTTTGCTCCGATCTGGTAAAAAAGTTCCAAACGGAAAGTTCAAAACGGACTTTTGCTCACAGAGAAAGGACTTTATTAGTGTTTCATGCATAATGCATCATCACCGAAATAAATGCACCTAAATTGAGGTTCAGTATGCTTCCTGTCGGTGGTGTCTTCTCCTGCTTTGGGCCGCCGGGAGCTTGAGAGTGGAATGGTTTAGGGCTGTCTAAGGAGCTGCTGGCGGGACAAGGTCGAGGATGGGCAGGTGATGCTATAAAGAGATATTTAAAAAAGTCAAAGGAAGTCACCTGCTATCTGACACGCCTCACAAGTTGCTACGCTAAAATGCACCGGTTGAAATACCTGTACAGTCCATGGACTCCTCTCCTGTGCTGTACTGGCTGTTTGGAGCCTTTGTCTGGGACTTGTCCGCCGTCTCCGTCTCCCCATCTGAGCCGGTGTGGGCAGAGGAGTTGGTGCTCATGGGGGAGCGAGGCATATCACTGAGGGGGAGCCTGCGGCCCGCCGCGCTCCCTCCCACCCCGGCCCCCGGCAGCATGGGCCTGGCCATAGAGATCTTAGGGGAGGCAGTCATGTCGAAGCTCAGCTTGATCTTCTCCTGTTTCTCGGGTCTGTTCGGGGTGGACGACGGGTTGGACGGATCCAGGAGCATTTGGAAGTTATTGTCCGGGGTGTAAGGTGTCCTGAAGGGGGCATAGTTAAACACGCCAAACTTCTTCCTCATGTTCTCCACATAGACCTCCATCTCTTGCATGGCGCTGTTGAAGATGCTCTTGGTCTTCTTTACGGAGAAGGGAATCTCTTTGGACATGAGGTAGCAATTGTTCAAAGGCACCCAAGCCCTACGAGAAAAAAAATCCGCATCATGAGAAAAGAGGGATATGTGCAAAAGTAACTGTGTAACTGAAGCATACCTGTCATGCTGACCAAAAAAGCGAGCATCCACTTGTCCATCTTTGTCCCGCAGAGCTTTAGCAGGCCAGAATGGAAATCCCTTCAGTTTGGCCCACACTAGAGGATGTGGGTTACTCTGTGGACACACAGTGAAACACAGGAGATGAGTGGTCGTCACACACAGTGATCTGTGCTTTAAACGGGTGCGGCGAAGTCATCGACAGAAACGTCAAGTCACTCAACTAGCTTACACAAGGCTCACAGAACCAGCTGTCTCTCTTCTGGCAAGCAGATAGATAGCACTCGGGACAAACTTCAATCTCATTCATCTGCAATTAAAGAATCAGAAGACACATGAAATGAAGATTCAGTCGACACGTCTAGTGTTTAATTGAACCAAACCATATACCTACCTCATGCTCACAGATTTTTACTATCACTTTAGCTGTAGCCGTGAGTTTGTGATTGCCTGAAACAAGGACATACATTCATGTTAAATACAATCAAATGATTTAATCTGCTGGATTATTCTTTAATGTTGTTTCCACGCAGTGAAACATACCTCCATTGTATATAATACAGTTGTGCAAAATCCATTTTGCATCTGCCAAGAAGGCTTCTGTGCAGCCATACATTTTTTTTTTAATATTCTGCAGGGCAAAAAGAAAACAGTGTGCCCGACTGACAAACCTTTGTATTGTAACATTCATACTATCAGTGAAAAATATGTGAGAGCTTGTGGTTTACCTTCTCCAGTGTGCAAAGATCCATTGGGTGAAAGATGTACTCTGCGTAATCTGGGTGCTGTTCAAGAGAGACGGGCTTCTGGAAGGGTTCGGTCTGCAGGATGTGAAGGACAGAAAAGAACGTGAAGGAAAATACACTCTTACTACACAACCTTCCCCTCTGACGTACATGGACATGCTACCACCATGCTACTACTAAGAAAAAAAAAATCTAAAAGCCGTTTCAAACTAAAGCGTGACAACCAGTGGAGGAAGAAATCATGATGGGGTCTTGTTAGTGTCGTAATTGATTACCCAATTAAAAGTCTTTCTCTGCGTGGAAGCTGCATGGGGGGAGCGAGATGACAAGCGGGGATGATCCTGAAAGAGAGTGAGAGGGGCAGCTGTTTCCTCACCACCAGCTACCATGTACACCTTCATGGTTTCCAGACAGGCCCAGTATAGCACAACCACTACGACTGTTAGTTTGATTATCAGAAACAATTTTGCACATGCAAATTAATAATTGATCATGCTGGACTGAGAGGCAGATCTTCGGGGTGCAGATCTTTAACATCTGGCACGACTGATGGGAGTATGATGGTTGCATAAGCAGTCTACAAATAAAGACCAAAAATGCCAGCACATGCCAATAGCTAGGTGATAACTGTAGATGTTCATTTAGAAAAAGCAGCAATGAGAATAAACAGTGTACCCCATCTGTAATTAGACCGTCTGCCGCGGCACAATGTAATCCGTTTGCTAGCAGAAATTCTTTAGAAAGACACGAGAGACCAGAGTACTTACACCTGGCTGTTTCATCTTCTGAAGGGCAAACTTTAGTAGGTAAGACAGCTGCTCTATTGTTAGCATCATCATGGCTTTGCTCTGAGTCTCTATACACTCAGCAACTGTTATTTTCTGAAAGACATCAAGAGGAAAATGTTTGAAAACCAAAATTGCACAGAATATATTAATATTGTTCACTTGCGTCCAAACTTACACAGAGGCCCTCCGTGACTAAACAAATATTACTACGGGCTTTGAGACGTGCCGCACAAGAACCCTACACTGCACATACTCCTGGGCGAGTACCTCACACTCCGGACAGAACCAGTCGCCCTCGGGCTCGGCTGGTAGTTTGAGGCACTTGGCGTGGTACACCCTGGGGCAGAGCTCACAGCAGAGCACCTGGCCCTCGCGGTGGCACAGCCAGCAGTAGAAGTCGTTCCTGCCGTCCTGCGGTACAACATCAACAGGGTCTGTGGTGAGTGCTGGCTGCTTCACATAGTAAAAGGGACCATGTCTTAGTTCTGACTGGAATGCAGGCAAAAGAAAGACACAAAGTTGGGGAAGGTCAAAATCAGGCCAGAGATGAACAGAGCCAAGCAGGCATGCACAGCATTACAATTGAAAAAAAAGGCACATGTATTACTCAACAACTGATTTTCAGAGCACAACCGTTACCAATATGCAGATGGGTCAACAGTGTGGACGGCCTTGATTCAACTGGCAAGGGTTCAGACAGTTGCTACGAATGATTTACAAAAGGTCAATTTAAAGTGTAAGACACCAGCAATCATTTACCTACTGTGCATTTGTGAACTGCTTTACACATAAAGGAAGCACAGCATGCACTTGGCACTTTCTGAGATTGCGGAGAATTATATTAAAAGATAAGGCATTTCAACTGATAGCTAACTCTTCCATGAAAATGTAGGACAACAATATGGATTAATATGAGCAGAAAAGCCAAAACATAACATTAAAGAATTCAGTGATGACTCGCCAATAGGCTAATTTAGAACTTTACTACTTAGAACTCAATGGAGCTAACAAGAGACAGAAATCACAGGGTATTTCACAATATTTCACCACTGACAGATTCAGACTTACAACGCTGCAGAGATTCAACAACACGTATCAAAGTGCAAAGAGTCACGTGAGAATATTTTTTCCACTTTTCCAACGTCAACAGCCATAAAGTACCACAACCTCCAACCTATCACGGTTAGTAAGAAGTGCTGAAACTCGGCTGCCTTAGTATCTTATCACAAGCCGCCCCACTGATAACTGTTTAGCAACGATGTGAAGCAGGACGGAGCAGCGCTTTAAAGAGTGGGGTTGTAGCTTCCAGGTGTGCGTGCCAGATGTGTGTTCTCCCTACAAACCAGCGTGCATGCTAAATGAACCTTACGATCACACATGGGCTTCACCAGCACCCGCCATGCTGTCAGTGCACCAGTCATTATCATTCCCTGATTTTAGATGATGTTTATATATTTATCTAGCCTTACCTAGCCCATACCCTTATCTCATTCTCAAAGGCAGCCTGGGAAAACCCAGGCTAATATTTATCAGTGTTATATTTGTAAATCTAATGTTTTCAATTTGGTGCATCCGGAGATAAACTAGCCCAAAAGAGAACAAATAATGTATAATACGTAATGGCACTAAATAGGATTCAGTTGAAATCACTAAAAAGCTTCATGATGGTGGCAGCAGACATCTCAGTCCAAACGTACCCACATTGGGAGTAAGAAGAGCAGGAGAACATTTGACTGACCACGAGAGACAACAGTATCCCTTTCAGGCCTGAAGCTTTACCTCCTGATGAGTGGAAAGCCTCCCATGGCGATGGCCTAGTGTCTGAATACCTCCTCTGTCACAGGACAGTTACCTGGTCTTTGCTGCTGCTAACAGCCCCTGGTTTCTTCTTCTTCTTCACGGGGCACGGGGACGTCTCGGCAGAGGAGTGACCATTGGATGACTGAGAGGGACTAGGCATCTTTCGTTTCTGGGTCACCCGCTCTGTTGACCCACCGTCTGCACACAAAAAGGTCAAACAATTACACTAGACATTCAAAGGCTCACTTTCAAACACCAGTAAGCATCATGAGTTATATAATATCAAACAGAGTCAACCACAACAAATCTGCCTACATAATGTTTACAATCAAACCTGTGTGTTCTTACCCTTGGATCGCGTTGAGATCTCCATTTCTTCTTCTGTAATCTCAGATTTCTCCTCTTCCCCTGGCGCACTGATGCAAGAAAGAGCATCATGAAAGGTTCACCCGTCAAACAGGACATACATACTTATCGCTGTTGTTGGCAGAAAGTCACAGTTGTTGTTTGATATCGTTCGAGCGACACGTTGTTGAGAGACAAAAGCTCTAGCGTCATATACGCTGTTAGCTAAGCCGGCCAAATCGCCATCGAAGGCCAGTTTTAAAATCCAGGAATGAATGAAAACATTCACCCACTTTCAAAGTTACTAATAGTGTTACACTTCTGCGCATTTTATATCTCCAAACACGTCATATTGTTCCTCACAAAATCCACATAATCTTGACCATTGACGACCTCCAGCTGTGTGCTGTACTAAAGTGCTGAGACTACTTTTTTTCAAAGTTTTGTTATTAAACAGGCCGACCCACTTATACATTTCCCCCATCGTACTGCAAAAAAAAAGAGAGAAAGATGCATTTCTTTCTCTGGACATGAATATAATTGTGGTCAGAATTTGATCCTTTGATCAAAGCCTGTGAAAGTCCTTCCACCACATCAGACCAGGTGCAAAGCTTATAACATCGGTTTAGAAGTTTGAAGTGATCTACAGGAACGGGCTGCTACATATTGCGTCTGTGAGAACACTGAAGAATGGCGACTGTTTTCAACGTTTGATGACTTAAATGAAACATGAAAACAACGAAAATACGGTATCATAGACAAATTATGTTTTAGAGGGGTTGTGGTAGACTGGTATCTGCAATAACCTCGCTACTCCCACGATAATCACTCCCCTACAGTCCGAGTTTGAGTGTAATTGATGAATTTACCTGACAGCACTATCATTCGATATTTTCAATAAATGTCGCAATATCATCTTTACTGTGAAATCCTACGGCCACAATACCTGTGTAGTAAAATCTGGTATTTTGACAGCCATATACTAGACATTAGACATTACTGGTAACGTCACAATGGGTATCACTCAAAGCATACATCAAAGGCTTAAAGACACATATCCCCAAAAAATAATGTTATGCTCGGAAGTAGAATAGGACTGCAGCTTGGTGACTCAGTCAGACTACGATTTCTCACTTAGTCAAAGCAAAAGATAAGAAACGCAGCTCAAAGTGCAGGGCCCCGTCCCACAGCTAAACAACAAGCACCTTCCCCCCCGTCGCCGCACATCTATAAATAGTAAGCATGACAACACCGAACAAAAGAATCTGCAGTGGCCCGACCTTCTGACAAGTGAAAAGCAGGTGGAAGGTTGCCTGCTGTTTTTAAACAGCCCAATATTCACGGATCATGTGACCCAGTAACAGACAGAGCCCGTCATGGTGGAATCGCAGTCCTTGGAAAAAGCCAGCTACGACGTGCTGTGAACCGCCGTCTATTCAAAATCTGCCCAACAGGTTTTTTCTCCGGATCAGTTCAGCACGATTCACCAGGCGCCCTGTCGTCGATCCCACAATCACTGCCCTCCTCTCTGACGCCACGGCGGATGCACCGGCCTCGCCGTTGGTGGCTTCCATTCTGCCAATTTCTCTTTCACTTTACTCCCGGGAAGAGAAAAATGAATATGTTTTTGTGTGCAGAATAGAGGGGCATCTGCTGAGAACCAAAACAAACAACAACAAAAAAAAACCCTACTTCCATTCCAGGAATCTTAAACACTAACCCTCTCCTCCACCTTCTGCTCCTCCATCACTGACAGGAGGATGAAATGTCAGACTGTGGAGCAGTGTGCAGTGAACGGGCTCCACCGGCCTCCTCATGCAACCTACCCCAGCAACATCCTGCCCTGTCCAGGTCAGGAAACACAGCCAACAGAAGACAAAGAGAGAGACAGGGACAGGCACGGGGACAAAAATCAATACCACTCAATCCTGACAGCGACAGTTCAAAACCAAAGAGCACGGAGCACACAAGCAGCCTACTGAAACCCACACAACACCCCTTCCACACCCACCACGGCCACTACATCCATGCTTCAACGTAGGAAATCAACGAGCATACCTTTTCTTTTTCCTCCCTCTCTCTCTCTCTCTCTCTCTCTCTCTCTCTCTCTCTCCTTACTCACATACAGATTCTTCAGCCTATTCTTAAATCTTTTTCAATTATGGAGGGCGTAGGGGGGCAGGGGAGGGGGTGAGGTGAGATGGGTCCAGGTTTCCCAGAAGGCCTTCTCTCCCTGCTGCTCTCTTCTGCAATTGTCAATCTTTAACCTCGGGCTGCGGGCTGCCGATTGGCTCGAGCACCACACGGAGGCGTCTGATTGGGTGTCGAGTCCCGGCGTGCCACACAGGCTCCCTTCTCCCCGCTCTCCCCTTAGCCACAGTGCTGCAATGCAGAGAGGACTGCTCCTCACTGCTGCTTGAAAAAAAAAAAAAAAAAAAAAAAAACACAGAAGTCTGCCACTCTGTCGGAGCCCCGGTGCAGACACGCAGCGGCCGAGCGCCTTTTATCAGACATGTGCGATGCCGCTCTTGACAGGGAGAGGATCAGATTCCCTCCCTCGCTGTGCTCTCAGCCAGTGCATGTGTATGGCATCCATTTTGAACACACACACACACAGTCACACTCCCCCCCCCCCCCCCCCCCCTCCCCCTCTCTCTCTCTCTTTCTCTCTCTCACTCACTCACACCACTGTGCACGCGGCACATTCACACGGCACCAGTCGGGTCTGCTGTAAAAAAGACATGCATCTTATTATGCCCCCCTGCATGTTAATATGCAGCATGGGCCTAATACTGGACACAAAGAAAGGATTGAAAATGTCACGGGCCTCCCACACAGCATGGACAACCCTCCCCCTCCTCCCCCTCCTCCCCCCGCCCTCCGCCCCCCGTCCCCCGTCCCCGGCTCCCGCGGCCCCCTCCCTCTCTCTGCAATGCTTCCTTAACATGTACTGTCTCATAATCAATGTCCGCCTGGAGACGCCAGTGTCCAGCGGTGTTCAGCACACGCCGCCGAGAGCATCGCCGCGCATCTCGCCGCCGTCTTTCTGTGGAAGCAAAATCTGCCTGAAACCTTTCATTCGACCACGAGAGAGCTCGTAAACGACACACGGTTAAATAAACAACAACACATAGGCAGAGGTTTAGTGGCACACGGGTATAAGCCATCCATGGCAGAAAATCAAGGCCAACCACGTTATCTATGCGGGTCCAAGAAGGTCAACTAATGGGCATTTGCAGAGAGGCGGCGTGCGTCTGTCCGCTCCAGTCCTCACGCCGTAGTGGAATGAAGGGATTAGACAAATTACCAAGCGCCGTTCACAAAACACTGAGGAGGAGGATTTTATGTCTCAGTCGATGCCGACTGCTCCTGAACTCTGGTCAAGCAACGTTATGTGCGCCATTATATCAAGGCCATATTTATCTTGGTTATATTTAAAACAAAGCCTTTATCACACTAACAATGACTAACACCAACCAGACATATTCCACCTGTAATACATCAAATGCTGAAGAATTGCAATAACGTTATTGCTGCAGTGGCCAAAATAGAGAGATTTGTCAACTAAATTTAACATTTTTAATCGGATTCATGCATACACAAAACCAACACCGACATCTATGCACATATATATATAGATAGATAGATAGATGTATATATAAACAGAATTCAATCTAACCTTGTCGACTTCAAACAGGCTGTGAAGCCTCTCTGGATGAGATGAGGTTTCTATGCAGAGCCTTTTCAGAGGAAGTCCTTTCCTCTTCTTTCCTTCTCCCTCACATACAAATACTCAGTGTGCTTGGAGCAGAGGGACAGAAAGGGGAAGCTCTTTAAAATGGCTGACACTCGGCAGCAGAGAAAAACACCGGCAGGCAGTGCACAGCACACCATTAGGCACAGGCAGTTCCTCCAACCCCGGAATAAATGAGCTGCCACGGCGTATTCACGCCACACATAATTGGTATTTAGGGAAACGGGTGAGCAGCTTACGGGTTCAGGCCGTTGAGAAGCATTTGTGTTTATTCACCCAGTTACAAAAAAATGAATGAATCAAAGTGAGGTGAAGTGGGATCAGGTGACTGTGAGAAATTAGGTCAACTAGATGACCATGTCTGTCGTTTTTTTTTTTTTCGATTTTCGATATAAACGATTACGACACTGCCTTGCTTCTGTGCCATATGAGGCCTAAATTAAACTTGCTGTGCTGTCAGTTCACCATCTGCTAATTCCTCAGGGGAGTCCTCTCTGTCCGGCTCCCCGTCTCTCCCACCCTGCCCGGATCCCCTCACCAGGCCTTGGAAGCACAGGCCAGGAGCCGCCACAAAAGCCCAATCCTCTTTTGATCTTGGGGAAAAGAAAGCAGGTCATAGTCAGTGTCCTAAGTATGTAACAATGACCTCACACTTAACCTGTGGTCCAGACAACCAACCTAGCTCGCAGAGGCCGTATGCTCTCATGCTATGCTCTCCTTCTCAGCTCCAATGCTATGCTGTGGGGTGACAAACCCCCCCCGCCCCCTCTCAGTATGTCAGACAAACCTGTATTATTACACAGGCACAGGCCACACACAGTGGCTGGTGCCTTATCAACAGTGGTGTGTGTGTGTGTGTGTGTGTGTGTGTGTGTGTGTGTGTGTGTGTGTGTGTGTGTGTGTGTGTGTGTGTGTGTGCGTGTGCGTGTGTGCGTGCGTGCGTGTGAGAAAGAATGAAAATAGGGCTTACCTCTGTGGATGCATGGCTAAGAACTCTGTGTGAAATGTCAATGCTTATTAAAACATGGAGGACGGCCCTGTCAGCCTCCTCACCCTGCTCACAGCACAGCCACGGCTCTCAAAGCTGTCCGACTGGAAGGCACACTGAGACTGGCCACGCGCGATGACAAAATGTAAGGCAGCTGCTGATTGGCTGGTGCATTTCCTGGTTGCCAGTCTTTTGTTTAGCACAGGGGAGCTACAGCGCAGCACTCAGAGCGAAGGGCGCTAGGCCCAGATCGAAGCGGTCAGCATATGTGTACACCTATGAGCAAACAGGACGACCGCACACAGCTGTTACTGCTTCCTAAATGTGCCATAAAGAAGCTGCAGCTATGAGGGGGAGACAGCAGATGTGCACACAAAGGCCAGGCCTGTGGCTGTGTTCTTTAGGAGGAATTTGCCTCACTAGTTCCCACCCTCAGGCCCATGCAACCGTCTGCAGGCGACACCCAAAAGGCTTCATAAATAGAACAAACGACTAAACAGGCAATGGAAATAAATGAATAGGAAAATGAATATGTTTTTGTGTGAAGAAAAGCGTATGTATGACTTTGGCCTATGAAGGTTTAACAACCATGCTAAACATGCGGAGTGAATTAAAGTCATGTGATTCGCCTGAAACTGTCGCTGCTGAACTAGAGTGATCACATGTTGACAAGGTGTTTCCACAATGGGCTGCAGTGGTACTGTTAAAGAAACAGTGACTTTCAGTTTCTGACGTAACAGAGCAAAATTCAGTAAGATTTCCAATGACTTAGAAGAAAATGTTGGTACCTCAGAAGTATTTTGGAAGCAGAGATCGCCCACGCTGGTTCCAATTGTTTGCCATTTTGTAGACATGATCTTATTCAGACATTATTACAGATTTTTGCTTTTGAGAATAGATGTAAATAATGTAATGTTGGAATGTAGGTAAACGTGGCAATATTTTCTCACAAAATCATTGGGTTATTAAAGCAAAAGCATTTTTTCAAAGTGTTATTTAAGCCTTTAGTTACACACTTGTGTGCAGATCCATCACACAACCTGCATGATGCAGAGAGCTGTCAGCTCAGGAAAGGGGAGCAGCAGGGAGGGATTTAGTGTCTCGCTAAAACGACAGACACACATGCACCAAAGATTAATGGATAAACTAGCAAGGCAAACGTCACAGCAGTAGCAACTCTAGTTGACACCAATTTCACGCACATTAGTAATGACCACACTGTATAAATGTTTAAAGGGAAGATGTTTTCTCCAAATATTTTGGGGCTTTTCAGCCCAATGATTTTTTTCCGTATATCTATGGAAGGAATTGGAAACCACGTGGGTCACTACTTGCCTCCAGAAAACAGTCCCTGACACTGAGGATTAAAGTGCTCACTGTCAAAAACTAGAAAAAGGTGTATGCTGGAATCAGTGTTTGTGTCACATAGCAGTAATAGCTAAGTATACTTAGCTTTCTCACTGTTTAGTTGGACTCTTTTTCTATGGGAAGAAAGACAACAGCGACCTCTCGTGGCAAAATCCCGTAACGGCTCACACCACATTAAACCCGCAGATTCTGCATAAGTTTATGTAAAAAAATAAACACAGAATAAATAAATTAACCATGGAGCCCATTTAATGACGTTAACACAAATAGGCCACCAGATTGGTTAAAGAATGGACGGCATGGGAGAGAGCATACAATGTTGCTCCCGCACAAACAGAGGTAAGAACAAAACACTTAGCGTCACATGCACCATATTAGCTCCCTTCAATGAATAAATTCGAAGCCTACGAGGTGGAAACTGCGAAGAGTTTGTCACCTATGTCCGCCTCCGCGGGGAGACACGCTGCGGTGTCCAGTCTGCAGACGACAGCCGGGCAGCTGAAGAAGGGGTCGACTCGTAACGAGCCCCGCAGTCCCCAAGATGGCGCCCCACGGCGAGACTTCCCCGCTCAGTGCACATCTCACAGGGGGCTGACTGCTCTAATACCCTTTTTTTCTCTTCCCAAACACTCCTTTCTCATTTACCAGCATCAATACTTCATTATTGCCATGGTAGGTGATGACCTTTGTCCGAGCTGTCGTTGAGGAAGTGATACAGTTAACCTGCAGTTCAGCAAAACGTTTCTTAAACCGTTGTTTAAGAAACCATTGTTGGAGAATTGAGTTAATGACTTACTCACTTCTAAACAGAGATCAAATTCATGTTTTTGTTTGTTCAATTCTCATAATCAAACAATTGATAGGGATTAAAATCACTATCTGGTTACCACCATTCACATTTTTAAATCCAGGATCATTGAATCTTTTATTTTTGTCAATGTGGATTTTATATTTCAGACTATTTACTGTCATCCGTCATGTTTTGTCATAACTATAGCTGATAATGGGATGCAATATGTGTTTGTGCTTCATGCAGCTGCATGATTGTGCGAATTTGGGGGATGGGAATTGGATTGGAGAAAAGAGAAGCATGCCATTTGCTGTTTGCAGGTAAACTAATCTGAATGCATTAATGATTATGGGGCTATCTCCTCTCCTTTCAAACTGTTATCTCCTGTCCTTTCAAAGTAGCAGGGCTGAGTAGGGAGGGGGGGATGGGATAAAGTGTCTCACACTCATTGAGGGGGAAGGTCAGTTTGCCGTGTTTTGTGGGGGAGGGGGCACAAACAGAGGGCCAATGGGCCCCTCTTTGGGTCTCCGTGGAATGTAATTGAGGTTCCCTTGCTCAGGAAGACATGCACACAGTAAAAAAACACCCAACATATGAAGGAAAGGGTTTTTTTTACTTGATGATTTAATGAGCCAACATTAGCAAACAATCTACCCGGATATGTCATCATGTTTTGCATCAATATGGTGAAAATGCATGTGTGGGTTATTACCCTTTACTACCCGTTGTGTTACACCTTTGGGAGCGGTCCTACGCAAAGTCTGCCAGCACCAGCCTTTTCTGATTGCATTTTTATAATCGGTTGCAAAAACATAAAATGCTGGGACCTAAATAAACCAGCTAAGCTGTATCCAAGTCAACACAGCTTTTCTTTTTTTTCCACCTCAAATTGTTTTTGTGTGAGCTGGATTGCTGAAATTTCAGTCAGGAAAGAACAAACAAGGAGGTAATTAGCTATAGTTTTGAACTCTTCTGTTCTTTACGCTCCTATACATCCGTGTAATGCGTGTTATGCAATGATATACCATCATTGCATCTATATTTGGCATATTTGATGCTGCATAATGCAGGCCTTATTACATACCCTTGAACATCCTGTCAAAATGCCTGTTGGCTTTGAGAAACAATATTTGAAAAATATCCAGCTTTTTACACTGTTTTGTTTTATTGAAAGCCACCCTTGTGCAATGTGTACACATTTGCTCAATTCCATGTCTTCAAGTCTATCTGCGAAAAATATAAATTGTGAATTATTCCATAATAATCGAATAACGTAATACCGTAATATTCTAGGGGCATGATAAGTAATTAGCACAAAGCCGCTTTTATGGCATCCTATAAATAAGTTTTAAATCTATCCCCTAATAACATCAGTCACTGCTGCTCACATCGCCGATGGGAATTGGTGCGCGTGTAGTTCGCTTATAGGAAGAGTCAAGCAGTTTGGGGGCAGCTCGCGCAGAAAAGCGACATCATTACCCACAAGCCACCGCGCTCCGCTACAAGCTGGCTCCCTCCGCTCTGGGAGTGTTTCGCATTTAAACAAACACGGTCCTGCTGAAGATGGCGGAGAGTTTGTAGAGGCGTAAAATAAACTGCTCTACTCAATGAAAACATCGCAGCCGGTGAGTTTTCTGCAAATAGATTACGATTCGATTACTACCGAGTTTAAAACAGCGACGGCAGCGTGTGTTTGAACGTGCGCATCCAGCCACGGGGGCAGTTGGTGCCGCTCCGCTCCCCGGCGGGCTGCGGAGGGGTTTCGAGCTGCGGCGACACAACGAGCCGCCTCACCGCCCTCCGCTTGTTGTGGAATGTCTGCGTTAAAATCACCGGCTACAGGCAGTTGGCAACAAGGCGAAGACGCCCGTGAACTCTCGCTTGTTTGTACCGGTTGCGGCGTTTTTTTAAAATGTATTTCCATGATCTGCTAGCTACAAAGTTTACGGGACTCCGGCTCCGCTCCGCTGCGGGGCGACAGTCCAACGGTTCGCCGGCCACACGCATCCTTCATGCGGGGCGACTCGTTGGGGTTTTAAGTCGAAATGTTAACTTTTGTAGAGCCACATGGTTGTGTTCGCTATCGCACAGTACAGCTGGGTGCTGGTTTGTGTGCGTCTATCTTCGTGTGTGTGTTAGGTACGGGGCTGCAGGACTCTGCTAACGTTGGTCACACCGCGGTAGTAGTCTCGTGTCACAAGACTAAAATAATAAAAAGCTGTGTTGCTTGTTTTTCGAGCCTGGGTCGTGAACGTGGTGGAGGGTAAAAAAAAAAGCAAAACACATGAGCACCCCGTAGCTGCATTTCACATGTGACATAGTTTTTCTTACCTTTTTTTTTTTTTAGAAAAAAAATTCACGGGAGTGAAACCCCATCTAAACAAACACGCTCACGTAGTCAAGTCACGTGACCGGCGGGACGCGCACAATTGTCTGTTTTAAAAGAAAAGGAGGCCGGATTTTTCTCGGTGATTTATACATATTTATGACGTCAGTCGGCTGCAGGTCACGCACGACCACATCGTATTCCCACTGACCTCAGACGCTGACAACACAAACTTGAACCGACCCGCTGAGCAGCGTGGCTGCGCTGGAGGATCCACGCAGCATCTGTTCTGTGCTTGCGTGGCTGTAGGGAGACTGCGTGTCGGTGATTGCGATGGGTGGTATAGTGGCCAATCACAGTATGATGAACGCTGCTCTCGCCGCTGATGAATCATATTTAGTAGGTGTGTGTATAAGAGGAAAAGAGAAGCTGGCAGAGAGAGAGAGTGATGATGATGATGATGGGGGGAGGGACATTCGCAGGGTTCAGGTAGAGTCCAGGTTTGCCTTTCTCTGTGTCTTGTGCTGAGCACTGAGTTTTTTTTCATTTTTATCAGGTGGTGTAAGAGAACAACGGGGAGGTGGAGGTGTGCTGTCGCTCTCGCTCATTCGCCCCGGGGCCGTTCTTGCCAATACTTGCAGGCATTAACAGCTCAATGCACATTTTTCCCAGTGAGGGTTTCTGAAATCCTTTTAGGTGCGTTTGTCATGGCACTACACGGGCCGGGCTACCAGGATGCCGCTGAAGGATGAATGTTCCCCGCTTATATGATTTCATGCCGGCCACTCATTAGATGAGCTGCACCATCTTAACAATGTGGGGATGCAAGCGGGAAAGAACGAGGCAGAGTGACGCCGCCGGCCGTCCAGCGCCGCCATGAAGCGCTAACTTTTTGAGGTTGATGGAATAACATCACTCAAGCACCCCGAACGTTTTATTTATTATTTTTCCCTTTTCATTTTTTTTTCTCCATGTGGTAGAATGACCACTGTGGGAACCTGTTTCTGCTCATATTCTTGGCAAATGGAGCTCTCTCTATTCCCCATTCTCTGTCCCTTTATCTACCACTCTCCTTTCTCCCCTCACACAGGGTGTCAGGCTGCGTTAACAATGAATCAATCTTTGGGGGGATTCTTTGACTGCAGATGGGGGGGAATGAGTGACCGGGATGCACGGCTCTCGGTCTTTGTCTGTCGGTCATCGCGCCCTCAATAATTCATTAACTTATCACTTTTTCTCGCGGGACCAGGCGAAGGCTCTCTAGTGGCAGATTCTGTACTTGTATCAGATTGCCTGATTGATGAGCCTACGTTTAGAGCGATTGGTGGTATTTAGATACGATTGGTGGTTAATTTTGCTGCTGTTAGCATCCTGCGTGTGAAGTGTGAAAAAAAATTTGGTATGCGAGCTAGTTGGCAAACATTTGCTAATAAAATCAGGCATGACGGATAACTCCTCTGCAGATTTGTGTGTTTGGCTGTATTTGTTGCTCCCTGAGGTTGGTCATGTTTGAAGCCAGCTGCAGTGCTTGTGTGACTGCAGACATTAGTTCCAACCAGATTCCTGAAGTCTGTACACTAAATTAGAAATCAATTTTCTCAGTGATGTTCTTTAGAATTTGAATCTGTGTTCAATGTTTTATTCAATGATAAAATACTTGGGTAGACGTGGCATCTAAAAACTGACTGGTGTCATCCAAACAAGGAGGGCAACAAAGCGGAGAGCATTCCACTTTTGGATAACTCTCTAATTTGTCTTTGTCAAGCTGCATTATGTCTGAATGCATGGCATTCTTTGAGCGTTTCGTCAGCCTGTGAGCCCGAAGAGGCTCTCGGGGAGACCGAGATCATGATGTGTTTCGTTTTGAGTAACTGCCGATCGGTCATGTGCTCACGTGTTCAATTTGGGATAAGTGGCCGCTTGGGTGAGCGGTAGCGGCGAGAGGACTCTTGAGCCGGAGCCGTAATTGAAATATGACTCTGTAGTACCTTTTTTGTTGGGCAGCAGCACGGGCAGGCTAAGGTTAGTCAAGACTTTCGCTCTGGGGAAATTGGAGTGTCCATCTTCTGTACGAGATTCTCTTTACCGTGACTCCAGGAGGCTGTTTTTCATTTATTGTTTTTTTTTGTTTATTCATTTTTACTACTAAGAAAGTTTCCTGTGGTCAGCTCCGTCTGTAAAACATCCCGTCCAGCCCCCAGCGTCTCAAGGTCACTCACGCAGCGACAGCGTGCTGTCTTTGTGTTTTCGTCAAAAGCCAACATCCAGTCAGTGGCGTGGCGGTAGTACTCGACCGGCAGGCTCTGCCTGCCTCCGTGTGGAGCCAGAAATAGAAAAACGTTGCTCAACAAGACCGTCGTGTTTCCACTGCTAAAATATTTAACCGCCACTTTGGCCAACAATTGACAACAATGGGACTGCGTTGTTGATCCCAGGTCGGAGGAAGCTGGACCGATGCTCCCCGAACCCCACCCCACCGCACCGCACCCCACCCCCCAGGTACTGTCTCATTTGTCCCTGCGGTCCACCTCTTCTTCAACTCTGAGGTGATACCAACGCGTGAGGGTAGCCGCGCCATATGGGGGCCGTGCACACTTCTGAAAGCCAAACGGGCAGCCTGAAGCAATCATTTCACCCAATTCCAGTTTATAACCAGCAAGCAGTTGGAACAGTTCAGTCTCGGCAGGACTCGTTGATTGGACGAAGGCAAGAATTTATTAGGGGAGGGGGTGCCAAGAGCTTTGTGCCCCCTCCAACCGGCCCTCCACCCAACCCCCTCTTTGCCCTTCCTCTTTAACTTCAACTCCCCCTTTAACTTTCGCTCCCCCAGCTGAAGAATGCTCGTAAAAGGGCTTCACCTGAACAAGCCAGTGGGAGGGAAGCTCCCTGGCCTTGTTTTGTTACCATTGTAAAATGTCAGCAAGACCTTGTTTGTATTTGTGTTTTTTTTCTCTCTTTTAACTTTAGGGCCCCCATTTTTATGAAAAAATAAAAACGCTTTAGGGGAGAGACATGGGCGGAGGAAAAAAAAAGTTTGGTTTGTCAGATAACTGCTACCAGATGCTCTCCCTGTCTGTTATTCAGTAGAGACGAGAAGAAAGAGAGGCTGCGTGAAGAGAAAAGGCACACTGTCACTTCTGGATGAACTTCTCGACTTGTTAGACCGACCCTCTCGTCTTCTCCCGGTCTACTCTGCCTCCATTAAATGTACACACTAAGATCGAGGCCCTTAACAATTCCTGCCCACCCCAACGCCTCCCCCCTATTAGACGGTCCGCCATGTTGATGCCGCTGGGTTCGGCAGTCGTCAGAGGATACGTGCACGCGCGTGGAACCTTGGGATGGCAGGGGTCGCCGCGCGGCGCTCACCTGCGGTTATCCGCGCCATTCGTTAAAGGAAATGACCACAAAACGCAGCGAGCGTGCAGGCGTTGCTGAGCTCAGCAGCTGTTGGCTTTTCTTTTTTTTTTCTTTTTTTCACATGCCATTTTTACTTTTATTGCGGCCTTAAGTTCACCGAGAAGTCAAGTTGAGCGACAGACTTCGTTAAAGGCCCCAGACTTACGACTGCATTTCAGCACTGGCGCGGCATGTGTCGGATCATTTATTACGATCCCGTTTCTCTCCACAACATTTCTTTCCTTAATTGGACAGATTTATTTTTCTCTCACTCCAGATTGAAATGGAAACTGTTGCGTTCACTGCCCGCTGACGTCCCCTCTGCGTAAGCGGCTTGTTGTCAAGGCAACGCGCCAGTCAAAGGGCCGCCTCCTGACATTGACGCGTCACATCAATCTTTGCTGCGTTGCAGTGTTTTGTTTACCCAACAAAACTCACTGAAGTTGTCCATTTTCAGTGTGAACTGGCATTTTGTACAGACAGCGGGCTACTTTTGGCATTTGGCACCATTAGTACCTCCGACTGATACCACCCGGTTCCATGAGGCCACACCTGAAATGGCAAAAGACACAATTTATAACAACCCTGAGTTTGGGTTGAGCATTCTTTGACTTGAACCAAACACTGTGAAGGGAAATAAAGTCAAACAAGCTTTTTAAGTTTTTTAGGTCAAATTCGTTTAAACATGATACAATGCATTTTTCAAATTGCACTTAGGTCCAGGGTGCTTTGTGTCGCGTGGTCTGTCGTAAGTTGAGCAGTACAGTTAAATTCCCGTTTTCGATGAGCAAGATGAAGCTTTCAACGTCGATCTGCAACCAATAGACGTCTGCTGTCACGGTGAGCATCACACGTGAGTTATGAAATACGTGGGTTTAGTGTAATGAAATTGTGTGTATGCAGCTGCAATACGGAGACCGAGTTCAAGCTCCCACAGCAGTCCTCTGAGCGTGTGCCAACACGCCACCATTAAGCTCCCAGAGTTCTGACTGCTTCTGACTGGGAGATACTTCGGCTGCAAACTAGCTTTAGTACTTTAGTCCATGTTCCAGGTCAAATTTCACAACTTATATTAGTTAACATCAGTCACTTAATTTAGTCAATACTTTAAAACAAAGGCCGTAGACCAGCAACTGGAGCCACTTAGCTTTCCGACCCTATGTGGCGCCAACAGTTTTGAAGAAACCCATAAACTAATGAACCGGTTCACCTACAAACCAGTATGGGATCACTCGTGATTTGACTAAAGGTTGAAGGTATACTCACTCCTCCGGGAAGACGTCCCACCAAGAGCTGTACGCTGCAGGAAGTGAACTTTTTATGGAGCATTTCTTTTGCAATCGCCTGTTCGGTCCGCGAGAACATTGACCCCGAAGAATTTTGATTTGTTTATTTTTTCGGTGTCAACTATGTAAAAGTAAAAGACCAGCGTGAGTCATCCTCTGTCCGCTCCCTTGCAGAATCAGGGACTTGATTAGCAGTGCTGGCTTAATCACTCCAACGCGCACGATTGTTAAACACATTCTCGTGAGCTTCTGCGCGGCCTCTCCTCGTGCGTCCGGCCGCAGAAGGAACCTCATGGTTCCCCGAGGTCACCATACATATAGTCATTTGTCATTTTTACTGCACTACAATTAGCTGTCTGTCAAAACGGGAGATAACGGACTGCAAGTATCAAAGCAAAGCATAGCCGTGAGGACTAGAGGATTTAACCCCCCCTCCCCCTCCTCCTCCTCCTCCTCCACTCTTCTCCTCCCCCTTTCCAGTTCCGCTCCTGCTCTGTGGAATCTTTTTCACCTAGGCTCTGTCAACACGTGAAACTGCCCGGTTGAAAGAAAGGAAAAGAAGTAGTAAAGGGGAGAAATGGGAGGTGTGTGTGTGTGTGTGTGTGTGTGTGGTGGGGGGGTAGTTTTGAAACTGGCGTCGGACCATCTTTTGAGTGGAATTCTGTGCAGGGGTCAGAGTTCAGGCGCCGCAGCGCGGTGCTGCGATTGGCTGAGGAAAGGTGAAATGAAAACCACGGTAAACTTTTGACCCCGGTGCGAGAGCTCTGCAGGAACGCCCCGCTCTGGCGTGGTGGAACAGAGCCCGCTCTCTTCCTGTGTTTACTCCACCAATCCAACAGGGACGGCGGGGGGAGGGAGGGAGGAGAGAGGAGAGAAGGGCACGCAAGAGTGGAGGGAGGGAGGGAGGAAGGGAGGAAGGGAAGCGACGGAAAAAGAACGCCACAGCCTTGCTGTGTATGAAAATGTATATCTGCCTTATTTTAATTTATTTTTCACACAGTGGCACAGTTGAAACGTGTACACAAACACACACGCAATGCCTCTGAAACGAGAGACGGTACTACCAAACATATTCTTTAGAAAAAATAGTCAGTTTCAATGGTGGACAAATCCCCTTCTGAATTGTGTGAGGCAGCCTGAGATTTCTCTTGTGTGTATGTGCGTGTGTGTGTTTTATACATCAGACCGGGCAGTATGGCGGCTGATCGGTCTCTGGCTATCCAGATAAAAGGCTTCGTAGCCATTGATTAATGAACTCATTTCCATAATGTTAGCCTCTTATGATTGCAGCTGCCCCACCTCTCTCTCTCTCGATATTGCTCTGTTTTTTTTGTTGCTCTTATCGCTGCACGTTATTTTATTTCAAAGCACGTTTGTCTTATGGAAAAAGAAGAGGTGGTTTGAGATGCTTGGATCTGTGCCCGTCTGGTCCTTTTTCTCTTCTTTGTCCCTATTGATGATGGATAGTTGTAGGAGATGTGCATGTCACACACACACACACTAACTCATTGGAATCTGCCTTTGCTTTGTTACCACCGTCATTTATTTTTTTCTTGTTTTTTTTCTACACAATGCAGTTGCAGTTCGAGTTTCAGTGTGTACGTGTACAAGTGGGGGATGTTTTTTTTGTTTTTCTAGGAGAAAAACAATCCCATGAAGGCGGTTTTTCTTCGGTTTGAACTATTTTCTCTCCCTACATTCATACATGCAGGCATCTTGTTCACAACATGTTTGAGAAAAAGGCCCAAATAAGTTGTGTTTTTTGTGATTGACCATCAGTATATATTTTTTGGCCTTTTTTTTTACTGATAATCAACCCCACATTTACTTTCCATCTGCTGAGGCTGTTTGCGACTTGAATTATTAAATGAATAGTTGTGAAAACGTTGTAGTTGTAGAGAACGGAGCGGCCCACGTTTAGGCCTTGATTGTATAATCCAACTGAGCCTTAAAGGCTTCTTTCTCCCCCCTGCTAACATTTGCGTCACTGACATGGTTGTGAAAGGTGTGCTTTATTCCACCGTGTGTGAACCTCTCCTTGTCGGACTTTGACTCTAAATCGGTCAAACTTGTTGATGCTTTTTCAACTGAAAAGCGTATCCAAGTGAGAGATTGTGGTCCAAAATGAAATTCATTTCTATTGAGCTTTTATTGCCGTGCGGGCACGGTGTGAATAGATGGTCACAATAAAAGTATTCGTAGGATTAAGAGACTAAAACAGCTTTTTCTACATAGTACGGACGGATGTGTTTTCAGCCTGGTATTTTCACTTTCTCCCTGGAATTTCAAACCTGCCATCGGACACTTTCTCTGAACAATGTTCTGCTCAAAATCCACACCTGCACGCACACACATGCCTGACACGTGTCTCCCCCCCCCACCCCTGTCCGCCTCCCGTCCCTTAAGTGACGCTGTGTGGCGACACGTCTCACTGTCAAACCTTCTGGCTCATGTTTGGTCCCATCGGCCCCAGTTTGATTAAAATCAAGTGTCATGTAGGCAGGAAAACAGTCCAAGTCACCAACATGGATGCATTTGACTCAACTTCCACGAGCAATGCTTTGCATTATCTTTCCTCCAAATTAAAGGGGAATCCTGTAAATGTCAAGTTGATGAATTGCTGCTGAGCAAAGTGATGATGTCGTCCACGGTTCCCTTGTTTCTCCTGTGAGCCAGCAGGCTGAAATTAATGAACACATGATTGGTTCAAGCATGGATTACAACACAACTTATCTTCTCAATAAAAATGAGTTTTAGAATCTGTTTCATTGCAAGCAGAACTAATTAAGATTCTTAAAGGACCCACCAATTTCTTACTGCTTTTTACGGACATGGCATTTGCTCCGCAATCCAACCATTCTTTTACCGTTATCTCATAGGAGCACCTCTTCCTATTGGTCATAATACGATTTGATTTCAACCGTTCAAATTGTCTAAAGAATGACCTCCTAACATCTATGAATGAATTCCTAACCACTATTCCTTGACCTTGGAAAACATAGTGGGATCAAGGAAAGATGCTTAGGAGAGTTCATGAGGATTTAGGAAAAGAAACCCACCTCCACCTCCTCCACTAAGCTACGTAGTTGTTAATAGTGACGTATGCCTCTCTGAAAATGTTATGCATTAAGTTGAACACAATTAATTTAGTTGACATAAGGTGCCGCTCATTATAATGCAAACATTTGAGTTAAAATAGATGCCGTGTTTCTCACATCAGACAAGTTAGAAAGGCAGACCTTTGTCCTATGATGTGGACACAGAGCTTATTCTAACATCACAACAGTCACACTTATTTAGAAAGCTGTCGAAACGTAAACTATAAATATATGTCCTACAAAAGTTGATTCTCTGGAAGGAGGGATTCCACTTGTCTGAGATATATATATATATATTATATATTATATATTTATATATATATATATATATATATATATATATATATATATATAATATATACAACGCCTTTATTTATTTGATTATATATATATATATATATATATAATCAAATAAATAAAGGCGTTGTATTGTGATGCAATGAAACGTCACTGCTCGGTTACTGTACATCCTGTGCTGATCAGAAGAGTGTGAGCTCGACGGAGAAAAGGCTCTTTGAAGCAAAGCCGGAAGTCATTCGGTCGTCTTGTTTCTTTTTGACTCTTGATGTCCCGCCTCTAGTGGACACCTTTCTGTTGCCTTATTCCCACGTGTTTTGAGTAAAGGGAAGTAATGGTGAACAATGCTTCTAGTATCTTGTGTCTGCCAGGATTTCTGAATAGACGGAAGCTTAGAATATTTGTAGCTGTCGTTCCACATCCTCAAACGCTGGGCTTCTCTCTCTCTCTCTCTCTCTCTCTCTCTCTCCCCCTCTCTGTTCTAATGAAGACGTGCGCTTTGGGGTGTGTATTTCGGGGATCTGTACTTGGGTGTATCTTTGTTTGGTGGGCCTCTGTTTATTGTTGGGCCTGCCACTCTTGTCTCAGGGAGCTCAGGTTGCAGACTTTATTTCGGCAGAGCAGGAATTTCCTCGTCAATATTCCCGAATGACTGATGCTGCTTCCATTTCGGCCTTCAAGCCTGTGCGTTGCATTAATACCGCGAACTGAAGCGCTTTAATACAAGAGAGTTCCAATAAGAATTTATTCTGTTCTAGGTTCTATAAGTAATCTGGGTAGCATTACATTTGTAAGAGAAAGGGATTTGTAAGAGAATAGGGAGGGAAACAAAAACGCACTCATGTGTTCCCTCCAGAAACCTTCACATTCTGCACATACAATTTAATGAGGAGTATTATTTGAAAAGGCAAGATTTTTTTGTCCAATCTGATGGCAGAACGACCACACAGTAACACATAACGCTATCGTTATTTGCCTCACATGTTTGCTTCCAAGTCTTTCACAAAGGCTGCAGGATGGCTGATACAGCACAGACGAGAGGAGTGTGTAAAATCACACTCAACCGGCGGGACAGACAGCCCATGTCTTTGGAGATGCTCCCGTTATTTACTCCGTATGAGTGCAGCTGCGCCAGAGACAAGAGCTCTGAGGCGTGAAATGCTTCCAATGTTGGATAATCACGTCGCTGATGATGCCTCCAAAACCCGCCGCCGGGATGGAAAAGCACGCTGTCTTTAAACAATAGCCCAAAGCGTATATCCTAACCAGAAGCTGTAAAAAAAAAGCGTACATTTTATCCAAAAGTTTTATCCAAAAGTTCTGCCCCAACATAAACTATATAGTGGAGCCAGATGCTGTAAACCACATACAATTCTTCAGCGGAACTATGAGTCGAACTTACTAACACTCCCGCGAAGACAATGTCTGCAGGCCACTGGGACATTAACCCTCCAATAAATGGATCATTTGGAGCCTGCTTATTTTTCAACATGGATGAGACAACATGTTTTGATACATGTAAAAAAAAAGTGAACTTTTACTGTGCTATACGGCACAAAAGTCTTTCCTGGGGTTTTATTTTTACAAAAAAAAAACAGAGTAAAAGTTTGCAATGGTACCGGATATTTTTGATGAAGATGTGAGTCTTACTGCTGCAGATTGTGTCGATGAACAAGCTCCTTTATACCTGTTCAGTTTTCTATTTCATTGGCCTACTGCAGTGTTCTCTCCTGCTGCTCTCAACCCTTGTGAGCAGAAGGTGTGTGCCCCCCCCCCCCCCTCCCATCTCCATTTATCAATGCAGGAGGGGGCTCAGAGGCCGCCTCCTCTGCCCATCACTGCTCAGAGAACTGAAGGGGCTCACCTTGCTGGTGAAACTTTACATGCTTTAATGAAAATAATACATTTGATTTGATCGGCAGTAAAAACCCGGAGCTTGAGTTCCTGCCTTCGCTGCTTAACTATTTGCACCATTCTACTGCCCCTTTGATATTTTCTTCCTTTGCGGTCTGACTTTACGTTTTTTTTTGTGTTATTTATTTATTTCTATTAACCCACATAAGTAGTGGACGCGTTTTAAGGATCTGTTCCAATGAGCCACCAGTGTCTCCATTTTCGAGCGGATACCCGGCACTATTTCTGTCGGTGCGCTGTGTCTCCTCTCTCCTCCCCTCCCCCTCCCGGCTCTCTCTGCCTCCTCCCCCCCTCTTTATTCTTCTCAATCTGCCCGGGCTCCTCCCTCTCCAACCTCCCCCTCCCCCTCCCCCTGCTGCGGCCGTATTCATACCAGTGCTTGTGTCTTCTGGTTTGAATCAGATTTCAGTACCCAAAGTCACTCGTGCATGCATAGTGCGTTGTGTGTTTGTGCTCTGGCGGACCACTCAGGTGATGGACAGAGTTGACAGTAACAGTGGACACGGGAGACCGCTGAGGACGCAACAAAACGAAAACCAGTCCTCAGGGTTACCCGTGCGTCACTCTCTCATTGGTTCCCATGAATTGTTGTCTTGTTGTTGGGGGGAGTCGACTCAGAATCCTTAAACTGTGTTTGGACAGCCGATAGAAAGGGAGCGCTCATCTCTCTTTCGCTGCGTTAAATTATTCAGCGGCAGCATTGGCTCCGTAGCAGCGCTGCGTTTAGGACTGATGTGATCAGTGGTCTGTGGTAGAGGATCACACACACACACACACACACAGACACACACACACACACTCTCTCTGTGGGTGTAGTTGTGTGGGTCTCTGCCAACTGTATGAATTGCGACTGTCAAGGCTAAACCTCTTTGTAAGCACTGTGACAGGATCCGTTTCTACAGGATTTGAAACATTTGTAAAACCTATGTTTTTATTTTTCTTAATTTAGGGTTTAGGTTTTTTTTTTACATTTTTTTTTCTTCTTAGAGTCACATGCTATTCTTCATGATGAAGATTTTGTTTTTATTGTTGTTACATTTCATGAAGGAAAGGACATCTGCTTATCTGTGGTGCAAAAGGTCACTGATTTTGGGAGCACTTTGTTCCCAAACACTGAAGGTCAGGCCTCACACTTCCCACTGTATTTATTTGAATTGTATTTACATTGTGCCTAGCACTACAGTTTAGAGCATAAAGATTTCTTTGCAGAACACACAACACAGAACAGCAGAACACACAACACACTAACAACAACACAAAAGTAGACAAATTCCACAGAAAAAGCATAATGGGTCCCTTGACGTGAAAATAATGCTGGAAATTCCTCTTTAAATGATATTTTTCAGTAATGCCAAATTAGAATGCATTTTAAATTGCATTGACTTGACACCGACAGAAGGCCAGAGGATCGTGAGATAAGATGAGATTGGTTGCCCCAAGTAATGACGCGGCAACCGCTATGCACGGCAAGAAAAGGGCATTTGAACAAGAATAATTTAAATTGAATCCAAATTGTCCATGAGTTTTTGTGAGGCTGAGCCCGGGACGGCCTCCGACGGCCGCGCAGCGTGTGAGCAAGAACCGGGCACGGACGGGGGGGCCACCCGACACACACGGCATGTAAATAGAGTGGAAGAGTGGGCACATTTCCAGGAAAGGGAAATGATGATGCAGTGGAGCGTGCTCACGGGAGGACGCAAACAGGATGCTGTCTGCCGGGGCTTCCTGTGCCATTTTAGAAACCAGTTGTTGTTGTTGTATTTTCCCATGAATTTCTATGAAAGCTCACCCTATAAAAAGCCTCATGCTAATTTCACAGGGAGCAGTAGCATCAAAGAGTCATGTTGACCCAGTCTATTTTCAGTAGATGTTGAGACATGCAAGCAGCAGTTGGCCCTGAAGGTCAAGGTGAGCACGTGGGAGATGAACACCTGCACACCTCAGGTGAACAATCTCATTCGGACCGTCACGTCGGCATCTGTTGGCAGCCCCTCGTCTTTTCCCTGTACGTTTGCCGAGGTCTGCTGGAGCCGTTTCAGGTCAGCGCCACGCCGAGAGGCCCGTTGGGACTGTGGTTTTGGTGGGCTCGGCTGGGGAAGTTGGCTGTGTGTCACTCAGATTTCAGTCCTGTCAAACTTTTTGAACGCACAAAATGTCAACTCGGGGGAACGAAGGAGACACGAGAGCGTGGCCTTGTTCCGCGAAAAAGGAAATGTTTTCTTCGCTCCCACGGCCAAAGTAGAAACCACGCCGCACGCCGCGGCCTGCTCCCAGAAAGGCCCCAGAAGCCCACCCTGCTCAGGATGTGAAGCCGCTGGAGGGTTGATGTCATCTTTCCCCACTGCTGCAGAGGTGAACCGTAGGACAGCAACTACCAAGGAAGGAAGGAAGGAAGAGAAAGGAAGTTCAGTGAGAGTCAAAGCCGAAGCAGGACGGGCAGATTTACACACGGGTGCTGAAAGGTAGACCGACAGGAAGCATGCAATGCAGATTTACGACGCAGAGTGTGCGCGTGCGTGCCTGTCGGAGCCGCGGTGGCGGGTGACCGGGCTCCGTGTCCCAGCATGCCGCTGCGGAGCCGGAGTTGCGTAACGGCGCCCATCCGTTCGATACTTTTCCACTGTGGAATGAGCTCACTCCCTGCTTTTTTTTTCTTCTTTAGGAGCGTTGTGCGTGCGCACGCAAAAGCATGCAGCTTGCAGTCGAGGATAGAAGAGTTGTAGCAGAACTGTCTGGGGGTGCAAACACGGCGCTCTGTGTGTGAGTGTGTGTGTGTGTGTGTGTGTGTGTGCTTGTGTTAGCGCCGTGCCCCTGGCTGCAGAGGTTTCCTCTAACGTGAACTCTGGAGCGGGTCAGACACAGGGCGGTGCCAGAGCAGGAAAACAAGGGCAGGGTCCACAGCCCAGCGCTGCTACACCCAGGGAGGGGAGGGAACGAAGGGAGGGGTTGCGTTAGGATGGTATGGAGTGGTGGTGGTGGGGGGGGGGAGCTATTGAAAGAATGAACGGATGTAGCCTAGTATGGAGAATGCGGAAGAGGGATCATTTTAACTTGTCTCTGAAATGTGGAGCCTCGCCTGGACTGTCTCTGGCCTCCCAAGCAGTGTGTATCTCCACACACACACACACACACACACACACACACACACACACACACACACACACACACGCACACAACGCTGTCCCAAGCATTTAGACAAAGAGGCAGGCTGGGGAACTTGTGCCTCGCTGGGACTGTAGCTAAACACAGCGCGCCACGACGTGTCTGCACAAGCCAGCGTGCTGGAAGCGGGTTGAATGCACACAGTGTGTGCAAGTGCTGCTGCTGCTGCTAGCAGAGTGGTATTGTTCCAGCAGGCAGGCTGGCTGAACGCAGGATGACCCATCTCCCCCGAGGCTGCAGATCGCTACATCATCATCAGTCGCTCCTCGCAGTGGAACAGATGAGATTTCACTCCCATCGAGCAGTAAGCAGGAACCACGGCTGCTTTGCTAACTGGATGCTCTTCCCTCATAAATCTGTGCGAATCCTCAATGTACTCTTTCCCTGGAAGAATCACTTCGCTCATAACCTCACCAGCGTGGGGATTTTAATGATCTTCCTCGGTTCCATAAATTGATGCGTAGCTTTTGAGGTTTGCCTGAATGTGACGTCGTTTTAGAGGGAACTGTACAGAGAAGTCGACAGCTGAAGGCAATTTCCAATCCACAATTTACACTTGGATTCGATTCCACACATGTCAAAGAGCTGTTAACCTAGGGGAAACACTGTATGAGCATATATGAGCATATAAAACCACTTTCTCAGTTCACTCTTGATCATGTGTGTGTTTACATCTACATGTAATGTGCCGCTTTGTGCTTTTTAGGTGCTGATATGCGCTGAAGATGAGTGGCGTAGGAGACAACTTGTTGGAGCCGCTGTGCGCCGACCGCAAACGTAAACTGTCCACCTGCGACACACCGGGCTTCGGGTGAGTGCAGTGTGACTTCTGACCCATTGTGTTGCGATCCTCTTTGTCCGCTGCTGGTTTTCGTGTAAATGCCAGCGCATGCTTCCTCCCGCAAGAACCCAAACAAACCCCTCTGCTCTCCTCCTGTGCTTGACATGTGTGTCTGCCGCTGGCTAACTTTCTTGAAGCGTCTGAACCCAGGCTGTACAGACGGGCCACGGGGAGGTGAGGTTGTCATGGGAACCCGTCTAATCCCCTTGGCGCTTCCGGCAGGTGTGACAAGCGTCGGCGGGAACAGGAGAGCAAGTACATCGAGGAGCTGGCTGAGCTCATCTCTGCGAACCTCTCCAACATCGACAGCTTCAACGTCAAGCCGGACAAATGTGCCATCCTCAAGGAGACCGTGAGGCAGATCCGACAGATCAAGGAGCAAGGTATCCGCACTCGGCACGGGACACCCGCACACAACCTATGGGTTTCAGCTGTTATTACTGCTGTTATTATTGTGCGTGAATGGGCTGGTCCCTGCTGCTGGACAGATGAGGCCTGTGAGGAATAGAGACGGCTATCGTTTGTTCGCAATACCGGCTTAACCGATATTGCTTATTAAACCAACTTTTAGAATGACTACAGTGCTTGAATCGATACTGCAAAACTATTGACGATATTAAAGAAAGGCCTTTTCTGTATCAAATTAAACTATAAAGTAACTGTTTAAAGCATAGTATAAATATAGATCTCAAGTGGATGTTATGTGTTGCCAGAGATTTCATGAGATGTGTTCCCCCCCCCTTGTTTGTTGCATTTTTTATTTTTGTTATATACAGCCACACTTTTGAACTGTTACCCTTTGGAATTTTCTCTGTTAAATATAGATGGCTAGCTAGCTGCTGTAGCTTTACAATCTGTAGGCTATCGTTGCCTGCCGCTAACGCTAACGCTGTCTGCGCACATCTAAATAGCGTTACGCACCTCATAGTTCCATGCACCTCGTATTCTGTCATTGGAATAAAGTAACGCAACACTGTGGTGTCATTTTAACACTTAAGACTAAGTTTAACTAATGTTGTTGAACAAACGCTGTAATCTGAATCATGTTCACCTGCGCTGTATTATGGTCTGTGACCCTCCAATCAGTGCCTCGCGGCTGCAGCGGCTCCACCAATCAGCATCCATGAAGTTTGTAAACACACACCTGGATTAGCCTGCCTACCTGTTCGGAATAGATTAATTATCCATAGATACCAGGCGTGTTTTGAAGAGACCACCGAATGCTTCCACCACAACGACGCCGAAGGCCTCAAGTAAAAGAGTAAGACTGCAGGAGATCAATTCACGTTTTTTTAAACTTAGTTTTGGTTTGCGTCGCAACATCGCATTAAGCATAAGGTCCATTAATAACGTGCTTTCAAATACGATGATGCACGTAACAAGCCAGCCTTCCCACTTCCTATGAAAACAAAACGTAAATTCTTGCAGCAATCGAAGATGCATCCAACCATCCTCCCGCATTTGCGTTTTGTTTTGCGTTGCTTCACGTTGCGATCACCTTGAGGTCTGTCGATCACAAAGTAAATTTCCTTACCAACCCTAGTGCTGAAGCGGCGTGTTCATGGCCGGGCTGCTTCACACTGACAGTTGCTTTGGCTGTTTGTATCGCTGGGGGTAGACGAGCACCAGTAATTGAGGCCGGTCCGCAGCTCATGGCTGTCAGTGTATCTGTTCGTGCCAGACAGAGCTGCTCTCTGCAAGACAAATGACACGTGTGACTCACAAATCAGGCCGTTTATGGTTCCTATCTTTCGGTAATTTTCCAATTGCCTTGCAGATTTTACATGATTGGATACACCAAATGCATATATAGATTTTAGATCGTCAGAGTCAATTTGTGAGGTTAAGTGGGTAAGGAAGAAAGAGAGGGCAATTCCATTGAAATCTATCCACAGAGTCACAGCTGGATACCACTGGTCCTGGTGTTATGTCGTTAGGTTGCCATAGTTACCAGATGGCAATGACGGAAGGCCTCTGTTTTTTTTTTCTATTCTGTTTTCTGTCCATTGTCCACTTGAAACACCTTTTTAACTGTGTGTTTTTACATCCTCGCCTTTTGCGATCAGTTACCCCTTTTGAATCAGAGCGAGCAGGAAACCAGCACCCAGTCAGGGAAATATCTACATAGGAAAAGATTATGCCAAAGTGGGTAGTGGCCTTATTAGTACAGCTTGTAAACCGAAACCCAAATCCTGACTTTAACTCTATTTCCGAGATCCAACTATCGTCATATTCTAGACAGTTTTAGGTGATAGTGGGTCTGAAGCTGATTCAGCAGAGCTTTTACACAACACAATGCCGTTAGCTCCCAATTTAGCCGAAGCTTTCAGCGGGGTGTTGTGCAACACCAAGCTCTGCATTTGAACCCCTGCAAGTAACGTGAGCTACCTTTTTCATGATTTAAACATTACCAATCCACAAATGATAAATGTGATTTCCAGTTGACCAATTAACGGCTGTGTTATGAAACCAGACCATTGGCTCGAAGCCGGCAGAAGCACAGCGGGACAACAGTCCAAAGCAAAATCTTCGTCGTAATGTACTTTGAGACGATTAGCAGAGCCAATACAACTCAACTAATTTTGTTAGCTTTACAAAAGATTAGATGAATAAATGTGATATTTGTAGTTAGGCAAAGTATCCCAAAATGATTTGCATGCGAGGGAAAGCTTATATTGTACTAGGATAAGACTCTTGTGGTATTCAAGGAATATGAATCCACTTTCACTAAATGCTACGGTGGACATCGCTGATGAAGGTCTGCCAGCGAAGCTGCAGCGAAGAAGGTCGACAAAATCAATCAAGATCAACTCAAACGTGACCCCATGTTGTCTATTATTCTGCTGCACGCAGGCTATTTAAAGCGCCGCTTATGTGACGGGCTGCTGCACTCCTAGTGTCCGACGGAAAGACACCGGAGCTCCTTCCTTCTTGCTGCTGCTGCTGTCACGCTTAACAATCAACGCTGATTCAATATTCATTCAATTATTCAAAATCAATATTTCTCACATGCGGAAATATAGATTAAACTGTTCAGTTATATTTAGAGTTTTTAGAGTTAAAACATTTTTATTTTGTGTTCAAATTCCTTTTTTTACTAATTTGTTTCCTTTTCAAAGTACATAAATGGATTTAAAACGAAACGAAAGGAAAGGATTGTCACTTTCTAGTCCCATAAATCATCATGAATCATTGAAGTACCTTTCCTTGGCATTTAGTGAATTATCATGGCGACCACTCCAGGTGATTTCACCCTGTGAGCAGTCTGCCTGAGCCCCGATGTCATTTCTACATCTAGATCAATCAATCAACATGTTGTGCTGTTTACAGCTGCAGATTTTCTGACCATAAAAAACCGGTGGGGGAGAGTTTCATTTTTTTCTAAACTGAAAACCATGTGAGATCTTTCCAGCGCGTCAGTGGGACACTCATCACCATTAAATCCAGTGTTGTATTATTTATCGTCTCGCACCGCACATGGTTCTGCTGTATAGAGTGGTAGCTAACAAAGCCTGAGACACATGCAGATTTTAAAAATAGAAAGGCATGCTAGTTATTCAGTCGGGACTCGGGCTGCCACCTGCTGGCCTGGATAAAGTACAGCTATTTCTTAGTATAACGGAAGCAGCTTCCACAGCTTCCTTGAAACCACAGCTGGGAATTCTGATCAGCGGTGTGATCAGGAAGTGCTATAAAATAACATATTTGGGGTTATGTGCAATTCTCAAAATGAAAGTCTTCTGAACAGCTCCTGTTCCACCCCAGTTGTGCCAAAGAAAGGGTTTCCAATGTGTGAGGCAAATGAAGACATAGGAGGGTGCTGTAAAATACGGCTTCTCTTCATCAGGAGTGTGATGAGCTTCTTCTGTCCTCAGGAAAGAGCTCTTGCAGTGATGACGATGTCCAGAAGGCAGACGTGTCTTCCACTGGTCAAGGGGTCATCGACAAGGACCATCTGGGGCCGCTGCTCCTGCAGGTCAGCTTGGGGACATTAACTGGGGGGCACACACTTATTAGGGGGGGGCACCACTTATAAGCTGCCCCTCCGTATGTCGGACAAGTGCTTCTCTGCAGTTGAAGTCAAAATGTCTCAGCTGGTTTAAAAAGAAAGCACATCTAATATAATTTTGTCTGATACATCTTCTTCAATTCGACCCCCCCTTCCCCCTCTTTCACTGCGCCAACACTGTCTTTAGGCCTTGGATGGCTTCCTTTTTGTGGTCAACCGAGAGGGCAGCATTGTGTTCGTGTCGGACAACGTGACGCAGTACCTGCAGTACAAGCAGGAGGAGCTGATCAACACCAGCGTGTACAACATCATCCACGACGAGGACAGGGAGGAGTTCCACAAGAATCTACCCAAGTCTAACGGTGAGTCATGGGCTTATGCCTGTGTGGATGGACACGCAGTCACCATCACAGGCCTACATGTACACTCGAGCACGGCCTCTCTCGCTCGCATCCATTCGACTATTTGTGAGCGTGTTCAAATGTGGCCTGTTTCTCTCAACAGCACCAAATGGGGCACCATGGGCTGGAGAGGCCCCGCGGCAGAAGAGCCACACCTTCAACTGCCGAATGCTGGTGAACTTCGTTCACGGTCCGAGTCCTGGGCTGTCAGAGGAGAGGGCCGGGGGCCATCGCTACGAGACCATGCAGTGTTTTGCCCTCACTCAGCCCCGGGCCATGATGGAGGAGGGAGAAGGTAACATTTTGTGGCTTACAATTAGCTATGCCTTCTTCTGCATTGTCCATGTCCCATTTGTCCCCCAGCGCAGTCAAACAGGGACTTAACATTTGCCTTGTCTCTTTGCTTTTAGATTTGCAGTCATGTATGATCTGTGTGGCACGACGTATCATCGCAGTAGAAAGGACCGAGAGGTTCAGCACCCGACATGAACTGTCTGGTGAGTTGCTACTGTGTTGTATGAGAGATGTGCAGATACATTCCCCTCGTGTATTCATTTTCCATACTGGCCATGTTTTAATTACTGTTGGAAATGTTTGTGTGCCTCCCTAAAAGGAAAACCGACACAAAATTGCGATTTCTGGCGTGTGCTTTGTGCTGATTTGACAATGTGACCTTTGAAGCGGTGTTATTTTGGATATTGAGAGGTGTACACCATAGATAATTAAATCCATTCGGCGGACACACTACATCTAAAGTTCTCTATCCACTACCCGTGGTGTAATCCCAATGATTCTCTTCTGTTGCAGGTAAGCTGATTGAAATCGAGCAGCAGACCTCCCTTAGCACCACTATGCGTCCTGGCTGGGAGGACCTTGTGAGGCGCTGCATGCAGATGTTCCTCCATCGAAGTGAGGGACAACCGTGGTCCTACAAACGGCACTATCAAGATGGTATAGCACCTTTTACCTTCCCTACCATTCAACCTCCCTTCACAACAACCCATTTTGCATTTGGAATGACGATCGGCGATGTTACGGGCCGTTAAAAAAGGCATCAGACGGGCTCGGGCATCGTCGAACATCCGTCTTGTGACTGAAGTCGCAGGTTCTGACTTTTCCCAGTACTCACAGAGCAGCAGGCATTAATCAACTGTATTCTTGCCACAACCTGCCACAGCTATTTTATAACAGTTTGTATTTCTTTGTGTTGGGAGTTTTTAATTTTACTTCTTTCTGCTCTAGCTTTCCACAATGGCCATGCGGAAACCCCACTGTACCGCTTCTCACTCGGGGATGGCACCCCAGTCACAGCGCAGACCAGAAGCGACCTCTGCAGAAATCCGAACACCAATGAACCACACTCTTTCCTCTCCACACACTTGCTCCAAAGGTGCACATACAATAAATGAAACTGAACTTTCTCCTAAATTGAATGATATCTCTGTGTTTATAACTTTTTTTTCTTGTCATCCGCTGCATTCCCATATAGGGAGCAGAATAGTTATCGTGGAAACCAGGTTGGAAGTATGAGGCCTCAAAACATGGCTGTGAACAACCCCAGCCAGCCAATGAACATGGGACCAGGGGGGGGCATGGGCATGAACAGGGGCTACGCCATGGCTGAGCACGGAAACGTGCCACAACGCGGAGTGCCTCCGTACGCTGGGAGCAACCGCATGAATCCCATGCATCAGATGAATCCCATGCATCAGATGAATCAAATGAACTCCATGCATCAGATGAACAGCATGGGCCAAATGAATCAGATGAATCAAATGAGTTCCATGCATCCAATGAGCTCCCCCGTGAACCAAATGGGGCCCATGAATCAGATGGGCCACCATGGCATGCATCCGCAGCAGCAGCAGCAGCAGCAGCATCATCATCATCATCATCATCATCATCATCAGCAGCAGCAGCAGCAGCATCAGCACCAACATCAGCAGATGGGTCAGTTCCATGGAGGTGGACCCGGAGGGGGAGGGTACGGAATGGGAATGACCAGCCCCCCACAGGCCAGTCCCGGTATTAATTGTCCCCCGCACAACGTCATGGGTTCCCCCAGAGTCAGAGGAAGCCCCAAGATGGGTGCCAGCCCCTTTTCTCCAGGAGGTATGAAGCGAACACAACTCTTGAATAAGTTCTGTATAAAATTCCAAATCTCACATTGTGTGACACTGTTGGTGAGATGAGATGTATTCATTTGTCTTTCTGCAGGTATGAACTCTCCCATGGGCTCCAGTCACCCTGGTAACTCCGGAGGTGGGACCACCTTCTCCAGCAGCTCCTTGACCGCCTTGCAGGCCATTAGTGAGGGAGTGGGCAATCCGATGCCCTCCCCCCTGACGTCTCCGCCACCCCACAAGCCCGACAGCTCCCCGAGCATCAACTCCACCAACCATGCAGCAGGTGGACCCTGTAAACCAAGCCTCCCGCCATACTCTGACTCAAAGAGTCCCGGCAGCTCGCTGGCAGGGGGAGGAGAGCCGCAGTCTCAGCAGAATCCGCGCACCCCCACCAGCGAGGGCCCGCCTGACAAGCCAGACAGCCAAGCCAGTAGAGAGGCGGGTCCGGCCGTAGGTGAATCCAACCGACGGGTCCCCGACACCAAGTCCCACAAGAAGCTTCTGCAGCTCCTCATTTCCCCAACAGATGAGCTGGTGCCGCCTAATCACGCACCCGGCTCCACACCGGAGGCTAAAGACGGAACGGCCGGGGTCACCAGCCCCACCTCCTCGACGGGAGTTTCCTCCTCTACGGGCGGGAGTCACGGCGCTGTGTCTTCCTCGGGGGGACCAGGACATTTGACGAGCCAGTCCCTGCAGGAGAAGCACAAGATCCTACACAAGCTTCTGCAGAACGGGAACACTCCCGACGAGGTGGCTCGCATCACAGCCGAGGCCACCGGAAAGAGCAGCCTGGATCCGGGGGCCCCGGAGCCCGGGCCCGCTGCAGCCGGGGGGGTCAGGGGCTCCGAATCAAAGCAGGAGGAGCACAGCCCGAAGAAGGAGAAGCCCCACGCCCTCCTTCACTACCTCCTGAATAAGGACGACTCTAAGGAAACGGCTGACGTCAAGCCAAAGCAGGAGGAGCTGGAGGGGAGAGGAGCTCAAGGGGCGGGGGTCACCAGCTCTGACCCCCACTGCATGGATGGGAAGGTCAAGATGGAGCCGTCAGATGAGGTAAAGCTGATCCACTTTTTGGATTGGATTGATTTGAAGAAACCATGTAGTTTGACGGGCTCATCAGAGCGTGTTGTCTCATATACTTGTGTCTGGACAATTCAGGCGGAAACCCTGGAGACCATTTTGGGCGTCCCAAGGAACAACGCCGGCTTCTACCCCGAACCAGACTCCAGAGCAGGGAAGGAAGTGGGGAACAAACAGGGAAACGTGCCCGACGTGTCACGTGGTAAGTCAGTCCCCTTGAATATTGTGATCGAATCCTGCCTGCTGTGGAATAATTGAGACATGTTAAATCAGATTTTTTTTTTTTTTTTTTTTTTTTTTTTTACGGCTTGCATGAGTTACCACACTAGACGAGTTCCAGAGAATCCAACGTTGGTATTGTGTGCGTTTCAGATGGGGAGAGAGGCCCCATGCCTCCGGCTCAGCGCGCCGCCTATCAAAGAGCCTTGTCCGTGGATGCCAAGCCACCCGTGGGTGGAGAGGGAGGAGGAGGGCTCGCCGGGAGACGAAACGTCCCCTGTCCCATGTTGGTCAAACAAGAGAAGATGGAAGCTCCGATTCGACCTGGGCCCTTTCCCAATGGCTTTCCAGGAGCACCACGGGGCCACCCAACAAGTAACTTAAAAACGTATTTCTTATCCTTGCGTTGTACTCCCCAAAGAACAGACGGCAGGGGAATTGTTAACATTTGAAGGTCCAGTGTTCACTTTGCTGCTCGGCTCACTGATGAAAACACTCAAAGTCCATGGTGTGTGTGTGTGTGTGTGTGTGTGTGTGTGTGTGTCTTGATCAGGAGGGATGGGCAGAGGGATGGGAATGCCTCAGCGGCCTCCCCTCTCGGCGCCAGAGGGACTGGGGGATGCCGAGGTCCAGCGGCAGCCCCGGGGCTGGACAAGTACACCCGGGCATGGGTCGCTCTGGTCCAATGGGAGGACCCATGATCAACCGGTCCAACAGTGTGCCCGGGAAGACCAGGTCTATGCTGCACCAGCAACTCATGGATATGGGTATGTCTCCTGTGGCGTGAGAAACAGAAACGTGTTGATGGTTGGTGCTTGTACTAACAAAATAAATTAAGTAATGCAAATGGAAAAGACTTTCTGGGGGTTGACTGGCGGATCATTTGCACTCATTTTATCGACTTTATGCTGATAATTCACTGCCAATTTTCATCTCTGCAGGCACCAATGAACCCAGTATGGGCATGAGCCCGTTTGGTGGACATGGGGCCCCACCTCGGTCCCCGTCCTGGCCAGACTCTGCTATAGGACTGGACAGGCCAAAGACTAAATCAAACAGGTGACCCTTTTTCTCCTGCTCCCAACTGTATGTATAACCAAGGATACCCTGGACCCGCAGGGCGCTGTTGTTAAAGTTTTTTGTGATTGAAGTCTTATGTCCTTGAAGGGATTTAACATTTTCCCGGTTATTCGTTTTGTTAGGGACCAGTTTGGCCACCCTCTGGAGGAGCTGCTGGGGCCCCGGGGCCACAGCGAGGGCCCGAGCGATGAACGGGCTCTCCTTGATCAGCTGGATTCTCTACTCAATACCACTGATGTCATCGCTCTCCAGGAGATAGACCGAGCCCTTGGCATCCCTGAAATAGTAGGCCAGGTACAGCACTCACTGCATTACACACAACATATTTTATGTACTCATTTTATATAGGAAATAGTAACCTATGACTAGTGCTGGCACTAGTCATTTTTATTTGTAATGTGATTAGGAATTCCTTGGAAATTAGGCTTTCAAAAACACTTTTTTAACTTAATTTTTTTTTATTTGTAGTCACCATTCAACACAAAGTCAACTGATTGCTGCTGTCTCTATTTACGTGCACATTGAGTTGAAGACTACTTATTATTATTCTCCCTCCTGATTGTTAGTTGTATGCTTGTACTTTAAAACCCTCATCTGCTTTATGCTGATATTGCAGTAGAAGTTTACTCGCCCAAACTACAATGACAAAGCTTCTGTGTATCCTAGAACCACGGACCCGAAGGCCACCAGCAGGGCTCGGATCGAAGCCAGGGCCGCTGCCCACCATCAGAGCCTTTCCTGGGGCCCGACTCCTCGATGGGCATGGACCAAAAACCCGGGTATAACCAAGGTTACCCTGGACCCCCAGGGCCCTCCTCCATGGCCATGCAGCCGGGTTATGGTGGCAACACAATGCAAGGCCAGTCACCTAGAGGCTTCAACCCTATGATAAATCAAGCGGGCCAGGCGGCGGGCTTCCCTGGCATGGCCGGGATGGGGGGTATGGGTAACCCCCGTGCAAACATGATGCGACCTCGCATGATGAGTGCCACCAAGCCTCTCCGACTGCATCTGCAGCAGAGACAGGTGATCACAAAGGCCCAGATATCCAAGTGGTTATATTAAAGACTGAGAGGGTCGGTCAGGATGGATATTTTACTCTTCATCTCGTCTTATCTGACAGTTTATGAACCAGACCCGACAAGGCATGAAGATGGAACACGCACCCGGGGGAAACCCTGCAATGCATTCAGGCATGCAGCCCGGCATGCAGCCCGGCATGCAGACGGGCATGCAGCCCGGCATGCAGCCCGCAAGCATGGGTGGCCAGGTACGTGATCAGCACCTCTAATGCATGCATTTCAGCCAGGTCACCATTTGTAGGATTGTGGCTAAAGTATGGATGTTTGTCTGTAGCCTGGTTCCCTCAACGCTCAGATGATGGCTCAGCGCAGCAGGGAGATGATGACCATGCAGATGAGAAGGCAGCGAATGATGATGCTGATGCAGCAACAGCAGCAGCAGGGCCAGGGGGCAGCGGCAGCAGCTGCTGCAGCGAGCGGTTTCAGCCCTCCTCCAAATGTCACAGCCCCAGGAGGCATGGACGGCTCCATCGGAGGCCCCCCCCTGAACCAGCCTGGACAGCAGGGCTTCAGCTATGGGGGCAACTATGGTAAGTTGACTGAGACAGCTCTCTATAACTTCCTCCCCGATATGCAGGGCTCCCACTCGTGACTCTCTCTGTTCTATTGTGTTTATAGCAGGGATGAACCAGCAGGGGGACCCATCATTCATGGCTCCGGTAAGCAGCCCGCCAGCAAACATGATGCAGGGACGAATGGGAGTTCCTTCGCAGACCACAATGATGCCGGGGATCCAGGGCAATCCACAGGGAGGGCCGATGTACCCGTCTGGACACATGAAAGGCTGGCCTCAGGGCGGCATGCCACGCAGCAAGTATGTAAACTATTTACTACTAGCTGTTCTAATTAAGCATGGCCATTTTTACATAGCAATTTCCTTCCTGCAAAATTACACTGCAACGGTAAGTGACTGTATTTTTCTGTTTTTTTCCTTCAGCACATATTCCCAGCAACAGTTTACCCAGCAGGGCAACCAGGGTCAGTTTGGCCCCATGATGATGAACAACTCCATGGGTGGAGCCGGCCCAGTCAGCGGGGCACCTGGCGCGGGTCAGATGGGCCAACTGCCAGGACAGATGCAGGGCCAGATGCAGGGCCAGATGCAGGGCCAGATGCAGGGCCAGATGCAGGGCCAGATGCAGGGCCAATTGGGCATGAACCCCATGGGAATGGGCAGAATGCCCATGGGACCCGATCAGGTGGGTAACACATTGTCACCACGAGGGGGTCCGCTTCTGGTTTCAAACACCGTTAAGATGTGATCGATATTGAAAAGAAAGGAATCAATCCTTTCAACCCTTGAAGTTTGCACATCTCACTGTTTTCCTCTCTGCAGAAGTATTGCTGAAGACCTCTGGCTAATAACAGAAACGGGAGCTTTTCGGCTGTGTAGGAACCCTACGAAGAACTGGACCTACACACACACACACACAAAGTAGGAGTTCCCCGGCTGAAAATGTGACGCAGGAGACTCGACGTACTGCTCATCATGGAGAAAGCGGGCTACAGGGACAACCGACGCCTCGCATACTGTACCCTCTGTCCAGTCACGCTCAAACCCAAAACATCAGCGCGTGTGGGTGAGCGACCCAGAGCCGCGCGGCCGGGCTGCAGAACCGGACTATGGTACAACTAGCTGTGGCTGCACTTTACCTTTGTAGCTTCCGTGTGGAACAAAGATCGATGCAATATTTCTTCATCATTACAGCCTTATTAGAGATTCAATGCCTTCACAACGATGGGTTTCTGTTTTTTTTTTCTTCTCCTTTTGAATGCCCTTCATTCTCGAAGTCTTCGGAAGCTATAAGCACAGTTTACTATGTTATGCAGCACGGAGCAATAAGTGTTGCCTCTATGTTTTAGACTGTAACTGAGCATCATGACACCTGTTATGAGCAAACAAATGGTACTGCAGTATTACATGTCTCAAATGTCCTCTGTGAATATGAATTGTAAATATTCTACAAAATATATCAAACATGCTTTTTAAAGGCCCATTATTGCACAAAGTATGAGACCTGGTTGTATTTTTGTGTCCCATAGGTCAATACTGATTTGGTTGATTTGCTGCATTTCCTTTTTTTTTTTTTTAATTGCTCCTTGCAAATATTGCATGGGTTGGGGTTTTCTTCCCTCATTTGTCATTTTCTCCGAATGCTGTATTTTGTGTCTTTTTGTTTTGCAAAAAGTCATGTATTCCATGTTTTTAGCGAGGCACTTTTCCTTGTGATGAGTATCTGATGGGTTGAGGCTCGAGGGTGGGCTTTTGGTCCGCTGTACAGTGAAGACATTGGCATTGTACCCCCCTCGCCCGGCTCGGTCTGTTGACTGTATTTTTATTCACATTGTTTTCTGTTGACTGTTATTCTAAACTTGCAGAATCTACTTTTCCAACCTGCGCAATCCAAAGATATTTTTCCACATCTCTGTATAGTTTCTGGTGTATATTTTTAGCGATGTGTGTTATATTAGCCTGATGGTAAATGGGTACAAATCACAGATCTGTAAAAGCATTTGATGGTTTTGTACTGCGAGCATAAGGAGCACGGGGCTGAGTGGGTCCACAGTGGGACTGGAGACTCGGCCCGACGGCGGGACGTGTTAACATCCAGAGACGAAACACAAAACACAGCACGATTTGCTGTGAGAGAGAATTAATGAATAAATGAAATTCACTTTGAGACATATCAGCATCTCTTCTAACTGTCAGGAAGCAACTTTTATGTCCAGCGTTTTGTTACTTCATGGAGAAAAAAAAGAACTTTGTAGAGTTTGAATGAAGTGCAAAATAGAGGCAAGAGATCATTTCGTTTGTTTTTCTTTATTTGGAGGTAAAATAAGCTGTCATTTTACAGGTTGTATATTACAGATTTTTTCTGTTGTTGATATTGATGTAAATACAAATTTCTATTTAAAACCCCTCGTCTCCAGTTCTATGATTGTCTTTTCTTTCTTGTGTGCAATTTATGAAAACAAAATCTCTGATTAAACCAAGTTGTTGGGTGCTGATGAAGTTAGTTTCTTACTTGATTCCCAAAAGCTCAAGCCTCCCCTCAAGGTCACATTGTACACCAACATGATTTATGGACGGAAAAGTCAAAGGGGAACCGTTACCCGCTTGTCGGAAATATTGATTTATAGCGTAAAGAGAAACTTGTATGTAGAACCCTAACCTAACAATAAATAAGTTCATGCAGCATTTATAAGTACATCAAACAATACTTCAGCAGCGCAGCTGTGGAAAATGTAAGAATGGGAAGGAATTTCGATAAACAACAATGAATCATATATTGTAGATGGCCATGGATGTAAAGCAACTTTGTCACTAACTAAAATCCTATTTAATGTCGACGGGGAGAAATGGCATAAAGAAAAAAACCATACCGCATTTAACACATCATTTGTGTCAACACTAGAGGGCGCTGTTGTCCGCTAACGTCACACACCGCCGCTCACAGGCGGGTTTGGATCCTGAGGTTCACGTCATGCTCGCGCGAGGGCGCCGACTACAAGAGATTCGCTGAAAGGGACCCGAGGGATTCAAATAATAATAATGATAATTAAATATTTAAGGAATATAAAATCCAAGACACGGTGCTAATCGGATTTAATGGTAAGACAATATCGAGGTTTACAGTGACCGCAATAGCCATGGGCTTCATTTTCTCCACAGCTCAGCCAGGTTACACAAAAAGGGATTTGTGCCTAATTATGTGCGATTAAGAATAAAGATGTTCCAGTGTGAAGGAATGCATCAAAGAATTGCAGCGGCTGAAGAGGTTCTTAACGACTGCTTTTCTCAAACGGTTCAAGCAATGTATAGTTCTATAGACAAAAAGGCGGCGGGGGTCATAAATGAATTGCACATTTAGAACATACGACTGTACTGTGGGAATCTCTACGCGAGAGAACTCCCCTCCCCTCCCTCCCTCTCCCTCTCTCTCTCTCTCTCTCTCTCTCTCCAACGAGCGTTGGCGTGGTTCCCGGCCCATCTGCGGCCTGGCCCGCGGATTACTGTTTGTTAATGTTTCAATCAGCTGTGTGTTGAGGAATGTGAAGCTATTTAACCTGAACTTCCCCAGGTGTGCCGAGGCGCCGCTCAGTCTGGGCCCCGCCGCCCTCCCCTGCCCTTGGCACAAAGCTATCACACAAACACAATCACACACCGGCCACGCCGGGGCTGCAGCTGTGCGCAACGCACCGCAGGGAAATGGGGAAAACATTGCACCAGGGAGACAGAATAAATCTTATAAAACGAATCGCCGAAGCCGTTTTAACCCCTGCGGTGCCAAGAGGGAGGGGGGAGGGGGGGGGGGGGGGGGGGGCTGAAACTGATGATTTACACCATAACATATTGAAACAGCAGATTTAAAGGGATGTTTCTAGGGCGAAACAAACCATTTTCGCGTCATCCCGTGTTGGCCAAATAAACCGCCGATTGTGTTATTATCTAATTATTTGTTCTTAAGGTAATGCAGAATTAAGTGGAGTCATGACGGCGATTGATTTGATTTAAAACTAAATCTAATTTCAAACTGCCCCAATTTGTCAAGATGTTTGGACTTGACGATTTAACACGAGACTTCCTCCTGTAATGCGATACGGTAACGACCCATAGAGGCAAATTACCAATAGAACTGGATAGCAGCCATTATGTTGACCTCCTTTAGTTTCGTGTTACCCTAAAGACCTAACAGCTTCTTCTAGGTGGAGCACTTTTTATCGACAACCACTTTGCACTCCCTAAGAAGTCAGCATCGACATAAGCCATTCAGATGAATATGTGTAGGGATAATAAGGCTGTAACAGCCCATAACAACCAGCCGAGGTGTCATATTTCACGACTGGTTCTGATACTACTGACTCCTCTTGGTATTTGTTGTGATGCATCACATAATATTATTCTGAAACACACACACACACACACTGAAGGACACAGGTCAGTTCTTTTTCAAAAATATTTTGTCTTGTTTTAATAAAAACACAATTAAGGTACATTGTAAGAAAACAATATTTTCACATAGTGTGGCATTGTAATATACAATACAGTTGGTCGCTCAGGAATCTGAGAAATTTACTTTTTTTTCCTTTCACAAAATGTTGCACATCTCTATATGGTTTACACAAGATACAAAGAGCGTTACAGAAACATTAGCTTTCTTTAGAAACTCTACAAGCAACGAGCGTGGCTGGTTGCACTGGACATGTCTTGGTCCCCCGGCTAACCCAGTCTATATCTGGACAGCGCCGGGCGTCTTCTCCTCTCAGAGCCCTCGGATGAATCGAGAGCCTTGATTGACAGAGATCCGCGTCGCAGGAGGATGTCCACACAACGTCATTTTTCTAGCATTGGGAGTTTGAAACGTCCCTACACTGTTCAAGGTTTATTTTGTAATTGATGTGTTCGAGAGGTCACATCAGATCAGCCTTGTTCGTTCTTCGCGGTGCTCGCAATTTGGGTTGATGGGCGACGCTCCACGAGCTCTTAGCGGCACATAATCCTGTCATCTGAGCATCCGTTCTGTGGAGGGGAAAGGAAACACAATGGTTGATTAGTACATCTGCTTTACGTGGATGTGAAGCAAACCGGCGCGCAGAAACCACTTTTACGCACGGTCCGGGCATCTTTACGCACGCGTGCTAACGTTCACCAAACGGTAACGCTGGACCACTCTCCGCTTAATTTTACAGTAGGAGGTGATGTTTACCTCGACTGCGATGCTTGCGATCTCCGCGTTCAGGGTGGTCAGCGGTGTGCGCGTCACGCCGCCGGCGGAGTGATGGCGGCTCTTCTCCGGCTCGTCGAGCTCGACCTGCAGGTCCCAGATGTAGTCGATGACGTGCTGCAGGATCTCCACCTTGCTGGCCTTCTTGTTGGTGGGCAGCGTGGGCACGAGCTCCTTTAACTTGCTGTAGCAGCTGTTCATGTCGTGGAGGAAGGCGCTCATCTGCTCGTCCAGCAGCGGGATCTTGCACTTGGCGATGCTCAAGCTCTGCTCGGAAAGGCAGCGCACCATTTCCTCGCCGCCGACGTTGCTCTTCAGTGCGCAGGTAGATCCGACAACCTTCATGTTTGGCGTAGAAAGTGTAGTTTCCAAAAATCGGGAATGCGAATAGAGTAGTTGAGGCAATGTGGCTTCTCCTCCTCTCGAGAGATCTTGGTAAGCTTGTGTTGACAGTTTCCAACATCCACATGGGCAAACCTCCTCGGCTATATAGGGGAAAATAGCTGGAGGGGGCGTGTCGGGCCAGTCCCCGTTTGAAGACAGCCAGCCAATGAGGCGGCAGCGTTTGTATTGTTGGGTCGGTCCACAACAGCCAATGACTGCTCCCGCCTGGTTATCGGGATTTACAATCTGTTTGAGGGATGGCGTTACAAATGGAAACAAATGTGTGTCTTTTATGGGTGATATGTGGGAATCCAGCTGTCCACGGCTTGGGGACTCTGCAGGTGTAGATGGCCCGGGGACAGTCAAAGGGTGGTGAATGCCTGGGTATGCACTGTGAGAATGTGTGTGGGGAGGGACAGGATGAATGGGATGAATGGCTAATGATAATTAGGCTACCACCGTGCCCCAGATTTGCTTCTCACAATTGCTGCAGATGTGGATGACAATAGTACAGTCAAATAAGACAATTGATGGCATGTAGAGAGCCAAACAATTCTGGGAAAAGATCCACTTTTTTTGTTAGCTAAAATTAGTTCAGGATGATGAAGTTTGTGTGGATTATTTAGGCTAACTGTCTGGAATGCAGACACTAAAAAGGTTATCTTATTCAACTTATTTAGATAGCTGGTTGTTGGAGAAAATACCACTCATGCGCACTCATTCCCACAGCACTTATTCGCGGGGACAACGTCTCTGTTTTCTTTTTCTTTTTTTTAACTCAAAGCTCTCTTTATGCTCACAAACTGCAACTTTTTCTCGCAGCACAGAAGTCTCCTTTTCCTGAAGGAATGCCAGTGTGCGCAGCAGCTTCACGGATTCCTTCACATGTTTCTGCAGTGTGTGCTCAGCCTTGTGTGTGCACACTCAGATCGCATCGCTCTGTTCCGAATCTTCCCCCCTCCACACCCCCCCCAGATTGTCCAAACAAGCCCGAGCAGACTGGCAGGCGCCAGCGCGGTGACGTCACCCATTCATCCGAGCCTTGACGCCTGTCAGCCTGGCGCCGCTCGGGCGGTCTCCATGGAGACGTCAAACAAGAGCGCTTGCACTCCGCACTCCTCCATTCACCTGCGTGGCGCGCAGAGCCCCTGGGAACAAACCGGCTCCGGAGCTTTGGCGTCCATTTATCACTTTAAAGCAGCGGGGTGAGATTACCGCCCCGCGCACCTGCAGAGCGCAGGCCGTCACGAGGAGGGGAAAGGCTCGGCGTGGGGAGGTTGCCGCACTTTTTTTTTTTCACGGAAATTCCACCACATCGCCCCGCGACTAAATACTATATCACTGTGGTTACTTTGCATTTTTTGATTATTATTCGATTGCATGCATTTCATTTGCAATAGGTCCATAATGGCAATGTGTTAAATAGCGAGGGCTATACAGGTGCATTTAATTGACTATTTCTACACTTTTCTTTAACGAACAACAAAGTGAGTGAATGCAAATACCATTTCTAATACTTAATTTATTGACTTATTACTTTTTGTGTTAATAGTATCCAAAATTCCATTCCTCTTTTAACCCTGTCATATTATTGTTCACTGGGTTAATAGATTAATGATCTATTAAAGTTTACGACCTTTTTTTAAAAGTTGTTGACGATGAAGGTGAATCTACTCCTTTATATTTTCTACTGCAATATGTCATATCAGATTTTTTAAAGTAACAAGTAACTTTAGTTAGTTGTGACATATAGTGAAACGTCAAATGAAGTATGAAGATAAAAAATGAATTATTAAGTTTAGTTTAATCTCACAATTGCACATTGCCTGAGACAACATTCACCCACTCACCAGAAGTTAGGCCGATCGCTCATTGAAAGTATTGAACATACAGAAACTTAAAGAAAATACAAATCTGCATATTGAAAGGATTAAAAACAGCTTGTTCTCTTCACGTTTTAATATAAATGCCATTTTAAGAGCCTCCTCTAATATCGGCACAGATGTTGAAACAGACACCAGTATTGCTGTGCTGTCTTGTAACAAAGTTAACTGCCACCCGGCTTGTTTCTTCTCGCTGTCGCAGAAGCCTGTAAAAACTTTTTAAGAAACTTTCTTTTTTTCTCCCCCTTTTCTTTTTTTGCCCTCTGTCCTAGGTCGCAGCTGACAGGGCGGAGGGAGGGGGCTGGAGGGGGGGTGGGCAGAACAATGGGAGTGCGGTGCAGGGATTGTGGGAGAGAATCTAGGCTGGAGCCACAGTGTCTGGAGCGCCCCTCCACTCCCCTCATCCAGCTTTTGTTCAGCTGCAAAAGCTATCAGCACTTCCTACTGACACCAACAATAACTCCACACAGCTGGGCCCTTTTTAGCCTGTTTACAGCACATCAAGGCGAGGGGAGAGGGAAGACACCGGGAAGGGGCAGAGGAGGGGAAAGAAACATATTAGCTCCTTATTTAAACTGACAGAATGGCAGCGCCGTCTCCCGGCTCCCCTTCCCTCCTCCATCGCTAACGCACAATATTCATCTCCCAGTGGACTCATTACATGCGAGCCGATTATCACCTGGTGTTTCATTGTGACGGTCCTGCCTCCATCAAACAGCAGAAAGGCGTCACTTGTCCTTCTTTTTTTGTCCAGGACATTGTACTGTATTTGTTCCAGTACATAAACTGATTCCCAGTCGCGTTTTTCAGGATAAATTGTTCCATTTGGCGGAGAGGAAACAAATGAGCTGATATGGCCTCCCCATCGCCGCAGCAAATAGATCTACAAAAGCACACTGCAGGAAGTTGGCGCAGGAATTCACTCAGAGGAAATGGGACATTCCAGTAATGCTTTCACACTTTTGCTGCTGTGATTACTGCTGGCGGGACAATAAGTAGTGCGCTTACTACTTCCTGAAACATGAAAGTGACCGAAGCGCGATAATGGTGCAGGAGAATAAATGGGTTCTTACACGGAGGATTTTTACCTCAGCATGATTATTGAGAGGCACTGATGAAAAGAAACGTCCAGGAATTTGATTATGAGAGGAGAGCGCCACATGCAAGTTTTCAACACATTTTTACTCACGTGCACGCACACACACACACACACACACACACACATAGGCCATCTCCTCGCAGCTGCAGGATTAGTTTCCAGTTCCCTGTCACGCTCTTCCTGTTTGCTTGATAATGATCACACCTGTGTGCAGGTGTGTGGAGAGGCTCACATGAGACTGGGAGGGGAGATTGTGGTGTCGGATACAAAAAGCGTTTGCCACACCACAACGTCGCATCTCTTTCCGGCTGAGTGGCGACTGACTGCTGGACGTTGAGGACTCATCCGTCACAGTTACCGGCGGAGGACGTTTGCGGTGTGCCGTATTCTGTGTGTGTCACGGCGTCTGTGAGTGTGCGTTGTGTACATTTTCTGCCTGAATTCCTGGTCTGTCCCACCCTTGGCCTGGCACCCTCCCTGGGCTGCCCGGCCTCTGTAATGACTGAGGAGCGGTGGTTGGGAGTCACTTCCTGTGGGAGTCCGGGTTCAAAGATGTGTCATCAGCAGCGCAGACGGGCTGGAGCCTCGCCGGCTGTTCTGTGTTTTTTCCTGTTGTGCAGGCGGCAGACTAGGTGGGTGGGTAGATGCCCTTCCCAGAGAGCCAGGGGCACGTTGCAGGAACACTATCTCCATCTGATAGTTGGTGTGCGGCGAAGCCTCACAGAGATCCTTGAAGGCCCACAGGTGTCCTCTGCTCTGTGCCCTTGGCCCGGGAGGCCTCACTGGGACAACTCGGTCTCCCGCCTATCTCTTTCTCTCGCGCATTTATGTGTATGTGTTTGCATTCACCGGACCCAGAGCTCACCCCTCCTTTACACCCCTGTGGCCATCTCCCTCCGCCTGGTTCCCACACACACTATCAAAGCCCTTTAATGGCTTCTAATTAGCTCCCCATCTGCTGGTGACAGCGCACTGGTGGCATGCTAAAGCACCCATTGAGAGCACAGGCATTGTGCTCTGGAATACTTTCCACTCCAGTGGCAATTGCCTGGAGAGAGAGCTTTGGTTGGGGGTGGTTAGGAGGGGTAGCTGTGGTGAGGCTGGGTGAGGAGGGGGTGGGCGGGAGGGAGGGAGGGGTAGGAGGTGATCCTGGCTAGTGTTCTTTACAGTCAGGGGCTTTGGGAGGGCAGGGGTGGAGGGATGCACAATGGGAGACAGTGTTACGGCTTGTTGCAAATCTAATAACGTCAGAGTCCCTTTTTTCGTCTACTGGTCATCATCACCCTCCCACACGTACACCGCCACCGCCACCGGCAACTATTTCACAATCCAGCCTCGCCCCTCCCTCGACTTCTTTCACTTCAGCAACAGTTTGCCGCTGACATCACACAGGGGACGGTCGGTGAGTTGCATCTGACTCTGCGCAGAGACCAAGCGGAAACTGGCGACGCAACCTGATGAGGTACTCCATTGTTCTGAGGAGCCCCATGGGTATTGCTCCCCACTTGGACCGGACAATAGGTCCACCTCTATAGAAACTGTAAACGTGGCCTAATGAGGCCTCTTCATTAGCAGAACCTGTCTACGAGTGAATGCGGCATGTTTGTCAGATCCTATAAGGCCTTCTCCTCTGCAGGACTTCCAGCAGGGCCCGGGGTCCACTGGTAGCAGAAGGAGGGACCAGCTGTTCCCAGCTGGTGGCCAGAAGATACCCATGGGGGACAGGCCTGAATGCTGCTGGCCAGCTGCCCCATACTATAGGAGGGAGATGAAGGACAAACAAATAAAAGCTTCTGGGGAAACATCAGTTAGGCTCCAGCGTAATTATCCCCAGCGTTTGCTTATTTACACCTCAAAAAGCTCGTTCTACGCATACAGTATGTATAAATATAGTAAACATCATTTAATGAAGACATTAGTTGAGTTAGTCGAGTGTATTAAATCAAGCCCGGGTTGTCATGATAAACGCTGAACACAGGGTTAAAGGTCACCAAGAAATTACCCTGCAAGTGTTCCTGTGATTTTAATCAAATAGGATAGAGGATAGAGCCATGGAGTTAAATACCTGTCTTGTTAAATACATCTTTTTAATATTCCCTATTAGAAATTGTATTAATGTGGTGCAGACACTCAATTCCCCTCAATTTGGTTGTTTCAAGATTCCATGGCAACAGAATGCACTACTTTGAAATGACCACTTAGTGCCACGTTAGTTGTGTGTGTCTGTGTGAGAGGAATGGTCTGTCACCTAACCTCTCCCCACACGCACACACACACACACACAAAACCAGCACATCCCCACAGCTGCACAGAGGCGTCCAGTCAGCACGGCCAGGGGACATGGGAGCCAAAGCCCATGGATGGAGCATGGACAGTGGCAGCTGGGGAGCTGACAAAGCCCCATTCAGAGGGCCCAGGCCTCGGGACAATGGCTGGGCCAGGCTGAGCCCTCTCCTCCACTCTTCCACCCAAAGATTAATACTTCAGATGGGCTTCCCGGTGGCAGGCAGGGCTAAAAGGAGAGCCCTCCTGTTTGTCACTGGGCATTGTGCGAGTCGCCTGAGAACCAACCTCTTGGACGGGCTTGACAAATGAGAGCCGCCATTGACAGTGAACAGATTGGGCCTGCCACTTTTGTTTTGATTGTGGCGCGGGTATAATCAAGTTATTTGGGCCTAGGGGAGTTTTTGTTTCTCCCTCCCGATGCTCTTGACACTAAAGTCCCACCTTCACCGCCTCCGCCGGTTCAGCTGTGATCTGAGCCTGCTCAAGTTTCGTCTCTTGTTTGTTGTTTCTTTTTTTTGTGTGAAAGGTGTATAGGGGCACAACGGCGAGAGGAAGTTCATTTCTTGGGTGTTGGAATCTGGCTTTCCATTCACGGGCCCGACAGAAGGCAGCGCAGGTGCAACAGGTGTAGGTGTGCGTATTCTTGTCACCCTCAATAGGGCTGCGGTGCAGGCTTATTGTAATGTCTTCCTCGTACATGTCCCCTGTACACCTGACCTGAATAATGTGAAGAACAACTCTGAGAACGGAATACAGTAACCAGACACTCTTCCAGGTAAGGGTTGGGAAACACAGGCATCTCAGGTGTAAAATTCCACCCTCCTGTGTGACCCTTTCTACCTCTCCCTGAGAGTGCAGCGCAGGTGTTTAGCCCCCAGCAAGGTAGCATTTCAGGTTAAGCTGCCCCGCCTACAACACCGGCAGCTAGAGCTGGCTGCAGAGTACACAGCGTAGCATCTGAACACCTGTGCACCCAGTGTGTGTGAGTGTGTGTGTGTGTGTTTTGCTACTGTGATCACATCACATGACTCCACGACAGGAAATATTCCACCAGTGATTGTTGTCAGATTAATGTTGTCATGGTGTTGTATGCAAATGTCATTTTAAGCGGATGGCCGAATTAAACAGACCCAACCTCCATGTCCGGCCACCACTCAACCTTTTCATAGTTTGACAAAGCAACAAGCAGGGATTGAACATGTGTTTTACTTGTGCTGTTGCTACAGTAAGTGAGGGCCGGGGGCCATCTGCCCCGCCTGTTGCCCCGGTGTTATTGCTGTGCATCAACCAGCCATTCTCACGGTGGAGGAATGCGCCCTTCTTGTAAACATGAATCGACCCCCCGCGAGAGCCACCAGCACCATTCCCTACTCCCTCCTCTCATCCACCCCAGCCTCCATCAAACTCTTATCCAGCGCCAACCACCCCCACCTCCCCCACCCTGTGGCCCAGGAGGGACCCTCCCCTGGTTCCCATGTGGAACTGAGTGAGACAAACATCTAAGACAAGTGCCCTGCTTTTAACCCAGGGCCCACTTCCAGGAATCTGCTTGTGTGAAACTCGGGCGCAGCAGAAGGTGCCCTACTTTTAAACGTCATTCTTCTCCCTGGGATTGTTTCGGGGGGAAGGGGGGGTCTAACAAAAGGCGAAAGAGCCTGTGTGCGCGTCAGCAGGGGTGTGTGCGTATGTGCATCTAGGTTACACTCGAGTGCATGTGTTCCCGTGCGCGCCTACGTCTGCGCACCAGTGTGTACGTGTGTGTGTGCACGTGAGGGGAGGGCCCCGGGATTATAAAGAGGAAGTGAATGGGAAGTACACACTCGGTGACAAAATAAGAGGGGAGACATTCCTTTGCTGCACCTCCCCTCATCCTCCTCCTCCTCCTCCTCCTCCCTGCTCCCTCTTTCTCTCATCTCCCTCCGCTGTGGCAGGGCCCTGGGAAAATCAAACAGGTGGTTTGGGCCTGGCAGGAAAGCTGGCTGGGCCCGGGGTGGGCAGGCCTACAGGCTGCTGGGGGCTATCAAAAGCTCTTAGGCCCAGCTTTAGGCCGGCACTCTGAATGGCCCCGGGCTTCATTATCATGTGAATTCTGGGAACTGCCCCGGGCCCCCAGTAACACCAGTGAGCTGCCCATATGGCGTTCGCTTGGCAACTAGGGGACACCCGCTCACCCCACCCTACCCCCTCTCTCCCTTCCAGCGCTATTCCTCCATTCCAGCACTCCTGATATCAAAGGAGGACAAGGAGGAGAGGGAGGCAGAGGCCCAAAGCCCCCCCCCCGAGCCCAAGCCGTCTCCTGGGGGGGCTGGACCACACAGAGCACCGCTGGACCGTCCTTAGGGACCTTCGATAACACCGCTGCCCTACAGGGCGCTGCAGCTAGCCCGACTCGGGGTGGATTTAGCCATTGAATTAGCTTTAAAGACACATTCTATAGCTGTCGATTCAGCACCGCAGCCAAAGCTTTGAAAGATGAAGATGTCGGCGGCCTCTAAACGTCACAAGGTCACTCCACTCACTGAGGACTTTGGAGAAAAATCCCTCTTCGCACTAGAGAGTGACATTGCAAAATTCATAAGAAATCAATAATATCAATATCAATTATGGTCACTTTTTTGCAGGGCTGGCTGGTAAACTACTTTAGCGAACTTATACGCATAGCTCGTCTGTCCTCAGGGTGTGCGTGGTTTGACAGAGGACAGCCCATCCAGCTTTCTAGCTTGGTTGCTAAGGCGACAACACATTGACATAGATCTAAAAGATCTCTTTGCACAATTGGCTCCGGGCTCCTTTTTTTGTGCAGAAGTTGATGTTGCGACACAATTACTAGGAAACAAAGGTCAGCGCCTGTCAAGGTAGCTTGTTATTGATCAACAGAATAAATGATTGTAAAATAAACCCCAAATGTGTTGGTTTCACTTTTTAGAGCTTGATTTTGACCCAAATTAAAATTCTGATGACACCGGGCGTTCTGTGAGCCGAAGCCGGCAAAACGCTCACCATAAAATGTCACGTCTGCAGGGCTGTAGCAGCAAGACACCAAACCACCCCGAAAGCATTCTGGACGTTTACATAAAGGAAATCTCAATGACATCCATGTGAGGTAAAAAAAAAAATGCTTGTGCGTCATCTGATTTTCCTGGATGAGGACACTTTTACAGAGGAGATGTCACTTAACAATCGAGCAGGAATGCTGCTCCGGCTGCTGCCGTCAGCCACCTGCGCTGTGTGTGTGTGTGTGGGGGGGGGGGGGGAGGAAGCGGGTGAGCGACGCGGGTTATATGTGCCACATGATCTCATGCTGATGAAGAGACTTTGGATGCCTCCAGCATTGTTCATTGTGATACTGAGGTGTGTGTTTTTGTTTGTGTGCGTGGACGGTTGGGAGATCGGGGAACGCATATGTGGATAATCTAGTCGGCTTACTTCACTGCTCGCACCTGTGATAAACAAGGCGAGGTATGGAAAACAGCGGAGAGGGAGGAGTTTGTAAGAGGGAGTGAGAGGTACAGGAAGAGAGAGAGAGAGAGAGAGAGAAAGTTGAAAGCACGAACTGACTTCTGAGAAACCTTCCTGGTGATTCATGCCGTTACACATGGAGCGATTCACTCCCTCTGCAGCTGTGCGGGGCCACATGCGCAATATGATTTCACAACATCCCTGTCCTTGGAAATTCCTTTTTTTTTTTTTTTTTTTTTTAACACGGCCCTCTCTCCCCCTTCCCCTCATTTCAGTGTGCTGGCTGAGTTTCCCTGAAAGAGAGGCAGGTGCACCACTTAGTCATTCTTTTCTTCGCCGGACGGTTTCGTGCTTCACTGAGACTTTAGATGACTAAAAGGGCTCCGGCAAAAAAGCCCCGTCACGGGCGTGTGTTCATCAGGCAGACAGTAGGCTTCACAGGGCCCATGGTGTTGTTGCAACCAGCCCGTCACCCCTCCCATCAACACCAATCTGGGAACAGAACAGGCTGCAGAACTCACGTGACTCAGCATTTCTAGGTTTTGGTTGCTGCTTTTTGTCCCACAGTGTGTTTGTTTGTCCCTTACCTTTACAGTATCACTCTCCTTCTACCGTTTGTTCAACTGAGGCTCCTCTGGTTGTGACCCTGGCGTGGGATCACACCTATGGTGACGTGTGTGTGTGTGTGTGTACCTATGTGTGTGCCCAAAGCTGCCCGCCATGACATGCAGGAGCAACACATCCAGTGTTACGGCTGCATAAAAATAAAAAAAACAGTCTCACGGTTAGTGAGGAAACTAAAGCTGCTTTCGCACTTGGACGCCGCAATGATGCCATGTTCAATTATCCAGGTAACATGATTGTTCCGGGCAGATTAGGGTGGGCGCACGTGAGACTCGCCATCCATGAGGCTTTGGTTTTGTCAAAGCTTTGTTGTCGTTCCATGGTAATGCACTTCAATGCAGAAACGAAGTGCCATTCGGATGGTATTTCTAACTGCCCCGCTCTCAGCTACACTGAAATTCATGGCAAACAGACGTTCACATTTTTTTACTATGATGCTGTTGTTTGTGTTCGCGCTGTGAATTCATTAGAGATGCACCAACCCAATTAACCCGATCTGGAGAGATCTCGTATTGACCGTGTCGTGACCGCTCCAAATGAAATATGGGTTCATAGGATTCATTACAGATGTCCTCAGTCACACAAATCCAGGCACAGTCACAGTAACTCAGTAATCCCTGGACTTGTATTTCCTGAAATGAATGATGAAATACGTTGACGAGTGCCTTTCAAGTTTTGGATTAGTACTCACAGTTCTCGAGGCATCAGAATCCGGTCTTTCAGCTCACTCTCACTAACATGCAAATATTTAACTGCCTGGCTCCTGCAAGGTGGCTTTTATTTGTGTTGGACCCAGTGGCCACCTGTTAAAAGGAATCGAAACAACCATAAGTAGAGGTTTGATTAGCATCGAACTGTTTGGTTGATAAAATAAAAACGTGGCGATATATGAGAGACGTGAAAGAAAAATATTGCATAATATTGACCCTGGAATGCATCCATGCCATTGAGAATAAAAAGCTGCCATCAAATGTCAACGATTCTTTACATTTGCAGGCTTTGTAAGATATATTATATGTATTGTTCTCAAACCATGTTGGCTGAAGTATTACAACCTTTAAATAAAACCAGCGTAAAATATGTTCTATTAACTTTAAGTAGCATCTTTGGGAAGCTCACATAAGGAGGCGGGGAATTTAATGATAAACCTTTTAATGACTACAACCTGTTTGATAAAGATGCATAGTATCTGGTAAGAGCTATATTCATTGATTCATGAAGCATTCAATTCCTAATCCGCCTCTCCACCCACCAACACACACACACACACACACACACACACCTATATACACCTCTTATCCCTCTTCGCGCCAAAAGAGCCAGTAGGAGAACCTGAAAGAAGAGAGAATGGGCCTTCCAATGGCGAGGACGGAGAGTTGAGTTGAGGAACAAGTGAGTGAGTTAGAGAATGAGAAAATGAGAGGGAGAGACAGCATGGATTCTTTTCTTTGGGGCCTTAAAGACATGTTTCCCTCAGATGTTGGCTCTTCTTCACATGCTAATGGTTCACTCTTATTCCCAAGCTGGCCCTTAGCATAACAATGCAGTGGAAGTGAAAGAGCTAAACCTCTGCTTTCTTTAAGAAGCCAAAGCTGGGCTTTTCTTGTGGACTAACGCCCCTCTCTCTCTTTGTGCTGCGAGTGAAAGGCCTGTGGAACGCAGAGGCAAGGTGATCACAGAGTTTACTGAAAATGAGACTGAAACAACACACGGGCCCGGGCTGAAATTGCATCGGTGAAGTCATATGAATCCGGGAGAAATGACCAAACATAGAGCAGCGAGCCGGCCGGCCGCGAGCCAGAGGGCTCAATCTCTCGAGTATGATGACAGCGGTCATTTTGAATATTATCAGCTTTTTGCTTTTAAAGCTGTGCTGAATTATGTCTGTTGGAAGAGCTCAACGCAAATGTTATGACTGTGTGTCTCGTGCTGACTGCGAGACGCCAGAGTCCCATCTGAATAGCAGTTGCGAGCGAGCCTGAAGGGTTTTTGGATGAACTGCGGCCCGACCTTCACGGGGCCCTAGCAGATACTGTTGTAAGTCCCTGATAGCCTCTGATAGCAAATGGACAACATTAATTGTATTGTATTGTGCTATATCGCTCAGCGCGGGAAAACACATGTAAATGTAAATGACGTACAGGAGGACACAAATACATGCGTCACACCGAGATACGAGATACGGCCACTTATCCGTGTTTGTGCAAAGTCAAACTGTTCCTTCTTATTATTTGTTGTTTCGTTTTCTGCCTCCATGGGAAATCGGGAAAGATCTCAAAGGGCACATTGTGAGATGGGGTTTTAAGGCTGGAGGGAATTTTACATTTACGATGACAGTCTGTTCATAATGGAAATGAGTTGTGATAAAGAATACGGTTTTGTTGTTCCCATGCCGAGAATAGTCACAGCAGCAAATGGACACCTAAAACAGTAGAATTAAAAACAAATAGAAAAGAAACAATTAAAAATTACGGTGATGCAACAGTTCAAACGAGTCGGGGGTCAAAATGTTTCTCGACGAAATGGCAGTAAATGATACGAGTTAAAAGCTAGCGGCGCTCCAAGTGACACGTGACCTCTAGGAAATCCAAATGAGGCTTCATCTGTTGTCCCTCAGGCATCAGGATGACAATAGTTGACTAAGTACCCCCCAATTACCAGGTTTTAACCCATTAACACCTCTGATGTCCCCCCCTCTTTCTCTCTCTCTGTCCTCCGCGGCCCTCCTCCACTCCCCCTCACCCTCTATGCAGATGAGCAGGCGGCCAGGTGCAACACAGGGGATGTTAGCACCTCCTCAGCACGGCGACGCACTATTTGCATGCAAAACGCCGGGGCTTAGGCGGAATAAATGTGTGAACACAGGTGGGTATGTGAGCGGTGGGGGCCACTAATCTGTTTGTGCTGACGTACTGCGCTTTGCCACGATGGTGTTGAGTCGCACTGTCGTGTGATCAGATGACTTGTGGGACACACATTTCAATCTTCTGTTGGAGGAGGTTGCAGAGGATAGCGAGAAGCCGAAAATACGCCCCTCGCAAACGCAAGCCTGCATTTACTCGTGCTCAATTGGGCTTTTTTGTGCCCTTCCATTTGTGTGCGGGTATGTATATGTGGGTGTGTGTGTGTGTGTGTGTGTGTGTGTGTGTGTGTAGGTGGAGAGGAAGTCAGTGGTGGCACCCAGTGTCATTTGAAGCGGAGCGCCGGGCGCCACAGCAACGGGCGCATCACTCCCCGGTGCCAGGCTCATTTTTATAAGCACTCGCTAAATGACACACAGCTGGCGGCGTGGAGGCAGCTGTCACTGCCGTCGCCTCTGTGTGTCTTTCCCTCTCTTTTCCTCCTCTCTCACACTCTGGTGTTCAGCTGGGCCGCCTTCCTTCCCCCTCCTCCCCCGCCTCCCCTCCTCCCTCCCTTCAGGGTCCAGACTTTGTGGAGCCGAAGCTGCAAAAACTCACTTCCTGTAGCTGGTGCTCACTTCCTTTTCTTCTGGCGGGACTTCCTGTGCTGCCCCTGTGATCGGGCCGGTCAGAGCGGACTCTCTGGGAGAGACTTCCTGATGCACAGACAGCTGGGGAGATAATCCCCCTCTTTCTGCTTTTGTAAGGACTTTTTTTTGTCTGCCTCTCTCTCTCTCTGTGTCTCCAGAGGTTCTCTTCTCCCTCTGTACTGTTTTTTCCATTTAGTCATCAAAGCTGCAGGTCTGTTTTTGATACAAAGCAAAGCATCTTCTGAAAGGCCAGACCTATGAAGGACATCGCAGGGAAATGAGCCTAATACATATCACACATTCTAATGATATCAGGCCCAGGCGCATAGTGCAGCTCATACCCGCTGATCGGGGGCAACACTACGCCAGGCAGGCCCATCCAACAGGACTGATGTTCACCTCGCCCTGCCCTCTGGCAGCGGGTGCAGGAATGCAGTGGGTGCGTGGGCCCCGGTAGCGAGCAGAGACAGGCTCCGGACGGTACGCCATGCCTGAGAACAGGCTCCCGGAGATGGGGCAGGAAGGGCCGAGCGCAGGCCGCCGGCAAGGAAGACAGTGGGTGAGCAAGGACAGGGGTTTCTGCAGAGCGATAGGTTGTTGGAGAGAAACTATTTTGGTTGCTGTATGTTGTTTTATCATTGCAACCTTTTTTACCTTTTGTGAATGTTTGTGCTGTTGAGACATGAGGGACGTTGAGGCCAAAGCGGCCGCTTCCTCACCAGCATGGGTTCACCTTATGCCGCCTCTTTGCTGCGTGTCCATCTGGGTGCCTGAGGCCCTGGTGACAGCCCGGTGGCAGGTCTGGGGTCAGGCCAGTGGAGAGATGGCACCAGCCTGGAGGTCTTGGGGTCCCGGGCCAACCAAACATGAGGAGAGGCTACAGGCTATTGAGATCCAGTATGCCACCTTAGCCCCCCTCTCTCCCCAACTCTTGCTGAGGCTCTTAGAGGGACGTGGCTCACACGTGGGCTCCTTGCAGACAGAACATGTTGTGTGTCAGCAAGCTCTATGCTTTGTGAAACAGACAAATGGGTTTAGTGTGCTGCTCCTCTGTTTGCACGACTGCTCTCATGTGTTCCAGGTCCTCTGAGGGAATCGACCTGACGGGGGCAATAAATAGCCAGACAGGATAACTAGTGTTGTTTCACCTGGTAGCCAAACAAGCCCAAAGCCAACCCGTTTCATTTGCCTCAATTGCCCTGCACAGAGAGCATCACGGGGTCAAACCTATGAACTACGGCCACAGAGAGATAAAAACACTCGAGTGATACTGAGCAAGTGAAGGTTGCCATGGAGCCATGTCAGTGTTTTGTAGCAACATATTTGGCAGTTTCACTTTCCATAAACAAAATAACAGCAGCAGAAATGCAATCTCACTCTCAGAGCGAAGGGCCTCGTCCTGAAGAGGCGGCTCCTGTGCTGCGGGCATGTCGCGACGGGATAACTGGCCCTCGTCCGCCTGAGCTCGGCCTTCCTCCGAGTGCTGAGTGACAGGAGAACACGGTGGCCTCTCCTCCACGCGGCCTCCACTTCCTGAGCTACCGCTGGGCTCGACAGCCCTCGGGAGCCCCGCATGGCAGCAGGCTAAGTACACACACACAGGGAGAGGTGACATCTGAAGCAGCAGATGCTGCAGCCGTTTGTTTGTCGTCTCTTTAAACGGGGCGACTTTTTGAGTGGGCGCACTGTATTCCTAGGAAGTCACACTGCAGCATCTGCCAAATGACGACGGAACAAACCAAAACATTAACGCAACGTTATATTTCATCGTAGAAAAACACATTCCATTCGTGCACAATCATTTCTATGACACTGCAAGAAAAAAACACATTGCTGCCTGTGAGAGACATGACTTGCTTTTTAAGGAATATGAAGTATTACCATCTGGCCTAATTTTCAACAAAAGGACAGATGCAAACAATTCTGCATTTGAGTCTCATTTTCAGTTATGAAAACAAATGTGTAAAAAACGCATTTATCGCAAATAGAGAGTCACAATTTGATTGTCTGCCTCACAAGACCGTCGTTTAGTTTCCAATCATTGATAATTGGTTAGAAAAAAAATGAATAACGACCTCCAACACCTCACCGCTATTAACCAGCTTAGTTCAGAATGTTTTTTTTCTTATAAAGGGAGATGCTTTAGGAGAGCTCAAGGATGAATGTGTAATGAGCTTGAAATAACCTAAAGCCCTTTTTTTCTCTCTCCTTCTCTCCTCTCTGTGTCCTCCCTCCCCCCCCCCCCCTTCTGTCCTTTTTTTCTCCTCTTTTGGGAAACATGCCTTTCCCAGCTGCACAGCCCCCACAGCGCGAGGCCAGGCCAGGAGCACAGCTGGCCAGACTTGGTGGAGCCAGTCGACAGGCGCATGGAGCGCAGCCCGCCCAGGGCCCGCTTCCTTCGCAAACATGCCCAGGTGTGGGGCCTCTGAGCTGGGCTTCTGATCTCCACCAAACAGCACTGTGTGCATGTGTGTGTGTGTGTGTGTGTGTGTGCGTGTGTGCAGGGAGGGACGGTGGGATGAGGGATCAAGAAGGCAAAAGGGAGGCGGAGGAGGGAGGGAGGGGGGGGTCATGGTGTAGAAGGGGGGTGTCCCGGCTGAAGCTGTGTCAACACTGTGTGTTAATGTGTGTGAGTATGTGCATCTGTATCTGCATGTGTTTGTGTTGCAGGAAGTGAGGGGTCACCCCCGGGGGAGACAGTGGGCAACAACAATTACCGCAGCATTGTGGCTAAATTGTCTCTGAATTGTTCGTCCCTGCCCACAGCCAGCCGGTGCCAGGACAGAAACGCTCAGGGTGGGTACGTAATTACTGTGCAGCGGCTCATTTGAAACATACAACACCGCTTATTAGCATATAATGGAAAATAAATGATCACCTGCCGGATGAGTGTGCAGCGCAGAGCGCTGTTTGAAGAACGTCATTTTGTACAGATTGCTGATTATCTTCCATGATATGGGACTTCTTTCTGTGAACCCTGACGCTGCGAGTCCTGTTGTGCTGGTTGAGCTGCGGCTTAACACACTTAAACAAAAACACACTCCTGAACGTATCCAGCTCAGGCCACAGAGTCCGCATGAGTAACTTTTCCATAAATCACTTCATAAATCACGGCACAAATGTACGCTTAAATGATTTCAGGTTGCCTCGTAACTACGACATTAGCTGTGGTGGATTTGATATGCAGCGTCCTGCCTCTACCCCTCTCACCCCCTTTATTTTACAGTGTTAGACACATGGTGACCTCACACTGGCCTGGGTGATATCCAATCCATGCATTAAACATTATAACCATTTTCCAACGCAACGCGCACGCACACAGGAACACCTACCACAGTCTGCATCAGATGCAACATAGTGGAACAGGAGGCGTGTGAGCTGGGGTCAGATCAGATAAGGCCCGACGGCCTCAGATCGGCTCTTTGAACGGCTCTATCTGCAGCGTCAGGGAGACGTTTCACATGGTGGCTGTGGGCCGGGCGGCTGCTGCGGGGCCGTTTGTGGCCTGGCCCTGCTACTAATTAACTGGGAGAGCCCAGGGCCCTCTGACTGACTGCCTTGTCTCCTGCAATCCCCCAACTCAGGGTTGCTCATGCGTGCACACTAACAGACACTGGGAAAAGCACAGCCTCCTATCTGCTGTGGACCCCAGGAGGATCTTTGATGGTGGAGGTGGCCCTCTTGTGGCACAAAGCAGTGGCTGTTGAGGACAATAAATCAGTAATCCTCCCAGACGCTGTCTCACTCAATAAGCCAAAGAATTTCAACACTTTTTTTTTTACTTGATCACGGGTACATCTACATTCCCAGCTTAGGCAACGGTATTCCCACTTTCATAATCAAATAATGGTACAGTTATTTGGATATGCAATCTATGACGTCCCGTGACTCCAACCACGGTTACGTGTATGTCACCACTAAAGTCTGTGTTTTTCAGTAGAGTAGAGAAGTCTAAACTGATGAACGTAATGAATAAACAGTTCAAAATATTAGTCAAAAGCAACAGAGGAACGGTCGGAAGAAATAGCGACAATTATTGGACAAATGGTTATGTAGTTAGCTTGAATAATAGATAAAGTAGTACTGTTCATCTGACCAACAGGTTGGGAAAGATTGGTTTTAATTCATCATAATTTCCCTTAGCTGACGACTCCATATTGCCTCATTTTGTCCGACTAACAGTCCTCAAATTCACTAAAGTTACATGAACATCTTAAGAAATGATTCAGAAGGACACACACATCTGTGTTTTATCATCACAAGGCGTACTGTAGCTTTTAACCCAACAAATTCTCACAGATTCTTGAACAATTCATTGTGTAATCTCAGACTCTGACAACAGGCCGGTCGGCGGCCTGCGTTGTGTTTCATCAGCGTTCCCCTCCCGAGGTGCAGAGGTTAAAGCCCAGTTAACCCCACATGTCCACAAGCATTCCAACGGCTGTCAGCTGTTTTATCCTGCAGCGTCCCACTCGGGGTCGGTGCCTGGATGCTGGGAAACCTCCCACCGAATCCCGACGACGAGCAACAACTGCAAAGTGCACACACACACACACACACTCACATGTGGATGCAGGGGGAGGCTGTGTGAGTGCTGCTGCTGCTGGAATCTCACCATGAGCAGGCCTTGTATAGGTATGTTTAAGGGGATCAGCTGGGATGTGTGTGTTTGTGTGTGTGTGTGTGTGTGTGTGTAAATAGGAATATTTGTGTGTTTCAGTTCCTGTGTTTGTGTCCACGGGCTGCACCGAAAACGGCGGCTTGCTCACCTGTTCACACACAGTAGACGGAAGAGGCAGGACGCCTCTTTTCACAGGGCCACAGTCACGGCTGAGTGCACACGCACGCACGCACGCACAAACACAAACACACTGACCTCTGCATTTTTTGTCCTTCCCCTACGCTCACCTGTTTGTTCAGAGGACGTCTGCAGGCGGATCAACTGAAACGCCGCTCCAATGTTTCCACGCTACCTGTTTGAACAGCTGACTGAAGCGTTGACTTTAGCACTTTGCACAATAGCTCCGGATTGGTTTGGAAAACACACACAGGCCTCTTCCTCCTCCTCTTCCTCCTCTTCCATATGCTCATTCTGCTCGCATGGACAGGGATGCGTTAAACGCTGCACTGTGACCCACTGAAAGGCTCCACCGCCCCGTCTTCCTTTTAAAATAGCTCACTCTGGTCTGACGGATTACAATAAGAAATCTGGTTTTGACTGCATGTTTGCGGTCTGCATTACTTACTATATATGGGGCGGGCCTCCCAGTCCAACTTCTAATTATGTGCTGAGCACCGATGGGAAAGGATCACACAGACACACACATACACATACACACTCACATCCAGCGGGAGTGTGTAGTTGCGTTGATGGAGTTGGTGGGGAGCCTGGGAAGCAGCGTGCCGTTGGAGGCCTGCCGCGGTGCCAGTGAGACTGGGCAGCGGAGCAGCAGACGGGCTGTGGTGGATCTAAATAAGGAGAGACACCGAGCTGCATTCCTCTCTGATCTGGAGGCAGCCGCACTCTGATGTGGCGCCTCATCTGCATTTAAAGCTTAACGCTTACACATGCATGCAAACACGCACTTAAGAAAACAAAGTGAATAAAAACATTTTTGAAAGGAGAACGAGCCCGTTCCAATCAGGGAGACTTTTACGGGCTGAGCGCGGCGCAGTGGGCTCCTCGGCGTCCGTCTGTCGCTGGCCGGCTCGCGTTTTTTGGGGTCCAGGCGGAGGGGTTTTGTGGCTGCGGTGCTGCCTGAGGCCTGGCCGGGCTGATTTACAGGCGGCGTGGGGACATGTGCCGGGGATACTCCCTCAGCAGCCTGGTGGGGGCCAAGGCAGCCACACTGCTGCTGCCTGCACATCTGGAGTCTAGACTCAGTGGCTCTGCCGAGCGCCTCTCTCCCTCCCTTCTTCCACATCCACATCCATCCATCCATCCATCCCTCTGCCTCAGCTGCTGTGTGTCCCCCCCCACCCCCCCCCCCCGCCTCCCCCCATGCCTCCCCGCCTCCCCTCTTCTTCCTCCCTCCAACCTCCGTACACTGTTTGCGTAGCTGCCGGGGCTCAATTGAAATTTAAGATCAGCTCTCACTTTTTCCTCTCTCCCACTCACTTTCTTCTTCACCCATGTCTCCCCCCCCCCCCCCCCCCCCGACCTCCCCTCCTCATTCTTGCCCAACGTCCCGACACATCTGATGAAGGACGAAGTAAAAAATTTAAAAAAAGAAGGAAAGACAAGGAGAGTGCTCGTCACGGAGCACATGTGGAAGACATCATAGAGGGGATTGTTATTCCTCTCCCTCTGAAAGCCAGAGCCTAAGTGTTCACAGGGGGACCCTTCAGTGATCTTTCAAGAAAATGGAGGATCGGGGCTCTCGAGCCAAAGAGCGGTCATATAAACATATTGGCTCTGACATTCATAATAAACAGCAGTGCGATAAACATGATACCTCACACACTCGCCCTCCGCCGTGTTTTAATAGTGGCTCCTGTTGGTTGCCGTCAAGAGAAATGTTCCTCGTTCGACTTTTGAACGAAGACGACTCCCGTCCGAACCCCGCGCTCGCCTCACACGCGTCTTCTCTCACCCTTTGTCCCCCCTCTCTGCCCTACATAATGCCGATTCCCTCCACTTTCTCATCAAACGTGTTCCTTTTGCGGCGGTTATTGTGTAAACAGAGACATGTGCGCTATCTCCCTTCACCCCGACGTGATGGATGAAGCACTTGGCTCCGTGAGATAAATATGTTTTGGGAGGTCAGACGGTCTCGGGAGGTAGTTGGCGTCTTCTACTCTCTCGTTGGAGCCGGTGGCTGCCTTCAATGTTGTAACTGCCCCCTCGGTAAACAGCGTGCGTCGAGGTTTCCCCTCGGCATGCGAGCACAAGCACAATAGTGTCTCCCTCTCAAGTATTGGAAAGTTGTTTTAGAAACAACTTCTGTTAATGGATCCAGAGAGGCAGCGTCAGTGAGGTTCAGTGCAGACAAACAGGGGCCTTTCTTTCTTTCCATGATGCCTGATTTCCTCTCTCTGTAATGAACGTGAGCTTTTTTTTTACTGCCGTGTTCACCCCTATCGCATACACACCGCGTCACACTCCGCGGGATAAATGGCCGCGTTCAACTTTCTGGTGTTAAACAGGTCGTAAAAGGCGACCACATGATACCCTTCCAACAAGGCCCGGACCTGTGAGGCTGCTCGCCTGACTGTCGCCTGCCTTCCTCCCCCCTCCCCTCAAATGGAACAAATTATCCCGCTGCTTGGGTGAAACAAAATGTTCATTTAAGAGCGAAGGACGTGCAGAAGGACAGCGCACATCTGGATAGCAGTGGTTGCTGTTTGCCTTCTCTGGGAGCCATTAGGACAAACAGTGTTCCTGCTCTGTCACTCTCACGTTTCACCCTTTACGTCCTCTTGCCATCTGTATCAGCTCTGGTTCCCACCCTTGTTTTCCGCCACAGGAAAGATACTGAGGGTGAGAGAAGAGAGACAGACACCAGATACAACGGAGGGGAGGGGGTGTTTTTTTTTCCTTCTTCGACAAGTCAAAAAGAAGAAGTAAGCTCGGAGTGATGGAGGTGACCTATCACCGTGGGCATCGGGTTACAGGTGCGAACCGCGCGCCCGGCTCTCACCTGGGCCCGAGGCCCCGGGTCTCGAGTGTCAGGAGGGACAAACGTGCAGCTCGAAGGTTCTCCTCAAGCACCAACCTGACCCCGGCCGACTGGAGAACCAAAGGCGCTGTCCGCCGAGTAAAAGCACCTCCCGTCGCTCTGACAAAAGCATTTTTTTTTTTACCTTTTCCAAATGATACTGAAGTGGAAATTCTTCATAAAGCCCAAGGCCAACCGATTTACCGCAAACCAGACCAGCTGGGCCGATTTGTTATTGCAAGATGATGTGCTGCTTCACGTTGCAGTTGCACAATGCAAGAGAAAGCGCTGTGTTCTGCTCACGATTCAGCTTCTGGCGTTGTGGCGCAACACGCAACAGGATGGCCGGCGAGGCGTGGAGCGTGTGTGTGTTAAGACGTGTCCGACTGGCACAATATCGTGTGTGAATCATCGGGCTTACTGGGGCAACACCACTGTCAACAGACGCCTACCCAGCGCCCCGCTGGGAGAGGCTCGGCCGCCGAGGTGGTGCACCCACACTGGTATTATCTGTGCTCCGGAGTTAGGCAAACACAGGCTTAACTTGTTGTCAGGAGGCTTAGAATAAACTCCTGCCTGGTGATGCAGTCAGGTATGAAGAAAGCAAGGAGGCTGCTGCTGCAGGTGAGAAGTGCAGATCCGACTGCTGTTGAAGTGGCGTAGGTGGTTATGAAGACAGGTGTGAGGAAAGGCAGTTACACAGAACTGCTGCGTGTGTCACCCGCCCAATTCTGATGAAACTGGTTTAAGTGTTTGAATCATTCCTCCAAAACTTCCCGTAAAATTGTAAAATGCAGTGATAAATTCAAAAGCAATTAAATGCACCGTTGCTGATTAAAACACACTCATTGGTTTTCGCTGCATGAGCCTCAGTTGTTCTGGGATGACCGGTACCTTATGGGGGAGAATGGGATTTAAAATGACTCACTTTCTCTCTTACATAGAATGGAAACGGTTTAATTATGAAACACAGAGGTTTTCTCAATGGATGAAGAGGACATTAAAAGTTGTACGTTAACCCCCTTCACACTTTGCATTATCTGCTCCACGACATCACGTGCACATTACTCTCAATTGAGCTCAGCCCATCTGTTTGACTTTACATTGATGTAGAGTGACATTCATGAACCGATTGATGTTTTACAAGTAGTTGTCCGTTTTTTGCTTGAACTGTGAAAAGATTTACAATGACGATGGACGACAGGGGCAAGAGCGCCGTGTTGATTCCTGTTGGCCCCGTGCCATTGGCTCTCAGTCAGCACAGCTAATCACGACATCTTCAATTCCACAGACTGAAGACAGTCTGCAAAAATGAAGACAAATTGAATGTGATGTTATCTTACTGTTCAGGAAAAAGTCCCGGGAGGTGCTTTGATGTTATATGTCATCATATGCTGCGTCTTCACTAAAGCTTTATCACACTTTGCTAATTGAGAACAGAAAAGAAGCCCACCGTGCTGTGTTTTTATGCCTGCAATGAATAATTCCCCCCGTGGACAGAGCCTGACATGATTGCAGATGGATATCAGGATTTCCCAAAGGTCTACTGTGTGTTGGAAGCAGTTGAATACGGTCCATCAAAGGCTGTGCTGGGAATGAACGTGGGAGTTTAAGTGAAAATGAAAGCCAGGTATCAGCCGTCATGCCCCGTCAGATAGAACCAGCCCTGAACATTCTCAAAACAAAGAATATTGTCTCAAAATCTGTGTTGGGAGTTTGTGTCTGACACACCCGTCGCTCACAGTGAATGTGCAAAGTGCTTTATGGGGCCTAAGTTGTAACAAACTGCCTTTTTTATGACTGTCTGCGAGTGGCACTTAACCGCTCACTCAAATTCTCCCCTGCACAGCTGCATGTTTTACTTTCACTCACGGTGGGCATCTTGTTTTCGCTTTTGATTCTCTCAGTTCAACGCTTGAACTGAAACGATGCGTCCATGTATGTTTGTGTGTCATCTGTCATCCAGCTATTGTTGTCATCACTGATCTCAGCGTTCCTGTGAACCAAACCCATTGCTAGGTGGTACTTAAGAAGCTCAGGGTAATGACGGTAATAACAGCCCTGCGAGTGATCACACTAAACATTTCTCAGAGACATATTTAAAGGATTATAACCTCCTCTCTCTGCGTCGCAGGCTGTTGTTTCATCTGTTAAGACTCGACAATCATCCCGACCAAACTGCGCAAACACAAATAGTGAGGTCCCCACGGATACAGTTGTTCGTGAGACATGAAAAAAAAATAGGGCCGTTCAGGTTGAGCTCGTAGTTTGGATGAGACACTGTTCTCGTGCATGAGGCCTCCCTCCTAGGAGCTCAGTGCCTGTGGGAAATAATGAAAAATAAACACGGAGCCTAGATGTTGACTCAGGGAGAAGTGATCCGCAGGTTATTACTGCACTCCTCTCTCTCCTGCTCTCCCATGGCTCTTGGATGAGTTTATGTAATGTAACCCCCCCAACAGCCTCCCGGGCAATAGCTGTCCGATGCTGCTGTCATGTCTCATTTACACCTATTGCGTTGCAGCTGTAATGGAGAGATTGAGGTTGTTTATGATACAAATCTTGAGTTGAGAGATTCTCAGTTACGGTTGGGGTGAGATTTAGTTAATCTCATTAATACATGTCATAAACATACATCTCCATTCCCTCTCTGTTGATTGAGGTTACAGATTCATGTTTTCCAATGTTTAAATAATCCGACGGTTTGATCAGAAAGGCAGCTAGAGGAGTTCCCTGATTTGTCCAAATTGTTTTTTTTTAACGTTAAAATAAGGAGCAGCAATGGACTAACAAAACTCCAAAACTCTTAAAGCACAGAAAAGGTTTGTGCAACAGAGGTCCATTTGAAATGTTTGCTTTATACCCTCACGTTGTATTTCACTAGCACAGGGTGTTGAGTAACCTAAATGCTAAGTGCAAGAAAATGCAAAGTAATGGAAATTACAACACTGTAAGGATGCTCAGTGCACAGGTAAAGTAAAGATCTTTTAGTAAGGATGTTTGCCCCATATTGTGCTGAAAAAACTCACATATCAGTTTTATTTTCTATTCAATAAATTAATAAATCTATACATTTGTTACTAGTGTTTACTTGATGAGCCCACACACCAGAAATACAAGACATCACACCCATCAACTCGAAGCTATCATAATTTTTAGAAAAACCTTTTTACATCTAAAACGAGAAGATAAACCTTGAGTTTAAACTACTTGGGAAAATGATCCATGCTGGTGGCGCCCTCTTGTGTATGAAATGGGTAAGTAGCAATTAATAATTATATTTTATTGGAGATAACTATTTTTTTTCTCCAGTATTAAGGTAAAACGCACGCTATGGCGAAACGAAATAGCTAATTTACTGACAGGTTGGAAATATAATCCCTACTCAGAGCAGCCATGCCACATCTGAAGACCGGATCACGACTCCCATATCAATCCGCCGAGCTAACCGTTAGCCTGGCTCTGCCCTCTGCTCGACGACAACAACCACTGACTGAAGTTATGAAAACCGTCCTCACACATGTTCACTCTCTTTTTAACGCACTTCTTTGAGTTTATTATTTACTCTTGAGAGTAGTTGTAGACGACGTTAAAAAATCGGTAGAGGTCGCTGCGAAGCAACGGCAGCCCGGAGAGGAGCGAGCTGTGAAGAAGACACAATGTGGGACAGGTGTGTGTGCGTCAGTCCTTATTCAGGACTTGCCGAGCCATTTGTGTCTTACGGTTGTAGTGAAACTGTTTAAAAAATGTCCACAATATGAAAATAAAAATATTGGGCCAAACGTTTATTAGCCATTTTGTAGTGACCAACTTAACCGTAAAAGACGTCGATGTGTGTAATAGTATGACACTCGCTAATGACAAATGTTTATGCAATTTTGAAAGGTAAAGAAGCGATATAAGCCCCTCACGAATGTGTCAGACAGGCCTCAACCCTCCCGTTTGACATTGTGACAATGACATTGTCTGGATTCCGGTGTTTGCAGTGGTGTCCTGAATGCGGAGACATTTCCATCGGTCTTTCAACTTGGTATTAAGTGGTCAATGAATTATAGATTACACATGAAGGAAAATATTCCTTTAATCTCTGGACAAAACATTAGAGCTCTCAAGAGCCGTGGTAGCCTGAGCTTCTTCCAGTCTGCCTAAAGACATTCTGCCGAGGAGAAGGAGACGGACTGTCTCTACAGTTCCTCTGCCTGTCTCTCTCTCTCTCTCTCTCTCTCTCTCTCTCTCTCTCTCTCTCTCTCTCTCACACACACACAGACACACACAGAGTTGTTAGGTGTATTTGGGACGTGTGTGTCTCAGTGTGGCTCCCACAGTGAGGTCATTACTGAGTTATTCTCTGTTAGTCTTTTTATAGATGTCCTGTGAGCAGAAGCAGCAGGGTGTGATGCAGGTCTCTGTCTCTGCCGTGTGATGCAGGTCTCTGTCTCTGCCGTGTGATGCAGGTATCTGTCTCTGCCGTGTGATGCAGGTCTCTGTCTCTGCCGTGTGATGCAGGTATCTGTCTCTGCGGTGTGATGCAGGTATCTGTCTCTCCGGTGTGATGTAGGTCTCCGTCTCTGCCGTGTGTTGCAGGTCTCCGTCTCTGCCGTGTGATGCAGGTCTCCGTCTGCCGGGGAGCAGTGGAAGCTGTGTTGCACAGGTCACCCGTGGACGAGGTAGGACTGTACTGATCCTGATTATTGATAACGGTTGCTGGTGGCCCTGTTGGTAGTTTGCAGCACATCAATGTGACAACGCAGCCTTTGCGTCGAAATTGTATATTTAAGAAAAAAAGCATTCATCATGATTACATCACATCTTTGGGTTTTTAATTATTATTTTTATTTAGAGTCTAAAAGATGTCAGATTCATGTTTTAATTTGTTTAAAATCAGATAAAATAAAATGGAATAAATGTCTCCGTAAGCTAACAGTCCCACAATGAAAGGACACACGTGTATTAAGTACAGTTCTCATTGTAACATTACGTTACTCTCACGACTTACCTTCCCTTGTGCTGTCAGCATGTCCAAAACACTCACGCATATTATTTCTATTTAGTATGTACAGAATCCTAATCCGCCTTTCAATCCTTCCTTTTTCTGCGAATTGCTTGTGTAAGATTAGTATCCATCAACAGTAAAATTATATAAAGTGTTTTATAGCCTCCTTCATTATAGGAAATGAGGGACGTTGCTTTTCCAATGGAATAGAGGTAATACGTCCCACAATTCATTGCGGCAGCCACATTTAAAATTACGCATTACGCCAATGCGCAGTCAACAAAAACAAACAACGTGTCTATCTTGCATTATTGGCCTTAATAGGGGGCGCTTTTATTTTTTATCATTACATTTAAAAAAAAAATTAAATAATAAGTAAAAACAAGAATAACAAATAAAAAGAACAGTTTATAGTTAAATATAGTTAGTTTACCCCTTCACTATGTGGAATCAGGAACATTTGTTAGAAGGAATTTGACATGGCGGTTTGTGCATAACATTGGACAGTAAGACAATGAGACAATGGACAACAAAACAAATAACGCAATCGACAACAGTTTGATAATGTCAACTGTAGTAGCCCTTTTTTAATTTCAATTCCTACTTTGGAAATGATGTCACATATCATTGCGTTGTTCACGTCAAAGATGAGAAAGTCCTTTATTAGTCCCACAGAGAGGAAATGAGCAGTGTGACAGACCCTGAGGGGATAGTGCAGTAACAAGAAGCCTCAGAATAACAACATAAAATATGGCTTTTTGAAAAAGTGCCTACAAACAGTAGAGAGACATCAACATTTGAATCCTTGCACATAGGAAATATTGATCCAGTCAATCTAATTGATATTTGATAAGAGGGAGCTGTCAGTTAGTCGACTGGGAACAGTGGGGATGAAAAGTGTGAAAGCAGCAGGAAGGAAGGAGCTGCTACATCTCCCCTTCACACACCGCGGGCGAAGCAGTCTGTCACTGAGGGAGCTGTTTATATAACCTGCATGAAGCAGCGCGATAGCAATATACAAGGCAAAGGGTGAAATGCGCTTTCTGTGGTTTATCTTTAGAGCATTGAAATCCCAACATGTCGCTCTACGGTTAAATTAGGAGGAGGTAGCCTGGTGTACGTGCAGCTGGATTCTCTGTGACCGCCTGCATCTTTTGCCAACTCTCCTTCACGTCTTTTGACCTCATGAAGTGTCCCATCAAGGTTAAGTGGTTAGGAACAGGCATTAGGACGTCACCTTTTTACTTTAATTGTATTTAGCATGGATACCGTGTGGTTTGAGGATTGGCTATACCCTTCTTGTGGAAACCCATGCAGCAGACATGTGGACCGGGACAGTCTGTGTAACTATCAATCACATCTAGTTCATTCAATTCTGTTCATTCTACTGTATTTGGGATTATAGCCCAAAATCACAAATTTGCCTCGGTCACAGGACATAACTACTTTGATGAGTCACAGTAGGAAAAATACATGTGATTGTACATTGTATGGGAGTAAATTATAAATACGAACAGTGACTGTTCAATTTTCAAAATAAAAGTGCATAGTGCAGCAAAATGTTCGTATTCTACGATTATATACAATGTTATGTTATCTTCGTAATCTGTTGGGTTCTTTAAGCTACACCAATGTATAATATTATATCAGATTGTCAATTATTTGTAGTCAACTTTTCATGAGGTCAGTTAGCAGTTAGAGATGAACGCTTTCCACTGGGCACAGAGGGGATGACGAATGTACCTCTGGAAGGATATTAAAGCTGTGAGACAAATGGACTGGATACAATGTACAATATATGTCTCTGACATATAGTGGTGTGGAATTAAAAAGTTGTAAATTTGAACTTAAAGCCAAACTTTTTGGGGGTTATAAACAAATGAGGAACCTGCATAACAATGAGTCGGCCTCCTTCTTGAACTATGCATCCAGTTCTCGTTACTCCTCCGTGGATGGAGCAGAGAGGAGGCTGTCGGGTCAAAACAACCAGGAAGTATCGGTGCTGAAAAGGCTTCACTTATTCCAGGACCTGGGAACACTCATTCAACAGAACGCAACTGAAGAAGGATTTGGCTCTTCTCCCGACCTGTTTGAGTTACAGGTAGTTCATCAGGTCAGTGGCCACATATTTTTTTCAACAATCGTTTCCCATGTCGGCTTCACAGCCCTCCGGTCCCCGCAGGTAGCAGATTAGTTGATGGATTTTGCATGTTGGGATATGGTGACGCTAGCTTACTTCACATTTTGTTTTACCGGAAGTACTTGTCATTGGATGTTAATATACTAACAAATCGATGGGGGCTCAAAGCGTCCAGGGATTCGATGCAATAGGGATAAAAACACCATTTCTTCCATTTTATCTTCACTTTAAATATCGTCTTGTCACCTCATCTCTGCTGTAGATTTCTCTTGTGCACACTGCGCACACTGTGTGTTGAACACAAGGGTGCTTCTCTCTGCCGGTGGACCTTTCACCCCCCCCCCCGCCCCCATTACACACACACACACACACACACACACACACACACACACACACACACACACACACACACATACACACACACAGTCGGTCCAATCCATCCATCTGTGCTCTTCTCTTGCTGACTTTGCCTCTCCACTGAGTGTGCTGCAGCCATATTGTGAGTTGAAATGTTCACGCCTCTAATGAGCCAATTGTTCCTGTGTTTTGTTCCCCTCGGGGAGCGTTGTGTAGTTAACAACAACATTCCGCTCAAAAACCATTTAAAAATGTACTCACTGCGCCGGGAAGGGATCGGGGCCAACAAAACAACGGTGCCTCGGAGCATGCACCAAACGGAAAACGCGTTAATGACAGTCGCACTAACAGAGTGACACGGCATTCTTTTCCTGTCAATTAGACTTTGGTTATTCGAAAGCCATTTGGAACAAATGTGTGCCTTGGTGTATTCATTCCATTTCTTTGTGTGCGTCCTATTTTGAGGCATCAATATTGTGCTGAGGGTTAGAGACAAGCCACATGCTCTGTCCCCATAGTAATCTTCAAGAAAAGAGAGAAAATCGGCGCCCTGTTTTGAGCTGTGTGCGCGTTTCTTTCTGCGTGCGCTCATGGCCGTGAACAAGAGGTATTGATACAGCTGGCATTCAAGACCCTGATTAATTGCAGTGGCATTTGGCTGTAAATGCCACATCCCATGCTGAGTGCTTGGTTAATAGATGTCTGCCCATTGCAGGCTCCACGTCGGCCTTTTCCTTCTCTTTTCATTCATCCCCCCCCCCGCCTCTATCCTCTCCTCTGTGCTGCGCCTCTGCTTTGTAGAAGGTTAGAGGTGCTTTATCAGCAGGAATGAGTGGAATGACCCCATGCGGATCCGATGTGCACGCTCTGGACAGTTGGGTCTTGCCGTTTCTCTTTGCTGGCAGCGCCAGGAAGTATTTTATGTTTAAGTCCTCGTCCTCCTTCTCTTCACTCTACAGTCAATGTGTTATGATAAGAGCGGGAGAAGCACTCTACCTTCAAGTGTGTATGCCCCGAAGACCCAATTTCCGCTTGTCTCTACATCTCAAAAAAAAAAAAAAAGATACGAAGAATTAGCTTTCACCCGCGAGTGGATGAGTTTGCGCTATCTTAATGAGGTTTGCCATGTCAGAGGGCCTGCATGTTAAACAGACTGAAATTGGAATAGAGTAGCAGCTTCTCGACTGCAACTACACCTTCTCTCTCTAACTCTAATTCCAAAACTGCCACGCAATTACCCCCATACACACTTTAATCTTGTCGCTTCCAAACGAGAATAGAAAACCAAGCAGAGGAAAAAATTACTATTTTTTTTTCTCCCTTTTTTGGAAAAGTAATTCAAAAATCTAATTAACTGAGGAAAATAAACCTGTCACCAGTTTGACTGGAAACATTGAATGTAGTTATGCAAATGGCACAAAGCATTGTAGAATGCGATTTGACAGAATCTCATTCTGGATGGAGCGAGGCCAGATGGAGAGATTACTCAGCCGCATCTGAGTGGAGGCGAACAGGAAGCGACGAGCTCGGTAATTTATTGTCTTGGCATTTGTCCCGAATGACTTAAGTCAGCTCATTAAGGGACGAGGCGTCACCCAGCGGGACAGAAAGATGGACAGGAGCATTTCTCCAACGGGCCTTCCTCTACTCCTTCTGCATCAGCTCTTTTTTGTCCTTTCCGATGCGGGGCTTAATATCAGGTGCCAAATCACATTTTTACACAATTCATCATTTTTGCTCAGCACAGGGGAGAGGCGGATGCTATTGCATCCTCCCACTTGTCTTCAGGCTGCTTACAGTGCTGTTTCACGGCAGCCAGGTTAGCGATGGCCAAAGGGCTGAGATAAGGGGAGGAGGCGTGTGCAGAGTTTTTTTTTTGTAGGAACCGGTGGAGACGACGTGGTCGGCTGTGTGGCGACAGCCTCGTTGTAGCGTTCAGGTGTTACTTTGGCAGAGCGGCGCTAAAAGGGCTGCAACAACATTACCATTTGTTTCACCAGGACGGAGATCCAATCACAAGCCTCAAACTCCCTCTTAAACGAGTCCTCCTGCCTTAAGAGAGGGTATTTACTGTATTTCACCAGCAATCATTCAGCGATCATTCAATGTGATAATATATCATCTTAAATTTAACCCAATTGGGATGCAGGCTGTTGTCATCCATCACTTTAAGTCATTCCAGCAAAAAATGCAACCCAGTAATAAAATTGTAGACATCCCACCGAATCATATCTGCTCGTAATATTGAACGTAGAAGCAAAAAGACCGTTAAAGCACATAGCAGGCGCTTGGGTCACATGCTCAGCCTCCTTCCTTCCCCAAACGCAGAGGGAAGTCACGTGACGTGCAGCGTGTATCCTTCAGGAACGGCACCTCTGAAGTCATTCCACCCTGAGTGCAGTCAAACTGAGCCATCCTCTTAATCTGATGACTATGTACCATGTAATGTACACACACACACACACACACACACACACTAGAAAAGTGTGTGTGTCCCTTTTCCCTTTTCTAGTCTGTGAAACTTTCAGCCCTGCACTCTCCTTCCGCTCAACGCCGTGCCTCTGTTTGAGATGCTGGAATTAATTGGTCGTGGAGCTGCTTTTAGTTTCCACAGACTACAGAGAAGCCGTGAGGCAGGCGGGAGCTTTTGCACAAGCTTACTAAAGCTTGCAGTGCCTTGAAGGAACAAAACTCTCACTTCTGCCAACGCATGCTGCCATGTTGCTATTCTACCTGTCTGAATGTAGTCATCCCAAACAATGACTTTATATTATTGTATATGTTTCTGTACAGTACAGATAATAAAAAATAGACATGTCCACACATTATGAAAATACCCCGCACCCCGCGACCTTTGCTTTGTGATGTCAAACCGCACACCACACTCTCCGGGAGCCCTCCTGACACCCTGACAGCTGCTAATTGCATGTCAGCGAGTGTTTGTTTGCAGACACAGACAGCCGTAAGAAAAAAACAAAGCGACGTCCACTCCGGGACAAAGAAGTCATTCATTATTAAGGACACCAAACGCAGCCGCTCACTCATCTTTGCGACCGTGTGAAGCTCTGTGATTTAAAAGCCAGGGCCTTTGTTCCCCCACTCCGGTGAGTACAGACGTCGGACGGCTGCACACGAGGGCCCTTGAAACCTCCTAATTGGTTTCGGAGGTGTCCTGGACACGTTGCGCAAAAGCAGCTTCAAATGGCCGAGGAAGTCCCGCCAACGTATTTGCATGATTCACTCGTGTTTCACAGTCATTTCAGCTCCTCCGTTTAGCACACATCGTTATAAAGTGATTACAAATGTATTTGTGCTAGAAACACTGGGGCGGCTTGTTCGACACACCCACAAGGCACATCTTATTTAATATGTGTGTCAGATATTACACTGAGCGCTGTGCATTAAGAATGCGAATAAGCCGGCGTCAAAGGGGTTTTAGTTGATTAGCTGAAGATGCGGTGCTGGCTGCGGCCCATAGCGGCTCCCGTCTCCCCGGGACTCAGCGGGGGGGCGCTCTTTGATCTGCGGATCCCACGGTCTGGCAATGTCTCCCCAACCTTTGCGATGTGTTAGGAATTCAAGCAGAAAAGCACGCCGAGCAGTAGAGAGGATGAAACGTGTGGTCGTGACTAATGGTAGAGAATTATAGTGTGTGTTATTAGATATTATATCATCGTAGTATAACCACCCCTGTAGTATGAATTAAACCCATTGTAGGTAAGTCATTCAATGCTCATCTATTTTACTCTGTTCACCCTGGATGGAGAATGTCCACTTCAACGGCTTGCTCCCGAGTGACGTGTTTTCAGAGAATTCAAGGGTTTTTTTTGTGCTGAGTATGAGTTTTTGGACAGAGGATGTTGCATTTGTGCAGAATGGATGTGATGATTTAAGATTAGTATTATGGTATGTATTACATATTAGACGATAGTGATGATCCCATGCATGCCATCTTATGTTTACTTGAAGAAGCTGTAGGCCAAAGGTTTATTCAATGAATGAACTGTGATATCGATCAGGGAGGGTTGAGGCGAGAGAGGGATTTCAGGTTTGGTCCCAAAATGCAGGCAGAGGAACAACAACCTGGGAGGAGCAACGTTTTGGTGTGCAGCCAATCACATACGGCTGTTAAATAACGGACACACGCCGCAAGATTCTAAAAATCGGAATCTTTCGAGACCCAACTTTGTAGGTTGCATTGGACTGCGAAAGAAAGATCCTCTATTTGGAAAATATTGCACTATTCATAGCATAATTCTCTGTTTTTTAATCTTTTAGATTTTTAAGCCAGTCTCAAGCTAGTTGATTCTTTTGACTTTGTAGCGCCGGCCAGGGGCAAAGGCTGTGCATGGGTGCATGGGACATGTGCGCGCACCTTTCGTGCACGAAACAGATCCAATATGTTCTGTTGTTTTAACGACTTCCTTTTCAATAAATAATGAACGGGCTTATAAAGTCGAATGAATTATACTAGTTGAGAGACCGTAGTTGAGTCCGTAGCAGATACTTAGACTGTTGTTCTCTTAAATAATATCTGCATTATATTGGATGCTACAGAACAGGTTATTAAATTGGTTTCATTTCTTTCAGCAAAAATGGAGTTAATCATAAAACACCCGATTATTCTTCGGAAATTATTACACTAAATTGTACAATGTATTAAAAGATATTCTTGTAACAAAGCAAAATATCAAAGGCATTTATTCCAAAGAATCTGTCACAAAGAGACACCATCTCAGTCCGACAGAAACACGGGGGAACAGAAGACCGTTCTTAACATGCACATTTAAATGAAAGCAATAAGACACCAATGCAGTATTTCCCCCTGTTTGTGATCAGCCGCTGTCTGTGCAGCCTCGGGGTGATGCAGAGGTTTTTTTGTTTTTTTTTGCCAGCCCCTAATTCTCAGTGGTTGATCTATTCCTTCCAGGCCAGAGTACACCTCCCCTTGCTGGCTGATCATCAAACAACATGGATTCCTTGAGTGATACTGGCAGGGTGTCCCAAATCTAATTACTGTGTGCTAATACACTATGTTCTAATTTTGACAACACACTGCTCTGGCAGATAGAATGCTTAAGAAATCAATGTTGGGTGTCGTTAAGTACCAAATGGAAATCAAACCAGCTTTGTGGGATGTCAATGAAGCTACAGCTTGGGTTCAACATTTAAAAAACCCAAACTTTCAAATATACTAGTACAATTAAGGAGGATAATGGCTTTCTCCCGGCTGCTGTTTTGGCAATTTCATATTTCATTGGAAAGCTTTTGGTCAAAGACCAGGTCAGTCGGAAAATGTGTATAACAAAAAAGCTTAGCAATTAAATTTGGAAGTCTGTGATGTAGGAAACTTTGCTGAAACCTCTATTCTCTTTTAATTGCATTGTGGGGCACTCATGAATGAATTACAGCATCACCTCAGGATACGGATCCCACCGCTGGATAACCATGGTTTCTCATAACTTTCTTATTAACTATTCATATTTTCAATGGTAGCGCACAATGCAACGGTGACAAGAGGGATGAGCTAAACAGGAGGGGAATACATTAAACCTCACAGGCCGCTGTGTGGTTTCCGTCATTGCGGGGCTGTAATGCTGTTGGAGTCTCCCCGTTCGTTGTGTTTTGTAGTTGGAGCCCGTATGAGATGAGCAGGAGCGTAGTTCTGATGGGGCTAGCTCTACCTGCCGTAACCACTGAGTTATATCCAGGAGATTTCTTCCTCTTGTTACCCGGACTTGTCTCCTCTGCAGTCCTTACAGTCTGCACATTGTCAGCTCCTGGGCCTCTCTTCTCTCTCTGTTCCTCTTCCCAATGTAGCCATGGTGATGTCTAACTGCCTCTGCACAGGACCCACTCGCACACTCAAAGGGAATCACAGGAACGATGGAGGGCAGAGTGCAGGGCAGCCAGCTGACAAAGGATATTTTTATCAGCCTGGCACACACAGTGCAAAGAAACAGGGAACAAATTCATCTGTGGAAGCAGACTCTCAAACAAGGACAAGATATCAGCAGGATAGGGACGTCGCTGTAGTTCAGCGCAATCCGAAAAGCAATCATTTATTGTTATTTATGCACCTGCCTCCACACTGCCCTCACCTCCCACTCTGTGTCTGATGAAGCAGAAGACAGGAAAGCCAGAAAAATGGGTTCCCTCAAGGTCTAGTACTTACTGTCGATATGCAGATGTTTTAACATTACACGTCACTTAGCTGACGCTTTTGTCCAAAGCGACTTGCATTTTAAACCCGTGGTTTTACATTTTTGTGTGCACTCTGGGGAGCAGTTGGGGGTTGGGTGTCTTGCTCAGGGACACTTCGACATGGGACATGGAGCAGCCGTGGTTCCCGGCACAGCCTCTCTCCTCCGTGCGCCACCGTCGCCCACGTTTGTAAAATTTCAGCGCATGTCGTTGTTTCAATTTCTTTCCATTGTCATTGAAGTCTATTGCTTCTGATCCTCTTTGGGACCTTCATTCTGTAGCTTGCAGACAGAGACTTTCCAATCTTCCTATGTTCTGTTTTGACGGAGGGTACATCTGTGGATGCAAAAGCCAATTAGAGGTAGGGCATGACACATCTTAATTGTGCGTGAGAGCCAGCGAAGCGAGACAGAGCGGGAGCATGAATAAAGCATGTCCTAAAGTGGTGTCACTGGGCTGCTCTGTTGGCATGTCTGCAGCGCTCAGGAAAAACATGGCCGTCTCTGGGGCATTGTCTGTAATCCAGCATGTTCGAGCAGCTAGATGGCTTCTTTATGTAAGCAGTCCCTAAAGTCTCAGGCGTCCTCTGACGTGGGAGAAATAAATCATTTCCTATTAGTGTATTTGGTTTGTTTCAAGGTGATTGTGAATTGCATTAGAACAGGCTTACCCACTCTTACAAAGGACTCATGCTTCCAATTCCATTCATTTGCTTGAATGACAATATATATTTTTTAGGATTAGTGTGGAACGCACCTGACGTCTTTATCTTTAAATGCCATTCAACCCTCCCCCTCCCCCTCCTACTCCCCCTCTCACCCCCGCTTGCATATGCATTGAGACAAGTCATTGCAAGAAGAAAAGTGCCATCCATATGTTTTCAAAGAGTTTCATCACTTTGCAGGGGCACAACTCCCGTAGTGAGTCTCGCTTACGGAGAGATGATCCATTGCAGACGTCGTAATTGAAAACACCGAGAGGGGGTGGACAATTAATCTCTCTCCCTGCTTCAGATCTCCATGGAGAAACACCTCGAAAATGCAGATAATAGATAAGAGCGTTATTGATTGGAGGAGGCGGGAGGAGAGGTGAGGAGGTGCAGAGGTTCTCCATCAGTAATCTCTCCGGCTGGGGGCTGCAACTAAACAACCTGCAGAAAGGGATAAACAGGCGCATCCATCATGGGACGGCCGGTGCGGACAGTGATGGATGCCTCCACGCTCCACCTCCGCCCCCTTCCACCCTCCCCGCCCCCTCCCACAGGGAAAGGAAGTGGTGGAAGTGGCAGGAGAAATACCTGGCCTTAACTGGACAGACTCGGTTCTGGTCTGTGTGAGCTTGTAGCGTCCCCCCCCCGCCCCCTGTCCTCCGCCCCCCTTGTCTCTCTGAGTTTGCAGGAGTATCCGTCATGATAGATCCTGTTTGTTTTGTCAGAGAGGAAATTGGTTTTGTGGATTTGCGTGACCGTGCGTGTCTGTCTGTGTGTGTGTGAACTCGCCCATGTATATGCCTCTTGTGAGCTTGTGTCTATATAAATTGATTTTGGGTGTGCGTTTTGTCTCATTCAGAAACACCTCCCTGCTGGCCGGACCCAGTGAGCAGTTGTGCCCGCGCCAGTTTGCCTCGGAGGTGGCAGCCTGATAGATATGGTGTGTGTTTGTGTGTGCCAGGCTACAACCCCCCCACCACCCTCCCGCCCCCCCTACTCCCGCCCCAGCAGCATTAAGATTGATCCTTCGTTCCCTCCTATTCCTTTCTCTTTCACTCCTCTGTGTGCCTCTGCCTTTATGGGACTGTGAATAGGTGAGGCTCACAGGCTCCAACAGATGGCCGGAGCTGTTTCACTGTCACACACACACACACACACACACACACACACACAAACTACTGCCTGATGAATGAGAGTCTCGAGAGAACAGGAGGAAGAGCCAGAGTTGGCAGAAACCAGAAAGCAGCACTTAAAGACTAAAACCAATGGAAAGGGATGAAGTCTGCGAGGAATAACACGCAGGGAGGAGAATGGGAGCAATAGAATGACGGCGAGGACGTTGCTAAAGAAGAGAGAAATGAAAGGGAGTCGAGCGCTGCTGAAAGGGGGATTGAGGCGATATTGAATTGTAGATTGAGGGAGGTTGTCTCCTCCCTCTTTCCCTCCCTCTTTTATTTATCGTATGTGAAGCCACGCCTCCTTCTTTTCACTTGTCAGAGCATCTATAACAGTGAGCTGTCTGCACCGGGGCTGCGTGGCGAGCGAGACGAGCTCCTCAATCTGCCGGCCCAGAGGACCGGATCTGAGCGGACGGGACGGGACGGGACAGGACTGGATGCTACCGGGACCCGGCACAGTGCAGGTGTGAGGCTTTGTGTCAGTGCGTGTGTGTGTGTGTGTAGATTCATGCTGCACGACAGAGAGCGAGAGAGAGCAGCATGTGCATCCTCCCAGAGTGGGAGCGCTTGTTTCCTCCGCAGGACGCGCTTGCAGGGCAACGCATCCAGAGGGTTCAGTGCCGGAGCTCTGCCCTAGTTTACACTTGAACGCTCCGATCCTTTTCCGTCCGCCTCTGAGATTTATGCATGGAGTCGCTAACTCATCAGCGTGAGAGAGATAAGACCTCTCGTTCATCACCGGACTCTTCTTTTCCCGATGTGAATCAGGGCAGCGTTGAGTGGAGCAGCAGTTCATCTGGGGAAACAAGTTGTTGGTGTTTTGGAGGGGAGAGGGGGGCGGGGGACAGGTGCTGTGTCTCTGGTAGCCGTGTAAGTGATCTTGTCTCCACACCGTAGTCTCCAGCAGCAGGGGAATGAATACCTTAGGACTGTGTTCCAAAGGGGTCAGAATTCACTCCGGGAAACAAACCGCAACAGCTTTCACAGGATCTCTGGTCCGTGTTGAATTAGTTCTTTATCTCCTTGCTTCACACAACGTGGTGAAATATGGAACGTTCATTGTCTCGGCTTGGCTTTTGTATTTGCTCAGCCCAAAATAATACTGCTGCTGAATGCGAATGTGTGGGTTTAAAATCACAGAAAAAAAAAAAACCATCTAGGAATGATCACTTCTTGGGTAGGAACGGTCTGAGGAATTGAGGAGGTATCCGGCAGACGGCGATCATTGAGGAGACGCCATTTCAACAGTTGCAGCCACTCCTGTAGAAACCCGGCGGCTCCCGCTGAATCTACTCACTATCACTGTTTTGTCAATATTGTCATGGGTCAAAAGGCTGTGTTATCACTAAGCGGTTAAGAGCAACATGCTAAGGGGAGAGGGGGGTGGGCACGCTGACCTAGAGGCTGAAATATTTATTAAACAGCTGTACGTCTCGTGCCGTCTGCAGCGAAAAGGCTAGGTGGATTGATGATAGAATGCAAGGATGGAGTGATGGAAGGAAAGCAAAGAAGAGATTCAGAGATGTGTTCTTAAAGTGTTCATTATTTATCACAACCTACTCCGCCATGGAGTCTCTAACCCCCACATCAACTGGCCTCCTTTCTCACTGAGATGAGTCAGTGGACTAAAGGAGGAGGCTCCTGCTTAGTCTACCTGTCCGGCCCCCCGGCTCTCTCACACACACACACACACACACACACACACACACACACACACAGATGTTACTCACTAAGCAGTAAATACACTCAGAAATTAATTTACGGTATTTTGCTGCATCAACCCAAACATACAATGTTTGCACTCGTCATTTGTGGTGAAGCAAACACAAACACACCCAAACACACACACACACTCACCACACCCTTAACCATTTTATTTTGCTCACGTTTCCCCTAATTTTTTTTGCTCCCTCTATTTTTCACACTCTCTTTGTGGCACATAATCACCACAAACACACACACACACACACACACAATGAGTGGGAGTGACGACCTTGAGACCTGTTGACGTGGTTCTGCAGCGGCTGTGCCGGGAATACATAAGAGGCCATGTGGGACTGCCGGCGAAAATGTTGGCGCTTGACATTCGGTTTGTAATAATGACTGGAAACTGTGCAGAGGGGAGGTCGGATGGGTGGGTGGAGGGCGGGGGGGCGTGAAGGGAGACACCGGCATGAATATGTATTGTATGCTAATGCAGCACGCTGAGGCTGTTGACTCAAGCTGTTGAAGAGAGCAGAGGACATGTTTCCCTTGATCGCCACTCTCGGGAGGAAATGCTATCGACAGAGGCTTTGTCGGCGGCGCGGCGCCAGGTGGCACATAGCAGCGGCAGGGGCCAAGGTTACGCACCGTAGGACGGTCCCTCCGGGGCCCGCGGGCGCTGCCCTTTACCGCAGCCCTGTCCTTCTCGTGGTTAGACACAGCGAGGTGAAACAAATGACAGCGCGTCACACCTACTTCTACCTGCCTCACTTGCAGTCTTCCTTTTAACTTACCCCAAAAATTCCTCAATGGGAAAACAACAGCAGAAACCGTGCAAAAAAAAGTTGTAATGCTCAACTGAGGTGGAAAAGTTTGCGTACTAAAAAAGATGTTATTAAAAATACAATGGAAAGAGATAAACATCTTGACATTATCATACCTGCGTCTACATGTGTCTACTGTAGACATGGCATTCATGTAATTCCGCCATACGCCGTTACAAGGCTTCACTCCACCAGAGACTCACAAACATGCAGAATTGGGGAGTACAGAAATATGATGTTGCTGCTTTGAGGAGGGAAGGCGGCAGCAATTCATTGCCCCAATATTTATGTCCGTGGCATCGTTCCGCGATTATCTTGCAGCGGGAATTTGTATACATGTGTAAATATATTTGCACGTACACACTCTCATTCACACTTTATTTTGCATGATTTTCAGCTTTAAGCTTCGAGGCGCCGCTCGTGTCACAGTTCCCCCTACACAGGGATCCTATGGAAGACAATAAGCAGCACCCATGTGTTCCCACTGCTGAGTCCTTGTTTGTCTGTATGTATGAGTCCTGCTACCAAGGCAGCAGCCGGAGAGCAGCGTGTAAATCTCAGTGCTGCGTCTCCTCTCCAGTGATAGAAATTTAAAAAAAGCACAGAGGGGCTCTTTCACGACAGCTCTTGTTCACTCCAGTGTCTGATCGGAGCAAATAAGGAGGAGCACGTTTGTCTGTGTCTGTACGTGCATCTTGTGTGTGTGTGTGTGTGTGTGTGCACTGTTTGTCAGCGCACACAGTGTGCACCTGTGATTCCCAGTGTCTCTGCGGCTGAGCTGCAGCGGCGGAGGGGAAATGTAATCATACCCTGCTGGCCACGGAGCACGGCCTCCGCTGCCCCATCCGTCTCAGCGGGGGCAGCGGAGGGGGAGGGGGCGAGATGCCACCGAGATCTCCCAATTTTGTTTCCACTCTGTGCTCTGATCTCCTGCTCTAATCGGCTTTTGGATCGCCGGGACGCCCGGTGGCCTTTCGCATCAGTTTTGCTCCAGTCGTGAATAATTGATGGCGGAATTAACTGCGGATGCTAAAAGCAGAGATTTCGGGAGCACAGCCAGAATCCAACTCCAATTCAAAGCCTGAATACCAACGTCTCAGCACCATAGATGTGATCATCACCACCGTTTCTCCTCGGCTGCGTTTCCACCGCCGTAGTGTCACGGTTCGGTCCTGTCATTCGTCTTATTGTGTAGTTTCAGGTGTCCTGCCCTGTCCTGTTTCCCCTCGTCAGTGTCTGATTGTCCCCACCTGTTTCCAATCACCTGCACCTCCTGTATTTAAGCCCCTGTGTTTGTTAGTCCTTTGTCGGTCCTTGTCGAATGTCACCGAATGGCATCCTGTGTGTCCCTGTCCCGAATAAAGCCTGTTTGCAGCGAAATCCTGCACGTGTGTCGTCTGTCGGCGTCCGAGCTGCTCACGCACGTGACACGTAGATCTTAATTCACGGGGTTTCAGTTCATCAGTCGGACGGATTGTCCATTTCATTGGCGCCGCTCTCGCTGAGGTGTGCGCTGAGATGGCTCCCATTAGTACGCCGAAACAAACAAACACGCCCCACTCTCCTGGATTTGGGCGAACAATCAATGAAAGCACTCGGAAAACTGCTGTGCAAGTGGCCCGTCGATTGTCACGAGTGGCGACTGCTGGATGACGCCAACCCAGACCGCAGAAAGCTGATTCTTTTCTATTCATTGAAACAAAACTACTAACATCAAGGAAGAGCTGAGGCCCATTTTAGGCCACGCTGAGCGACGTGACATTCGGGAAACGGTGGAAAACAAATTCACTCATGGCCAGTTGAACATTTTACCCAGGGAGTCTTTTTCCACATGTTGTTCCTAGTCATCGTGACTTAGTAGAAGTGCGTCCGTGCCAGATCGCTTCTTCATTTCCCCCCTGATTCGCTTCACTGCGGCTCTACCTTAATCTCCACTCTGCTGTGCTTGTCAGCCGCTCGCCGTCGCCTGCGTTTGGCCCGGTCACGACTTCAGCCGCCCACCCCCACCCTCCCCGCCACCCTCCCCCCTCTTGTCTCTCCCTCCGGGTGTAGCCGCTATTGTTGTGCCTAATAAGGTTTATGGCATTACAGGCCTCTGAAATTGGATTTTCTCACTCCACCATAGCAGTGGGATTACGGGTTTAAGGCCGGGGGGCATCGGCGCCACAACTGACCGGTGTCTGAACCGCTTTCTTTCTTTCTGAACCTTTAAGGTGGGCAAACCAAAAAAATGATGTTCCAATAGCTCTGCAGAAAGCTGGGCAGATGCCTTGTGTCCGTGTTTTGCAGCCGGCAATTCAACTGATTTTGAAGTTTTTTGAGTTTTTTCTCATGCTCTTTGGTCTGTCCCTGCAACTTGTGACTGTGTTTGATCTAATTCTAGCCTAACGAAGCTTTTGATCTCCCCCGTCTGACACCAAGACCCAGATTTCTACATCCTCGAGTTGCTCAATTGGCTCTAATCCTTCAAACCAGGCTGCTGGGGAATTGATTCCCAGCGATACAGAGATTTGGACAGTCAACCCCGAGCTTATGTTTAATGAACTGTGGGATGCCTTTAAGCTAATGCCCCCCCCCCCCAACACCTCCTCCTCTCAGTGGTGGAGTAAGAAAAAGTGAGAAATAAGGTGGGTGAGAGAGGGTCGGTGTGGTGAATGCAACATTGAGATGTTGGCAGCAGGGTGGTATTAATTAGGACCGGTCCACAGCGCCAGCTAGTGAACTCTTAATTGGGGACGAGACAGTGCAGGGGATGAGGGGTCGATAGAGGCAGAGCCGTGGTTCCAACACGCTGAAATCAATCAGCCCCCCCACACCCCTGCCCGACAGGCACAAGGCGGCCAATCAGAGGAAAACACGTCCTCGGACTCTGCTCACTTACTCTCTCCGTCAGACTTCATCACGATCGACAGACGGATGGCTCACTCCGCCTAATGCCAGTCAGAGCGGGATGGAGTTGCCTGATTGCTTGTCTTTGATCTCGTCGCTAGAACTTGGAAATGCCATCACAGTTTTGGCGTAACCACTGTGCAGAACAGGAGATCATTGGAACTAATAACAACACGATTGATTATCACAGGGCCGCCTCATAGAAAGGAATATCAAATGAGTCCTTGGCATATTTTTGTTCCACCCGCTAAAAATAGTCACTTTCTCCTCTTCTCCTTCTTCCTCGCCTGGCTAATAGCCATCTTTCTGCCCTGTCACTTTTTGATGTATCAGCCTCTTATTCACATCAAGGACGAGGCCAGGTGTCTCGGTTGCCACGCTTGTCACACTGCCTTGTCACCCGCAGCCTGTTCCAATTCACTCCCTTCTTCCTCCCCCTCTGCTTATTTATATTAAATCTGTCTCTCCTTTTATTTTAGCGAGAGACAAGGAATATAAATCACATTTGCCAGTTTGCTGCCTGCGGCGTCTGCCGAATGCTGCGAGTTGGTTTGGATGTTAACCGCGGCCCAACAAAACCCATCGAAGTGAAACAACGTCTCTGCTGGTTTGCACCGTTGTCTCACACCCCAAAAGCCCTCTCTTCCTCGTCGTGGCCTTTGGCTTCGGATGCGTTAAGCTTTCTACGAATGTGCTCGGAGGCTTTCATGTTGCTTCAGATGGACAGGCCCAGGTGTGATACGCCTGCGATACACTGGTCCTCCAGTGTATTCTTCGCGCCCCGCCAAGGGGCCCGTTTGTTTTTCACCACATTGTTGGGTTCAAAAGCGCTTCGCCAAAGACGACGCATCGGAGGCGCCGTCGGTAGCGAGAGATTAAGGCCAAGATGTAACGGAGCTTGAGTTGTGGAGATGTCGAAGCTGGTTTGGCTGGCCTCAGATGTTTACACGCGACACCTGTCCGATCCCAGCGTGGATCAGACCGCTGCGCTCCTGTCAGCGCGGCGTCGCAGGCAGACACACAACAAGGCCTTGGAGCTTGACAACATCACAAACAGAGGTTTGCCGGAGACGTGTAGGCGATGCGATGGAGCAGTGCTCAGGTAGCATCCTAAGCAGAAACTAATTATGTGCTGAAGTGTTCTGCAGGGTGGGAAGTAATTATGTTGAAAATGTAAAATGTTTGACACTATTTCTGGCACAGGTCTAATTAAACCACCTCTTGAACTATTTCCGGCTCCCTCAGGCATCACAGCATCACTCAGAAATGGACATAAAACGTGTGTGGCGAGCACTTGGGCCGACGGGACCGGTGCGGTTGTTTGTCTCCACGTCCTGTGTGTGTGTGTGCGTGTGTGTGTGTGTGTGTGTGTGTGCGTGTGCGTGTGTGTGTGAGGGAGGAGCAAATGACTTATGGTGCATCATGGGGAAGACGGAGATGACGAGGGCCAGAATCTCTAGAATAGAAGAAACAGGGAACGGTTTTTAAGAAACAAGCGAGAATGGCATTGACACAAGATATTCAGTTTGAGCTTCTTAGCGGAACTTGCATATTATTTTCCAAGAATTCATCCCCTCTGCATCTTATGTTTGCTTACAGAACTTGGCAGTCTGTGTGAGAGGAGAACATCGGGGACAGCTTGTGTAGTTAAGAAGGTAAGGCTGTTGTGCACTGGGAATGTGAAGTATGCTTCCCTTATACACACACACGCACACATACAGTGGATTTGCTAGCATGGATGCAGATTTTTGTTTTGATTGCTACATCCACTGTCGGATTCTATATTTGTTTTCTTCTGCATGTGAGAACAGGGCCCAACAGTGCATGGCTCCCTCTCTGCAGGGCCTCCACTGTCTCGCTTTCCACCTATCCGGCTATCACCAACATGAATCACATTCTAGTTATTGTTCCTGTTGCCATGGATTCTAAGAACAAGCCACAGTCAATGGTAATGCTTTATTTAATATTTGGTCGGTCTCAACATCACCCCGTTTGATCCACGTGCCAGTGATTAGAATTTCATTCATCCTGAATAAGAGGTTGTTGCTGATCATAGGGAGCCGCGAGTGTTGCGTTTGTGCGGAGGCCAGAGCAGATGCCCCCTCAGTGGCCCTCAGTCCAAATGGTAATCATGAAGAAGAACAGGAGAGTGGAATTAAAGATGCAGAGTGAGGGTGTTTATTGACAGAGGACCAGTAGCAGGCTTGTGTTGCTGCCGTGATCAGAGTCCACCCACGTGAACAGCTGGATAGCAGCAGATGAAGCAGCGCTCAGCACATGTGGGCACATTATGTATACAGCTGTTCACAGCTGACTCATTATCACTGGTAAAAACATCAGCATGCGTGATGGTAATCAGCTTTCGAGCGTTCGAGGGAGCTGAACTTTGTGAAACGAGCTGGAGCAGACCGTTGAAGGATCTGCCTTTATTAAGCTATTCTGTTTGAGCAGTGAGGTCTGATCTCCACTTCAAAACCGGCGTTCACCTCTCTCTTTCTTCCTCCTCGCCCTACGAGGGTGCAGGATAACTCTCAGAGAGAAACTCTTCAAAGGAGCAGTTCGTCTGACTCGTGAAGGCCTCATCAGTTCCATTTTCGTCTCTTCAACCACGGCCCCTCCTTGCACAGAGCTCTGGTTGTTTACGACCAGCGTGGTGATTTTGCTCTCCCACTCTTTGCAGCTGGTTGCGTAAGGTGCTTTTGATATCTTGTGAGTGACAGAGGGATAGTAGCCCCCCCCAAAACCCCTCCACCCCGACGCCACCCAACTCTTTGCAAGATTGGCCTGTTGTTTGGGGCAGCTTCTCGTCAGACTGATTCCTCACATCCCCTCTGGGTTATGTGATGCACGTTGCAGTGCTCTGGGAGTGTGTTCCTGACCCTCATTTTCCACATCAGCAAGGCGGCTGACTGCGAGCTTGCCTCCAATGCCCCCGCCCGCTTTCTGCACACTGATTAAAAGTCAAATATTAAAGTGCTCTGTTGTGAGCTCGTCCTAATTGATTCTCTCCGCCGGGTGCACACAGAATGGGCTGACAGCAGGCGATACCGGGCTTTGTCAACATCGGGCATGCTGCCTGACGGTCAGGACGGCACCCCAATACAGCTCCATGTGAGCGTGCCAGCCTGCGGCGCCACACACACACACAAGGGCCACTTGGCACCCTGGCCAAGTTACTGTATAGTAACAACACAGAGGCAGCTCAGTCTTTTGCCTTCGCCTGAGAAGTTGGCTCTCTATTTGTAACGATGCGGCTGTAAATAAAGTGTGTGCGCGCGCGTGTGTGTACGTGTGTGTCTGTAGACTTGAGAAAAAAGATCTCCCTGTCCACTTGCATAACCACTCAGCCAATTTGAGCTATCTGGGGCGACGGTGCTGAAAGGAGGTTTCATCTGAATTCCACAAAAGGCCTTCTCCTCCTCCTCCTCCTCCTCCTTCCTCCTCCTCCTCCTCCTCCACAGCTCTCCTTCCGTCCACATAAAAGCTTTAGTAGTTTTAAATCACAGCCCTGTTTAACAACGAACACAGGAGGGCCCCGAGCATGTCATGGCCGACCGACCTGTGAGGAAATCTGGTTGAGATGTGTAGGAGACAGCCCTATATCGTTTGCCTGTAGTGTTGATACCCCCTGACTACAACCTAGAGATAATTAATTGAATCTCTGCAGCAGTAAAAGAGTGACCCCCATCTCCTCCATAGGGCGAGAGTTTGTAATTCTTTCCCTGTCCGGTCTGCTTACACTATCAATTTACAGGCGATTTTATGCGCTTCTCCAATTGGCTGTACTGCACATTTATTTTTTATGCTTCCCCACTTCACAGATAGGAGAGTGCAACAGCGATCGTGCCGCTATACAACGCACGTTAAGTGCGGACATTCATCCATGACGCTTTCTCTCATGAATCTTATTGACCTTTCTCGCTCTGTGAAATCCACGGTAAAAGGTTATTAATCGCCCCCACCCCCACACCCACCCGGTTGAAAAGCCGGCCATATATCCTGTCCTGTCCGCTGATGGGGAGGTGTGATAGGGGAGGTTTGAAGGTGTGTGTGGGGGGGTCTGGCTATCGAGGGCAGTGAGCAGTGAGTCCGCCGGTGCGGTAAGTACTCTATTAGTGAAATGGGCCCGCGCTCTGCGCTGACACCGCACTAATTACAACACAAGGGTGATGAACTCGATCAAAGGGCTGCTAATTCATGTTTAATAAAAGAGAGCGGCGGAAAGCCAAGGGAGGAGGTGGGAAGTGGGGACGTGGGTGGGGGGGGGGGGTTCCTCGGGCTGTGTTCGATGAGGTCAAACCGCAGTGTGTGCCATTTCCGCCTGTGCAAATCCAGCGCATTTCGCCTCTTGTATTTGGACATTTGGACCCGACCAATCGGCAGCACAGTTGTGAAATTGTTTCCGCGCTGCTTTGATAAAGTAGTAAAGGGCACTGAAAAGTGAGCTCAGTGTTTTCTTCCCTGGGCACTGAGGAGGGTTTCATTTGTTCCTCCATGCGGTTACTCTCCATCTGTAGATCCCAGAGGGGGTCCAGAGGCTGAGTGGGGGCGTCATGGTCAACTCCATAGGGGGCAGGGGGGCCTCGACAGTTGGCCCCCCTGTCAGACGGTGGCCTAATAGCAGGTCTAATAGGAGCGAGTCCAGTCTCAGAGACGACTACTGTGACCTCGACGTGAAGCTGTGGAGGCAGATTAAGAGGACGAGGGACAGAAAGGCGGAGTACCCTCCTCTCATTTCTCTCTTTCTCTGACTCTCTAAACTTTGCATACCTCTGTTGTCCCGTTAAGTGGCCGCACAGAGGACTCAAGCATGAAGGCTTTCTCTCTCCCCTGTGGGTGTGGATGTTGGATTCAAGCTAGTCCTCTCAGCCATTCTCTTTGCTGAGGGAATTGCTGAAGTGGGTGTTATTCCTGTGTAGACGCTGATGAAGTATTCTGTTTGTGGAGATTACAGAAACTTTTCTTAACAACAGGGAAGCTAGAACAGAGCAGGTTTTAAAAAGTAAATTTCATGTTCCAATTATGTTCCTGGAAGTTTTCTGCCAGAAGTATTTTTACTGCGGCGACCGTTTGAGCAAACAGACTCCATCACCACTGGAATGTTATGTTGCTCCAAGGTGAGGACGTTTGTTACCGAAACGTTTGCCCCTGACTCATTTGTCACATCTTACTACTTCAACCTACAGTCCTGCTGATGACTTTACCTTTTCGACACGAGTGCAGGGCCTACAAGGCGTACATGCACAGCCGATGAGCATCATCTGCAGTAAGCGCCACCACCGCCTGATCAATCTGAGCTCTCATTAAAAGGCTGCCAAGCCCTTTGCAACCCAATACAATATCAATACTGTAGCACCACAGAGAGACCTCCATGGCTGTTAGGCAGGCCGCTGGCAGCTTAGCTGTCATTACTGCACAGGCAGCTTGCCAGAGACCCCCTTGTGAGTAGCTGGCATGCAGGGACCATGCATGGACCACTTAGGTCCCCCCCCGTGGCCCCAAACACAGGTCCATGGAGACAGATGGGCCTTTTGGGCATCTGTCCAGAGGACGAGGCAGAAAGAGATGGATGCCGAACTGCAGAGGAGAAGGCATACAGAGGCACGATGTGTGTGTGTGTGTGTGTGTGTGTGTGTGTGTGTGTGTGTGTGTGTGTGTGTGTGTGTGTGTGTGTGTGTGTGTGTGTGTGTGTGTGTGTGTGTGTGTGTGTGTGTGTGTGCGTGCGTGTGTGTGTTTTGACTGTGTACAGTTACACTTCTCTGTGGTTTCACCTGGAGCTTGTTTGTTTGTTTGACTATTTTTCTTTGTTGGTCCATGACTGTGGGGGAATACAAAGACCATTACACATGTTGCAACTGAACCCAACACACACACACACACACACACACACACACACACTGTGCACTGTGTACGTGTTGTGACATATTCAAAAACATCTTCTCTTGGTTTTGGCACATATCCCAAGATTCCTGCTGGGAAAACCACAGGCATTGAATAGCACTCCGTGCTGATTTCTGAGTGGAGCAAATAGGGGTAATATAAGTGGCCATACATAGAAAGCCTCTGTAATCCAGATCATTGTGCGGAGGTCTCCCCTCTGTACTCCAGTTTTAACCCCCTGTGTGGTTCCGATGGGGGAGGGAGGGATCAGTGTGTGCGTCTCTAAACCCGCAGTAATCCGCCGACAAAAGGTCCCGGAGAAAGCCGGCCGGCGAGGGGCGGAGGGGTTAGGACGGAGAATGGGCGGAGAGAAGAAATAAAGAAGCAGTTGAGGTCTCTGGAACCCCCAAGGGAATGCTTAACACCGGAGAAGATGCCCCCCTCCCCGTCCCCCCAACCCCTTCCCCACCGGGCACAACATCCCTCTTCTGCGCGGGGGCCCTTTTCAGCAGTCAAGAGCTTTTGTTCATCAGCTGAGTGAAAGAATCCCGAGTCCATAGAAGTGATCACTTTGTCAGCAGCTCAGCTGTGACTCCCAGAGAGCGCATTGAATCAGCTGGACGATTATTTATTCAGCGGGTTTGGCGACTGTTGTTTACTGAAAGATGAAACCGATATGGTCTGTAATCACCATTGAGTCGCCCTCCCTACCGCAGGTGCTAATTGGATGGCGGGAAAGGAACGGCGGCGTGATTAAAACTCAACAAGTGGCAGCTTAAACTCGACGAATCCCCAGCAACGGCGTCAAGTTTGGACGAGCTTAATCGCATCACCCCGGAGCAGAAGAACATCGCGATCAAGTATTTTCCAGCATTTCTCAGCGGATCACATTCGCCGTCGGTGCTCCGGCTACGATCAGTCACGCAGAACACCCTCGGCTGCACCGGGGTCTCAGTGAGTTAGGTCTGCGTGGACCAGTTAGCGCTGACCGCTTTGTCTGTAGTCCTTTTAGCCGAGATGGTGACACACCATAGGGGGGCTTTGCCTCTGGTCAATAAGTGCCAATAAGGAACAGCCATCACTCAGCAGGCCGCCCTGTCCACCAGCTCGCCCGCTTGTTTCAGCTGTCACTCTCTGTCTCAAAGGAGCTGGCAATTGTACCTCTCGCTCTCTCAGACGCGGAATTAATGAATTTCCCATACAAACCTCAATAGGACAGGAAAGGCGAGGACACTCGGCGACTGCAAAACAGGCGCATTTCCCTCTGACATCAGAATAAATCCAACTGAAGGGAGTGCGGGGGGGTCTATGTATCTGCAAAACAACATTGACAGTTGCTCATTCTCTTAAACTCCTGGAGGTGGAGCTGTGGGGGGGGGGGGGGGGGGGGGGGGAAACCCAAGTCAGGGACAATCGGGGCTCTGTTTGGGTTTTTCTTCAACACCTCCGTGTTCTCTCTTGGCTCTGATGGAGCGTACCGCGAGCGGTGCAAGGGAGGAGGGGGAAATGCCATGACCCTGCCGTGGACCCTGATTGAAGCTTCCAGCGCCTAAAAAAACGGACCACCACGGACCACCACGCTAGCCCTGCATGCCACTCTGTTGCCGCGGGCGACAGCGAAATGGACGTGTGCAGATGAAAGGAACAAACCGCCGTCTTGAGAGACCAAATTCAGCCACCAAAACAATCTCCCGCGCAGCTTCCTCTGACGTTATTTATGGCGTGGCTGAATTCCAAGCTCATTATTGAAGAACAACTTCAATGCTTTGAGTTTGTTAAACCTGGAGGAGACAAACAGGCAAACAGGAGTTCTGTGACGGCCCGCTGGGGCTATTGGGGCCCAAACAACTTGGGAACAATGCAATGTTCATTTCCCCCAGATTCTGAGATAATTAGCCCAGCTGCTGTGCTCTGCCTTTATGTCCCCTTGTTGGAGAGAGATGTTATGTAGGGGGGGGGTGTGTTTGTGTGCCCGTCTTGTCACTCTGCCTTGTTGTCTGTGTATGTGTGTGTGTGTGTGCGTGTGTGTGTGTGTGTGTGTGTGTGTGCGCATTTATAGTCAACAGAACAGACCCGGGGAATCTGTCAGAGCTCTTTGTTGTCAAACGAGAACACATCATGACTGGGCCTTTTGTCTGCACTGACAGCATCCTCCGATCGCTTTCTATTCCTACCGCTCTGTTTATGTCGCTCTCCCTCCTTCTACTCACCCTCTCATTTTTTCCACCAAACTATTCAGCCGGCATCCCATTACTCGCCGCACCGTTTGAAAGATAATGGGCCCTGTGGATTATAGAGTTGCAGTGGAGATGAGCCAAGCTGATTTTCTTTGTCTCTGGGCGTAGATCAAGCAAACTGCACGAGGCGTCTTTCAAAGGGAATCACGACCGGAAGGTGACTTTTGAGGGCAGTTTTCTGACTGTGCACCGCTGCATTTATATCACATTATATGCTTCCATCGTAAAAATATTATTTGCACCACAAATCTAAAAATCTGACATTAAAAAAGTAAATTACACGGCCAGATGGATGTGGACCCACACAGATTGCAATTGGGAAAACTTCCCACATCATTTTGGTCTAAGGGATCAGGGATGTGCGTGCCAGTCAAGCCCTTTCAAGACAGACTGGGAAAACCTCAGCATTTACATTTCACTTGCTTGGAGTTTAAGGGCTTTGGCAAAATTACCATTTAAAAAAAGGCCCTTTATCAGAAATATCTGTGTACTTAGGCCGTTTGTGTAGATATAGATAGTAGGTGTGTGCCCAAATGGAAAGTGTGTGTGTGGGGGGGGGGGGGGGGGGGAGGCTTCCAGCCGGAACACATCACGGCTTGCTGCAGGATTAATGATGTGTTGAGTACCAAAAGGACTCTCATTCATATTTCACTGTCTGGCATCACATTCCACGTGGAATTCAAGATTAGGGGAGACCATAATGTATAAACAAGTAAAGGGAACGCGGCAAAATGAGGCAAACAGAAACAGTGGAAAGAAATATTTCCCTCTGGAGTCCCTTCATTGCAGCACAAATCTTCCTTTCTCACTTTTAGAGGCCAACACTGCTCGTTGTGTCTGCATATTCAAACATAAAATTGCTGTGCAGTTTCCCACTGGCATCTTCAATGTCTGCAGAGTGCTCAGCTCATCAGAAACCGAGGGAAATCTAAATTAAATCTTCCCCGTGAATGGGATTAGCCTCATCATTATGTCTTGTCATTGTCAAATGTTACAGTTAGTTATTAGAAAGTAAAGCGACATTTGCCAATGGAATGTGCAGGCACTGTTTTAAAACAAACAGCTGCTGCAGAGTGATTGAATAGGGTTCAAGGGGACTGGGGATTTTAGAATGCAGCCGTTCTTTTACATATTATGAAACGATATTTAAAAATGATCCAATGTTAGTTGAGAGGTCATTGGTAGGACATGTGAGATGCAGTTGTTATGAGGAGACCGCCTTTGGTTGCTGGTTCAAACCACTCAACAAAAAAAAAAGACATTCTTACAGCACAGCGAAGGCTAAGTGCTAGATAAGCTTGCTGTGACTTTACATTTTAGGTTTAAAGGCTCAGGAAGATTTTATTTTTAATGCATTACAAAACTGCTACCACCAGTTTACATTTACCATAATGGAAGTCTTTCCCCAAGTTTAGCCACGTTAATGTTACCAAAGCAAGGCGCGTGGAGATGAACGAGCTCCCCGAGGCTTCAGGAACTCAGCAGCAACTTTCATTCCCATTGCTTCGTTTCCACCCGCAGCAGGCAGCTGCTTTTGAGTGCTGTACACTAAACAACTTAGAGACACAGTTGGCCACTGGCCGGTCAAAACGCAGGAGCATTTAGCAGCTAAAGAGCCATATATTTCCCTCGGGAGTCGCAAGAGACCGAAAACGGCTAAGAGGATGGATCAAGTGGACGAAAACACGACTCCAAATGAACGGTCCTGTTGCTTTGCGTCTACTGGATGTTTAAATAAGCCACCGCCGACTGTAAAGCTTATTATATGTCAATGTTGTGTTCCCAGGTGGGGACGGTTTGCAACAGATCAGTTATGGCATGATCGACCATACCTCGAGCTATAGAGTCAATTGGGAATAAGATGGTTACACAGGTCAAAGCAAAAGAGACCAGACTGTTAGTACTTTTTACATCCAGATTCTGTTGGTGGGGCAAAGATTTGCAAGCAGAGGATGACAGATGAAGGATGGCAACAAACCATGGCTTCTTATTATCATGAAAAAAGCATTCCATACAGTATTAAGTGGTTGCAAATCCCTCCTTCCACCGACACATAGTCACAGGCATGCACACACACACACACACACACACACACAAACTTCTCTGAGAGAAAGTTACTCTCACATAGATGCATGCCGTTGCAAAATTTGCATCTGAATACCAACTTTTGTTGGTAAATTCAAGGGTCCTTGGAGATTTTGCACATTCTGTCCAGAGCTCGGCAGGCCAATGGGGACAAAGTCACACATTAGCAAAGCCCTGCCAGCCTCAATTATGACCGAAGGGATTGGCTCGATTGGTGCTGCCGCGGGCCACATTCACAGCGGTACGTGTCTATTTCCACTTCCCCGGCCACCTCTTTTATGATTCGCGGCGCTAGAACACGTTGGGAAGCAAATTTCCCACGTTGAGAAACGAAAGATTCTGAGGTTCTCTGTTTTTTTGTCCTCCATTTCAAATTGAAGCCTTGCACCGTCAATCAAGTTTTCATTATCGGGAAAAATCCATCCGCAATGATGGTGCTTTGTTCTCTCCAAACGACATGCTTTGAGGATCTGTCCCTTTCCCTCCCTCTGCTTTTTCCTTCTTTCTCTCTCAGAATACTTGTGATAGAGGATCCAGTCTGGCTTCCAGCTTGTGGGCTTTCTCCTCCATATTTCAGATGCATAATGAGACACAGTTGATTAAATTGCCAGTGTACGCCATGGCTTGTCCTCCTTCAATATGTAATAAATGTAACCCCCCACCCCACCCGCCCTTTGGTTTTCTCATATTCTGTCTTTTGTGCCTTCTCGGGGAGCTGCAGATTGGATGAATCAAACTCTGCCTGTCCCAAAGCCCGAGGTGTTTTATTTATCGGAGGGGAAAAGAGCATTAACGCCCCTGCAAAGTCTTTGGGAGATTTATCAAGCGCTCTCCCATCATCCTCGCCGCCTCACTTCCACTGTGGAGTACAGATGTGTGTTGTCTGGCAGTGTAACACATCTCACAGTCGGATGTTTTCATCCCACCACTCTAGCGTCCGTCTTACCATCACGCCCGCGCTGCGACATGGCCGGCTCCGTTGCCGCTGCATTTATAATTCAGTCGTATCAATAAGAGATGGAGCGCATTAAGTTTTCATCAGATGATGCGGGGCTGCCGTCTCTTGGAGCCTCTTTACAAGCAAAAGACTGAGGAGCAAAACTTTTCCTTCTCCGTTCTGACTTCCAGGCATCACTTGGCATTAGAATAACCTGAGACGATCCGCGTTCCAACAACATGCTTTTAGAAGCTCATTCCCTGTGATCTCATATTCCGCCAGCTTACTCCCGAGCCCTTCCTCCCCGAGCCCCTGGCCTTTAATGAGTTTTGCTGAGAGTTATATTTACTCGTGTTGTCTGATGCTTCTGTCTAAATGGCAACAAAAAAAATCCCTCCTTCACTCTGCGTTATCGGGCTGAATCAGCACTGCCGTCTGGTAACTTACTTAGTGGAAAGAGCTGATGTGGGCAGGTCTCTGTCAGGCAAACGAGCTCCGACCCGTCCCAGTGTGCAGGAGCAGCGCGGCTGGCCTTGCATTATGCATGTGTACAAACTATCACGCTGGTCATGTTGATGGAGCCTGAGAAGGGAGTTGGCCAGATACTTCTGATTTCTCTAACGGCCGCCCACATCTGCTTCTTCCACACATCTTTTAAGTTGTAATTGCCTCTGTCTGTTTGGACGTTGCGGTTTGCTCCTCTTTCTTCGTTGCGTTTTCATGTGGCATCTGCCGCCCGCTGAGATAAACAATACGAGTAGATAAAAGCGAGAGGGAGAGAGCAATCTGCAAGGAAAGGACTGCATGTGTCACTTTGAGCCGATAAAAGACTGAAAATCCAATTAGTCCTCGGTATCAGGGGGAAGGAGGAGGCCCCACGGGAGTAATGTCAGAAAATATCCACCGTCGCATGTCAATAACACAGCGTTTCCATACACCGCTATTGATAGATCAGCGTGTAACATCGAGCTGGATTTATTCTTGTAAATCTGGGCTATATTTGGTGCTCTTCTCTCGCGGGTTTTTGCCCACATCAGCTTTTTGAAGAGATAAACAACTATCAAAGGGAATTATTGTACCTCCCACAGCCCAAACCAGTCCAGAAGAAGGGGAGATGTCAGAGGACTCGCTTTTACCCGAGCACACTAGTGTCTATTCTGCAGATGTCCTGTAATCCATTTTGGGGATGGGCTTTTCACTGCTGACAGAGCTGGTCAAATCTATGTTCAAGTTATTTTCTGTTTTGTACTGTTTTTTATTCCACGCCGGAAATGAAAGCGGGAAGCGGGGCGGAAGAGAGCCCCAGAATTTGAGCAGGGATGATACCAAACAGACACCGCCGCTCGGGTCGGAGCTCGTGTGATCCTTCGGGAGGATCCGCACGCCCTGGGAGGAGTGCGGAGTAGTATGTGCGCGAGTACCTGGCACGTATGTGCATGCATGCATGGTTTGGAGTTGGATAGAGGACATGTGTGGGTGTAAGGAAAGACCGCGATGAGTAGCACAATCAGCACAACAGCTGAACTGTTGTGCTGATTGTGCTTCTCTTCTGCAGTCATCGTTCCTCTTAAATGTTGAATGGATTCGACACTTCGCGCAGGCCTCGATTGAGCACAACGACGCGTACTTGTCCATCTAGACACGGTTCCATGTGTGTCTCCGTCGGTGTATTCCTGCTTATCCCCGTGTCCGACGTACCTAAGGAGGCGGTCCCTGCAGAGAGAAGTGTTGTTGTTGTGATGTTGTCGTAGCTTTCATCCTGTGGCTGTGTACTCCTTATGGACTCCGCTGCTCCGATGATGTGTCATGATTAAATAAGCTCAAAACTCAGCTCTTTGCTTTAGCAACATAATACTAAAACGTAAGCTAAATTAAATTATGTAATTTCTTTAAATTTTATTTTATTTAAAAGCTTATGTATCAATATACATGTCCCTATCTAATATTTAACAGGAATTGTTTCAAAATTGCACCATTTTCTAGGACATGTTTTTGCTTTGTCTGCTGAGATTTAACATGCTGTTCTAGAAAGGAAACAATGCTCTTGTTTGCACTGCTTTGTTTTGCTCTAAATCTCACATTCATCTGTTTGGCGAGTCAGATTGCTACAGCAGTTGCCATGGTAAACTCAGAGGGGACGTGCTGTTAATGAGGAAGAGTTATTATAGAACTAAGACGATTGTAGTGTAATTGTTGTAAACTGCATGTAGAGATTCATTATGAAAAAGCTCCATTTAACACGTACTTGACTAATTGTTATGTTAAACTCACACACGGTGAGCAGAAATAGCAATTTTCAACACATCTGGAGGCAGTTTTATTGTCCTTCGTGATATTACCATATTAATATCCCCTGCTTTCTTTTTCCACATACACTTCCAAATGTCTTCGTCTGAATAATTTAAAGTCTGCGCTTTCTGATCTTTAGACCTTAAGTCTCGGCCCTCTGTTCATTGACCCCTGTCTCCATGTTCCTCCTCTCCTTCACCTCTGCCCCCCACACACCCCTCATATCAACCCTCACCCCCTCAGAGGGAGGTGAGTCCTGATCTGGCCCAGGGCCCAGGCCCATTAGCCCCAGCCTGGCAGCCATGTGCTCATCACCAGAGATCATTACACCCAGCCAATGACACCGCTCTAATGCATCATTAATGATTGATTAACGAGCTGAGCTCAGCCCAAACTGGAGCGTTTGTACGGAAGAGCACCCTGTAATGGCTGTCCAAGGCTTGCAACTGCTGTTGTTCCCCGTGTTTTGTGTGCGGCCATGTGTGTCTGTGTGTGAGTGTGTGTCTTTGTGCCTGCGGTTTTACTCTCATCAGTCTCCCTCTGTGTCCCGTCTTTCAGGTCGAGTGAGGGTGGCGCAGACGTCTGTGTGTGAGACGAAGGACTGAGGAGGTGACTGCCGGGTGGCGTGATGGCAGGGCTCCCTCTTCTCCTCCTCCTCCTCCTTTTCGTCCTGGCGGGAGTCCTCCCCGCGGCCAACGGTTCTGGCTACCTGTCGGGTTATCGGCAAAAGTCGCGCCTGCAGAAGGACCGCCACTTCCGCAACATCCGGCCCAACATCATCCTCATCCTCACTGATGACCAGGACATAGAACTGGGTAAGATGTTCTCCTCCATTAATCCTTTTCCGTGTGTTTGTGCAGCTGTCTCCCCCCCCCCTCTCTCTCTCTCTCTGTTTGCTGTTTGTCTTTGTCCCATGGGTATGGGTACTCTCGCCATGTGTATCCAACAGCATCAGTGAGGGAAAGTCAGCCTAATGCTGCCTCTTGGCATCATAACAACCGGCCCACTCAAAGTCATGTGCTCCCTTTGCCAGCTCCTCCAATGCTGGCATGAAACGAGGGCGGCCCATGCCTTTCATTGTCTAGGTGCCAAACCCTGGCCATCTCCCTTCCCGCTTAAGTCCTTTAGCGGCGTATTGGACTGGAGGGGCTGCATAATGGCCTCGGTGACATCTTTTGTCCTACTGTGATCGCTAGTGAGAAGACTCATTGAAAAGCAGGAATTTATGGTCAAGCATCTGTTTTCCCAAACAATCACCATCAGCCTGAAAGGGTTTTAGTAGACAACAATCCAAATGGGTAACATTTCAATAAGATTTATTTCCTCATTTAAGTTCTTTTTTCTTTTTAAACCGTAATGGATTTAGTTCTATATCCATCGTGCCCTATATTTATATATTTTACCCCACTGTCTTCCCCAATTTCTCACTCTTTTTTCCCGTTCTCCAACCGTTTTATATCCCCCGCGTCCCTTTCATGTTCCTCCTTGCCCTTTGAATCTCCTCTCACCCTCCTTGCCCTCCGTACAACCCCTCCCACCCTCACTCTCCTCCCTCCCGCCTTCTATGTTTCTCGCACCGTTCTCTCCCAGGCTCCATGCAAGCCATGAACAAAACCCGGCAAATCATGGAGAAGGGCGGCACTCATTTCTCCAACGCTTTCTCCACCACGCCCATGTGCTGCCCGTCCCGCTCCTCCATCCTGACGGGGAAATATGTGCACAACCACCACACCTACACAAACAACGAGAACTGCTCCTCGCCCTCGTGGCAGGCGCACCACGAGCCGCACACCTTCGCCGTGCACCTCAACAACTCCGGCTACAGGACAGGTGAGCGCCGACCTTTGAAAGTCCACGTGGTACTTGCATAGATGCATTGAGCACAGAGACCGAAATGAACGCGCCGCTCGCCTTGTTCCCTAACTCAGCCTTCTTTGGAAAATATCTGAATGAGTACAACGGCTCCTACGTGCCCCCTGGCTGGAAGGAATGGGTAGCACTGGTGAAGAACTCTCGCTTCTACAACTACACCCTCTGCAGGAACGGAGTACGAGAGAAACACAGCGGCGTCTACGCAAAGGTATTTAACCAGAGATAGCATGCTAATCCCTCTATAAGTTATAAGTGCTTAGCGCGCTATCTCCAACGTTTAAGCAGCGAACATGTGTTAACCATAATTATTGAATAGTTACAAAGAGTCATTTTTTCAGACACATTATTTGGATTGTTTTTATATACTCGCTTTACAGTAGAGTTTGGGTATCTTGTTGGACACACACCGGGTCAGCAATGGGCACTGATCCAGAATAGCCGTGATCACTCTTTCACTCGCTCTGTCACTCACCGAGCGCCTGATGGACAACGTCTGCTCGCTCCGCAGGACTACCTGACAGACATCATTACCAACGACAGCACCAACTACTTCCGCATGTCCAAGAGGATGTATCCCCACCGGCCCGTCATGATGGTCCTGAGCCACGTGGCGCCGCACGGCCCAGAGGACTCCGCCCCGCAGTACAGCACCGCTTTCCTCAACGCATCGCAGCACATGTGAGGAAGAGATTAAGCTTCAAAAACATCCAATCCATCATCACGATCGGCTGGTTTTTGGATAGTCTTGTCCTTTAAACTGGACAGTCTTTGCCCATTTGTTGTGTACTGATTTGTTTAATCGCAGACAAACACAAGGGTATTTGCTCGCGTGTGAGTCGTCATCCACCCGCTCAGGCTCCCTTTTTGTTTGACCCAGAATGTCACAAATTCCATAATCTCACCTGGATCGGATCCTCCTGCGCCTGCAGTGCGCTCCTGGCAGCTGAGCCCTCCCGATGCACAGCCCGTGTTACGCTTCAGTATCTCTGGCTCATGGGTCGTTCACATCAGAGTAATCACTGCCAATTTGTACCATTTTGTCAGCAGTGATCAAAGTGATGCATGAATTTTGTATGTTTAATGCATAGGTAATTATTCCACAACTACACACACACACACACACACACACACAAACGTCCGCCCAGGTCTTCCTCACCCTCCATATTCCTGACTCGCTGTCTGGTGTTAATGGCAGGCCTGATATTGGCCCCAAGAGACGGCTCCCAGGGCAGTAATGAGACATTTCTCCCCCTCCTTCCAACTCCTTTCTCCTGCTTTGTCTAATCCCTCCAGCATCGTTAACCTGTGCCACGCAGGCTTTACACACAGAATATTCTGTGAATTAAGCCCCAGTGTCTTAGTGCAAACTTTTAATTGCTCTTTCTCCATAAATTTTCTCTCCCTTGGGTGATGTTTCTGCAGAGCGCTCCATCTCCCTCCACTCTTATCAACCAAATAATGCGAGCGGCTGTAAAAGTCCTGCACTCCAGCAGTGATAAACCCTCTCTTCACCCCGGCTCCTTGCAGACACATCTTCACACTATATTAGAGTTTCCACTGTGGACCTTCTTAAAAGTAAAATCAATGTAACTTTGAACATTAAATATATTTTCTATTCGGATTCCATTAGCTATTTAGCAGTGTTTCTTCTCAAATAATTAATGTTCCTTATGGCCCGGAGTGAATTATTGATCAGACTGTGCTCACCGTGTTCAGTCCTATCGATTACACTGCGTCGCATTATACATGGTTTATGTAACCTCCAGTTTAGCATTGCATAAACAGTTTTCTTGTTACTTTCGAAAGAGAAGAATATGAGACACCCGCAGAGGATATTGCTGTGAATGCACAATTTAACTCCACACACACTGGTACAGTTTCTTTAATCCAATTAACAGCTGCACAATATTAAAATCGGATGTGTAGACGTGCAAAAAAAGGAACCAAATGCAAATGTATTCAGATTTGTTCTCAAACCGCAAACCTTTTTTTCTCCTTCTCTGTGGTTTAGTCTGATGTTTTTCCACCTCTTTCAGAACCCCAAGCTACAACCATGCCCCCAACCTCGACAAACACTGGATCCTACGCTACACAGGAGCAATGAAGCCCGTCCACATGCAGTTCACCAACATGCTGCAGCGCCGCAGGATGCAGACCCTGCTCTCTGTGGACGACAGTGTGGAGAAGGTAGGCGGACGTGCAAACAAATGGAGATATGCCTAAACATGGACCCACACGCATACAGCACACACTCCATCTGACAGTCTCAATTGCTGTGAGATCTGCGGCGGTTATAATGTCTCCTCTGACACGCTCGGTAAATCGATCAAACCCCTTTGCTTGAAACTGGCACAGGAGACTTGAGCGATCACACGTGAGGTAAAACTTTTTTCCCACCGTGTGAGTGTTAAATGAACGATACTCTCCTCCGTAGCTGTACAACATGTTGGTGGAGACGGGGGAGCTCGACAACACCTACCTGATTTACACCTCAGACCACGGCTACCACATCGGGCAGTTTGGTCTGGTTAAAGGCAAATCGATGCCTTACGAGTTCGATATCCGCGTTCCCTTCTTTGTACGAGGACCTAATGTGGAGCAAGGTGCCGTGTGAGTGACACTGACTGCTACTTCTCTGTTATGAATACATATGATCGTATACCTTGTGATCGTTTTCCTAGCAGATGAAAATATCCCCTCATTCTTGCTTCACTGCAGTGATCCTCATATAGTGTTAAACGTCGACTTAGCACCAACTATGCTGGACATGGCCGGTGTTGATATCCCCGCAGAAATGGATGGCAAGTCTATCCTCAAGCTGCTGGACACAGACAGGCCAGTCAATAGGTGAACACTCACACACATTTATTTCAATGACATTTACAATGTTGCTGATTAAATGGCCACGTGCCAAAAAGACACTTTTTTTAACTTTGTAAAGTTGTACTGGAACTCTGTTGTGTATTTTTCTTTGACATAATGATGAACAATCCATAAATAAACAGGGAACACCACTTTCTTTTCAAGGCAACACAAAGATGACATTTGAAAGTGGAGAGCGTGTTTGTTCAGTGCAAACATCCCCAGAGTGGTGTGACAGGACTTTTCTTTTTTTCTGTTGAATCATTTCGCAGGTTCCAGTTGAACAGGAAGGGTAAAACATGGAGAGATTCTTTCCTAGTGGAGAGGGGGTATGTTTTATTGATTGACCTTTTTAAAGCACATGTTTTCTGTTGGCTGGTGACATCACCCCACTTGTCTTGGGAAAAAAAAAGACAGAAATGCACGTGTTTTCCTGTTCTTTTAGGAAGCCTCTGCACAAGAGAGGGGAGGAAATGGCACAGGAGGAGAACTTCCTGCCGAAATACCAGCGGGTGAAGGACCTGTGTCAGAAAGCAGAGTACCAGACCTCCTGCCAGCAGCCAGGACAGGTGCCTGACCTACGCATCAAAAATGATGCTCTGCTACAGTAAACGCGTAGACACCCAACGTAGTGAAACGTCTTCCTGCCTTGTTTCAGAAGTGGCAGTGTGTGGAGGACCCGACTGGCAAGCTGAGGCTGTACAAGTGCAAGGGCATGGCTGGTCTCTTAGCTCCTCGTATGCAGGCTCTGATGGCCAGCGGTGCCTCCCACGTCCAGCTGTCTCCCACTACGGACTCCGACATCTGCAACTGCGACGTTATGGGCTTCAAAACATCCTTCCTGAAGAGGAAGAGGCTGCTCACTAAGAAGAGTGAGTTCCTCTTGTCACTCACACGCACCATTGTTCTGGTGGTTATAAATAGAACTGTTTTTTTTTTTCTTCGAAAAAACAAGTTGAAATGTCCTTGCAGCTTTGCAGCCTTCAAAGCTTTGCCAAACAGGCTAAAATAACCATCTTTTGAAGTAGTCAAGAGATGGGGAGCATGTGTCAGTGCTGCCATCAAGTGGTGGACTAGAGTAAATAAATGAGTCTTTAATCATTTGGCCATCAAAGAAAATTACAGAAGATTGTAAATTATTTTAATTATACTGAAGTGCATGCAGCTTTGTGTCACATCAACACTGCTTTCTTTTCTATATGCGGGTCCTCACTTCTTCACATCGTCGGAGATCTTTTTCATCTGCATCAAAAACCTAATTACCCCTCCCCCCTCCTCCCCTCCATCTGCCTCAGATCCCTCCGCCTCGTCTTATTCAGACATGAAATCCAGTAAGGCTGCCTCTAGGAAGCGCTGGGCCCGCTCTGTGTCCTTTGAGCTGGACGGCGACCTGTACGCCGTAGACCTGGAGGAGGGCTACCGACCCCTGGGCTCCAGGAACAGCAGCTGGGCCACACGCGGGAGGAGAGCACAGGGCAACGAGGACGACAATGATGAGTTCAGTGGCATGGAAGTCACAGCCAAACCCCCCGCCGGCAGTAAACCCACGCCACCCGCTGCTCTTAAAGTCACCTACAGGTGCCAATGCGTACAGCCTTCTGCATTCATCCTTATGAAATCTTTTCGCCTGCAGATGCATGAGTCAAAGTGGTGCTCATCATTTTTGTTTGTTTTTTCCTGCAGGTGCTCCATTCTTATGAATGACACAGTGAAATGTGATGGGGGCCTGTACAAGTCTCTTCAAGCTTGGAAAGACCACAAACTGCACATTGAGCATGAGGTACTGCTGCGTGGTTAAATCTAAGCCTGTTAAACCCATTTCACAGGTTGTTAGTAGCTCACAGTAGTTAATGGGTGTGGCCTGGCTGTGTGTTCGTTGACACTGCGTTTAGATTGAAACCTTGCAGACCAAAATCAAGAACCTGCGTGATGTCAAAGGTCACCTGAAAAAGGTGCGGCCAGAGGAATGTCAGTGTAACACACCCAGGTGAGAATGCGTCCAGACAGCACCAGTCGCTTGCAGAGAGAACTAATTGCTTATGTGACAGGGTTTTTTTTGTCTTTGTAGTTATCTCCCCAAAAATAAAGAGATTTTCAGGCTTAATGCAGGGCGCAAGCACTCTGACAGGTAAAGATTTACATTGTTTGACATTTCTTTTTTAAAATTTCCTCTTGCAGTCTCACTGTTTTGTTTTCACCAGAATGCCGTCAAAGCAAAAGAGCCAGTGGCTGCAGAAAGAGCAGAAGCGCCGAAAGAAACTACGCAAATTCCTGAAAAGGCTCCAAAATAACGACACTTGCAGCATGCCGGGCCTCACTTGTTTCACCCATGACAACCACCACTGGCAAACGGCCCCCTTCTGGACAAGTAAGGAACAACAACTGTCGATATTGAACACATTCTGAGATTTGAAGAATGTCGTTGTGGGACTTTTTTAAAAGCAAGTTACGATAAAAGTATTTTTTGGACGGTACCGTAATAGCTTTTTTTTTTTTCCACCCCCGCCCTCACCCCCTCCTCTCCCTTTCCGCTTCCACTCCCTCCCTCAGTGGGTCCATTCTGTGCATGCACCAGTGCCAACAACAACACCTATTGGTGCCTGAGGACCATCAATGACACACACAACTTCCTGTTTTGTGAATTTGCTACCGGCTTCCTGGAGTATTTTGACCTCAACATTGACCCGTACCAGGTACGGCATGTGCACGCACACTACTCTATGGCAGATGCAGAAGTAACTTAACAATAAGATAATAACAATAACAACTACAAAATTCATTCCACGACCGGATTCATAGTACATTCCTGTGAGCACACCGGTACAGATTTCTTTTTCCAAAGCACTCGCTGACATTCTGTCCTCATTATTCCTGTAGCTGATAAATGCCGTCAGCACGCTCGACCGCACCGCTCTGAATGCAATGCATCAACAACTCATGGAGTTACGGGGCTGCAAGGGACATAAGCAATGCAACCCGGAGAAGGGTGAGTAGAAAGCCTCCAAGGCAAACAGGATTGTTTCTAGTGTCTCCGGCAATTTCAGAATGTTACCTCTACTCCCTTTCAGGAGGCAAGGAGCGAAACTACTTCAGCGAATACAGGTATTTTCTTCATCCTATTACAGCACAGTTGATTACGTTCACAAACACGGCAGATGGAATACATGTTACCGTTTTAGCTCTGCAAGGTTACACCCTCCCTAGTGAGCCTCCAGTCATGTTTCGTCTAACTGCGGCTCAGGGAGTCGAGAAAAGGAAATACAGTGACGTTGTGCTGAATTTGAACCTCTTCAACCTGGTTCCTTACTGTTGTCATCAAAGCCCTTTTTAGCATGCAGAATCCAAGAGGCCAATATGCCAGCCTGCTTCTCAGCTCCTGCGGTTCCCTGTTTGTAATGAAGCCTAATTGCCTGTCTCTGCTGTGCGTATGGGGGTGTATGTGTGTGTGTGCCTCCCTATGTGTGTGTGTGTGTGAACCTGTTTGTGTGTCTGTCTATGTGTGTGTGTATATATACATGTGCGTTTGTCCCCATGCACGTGCATTTGCCCTGCGCGTGTGTACGTGCTGTGCATGCTTCAGGCCAGTTCATCGTCGAAAGAGGCCAAAAGTGAAGAAGCCTTCCTCCAAATCGCTGTGAGTTTGTCATAACCCATCTGCTCCTTTGTAGCCAGCCAAGCTTCAGTCCTATCTCCTACCAGATTTGTTTTCAGCTTGGTCAGAGGACCCAGCAGCATGTTCCCTCCCCCATTTACCGTAATTCTGTGCTCTTATAATTACAGTAATCCTTTTTTGCCTGCATTGCAAAGCACCATATTTTTTTTTTGTCATTCCCTCCAGCGAGTCAGATTCAATAAAGCAATGCAGGTGTAACATTGTGTCATTATGTTGTGTTCTCAGTCCTGTTATTGTCATTTCCTGCTTTTCCTCACAGTGTTTGGTAGGAACAGATCAGAGCTGGAGTCATGGTTTCCAGTGACGGTCTCCGGTGGCACATTTAACTCACAGTATTTGTTTCCGTTGCACAGAGGGCAGATTTGGGAAGGATGGGTTGGGTAACCGCCCACATCCTTCAACCCACCACATCAACCTCCTCGTGCGAAGGAAAGAGAAGGGGGAGTGCAGGCGTACCCTAGGACCTTGACCACACTTCAATGAACCATAACCGGAGATACCACTTTACTCTAATCTGGGTTGGCATTTTTGAAAGAGCTTCCCTTTCGTAACTCTAACCAAGGTAAAGGAGTCTCTAAGACCGGGACTAAGCTTTAACTTCCCCACTGTCCGTTCTACCGTTGCACACATTTTGTTATCACGTTTCATTATCTTCTGTTTCTCCTAAACTGTCGGTACCATTGATATTACCAAGACGCTGTGAATCAGGTGGGCCCGTTCGACGTCCACCTGGGATTCTATCTAACAGTACTGCTTGTACATAATATATATATATCAGTTTCAATCAGCTTTCCTTCTTGTTATACCGGACTGAGCGGGCAACGTGATGCGTTTCATATCCACTCTGCTGCTGATCAGTGACGTCATGGCCTCGTGACGTCTCTGTGGTACATGCTGAATAGCTAAATCCTTGTGACAGCAAGACATTTCCTTTCTGTGCAGCAATCTGTCCGCACCACAGTGTTTGGTGTTCACATAGTGGTATGGACTTTTGAATGAGCCGCCATAATCTTCTGTATTATAGTTGATCTTAACGCCGATGAATGCCCTTTTCATGAATCATCTTCGTCAATGAGAGATTGCCTTCATCCAACAACCCGCTTCTGGTGTCATCCACACTGAACAGGCAGACGGTAATCACCATCTCACAAGGATACAATCCAAACCTTCGGAATGTTTGACCACTGGTACAATGCGCCATTAGTGAATGCCATTTTGCTCCTTTGTGTTGTCAGTACCACATTGTAGAAGTAGGCAAATAGTTTGTTCAGCTTGCTATAAATGGTGCTACAGGATAACATTACAGAAGGAAAACCTTGCTGTACAGTACAGTATGTATTTGAATGTATGTTGTGCAATTAATATAAATGTTTACAATATTTTTTATAATACTGAAGAGGCAGACCTCCGTGTATGATATGGTTTGACAAAAATGGACTTGTAAGGAGAAATGAAGCTTGGGAAATGTAATTTCCCGGAACTTGTATGTTTGTTCTTTTCTCATTTACATCGGTAAAGCACTTATAGGGTTCACTGTGAAGCGATGCGCCGTGTACGTTTAATGGATATATATTTTACTTAGTGCCAGAGAACAACTCAACAGTGTATACTTATTGGTGTGAATTTCAGCTACCTGCCTTTGTTAGCTTCTTTTGTTTTATGTTTTAGCATATATTTCCATAGACCTGAGCGCTGATAGTAATTGTGAATAAAGTGTTGTTTGACCATAAACACGAGCCGACTTTTATTCTGAAATGGCGTGTTGGTGTGTGTTCCTGTCCAGCAGGTGTCTCCGTCTGCTCGTCTAAAGGCGCCAGCGTACATGGCGGACTGTTTACAGCTCACCGCCATTAGAATAGTGGAGATAAAGGGCTTCTCTGGCTGCCTCAGTCGAGTGAGAATAAGTTGTAAACTGAGCATATCATATGATATTTAAATATGAACCCAACAATGAAAAAGTACCATACAGGTGTGTCGCTAAGCCACCGAAAGGGCTCAAATCTGCTATTTGAACTATTTGCGCATTCATTTGGCAAATAACAATCCGGGCCTACTTAAAAAAAAATGTGTCGGCCTCTGTAACAATTATAACACAAAATATGAGAACGGACTTTTAGAGAAAAATTAGTTATTTTCTAGTCCCGTGACTAAAGAAGATGTCACTCTGCTTTGCTGCTCTCTCCACCGGGCTCGCCGAGGGGGGCGGTGTGACCCCCCCTCCATCCCAGCCTATGAGTAACGCGCAGAGGCGGAGACTCCACATCGGATCCACCAGCGGAGGAGCGTCCCGGACTCACTCCGTACGCCCCGTGTGCCGCCTAACTTTACCCTCATCCCGACCCCGGCCACACACCCCGCTTCCCCCGTGTGTTTGCGCCTTGTTTACGATGTGAAGGGAAATGGCCGGGACAAGGTAGGTCGACCGTCTCTTTTAATGTCCAAGTGATCCTTTTTCAAAGTGTGGAAAGTGAGCTAATGACGCTAAAGCTCTGTCGCTATCAGCCCGCGGAGAACACGACCACGTTAGGGACTGTTTCAGCGCGCGCGGCCGCGTACGTACGTGCGTGCGTGCCGTACGTTGAATAGTTTAGAAAATTAAATGCTAAATTGAAAATGTCCAACTGTAATGTGTCGTTTACTTTTGACTCGACGTGTGTCGGTCCCGGAGAGCTGAACGTGACGTCACGGTCCAGCTCGCGAGCATCGACCGTTGGAAGTTCCACGAGCGAAGTCTGTCACTCGGAAGTTAACTTCTACCCCCCTTTTAGTGTCCCTACCAGAGCCACTTTATCTGCAGCTGGAGGGGGAGGAGGTGAGAGCTTACTGTTCTTTGTTTTGCCCCCCTCCCGCCCCCAAGTCTTTGCTGTGGTTAAAGAGACCAAAAACCCAGACGGAAGGCAAATGTCCCACAGCCCATTTGTTGCCCCCATTTTCACTGGTGCGACTTAACTGGGGCTCTTTCAGCTCGGGATGCCGGTTTGATCTCCACATGTTGAAGTCTTTCAGCATCTGCTTTTACTGCGTTAAAGCTGTTTAGCTTTCCTCGGTTTTTCTAGGGACAGATGGTTTGGTTTAAATGTTCTAGTCCTGCTTGTCTATTTAAAGCTGATGAGGACCGGCTATTTTCAAAGTTTCCTTCAACCGCTTTTTAGTCCTTTTTCCTGTTGTATAGTTCAGCCCTACTAGATTTTTTTAATGGAGTATCTTTTGATGTCCTAAGATTCCTCCATATGCTTGTACCACCTCCTGTGTAATGCTTTGCCTGGGATATTTTGGGACAGTTAACCTGTCCGGACAGGTGTTGTTTATGTGGCCTGGAGCAGTTAGTTGGACACACCAGGCCCAACCTGACTTCCTGGGTGCAGCAGGTTTTGCCATCTCTCTGCCAGCAGCTGCTCATGAGGAAACCAAGCTTTTGGTTCATGCAGACGTTTGAGTTTCTCTTTATCTGTCCAGCACTACTTCACAGACGGAGCCTGCCGGGACGGGACAATGGTCCATTGGCAGTGGCTCCCTCCTTGAATCATGTCCTGCATTTATCTTGGCTTGTCAATGCGAGGAGCAGGCATTACAATAGGACGCTGTCCGACTGTTTGCCCTGGTGGGTCACAAAAGTAGACGGACAACAAGCGCAACGTTGCCCTATAGATAAGGTGAATCTGACCCGTGTCTTTTGACAGGGACAAGGCAGGATGTCCTTCCTACAGAGGTTTTGACAATGGACAAGTTTGTTTGCCTGTTGATAGGAAGGGGTTTTTAAGCTTGTCCTCCAGTGACAACAGGTTGTTGTGTGCTGCGACATGTTAATAATATAATGGATGGTCTCAGGAACCAGAAACCTTTATTGCCAAAATATGTTGGACACACAAGTAATTTGACCATGGCGGTTGCCGCATAACATCAGATAATGGACAACATTTTGAGAAATAAAGCTTCAAATCGTCACATTTTGCCATCCCCCTTTTCTGTACTAAAATTCGGGTCGGGTGACATCGCTTTAAACTCTTCACACACACTTTTCATCTGAAGTTATGTTTCTCCATGGTGCTGTATTGATTTGGTGAAACGCGGTTAATAGTACCTGTAATTCCCCCCTTTTCATTTAGCTCATCTGCAGAGAATAAAGTCTGGTTTTACTGCCTACATCTGGTGCAAATAGTGCTGATCATCACTCACTGGCATTACAAGGGATAATAACTTGTGGGATGGTCTCACACACACACACACACACAGATTGACTGTAAGGATGCATGAGTAATCTGCTTCCAAAGCGTTCTACGTAATTAAAGTGAACTCTCAGCGCAAACCTAAATTAAGCTTGACACGCGTCTCAAAACCATGCAAGTCAACATACACAGTTAGTAACGCTGAAACGGACAATGAAGAAAACAAAATGTTGTGAATAATGTTACCACCCCTGTTACAAACATGAATCTGTTGTTTGGATTTATTAGACTGTCCCTACCCCGTTGATCCCCCTGCAATGGCCTCTTAAATCATAATCCACCCTGCCGGCCCCCCGGGGCCTGTATAGGCCCAGCGTTAACATCTTCAACAGGCCGCTCTGCGCTCTTTAGCCTGCCGGCCCTGCCGTCTGCACCTTCACTTCTTCTGGAGGACAATTCGACCGTGTCTTTCCTGTGTGGTTCCTCAGCTGGGCATTCGGCTCTGGGATTACACTCTGGCCTCGTTTGTCTTGTCAAGAGGGGGCTGGATGCCAACAGTAAATGTTGTTCCGGCGGGGGGCGTGATGTGTCTTCATGGTTTGTGTATGACCTCCGATCTGACAAGATAGCGTTTGGACGATGAATGCTTGGGGAGGGGGGTATTAAGGACAATTACATCCTAATAGGTTCATTCATTTCCCTTGTTTGGACAAGGGGCCCCATTGTTCCGGCTTCGACAGCTGGTGTCCCGGACAGAAAGACCCTGATCCCCATCCTCAGACTCTCCTGCACATGTTCACTCTCGTCCAGAGTCGGATCTGACACGAAAAGTCCCCCTTGTGCTGTCCAACCAAATAAAAGGGCTGGATTTGAGGCAAGGACTGAGACTCCTGTTTGGTCGTTCTCACCCCTAAAAGAAAACAAGGGTATTTATTGACCCTGTTTGCTGAGTGGTCGCTCAGATAGACTGAGACTGTTCAGGGGAGCAGTAAAAAAAATCTTAAAAAATAGGGGCAGGGGTAGTTGGAAGCTCCCAGCATTTTCTGCTGAAAGCTGCAGCATTTGTTGGAGAAGGGAGGGCGGCAGGACAAGACAATGCGCTCCATACAGAAATCACAGAGCACCGTTTCTCTGCGGGACTGTTAGTAGGCGGATTACCGCGCCGGTATCTGAAGTAAATTGGAGACCGCCAACACTAAAGCGCTCGGCCGGAATCTGGTGACGATGTAGGCGATGTAGCCAATGTTCTCTCGCATCGCATGAAGAATCAGTTTGTTGCAGCGGGGGTGAGCATTTACAAGGAATTATTTCACAGCGGCCGTGTAAAATCGCTAGTGGGAGAGCAGCATGGGAAATGGCGAGCTTCACTGAAGGTGGCTCAACAACCTTGTGTCTGATGGGTGCCAACGGAGAAGGGGAACTGTCTCTAGTTGTGGATTATGGCAGCTGTTGAAGCAGGTCACCCCAGACCCTCACATACATGTCCCGAGCTCCTCCCCTCCGCCTCTCATTGGCTGAGTTCCCCCCCCCCCCCCCTCTCCCGCCCCCTCCCACCTACATCCCTGTTTGGAGGCACCACAGAGAGTTTGTGTTGAATGAGTTGTGCCGGTTGATCTGACAAAAGTCACCATTGTCCGGATCCATCACAGGCTTCAGAATAGGGCGCATTTCGCAGGCTTTGTAATGCATATGGCCGTGAGTCATCACAGGACATTTCTGTCAACTAGGTAACCCTTTTTATCCCGTCTATTCCCAGTGAGCCTACAGATTTATTTATGACAAGAAACCGCTGACAAATGCAGCTAAAGGGCAAAACTATCTGGGGCTATCCAGCGTTTGGATTCGAACGGTGTGTTCATGTGGCTACATTTCAAAGGAAAGAAGTCAACTTTGACCTTTTAGAGTCCCCGTTAAAGACAGAGATCTAAAGTTCACTTTGCATTTTTACACTACGCCATGGCTTTAAAATCAACCCTATGTTCTACAGTTTGTATGAGCTCAAAATATTGCACAATATTGTGTTGCGGAGGGCGTCACAAGAGAATCCATTGGAAGTATATTTACTCATCGTCACTAGGTAATACCGACATTTACTAGTTTTGACTTGAAAGAAATGGGCAGAAAGGCGATGTTTCCCTTGGCGATGTAAGAAGCTGTGTTTTTCACCACCCTTACTCATGCAGCAGGAGGCCAATGTGTGATGCAGTGATGCAACCCTTTCCTTTCATACCATGGGACGGTACACCGTTTCTTCAGAGTGGTCACGCCCAGTGTACGCAGCTTGTGAGCGTCCGTTCCCTGCAGGCCTTTTGGAGGAGAATCAGGTGAAGGAGAGCGCTCAGGATACTCCCGCCTCCCCTCCCGCACTTCTCCCTCGGTTCATCTTTATCCTCTCATGCCGGCCTCTCCTTCCCTTCTCGGCAATCTGCAGCCTGTGCTCTGCTCTACCGCGTCGCTCGTGTCTTGACGTGAAAGACGACCCCTGAACTTGTTCGCCAATGCCGCCAGTGAGGAATGGACACTGACAACTGCTGCTGAAAGGGGAGGAGGCGTCTACAGAAAAAAGGCGTGCAGAAAAGCCGGGGGGCTTTTTCTGAAAATTGAGTTTACATGTCCACTACTTTTCTAATCGCAATTCACAATGCACAAAAGTGATGACTCAGTTTTATCACTAACTCCTAAATATCAGCAGGTTTTCATGGTCTGACCCAGAGCTCTCGCTTTAATTAAGCTTTGATTAGGTACAAGACACACATTCACACATTGAGCAAGAACCCCTATTCTACCGACCTCTGACCCCGGTGACACTGCTGGAACGAGAGGTGTGAAACAAAAGGCCCAAAGAATGTGTGTGCGACAGGTGCAGGATTTTTTTCTCTCTCAAATATGTGAAACATGTGGACTCTCCCTCTGATAGTGGGAGGGTATTTAGTAACCTGTCCTGCACAGAGACAACCTAAATAAACCTCATGTCAGCTCAGTGTCCCACAGAAACGGTGGATGGTGTTGCTGCCAAGCCCTCTGTGGTCGGCCGCTGTGCCCAGTTCTTGTTTTATAATATTTAGATAAGCGAGGTTGCCTAGCAGCCGCGCTGAATAGACTTTGCACATGATTTATACATAATCAAACAGAAGTCTGCTGAAGGCTCGTTCCTTGCATTATATAGAGTTGCAGGCTGCTGCTTGCACCGAGAGGCCAAATTACCGGAGGTTTCTGATTGTTGCTACAATTCTAATGTGGCTCCTGTGCGCCTAGGTGAGTTGAAATTCGTTCCCCCTCACTTAGAAAGGACTTCTTTTCAAGGCCAGTGTCTGAGGAGGAAGGATGCTTCACGTCTCTAAATAGCGCATGTTTTTATTGTTGTTGCTGTGCCTGCTGAACAGAGAGCTAAGTTCCCCAAGTGAATGAGGGGCCTTGTGTGAGGAGCCGTCCTGCCTCGGTCCACAGAGGCCGGTCACAAGCAATAGCTCAGAATACTGTGTTGTTGGTGAAAGGTTAGAGGCTGCTTTACAACAGCGCTTCTTGCTAAATAGAGCTTAGCAGGCTCGCCGAATTTGTCCATCAACTTACTTCAACTTAACTGTCCATCAACTTAACGACGCATCTCGCTGCCCTATTTCTGCTGAACGTATTGTCCAGTCCTCTGTGTTTTCCACCACTGGGAGAACGGCCAGTTACACTTTGGCTTCGAACAATGGGGCCGATTCCATGAGCTATAGTCTGTTGTTTCCCTCACTCTGGGAAACGGCTCTCAGTTAGTTATTTTGGGCGCTTACTGTAAATTGTTTTGTGTCTTTCTTTCTTCAGAGGGAGACCGTTGGGAACACATTGGGAATGGGAGTAACGAACTAGGTGATTAAGAGGTTTGATTAAAAGGTGTGCTGTTTTCTGCGTGTGTGTGTGTGTGTGTGTGTGTGTGCGTGCATGTGGCAGGCTCTGATTGCGGCGCTCTTTTTGATTTTCTTTTTTACACTTTGACAAACTTTATTTTTACTTGCCCTGGAATACCCATTAGCCGCTGAAGCATCCTCCTTGACCCAAATGGGAGACAAAGACGCTGCGCACCATGGCAAAGTGTGTTATTACACACAAGCGGAGAGGACGTAGTATTAGTATAGATTTACAAAGCTTTGCTCGAATGTTTCCCAGGTAAACGATAAACTCCCTGTGAACAATGTAGATTAGCTGAAATATGAGTGCAAATTCCTTTTAACTATAAATTCAAGCTAATGAAAATAACCTGTGTAATCCTACTCCTCAACTAGTGTTTACTGAAGGCAATCCTATTCTGTTGTAGCACTACGAAAAACCACTGAAAGTCTGCTTCAATTAAACTGAGTTTCCCCAGAAGAAGAATCCGCTCCTTCAGTCAAAGCACAGACTTTGTGTGTGTGTGTGTGTGTGTGTGTGTGTGTGTGTGTGTGTGTGTGTGTGTGTGTGTGTGTGTGTGTGTGTGATAAGTTAATTTTAGTTCAATATAGAACATTCCTGCTGGAGTTCTGCTTTGCGGCGCTTCAACAAAATGCATTCCAAACCATTTATGAACATCAGAAGCACGTGGCAGGCTGCCTCAGTTATTTGAAGTCTTGCTCTGGACTCGTGTCTTCCTCTGTCTGCCGGGGAGTCGCCTGAAGCTGTGCAGTAGTTAATTTACGCAATAACACAGTCAGAGACTTCTCAGCAGACACAACTAGGATGGTCTCTGTCCACCGCACACTGTCCTGCAGAGGATAAGCCGCTCTGTCAAGCAAACCCATATGACTGACATCACTCCTGTTGTTTGACTACTCCAAAAAGGGATGTTCCAGGAATTTACGTATGTCTTTCTGCTTATCTGGTCGTGTCAACAGAGCCCAGCCGGCTCGCTCTGTGCTCCAACTGCTGTTTATTTACCCAGAGGGAACAGCCCCCATGCTGCTCAACCCCTCAGCCATGGCCTCCACAGGTGACCCCCCCCCCCCCCCCCCCTTAAACCCTGGTTTCTGGCCAGGACCTTTTTTTGGAGTCACCTCAAGTTCATGAGGGATTGGTTCATTTGTATGCCGAAACGAGCGCTGCATTTGCAGAGAGACGTGCTGACAAACGCAGAAGTGAATAACTAGGAATGCAGCTTGGAGAGATTGGTTTCTCCTGGTGGGAAGGCCTCCTTTTTGGAAGCCGGGAGCAGTGAAAGGATGCAGGCTGTGGTATGTGTGGGGTGGTATTGACTTTTTGGCCCCTGCTTTGAATGGCCCATTATTTGCGAGGCTTCCTTCCCGTGAAGTGTTGCAAATCTAATCTGTCTGTAAGTCATCTTCTGATGGCCGGGCCTCATTGTCCTCCCTCAGACTCTGAATACTATTTGCTGTATTGAATAGACCCGTGCAACACAAAGAAAACACACTTTTTTTTTGACACTTTATAACAATTTTGTTTGTTCAAAACACAAATTGAACCCACCCTTCTCCATAAGAGTCCAGTAGGGTCAGTGGGAAGGCTTGGACCAGATGGCTGCCCAGCATAGAGCGCTGGGACACATGGGAAGACAGCATGTGAAAAGCTCCTATATCCGCTCCATGGTCACCTGACTGTTAAATCTGCCTATGGAGAGACCGGTACTATAGATCGGTACTTTATGAGCAAGTCACTCTTTATGGTTAACAAAGAGGAACAGCTGTCCATTATGCTGCGACATTATAACCCCGGACGACCGGGCTGACTCTGCCTCTCTCCGGTTCCATTTCTGAGGCCTGGCTTACACCCCCAGGGTTTGATTGTGCAGGCACGTGAGAAGCGAACCTGGGTAAACGTGGTGGACATGCTAGGCACTCTTATCCATGCTAAACTTTCGCGTCCCGTCTCTGATCATCACAGGTACCCCGGACAGCGGGCTCCCTGTCCCAAGCAACCGTGACAGGGAGAAGAAAGAGCTTCTCTGTTCTCAGGAGGCTGGGAAAATCTATCCAAAACCTATGTCGGATTGTTGTGACTCTAATTCCTACCTCAAAGATGCTAGGCTCGAGCTGGGTAGGATCCTTAAGAAGAGACTTGACATAACCTTGCCAGAACCCTCAAGTGGTATGAGAGACAAGTAATCAGCGTGGTAATTTCCATTTGGAGTCCTTTCTACCGCTCTGGTCTCGACGTCTACTCTGTCCGAGACCTGGGCGAAGACTCTCGTTGGCTGCTGGTAGTCTTCCTGTTCCCACATGGATCTGCTGGCACAGTTGAGGCCTGCATCAGGGAACTAGATCAAAGGAAACAAATGGAGCCCAGTGAAGAGTAGCATGACCTGGATGACTGCAATCCTCACTTATTTTCCAGGACACCTGTATTGACCTTGATTTATAAGTAGTTAGCTACAGCACATGGCTGTTCTGTGGGGCACAATCATTTAATTGCAGTTTGCCACACACACTTTTGTTTTACACAATGTCATAATATTTCAAGCTCTAAGTGCATATAATGCTTCTCCCTCCTCTCTGCATGTCTATTTTCCTGCTAACTTTGTTGTTTCTATCTCTGCTTTGAAACCTCCGCCATCTCTTCTTTGGTGTGTGTGTGTGTGTGTGTGTGTGTGTGTGTGTGTGTGCTTGTTATGCTGCGCTGGCTGTTGTCACTGTCTGCAGTTAAGTTTGAGGGTTTTTATGTTTATTAGTGGCCCTCAGAGTGTATGGTTCTCTTTGGGCATCTGCTGACTCCATGACTGGTGTCTCGCTGAGTCCGTCCACCTGTCCCTTTACAAGGAAACGCACCACCTTCTGTGTTTTTTTTGCCTACCAAAGAGATGACATCAATGCCAAAAGCGCCCACACACACACACACACACACACACACTAACACGCAGATGGATTAAAAACAGAATCTCTCCATATGGGCTTTGTCGGGCCCCTCAGTCTGTCACACAGTGTGAGTTGATTACTGCTTGTTTGAGCTGGTTGGTACAACACAGCATCCCGTCATCCAGTTAGTGTCTCTGTTAATACATTTGCCTTTTTCGTCTCATTCAGCGCTGACTGGGTGGAGATCCTGGAGCCCCGCTCGCGCGAGCGCATGTATGTGAACCTGACCACAGGCGAGTGTGGCTGGGACCCCCCCTCAGGCGTTCCCGTCCGCCAGGCAGACGGCAACCAGTGGTGGGAGCTCTTCGACGCCCAAAGCGGCCGCTTCTACTACTACAACTCCACCGGTCGCCGCACGGTCTGGCATCGACCCCAGGGGGCCGACATAGTGCCCCTCTCCCAGCTCCAGGCCATGAGACGTCGCAGTGAGGCCAAGAGGCCCGGGGGCCGCCCTCCCCACGGCACCACGGGCAGCATCGGCAGCGCGGACAGCCAGGGGCGCTTCACTCCTCTGCCCGAGCGGGACGGAGACGGCCCCGGGGCTCCGGGGCCCGGTGATGAAGCTGGTGAGCCGGAGCTGGACCCGGCGGTGGACAGCAGATCGCAGGGGGACGGGAGCAGCACCGAGAACAGCACGGACGGCAGCAAAGACCAGCAGAGGTAGGAGCCGTCGGACCCGCCGGTAGCGACGCTGGAGAAGGAGGTTGTGCTTGATTGTTAACGGGTGGACTTACGAGGAAGAAAAGTTTAGGAATGGTGATAGTGATTGTGAGCCATAATGACTTTCAAATGCTTCTGTTGTGAGAACTCTTGGGATTATTTTGACTTTAGACCATTCAGACACCTTTTTTTAAATTTCCGTTCTCCGTGCCTGTGAACCGTGCTCGGCAAATTGTTACCAAATGGGGAGATGGGTCCGTTATACTGCACAGCACGACATTTGTACCCCCCCCTCCTCTCCTCTCCTAATGCTAGAGTTACCGGTGCAGAACAGCCCAATCACAGTAAGCCATTCAGAGACCCCATCATGTGCTTGGCGCTGTGGCCTCGTCCAAACCGCCATCACTTCTCTCAGAGCCAGATTCCAGACGTGCCACTTCTGTTTCCCCTGGCACGGGGCCCACCAAGACGGTCTCGGGATCCTTCTGTGTGCCCCCCACCAGCCCCGCTCCGCATCGCTCATTTCTTTTTCCGAAAGCAAATCGAGGGCCCCGGGCAGTTAAAGGACCGAAACGCACGAGAGAGCGAGAGTTGTACGCAAGCAGAACCGCTACATTCCAGCTGCGCATAAACAGGGCGAACCCTGGTGCTTTTCAGGCTCCCTTATGGCAACTTTGGCTCTCTGGTTCCTCTCGGCTCTCCTTGTCTCCCTCAGCTTGGCCCTTAGGAGGTCCCTCTTCTGACCCCACAGAGCCTTTGGGATTATGTTTAGATGTTTAGAGTGTGTGGGACTAATTGGTCAGCCCCGGCTGGTTTGTGTGTTTGTGTCCACTCCTCCCATAGGGTCCCACTTTGCCCCGATGTGATTCAACCACTCCCAGAGCTTTTTACGTCCTCCCTTAAAACAATGGCCAGCTGTGGTCCTCAGGCGGGGGGTCTTTAGCACACAGAGGCTTGATACCCTATAGCCGTTTGGCCCCTCCACATGCCCACCATCTCTTAGCAGGTAATTAGAGCCCATCCCAAAATGCCGGTGGAATGTGACGGCTCCAAATGGATGAAAGCAAACGTGCTTGTTTGCCCGCCTTATTGATATAGACAAGGACACAGGGGTACGAGCTAGGGAGAGAGTTTGGAGTTGGTAGGAGTCACAGCGGTTTGCGGTTTTGCTAATTGTTCTGTCCCACCCATAACACGGGAGTGTTGGGGGGTTTCATGAGAATATCCCCTTCCTATTGTCTTTTTATCATGCCACTTCTGCTCATAACTCTCGTTTCATAGAGCAAAGTCGTTGTCAGCGTTTTATAGTTCCTTTGTGTTGTGTTTGAACGTCTGAGCTCTTTTAGACATGTCGTCACATGTTCTTTTTAATCTTTTTTTTACTCCAAATGTTATTCACTCATGTCCTTTGTAAAAAAAAAACAACGCTGTTCTTTGTGGAGATGGGACAATCCCAGTTCTTCCAACGGCAGTTTCCCTTTTGTTTTGGTCTATTAATAAATCTGTCCGTTGCAGATAGAAGAGTTTCCACACAACACACCCTGTGTGTGTTATTCTCCGCTTCCTGTCTCTCCCTGTCTTTGTTAATCTCTTTGCATTTGTCTGTGGTCATCATTATCGAAGCCCACTTTTGGAGGCCTTGAGGGACAAATCTGTTACTCATTCCTTGAGTCTTATCACACGTCCTGGGAATTTCTGGGTACTTTGAGCCTGCGTGGTCTCAGGGGTGCAAACCTGTCAGACACATGTGTTTCTGGGCACAGGAAACTGAGACAAACGCTCTTTCCATGCCTGTGTGTTCTCATCGAGCAGATATCATCTGTGGACTGTGCGAGTTGGTCACCGTGTGCGGGCTCTTCTCCACTGAGTTTTCTAGCTCTAGCCGAGTTTGAGTGGATGTTAAAGGTGCGCTGAGGAGACATGCCTGGTATAAGACAACCCAGAAGTGACTCAAGGTGGTTCACAACGGGGTCACGCCACCCTTTTGTCTTATGGGGTGGCCTGGGGGGCGTTTAATGGACAACTAAAAGGAACAAAGGTTCCTACTTAAACCCAGTCCGCCCCCCACCGCCCTCCTACGGTCAACAGAGATCCTCCGAGTAGCACGCTTAGGAATGCTGAATGGAAAACACCAAATAACTGGTGTGTTCCCTCTCATTTACCCCGTAATCACACTGCAACGCATCAGCATTCAAACTCCGCAGACATTGGACCCTGTCAACTTGATTATTGACTGGCTTTGTGTAGCTTTTAAAAATATTACTGCCTCATTAGCTTTTATTGTCATGAATTTGTAAAATGTTTAATGTGGTTTTGGTCTGACAAAAAGTGACTGCTGACAGACAGAAATGAAAACATTTTTATATCTTTTTTTTTTTTTTTTAGGGGAAGTTAAAAAGCATAAAACCAAACAAACCCCCCCCCCCCCCCCCCCCCCCCTCTCTCGTGCTGTGTCTGTGAGTCATGTCAGCGGTATCACCAGTGGGTTTATTTAGGAAAAGGGGATGGGGGGTATTATGGTGGAAATAAAGTTTGTCAAGTTGTTAATGAGTCACACATTGGCTGCCTGTTAACTCCAAAAGCACAAGCCTCTCCTGCTTTTCATCTCCCGCCGCAAAATCTTTACGCGCGCTTTGAATACGTGTTCCCGGTGTGGAAAGCGCCTTCATCCCTTTCCAGATGGTGTTTTAAGTCGGCCTCTATTTATTCTCCACCACCCCCCGCAGAAAAATAAGTCGCATGTGCCTGTGCACATGCGACTGTGCCTGTGCACTTTGGTCTCGTTCAGTGTAGATGTCCCTATTTCTCTGCCCTCCTCCTGTGTTTAATTTTTTTGTGAATTACATCACAGATGCCCCGTTTCATAACCACTGTATCCAAATCAATGAAATGCTGCTTTTTACAGTTAACTTCTCAGTCCGCTTCTGCGCTGAGATGGCATATCTCTAGTGTTTCCATGGAGAACCAGTGTGAGGGGCCCTCAGGCAGCTTCTCTGGCCGGATCAGCTGACTTACTACCATAGACATATACACTAGATGTCGCATTCAGGTTCTAGGCATACGTCAAAACCGCCGCCATCTTACCTTGGGGTTCTCTCAATACTTTTCAATGGACTATGCCAGACTTTTGTGCTGCCTTTGGGTGTCCCAATGAAAGGAATGAAACCGGGGTTGGCGGGTCACGATTGCACGTCGGTCAGGGACAGAATCGTCCAAACGGAAGTCCCAGCTGAGAGTCCTAAAAGGATGTCACCAGTTAGCTTTGTAGACAACAAGGACAGCCTCAGAGTCAAAGCTAGTTTCTTCCACACACCTTACTTTCCTCAAACTGCTTCAATTTCTCCTACTTAAACTCTTCAATTGAACAACAACGGTCAGGTGCTAAAAAACTAGAAAATCGCTTTAGATTCGCACTATTTACGGTGCCTTCGTTGACGTTGGTGCGTTTAAAAGGATCGGCTCCCCCGAAGCAAAATGGCGGCTCTATTGACGTATTCGTACCAATGGACAATCGTAACAAATGCAACATCTAGTGTATATGTCTATGACTTACTACACGCAGACATGGTTCCTCAGGCTGTCCGCTCGCTTCCCTTTTTTACCGTGTTACTGATTATTGTTGAATATCATATTGTTGTTTTTCATGGTCTTTCGTGTCCCTGGTCATATCTTTGACACATGGTTGTTGCGCGTGCCCCTACAAAAAGATCTTCAGGTGCACTTTGACATTTCCAGAGGCGGAGTTTCTCTGGAATTCAGTTGGGTTTGTTCTCATCCTGTCCCCTCTTAGTGGCTGTCCTCTGGCCCAGCCCGGCTCAGTCTGGCCGTGGGAGCCATAGACACGCACAACTGGTAGACATCTTGGCTCATAGGAAGGAGGTGCAGCAGTTCAGCTGTTGCAGGACAGCTGGCTCATTGGAGGGGCCTAACAGGAAGCAGGGGGGCACATTTCAACCCTAAATGTAATTTCTTTCTCCTGCTTGTTATTTGTATGATATAAAATGTGGGTCTGGCAAATTAATTTGACGTTGCCCTCAGCAAATCATCTTTTGTCTTTCCAGTTTCCTTCCTCTACTGGATTCCAGTGATCCCATTGGTTTGTGCTCGGAGCTGTTTGTGCAGCAGGGGCTTGGCCTGTGCGACCCCCATTTCCTCTTCCCGTCCTGTTAATAATAACTCCTGTTTTTCAGACCCCTCTATTCTCAAGGGGTACAAGAACTTCCAAAGCCCTATCCCTCTCCGCCAAAGTGACTCAGCTGATGGCCTTTTCAACTTGAGGTATTCCAAGCGGGAACCTAAGAAGAGACGGAACATCTGCTGACAGCAAGGTCCCCACAGTATATTTAGTTGGTCATTGAGACAGCCCGACCGCTGCAATATTAGGAACAGTGGCAGAGGCATCTGGGACTGTTTGTGGGTGTGAGACACCAGAACTGCTGAGACTAATAGAGATTTGCTGCAAAATCAATTTAACAATCAGATCACCCCGCTGGTTTCCAAAGGGCCTCTTAACTTCATTTCGCCATCTTCTAAAAGCTCTCGCATGCTAGCTTCAGGCTCTGAATCAAGTTTTTGAACGAGTACGTGCGGGCGTGCCGTGTGTCTAATCACGTGGGCTTGAGCGGCGGTTTGAAATGGAGTTAATCTGTGATTTTTTCAGAAAAACGTGATGGGGAATTTACACTCCCAGCGATGATGATCATGTTTCGTATCAACCCCTGAAGAATTTGTGTCCCTGATCCCCACCTTCAGCTAACATTCAACACCTGACAGGCGCGCTACTGACAGGCAACACACACACACACACACACACTCCACCCTTGCTAAACAACTTTCCCTCTGGGTTGAGTAAAGCCCAGAGCTGTTCAGTGTTACGTAAGAGCCTTCATGTTTCCCCGTCAGCCTCTGGAGGTTAAAGATGGCTCCTTTTCAGGTTCAGCCTCCTTCCTATCGTGTTTCTCTGCGCCATCCTCCCTTGTATTCTGTTGCCGTTGTTAGGCATCTCCATGACGATGGCCAAGCCATGCATTGTATGAGGCTGCGCACACTGCCACAGAGGCCTCCGAATGAGCCGTGAGGAATGCCATCTTTCCCGCTCGTTCTCTCGCTGCGCTCTCCCACGACTAATCCCCACCCCTTCTCATTTACACAGGCTCACACCCTTCCTTTCTTGTCTCCCTGGCCCTGTTGTACTTCACCCCCCTCCTCCCACCCCCTCCCCTTGCTAAGCCCCACCGATTGTCTCCCGGCTCTCTGCCAGTTTTCCCACCGTTGTGCTGTCCTTGTCCTCTTTCGTCTCAGGGTTTGCAATCACACTTTATTTGGTTGCCCTGGTGTTTGCTGATATGCAAGTGTTGTTCTAGTAGTCTAATGGGATTAGAGATGTTTGGTAAGAGATTGAAGACACTGTAAAGCCTTAAAGGAGTTTATGCTCCTGCATTTTCAGAGAAACGCAAGAGCCCCTTGCGTGCCTTTTCACCCCCTCTTGCGTGCGTCGACTTTTCTAGGTTTGCTTTGAACGTTGGTTTGCCGGTTTACATTTTAAAGAGAGAGTGAATCTGATTCAAGAGCTTTGGTTGCGTCATTGGCGGACTATAAGGATGCAAAGATGGCCTCCCAATTCATGGAGGGAGATTCCTGCAAACGTTGGTTTGCCGGTTTAGGGGTGTACAAAGTTGACAAAGACGAGACAAACAAGTGCGCATAAAAAAGGCAATGAAAAGCGGCAGTGGCCAGGCACGGGGGAAAAAAAACAAAGACGTCACACTCTAGGTCGTAAACGTACTCCACCTACTGTTCTGGCGGTGAATTGCTTGTGCTAAAGCTTTAGAACCATGAAATGAAACTAGTCCGTCGACACAACTCCGCAACGCAGACGCAGAAGCATGCGCCAGCCTTTACGAGTTGGATTTGGCTCCCAGACCCACTTTCCGCAAGTGGCATTGAGCATCGGACCAAACCTCTTGTATAGCTCTTCATAAGCTCCCTATTACTATGATTTAGCCCACACTTCCGCCTTGGTAGCTGTGTGTGTGAGCAGCACATGCGGCATTTCCTGTTTGCGTTGGATACAGGGAAGCCCTCTCCACGACCCTCCAGAGGACCTCCTCCGACAGGAAGTAGTGGTCCCTTCTATCTCAGGGTCATAACGTACATCACAAACCCCCCCAGGAACACTGAAGAAAGATTTAGTCAGCCATTAGATGAGCCCCAGATTGTACAACATGTGAGCCACAATGTTTGATTTGTTGTGGATAATGAAAAGGGAATTTGATTATTGTGGTCATGTGTGAGGTCCACTGTCTTCGTTGGCTGTCCAATCAAAAGCAACGCCTTGATGTTTAAAGTGTGAGCCCTTCTTGCCGTACCAAACCGGCGTGAAACGCTTAGCTGCTGAGGTGCCAATGATTTTGGAGCATTTGTATCACCTCCTCCCGCTTGACCGAGCCAGAGTGACAAAGCATACGCCGCTTCAAAGAGTACAAACATTGGCTTCTCATGTTTACACCTCCTGGCCCCCCTTCTAAACACAGTGAAACCACTCACACTTCCTTGTAACTACTAAATAGTGGTGGTTTGGGTGAATCCCGTCTGTCAGAAGTTTCTAGTTGTGTGTGTGAGCGTAGCTCACGGCAGGCGTGTTGCTGTGCCAGGTGGCTGGGATCCAGCTGTTTTTAGGTCCTGACTGGACGGCGGACTGCGTGGGACCGTTGAGGGATGCGGGGAGGGGTTGTTTATATTCAAACCAGGGGGGGGGTGTGACTCACTCTATAGGCGGGGGCCAATACTGACACAGAGAGCGTGACGAGCTGCAGCTAGGAGGACTGGAGGAAGTTTACCGTTAGCTGGAGGACCTTGGGGCAATTGTTTTTAGCATTGTTCCAGAGAGATGTAAGGGGGGCCGGGGGGGGAGTTACTCCGCCTCTCCCTCCCTCCCTCTGTGTCCTCTTTCTGCCGTTACAGGTCAATCCTCCGCTAAGAACTTTTGTTCTGGCTTGACGCTGATCCGTAATTTTGCTTGGATTCACAAGGACAGAAGGGGAGCCGCTTAGATCGAATTAATTATCCCAGTGAATGTTAAGAAGCGGGTTGGAGTGAAGGAAGGTAAGTCTCCTTTGGCTGCCTTCGAACGCATTCAGACTACCTGTTGGATCTTTTTCCCCGTCCCACCGAGCCTCAGCTGCGTCTTACTGGGGCCAGCGGGCCTGTGCCATGATGCCAACTTTGGACACACTCCTTGGTTTTGAAAGGGCAAGTTTGTGATCAGCCGAGGAATGAAAAGAAAAATTCCCGGGAGAGTGTTGGTAGTGGTTATGAGAAAGCAGCAGAGTGCAGTGCAGCCGACCAGAGCAGTGTGACCGGACTGATGGCAGATTGTTTGACGTTGGGATTAACAGTGGGCCGATGGGTTTTTGGAGGCCCAGCCACTCAGCCAAAAGGAGACAAATTAACCTTTGGACCCAAACGAAGGCCTCTCAGCTGTGAACTACTGCACTTCTGACTGCCCCAAGATCAACCCCTGTTCATGTGGCTTTTACTCATGTGAGCTTGCTGTCCAAAGGTTAAATCCAATGGCAGATTTCTACATGTGTGATGAAATCGCCATTAGTTACTTTAGAGACCAACAACTAGCTACCCATGGTTTTCTCACCCGTGTATATGCTTCCCATCCAGTCCCACATGCTGGAGACCGGCATGAGTTATGACTGCCAGACTACAGTCTGTCCCAAACCTGAGGAATTTGTGGATTGCTGCTCATTTTCTCACAATGTCAGATATATTTTTTTTATTTGGATGAAATGTAGTGAATAGCTTAATGCCTGTGCATGTGCAAATCTGATAACGCTGCATATATGACACGGCCTGTTGACTTTCTTTTGCTTATTTCGATTACCCGATGTCCAATCTCATTCTGCTGGTGTTTTCTCTCTTTTTAGGGACGCCTCCCAAAGATGGCAGCCTGCCCCTGGCTCTAAGGCGGCCATGTTGGTGAAGGTGAACAGCATGAGTCGCAGCCAGCCCATCCCGGCTTCCCAGCAGCAGCACCTCCAGCACAGTGCCCACGGCAAACCCAACACCTTCACCCTGCACCCGAACACCATCAAGTCCCAGGCGGCACCCTTAAACTCTACTCAGGGATATAAAACAGCCCCTTCTGGCAAAACGGCCACCGACGCACGTCAGGCCCACCACCTGAGGAAAGCCAGCAATGGCAGCTTCTGTTTGGTGACGCCGGACGGCAGTCATCCCAGCCCGGTCCTGCACAGGTCTCAGACCAGCACACCATGTCCCGTCTCCCCCCAGTATGGTTGCACTACCCCAATCTACGACGAGCCAGTTTCCGAGTGTCCCATATACGATGAACCCCCGACGGACATGGAGGTGGAGGGGGCGCACCTCTACAATGGACATCCTCTGTCTCGCCTGACACCTACCCACAGCCTCCAAAAACCCAGACAACTGCAGCCCCCCGGTTCTTCTCATCCAGGCGCCAGACACAGGAGGAACCCGTCCGCCTCCGACTACAGCCCAGCTGGTCTGGAGTGCATCAAGCACATGATTAACGTGGACCCTAAACAGGGGCTGCTCTCGGGCTCTCCGGTGCCTGCGCGCACCCCGTCCCCTACCTCCAGGCAGGATGCTGTCTTGGCCCAGCCACATCCTCGGCCCCATCCCCAGGCCCACTCTTTGCCCCAGGCCCGGGGCGTGTTGAAAGACAGAGAGCCCGGGCCCCCGGGCCCAAGTACACTGGACAAAAAGCAGAACTGGCGGGTCCTTGAGGCCACCGTCCAGCGCGCCATGGAGGCACGACACAGCAGGCAAAGCAGCCAGGCCTCGCAGGACTTCCCCTCCTCGACGCCCCTGGCCACGGCAAATTATCAAGACTCTGGTTACTCCACCGGCCCCTCTCCGAGTCTGAGAAGAAAGAGCCGCAGGAGGGTGGGAGTCGGGGGTGGGGCGGGAGGCAGGCCAGGATCGGTGGGCAGCAGCGGGGAGTTGAGCGCCCTCAACGAGAGGCTCATGGCCGAGATGAGGGAGGTGGTGAGTCGCTCCAACACCATGAGGGAGGTGAGAGCCGGGCTGGACCCGGAGATCGGGGAGAGGGTCGCCGCAGCCCGAACGCGCTCCCCTGCCGACTCACTCCGGTGGTACGGAGGAGGGGGGGCGGCCAGCAGGTCCGCTTCACGGGAGGAGCTCCCCGGGGCTTCCCGCTCGCTGAGTAGGGCAGGTAACCACGGCAACCCTGCACTGACGCCCCTGGAGATGCCAGGGAGGCAGAAGAGGACCTATGAAAAGGTGGACACCTTGGAGATGAGTGTGAACAGCCAAGCCAGCCTGTCATCACCAGAGACCCCAGGGCCGCCCTCACAGGTGTGTGTGCGTGTGCGTGTGCGTGTGTGTGTGTGTGTGTGTGTGTGTGTCGCAAACGGCCAAAAAAGTAGCTTATCCAATATTATCTTACTTTCCTGTCAGATTATGAGCTTAACTGTTATTGTGTAGTCTGTTTATCTTTAGCAGATTCACTTGGATTCCGCTTCATTTTCTCTAAGTGCTTTGATAGCAGATGTTCTCCAGACAAATTCAGCGTCAGCGTATTATGGGGATATTTAGCTGCTTCTATTTGGGTTGCGTGGTATGTCTTGTCCTCAGAGAGATGTTTATCTAAAGAATGGACAGATTTTGTGAATAATCATGAATATCCTTTTTGACTATGGGGGGAAGATCCGACAACACAACAGTTGCATATATTTTTACTTTGCAGCGCACTGAAACACGGGCACAAAGCGACACATGGAGGCTCATCTCGACGTCCAGGGTCCCCATAAAAGGGCCATATGATTTAAAGACCGAAGAACGATTGTGATAGTGGAGCCCATTTCAAAATGTGGCGCTTTTAATCTCGAAATCCACCTCTTGCCGTGCAACAAAGCCAAACCCCGTCCCTCCACATTACATGGTTGTGGTGTCAACTACAGTGATGAATGTTTGGCTCCACAGGCAGCTGTGGGATGAACGCAGAAGGCCTAATCTGTCTCGTTTTAAAGAATACACAGGGCATTTTGTGCTTAATGCCTTTTTTGCGTTCCAATCTTGAGTCGGTAAATGTCCCCAGGACATTGGGCCGTGCTGGGCACACTGCTGACTGTAATGGCCACGTCCCAGCATTACCTGTCATCCTCTTACCACCGTCCATCTGCCTTGCACGGCAGGTACCGTATACTCGCGTGCCAGCTCGGCACTTGGGTCATCTGGGGCCCGTGCCAGACCAGAGAGATTCAGGACATGGCTTCCCTCGGTCAGGAAGAAGGGCCGCTGCGGCCCATATGGCCCAAGCTTGGCCGTTTTGATGAGAAAGAGGAGGCGTGTTGGTTCCATTGTAGCATAAGTATGGCAGACAACAGCCAAGGCGCACTGAGCGGGCCCCCTAAATCTGTGCTGGAATGTTCTTCAGACCTGCTGTTATATCACACACACACACACACTCCCAGATTATGACTAGCTATGCCGCTCGGTATTTCCATATTTGAACATTCTGTTCCTGCTCAACGACGTTTTGAACTGGCCCATTCAAAGGATGCACGGAAACTGTCCATTTCCAAAAGGAATCATGAATTATTCATGATTCAAACGCTGTGAGTGTTTTCCACACTTTGAATGCTGTGCTTCAGTTCTTACTATGAATGAAGAGCCATTCCAGGCTTTCGCATCTGGAAGCAATCTCAAACAGTGTAATTTACCAAAAAAAGAAGTTTACGTTCCCTTTGTACAGTTAAACATGGGCTTCGTTGCATTTGATCTTCTCAAGTTGACCTCTTTTTTTTAAGAAAAACAAAAAACATGGAGTTGTAAAGACTCTTTCTTCTGCCAAAGCCCAACCTCACTTCTGCCCCAGTTCATTGAGAAACCAAAATGCAAAGTCCAGCTTGTCTGGCGCTCGTGAGCTCCATATTGCATCAGGGGCTCATTGAAAGCAGTTTTATGTCCCATTTGTAAACTGGAATTTCGGCGCATATCTCTGGCTCTCTCTATTAATGGCGTTTGATGGTGCTCTTCCCAGGCTTAAACTCCACCACAGGTATGCCAGGGAGCCGTAGAACTACGCTCCTGGTTTCTGCGGGGAAGGGGAGCACGGGTAAAGACGGCGAAGCCATGAGCTGGTCACTTGCTCCTGAGGCTGGGGTTCATGGGGATTACTGGGAGTTTTTTTTTTTTTTTTTTTAAGTATTATTTTCTGGCGACAGGAAATTAATGTGTTGCTCCTGCAAAAAAGAGCAGAGCTCAATCGGTGGAAGGAAGGCAGTCCAGGTCCTAGTGCGACACAGCGACTCTGCAGCTGAAGACGCACTGCCTCACCTCCTCTCGTCGTACCCTCCCTCCATCTCATGTCCTCCTCTTGTCCCCCCTCCGACAGGAGGGCACCCTTGAGCTGCAGGCTCAGCTGGAGAGCAGGAAGAAAGGCATGACGGACGGGCGCACCGCTTCCCTGGGCCCTCACCGGCCCGCCGCCCACGACAGCGGTGAGGGGGGCGACGGGGCGGGCGGCAGAACGAGGGGATCCTCCTACCAGCTCTGCTACGCCACCCTGCGGCAGCCCCCGCCTCCCGACACGGGCATGCAGGACTGGGCCAGCAAGCACCTCAACATGCACACGCAGGGCCTGTTCCGCCGGCGCGTCTCCATCGCCAACATGCTGTCGTGGAACCGCGGGTCCATCAAGAAGCCCATGCTGGTCACCAGCAACCGCGCCGTCAGGAAAGAGGCCTGCGAGATGTTCAAGCTGGTGCAGGCCTACATGGGGGACCGGCCGTCGCGCCTGGACCGCCGCCACTGCGCCCTCCTCATCGTCACCAAGTGCTGGGACATGCCGGGGCTGCGGGACGAGCTGTACGTGCAGCTGGTCAGGCAGACCACAGGAAACGCCACCCCCGAGAGCCTGGCGGCGGGCTGGGAGCTGATGGCGGTCAGCATGGCGTTCTTCGCCCCCTCTCCCAAGTTCCGCTGCTACCTGGAGGGCTACATCCAGAGACACACGGAGCCCACGAGCGACAACAAATGTGAGTCTCAGACCGAGCAACACGGTGGGTCCACTTTCTTTCTTTCGTACTTCCCCGCGTTTTGTTTGCGCGGGACAGAGATTCACTTTCAAATTCACATTTTAGCTCCACTCTCCGTTTTGCTTCGTGTTTACACTCATCGATTGTGATCCTGAGAGAAAGCCCGGTACTGGATACGCCGAATGTCAACCTCGCCTCTGTCTAACTGTCTTATCTTCTCTTTCACAGTGGCGCAGTTCATATTGGACCAGCAGGAACTGAAGCTGAAGAAGAATTCGAAATCCAGAAAGAAGAGGAAACAGAATACGGATGTGGAAGAAGGTAAATCGTTTGTTCGTATACTTTCCTCTGTTACAAAGTACAACTGAAAGAACATTGGATCCCACTTTTACAAGCGTACATGTTTGACAGAGGCTTGAGTCACTCCCTAAGAGGTTTTTATACTCTTCAAAAGCTGTCCAGAGTGTAAAGCCGTTCAAGCTATTACAAGTCTCCGCTATGGCTCCCTGCAGAGTGACCAATCTTGAGTGGAATGGAAAATTCAACTCTGTGGAGTTTGCCGGACGAGCACATGCTGATGTACTTGCGACCCAGTGAATGGGTTTAACAGAAAGTTGGCCTGAAAGAAAAAAAGCAGTATGTAGGATGAGAATTTGAGTGCGTTCTCTCTGCGCACAATAGACCACACTGTGAGTCATCGCAGTGGCCTCTCTCTGGCCACACGCGTGTCCCACACCCACTTAAAAGGATACCTACTCATCGGCCTCTGCCCTCATTAGAGAGGCCCGGAGTCACCACAGAGAAGCCCGATCATCTCACAGCAGACACTATGGCCTCGCACATTGAACCCCGGTGATTCAGACTGACTCAGAGGCCGAGGAGAAAGCCCGCTGAATGTTTTCTGACTAACTCTAGAGGTCTTTGGGAGGAAGGAATCTTGAGGAAAGCCAGCAAAAAAGAAAAAAAAGTCTTGCATGTGCAAAATAAAAAGCCAGCAGAATGAGAGCCGCTGTCTGCTTGCTGGATGGAGGAGCCGGCATGCGTACATTGTGTATGACCAGAGCAATGAGTCACATGTGCAATCTCGGGGTTTCTTTACAGGACAGACCAGGTCCTGGATGGAAAAGGACTCCTTTTGGGCTTGGGGCCCGGGAAATGTGTTTTATTGTTGACTCGTCACATAAACAGTCTCCAGGATGAGACTAAAGTGGTCTCGTCGACCTCCTTTAATGGCTCTGTGCTTCTGTTTGTGGAGCGCACGTGCAGACAGGTGTCTCGATCGGTTCGGTACACTCAAGCTACTAATGACCTTCTAGTTCTCCTGGGCTTTGGTTGCCTGGTGGTGGTTGTTGTTGTTGTTCATGCCATGGAACCCTATTATAAAAATACCCCACTAGTGTGGTTTAAACTCTTTCTCACCGGAGCAAGAGGTCTAGTTTGACATAATTATAGTCCGACTTGGTCAGATCAGTGGCAGTTGTGACTTGGGTCACCTGTTTGCCATAAATCTGGAGCTGTAGATAAAACATGATGGTGGAAAGTATTTGTTACTTTTGGAAGAAAAACCCCCTCATCTGTTGGGGGGGGTTTCCAACGGGTTCTGGTGGCTGATGTGGTGGAGAGTCCGGGAACGGGAATCAGGGTTACCACAGCAATGAAAGATCTTCATGTGACCTTCATTTCTGTTGGCTTTCCAGTTGCTCGAGAGCTAGAAGTTTACAGCGTCTCTTAACCCTTTCAGGAAAGGGGGCAGGTCCCACGAAGGACACGCCAACTGCTAAGAGCACGTTGTTCCTCTCCCGAGATGGATCCGGACCCTCCGGTAGCTACAAAGGGCAGGTAGCAGACAGGCAACCTCTGTGCCCCTCATTGTCTCTGTCGGCTGATGAATCACCTGCAGGTTAGATGTGCAGGCCGGATCCTGTCTCTACTGCTTTTGTTCAGCAGCAGTAGTAAATCTTCCCTCAGCCTGACAGTTTAGCCGAGCCGGCTCTAATCCCCATATGCCAGAGTGCCACCGTCCACATGCCTCTCCAGTTACCACCGCCTGCCTGTCTCTCATACGCTACGTTACTTCTGTGGGAAGAAAATAAACCAGCGATTTTCATGTTTGTGGGAAAGAATTTCAATCATTTACTTGTGTGTGTGATGCTTAGGAGCGTAAAATAGTGAGCGTAGTGTTTTGTTTCTCAGTCTTCTCCTCTGTCACCATACAGGTCTGCCTATCAGCACATATGCCAAGTTCTGCTATCGGAAGCTGCAGAAGGTTGCGATCACGGGAGGCAAAAAGGTAAGTCTAAATAATAATAATAATAATAATAATAATAAAGAAGGTTTGTAAAATGGGAAACCTTCACATGATAAAAAAAAGGCACGCATCAGATCAAGAGGCGCGATTCGGCACGTTAGTCACCCGAGGTACCGCCACAGAGACGCATAATTACAGGCCCGCTGACACAGTCACAGGTAGACACATAAACACAGAGCCAGTCATAGTGGTGCAGCTGGATACCCAGGCATGATTAGTATCATGCTCCTTGACACACGCACACAAGGGTACTAAATCTCTCTCTGTTCCTCACCTCTCGCCGCTCCAGGGTCTTCGTAAGCCCACCTTGGAGGAGATCGACCACAGCAGGCGGGCCATCGTCACTCCCTCCCTGTTCGGCAGCTCACTGGAGGAGGTGATGGAGAGGCAGAGCGAGCTCTTCCCCGACAGGAAGCTGCCCTGGGTGCAGGTTCAGCTTTCCCAGTACGTCCTGGCCCTGGGCGGGTCTCAGACGGAGGGCATCTTCAGGTGAGACGGACCTTCACTCGGGACCCAAGTTTTCACATGGACGCCTCGACATGAGCCATGTGAAAGAGGAGGAGTCCCTGCAAATACAGCGGGCGCAGGAGGGTGTTTTTCTGTGTGCCTAGTGTGCATAAACAAGTGTGCGTGTGGTCTCCCATATCACCGTATTTCCGAGTGTGTACAGTACACACAGCGGACAGCCGAACAAACACAGCCCGGCTTTGCTCCCAGAGACCAGCGCTGTTTAATTTGATACTTCATAATGTGTGTTTACGTTGCTGCTTAAGCTGACAAGCACGTGGGAATTATGCAGCAGGGAGTTTGTAAAGGTTTTTTTCTCCGGCAAATTTCACATCTTGTATTGTTTTGAAGAAGTGTTCCCTTTCGTCCGGAGTGCCAGATTTGGATCTCCCTGAGAATCTGTTTTCTATTTGTTCCAAAGAAGTACTACAAACAAAGAACTGAGTGCTTTCAGCCACTGGGCCCCATTTGAAGCCAATTGGGTGTACATGAGTAGGGGATTTGCCACAGGGCTTGGCTGACGTGTGGAGGTTGAGGTCCCTCTGGTGGCCAGTGAGGGTAACTGTTTGGGTTCCTTTTCAGAGTGCCTGGGGACATTGACGAAGTGAACGCCCTGAAGCTCCAGGTGGACCAGTGGAGAATCCCAGAAAATCTCTCCGATCCCAACGTTCCCGGTGAGGAAGGACGCATTCGGCTCGTTTGTTATCCTGTGTTTAATGAACAAATTCTGTGTGCCGTTACTTATGAATATCATGACAACAATATCGAGATGATCTCCGGTCTGCCTTTCTGCTGCTTTCAGTACACAGTTCAAACACTATTTCAACTTTTCAAACGTGTTGAAGTTTGAAAAGTTGAAAGGCAGAAATGAAAAAAATAACGGAAAAGGTGTATTTCAACGAGCTCCGAAAAATCCCCAGGCTCAAAATCACTGGTGTTTATTGTGCACGTTGACCCCAATACTAAGCGTCCCTCTGTCTCGTTCAGCCTCCCTGATGAAGCTGTGGTATCGGGAGCTGGAGGAACCTCTCATCCCCATGAACTTCTACAAGCAGTGTGTCAGCAACTGTGACGACCCAGTGGCGGCCATCGCTGTGGTTCAGTCTCTGCCTGAGCTCAACCGGCTGGTGCTGTGCTACTTCATCCACTTCCTGCAGGTAACCAGCATGTTGATAAACAATTACCCCCCACCCAGGTGTCCATACACACACACACACACACACACACACACACACACACACGTACGGCGGTCGCCATATGCGATAGCTTTGTAATATCGCACCCTCTCTGAAATCGCGTGCAATAATTTTTGGTGCTGCGATATTCATTTTACGTATAAATGAACGTCACCAACATTTAAGTTGATGGTGCTGCCTCTGTGCTTTTTCCTTGTGGAAAGCGAAGGCGGGGCTTAAGCAGCACGCGCATACAGATACAGCACGGACACGGACTGGTGAAGAGAAGCCGTGAACCCACCGTGTTATAAAGTGCTCTTTTTTGTAACGGCTACAGCCGACCATTACGATTCCGATTCTAATGTCTAGCTATTCTGACAAGTAAAATGTTCCTGGATCTTTGAAATGGTGTACCTGTATTACTATGCTATTATATTGTCATTATGTTATCAGTGGCATAAAAATTGCAATAGTATCAGATATCGGAATAAATGTTGGTGCAATAATCGCACAACAAAAATGTGATATCGTGACAGCCCTACACACACACACACACGCACACATTTTTTTAAATATGAAAATCTGAATTTTCAATGTAATTTCCACCGCTTGCTATTTCCGCTACCGGTGAAGTAACGGCAAACAGCTCACGTTGATGCTCTCTCATCTTGGGTCCTGGTTATCAGGTCTTCGCTCAGCCATCCAACGTGGCTATAACCAAGATGGACGTGAACAACCTGGCCATGGTGATGGCGCCCAACTGCCTGCGGTGCCAATCGGACGACCCGCGGATCATCTTCGAGAACACGCGCAAGGAGATGTCCTTCCTGAGAATGCTAATTGTTCACCTGGAGACGGGCTTCATCGAAGGGGTGGTGTAGGCACCTCGGGTGACGAATCAGCATCTTCGGTTGTACATTTAGAGTCATGCGCAAACACTGTTTGGGTTCAGACCACACTGGAAATTCTCCCGCTGATATATTGAACACAAGCGGCGTGAAAGCAGCTCGGCCATTGGACCCCTTGTTGTCACATAACCTATCCTTGGGTTTGACTGTGCTTCTGTGATACGGAAATCAACAGTAGCGGCTTTGAAGTCCCTCCCTTGTGCGTGCGTCAGACAGACAGACAGACAGACAGACATAGCTTTTCCTAAACCATGCACAGAGAAATTTAAAATGGAAAAGTAAAAGGACGTAATGGTGTCTTATCAGCCTGTGCTGTACTGATGGCTGGTGCCCTTGTTTCATTTCATGAGGCACAGAAAGCCACAGCCACTCAGAGTACAGAGCCTTCATTTCAAAGTGCGGACAAGAAAGATGTGCGTAAAAGGTCTTTGTAGCCGGGGCGGCCATTTCCCAGGAAAATAGTCTTGGAAGTGCTTTGATTTCACAATGTTAAACACTCAGTGAGGCCAAGCGAGAGTGTTGTAATCACAGTTTATGTCATAATGATGTGGGAGGTTTGTAATTCAACTGATAATACTCTTTCTCTAATCTATATAAAAAGAAAAATCTTTCCATTTGATTTGCGTTCTCTTTTGTTTGTGTTGTTTGGCTCAGGTCATCTAATAAAACGGGTGTTGGGGGTGATGAACATTTAGATAATCCACCACAAAGCCCTCTGTAAAAAACAATGAAGCATTGTGCAACCTTCAAGCACTATGAGAATGTAGATTAAGCCTTGTGTGTCCCTCCTCCCTGTGCGTGTAAATAAGTTATGTGTAAATAGTATTAACTGCTAAGTGTGTTCTAATGATCCAGGTTAAGGGTGAAATTAAATGTTGCTGAAAAGAGCAACGAATTGATTTTGTAATTAACTGTTCATTTCTCTGCTGTAACGGCCCGCCTTTTGACAGATTCAAACATGTGCGTGTGTGCGTGTGTGTGTGCCTTGTTAAAATATGGAACAACTGTCCATAAATAAAGATTTGTTCAATTGTCGATTGGATGCCTTGTGTTTTTATGTTGGCCTGTTTGCTTTCATTTCGATAGTGGATTGCAGTTAGGAGAGAAGGGAATCTCTTTTAATTCTTTTAGAATTTATTCTAAATCAGTTTTTCAAGTTAAATGTTCAAGTGTAGGGAGAAAAAAACACTTTTCAGGTAGCAATTGAACAATAACATTGATTCAGCAAAATGAGCCCCACAAACACATTTATAGATGATCGGGACTTTTGCCTACCGAGTATTGTTGAGGTTAATTCATTCAATGATATTTAAACTGTTGCAAACTGACACCTGAAATATAGTCTGCTCAATAAATGGCTAAATGAGTTCATATCATACAAGTTGGTTCAATGAATTGTATCATCAGTCTTCGTTGTCAAATTCACAAATAAAATGTCATCCATTTGTTAACTTTTCAATCGGGGTGAACACTTGAAGGTGCGTCATTTGACATTGATCCCCCAATACCTCAGTAGACTGTTGCATCATTAGTTGGTAAGTAAATGGAGAATATATTTTAAAAATCAAGATATTTTAAAGCACAAGCAAGGACCTTATTCCTCAATACACCAGATTTTCTCAGAGAGGCCTGTTCAAAGGCACACTTACAATATGTTGGACAGAAACTAATCATTAGTTTTGTACAGCTAAAGAAGGCAGTGTCAGGTCGGTTTAAGACACACGCCGGCCACAAGGTTTAAAAGTATTAATCGAAGTTCTGTTCCTTTGTATCGGTGTCGATTTGCACAGGTGAAAGGGTTGGTAAACCCATCCTGTCATAGGCGTCCGGCTCGTAGTAAGATGTTTGTCCTCTTATGCACATCACTGCACAAAGCTACCACATGCGTCATCTGACTCTCTTCCACCTGTCAGGCACTGGTGGGAACCATGACAACAAAGAAAGAGGGCCTGCCAAGAAAAGAAAATAACCTGGCAGCGACAATTTATTTTTAAAAGCACATTTATTGACAGGTCACCAAAATTAAATTTTGTATTTTTCTTAACTGCATATCAGCCTCACTTTCATAATTGAGCTTGTATGCAACAGGTTTCACCACAATATTTGAGTTACAGTTATGAGTGTATAGTTTATAACGTCACAGTGTGGTTGTATCACATGTGTTAAGTAAAAATAAAAATAAAAACATGTACTTTTAATGTACTATAATTATCGATGGAGCAATGGAGAGACAGAAACTCATGAGCTATTAAACTAAGTTTAGCTAGGCCACTCTCCAGTCCTGTAAATAAAGAACAATTGCATAGTGTGGACGATGGGTGGCGCTATGCGCAGCGATATTTAGGCGAGAACCCAATTAAAGACATGCTCAGAACCAAAACTCACTTATCGGAATCAAAATGATGACCTTCATGTGATTAATGCAACTGTTGAGAATATGATGTGGTGTAACGAGATGTCCTAAAAGGTTGATATGTTCGAGATGCTTGATATGTTCATATTAAAAACCCTTTGAAGTGATTGGATGTTGGCATGCTGACGACAATACACTAACTCATCATTTTGAAAGCAACACACTTTATCGTCAGACGATAAATGCTTAAGAGCCCAGACCCAGAGTTGGCGCATGCGCAGTGTGGCGCCACACTGCCCGCGCCGGTGGAGAAAGCAACTGGGAGAAATTCAACTGCGTGATCTGGAGCCAGACAGGCGGAGGCGGCGGGACCTGCACTTTGGAGGGACTACACGGCGCATTTCATACGCAACCGGACAGAGAGTGACTGGAGAACGGGTATGAACGACCACGTTGCTCCCGAATCGCTTCGGAGTTTACAATCCCTTATAACATAGCGAACGAGACGTGTTTGGTGGATGCGTCAACGGTTTCAGATGGAGTGATGCCGCATGTCGGCATCTTGAGTTCAAAACAAACGTGATGAAGTAGCTCATATAACATAACGGTTGGACATTTCGTTGTTTTACTTGTGTTGTTTCTGGCCCTTGTGTTTGCCGTGTGTTGAGTTCTCACTGGGTTTTTAAAAGTGGCTACGTGGTTTCTCAGTTTCGGGAAGTTTACGCTTAGCGTTTCCACGCCGCGCGTTTACAAGCGCGAAAAGTATGACAAAGTAGGCCTAGCGCGAGGCCCCGGAGAGCTCCGTGAGTGACAGCCGCACGGCCAATCAGGTGCGGGTGTTCCGCCCACACCAGAACCGTTCGGCCAGTTATGTTTGCCGAAAGCGATGACGTAGACGACGGCGTATCTTGCGCCACGCCCACTGATTATAAAAAGCTGGACAATAAAGCGTTTAAAGCGGCAGACGCGGTCAACAGATTGTGTCGAATAGCATGAAGCATGCGTTTAGTTAAAAAAAATGCAGCTGAGATCTGTGACGTCTACACGAATAAATAACAAAGGAAATTACGCGAGATAGTGTTGGCAAGCTTTTACAACAGTAGAATATCGACCGAGGATTTAAATGTATAGAACATAATAAATAGAAACTGGCATTTAAATTGATCCTCGGTTTCCTGATTCGTGCACAACCGCTGCGTCCGCGCGCGCTGGCTGTGTCGCTATCGCCTCGTCTCTTTGTGCGGGGGCATAAGCTCGCGCGTTCACACGCACGTTCATTCTACACGCCGGGCTCTACCGAGCAGTGCGGGCTTCGACGGCGCGGGAGCTATGTGACCGCCGCGGACGGATAACCCGCGAGGTCCTTTCCGCCGTCTCCCATTGTGTCTGTTCGTGGAATCGGCTGACCAGAAAACACGTGGGCCGCGTAAGGGCGAAGATATCCGGTTTGAACGTAGCACCGAAAGCCAAGAGCTCCCGACTGCCTCCGCGATGGGGGACCGAGTCAGCTGGAAGGCGGACAAAAGTAAGGCGTTTGTGATATACTTATATATAAAAAACCGTACGAGTTTTCAACAAAGGACGACTATAACCCAGTCCGCATCCTGTGTGTGCCCGACAAAGGAGGCGCTGTTACCGGGAGGGAATTGTCGTTTTCAGGGCGAGACCGGTAGATTAACCTCCTGCCTATTGGTAGCCTTCGTTTATTTCCACCTGGGGGAAATCATCATCATCATCATCATCAGCTGCTGATGAGACGTTGAACCGCGAGACAATGACCCAATTTACGACGAAACGTGCTGTTCATCGCACGAGTATTATCTTGGTGCATTATTGGCTGCTAACTGCACCAAAGGGTGCTTCTATGAGGAAGTGGGTGATCTGACCCAGTCCTTGTGCCTCTCTGAAAGACACAGTCAGTAAAATGGAGCATAAGAAATGCTCCATTATAAGGAAGATGCTTGGAGGAACCTGTGTGAGGTCGTGCTCAGACCCCCCCCCCCCCATCTCTCCCCACACCCTTGCTGATCACTGGACATCTGGTATTAGTTGCCCATTTCATCCCCATTTGAGGTACATGGCTCACCGTAACGCTGTCAGTATCCCCCCCCCCTCCTCCACACTCTTACAGTGTGTGTTTTAGACTGGTAATGTTTTCCCAGTCTGGACTGCATCATTGTTGCCACCCAAACACACCAAAATTGCTACTTTGGTCCAGTCTTATCTGGTAAAATAATTGTTAGTGATGCACCGAACGATACGAGGCTGTAAAGTCCTTGCTAGTCGCACGTATTGTTGTTGGATCTGCACAAGGTGTGTTTTTCACCAGTGAATGCACAAGGTCATATAGGTTGAGATTTGATTGGCATGTTTATTGGTGTGTGTGTGTGTGTGTGTGTGTGTGTGTGTGTATACACAGGAAGGGAGCCTTGATGTGGGAAGTATGAGTAAGACGCCCCCTAACAGAAGAGGGATATCTTTTGAGGTGGGAGCTCAGCTTGAGGCCAGAGACAGCCTCAAAAACTGGTGAGTCATGGCCTCGCTCATTCTTCCCCCTTCCCTGGAGCACTTCACTTCCCTCACCCTGCCTCATAAATTGCCATTCTCTCCATTTTGGACCTGGGTCAGCCTTTCTGTACGTCCAACAATCAGTAGAAGAACGGAGTGAAACAAGCCCCTGGGACCTTTCATTGATTATTCTGCCAGCAGGAAGCTGCTGGCGATGACGCAGCCTTTGATCTGGATTGATAATTAACAGTAAAAAAATAATCTGACTGTTAAAGCATTATCATCATCTGTAGGATTTTTCTGTGCTAAATATGTATAGTCATTGTGACAGAAGGAAAGGTGTTTTCCTTTTTTTTTTTATATAGTTAATGTTACTACTCCCCTTGAACTCCTGTCTGTGCCAAAAACATTATAGTAGCAGTGTCGTTCCCTACGCTGCCTAACGCGCCTTCTTCCTCACTTCAGCTGTGTTTAACGATCCATTGAGTCTCCTTGTTTTCTGCCGACCTCATTATCCTACCAAATAAAGAATAAGGAACATGAACCCCTTCCTGTCAACTTGTAGGTTATTGGATTTTCTCTTGTCGTGCAGGTATGCGGCCAACATAGAGAGGGTTGACTACGAAAGTGAAAAAGTACTGATCCATTACCGCCAGTGGAGCCACCGCTACGACGAGTGGTTTGAGTGGACCAGCCCCTACCTGAGGCCGGTGGAGAGGGTTCAGCTGCGGCGGCAGGGCCTTAATGACGACGCCGGTGAACCTGTAAGCATTTCAGCGCTTCTTCCGCCTGCTTTGACTTCAGCTGCATTAAAGGAATTGAACATCCTGCCCCACATGGTGGTCACGTTGTGGTCCTCCAGCCCTTTTTTGCAGTGTTCATCTCCTTTTGACCTTGTTCCTTTTTCTAAAAACTGAAACATGGGAACAAGCGGGAGCCAAATGGCTATACTTGAGAGTACAATTCCCCCGCGATGTGGTTTTAATACAGCGTGGCTATGGTGTGTGCCTAATCAAATGTCTGCATCCTCCTTCCAGGGCTTTCATGTGAACGACAAGGTCCTGGCTAGTTGGTCTGACTGCCGCTTCTACCCCGCTAAGGTCATTTCGGTCAATAAAGATGGTGGGTGTCTACCACTTCAATAAACACAATTTAAAATAATTTGATTCTGAAGTTAATCTAATCATTTTGAGCAGAATTTTTTTTAGCACAATAACAATAATTATGCTATTGTCAGAATAGCAGAAAGGATGTTTAATATTGTAGACTGAAATGTAGTAGTTTAACTTTTGTTTTAAAAAGGGAAGCTGTGGCATTGAATAGTATCAAAGTAAATTGTTCTTCTACTGCCACAGCAAAGAGAAACTGCAATTATAACTGCTGCACAGTAACCAAACTCACACTATCAGTAATAAATTAAATGAGCTACTCGAGTGGCTGTTGCCTCTCATGTAAAACGTGTTCTCCTTTATCCACCTCAGCATCCTACGTAGTGAAGTTCTACGATGGTGTGATCCAGACAGTGAAGGGGATACACGTGAAGCCTTTTATTAAAGAGGTAAATGTAATTACTGAGCATAAGCCCCCATAATATGTGCCGTTTTCTTGTTTCCTCAACTTCCCGTCTCTGTCATGCTCTACAAATAGAGAGGTGGTGTCGGTGGAGGAAGGTCCCGTTCCTCTGAAAGGACCATGGTCCGCAGAGCCCCGAACCGCAGGGACAGGAGGCCTCAGGAGAACGGGGGTCCCAAGAACAAGCGAGCCAGACGCAGCACGTCCGACCAGGAGGAGGGCAGCAACAGTGAGGACGAGGAGCGGGACGAGCGGGTGGTTAACGAGAAGAAACCAAACGGTGAGGTGGGCGCCGCACCCACCATCAAGCAGGAAAAGGAAATATCTGTGAAAGCGGAGCAGAGCGAGCCCGGGGAGGTTGAAAAGGGAACGGGACTCACAAATGGCGTGAAGGTGGAAGAAGATGGCGACGAGCCTACCGAGGAGAAGTGTTGCATTAACGGAGAGGTGAAAAAGGAAGAGGTGGAAACGGAACCGAGTGGAACAAAGCCATACACGGCGTCGCCCGAGCCATACACCGAGTTGCCCACTCAGACGCCAGCACAGATGGAGCAGGGGCCCGTCACCATAACAACCGCCGGACCCAATGGAGATGCCGAGCAGAAGCCCAACGTCCAATTGGAAAGCACTCAGCCTGCAGCGGATGTCCCGCCTCCCAAGCCTGTGAAACGTGGGTGTTGATGTAGTCGGTTAGCACAGATGTCATCGGTTCTGTAGGAACATTGCGCTTATTTTAGGTCCTGCGTGAATAAAATCATTTCTTTCTTTTGCCCTCTGCAGCGGTCAGGAAACAGGGTTTCCACAACCCCAACAGATTCAGCAGAGAACCATGTGAGTACCACTCCAAACCACATGAACCCACTCGCATGTAGCGCCGTCACCTGCATTCTTTTTCTTTACGCACCGCTCCTTGTTTCAGTGTACCGGGTCATCAAAAACCAACCTCCCCCCGTCTTGTCCATCAACCTCGACCACAACCCGTTTAAGTGCAGCGCTCCCGGCTGCACCAAGTCCTTCCGAAAGGCCAAGCTGCTGCACTACCACATGAAATATTACCACGGCGAGGAGCAGCCTGCAGAGGACGAGCACAGCCCCACCCGGAGTGTCCAGACCAGGGCGTCGGAGAAGCAGGCTCCACCCGCCGGTTTGGAAGGACCCAAGAGAAGGCGCACTATCTCCGCCTCAATGCGTGAGTTCCTCTCTCTTTGGTCCTGGTGTGAAGTGAATGTTTTTATCAGGGATCAGACGCGCCGCCATTTCTCCAGCGGCCCAATCCAAATGCATGCTATGCTGGTGACCAGCGCGAGCAGAAATCTTTATAACCAAGACTGCGCTGTAAATATTGCGGTTCCAGCACGGTCAGGCTTTTTTTGATCTTATTTAAATTTCCTTTTTATTCATCTCTTCCTTAGAGTCTGTCCGGCCTGCCTCGGCTCCCCGTGGTGAGGCAAAGACAGCAGGCAGGCGCACGTCAGCCCCGCCTGGAGTCAGCACCCAAGGCCATCAGCAGAGGGCGCTAATGAGGGAGAAGAGCAAGGAGAACCAGCTAGACAGGAACGGGTGCCAGCAGCAGGACAAGGACTCCTCCGAACGGAGCGGCTTTGACGTTGGTACGGGTATGAGTGAGAAGATGACAAAATGTGTAGGCCACGCTTGCACGAGGCTTAACGCTCGCTACTTGGCGGTCCCCAGGGTCCGTGAAGGGAAAGCTGAAGGAGAAACCCAAACAGAAGGACTTCCTCCGCATCAAACTGAAGAAGAAGAAAAAGAAAAAGAAGGGAAAGTCTGGTAAGAACGGGCCGCCTGGCTCCGGACCTCGTCCCGTGTCTGCTGCTCTGCATGTGCACCTACTGTGGCGTTGTGCAAAGCGTCTCCCCTTCAAAGCAAACAGTCCTCCATTCCCTCCTCTCGGTGCGGTGGCTGAGCCTTGGTGTGTGGGAGAAGTGTTGCATCTGTCGCTGGCCTCTTGGCCAAACCATCGTGCCGAGCGGGAAGCTTCATTTCTTTAGCACCAAAGCTCCTGCCCCTTTGCTCTCGAGGCCAGATGAACTCGTGGTACTGATATCTTCTAAACTGGAATCAAACACTGTTCTCTCTATTCCCATTTGGCGATCACATGTAGGTGTTGTATGTTTGGCTGATAACGCCATTGATTACTTGGCTACAATATGAAAATGCCCTGTATGGATTTCAAGTAAACAAGTCTTTTTTTTTTTTTGCCACAGTTTATCGCACCCTACCCCTCACCCCCTAATGGCCTTTTGTTTAGCATTTCCAAAGTTGACATTTTGTTCTACATCTGCTTCCCTCCCCTCCCTCCCCCCTTCCCTATATTGACAGACTACACAGGTAGTGAGGAGAATATTGACATCTCAGTATTGGGTCTTGAGTCCAAATTGAATTTGCCACTCAAATTCCCCCCCTCACACAATCACACGCCTGAGGCCTACCCCAGCAGGCCCGGATACAGCTGCTCACATCAGATACATGTGGATGGTGGGTATCGGTGTGTGTGTGTGTGTGTGTGTGTACTAGCTTGTCTGCGTGATGTACTTGGCTTCCTCTCCCCTCCATTCTTCTATTCCCTCTGGATTCAATCCCATCACGTTGTTGTAGTTGTATGTGCACCATACTGGACCTGCAGAGTAAAAGTAGCAGAGTTGCAGATGAAACGAATAACGCTTGGTTGATTGAATCCTGAGCTTTGCTCTCACGGCTTGCTTCATTGTGTCATCCACAAATGTTCATTATAACGTGTGTTGTGCTAGAGGTGTTTAAACGGTTGAAGAACCAACCGTCATGATTGTGCGATTTTCTTTAATGTTTGTTTTGTCGTGTAGATGAGGACAGCGTCAGTGACTGGTCCACTGACAGCTGTGGGTGGAGCGATGATGACTTTGGGGTGGATTTGGACGTAACAACGCCCCCCCTGAGTGTGGACTCTGGTGCTGTGGACACAAGTGACCAAGAGATAGTGCGGTGTATCTGTGAGGTGGAGGAGGAGAACGACTTTATGATTCAGGTGATTCTCTTGGACCGTCTATTTTATAAAGCGTAGTAAGCTACTGCTTTATTTTTTTTATGTCTTGTGGTTCAATTTTTATAAAACATGCGTGTCCTTCCGTTCAGTGTGAGGACTGTTTGTGCTGGCAGCACGGCACCTGCATGGGCCTGCTGGAAGACAACGTTCCAGACCGCTACACCTGCCACATCTGCAGAGACCCACCAGGTGAGGGGACCACCAAAAACCCTTCTGCCTTTAGCTATGAATTGGACATCATTAAAATTTCACATCTGTCTGGCTAATCCGGTAGGGTAACTGCCCTCTAGTGGACAATAAGAAAAAGGACACTGTGTAAGAAGTGGATGTGTGTTTTAATATATAAACTGTATGACCAGTGTGTTTATGCAGTAAAACTGTTCTGTAATGTGATTCTGATTCTTCACTGCCAAAGTTTCTCAAACAAGAACTTAATTCAAGTCGATTTGGATGAATTATTTTCGTCAATATGTGAAATCACAATGTCGCAGAAACGGCAGATCGCCTTTTTGTTTTATTGATAAAATAATAACAAGGTATTGTGACTCCGCCCTGAACACTGCTGGCTTTGCACTTTTCAGCATTAGGCCAAACATAATGATAAACGAAATAAATTTAGATTTTAAAGGCCTCTAGGCGCTGTGTGTGTCCATTCCAGTGGCAGGTCGTGCATTTCACACAGAAGTCTTCATTGGTGTCCTACAAGAACTAATCTACCTCTTTATGCAATCATTATGACCCCACAGCTATAGAAACCATCAATATTACACAACCCTACACACAAACCCTTTTCCCGGCTGGGACAGACTTGCTAGCTCGGGGTCGGCCCACCATTCTTCACAATGTCCAGCTTTTCTTGACAAGTCAGTCTTGAAAATTGTTTTGTGAGCACATCTGCAACCAAATCAACTTCTCCTCCGTCAGCCATTGTGGGTTTAAAACGGTGACGTGAAAATGCCGCCGTCACTGGACGCCTGCTAGATGGCCTCAGTGTTGCCAACTCGAAGTCTGATTGGTTAAGCTACAGGTGCCAGCACTATCGATTCTGAAGGCGTCAAGGCAGATTTTTTTGACCCTGGCAACACATGATGGCTGAAATGTGATTGGATAAAAGCCCACAACCTTTTACACCACTCGACATCGATGTTTGCGGAGATCTCCCTTCATGAATTGGAGTCCATCTGCGCGTCCTTCTAGTCATAGCATTTGATAATATCTGCAGTTTGTTGGTTATTTCCAGGTCAGAGGCAGAGCCTGCGCTACTGGTACGATCGAGAATGGCTGAGCAACGGCCACATGTACGGCTTGTCCTTCCTGGAGGAGAACTACTCTCACCAAAACGCCAAGAAGATCACCACCACCCACCAGCTGCTGGGAGACGTGCACCACGTGGTGGAGATTCTCAACGGACTGCAGCTCAAGATGAGCGTCCTGCAGTAAGTACGATGGGCCTGCGTGAGGAGATCTTCTGTTCATCTTAAATAATCAAGCGTAATCTTTTTCTTTGCCTTTTTTTTTTTCCCCCCCCAAGGAGCAACACACACCCAGACTTGCAGCTGTGGCGGCAGCCCTGGAAGCACGTGGAGAGGTCGCGCAGCGTCTCGTGTCGGGGCAGGGACGCCATTCCGTCTCCGGCGACTCCGGACGAGGACATGAGCCGAGGGGAGATCCTGATGTCCAACGCGCTGGAGAAGCTGAGCCGGGCGGCCACGGCCGCCACCTCGGCCTCGTCCGGCTCCACCTTCCCGTCCTTCCAGCACTCGTACATTACCAGTGAACATTGCTACCAGAAACCGAGGGCCTACTACCCGGCGGTGGAGCAGAGGCTGGTCGTGGAGACCCGGCAGGGCTCGGAGCTGGAGGACAGCATGAGGAGCACGGAGGAGCTGCTGGAGCGGGAGCAGCGCTACGGGAGCCTGCTGGAGACGGACAAGCCCAAATCAACAGGCACCAATTACAAGGTGAGGAGGAGGGTGGAAGTAAAGGCTGCATGGCGCAAGAACCCAAACCGTCCCACTGGAAGCTCATCAAAACACGTGATTCGTTCGATTATCTGTACGGCCCCTGAAAGAGAAATGTTGTCGCTGTATTTTGTAGGATTCCGATAGTATCCCTGTTGCTCAGTGTTTTTATTTTTTTTCTTCGCCGGCCACATGAACATCTGGACGCCGGCCACATGAACATCTGTTCGCCGCTCGCCGGCCACTTCGCTCGCAACCCGTCGGCAAGTTGGCGTGTTAGCTGTTGTGGGAATACCAGCGGCTCCATGAACTTAAATCAAAAAATCGTTTTCTAATTTCAAAACCGAAAGAAACCCTCCGAACAGACGCAGCTCCTCCATCTCTGGTCTCATTGTTCCGCTCACATCTGCTGTTTTCGCGTAGCGATGGCGTTTTTGGTTGCGAGCTGTACCCAGCATGCAGTTTGGCAGGGTGATTTTATAAATGGACAATAATTAGTGTTAGAAATGGTTTCTGTCGCAAACATTTGTGTCGAGGTTTTTACCCTGTTAGAGCGGTTGTTGCGAGTTATCAGTTGTTGTATAATATTAGAACCATGACTCAATCTCAATACTGGTAAAACAAGTGTAAGGTGTAAAAAATATGTTCTGCTGCCTGCTGAAGAGCAATATCAGCTGTTATGGCTCTCTGGCGATATGATGGTGTGTGGGGAAAACTCGCCGTAAAAGCTGATCATTCCAGAATGCTGCATCTTTTTAATCAAGATTCAGTGAATCAAATAATTAAAGCTGCTCCATGTACAAGATTTATAAGCTCAATTTGACTCCTGCTGTTACTGGGACAGGCAGCACTTTTGTAGTCTCATTCTTTTCATTTGACTTCCCTTTTTACATTACCAATTATAGATTGGGAAACAGGTTATTTTAAATTGGAAGCAGGTGAGTTGTAGTCTGAGTGAATTCAGCGATTTGAGGATTTGGCTCAAGTGTCTGAATACTAATGTGGTCTCTTATGTGCATGAATAACTTGAATAGAATTTGATTGACAGACAGCGTTGTCAGTGTTGAAAATCTTTGGTTGCCCCTGAATGTCTCCAGGCTTCGATCGGCGGCTCTTGGTCGCAGGCTGAGACGAGAGAGGAGGGCGGAAGAGGTGCCGGAGAGGTGAGCGACAACAGCAGGCAACATCAACAAAGGCAGATCAACCTCCTGAACCACATAGATTCAGTCCAGGACGAGGTCTCGCACAGGATGGACTTCATTGAGAGGGAGCTGGACGGTAAGACCTGCTGACTGTGTCTCTAGCATAATGCAACACTGAGCTTAGATATAAGACATCAGGGCCCTTAATGTTTATAAATAGCCGTCAGCTGCTGGAAACATTCAGTTTCTATCCAACTTGGTCCGCTGTGAAATCTGACCAGCTGTCACTCCGTATTAGCCACCAGATAATATGGCTCAAAGGTGAAGCAAGATCTACTCTGAGTAGTACTGGCAATGTATCAGAAGGCCTGTCATTTCTGTGCTGATGCGCTTTGCTGCGGTTGCAATAAAACTAAGCTGCAAAGCAATTGATTTCTCTTTAATAAAATTAAAGAGCTGTTAAAGGCTTTAATGAGGTTTCTCTTCCTGATTAAGTATAAATCCAGGTCAGGCACACATGTAAACATTTTAATAACCACTCTGTGTTGAGTACTCAAGTTTGCTTCCCATGAACCGTAATATTATTCAACAACACTGCGCACGGTGTCCAACTCCAGTGGTTGAGTGGACTGCGTCAAACCTGCGTTGGACTGAAGAGGCCTGCTGAAACACTCCAACGTGGGGTGTCCTTTAACACGTGTGTACTCCGGCCAAACGCTGCTGCTTTTTGTCTTCCCACCCCCCTTAGTGCTGGAGAGCTGGCTGGACTACACTGGCGAGCTGGAGCCCCCTGACCCGTTGGCCCGTCTCCCTCAGCTCAAGCAGCGCATGAAGCGGCTGCTGACACAGCTGGGAAAGGTGCAGCAGATCGCCCTGTACAGCTCCACATGAGGGCGCCGGAGACCAGCCACGGCGCCGAGTCCCCACACGGCGAGCAGGAGCAGCGCAGCAGCGGGAAAGCCCGCTGGTGTCCGGGCTGCGCAAGATAGCGACATTAATGCAAGTGGAAGACCCAGATTATCCGGCGCATTCTCCGTGGGCAGACTCCCGCAGCCGTTTCTCTTATGAAAAGGTTGTGTGTGTGTGGTGGAGTTCGATGCCACAGTGCCAGCGAGTGTCATGCATCCACGCGTGAGGAGTTGGCGTCATAAATCAGGATAAAACACAAAAAGTAACCTCATAAATGCAGGACAAAATCTTTTTGGACCAGATTAAACTTCTATGGTTCCCATGCAACTCTAAACCTAGCGAATGCCTTTAGTCTGAGCTACTACTTACGGTTGCCCTGTCTGTCTCTCTCTCTCTCTCTCGCTCAGTGCACAGTGCTTTACACGCAGAAGCTTTATATTCAACGGTTGCAATTGAGTTCTTGAACCTCTCTGCAATAGTTTTTTTTTTTTTTTTATGTCACTCGCCATGACACAATGCATTAAAACTTGCATTGAAAAAATACATCCAGTATGTAAGCACACTGATGCAAGCAGTCCTCACAAATTGTTCAGTTTTTTTTTTTCTTCTCCTCACTGAAGTTATTTCTGTCTGGAATCAAAGGCGTCTTATTTTCATGAAATCGTGTGATTTGTTTGTCTGAAACTGTAATGCATCTTTAACAGTCCTCTCGTGAGTTTTGGTTTATCTTTGTTAGTTACCGCATCTTGTCCTTGGCATAACTGTTGGCATCGTTGTTGCTGTAGCACTCGATTCACTGAGAACTGTAATGTTGTCTTTTCTTAAGCTAGGCTCTTGTGCTTTGTCAGTGACAAATACTACTCCGAATACATGCAAATTTATTTCCCTTTTCTGTTATGTTCTGCTTTTAGTTGCAGTATTTGGCTACTTTGTAAATATTTTTTTCAAAAATGAACTCTTTATTGAGAACATCAATTCATTTATTGTATGCTACTGTACTGTGTCTGGCTTAGAAGCAGGGAAAGGTCAAAACAATGCAAACCGATCTGTTGGTACATAAATAAACTATCATTGTTATTAATCACTACAGGCGTATTCTTGGCTATTTTCTCCGGAATGCAATGAAACATGTGCTCTCATCTCTTCTATCCCTCAGGCAGTGAGCCTGATGTTTTCGGGGTAAAGAAAAAATCTTACGTGTACATTTTGATGAAATGGTATTTAGCAGATTTGGGCGGTTACATAATCAGATTGAAAATAGAAACTTGATGGGAATTCTAATCGTTAAGACAGCATAATGTGCCGTTTCATCAAAGCAAATGAGATATTCATCACAAGAATGTCTAGTGTTGAGTCGGTTTGTTGAAAAAGACTACCTTGAAATTAAAAATAAATGCAATTATCTTATCAAAAGTGAGTCTACTATTTACAATTCCAGAGACTTAAGCAGCCCTCGCTGAAATCAAATGGTGATATTCGGCATAACACGCACATTACGGTTGTTGGTACAGTTTGAAGATGCTTGTTTTATACACTCATTCGAGAACCGATTACAGGTATTCTGTTTCCCCCTTCCTTTGAGGTCGAGTGAGACCTCCTGTCACCACCTTCCGTCTGTTGCACGCCTCTTTTCATTGGCTCCGCGGTGTCCGCGTCGCAGCGTGTAGCTCCGCCCACAGTCAACGAAATACTAGTTGAGGCAAAGGAAGCGGCGGACGAGAGCAGCGTGTACCCTACGCCGAAATACACGTATTAACACATATCCAACAATACACTCGGAGAGGAATTAGCCGGAAGACAGCGGACGCTCATTTTTGCCGACGCGGTAAGTCTCAAACCCGTCTTCGCGGTGCTGTCCTCCCCGTGTACCGTCGGCAGATGTGCCCGATGCCACAGGAGATTATCTGCGCTGGATGGCGACCTGTTCCCGGCGCTGCTCCACCACCCGACTCGTTACTGCCGGCACCTCAACGAGCCCCTGATTGCGCTCCGTTAAAAACACGTTTGAGGCGCAGCGGAAAATGACGCCTGCACACGAGTGAGCGCGAGCGAATCGGTTCATTTCGAGAAGAAAAAAAAACTGCAGCTCAAAGGAATTGAGTTCATGCGACATGACGATCGTTCCCACCGCGTATCTCCTCGTCCCCTGGTTGCAGAGCGCATTGGTATGACTATTATCCTCCGCCACCTCGTCTACCTGCTAAATAATACAACTTCTAGCTCAATACAACGGGACGAGGCCTGTCACGATGCGTTACACCGTGAATCACCGACCTTAACCAACCGGCTGTTGTCGAATAGCTGCGAGCTTGATTGATTTAAGACCGCGAATCCAGTTCAAACTTCACACCTGAAACCCTGTTGGAACAACGTTAGCTAGTTTTCGCAAGAAGCGACAAGTTGGCCGTTTTAGGTCATAAACCCATTGCCCTGTGTGACAATTTAAAAAAAAAATCACGTTTTCCTTTTTATTCATTCTTTTTTTTCGTTCGGCATTGAATTTAGTCAGGAGTTTGAACCGGAAGCTTGGACTAGCTAGCTCAAAAGGCCCATCGCTGTGTGTTAAATGTGCGGCTTGTCGTCTCACGGAGTCATGTTCTCTCTCCCCCCTCTGCCCCCCTGCTTGAGTCTAGACACGGCCGATCCATCGTTATCAATCGGATCAGGCGTGCTGGTGTCGCTGCAGGTGTTCCCCCGTTCGGACGTCACGTGAGGGATGTCAATGTCACCGGTGGCCATGCGAAGGTCACCCAGGTGGGCGCTGTAAGAGCAGGGTCATCTGGGGAAATACTTTACGAGGAGACTTTACTAGGAACAACGGAAAAGTAATCATAGTTATCTGACATTTTATAAAAAATACCTTTTTAATTAAGAAGGTCATCAAAACCTTTTTGTATGAAGTACCTCACGCACAGAACAGCCTTCATTCTTGTATGTGATGGTGTACATTTAGGAATGTTCAGAGTTTCACGGGTGGGGGGTTGGTTCCAGGTGTTTTATCTCTCCCACAATGGTGGGTGTCACATGATCCTTGAATGGCGCTTACACAACAAGCAACCACCAAGCCTTTGTTGTCATTGACAACACTGTCGCCAAAGACCATTGGGAGCGAGTGTTGATCTGGAAACAAGTTTTTTTTTTTTTTTGCTTGACAAAATGCAGATGGTGGGTGGTTAGCGGTTTATTGCCACATCGTTTGAAGGCAATCTGCCCCTGGTTAATCATTGGGCAGAGTGAAGACGTACTGCCTAACTAAAGGGAGTGTCAGGAGTTGTTAATTAAGCCACAGTTTGAAATCTCCTGGAAATGTGTTTTGACTGAAGCATTTCAAATGGGTTCGACAAACGAAACTGAGCGTTCACAGTGACCACTAAGTCAGCCTAATGCACCGGCCCCTTGGATTGCATTCACTCAGTAAGTGAATGATTTAATGTATTTTCATTATGTCACCATCAAGAGCTCACTGTTACGGTGCCTTGCAGTTCGTATTACTACTTGCACGCACTTCATTAAACGGTTTACAGGGCACATAACAAGCGAGATGCGCTCTTGTGTGGAAGAGGATTTCTTTCAGGGATTAATGTCAGGATGTGAGGGAATAACGCTCACCGGAGAGACGGAGGCGGTAATTAAGGCGGCGTGCTGACAGCCAGTCTGCCTGGCGTTCCCTCTCACCTCAGCATTACAGGACACGTCCATTCCAGGTTAATTTCTCATGTTTCCCAGATGGAAAGCACAGCTACCATGTTTCCGTATCGTCATCTCATCAGTCTCTACTCCGGCATGAAAAAGAGGGCAAAGGACAAACCATCATTAACGATCACCGGTGGACGAGCGTGCAGCAGTTACAGGGTCCAAACGTGTTTCAGACCCTTTTTTTTAATCTGCTGGATCAGTGAAGGGAGGACTCGGCCCGTCTCCATTGTCCTCCTCAACGCGGGCGGTAGAATCAGCAGGTGGTGACGAGGCGAGGCCGAGCACAGGTGGTAGGCCTGTTGATCCAAAATGCTGGACACGAGCCAAGCTGGACCTGGGGACGCCCGGACCGTCATTCAGCGCCGCTGTTCGCCGAGGATTTAGCGTCTATCGAAGAGAGAGAGGGCAAGATGGGAAGCAGAGGAGGGGGGCGGGGGGGGTGCGGTACTGCACTGCTCCTCGTGGAGACAAATCCCAGTTTGTCATTGATAGAAATAAGCTCAAACTTGTAAGCAGCATGCTGATTTCTTCAGTGTCTCCATTATGAGCTCAAATCATTTCATGCTTTAATGATCTAGAGGATCAGCCAGAAAAGTTTAAATGCTTCTGCTCGAAGTCCACCCAAAGAGCCAGTCAACAGTCAAATTTCCCTTGTACAGATTGCGTCCCCGGTGAGTGACTCATTTGTTGGCCGTATGTGGTGTTGATGCATTTCAGGAAGATAAATAATTGCCGTTGGCTGTTTTAGAACCCATTCGATGCGTTGTTGATCTGAATGTTAATAAGAGCCGCTCCGGTGTGGTAAAGCAGCTGGTTGTTGTGGTGAGGAGGCGCTGTGAAAAAGGTAATTTGATTTCCGAGGCGCCCCCAGCAGAGTCTAGGTGTGTGTGTGTGTGTGTGTGTGTGTGTGTGGTTAGCTACCTACCTAGCTACCTACCTAGCGTTTGCGAGATAAGGGGATCCGGGGAAGCCACCTCTGTGTTTCTGCAGGGAGATCGTGTTGTCGGCATTTGTCAGCAATCGGTCATTGAGACAACCAAGCGGACGGATAACTCTGCAGAGGCGTGTTGCTGTGAGGCAGCGGGCCTGCTGGCCCTGCCTCGCACGCACTGAAACATGCGTGTGCTGATTCAGGGTTAGGGGGTTAGGGTTGAGATTTTCTGGGAGCGTGTCTTCAGTTTCCCCGCAGCTCGTTGAACAGGTGTCTCGAGGTGTGTGTGTGTGTGTGTGTGTGTGTGTGTGTGTGTGTGTGTGTGTGTGTGTGTGTGTGTGTGCGCGCGATAGTGGCCCCACGGATCCACAGCCGCCTCTCTGACCGGCCGCACAGATCCTCCTCGAGCCCTTCAGCGGGACACCGCTGCTCCGTAAACTGTCCAATCGCATCAGCCAGCTGGGAGCCAGGGCACACAGACACACACACAAGCCCCTCTACTCACACTGTGTCTTTGTCATCAGCACAACTAAGCAAGGCAGAGGAGGAAATCCCCACAGGCTGAGCGGCAGCCAGCGTGGCGAGGGACGGCCAAGTGCTCCGTTAGCCGCACTGAGTGCGATATAGGCCGATGCCCAGAGGAGCCGGGAGAGGCTCTCGCTCCTCTCCGACCCATCGCAGAAGAGTCATCTCGACTCCGTTAGTGGTGTTGTGGTTTGTCTGTTTCTTTTACCTCATCTGACCTCCACGGCTGTCTTTTGTGTGGGACCCGTCTCTGCTGGTGCGTGTAAGGATTGAGCGTGTGTCATGTAGCTAAACGTTGTCCTCTTATTAGTCCGTTTATCAACGCTGGAAAGAATCTGTTGTGGCAGTTTCCTAAAGGGTATTGATGGAGTCAAAGTCAAGACAAAAAACATAATGCGTGCGTGAAAAGCACAAAATGAACATATTTGTATGTACAATGCCAACACGTTGCAGCCATTCGTGTTCATGGCTGCACCGTACATGATTCTTTATTTTAGCTGGACGGTATATAGATCCTGATTTTATGAGCGGTTATTGGGCCGTAGGTTAATGCTGCTCAGGATGAAGTTGAAGCTACAAACTGATTCTGGTTGCCCAAGAAACATTTTAGGTTGTAGTGTTGGGGTAAGCATTAGTTCATAGTCCGGTCTCAGTTAATGGTGTTGAGGAGGGAGGAACACGGGAGGGCAAACTCGCACACAAGCTGCACACACGCCCAACAAATGCCTTGCATCTTTCACATACAAAATTCATAACATGACCACGCATACTTCCTTGTGTAACACTGACTTGATGGAAAAATTGAGTTTCCAGTTTGCTGGTTCGAAACGCGACATCACCAGTGGAAAGATCTTGCAGTTGGTCTCCAGGTATTTGGCGTATTGGCGTTTTGGAAGACGTAGCAAATAATTGAATGAAAAACAGCAGTGTGTTCAGGAAGCCACAGCCCTCGGTCTCTGCGGCTGTGTGCGTTTTCACGCGAAAGGTGAAGCATGCCGACGATGCCAATAGATATGTGGTTGTAAATCAATTCAGCCTAATGAAACTCTTTAATCTCCTAAGACCATTAGTAGATAAAGTGGCTCGTTTTGTAAAAGCTCTCAGGGTAATGGGTGGGGTCTTGCACCCTTGTTGCATTGCAGGATTAGAGATGTGTGTGTGTGTGTGTGTGTGTGTGTACACGGTATGTGTTACTGTGCAGCACTGTAAATAAGAAGTAGACTTCGTCCGCATGACGTCACCCAATTGGTTGGTGGTCGGCTGTTTGTAGAGCTTCAGGTTCATTTTGGCCATTAGCATCATGGGGCTTTTTCTTTTAACCAGAGGACACGGCGGAGCTAAGTGCCACCAAATGTGAAATCATGAATGTAAGGACACGGAAAGGGTCAAAGAAGTCTTCCAAAACTCCTTGAAACATGCCCTGCTTTATTTTCCTCAGACTGTTAGGAAGGACTTGAAACGAGGGATCAAGACCGGTAACTTGTGTTAATTCTGGTCATCGATCCAGTGGTAAATATAGTGTCCTCTTCTGATGGACGTCAGATGTCTTTTTTGCAACGGGAAGAGTCGCCCATGTGTCTGTGTGTCTCAGTGCCATTTGAGTGATGGACAATCCATTTTATGCATTTCCAATAAAAAGATGCAGTTGTGCGCCTCATTAGACGCACTTTTGGAGAGACAAAGGCGTGCAGACTACGAGTAAATCCAACAACGCTGTCATGAGGTTCTCCTTCCACGGACCGATGCTGTCGCACACGAGCGTCTTGTACTTTTCCCAGCAGCACCGCCGCTGTTGTCTTGGGACGATGTCCCATCCAAGTACGACCTCTTTAACATTTTTATCACTGAGCTGTCACCGGCTCAGGATATTAAATGCGGGTCAGTCTTCAGAATCGGTTTTAGTTAATTATAGTAATGCAGTATTTAACATCTCATGTCTAATATTTAATATCTCATGGATCGAAGACTGAAGCCGGTGTTACGAGGATGATTTGTATTCTAGTATTGTCTTAAATCGTTCATAGCTCCTTCTTTTTGCGCTCTTTAGTGATCATCCACATGAATCCAGCGTTATGTGACCCTACGCCTGAGTGGGAGCACGTCCTGAAGCTACCCAACTTGGCTTGTTCCGCATTCTGAGGTGGAATATTGGATAATAAAAGACTATTTTTACATTCACGACTGAAGAAGACTTCAGTCTTGTCACAAGATGGGGGGGGAGAGAATGTATCCGTCAGCTGGTGTCAAGAGAATCAGACGGGCCGTGAGGAGGACGGCGGCGTCTCTGGAGCGCGAGCTGTCATTTTAATTAAGTAGATGTGGAGCTCTGGGAGCAGTGTGCAAGTGCATGGCAGTGTGTGCGTCTGTCTCTGTGCGCGTTGAGCTGTGTTTTTTGTGCGTTTTTTGCCAGCGGCATCAGCCGGAGGCGGTCTGTCTTTGCCATGACGGACAACAAAAGGTGAAGAACTCCTGATCACCGGCCGTCCCTCGGTCGTTATCTGCCTGACTGCTGAACGGATTTACTCTTCTTATTCTCTTGCGAAAAAGTGTGGCTTAGAGCAAAAACCTGGAAGTGGGACTTGTCACGGCCCAGTCGGAATTACTCCGGCAGACTGAACCGTAAACAAAGGTCTGGCCTGGAAGCACAAAGAGGCCGTAAGGCGTCACCACGCCAGTGACTGTGCAGGGGTGTGTTTATTTGACCTTGTCTGTAGCCCTGACAACAAACGCACATAGAAGGCTGTCCCTCTGATGGCAGGCGGCGAGTGTGATTGGAATCTGGGCTGGCCTATCTCCTGCTGTGATGTGAAGCCCGGGGGAAGTGTCCATTGGTGACCGAGGACAGACATGCGTTTGTTCCTCCTGTCATTTAGAATAATTTGGCTCCCAGGGAAAGAAAACGGGCGGACGACACCACGACTTCCTCTTGCTGGAATTCAATTGTCAATTAGCTGTGCCCCAAATCATGTTTTGTTTACTGCGGCCAATCAAGGTGAGTCCTTTGCAGGATTCGTAGCCCCAGCTGCTCTACGGGAGACTGCAAGAAGAAGAGTGCACCATGTATTCAGCCCTGTCGGCCTGTTAGGACGTGTTCAGTCTAGAACTGCTTTGACCTCTGTAGCAGCAGTGTTCTCTCTGTCCCGGGAATAAAGTGGTGTCAATGTAGCTTTCGGTTTTAAACAAGCATATTTTCCGACATGGAAATCAAATCACGCATTCGTACATATGATCACTTTCACAACAGTAAGTGGCAGATTGAGTTGAATATTAACACTTGTATATATTGTATACATGCTGTATACCTCTCCCCACTGCAGATGGTGAGGATGTGTGTAGACCCATGGATTTGCGCTTTAAATCACCATGGCAATACGCCCTTATGGCGGAGTCATGGTCTCCATAGAGACCCAAAGGGGAGTGACCATGAGGTCACCATGGTGACATTCACCTCGGTCAACATGGAGCCGAAGGAGGTCACACAGCCAAAGCGCCGCCATGATGCGAATGATGATGACCGCGAGTTAAATCGGTAGTCTGTCGCCGTGGCAACCAAGAGCAACTAATTGAAGGTGCTAAAAGTAGGGTTTGTGTCACAGCCAGCTTCTCAGGCATCCATCATGCAGCCCGCTTGGACTGCCTGAGGGTGACACGGATAGACGGGGAGAGAGTGTAAAGGCAGCAGGGAGAGTGTGAGGAAGAGTAAGGGATGTACGCATCGCTCACTCGGCCCCGTCTGCTGACGCGGCAGCTGCAGCCATCCTTTTGTGTTGGCAAGGTATCTACAGAAGGCGTTTTGGCGAGCCTCTGTGCCCAGACACTCTGGCGCCTGCAGGTTAGCATGACGCTAAAGGTGTGTCCCTTCTCCTCAGGACCATAGAGACTGCTGGGGCGGGGTGTGCCGGGTAGATACGCATTGCACGCCAATTAGAGAGGGAGGAAGGAGCAACGCTAATCAAGTTATCCGTTTATTAAGTTGACGTATTTCAGCATGTCTTTGCTGTAAGTAATTGTGTCCGACTCCCTGAGGCCGCGCTGACACTAGGCACGAGTGAAGGTTCGCCGCAGCCCCATTGAAAAAACGGCCTTGTGGGGTTTTCCCTCCGACGCGGCTCGCGTCCTCCGCCGATTGCTCGCCCCGGCACAGCCTCCCTGTCCCTAGCTGCGTGGCATTAAACGGTGCGGAGACGAGGCAGTTGAAACTCTGCCTGCAGGGAAATGCAACCCAAGCAACAGATGAGCGAAATCATGAGTGAGAGCCCTCGCCAATTGGCGTGCTTCTCATTTTGCAGGCGGAACAGCGGAGCACGGCAAGTTCCGATGTCGGGGGAAACCTGTTCTGTGGGAGCGATCCGACAGACTTTTCCGCCACGTCAAGGCTGGAGGGACCCGTCCTCCATCATCGGCCTTCTCCCGTCCTCGTTCACCAGCGGCGCGCTGGCAATGAGGGACAAAGCTCGCTGCACAGATTGCTTAAAGGGAATTTCCCTGCGGCCATCTGGGGCTACTTCCCCTCATTTTTTATTCCACTTGCGCAGAGCTTTGCTGGGTAACGTGGACTGTCTGCATGGCTCGCATTGATTTGTCAGGGGTAAAATGCAGCTGGACGAGCAACGCTTTGAGCTTCTTCACTTCTTCTCATGTCTACCACTATTTACCCCCTCCCTCCCCCTCTCACTCGTTGCCTCACATGTGTCCCTCGGGGCTAGCCCGACTCAGAATAAACATCGCCAACCTGCTTTGTCTCTATGGCAACAGATGCACATGCTGAACGGTAGAGCGGGCATGGAGTAGGTAGGAAAGGGTGGTGGTGGTGGTGATGGTGCATTTTGCTGAATGCGACCTGGTGGTGTAAAGAGTTCTTTTTCTTTCGGTTTTCTTTGAGTGCGACTATCGAGAAGCCCAAAAAAAGATGGTGTTTAGTTCCTCCGGGTAACGCAGTGTGAGGGGTTAGTGGGATTGGGCTGTGAAAAGGCAGTCAGTCAGTCATTCAGTCAGTCAGTTCAGGCTAACAGACGCCGTCTCCCACCTCGATTACCTGGCTAGGCTGTTTACTATTTAAAGCAGCTTTCGCCTCCATCCCACTCTCTCTGACAGCCGAGGAAACGTTGGATTGATCCGGCCAATCCGCTCAAGCATGCAGAGTATTTGTTTTTCTTCCCCGCCCCCCGCTCCCCCCACTTGTTCGTTTGTCTAAATATTATTTAGTTCCACCATTGAGCCATTGATTCGTCAGCGGTAATTGTGCCGGACGTGTTTTCTCTCCGCGTACTGGCGGTTGATGTTTTCTGCATTTTCTTCCGCCTGTTTTGTGTTTTTATATGAGCGTTGTGCTCCGTTGTACCCATCTGCCGCCCTGGTTGTGTCCAGGCACGGTGCGATCTGTTGGCTGAGCAGAAGACCCTTTGACCCGATTCATGCGTCAACAGGCAGCTGTCTGCTCTGACCTTAAAAAAATAAAATTGCAGGGTTCACAGTTGTTTGGGGCCTCGGCGTCATTGCTGGTACCTCTGCTGTTAGCTTGCTGCTGGAATGACCACTAACCAACCTTGAAGGTTATCCAATACCGGCATCTCAAGGTCGTTCCGGGGGGGTTGGCTCTGACTCTGGAAGGGATTATAACAGTTCCTCCATCTGGCTACGCCTCTGCTCAATTTGCCCGTACGTCTTTGTATGTCTTTTTATGAGCAGTGTGTGCATCTGATTAACGCGATCGCCTGGTATCGATGCCGTTTGTGATGCGGCGCAGGCCGGCTTGGCTTGGTCTTCTTCCGGTTGATGAAAGAAGCCGGCGCTCCGTCGGCTGCGATGTGCAACATGAGCCGCTCTCCGGGGCAGGAGCAGGCAATTCAACACCACTCCCTGTCCTCACCTTCAGCCTACGGTAGAGGCCGAAGTGGTGCCGTTGTGGATGAAGTGGGGGAGGGGAACACTTTAGTGTCAGTGCTCACGTCTTCTGGCTTCAAGAGGGACAACGAATGAGGGAGCTGCTTCTTTGTAAGCCAGAACTGACCTGCTGCCATCTCCTTCAATCCCATACAAACCCATCAGTAGCTTGTAGGTTGTGTTTGCATGAATGGATTGGTTCATCAATTGTTTGTCATTTCCAGGTCCTGTTTTGTTTTCTACCATTAATGTTTAATATGAAACGGTGACGGGCATCTCTAAACCAAAGGTTCACAGTGCTTTTCGTCAGTGCCCCCAACCCCCCCCTCTTTCAAAAAGCTAGAAAAACATCCCCACAATGTACATTTTTCCCTGTAAATGTTCTGACTGCATATGCTTGTTACTGGCTTTTAATTTGTGTTTTCTTTTTTTACCACAGAGGGGTTTACAGTGACGAGACAGAGAGATGGAAGAGCTGCAGGACGTTCAGCTGACGGAGATTAAGCCGCTGCTGACCAACAAGGTGACTTGGGGGGGTTCAAGCTGCGAGGCAGCACGCACACAAATCCTGCACCTGAACTAACGCGCGGAACGACACATCCAAAGCAAAGGGCCCCGTGGCGCAGGCTGAAAGTGAATGAGCACTACACACGGAAAATGCATACGCTAACGTAAACCGCACGGAAGCTCTGCAGTCCCGATCATCAAAGTGAATTATTCATATCTGCTTGACTGTCGGTGGGGAAAGAAAAGAGAGGGGGGGGGGCAGTCAGAAGGAAAAAGAGAAAAGGTTGTCGACTGAATGAGGCAAGCGGGTGGAAGAAAAGAAGGGCACATAACATCAAAGTCTCTTCCGGGCTCCTCGTCTTCCTCCTCCCTGCTTCATCTCAACAGCTGATTAGCTGATGAGAGAGACGAGAGAGGGATGTTTTGTTCTCTCCTCGGGCTACTGCCAGTCAGTCAGGGAGGTTTGGCGCCTCACAGGAGGAGCAGTGAGTGGTGAAGCATCAGGTCTGAGGAGGGGGGGGGCGGGGGTGGCGCAGAAGCAGGCCCCCCCTGAGCGGCTGCGTGTCTTATACTCCTTGGGGGACAAGATAGCATGAGATACATGCTAGGATACAGTTTAATGAAGGATGCTGATGCTGACCTCTCCCACCACCTAGTGGCCAGCGTTTAAAGAGACGGACAGGGGATAGTGAGAGCAGATGGAGATCCTGACGGGGAGATGGTACTTTTGTAGAAGTGACGAGCACATAACACAGTCATGACCAGCTGCACGGAGGAACTCAAAGCAGCATTAACGACAGTGAAGAGCAGCGTAACAAGTGTAACGGCCTCCTGACCAGGTTGCCAATGCATGTGATTACGGTTGCTTTAAAGTAGAACATGCACAAGAGAGGATATTCCCTGATTCCCTGGAAGGGGCGGGACTTAAGCCTCTAAGCGCGTACATTTATAAAACTGTCATCACTGGACCCATGCTCTGCCGACTGACCTTCATTAAGGTCTTGCTACAATGTTCTTAAGATTGTTGTTTGCACAGCACAGCAGGACGTATTTTATTTTATTTCATTCACAGTAATATTTGTACCACTTCTAGTCCCTTCCTGTACTTTCATCCAGTCTCTACCAGAGACAGTTCTTAGTGTAGACGTTGTCTCCTGCTGCACAGCCATCTCAGTAGAAGGGGAGCGCTTCAAAACCACTAACATGAAACCTCCTGCTGCGGCCCACAACGCGTCCCCACAAGGACCTTTGCAGCCGCGGTCTGCTCTGTAGCCTGCTGCCGTCTGCGCGAAGACAATGTTCTCCGTAAAAATGCTTCCATGTACTCTGCGTGAAGAGTGCATCGTTATGATATTGAAAACAAAGCGGTAGATGATTTATAACGCATACAAGAACACAATGGTTCCTCAGAAGCAGGAGGTCAAACCTGCTGGTACGCCTTCTCGGTACGTCGCTCCCGATCACTCAATTCACAAATGGCAGCCCATCCCAGTGGATCCCACGGATTAAATCAAACTGACCAGACATGACTACTATCTGAATGACAAACGCCAAATGTTTAGCTTTAATTATCACATTCTATTTGCAACCATCATTTATAAAGAGCGAGTTGAAAGTCAGACCAATGCTCTCTATCAGTTCCAACACGAATTCTGGGAGCATTATGTGTGAGGAAGAAATCGCATCATGTGACAACGCCGCAGCCAACCATCTTCTATGAGTGCATGAAGTGTAATAATAATAATAATAATAGGTCACATACACAAAGCATATAGTCGTTACTATCAGCTGGATTTTAACTCCTCTTTTGCTCTGTCTGCAGAATACACGCAACTTTCAAGATTTCGACTGCCAGGTGAGTGCTGCTCTGCTCCCACGTGAAGCCCTGAGGGTTGTTGTGATGCTGTTGTGGGAGGGGATGGGAGCATATGGACACCCTCCACCCGTACCTCCCAACCCTGACCCCGTTTGTCTGTTTGCCCTACATCTGATCATTCGTTGTTGGAATGTCAACTATAAGCTGGTTGTTGAGCCAATAGCTTCATAGCCACGATTATTTCCATGGCTTCTTTGTTTGGCACAGATGTGTTCAGAACTTGACGGAAATGACTGCAGTTTCAGCGGAACGTGGCTCATGTGAACTGATGGAAGCAAACATGCAAGTGTTTCTGGCCCATTTGTGTCATGTAGAGGAAGTGAGGAAGACTTTGACGTTAGCGCTGCGTTCGCTGGTTGTTCAAAGCGTCCAACGCGAGTCAACTCTTATCTGCTTATCGCTCTACTGCGAAAACCTGCAATAAAGCAGAAAATATGCTTGTTCACTTTTAGGTATTCTTAGAATTAACTGGGCTTTAAGAACAAGTTGTGCCTCTCGAGCAGTTAAAGCCTAGAAAGGAATCGATTACAGACATCCTTAATATGTGTACAGACTCTCCCGCAGAAAGAGTGTCAGGTTTTTTTGATATATTTTAAGAATCATTGTCAACAGAGGGGGAAAAAAGTGCATTAGCCTTGCCTTGGTTCTATGCCGGATGCTTTTCCATGATGTTTGGTATTATTTTGTGTTTCTATGGGGATTGCTGCCCCCAATTGGCTTTTCTCTTGCTAGAGTGGTGATTTCTCACCGGCGAACACTGGGCTGCGAGGGGTTAAGTTTTTCATCCCTCTCTGCAGTGATGGCTGCTTCCAGCATCCCACCAGAGCTAAATATAGCTGCTGCAGGCAGAGGAGGAGAGGAAAGCATGTTGGCGGCGGCAGCAGCAAGCGCGCTACATGCTCCAGACCTGTCTGCTTTATCACTGAAACATGAGCACACAGAAAATGGTGCACTCCCTCATGTGCTCAAAATCGCTGAATTTCCGTGTGTCATGTACATTTCCGCTCCTCCTTTCTGGATTCGGTCCTCGTCCTGCGGTTGCACTCGCGGTGTACCAGGACTTGTGTCGGTGGTGTTGAGGGTTTGGTGTAATTGACCTTTTTCCCGATGGCAGCCATTTTGACCTCACACAGTAAAAGTCTTGAATAAATTCTCAAGACGTAGCCTTGAACTGCTGTTTCTTGAACGTGTATTTGGATAATTCCCATTGAATTCTATGTGGGTGGATGTGAGTGGATGTGAGGTGAGGAGCACGGCCGTCCTCCAACCACAGGGTTGGTGGTTCGATCCCAGGCCCGGCTAACCTGCGTGTCGATGTGTCCTTGGGCAAGACACTTATCCCAACATTGCTCCTTTAGCTGCGACTCGTGTGTGGATGTTGGTTACCGATGGCCAGGTGCCACTGTGTATGGTAGCACCTGTCATCAGTGTGTTAATGGGTGTGAATGATGTCATGTAGTGTTAAAGCGTGGTCTGAAGACTAGAAAAGTACAGTCCATTTACCATTTGAAATGCTAAAACGCTCAATGACTTAATGATTTACTGCAGTCCGTCATTGTTACCGGCCACCACAATCCCTTATTAATAATACATCATGCAGCAGCCCTTTACCGCTCCACCGTCACCCGGAGCAACAGCGTGACATTCGTGCAGCTGGAGGACAAATCCAGCTGCGTCTCCTCTTGACCGTTGCCGAAGCGCCTACCACAGGCGGTCGTTGGCTACTGCAGCGGGCGCAGTCGACGGCGTCGACGTCAGGAGAGCGCCGCTGGTGTAAGGTGCGGTCAGGGAGGAGAAACCACAGGGTGTGGTGCTGCAGTCCGGTCCTTCAAGACGTGGTGCTGGTCACAGAGGAGGTTGGTCATTGGCGCGCGCAGAGTCCCCCTCATCCACCCATGAACACCACCAGGTTACCGTATGGAGGGAAATTGCCGACTGCATTGGCTCTTTTTTTTAAGTACAACTTCTTTAGGTTGATGGTGTTTGCTGTTGGAACAGGATATAATGTTGTGAGCTCACGATTGTCATTATTAGATCGTAGTTACTAGGTTTCACAATGTTGACAATACTTCTCCTCTCATCCAACGCGTATACCTCACATACCAGCAGAGGGCGCCAGAGATCCGTCCACCGTGCGGCTCGTTGCCTAAACAAACCTCATGGTTCGGGCTGTGAAAATATAAAGCCCCGCATTGAACGTGCGGCTCTCCTCTGCAGACTGCAGTGCGCTGCCGAGACGTGACTCGGCACGTGACACGAACCTGACGGGAAACGGGTACGCGTGTGCGCGGTCACGACACCTCTTCTCCACGAGCCGATGTGTCAGCGCACGTGGTGCTAATCACATTCTCGCCAAAATCGGGCTTCGATAACTGATAATGGGAGTAAATAAAGTGTAACGTGTGGCTAACTTTGCAACACAAATCAACGGATGCTGCTTTCTTGTGGTCATTGATCCCAAGCTGCGTGTCAAGTGTTATTTTCTCATAACTTGAACATACTTAAACGACATGTCTAGGTTGTCAGTGTCAACCTCCGTGTGTGTGTGTTATGTCAGGAAACGTTTAGAAGAAAGGTCAGTGTACAACCAAACTTGCTGCGACAAAGACAGACCAATGGCGAGCCCCCTCCGTTCGTAGCCCCACCCACTTTGTGCTGTCTGCGCGCTTGCCATTGGCCACACACGGCAGTCTTGGAGGAAGGCGTGTCGCCGCGCACTGCTGGCAGAAGAGGTTGAAAATAAGGAGGGATCAATGAACTATGAGGATCAAATGATTCCCAGGCAGCTGTGGAAGAAATGGATCCTCTCATGTAGGGTTGTCAGTGGGAATAACAATATTGAAGGGTTTGTTTTCTGGTAAGGCGAGTCATCTTTCGCAAGTCAAAAACACAGACAATATTTGCTGAAAAGCTATTTTTGGTCTCAGACTGCTGAGTTTTAACACCAGTCCTGCTGAGTATCTCCCTTTGAGTTATTTTCAGCATCTGATTATGTATATTCTTGTTCAGGTGTTTTTTAAAGGTGATGCTGAGGTCTCTCTGCCTTCTCCCTCAGCAAGGTGAAGCCAAATTGAATCTAGAGTCAATTGTTTTAAATCTCTGTGATCAGCAGCCATTTTGCTGATGCGGACCCTTAGCCCAGGGCGAGCTGTCAAATCGGCCTCCTCGCCTCACTTTGTCAGTATCGCGGTGTGACGTCAACCGCTCTCCAGGACTGCCTCTGCATCGCTTGCACCCCATCACCCCTCTCTGCCGCCCCTCCATCTCTTTTCTCCTCTAAGCACCACCCTCTCCCTCTACCCACCTGACCCTCCGCAATCCAATTGGATGCACCCGTCGCTGGATGCACGTACGCGCTGCGACTACCAAAGCACAAACTGCAGTCTCACTCTCCTCCCTCTCTGTCCTCTTCTCCTGCTGTCGTTCCCCACCTCCCGTGTCCACCTCTCATTCGTTCTCTCTGCATCTTATCCAAACCCACCCTCCCCCCACAACCCCCCCTCTCGCTCTCTCACTCTCTCTTTCATTCAGATTATTTACCCATCTCCTCGCTCCGCTGTGTCTTTCTCCTCCCTCTCTTCCTTGTAGCTGCTGCTCTAGCCTCCTCACCTTACCTCCCTCCCTTCCTACCGGCGCTTCCTCCTCCTGCTTCAGGAGATCTTCAAAGCCGCTCATCACACACTTTGCACATACCATAACACACTCCTCTCCTGCGTGGGAAAAACATGTCAGCTATTCTGGACCTGGACCAGATTGCATGCTCTGGGAATGGCGTGGTGAGTGACTAATGCGTCTTGCCTGCTGTGAAACACCTGGCTGGGTCCTTGAAGAGGGGGCTTAGGGTCCCCTCTTCAAGGGGTTTGGGGCTGTTTTTCCCAAAGGAGCCGACAGCAGCTTGCTGGAGGAAAGGAAACGCTGCTGGTGGGGTTCTTTCCCGGCTTTGCCTGTCACCACCTTCAGCAAAAGGCTGGGACTTTGGGGCTTTTTTTTCTGAGCAGCTGCTAGTGTGGGGTGAACATTTGTTTAGTGTGTGTGTGTGTCTGTGCGCCTGCCCGCCTGCAGGTCCTACAGTGACCATGTGTGCAGTCTGCTCAGCCTAAACATGCTGAGGGTGCAGCGGCAAATTGTAATGTGGTGATTTAAAGACTCATGCGTGTGGTGCGTCAGGTCGTTGGGATTTGTGTGTTTCTCGGTGCATGTTTCTGAACATTTCCTTATTGTGGTGATCCATAACTGCAGGAATGCGTTTCCCCTGTCAATGACTGTGGGTGGTGCGTTGTGTTTCTTTTTCTGCTATAACTGCAAACCGGCCAGACGGTCACACACACCCTCCCTGCCCTCCCCCTAAACATGCACTTTAGCGACAATACACACCAGAGCCACTGTGGCGTCTCCTTCCCTCCCCTGCAGAGACTTTGAGTTTGTAGTTCCAACCCACTGCTTTGATGACACGCATGCACACTGTACGCGGGGTGCAGCTGGTCACGGCTGTGTTTTATGTCAAAGGAGAGCAGGGAAGGGGCAGGGGGCGGGGGGGGCACGTACCTGGGATGATCCCACTGGGGAGCATGCATACGGTGTGAATTAATTTGCAGGCGGCTGGGTGTCTCTTGCCCTGTAACGCTGCTCTCTCGGGTGATGGACGTCATTCCCGACAGGGCGTGGACAACGGGAAGGTGGGGGAGGGGGGAGGGCAAGATTGTGGGAAGCGGAACAACGTGACATGCTACTTTTTTTTTTTTTCGCTCAAACCCGTCTGCTTACCCCTTTGGTTGCCCCGGTCAACCTCAGCGGAGCCTTCTCGGCGCACAAGCCCCTACTCAGTATTCCTGTCTCATCTTCAACCACACACACTTATTGTCCAACTACTCGCCACCAGGGATGCATTGAAGAGGGACCCGCTGCCATTGCAGTGCTTCTCCCTTTTGGGTTTTTTTAGCTGTCCAGGCTGGCAGCCACACCCCATGTATGTTTTCCTGGAGCCGCTGATGTGTGTGCATTCCTACGTGTTTATGTGTCTGTGGAAGAGGCAGCACTCCCAGATCAATGCAGCTTCCACACTCTGCCGACAGCGACACAGATAGACACAGACAAGTCCTCTCCCTTTTCCACAGCTCTTCTCTGCCACCATTCTGAACCCTTGTTTGTGCCAGGACGTGGCTGGAGAGGCACAATAAATGAAAGCCCCAGTTTCAGGGCACATACCTCTGTTGGTCATACAGGACTCCTCCTTTTGCCCCCCCCCCCCCTGTCTGCTTTCATGCTCCCTTTCCTCCCATCCACTTCATCTGTGTATCTTCATACTCCTGTTTTCATGTTCGATGACCAGAGGGGTTTGCACCCCCGCCCTCTTTGCTGCATGTACAGCTCGCACAGACGACAAAAGGCAGGCATTCGCAATAATGTTTTTACCTTGTTACTTTCGAAGCAAAACCTCCCTTTCTAGACTTTCTAGAGTGTCCTTGAATCTGTCCTTGTGTAATATAAAATAAAATGAAATAATCGGCCACAAACCATGACAAGATTCCACAGATTGTTGCCCCCCTCAATAAACGCGCACACCCTTGCACTAGGCCGAGGTTGCGGAATCATTTTGTTATCTGAAAAGTCTTCCTGGAGGTTTATTCCATCTCAGGTTGGAGGGGGGGGGGCAGCAGCGCAGTCAGTGACTGTTGCTTTGTGTGCCTAGTTTTTGTGCACCCCCTTAAATATCATTGTTTCGCTGAATAGAAGAGTTATTTTATTCCTCCTTCCATCGCGCCCGTGACAGCCCATGACTGCTGGTGCAAATCCCTGCTGCCGTGTCCTTGAGAAGACACCTTTGTCTCCTCCTGAAGAGATTGTGGCACACGTCGTCTGCCGAATGCCTGCAGAGGGAACCAGTCAGTCACGCTCCCTGTGTGTGTCTCTCGGCCTTAACCCGCCTCGTGTGTCTCTCCTCCGCTCCAGGCTCCCTCTCTTTTATTTATTGATGACCTCTGGGCCTTGAGCCCAGGCAGGCAGGCGCTCGGGCCCCTCCCACGCTGTCCTGCTCCGCTGCACGCACGCCATGCACACCCGTGTATGTAGCACCAAGTCGGGTTGACCTTGGGAAGTGTGTTTGTTTGTGATGCTATGATTCTGACGGATGTCCTTAGATTGACGATACTTCCTGTCCATTTCATTCCCCCTTTAATTTTGTACCGTCCTTCACTCTTTAACTCTCAAACACTCACAAGGGGTTCTGATTATTTCTGCAGTGTCATCGTTCCCTCGATTTTTATCCTCATCACTGTTCATTGTCTTGCAGTCAAATTTAAGTGTCATTTGGAATGAGCCTAAAGCCATTCTTCTGTCCAAGCACTGTGAAATACTGACTTGGGCCGTCCTTGTGCTTCACAAAGAATTATATTGGCTGTTTTGAATTTCAATGGGTCCTTCTAGGAAGACATTTTTGCTGAGTCATGCCCAAGAGAGCGAAAAGACTGTTTCACATTCTGTGCTTTGTTGCTCCAAAGGTACACGCAATGTGTGGGTTAGGGTTGCGTCCTCAACCTTAAATGTCATGTTGTGGTCTTTGGGTGTCCCCTGTGTCTGATTTGGTTTGTCAAAGCTTTGTTTGTGCATTTATTATGAGTTTTCGTTTAATTGCCAAACTGCTTCGTGCTTGACCTGAGATAATCTGAATGTAGAGTAGAAAAATCCCACAAAATATAAGGGATATTTCCCTCCTAAAATCCGTAAGCAGTTTAAATGAATTCATGCTACTTGCACTGTTGTGTGTGTTGCCTGATCTCAGTGCCAACTCCATTTAATGTCCCATGAATAGTTAAAAACGCTAGTATCTAGTAATGTGTTATGCAGACACTACTAAGCATGCTCATGGCTGTAGTCCCCTGTTTGTACTGCTTTGAAAGGTTGAGTAGCTGAAAACAAATCTGCGTAAGTCAGGTTCATCATTATGGAGAAATAGTTCAGCCAAATGGCTCTTGCATGTTTTTAATCCTTTTCTAAAAAAATATATATCGTTCTTGAGCTACAAAGACCCAACTTTTGTTTTATGCATTAACGCCACAACTGTCCTTTTGTAAACGTGACTAGATTGGCTGTGTTTCAGATGATTTTAAAAAAACGCACTCAGCTAAAACGCACCATGTATTTCTGTCTTAACACTTTGCTCTTCTTCCTCCTCTTCTCTGTGGCTGCAGGAGCATGATATTGAGACTCCCCATGGCGTTCTCCATGTGACAATGAGAGGCGTTCCAAAGGGCAACAGACCCGTCATCCTCACCTACCACGACATCGGCCTCAACCGTGAGTCAGACAAAAATAGAAGCATCGATTCACCGCGTCCTGGATGTGATGAACCGCTTTTTGTTTCTTGCCTCTGTCGTCACACACGAGTCGTCCAGAGTCTTAATCCCCCCCCACACCCCCAACCTCCCCAAATGTTTTCACCTTTTTCCAGACAAGTCGTGCTTCAACACCCTGTTCAACTATGAGGACATGCAGGAGATCACGCAGCACTTTGCAGTGGTTCACGTGGACGCTCCCGGCCAGCAGGAGGGCGCTCCTCCCTTCCCCAGCGGGTGCGTGTTTTACATGCACTGATTGGGAGAAGCATTTCAATCAGGGCAGACGCCACGATCCATTTATTTAGTTGTAATGAAAAATTGGCTCCTAGTTCCCTTTTTCCAATGGAAGTCTTTGACCACCCTGTTAGAATTACCTGAGTTAATCAATTCGTGATTAGGTACCCCGATTGACTCGCATGTTTCATCTCTCTCTCCCAGTTACCGCTACCCAACCATGGAAGAGATGGCGGAAATGCTGCCTTCTGTGATGACTCAGCTCAAGTCAGTGGCTCCCATGTTACCGGCCGATCAATGCTAATGTGCACGATTTAACCGTTCACCTCCATTCCCACGGTAACCAGTGGCTTCTCTGCAGGGTCAACAGTGTGATCGGCATCGGCGTGGGCGCGGGCGCGTACATCCTCAGCCTCTTCGCAGTGAGTCCCCACCTGAATCTGGAACAATCTATATGCTTTTCAACCGCATTATCTTCGTGATCGCATTCCACAACCGCTCTGTTTCGCCTGCAATAATAGTAGGTTTTCCAGCCACACAGTCCGTTACACTGAGAATTATATCGTCCCACCAAGCCCACAAAGGGCGTCCGGTTTCTCCAGTCGGCTTTTAAAGCTGCCATTCCCCCAGATGATGAGTCACCATGGTCATTCATCATTCCCTCCTTTTCAGTTACTTGACTCTTGTTTCTGCACTCAACTCAGTGGGGCTAAAATAAGCACGATGTGTGTACAACATAGCAGAAAGAGCTGGAAGTGACAGAGAGGAGCCAGAAAGCCCTGGAATATGAATAATAAAACGACGGGGTGGTGGCCAGGGGAAAAAGGGAAGGTTTATCCACGAGTATTCGTATCCCCAGCCTCTCTATGCAGAGTCTAGCTCCGTTCAAAGTTAATGAAGACAATTGATTCTGAAATGCATTTTCTCTAACTCTCGGAGAAAAGCAGGTTACCCTTGATAGATTTATGCTAGCTGTGTTGCTGCATTGCATTTGCATCACATCAGCAGTATTCCCTTGAAATTGGACAAGATGCATCATAGATTTCCCTCGACATCCTCTGTCTGTCTTGGCAATTACAAAATCGTACCCCTTGATTTAAAAGCCTGGGATTCCACATGCTTAACCTTGTGTTGGTTCAAACGACTGTTTGTTACAGACGTGCTTCACTTTTTACCCCTTCAGAAAAACACTTTAGTGGTTTTATCCTCAATCTGCATTGTAGAGGGAACAAACAAATTCCTGAGTAAAAAACCTTTTTATATTATGAAGATGTAGCTATTGATGATTCCTTTAGTGCACCGGATCAGACTGAACCATACAGTATGTCTGCACTTGGGTGAACATGTCCAATAACCGCCTGTATAAAGCTGGAACTGACCTCCTCCTCCAGCTGAACAACCCGACCCTGGTGGAGGGTCTGGTTCTGATCAACGTGGACCCGTGTGCTGAAGGCTGGATCGACTGGGCAGCTTCAAAGGTCTGTGTTACCGCTGCACCATAAACCCAGAAAGTCCTCTGCACACTTTGCAACATACACAAAGCTATTGCTTGAATAATTAAACTGAGATTTTAGTTCACTTTCCAGGCCTTTGTCGGCTGTTATTAAAGAAAGCCTTTTGTAGTCTGACCTCTTTCAATCTCGTGCTGTTTACAATAACCAGACGATTACCAGCTCACTACTTTTAATGAGTTCCCTGGTAAGTACAAGTCGTGATGGCAAACATTGAGTTGATACCAACAGTATTTTAATTAGTAGAATTCTGATTATATAATATTTTGCGAACAGAATATTGCTTTTAAAAAACCTTGAAAATGATACACCTGAGATTTGTAAGTGTTGATGAAGGGAGCAAGTAAGTAAAATATGATGTGTTATGTAGCAAAACGTGAATGACATACAGAGTAAGTTGAGATGAGTCTCTTCTAAAAGCTATGCTTTATTCACGTACTGTGCCCTGCAAGTGTTCATCTGGAGCATTTTTCTTAACGGTGCACAGCACTGTCATGTCCTACCCTACTTTATTTATTAACTATATGTGCCACAACAACCATAAGGTCACCAGGACGTCCTTCACAACCTCTAACACTTAAATAGGGCCTTCTGAATCACCCATTAGAACAGTCACTGTGTACACCAGAGGTTAACACGGGCATGGTTATACAGCCACAACCGTGACGACACCACATAATAGAAATAAGTCCGTTCTAGTCTCCGTCTTAACTGGATGTGTCTTCTTCTTGTGTGCAGCTGTCTGGATGGACCAGTAATCTGGTAGATGTCATCATGGCTCACCACTTCAGCACGGTGAGCTTCTCCTCACCATGCGCTATTTTCTCTTCTAATCAGTGATCGTGACCTCTTTCTATTGACAATGTGGAACGCAATCTGAAGCTCTGGAAGCTTTTGATTTCCCCGCGGTAACATTTGCCTTTTTATAACAAGCATTTAATAATCACTCCATTCTATCCTCCTGGATATTTGCACTGCTATATTGTGATATGGAGATGACTGGCTCTTTGTTAATAACTGCTCTGGGGAAGCTAAGCATGCTGCGTCTGCACTATATAAGTCTGGATGACTGCAGCAAATTCATACATGCTGCTTAGATGCACTCCATGCTGGGTCTGTCTCTTACTCCATTTGAACGTCTCTGTTTTACTCTGCTCACCAGGATGAGTTGACAGAAAACCAGGAGCTGATCCAGACCTACCGCCTCCACATCGCCCAAGACATCAACCAGGACAACTTGGCCCTCTTCTGTGGCTCCTACCAATAGTAGGAAGCAATGCATTAGTCCATGCTGTGGCTGAAAAGCAGCATTTTACCTCGGTTGTTGTGTTCTCCTTTCACCTTTTTGTGGGTACAGTGGAGGCATATCCATTCGTCTTGCAGTATCAGAATGTGTAGTAGGCCAGATCGTAGTATAGACTGAGGCAATGTATCAAACACTGTAGAGGAAAAGGGTGTGATGATGAATCCTGCTGTGCACAGAAAATCCACATTACTGCCGAGTCACCTTACATTTCAGACCGGTCACATTATTTCTGCTCCCATAACCGAGTCCAAATCTGTCTCCATGCACCAGCCGTCGGGACCTGGAGATCGAGAGGCCCATCGTAGGTCTGAACGAGGCCACAGTCAACACATTAACGTAGGTTCAGAGACCCAGAAGTCCCTGATCAACATTAGTCTCTTACACGGTTTTGAGAATATTCAAGCCTCCTTTCTTTCCTTGTGCAGCTGCCCTGCGTTGTTAGTGGTTGGGGACACGTCCCCTGCTGTGGACGCTGTGGTGAGTTGCAATCAGTCACCTCAGCAAAATTAAGAATTTTTGGGAAGCATCTGCTTTTTTTTTTTTTTTTAATCTCCGTGGTCACTCTTGTTGTTTTAGGTGGAGTGCAATTCCAGGTTAAATCCCACGAAGACCACACTGCTGAAGGTGAACCTTTTCTCATTGGTTGATGGATGAAATGTTTGCAATTTATTGTAATTGAACTAACAAGTTATAATTTTCTCCAGATGGCTGATTGTGGAGGGTTGCCACAAGTCGTGCAGGTTTGTTTTTTACTGAGTTTGTTTTGTCGTTTATCAATTTTCTGTGTCTAAGCTATAGTCAAAGTTTTTTAAATCTTTTCACAGCCTGGGAAACTTGCTGAGGCCTTCAAGTACTTTCTTCAGGGAATGGGCTACAGTAAGTAAACAATATTGTTTGTCAGAAAAAACATCTACATAAATGATTCCAGTTCAAACTAGACTGAATGTCCCCGAATTGTTTACAGGCAAAAACCCTTTTTGGGGTGACGTCTGTGTGTGTGGTTGGAGGTTAGTCTGTTTTTCACTGAATTTCCTGTTGACGTGAGCGCCATGACAACAGCACCTTCAGCGAGGGTTGTTTTCGCTGCAGCCTCTTAACTGAGCTGCCACCTCACGCCCCTGCTAACGGGCGTCTGGACTGTGGCCAGCAGTGCATGAGACGACGCAGCTCTTTGTCAGACAGGTCACGGAGAGACGGCGTGAGCGGCTCGGAGGACGCTATAACGCCATTTCCTCTCTTTGCAGTGTGTGGTCCCCACAAGCCTCAGTAGGTGAGGTGTGAGTGCCTTGAAATGACAGTGGCCCTCGAGATGTGTGGAACAGCAGTTCACTTCCTGTTCGGTTTGAAGTGGGCGTGAAAAAAAAAAGCCTTTGTTTTTGCCTCGAGTGATTTTTCTTTTTTCTATCCAAAAGTGTTGATTGATGCATTTTTTTCTTTTTGAGAGGGACAATGTGCGTACTTAAACCGGCCTCCAGACCAACAGAACACATTTCTGTCAGACCGCACTGACTTTCAGGCCCCCAGCCGGCCTCTTTGGATGGATCTGTGGCCATACAGATGTGTGTGTGTGTGTGTGTGTGTGTGTGTGTGTGTGTTTGTGTTTGGTGGGGTGGGGGGGGGCTGTATTTCTGTGTAGCCATTTCTCTTTTGCTCTCTCCCGTCCCCAAACCTAGCACTGTGGGAGCCGCCCTCCTCCCTGGGTGCAGCCAGCACTTCAGGGTGTTGCTTCAAAGGCCAGAGTCCTCCCGTTGAGGAAATGCCACTGCAGGATTAAAACTGATTAAAAAAAAGAGTTCTTTCAGGCAGGGAAAGTGTGGAAAATAAATCTCCACACCTCAGCATGTTTCTGCAAGCTGCTTTTCCCTCATTAACACATCGTCACGGTGTGAAACGCAAAGGAGAAACGGCCCAAGTGTGCGGGGAATGAACATTTTAGTTGGAATACATGCTATTTCTTACCTGTTGTTGATAGCAAAGCGCTTTTCTGTTTGTCCTCAATGACCCGATGCAGAATCTGAGATGCACTTAGGTGGAATATGTCAACATGTCTCCCTTTGTCCTTCTTTAATCAATGCTTGCAGTTCCCTACGTTCTCCTCAGTCACCTGAGCAACGATTCAGGTATCTGCTTTTTTTGGGACGCAGTCTTTGAATCCACTGGCCTCTTATTGCTGCACAGCGGATCGATGTCAATGTATGCAGACATTTTCCAGAGAGCAGCGGTATCATTTTGGTATTTAACAGCAGGCCCGTGTGGTGGATACAGTCACACTATTAAGCACAGTGGGATCTTTCTGCATACATTCGTAGTAGGAGTTCGATTTGTCCTGTTCGCATGGATTCTGTCCTCAGTGTCCTATTTGGTTGCATGACATGCCGGCTTCCTCGTTCACCTCTGTTGGATTGCTGTGTTCTGCTGCTGTCGTGTTATTTTTTTTTTCAACAGTTGACACGCATGCAGTGATTTTCCGTTCCACATTTGGTTTCCTGTTTTATCAGCTTCACTTTTGGAGTATTGTTTTGCATGGGACCCGCTTCTGTTGACGTGCGACACCGAGTCTGAAGTGTTGACGCGCGTCTCTCCCTTTTTAGTGCCTACGGTAGGAATGACTCGTCTGGCTCGCTCGCGCACCGCCTCCTCTTCCAGCATCACCTCCATGGACAGCAGCCGCAGCCGCAACAACCTCAACAGCCTGCTGGAGGGCGGCGTCCCCGGGGCCTTGGACAACCAGGCCAGACCCCAGACCATGGAGGTCTCCTGCTAAGCTCCGCCCCTTTGCACATTCCCATAGTAACTTATGTGCCCCCCCCTTCTCTCTCTCTCCCTGATATCCTTCGCCTAAGCAACTCCAGGAGGATCTGTAATAAACTTATGTGATTAGAAAAGAAGATGTAATGAATATATTAACAGATGCATATTATTAAATATTTAATACAGTGTCAGTCACATTCGTACCAGAAACCATTACTACGGTCAAATGTGTTACGTATTCAAATGGTTAAACCATTACTATTGAGTGTTCAACCCCTTCTATTTATTTTTTTTTCACATCGTCTTTTGATTTTAAATGTCTTCACACAATATATAAATGCTTCATGTGTTTAAAATAGCAATCCTGGCAAGGTACAACACTTTTGGTATTTCAACTTCTCTCTCGTAATCTTTAAGTGTGTAGCCTGTATAGATTTTAAAACACTATTTCATTGTTTTTAATCCCAATGGTTCTTCAACGCGAGGCTGAATTAGTCACTCGGTATAGTTGGTACAGAGAGCTGCTTCTGAACGGTGTCCCCAACCTTTCTGTCAACTGCTTCCCTTCACAAACATTTCATTTATTTTGTATTTGTTTCCCAGCTTGCCTCCTTTTTTTTCTTTCTGTTGATGTTTTTGTTCAGTTTGAATAGATTATTCAGTGATGTTTCAACGACCTGCAACAAGTGGGTTCTCCCAGTGGTGCTTCTCACCGTCTGCTGATTCAACTCATTTATATTACTACTAAATAAAGCTACAACATGACAACGTGTCTGACGTTTTGCTTTCACCACCTTGCCTATAATTCTCCCATTAAATGCACATAAATAAAACATATTTGTACTGTATGCCTCAGCACAGCGAGTGCTCGTACTTTTCTTCCGTGGAAAGCTGAGGTGACAGTGGTGAGTTAGTTTCCAACCACAGAGCAACCATTTCTGTTGTCACAGATGGGGTGATCTATATTTAGAAGAAAAGAATTGTAGCTGAAGATCTGATGCGCCGCAAATGAAATGAAAAGATTGACTTCAAACTGAAAGATGTAGTACAATAGCAATAAATGTTATGTTTCGATGTATTCAACACTTCTGGTGCCTGATATAATGTTCTGGTTGTGCAGCACTGATATGTTCCTCTATTGTTGCAAAGAGGAATCCACTGAGTACAATAAGGGGTAACGATGAGGCAAGTACAGTGTGATGCAAGAACTCTGCTTTGAGTTGTGTCGGTCAATTTACCCATCACGCTTAGAATTATACTACTGGATTTGAATGTAACCCGATGTTACTATACAGGACTTTTATTGTGGAGTGAGATACAAGTTATTTGGAGTATGTGATGTGATTAACTGCTGCTTTAAATGTTCTATCAGCAGAGACTGATCAAAGCTGTTCTCTTGTTCGCTGTCACTGAACAAATCATTTATTCTATAATAACTAAATTAAATTACTAAATGACATACCAACTGAGGACAGTGGGAGCCCTGGACTAACGGGGACAATGTGGTCCATCAATCACACATGGCAGTTGAGCTGTAGGGCAGATAAGGTGACGTATGAGGCAGCTTAAAGCCGAAAGTACACCAACTCTGAATTGATGTCACTGCTGCAAGCCATTACGTCGCACCACGGCGTGCACGTGCATACACAGACATGGCGCTAATTCCATAAACAAGTGATGCACTTTGAGCACCCACTTAAAAAAAAAAAAAAACCCCGCTTTCTCTGAGGAAGGAACGCGAGCTGTCGTCTAAGTCAGGATGTCACGGGCTCGAGCGTCACAGGAAGCTGCAGCAGGGTGACATACATTACGGCCATGCAGGGGGCCTCGTCTCTTCACTCTCCCCTGTCTATCAAGCAGCTGAGAAGACGCAGCTCAGAGGAGGGAACGCAGTGACGGATCGATCGGCAGTGAGATACAGCAGCGATCCGTGCGTGCTGAAGGCAGAAGAGCATCAACAATATTTGGAACTTATCGGTTGATCTTTCACTGCTTGTGTGGAATAGATTTCCCGGGTGAACACTCTATACAGAAATCGAAGGAGGTACGTTATTTACTGTCATTATGGTCTTTTGCCTAAAAGCAATTTTCATTATTTCATTATAGAATTGTTCATTGGTGACGTTTACTGGCAAAATCAGATGAAACAAATTATCTGATCACTTGTGTTACATTAAATATATTTAAATTAGAACAGTACTAAGATTAGATTTACAATGTTTTTTTGTATTTGTGCACTTTCATTTCTATGAATCTATCACTGTCATGTTAATAGATCGCAAACATGCAGCAGGTACATTTATTACAGGATGTCAAATCTCTGTTGTGGTTGGCCGCTTTCCTGTAACATCTACACTTGGTTGCTAGGTTAAAAAACGGTGTAACTAAGCTGTTTCCCATAATGTTATAACTAAAGGGATAATTCAATTGTGAAAGTTTAAGTTGTTGAATTCCTCTGACCGCACATGTTTTCATCATCTCAGCCCGTGTGTCTTGGTTTCAGTGCACAGATCATGGGGACCTGCCCCATCAGATGCGGATCCAAGATGACTATCCTAGAAAATCCACCTGAAACAGAATCACCGCGTAGGTTACACTGCCAAAACATCGACAGTGAAAAAACAATGAAAGACAATTAAGCATTTAAAATGTAACTATTTTGTGCACCGCCTTCTTCTTCTTCTCTCTCTGCAGCCTCTCCAGACAGCGTGCTCGTGTCGCTGTGTAACTACTCGCCCTTTGAGCGCGCAGAGTTGACCATGTGCATTGGAGAACGACTCGACGTCACAGCAGAGTACGCGATTCAAGCTCTTTGTGTTTCGCCCTTGTCTTCGTGCACGCAGAGGCAGTTAGTCGTGACGGCCTATTGTCTTTCAACAGCGACGGGGATTTTATGATGGTGAAATCCACGACCACAGGCCTCGAGAGCTACATCCCCACCGACTACACGGCCAGGCTGACACACAGGTAGCTCGTGAGAATGTGTGAAAACGTGTGTGTGTTGAGACATCTGTGTCACTCCTCTGTGACCCACAGTCTCTGTGTAGGTGACCTTTCTCCTCAGGGGACATGTAGGTTTGAAACAGCACTGCTGTACTCTCCAGTGACATGACATCTTCCTCTGCCTCCTGCAGTTTCAGTCCACCTCCATGTGCTCGGAAACTGCTCCAGTGGATTTTCCAATGATGAAAACAACAGCAAAACACTTTTTTGTCTCCCGGACAACGCTTGTACAGATGTGTCCTCTCTCTGTTTTAGGTGGCTGTTCAGCGGCCTCAGCAGGGTCAAAGCCGTGGCGCTGCTCATGCAACCTAACAACCAAAGCGGCGCCTTCTTGATCCGCGAGTCAGAGTCAAACAACGGTTAGAGGGGTTGTTTCTCACTGATTCCACTGTGAATCGCATTAGAAACATAGTCAACACCAACTTCACAGTGTGTCACCAGTTCGAAACAACTGGAGTTATAAAGGATGAGAAATACAAACAGAGCTGGAGTAAAAGCATGCCAATTAAGAACCAAGGACCTGTTAGTTTCATCTGCTTCATCTGCGTTTTATTGCTGTGTTCAGATGGTTACTCGCTATCCGTCCTGAAGAGGAGCAACTCTTCATACCTAGACTGTGTCAAGCACTACCGCGTCTTTCACCTCCACAACGGCTGGGTCTACATATCTCCGGGTGTCACCTTCCCCACCGTGCATCACCTGGTGGAACACTATTCAGGTTGGCACAGAGGATGCAGTTGCTGTTTTCCAGCCTGAAACACAGGTTGCTCTAGAAAGATTGAATTTATAATGTTGCCTCCTCTCACAGAATCTGCAGGTGGATTGTGCTGCCGGCTGACGCATCCTTGCTTCATCCACGGTTTAGATGCTCCCAGAGAGCCCAGGCCCGTACCTTCGGCCATCAGGAGGCCTACCATCAACTGGAAGGACATCAGCAGGTTAGCCTTGAGTCTGCTGATGACTGCCACAACATGTCCCTCCATTGCAGCAGAGCAGCAGCACCTGGTGGCCACTGGTTGGAGAGCAATCAATAAAATCACTGTGCGGCTTGTTATTTTTCAGTTTGTTTTTGTCATTGTGTCAGCAACAACAGCCATTAATGATTCATTGCGGAGTAAACTGACTTAGAAGAGTGTGCACACAATGGCAGGAGATGGTTTTTTTGGACGTCAGCCAGGTTTCATGATGTGTAATGTGTGAGTGCAGAGCAAAGATGTTGCTTGAAATAAGCATAAGTGTTCAGTTCACCTACCGTAGATATATAAAGGCCACCAAAATAGTTTATTTTTATTTGATAAAGTGCAACACACTGGTTGAAAATAGTCCATTTGTGTTTAGTACACTGAAGCAAAAGTAAAATTGCAGCTTTTTGTATTTTCATGTTTCGTAACATAAACCTTGATCACTTTAATGATCCACGTCTTTGAAAACCCCTACGCGTCTCTTCCAGGTCAGTGATCTTCAGGAAGGTTAGAACCCAGTCGGACCACTCTCTGGTGAGCGAGGGACTGAGGGAATCCATCTCCTCCTACCTCCTAATGACAGACGGCAACGATAACAGCTGGGACAGTTGAGGAGAGACAGAGGATCCGTCTGAGAGGAAAGAAGCCTGATGGACATAGTGAAGTCAGATACCGAGCTTCATCATCTGCAGTTCGCAAGCCCCTGGAAGATGTCATCGGTACAACCAAATAGAGACCAAGTAGACTTTGGAGACCCTGGATCAGCAGGAGAGCTGAGACACTACAATGTTTGAAAGTGTGACATGTACGTCTGCAAGAAGATTTTTTTTTTTGTTTGATGAGGATGTTGAGAGCTGAAAATCTAAATGTTCTAATTTTGTTTCAAAAGTGTGAAAGTTATATACTAATATATGTATATTATGTTTGAATGAAATATAACGTGTTTATTATTTTGTAATATGATTGTTGTCATGGTTATTGGATTACAATAAAATATGGTATGTGATGTAAGCAGCGCTTACATATATATAATAAGAGTCGACCTTATTTTCTTGGTATAATAAAGTATTATATATAGCATAATACATTGCTGATGTATGTATATATGTTTATGTGTATTTGGGATTTTCTGCCAGCAGATGCCGCTTTATTGCCTCGAACAAGTCATCAAAGCTTCCACTTCCTGCCCGAACAGTTCAGTTCAGGAAGAAGAAATAATGGCGACGCTTCTGGGGTCCGAGTCCTCCTGTACTGGGGGAAAGCGAAGAATTTGCAACGGCAGCATCGTCGCAAAGTTCACGACTAGTAAAATTACTGGTCAGGGTTTCAGTCGAGGGACGGAGGTAAGAGAAACGATGCATGTTTCGACCGTAAAGACAGCCGAAAGTTGGTCGACTGAGACCGCGGACTCGCGCTGTGAATCCTGCCTGGAAAGGACCGTGTTGTTCAGGAGACTCGACTGGAGAGGCTGGTCGCCCCCTCGCAGCTGCGGCTGTACAGCTAGCCGCAGCGATGCCGGGGGTGTTTTTTTAGAAAAGCAAACGTTGAACTTCGACTCAATTGAGTTGTGTGAATTAATATATTGTCGCTGGCCAGGCAAATAAGGATAACGTTACAACAAGTGCACGAAGCGAGCTCCGCTTCGAGTGGGTCTTTTGTTGTTAGCCCCACTTTAGCGTAGCGCTGTATGCCACGTTAACTAACGCTACACTACAGCAACGCTTTGAACGGGGGGTTTTAATAGTTGCTGTGCTTTCATCGGGCATTCGAGGAGATGAATGATGCTAGACAACCGGAAGTTACATTTAGGAAGCGCTTAAATCACGTAACGTTAATCAACGGCTGCGACCTGCTAATGTTAGCGAGCAGGGTAAGCTAACGTTAGCTCGCTAGCTAAGCCAGCTGAACAGATCAGGTGATTACGTAACGACGCACAAACCACACTAACTGTCTCTTCCATAAATGGATCGGCAACAACAGCTGTTAGGTTAATTTAGCCAAAGTTCGCTTCTCTGAATTTCTACGTAAGTGAACAGGCATAGGACATTTGTACCTTTTTTGGAGCAGCTCTTGATATGCTGCTAACGTTAGTGGATGTTAACTCAACATTAAGTTGACGTGTGTTCATGCATCTGAAGGTGTCTGCTGTCCTGAGATGTATATTGGTGTTCCCTCGGTGTCCTGTTGTTCCTTACACACTCATGACTCAAGCCCATATTTTGCAGAACAGTCCGTCCCCCTTTGTAACTTCCTTGTTGACTTTTAGTTATCAATGTCTGAAAAACAATCGGTGATCAACGTGAAAATGTGGAGTTTGATATGACACCGTGTATGTACAACTGTCCCCCTTCTGCAAGGAGGGTATTTCCTTTTTTCATTAATTTTTCAAATTTTTATTTGAAATGGCGACCATTTGTGAGACAAGAAGTATTCTCTGTAGCTTCAACCGTAAAATGAATGAATTGGCACTTTTGGGTTCGTTTCTGATACAGAGAAAACCAGTTTAATTCCAAGCCATAGACAAACATGAGCTGCTCCCTGTTAGCGCCTGAAACCAAAACCTCTCAGACTCCTGAGGGCACCTGGTGTTAACCCTGCAACTGCTCCACAGGCAATGAATGGGAGACCGTGGGAGACTGCATACGAAGAATGTTTTTCTTCTTGTACCCAAATCAGCTTTATTCTGATCTAGTGTTCTACGATTTGAAACCGGGGGATTAATCTGTATAGTTGCTTTCCCACTTCATTGATCATTGACATGTCGACAGGTTTGAATCTTATAACGTTCGCCTTTCGATTTTGCAGTGCAATTCGTGTTCACTAATATTTCTGGAGTGCCTAAAACCATAGGACGAGAATGCAATTTAGAAAATCTCCACACTTTAACTGTTTCACCATGTGTAGCAACATCCTACGTTTCTTTGTTTCCTCGTCCTCTCGTGTTGGACCGAGAGCAGACTGGCCATACAGTGACAAGTGGTATCTCAGGGAATGATGTGGCGGGCTTTGTTGGTTTGCAGGAAGCCTCGCCAGCACAATGATGCCTGATGATGAACTGGCACATCGGCAAAACTGTTTCTTCTTCACGTTCCTTTTGATAATTTAGGAATGTTTAGATCAAAATTCTATCTCTCTTGCAGAAAGGTGCTGTCAGTATTGGGAATGAATTTGAAGTAGAGATCGGTTTGTTTTAACATTCTGATCCTACTGTGAGCCATGCAGGCTCAGGAATCATTGTCTAATATTCCATGCGTGTCGCTAAAGTCACACGGTTGTCAGTCCCTTCTGTTCTTGAAAGGGTCTCAACGGTGAGGATTACCGTCACAACCGCACAGTAAATGTGTGCATGTTTTTATTACTTATAAATATGTTCTTTGCACCAGGGAAATATTTACAACGCCCTCTTGTGTGACCTTCTTTGAGCCCTTTCTAAATTTCCCCACATAGGCTTATTCTAGATAAAAACTCAACACGGCACAGGAATGTTTACGTTGTGTATTTGGGCAGAATTTTGTCTATGGTGACATCATTTCTAAGATGCAGCTGCATCCCTGTGGACTACAAGCCAGGCCAGGATTCTCTTGTCCTACCGTTTCACAATACAAATCTGCTTTTAATTTGTTTTCCTTGTTGCAGTTTTCTGCAAATATGTACTCTGCTATGTTTTAAGAATCATTTTTAAAATAATACTCAAGGTTATTCTCTGTGACCTTTTTGGTCATGATAACTTAACATTTCTTCCATTGGGGAAGATCAAGTGTCAGTTTTTTCCCATTTTATATATTGAACTTGACTTCATATTAAATACATTCTTTATAGACTGCATATTATAGTTTTACTCCAAATCACACTATGCTTTTTAAAACACATCTTGGTTCTAATTCAAACATGCATAGATCCATTTGAATGTTTATTGGTTTCCTCTGTTTATGCGCCTCAGCTTCCAGCAGGCCTGCTCCAGGAGAGAGATAAACGGGCCAAGTGGTTTGGCATCCCTACCCTGCTGCAGAGGCTCTACGAGAGCAGCCATCCTAACAGCGACCTCTCCAATGCTCACAGCTTTCTTAAGGTGACCACACAACATGAGACCATCTCACATTGATGCTGTTGAATAACTGTTTTTAGTCACGTCTTGCTGACTGTTTCGCTTTGGACCCTGAGTGATGTAAAGACATGCAGACAATTTTTTTCTTTTGGTCAGGTATTATCATCCCAGCTCTCCGTGGAGGCCATGTCTTTTGTCACGGAGGACAGGAAGACTGCTCAGGAATCTACCTTCCCCAACACGTACACCTTTGACCTCTTTGGTGGAGTCCATGTAAGTTCAACATCCCCAGTGCTTGAACTTGTGTAGAGACACCATGTATGTGAAACACAGAATTTGTTCTCTGCACTGAATATAAAATGTTCTTTCCCTGAAGCTGCTTGTGGAGATCTTGATGAGACCCACATTAACTGCACAGAAGAAAAACGACAATAGTAAGTTATGACGTCACCTCACACATGTGCAGTTTCTGCTTTTATTTGGAAATCACTTTGTTACGTGATCATAATTTATGAATTTTTCTATTTTCTTCTGTTTGTGTTACAGCAGTGAATGATGACATTGGTCAAGGACTGCCTTAGTGTTCTCTACAACTGTTGTATATGTGTAAGTAACCTGGAAGTTGGTTCGTGCCGTTTTATTGTCTCCAAGCATGTGCACGTTTTAATTTATGTCCTTTCTTTCAATTCACAGACAGAGGGGGTCACAAAAAGCCTGGCAGCGAGGGATGACTTTGTGCTCTTTCTCTTTACCCTGATGACTAACAAGAAGACCTTTCTACAGACCGCTACCTTAATTGAAGATATTCTTGGAGTCAAAAAGGTCAGAGTTACACCAATGCGTGCAGCACGAGAGTGTGAAAACCCCCCACAGTGGCCATTCCAGACACCTACGAAGTCACTATGTGATTCATGCGGCTGCAGCACATTTGGCACCTCTTACTTAAAAGTCAAGTCAAATTTATTTTTGCTGTCAATGTACAGAACCTTCTGAGGCTAAATTGATGTAATGGTTTTATAAGGAAACGTCCAAATTTATTATGTTTTGTATGTTTTACGGCTGCATATTGATTTGGCTGGTACACATTAACTTTTATTTATGGAATAGAAAGTAGCTTATTCAGTCAGGGTCAATCTCGCAACAAGTGTGTGTGAAAGGTTAAATATCTTCTCCGTTCGGTAATAGTTTTTATATGATTGCATTTTTCCAGGAGATGATCCATTTGGAGGGAATCCCCAATCTGTCGGGGCTTGTCCAAAGCTTTGACCAACAGCAGCTCGCCAACTTCTGCCGCATCCTATCCGTCACCATCTCGGAGCCCGACGTCGGAAACGACGACAAGCACACCCTATTGGCCAAGAACGCGCAGCAGAAACGCAACGCTAGCCCGTCTCGGGCAGAGGTCAACCAGGGTAGGTTTTCTCCATGCTGTAAGGTACTGTGTGATGGAGGAATACACCAGTAATTGTTATAGTTATTCTATTAATAATTGCACTGCCATTTGCCCCACAGTAACGTTGCTGAACATCCCAGGCTTCATTGAGCGGTTGTGTAAGCTGGCCACTAGGAAGGTCTCTGAGGCCACGGGAGCAAACTTCCTGCAGGAGCTGGAGGAATGGTACACATGGCTGGACAACGCTCTGGTGCTGGACGCCCTCATGCAGATGGCTACCGAGGAGGCTGAACAAAGCAGCACAGGTAGGACGAGAGTCCTCGCGTTGCTTCACTTTGCAGATCCGATTGAGATGAATACCTTTTGTGAGTATTCAAAAAAAGTAAAAAAAAGTACCTTTTTTGAATCTCTCCTCCAGAGTCATCAGATGAAAGCTCCCTGGCCACCAGCCCTCTGAGACATCGACTGCCCCAGTCCATGAAGATCGTCCATGAGATCATGTATAAGGTGGAGGTGCTCTATGTGCTGTGTGTCCTCCTTATGGGCCGACAGAGGAACCAGGTACTTGACAGCAGAGGTCTCTTCACACTTTTAAGAAAGTTTAATTGCGTATTTTACCCAGCTCTGTATTGTGTGTCTGCACAGGTCCACAAGATGCTGGCTGAATTCCGTCTCATCCCGGGACTCAACAATCTGTTTGACAAGCTGATCTGGAGGAAATACACCACTTCAAATCATGTGGTGCATGACCAGAATGAGAACTGCGACTGTAGTCCGGTATGATACAATGCAATACTGTGCCAACAACTGTCTCTGGGTCATTAAATGAAAATGCCTCTTACACTGTTTATTCTCATTTGGTGCAGGAAATATCCTTCAAAATCCAGTTCCTGCGGCTACTCCAGAGTTTTAGCGATCACCACGAGTAAGTGGCCCTTGATTGAATGTCCTCGAATCTGACTATTCACAACGAGTTGTTTCTGTTGTTAAAATCTTTTTAATCTGTTTCAGGAATAAGTACCTCCTACTGAATAGCCAGGAGTTGAACGAACTGAGCGCCATATCCATGAAGGCCAACATCCCAGAGGTGGAAGCACTAGTCAACACGGACAGAAGCCTTGTGTGTGACGGGAAGAAAGGCCTCCTCACACGCCTCCTCACCGTTATGAAGAGGGAGCCTCCGGACTCGTCGTTCAGGTCAGCGTCACGTAGGCCAAGAGTGTTCATGATTTAGATTAATATGTTGATAATATAAGTGTCCGCCTTTTCTATAGCGTTCCTCTTTCGAAGCACCAGGCTCTTAAATTTTCCAAAAGCTTTGCTCAAGCTTTGTCTCCAGTTCTGCTTTTTATATCTCAGCTGGAGCTTTCTGTTGCGTATGTAGGTTCTGGCAGGCAAGAGCAGTGGAGAGTTTTCTCAGAGGAGCCACCTCCTATGCAGACCAAATGTTCCTGCTGAAGAGGGGCCTGCTGGAGGTAAAACCGCACCCGACACACCGGCCATGCAGACTGTCCACATGGCACAGATACTCTCATGAGAGACGGGCTGCTCACTTTCTGCTTGCGTCCCTCGACAGCACATCCTGTTTTGCATCATAGACAGTGGCTGTACATCAAGAGATGTCCTACAGAGCTACTTTGATCTGCTGGGAGAGCTTATGAAGTTCAACATTGATGCCTTCAAAAGATTCAACAAATATGTCAACACCCCCAAGAAGGTATTAATACACCCCTTGAATGCGTTACAGAAATGCCTTTGATGGCGCAACTGATTCAGAATTCTTGCGTTTTGGATGAACTAGTGTTTCTAGTAATGTCGTTTGTAGCGCTTTACCGTGGTAGATCCTATCTAGAGTATCACAGACGGTCGCTATCGGACAATATCCATTCAAATATGTAATGAGCGCATCAACATTTACATTTATAGTTGTCGTTCCCTGTTAATGTTGCATTGTAAACTACCAGTCCAGCTTTAAATCTAAAGGACGGTGGCAGACTAACGGACAACGGTTCTGTTCATTTGCATCATGATGCGTTCAGACTGTGTTCAGTGAAAATGAGTATCGGGGCGAAAGGTAAATGATTTAGTTGATGTCATCTTGTGTAATGAAGTGTTGTTGTTCTATGAATGGATACTAGAGAATAATTGACGTATTTGGTTTCACGGCTGCATCACTCAGCGTTTATCACTTGGGTAGTTTCAGACCTTCCTGACGCAGATCAACAGTTCTCTGGTGGACTCCAACATGCTGGTGCGCTGCATCGTCCTTTCCTTGGACCGCTTTGAAAATCTGACCGACGATGTCAAAGGTAATCAGGGTTGGAAAGTTGACAGATGTAGATTATAGAGAACATTTAAAGGAGAAATTGCTGGACTATTTTATAGTATTGGATCAATTGAATGTGGATTTATGACTAGTCTGTTTGGGTACTTTTTCCTATTCTGTTAAACTCTTACATTTGATGAAATATATAAGTTACAATAATACATTTTTATTGATAGTGTGATTATTACGGTAAAGAAGATGGATACCGTTTGCCAATTTTTTTTAATAAATAAGTCAATAAATCAATGTGAGTTGTATAAACAAGGTGAGGTTTAGCATATTATTAAACATTTAGCCACTGAGAGACAGAAATGTGAAGGCAGAATCCTGAATATGGTTCCATTCAAAATAGTATTTTCTGATAATTTGACATGGGAAACTCTTTTTACTCTCCTGTTATATACACAGAGGAGCTATTCCTATGGTTTTCTTGTAATTACACAATTGTGTGTCGTTCACAGTGGTGGAGGTGCTCTCTGAATGCTGCCTGCTGTCCTACATGGCCAAAGTTGAGAACAGGCTGTCCTTCCTCTTCCAGCTCATCAACATCATTAACGTGCAGACGCTCACACAGGTCTTGCTTCCTTTTAACCATACCATCTGTATTCAAAGCAACTCACTAATATTCTTCTACTCGGATTTAACAAAACTATGTGAACCTGGACTTAAATAACAATCAATCGAAATGCTAAATGTAGCAGAAGGTACTTTGTTAAGAGGGTATGTGTATTTACATCTGAAATGGTGCATTGCTTGAATCTTGTTTCTCCTGCAGGAGAATGTGAGCTGTTTAAACACCAGTTTGGTGGTCCTGATGCTGGCCAGAAGAAAGGCTAAACTGCCCTTCTACCTCAACGCGCTGCGCGAGAAGGAGTACGCTGAGAAGTACCCGGGCTTCCTGCTCAACAACTTCCACAACTTGCTGCGCTTCTGGCAGCGGCATTACCTCAACAAGGACAAAGACAGCACCTGTCTGGAGAACGTGAGTGGCGCTCGCTCTCGCCTGTGCATGATTGTACCATCCGTAAAATTCCTAAATGGCACCAAAGTCAGCAGCACAGTGTGAGATTTTCCTCTCTGGGTTTACTGTTAATGTTCGGTCTCTTTTCTGTCACATGTTCCAAACTTTGCGACAGAGACCTTTTTTGATGTATGCATGCTGGTGTTACTGAAACTGAAGTGTGGACAACTGGTTTAGACATCTGTTTTGGAAGAGAAAGATAAATATTTGAAGTTGTGTTCTGTATATATAAAACGTGCTCTTGCATGTCTGGAAATGTTGGTGATGTTGTACTTTCCGCTGCAGGAAAAGACCACAAGCTTGAACTCCATTTTTCACTTAAGGAGTGGCCGTCTTTCATTTCTGAATTGATTTTATTCTAAAATAAAATTCCTCTGCCAATTGTAAGCATTGCTGAATGGTCAACAAAGGCATCACAGGGATCTTCTGAAAGGTCCATTCCTAATACAAAGATGCAGGAGATGAAAAAGAAAAACTACGAAATATTGACCACATTATTCTTGTTTCTCCCAATTCCCTTGACTTGAAAGACAAATGTAAAGGTAGTCGTATTCGCCGATGTTGTGAATTTATGATTCAATAAATTTCATACAGAATACTCAACCCCCCTGCAACAGAACTAGTTCTGTAACGGTTACAAATTAAACATTTAAGAAGAATCATCTCAGTCAACTTGGTTCTGACCCCCAGTCGACTGATTTAGAACGGCAGCCACTTTTATGCCATTTATGTCTTTCTGTAATTGTCACACTAGCAAAGTCATCCGTCAGAGGTGGTTGTGCTTGATCCTTGCATTTAGGCTGCATTAATCAGGATTTTTTACATAAACAATAAGTAAAACGAATAATCTGTAATGTGGATGTTTTTTCAGTGTGTTTGCTCTGTACAATATTGGCCCAGCAACAAACGGCAGACAAAGCGTAGACTCGGTTAGCTAAACATTTAGCGTCCTTGCAGGGACGTTTCTAGATTTATTCCTGCAGCACTGCACATGATAAAAACTCGCTGTCTGGCTGTCACTGACTCTTCTACTAGCGGCTGAGAGTTGTAATCTAGGTAGAGTAGGCGAGTGGGATCTGTCGGCTATTCGCCTTCTCGTAGATAGTTTTGGATGTATTTTTAACCCCCCCCATTTTTACAGCTGTCTATTTTAGCAATCTGATTTGAACTGTACAAGCAAGTTACGTCACCGTTCTAATATCTCATATCTTATGATACTCCTATAAGACTGCAGGGATTGAATAGTAACGCAAAGATCTCTCAACTCCATGGCCACTGTCTGCATAAGAACTAAATCGTCTGTGGCGGTCTGCAGCGGAGACCTTTTGCGAGTCAACTAATTGGAGCACTAAGCCACTGTAGAAGCTCTGAAGTAATGCTGTCTGCTTTCCCTCCTCCCAGAGCTCCTGTATCCCCTTCAGCTACTGGAAGGAGACGGTGTCGGTGCTGCTGGGCTCCGATAGGACTTCTCTGTGTGCCATAGCCAGCTACATTGATGAGCCCTTCATGGATCTTGACAGAGACCTGCTGGAAGATTGACCTGTGTGTGCGGTGTGAGTGCATGGGAGGTCGGGGGGGAGGAGGGTTGGCACAAGGTGGATGGCCTAGAGGGAGCATGGACACCTAAAGCTGGTGAAGACTCCCGCGGAGCTTCCCGCCGCTATGTGACTGCGTTGTGGATGTAACGGTTTCCCGTCTGCACCGTCCCTTTGAGGCCGTACTCGGAGGTGATTAACTCGCCAAGCTCGCCGTCGTCATCGCCTCACTAAGTACCAAACTCTTCTTCAGAGGAAGAGGTGGCCACCAGTGCTCCCTCCCCCCGATCGCTGTCACCGTTTAACACACACTAAAGGGCAATCACACCTGCATTGGTTGTTTTTCTTTTGGGTGAAATTCAAATAGAGTCTTTTTTATATAACCTATATCAAATTCTATGAAAAAAAAAAACATGTGTATGATTCAAGCAAAGTATATGTCAGAAAAAATACAATTCTCCTTTCACGCAGACTTTGTTTGAGAGCGTCTGGAGCCGCTGTGCGGACATACAGGTGTCACGGGGGTCACTCGGCACATTTCGGGGCTCCTCTCACCGTAAAACCATCCACTTCCATGTGGCTTCACACAGGGACTCGTTTCTTCACCCCGTTGTTTTTGTTGATTTACTTTTGTCTTGTTGAAAACAATGGATTTTTAGCTCTGGACTGAACTGTAGAATAAAACATTGCACAGATTACATTGTTTTTATTGTTATGTTTTACCATATTTTGTTCATTAAAAACCATTTTCTTTTTGTAACAACTTGTATCCATGTTGTGACTGATGCTTTGGGAGGAGAATAAACTATGCAGGCGCTGGCAGTGGGAAGCGAGGCTCGTCCTCACACCATCCGCTTTGGCTTGAGCTTCTAGCACCGCCGCTGTGTTTCGCACCTCTTTGGTTTGGATAGAGATGAAGCTCTGGGGCCTGAATGTGCAGCTGTTTTTATTGAATTGGAAGATGCAGAGCTGATCCGGTGTCTCAAATTAAACCGATCCAACCCGATACAAGAAAAGATGGATGAGCTACCTCATATTTTGTCCTTGCGCTTACGGATTAAACCACTTTCAACAAGTGTACAGTTTTACTCCCAGCATGTCCATGACGCATAATGTTCATGTGAATGTATAAGGGCATTAGTACAGTTACCCCGATGCCGTGACATGATAGTGCTATGCAGACACAAAACACCCTGTACACTTTTAAGGCCTTTCATTTGCTTAAGGCTAATTAACCAGAAATGTGTTTTTTATTTTCTAGCTTGCATTCAGCATGTCTTCAATCTCTTGATGGGTGTGCACATATTTTGAATTGGGTCATCCTTTGTGCTTTGCAGTGATACAGGTACACAAACTGAGAAATTCTCAGTTTGTTTGCTGGATGCCTGAGATGGTTGCCATGGTTTCATGAGGACATGATGCGATTTGACACAGGGTACTGCAGTGGTGTTTATGTTCCTAGTGTGTTCTCATTGATGCAAACCTTTTAATCACTCCCGTCTTCTACCATAGAAAAACATGAATGTTGTGAGCGCTCTTCTGGAGCAACTATATAAACAATCTCTGAACCGTCTGTAGCTTTTGATCTACATTTTCAGAGCGAAGCGATCCCTCTGTGTGATGCACCTGAGAAAAGGTTCCTAACGCTTATGCTGTATGTGGTGTGATGCTCCTAGTAGGCCTTAGATTTCATCCATTCATTTGTACAGAAAATGGTGCCACGTTATTCCCTCGGCCAAGAACATGCTGCACAGTGTTACGCAAAACACTTCCCTGAAGCTTTACCGACTTTTTTTCCTGGAGATTCATGTGATGTTTGGCATGAAGACGATGTTGCTTTGCATCAGGTTTTGAACTTGCTAAACTCTGAACATATGGTGCTTTTTTTCTTAATCAAATAATTGTCACCTCACCATGAACGATGGCCTCAGTCGTTTGTTGGAAGGAACGACCTTTAATAGATGCGAGCAGGGGATGCTGTTTTTTTTGTGTTTGCATTGAATAATGCATATATCTCACATGGTTATTTTAAAGGTTCACCTCCTCACACATTCGTTTGAGTCTTTTTGCTGACCATGATTGACTGGTTAATGACAAAGAATTATGTTTTAGGTCTCACACTCTACTATAGCTACTTCTGTCACCATCTTTCACATGTTCCTCCTCTAATGCTGGTGTTTAACTTCATTTTCCTTATTTAACAGCTGTTTGTCAAATGAATGATATAATAAATTCTTCTTCAGACCTTCACTGTGGGATTGCTATCTTTATCACACACTGGTAAATGAAATGACGCGCAGTAAGGTACATTTCCCTTTATCTTTATTTGGGCCGTGTTGTCACAGTTGAGCACAGCTGTTGCAGCTGGCTTGCCGTGGCGTGTGTTCGTGGCGCGCCGCCTCGCGTCACTCAAGCGTGCTGAAATACACAAGACAGGGCTGTTTATTAGCAACCGCGTACACAGTGTCGCCGAGTTACTCCTGATGAGGGTTTATGAGGATTACACCCAGTCTCGCCTGAGATTACTTCTCGTTATGCAGCCCGCTGGCTACGTTTAACAAATACTTCTTAAAGGTCAAACAATCTGGCGCCGTACTGTAGTATGACATGCATTCAGTTTACCAACCTGGGTCCCGGGTGGGGATTTTGTGATTGGGCTTGTTGTGGAGGTACCTGTTCGGTCGGTGTTCGCCTTGTCCTCCTGCAGAAGGAAGGAAATCCCAACGCCCATTCAGTCAACGGGTGAGGCGCTCAGGCTGGTCTATCACACACCGGGACTGTTAGCAATCAACTCCAACTTCTGGACCTTCTTCCCACCGCCGTTGAGGGCGATCTGCTCCGCGTCGGCCTTACCTTTTTTTTTTTTTATTCTTCTCCATCCTCTCCAGTTGGGCACTAGTGTCCTGCTCCTCTGCCATCATCGCTGCCTATAAGATTGGAGGATCAGAGTTGGATGAACATCAAGTAATCTTACTAAACGGATCAAATAAGAACATTACAAACCTGGTGCAGGCTGGACTGTTACTGAAGATCAATTTTTATGATGAAAGATTTTTTCCTCTGGATGGCACCGCCTCGTCCACCTCGTTTGACAGCACCGACCGGTCCTTCCCCAGCGTCTCTTTCGGTTCATCAGGCCAATGTTCTGCATCAAAAGAGCAAGTACAAAAAATTGGGATTCAAATTTATTTTCCTCTTAATATCTAAAACGGGTAACCGCTAGCCAGAATAATCCTGACCATTTGCAGATTTATTTTTTTCCAGAAAACATCTACAAAGACTAGCTAGGAAAAGCAAAATACCCTCGTCTCTGCAGATCTACAGGAATTAAGGGACCGTAGTTTGATAATATTTCTTCGTCCTACTTGAGAGTGGCAGGTTGAGTCTCTTGGTGGCCCCCTAGCAGCTCAGGCTCAGCTGGCTTGTGAGCACAGTTGTTCTGCTCCAGCAGAGCCCTTAGCTCCTCCACCTCCAGCAGTCAATAGACTTCTGCACCACTCCGTCGTTGCCACCTATACCTTCAGCTCGTCTCATCAATAGTCTCGTCCACCTTGGCTTTATCGAGCGAGGAACCTCAGCGTTGGCCTTGGGCTTCTCTTCATCTCCGCACAGGCTTCCTCGTACTGCTCCTTCAGGAGATGACCTTCCCGTCGAGAGGACTGCGGTGTGTGTGTGTGTGTGTGTGTGTGTGCGCCAGGACTGTCTTAGCCTTAGAAGACCAATCAGGAGGATGGACATGCAGATGCTTGACCCACTGCGCGCTGTCTCTCTGCTCCAGTCAGCGGGCTTGCTCCTCCGTGGCGACCTTGTGGTGCAGCATGGATTCCTCCAGGTCTCAGAGCAGCTTCATACGATCCGTTTCTTCTTGTCTGAGCTGAAGGGGTCCCACAGGCCTCCCCCAAGAACTCGCTCAGCTCTTCCAGCTCACGGGCCACATCGCTGCTTCTCCACTTGGGCCTTGCGAGCCCGGTCGGCCTCAATCTGTTTGACGTTGAAAGACTTTGTTCCCACCTGGAGTTCTGTTTTTTAGTCTTCTTCTGCAGCTGATTGGACATGGCTGGCTCGTCTTCTATTCTGGAGCTGATCGCGGGCATTTCAGAGTCACCTTTCCAGCTTCTCATCAAATCCATAACCATGACTCAGAGAGTTTCAGATCTCCCTCCAGCTTATGTTTGACTTGCTCCAGGTCCATACGCAGCTCCTTCTCTTGTTTCAGGGATCTCTCTAGCTGATTTGCAGTAGAAAGGTAAAATCTGTTTAATAGTATTTATGGGATGGTGCCCACCTGTGTATTTTTCGGCAGACCCTATACTCCTTGTTGCTCCAGCCTTGCCTTTGAGGGGCTTAGAGAGTTGGCTTTGGATGACCTGCAGGTAGAGGAAGACAGTCTGCTGTTGAGCCTCCTGAAGAGCCTTCTTCTCTTTGGTCAACTTCATTATGATTTTGTCCAGAGTGGCCATCTCCTCATTGAGATTTTTCACCTGCAAGTCAGAAGAAGATAATATACATGACACTCATTAATAAAAAGACAAATCCCAAACACATTTATTGTCTTTATTCCACCCTGACATTCTAAATCTAATGAATGTGCTGTGGTGCTTTTTGTGGATTCCCAGCGCCCTCTAGAGGCCACTTGTTCCACTTCCAGTTTCCATACCTTGTTCTCAGCGGCACGTTTCTCCTTTTCCACTTTAGCCAGCGTGGTCTCCAGATCATCAATGTCTCTCTTTAGCTCAGAACACTTGTCCTCTAGCTTGCGCTTCTTGGTGTTCCACTGGACGATGATCAGAGCCTCACTGCAAACATGATGAAAATAAAAGGATCGGTTAGAAAAAAAACTGCATAAAAGATGGTTAGGTAAATGTTTGAATGGTGTTATAAAATATTAGTAAATGTAAAACTTGATTAAACCAAACTAAACATTACCAGTTGGGACGATATTGACTTTAATGACATGGTTAAAATAGCTAGTGCACACATTTCTAACATGACTGGCGATGGGATTCACAGAGGACTTGAGTTCGTCTCTCCTGCTGGTTTTAAGAGAGGAGTTCCGATCAAGCTCACAGCAGAAGGTCCTGTAGCTTTAACCTGAAGTTCCCCGTTTGTTTTTCTTCAGTTACTTTTATTGGCACTAATCCTGCTGCTCCCCGCTCTCTTGTGTCTAATCATACACAGAATGATGCGAGATGAAATCATACACCTGACGCTGCTTTCGACGTTTCATGACTGTGACCAAACAGGGTTACCAGATTGATTTAGTCTCCGTAGAATGGCGTCGCTCAGGCCCCTAAATATGGACCCAGAGGAGACCGGTCAAGGACTCCCTGTCGGTGTTTAGAGGGTGTTTGAGTGAGCGAGCGGCACGTGAGGTTGGAGGGGGAGCTGATTGCATTTTCCACATGACTCCATGCCGGGTGCCTCTAAAAGGTGAGTGTCTGTGTTTATTTAGAAACTAAAGCCCTCTGTCCGACGGCCGGCTTTAATCCTCTGCCACCCGCCACACATGCCATCAATGCACTCATTTAGAAGTACAGGCGCCGCGGACAAAAGGGGCCAGGGGCCACCGGGCATCCACAGAGGCGGCCGGGGGGCGGGGGAGGAGGGAGAGGGGGGTTGTATTTTTAGGGGAGGGCCCGAGCAGCTGCCACTTGACACATGTCGCCACCTGGCTCTGAGGACACCGTCAGCATTGTTTCGTTTAGAGAGGCTGGTTGGAGAGAATGGCCGGAGACCTGTGAGGTGTGTGTGTGTGTGTGTGTGAGTGTGTGAGTAAGAGAGTGAAGAGGGATGGGGCTCTTATTAACAGTGAGGCCACACACATGCCTGGTGACCACACAAGGGCAAGCGCACTCCTCACACACGCCGATAACACTGCCCTTGCATGCCGCGCGTAGTAGAGCGAGGGAGTGAACACTAAGGTGTAGTATATCACACGCTGAAAGGCTCGCGGCTCAATGTGTTGCTTTTGAACCTGTTCAGAAAAGCAACTGGGATGTCTTTAAAAAAAAAAAAAAAAAGTTTTAATCTGAACTCTGGTATCCAGCTCAAAAGGTTTCCCCTGCAAATGAATACAACATTATTAAGCGTGATGAAAAAAGTTATTTGAACAAATCTTGAAATTAAATCTTAAATCATAATTTAGCTTTAAGATTATTACTTAAAAGCTGCTACTCCCCAGCTTTTTGCGTGTCCAGTGGCCGTGGTCTGTATTCATTTATGACAGATTACTGGGACTCAAAGCCGTGATGTTCAAAAGTGATCTGAAGAGGTTTAAGCTGCTACTTGGATTCAGCGTGGAGGATGCGGCTGTGAAAGCCTTTTCCCGCAGATCCTGCTTCCTTCCAGCACACCGGTTCAATGCGGCTGGTGCAGCACCGGGAATGATCTCTAAGCACAGCAAGTTTCAAACATGGGCCCTTTTGTTGTCCTTTGAATGACACGCCGTGATTGTGCTGCTTTTTACCTGGAGGCTTGCTCTCATCAGGGATGATGCAGCGAACAAAGCGAGGCCGAGTGATGCGTAGGTTGGTCATCCGCCCGTCCAAGTTTTCCTGTCCGAAATCAAAGACGCAACAGATTACGTTACATGAATACCTTAACTATTCCAACTAAACCAAAATATCAGCATAGATCAGCATGTTTCACTCTGCGGGACTGAGTTCCTCACACGAGATGTCCTTGATGCAAAGGAGAGAGGAGCCAGCACAGACTTAAAGTGATGTTCATGTGATCATTGCCCTAAACATCACTGCAAGTCTTAACGGCCTCCACCTCAGCTGTCCAATGTGATTTCCCGCAGCACGCTAAACACTAGAATAACACCGTGTCCTTCCTCAGCCGTGGACCTTTCTGTCTCACCTTGTGAAGCTGCAACGCAGTCTGGAGAGGAGCTACCTTCTTTCTCTTCTCCTCGCCGCCGATCTTCTGCCGGGAAACTGCGAGGTAATTAGCAGGGGGGTTAATGGACGTCCTCCAAAATGTCCCCTGAATGTTGCAGTGAAAGGTGTTCAGAGGGAGCGTTACAGGTGAACATGTTGTGAACAGGTCAGCTGAAAAGAAGCCCATCTGGTACGAGGTCCTGCCTGCACTGACTGATAGCTCTCCTCGTCCGCCATCGCGTGCTGTAAAGGAGCCAAGATCAGTAATCAAAGAACTTCACAAATCAACGTGGACACAGGGGCCTGTGAGCAGAAGGACGGGTTGGAGGACACCGGCCGTCCTGCTCATAAAATACCCAAAGCCGATGTAATGACCAACCTGACTGTTCAGGATTTCTTCTGTGACATGGTAGTATCGCTCTGGATTTTTCTGGAAGATCTAAAAGGCAGAAAGGAGAGAGATTGTTGTGTTGGAATTCATCTTGGATGAAGAAGAGAACTACAGGATTGAAATGATGTTTGACCCTGAACTCGCACACGTCGCTATCAGGCGAGGCGGGTCTGCCAGAAGGAAAAGGGAAAAATAAAGTAGTTAAAATATCCCCGAGAAAGTCCATTTTGACAGCGAGGAGAATGTACAGACACGGTTTGAAGGGGATACACAGAAGGATTCCTGGGACCAAATAAATGTATAAAAATTTTGCGTGGATTCGCCGTCTCACCGAGGAGCCCAGGTGACACAGGCCACAACACTGACACGCCACGAGTACGCCCCCTTAAGCAAAAGGGCCAACGCTGTCATCGCTCGAGCTTGCAGATGAAATGCAATCTGGATAACGATGCGTCTTTAGGAAACATGGTGTCATGGGAGAGGGGAAGTACCGTTGGCTCTATAATGGGATACTCACATAAATCAAGCAGGCACAGGACCAGGTTGTGCAGCGGGAAGCCTCTTTGAGGCAGCGTGGCCGTGTCCTCGATCACGTCATACTCCTTCACTGACGGAGCCTGAAGGGATGGACCCTGCAGGGACATCGGGGGATCGTACCGTATAGTGTTTTCATTCATTACTGCAGAGCGGGTGACTGCATCACTTACCCTCTCATCATTGGTGTGGACAATGTGTGTGTCCCCGGTGAGCTCCTTGATGTCGATGTACGCTTCATCAGGGACCCGGGGTCGCTTCTTGCCCAACATGACAGCAGACCGTGGAGGATGTTGGTAAGTATACAAAGAAATACCCCAAATCATCACCTCATCCAAGTGTGTTATTGTACAAGAATGTTTAATTATGTGTTTATAAAGCAACTTTCAGAAACCAAATTTACAATGAAGTAGTGAGGAATTACAACTTTTTGCATTGAAAAAATAAATAAAAGGAGTAATGTTATTTTTTGATTTATATAATGTGATCTAATTGGTACCTATTTTGCCATGTGATCAGACAACGCATGTAACTCAATGTTACAGCAATGTTCCTTATTTAAAACCAGATATGACTTCAACAGTGAATCAAAAACTTAATTTCTGATATAAATATTTGAATATATGAACATTTTCCTAGAAGGCTCCGTTTTCTTTGGGCCTACCGTTAGAAGCTGCATTCTGCGTCCTCAGCTCCAGCAGGTCAGACTTGGCCAAAAAACGATGCAGCCTCCCCGGATTCCATCACGTCAAAGCGCGACATGGTGGCCGCTCCTCTCCGACGCACAAACCCGACGCGCCAGTGAGACTGAGACAGACAAGGCGAGGGACTCCTTTTGGTTTGAACACCCCCCCTTGAATTAGGATCAGTAGTTCTGGTAAAGTTAAAGCTGGTTTTTGTCTCTTCAGCCCTCAATTTCTGATAATGCGCCGCCATGAAACTATACTCTGCGCAACGCGCGCAAATCAACACAAACGTAGAAAACCTGTTGCGCTTGAATTGCCAGACCGCGTCCCTGGAACTTGTACTCTACGAAACCCTTCAAACGGCTTCCAACCCGCGCGCAATGTGCCAATAGTTTAACCCACCTAACCGAAGTTGTCCGCTGACTTCAGGACGACCGTAACGGAACAACACCTCGGCGAGATGCGGCCTGCTTTATACTGTGGTCCTCAAGGTCACTGTCCGTGGACATGTGTCCGTCATTAGCATATGCCACCTCCTCCGACGCTTATTGGTGCTGAGCGCTGCTCACAATTGACACAAAAGGAAAGCTACGTTTTTGTCATTGCGCAAAACCCAAGCCGGCTATTTTTGTATCGCAGTTATCTTATGCAGTGTACACAGGGCGAGGGAGAAGGAGAGAGAGTCGCATACGGAGCATCCCTGTAACGGGGGAGGGGGGGCTTTTACACCGCTGATTTTGAATGGCAGTGCGTGTGTGCCGACATATTGAACCGTAATCTGTAAATGAAAAGCAATATTTGGAAGAAAACAGCCACATTATGTGCATAGAATGTTAAAAGAGACTTTAAATTCCACCTCCTGATGAACACAAAGTGTTCCCACTCGAGGTGATGCTTATGCTCATGTTGGCCTCTACGTAACAACCCGGCGGTGATGTTTGCTATTGTGTTTGGCCACAGAGGATGCAACCTTAGAAGAGATTATTTGTGGAGCTGTGTGGCATTAAGCATGCCACTATAAATACACAACATTATATTAATAGTGAGAAACTTGGGACTGGGTTCTGATGCAATAACGACTCTTCGGCCATTTAAAAGCAATAAACATGAGCGATGATTTGTTCAGCATATGCGATGAAAGATCTTCAATTTCATTTTAATGTTTCAGATTGCCAATGCGAAGCTCCTGCCAGCAACATGCAGAGCTTTAACACCTTCGGCCTCTGACGGAAACCGGTAGGATCATGGAAACTATCCACGGGTAGCACGCTTTGATAGATGGTCTCGCCCAGCTGCTGTCATTCTGTGCATCAATATGTTATTCAATCAAATCTCATTTAAATGGAACACATCACATGCAGCTTCAATTGTTGAACAGAAGAAAAACGGAGAAATGAGTCAAATCAAAGTGTGAGTAAAAAGTATAATGTGATAAAACTAATAACTACACCGGAGGCCGGCTGAGAGGGAGTTTTTCGGGTTGAACTTTTTCAAATATCTGCGATCTCTGCTCCCTTATATCCACTAATTCTGGCATTAGCACTGCGCCTCTCACACTGCGGCCCCACCAGATCTGACCTTCAGCGCAAGGGGAGAGGTGGGCGCCTGCTATGAGAGCAGGGTGACAGTGCAGCGAGGGGGGAGGGAACCACGCTTTCTCAGAATAGACAAAGCCAGAGTCCAGCATTCCTGATAGGGAGATTGACTCTTAACTCCTGGCTGCGTCGGATTCTGCAGAACGCCGCCGAGATAAGCCGAAGACGGCTGCCCGCTGCCAGTAGAGGCAATTTAACTTTTACCCACCCTGAGAATCGATGGACTCGCTTTGAATGCGACGGAAGGGGGGGTTGGTTCCATTTCTTCTCTCGTGAAACGAGAAAACTAACTCCGGACGCCATGACTCGACGGCCATCTTTGTTGATGGCGTTATCTGTTGCCGTGGCAGACCGAGAGGTGTTCCTGTGATGGCTCAAACTTTCTTGGGCATCAGTTAGATAGAGCGGCCCTGGCTATTCTGGGAATAGGGGCTCTTCAGAGAGGCAGATGCTGGTTTATGTACTATGTCACTCGCTGCACCATTTGAAAAACCGGTCTGCTGATTACAAACGAGGAGATGAACCCCAAAGTCCCAAGAGTTTCTGGCTTTAAATAAGTGCAACACAAACACACACACACACACACACACACACACACACCAACACGTAGTGAAGTGCGTGCAGCCGTGTGCGCAGTCCCCCAGCACATCTCTCTGCACTGCTATACTGCAGGCGCATGCAACAGCTGACTCCTCAGAGCAACTTCTCTCCTTACGTCCCAAGTGTTCCTCAAAACCAGTTAGACCCTAATGTGAGCAGGCCCGCTAATGCTCATGTTTGTATTATCATACGTTTGTATAGAGTGACCAGACTGGCGTCCCGCTGCAGTTCTCCAGCCCAGAAGGATCCGTCCTCAGTGCACTCGGATGGATCGGTTTGCGGGGATTTGAGGAGAGACGTTTTTTGGTCATTAAGACTTGATCCGTGGGGTCTGTTACAGTTGTTTTAGAGTCATCGTGCACAGAAGGCCAGCGGGATGGACAGAGATTGGGAATTAGGACTGCAGTCATTTTCAGCACTGTCATCACAGACACCTCTCTTTGTTCAGCCTCTGCACGGATGGGACTGCCGTGATGAGAACCACCTCTCAAGCATCCATCTGTCATCCGTCTGTCATCCATTTACCTCCCATCTATCCATTCATATATCCGTCCATTTATTCTTCCATCCTTCGGTCCTTCTAACCAAGACCTCCTGCCACACAAACGGCTTCTTCCCGTCGGCAGTGGGGCTCATCAGAGCCCGTGTCCCCCACTGACTGACTCTGTGCATGTGCAGTGCCAGAAAAGTGAGCGGGTGACAAACACTTTCACTTGTCGTTTCATGTTTACTGGTGCACTTTAGATTTTATAACTTTTATTCTACTTTTTATATACGCCTATATATATAACGCCTATTATATTATATTTTATAATTTTTTTATAACTTTTGATTTTTCCTTGCACTATCGTGTCCGTTGTCTTGTCCTCCACTGTCGTCTATTGTAATGCACAAAACGCCACGTATGTCTAATCATACCCTGCCAATAAATAAATGTTCTGATTCTGATATTTCTATTCACTATGGCTAGCTATGTGGCTTTTACAATAATATTGGCAGTGTCAGAAAAAAAAATGCTTCCAAAGAATCCAAATCAAAAAGTACAAAATGTTATTTTTGTGGATATACACATTAGGCAGCAAGATATGCCTTTTCTCCTGCTCATAAAAGTATATTTGACTTTGAGAGGTCATTAATATAACCACAGAGCTTAATTTGTCCAAATGAATATTCCTTTCATTCATTCATTGTACCAGCTATTTATCGATCCATATTTATATTATCGTTCTATAAATGGCTATTTATTTTAACTTGACTATCAGTGTACATTTTTCAAGAAAAAAAACTCTTTCGAAATTCTGGTATAACTGTAAACATTGTGTCATTTTTAGTGATGCTGTGTTTGTCTCTTTTATGAAGTCTTGGCCTTTCTGCCTTTTTGTAAAACGTGCTGTAATCTTGCATGTTGACCGGTATGAATATTAAGCTCGCTGTTTTACTCTCCAGCAGTGACCTAAAAATGGGCGGTGGAGCAGTGTTTCATTTTGGATCAAAGCATTCATTGCGGCCGGGTATTTCTGTAATCGCCTCGTGCCTGCCCACAATACCTTGCAGCAACTGTGCGGGCTCAGGTCTTAGCCATCGCTTCATCAGAGTGGAGACGGGCTGACGCGTGGCACAAACTCTCTAAAGCCCCAATTACTTCCCCCCCCCCCCCCCCCCCCTTTGACATCCAAACACACTCACACACACACATACACAAACACACCTACCCACACACAAACGTACTCAATAATAACACAAAGCAAAGGTAATTTTCTTTTAGCGAGCTGTTTGGGGGCTTGGATACTCCAGCTATTAGCCTCTGGCTCCAGACAATACAGCGTGTCTCATTGTCCTAAGTTGTGGTCTGGACCCGTGGGCCCGGCCTGCCTGACCAGCCCTGCCCTCAGTATGCATGGCAGCCCTCAGCTGTCTTTCTATTTCAAGAACATGGAGGCATACCATGACCCAGCTGGGGCATCGCAGACAATGGGCACGCTGCCTTATCCAAACACAGGCCCGCAGACAATCTGACGCACTCCAGGATCCCAGTGAGAGCCCCGCTGCAGCCCCTCCTGCCTAATAAAGCTGCAGCAAAGGGTTAACAAGGCTGCATAGACGGCGATGCACATCACTCAGGAGCTAGGAGGGCCACATTTGTTGTTTCATGTGTGTTAACGGGCAGGAATGTAGGGAAGAGTAAAATGCCTTTTATTTGTAGGGTTCAGTTTGACAGGTGGATGCAGGTTCTGGGGACGGGAATTGTGTGCTGTGGATCTTTGTAGATGAAGTGAACTCATTTAATTATTGTCTTTGTTTGAATGGAAATGGAAAGAAATACATTTGATGATGTGTGGAGTTTATCCATTTGCCCTTGCGTCACTGAAACTAATAACACTGTATATGACTTACCGTGGGATTTTTTGTACTTGCTACACCGATAAATTCGGCTCACTCAAAGATGTGTTTTTAATCTCTCGCATTTAGGTTCCAGTGAAATCGGCGTTTCTAGACAGCGGGCCTTGATTTCAGTTGCTCTGCTTGGCTTTAAATAACCTTGAAAGGGAAACCTGTCGAGCTGCTGGAAAGACCTTCAGTTAGCGACCTACAGAATCTCACTGTCCGGGTCGACGCAGCTTCCCTTAATTTACTGTCGGCCCCGTCGGAGCTCGGATAAAGACGAGCAGCGACGCAGGTCGTCAGGCTCGCCCTCTGGTCACGGTTGCCGTTTAGACCGAGCTGCTGTCGCAACGAGAGGCATTCCAGCGAGCTGCAGGGCGGCTTTTTCACAGCTTACACAGGCTCCAAGCCTCCTATACCTCCTTTATACACACACGACCACGCACACACACACACACACACACACACACACACACACGTGCACATGCTTACACTAAAGTAAATGCAAGCACACAAACACTATAACCACCTCTCGTCACCTGTCGCCAGTGGCAACTGCTAAGACCCCCAGAACTAAGCGGCAGACTGGCAGCGCACGTGTTTCACCATCAAGATACGGGTACAATTAAATCACGTGCTTGCCAGACTAACTCCGATTTTTGACAATCATAATATAAACTTGAAAATGTAATTTCGCAATGATGTTATTTAAGGTAAGATTTAAATTGTATCACCCATTTTACTTTTAAATTTCCTCATTGGGATATTTGGGTATTCTACGACTGTATTAAGATTCAACTGGACAAGCAGTTTGACATTTTATTTAAAAGTCACACCGTGCAGTGGACGATATTCAGATGTTGATTTGAATTTTGCAATGACAATGCAATGTACATGTATAGTACATCTTCCATCCATGCGTGCAATATTCCAAGCAAAATGAAAACAATAGTTTTACAGTAATTTGACAATGAAAAACAATTCATTTTTAAAGACTTGTGCTGCATTTATTATTCTGCGGCTCGGCGCTCATGCGTTCCGTGCGGGGCCCTCCTGCACATTGCAGGCATACTGGATTAATGAAGGTGTTTTTTAGGATGTGTGGCAATTTTAATACACATTTGTTAACAATTCAACCTCAAGTCGCCCAGCCTGAACTGTTTTGTATTTTGCTTCTCTTCTTCGTTATCATCCACGTGTTTAGTCTGGAGATCAGACATCAGCTTGATTACAGTAGAGCTGTATAAATGAGCAGCATGCTGGCTACTCTACAGTGCCTTGCAAAAGTATTGACCCCCACTTGGAGTTTTTTCCTATTTTGTTGCCTTACAACTGGGAATTAAAATTGATTTTTATTTCTATTTCATGTAATGGACATAAACAAAATAGTCCAAATTGGTGAAGCAAAATAAAAAATAGATAACAGTAAAGTGTTGCGTGCATATGTATTCACCCCCTTTGCTATTAAGCCCCTGAGTAAGATCTGCTGCAACCAATTATCTTCAGAAGTCACGTAATTAGTTAGATTGAACTTCATTTAAGTGTCACATGATCTCAGTATATATAGTATATTCACGTGTTCTAAAAGGCCCCAACACCCATAAGGAGGCGGCACCATGCAGACCAAGGAGCTCGCTACACAGGTCAGGGACGAGGCTGTGGAGAAGAACAGATCAGGGTTGGGTTATAAAAAAAATATCCAAAACTTTCAACATCCCACGGAGCACCATTTAAAGCCATTATTAAAAAAAGGAAGGAATATGGCACCACAACAAACCTGGCAAGAGAGGGCCGCCCACCAAAACTCCCGGAGCAGGCGAGGAGGGCATCAATCAGAGAGGCAACAAAGGGACCAAAGATGACCCTGAAGGAGCTGCAAAGCTGCAAAGCTCCACAGCGGAGATTAGAGTTTCTGTCCATAGGAGCACTTTAAGCCGTGCACTCCACAGAGCTGAGCTTTACGGAAGAATGGCCAGAAAAAAAGCCATCGCTTAAAGAAAAGAATAAGCTAACACGTTTGGTGTTCGCCAGAAGGCATGTGGGAGACTCCTCAAATGTCTGGAAGAAGGTACTCCGGTCAGATGAGACTAAAATTGAGCTTTTTGGCAATCAAGGAAAACACCGTGTGTGGCGCAAAGCCAACACCTCTCATCACCCCGAGGACACCATCCCCATGAAGCACGGTGGTGGCAGCAGCAAAACCCAAGAGACTTGCAGCTGTGATTGCTACAAAGTATTGACTTTTGGGGGGGTGAATAGTTATGCACACTCAAGTATTCTGGTTTTTTGTCTTATTTCTTGTTTGTTTCACAATAAAACATATACTGCATCTTCAAAGCGGTAGGCATGTTGTGTAAATGAAATGATACAAACCCCCAGAAAATCAACTAGGTTGTAAGGCAAAAAAGGAGGTTCAATACTTTTGCAAGGCACTGTATGTTACCTGAAGATTTTCTGGTTACTCACTAACTTACCGCGCTAGCAAGATGTGTCGTTTCTGTGACAAAATGTCTGTCCTCTACCAGCTGAACTTTCTCTACTCAACATATTTCAGCCCTGCTTCGCTGATTCAGGGCCATACGCCACTCAGAGGGCCAAAGCACAGAGTCAATGACATATTTACAATGTTAAAGTTGTTCCCCACGTTAAAGCTCCATCAAGGAATCTCACATCCATTATAAAAAAGATAATGGCGTTCTACTATTTGTGCATCACAATAATGGTGCTTTACTATAAAACAGCTCTATTTGTTCCGTGGTTAGGGCAAAGAGCTGCCTCCACCTAAGTCCTAAATAGGTAATGCTAGTAGTCACCACTACTTTAATGATGAGTGAGATGTTCCAAGTGAACCGTTAACCTGGGCCAAAACATTGTACCACTGATTGTACCACTCTTCAACTGCTCCGGCAGGTGAAGAGTGGTACAATCAGTGGTACAATGAGGGAAAGTGTACTGAGGGAAAGCCTTGTGCTCCTTCTTGCCTCCGAGACGAAACCGAAGGACCAGCTTGGCATTGGGTGAAGTGCTGCTTCCCGGCAGCAGGCCAAGCCACTTGGACAGCTGACACTGTGTGCGTGTCTCAATACGCGTCGTCTCTCCCACCGCATTTAGCGCACAATACGACAGTGTGTTAGCAGTCTGCAGTCATTTCCTAATTGGCAGTGTCTGAATGGTGTGAACATCGGAGGTTGGAGGCTCACGAGGAGTCTTCTTACGGGCGGCTGGCCGAACGGAGGTGAAAGTGAATTCAAAGTGCAAAAACAGATTGCAGGATTTCTTTGATGGGTAAATGTGTCATTTTGAGTCACCGTATACGAGTCGAATGTGAAGCAAATTTGCCGTTTTGGCAAAAATGCTGACGATACTACCCTCTGCTGCCACGTGCCACAAATCACACTCCACAATTTCTCTCGTGGTGAATACTGCTTTGAGGCCTCGACGATGACAATTGTTTTCAATTCCATCAGATTTCATGTTTATTTCTTTAAAGTGTATTTATTTTAAAGAGACTTTTTTCAGTAGAGGAGATAAAGTTATGAATAACTGCTACTTGTGATGGCAGAGGAGCTATTTGTTTAAATGGTTACCAAGGCCAACGCTAAATCAGTATGGTTTGGCCTTTTGGTGGAGGTAGGTGACACTGAGGCAGCACATATTTTATAATGCTACGTTTATAGAAAAGGAAAATAGATCTTCTGATGACGTCTGTGTGAGATTAAATGATGATGATGGTTTGGGCCTTCAACGTCCAATAAGTCTTGAAAGTTATGTCATTTTACGTGGTTCAACCTAAGAACACAAATGTGTTGTTGATTGAATAAAAATGATTATATTCTAGCCATTATATTTGTTAGATTTCCATGATCTAAATACCAACTCTTGATGAAGATAAACTAAATCATTTATACGGCTGTTGAATCAGATGTTTGCATAGATGGTTTAAAAACCCTCCCGTAACCCTTTACCTCATTATTATAAAAATGCGGATGAAGATTTCTGCCTCATCCACACTCTTTGTCTTTGCCTTTGTGTTGACCTTATGAAACGTGAAAAATAACAAAAAACATAATTCCTTCTAGATATTCAATAATATAACAGAATTCTTAGGCATTATGTCTTGGAAGTTTGCATGGGCTACAGGTCTGCGTGGGTCCTCTCAGTCCAGACCCGGTTTAAAGCCCTCATTGCCAGCTGGGTTGACTCCAGCCCACCTGAAAGCCCTTGAGGACTATTGGTATAGAAAATGACTGACTAAAAGTTACCACAAACTCACCAGCAGCGCTCTCCATGGTGACATAGTGCATCGTTACACTGTTCCAACGTGTCTATTGGTGCAGTTCCACTTCTGCGCCAGCAGAGAGCGCCGTGTTCCTGTGTACGAGAGCAATAACCTCTGTTTTGAATCTGTCCACATGAGGTCATTTCAGTCTGAGAAGAAGCACAAAAGGAACCTTGTAAGTGAACGGCACCTTGCAAGCAGCTGCTTATGGCTTCAACAGGAACAAAAGAGATTGTTTCCTACATAAAATGTACTGTGTATTAGATTTTATTTTATAGGCCGATGCTTGGTTCACATATGCCCTCATACTTTAGCCTTGTATTTACTGATGGAATGAAGGTAATTCCACCTAGCAGTCATTAAGCCAGCATTTCTCTGTGTTTCTCAATGACAGGAAGGGGCTATCTCATAGGAAGTGGAAGTAGGAGCGTCCCTCTCTCTCTCTCTCTCTCTCACACACCCCCGCGGTCGGCCACCCGCCTTCCCATCCTGTAGCTGAAAGCGATGTGAGCCAGGAACACACCCCCCCCCCCCCCCCCCTCTGCTGGGCTAGCTGCCTGCTAGTATTTTGGTAATCGTCATCCTCCCTGACCTGCTGGCCCGATCCTGGCGCCAGAAGTCTCCACGCCTCCCCTCCACCTCGCAGAGCCGACTACCCCCGACCCCACGGATAATTCAGACCAGCTGTTGCAAGGTGCCTTGCCTGCTCCCACCCACTGTACTCACACTTTGCTCTTATAGTTTTGAGTTTGTCCCAGGGAAAGAAAGGGGGGGAAAAAAGGCTCTGGGCTTTCTTTGGAGGCCTCTCAGTCTTTGCATGGGGTTTCACTGTTGTCAATCACAGGCCTGGCTCCTGCTCTGCAACAAATCAGCACAGTGTCTCCATTAGATGTTGCAATATGGAAACACACAGCTCTCAGTGAGGAGCTGTGCTTTGCTTTGCTTTCCCTGGTCTTTTACAAGTGATTCTGACCTGAATTTCTTGTCATTGCTCCAACCGCTGTGTCTTAATGAAGTGGAATTTGTGTCACTGTGAAATGAGAGTCACGGACAGAATTGAGTTTTGCTGCGATACGCCTCAACAGAGCCATCTCCTCACTGCAGTCACATGGAGAGCATGTGCGTCCTCGATGATCAAGTGATACTGTGTGGGGATTGAGAGTTATTGCCAAGGAATGTTTGACGGGAAAGAAAATGGACTTGATTTGCCACGGATCATTTCCTTCCTGTGTTGAATTTGTGTACCAGGAAAAATAAGCCTTTTTTAAGCACATATGTGCGCTTCATCTTTTGTATACTCGAGTGTGTTTTGGCATCCGAGGGCTCTGCGTAAAGCAAGGTGCCTCTCTGTCTATGGCCTAACCACGCTGGGCTTTGGACTGAAATGGAGGGGAACCCCAAGCTTTTGATCCCCACTCAACAACCCCAAGCACTGCTGAGTAACAGCCCACGAGTGAGTGTGAGTGAGTGTGAGTGTGTGTGTGTGTGTGTGTGTGTGTGTGCGCGCCCGACAGAGGTTTGGATTGTTTTTTGACGGTGGTGGTGCGGTTGCCTTGTAGAACAGCAGTGGATGGTTGTCAGAGACAGAGGCCTGCGAGAGGGGGGATGGGGGAGTGGTACAAAGAGCTGTTCTGGTGGAACTATGGAGGAAAATAGTTCATGCTGCACTGGGATTTCCTGCCTTTGCCCCTGTTAGCCCCCCCCCCCCACTCCCCCTCCAGGCGCCCCCTGCCTCTCCCGCCCGCCCGCTAGGTTCCTGACGCCCTTCAGCAGTGTGGAAACTGCTCGGACAATATTTCAGCAGGAGACGGGTGGAGCAATTGATTTAATACAAATTTTTGCAATCAGTTTTTCATAATTCCGCCTCCTCCGTCGATCTGCCCGCTATACACGGGTTTGGACTGTGCACAATGACTCTCACGTTGACATGCAATTTGTCTGAACTGTGTTATCTGATCTCTTATCACAAACAGCTGGAATACACATTGCTTCCCCCTGACATCGGCCCTGTGAATGGAAGCACGAGACGCCCACGCCACTGCCGGCGCTTTTGTTAAATGCAGGAAGGACAGGTGCGTCTCCATTTGGCTGCCTCTTGACACGTCGCGGGGGCGTCAAGGAGGAGGTGGACGGTGACTTTAGTGTTTAAGCCAGTCCCCTTCTCTCCCAGCGCTTTGATCCTAGGTGTCCGTGGCGGAGCCGTGGGCCATGTGTCACTCATTAGCAGTGTGGTGAGAGTGTGCTGGCTCGCAGCTTTTCCTCGTGTGGTGCAAAGTGGAGAGGATGCTGGGAAAATGTCTGCTCACGGGGTGTTCCTGCTAATAAACCCTGAGGGTGGCGTCAGAGGTTTTTGGGGGTGGGGATCTGATAGTTAAACAAAAACAAAAAAAAGAAAACCCTGAAGGAAAGCGGTGCAGTTTCTTGTTAATACCCGCCTATGTGTTGAGCATTGCTTTGCTCTGCACACACTTATGCTAAACTGATAGCAGAGGAAGTCGAATAGACCATTTCATTGAAAGGCCCCGCTGCCAGCACTCACTGTCCTGGGAGGGGAGGGAAATGGAAACCAGATGCCTGAGCTCCACCGTGAATATGTCAAATCTCTCCGACTATGTCAGTTCCTCCATGTCCGATTGGTGGACTGAAGCTTTTTTGCAGCGTCATCAGTAAACCTCCACAATTCTTCCTCCCTGCGGACATCTCAAACGGTCTTGGCTGCAGCGACAAGCTGGAGACTCCGGGAAAGAAGCTTCACCGTTCTCCCTTTTTCCCCCCCTTCGCTCTGTTCCTTGGGTTTCAGACCTCACCACATTCCTCAGATTTCAGGGTAACTTCCCATATCCCAAGGCTCCGTCGGGTGGCAAATCTCTCAGCACTCCTTTGTGGATAGATTGCTTTCTCTTGCTTGAGAAAATGACAAGCTATAGAGTAATGACTTAACAAGCAACAGGATAATGGCTTCAACATGTGCAGCGCTGTGCGCACGGGTGCGTGTGCGTGCACGGCTTTGGGATGGCGCTAGTGCTTCCTCACTCGCCTGTATGTGTGTGTCTATTGTTTAAGGACCAACTGTGCAGGATTAAGTGGTTCTCTGTGTGCGCCGAGTTGTTTGAAAGCCGGGGGCCGCTGACGAATGGTCAGCTCCCCCTCAGGTCTGGAGCCACGCAGGCTTTGGGGAATCAGCAGCCCCCCCCCACCTCCCCCTCCCCCGGTGCGTCACAACGACACGGACGGTCTGCGGGGGTGTCGGGTGTTTCCCATCATAAACAGCTGCTCCGGCCTCGGTCGGTGTGTACGTCTGTGTGTTTGAATCCGGGGTTGTTGTGGACAGTGTGACAGCATGTGTGGTGATCTGTGGTAATGTGACAACTGCCGTGATGTATGTGTTGTGTGAGAGTGTGTGTGTGTACACGAGGCAGATTGTTGGTGTTTACTAATGTCGAAGTGGTTGGATGTCATGCATCTGTTCCTGGTGCACATTACCTCCAGTGTCTTAACTTCCTTTGATCTCCATCGGAAAACAAATGGGAAGCAGCCGACACCTCCAACTATCATCCTGGTGGGGCTGAGGCGCTGTAAACTTGTGAGGCCGTTCGTGGGAAATGACGCTGTCGCGAGTCCAATTAGCGATCCTCTTCCTGTCAGCGACGCACACGTAAGCGACACATTCAAGCACGTCCCGGCTTGCCCCGAGTCGTTGCTTCGCCTCTTCACACACGGCTTCTGAAGTTTCAACAAATCAGACGCAAAAAGGGACCAGTGGGGAGGCGATATATTTCCCAACACAAGGCCTGATGCTGTTTACCCACTGTTACAGCGGGACGTGTCCTGACAGGTGGGCACCTACGGTGCGTCTTTCGTTAGACTCTCTCAGGGCCTCAGGCAACAGCTCAACGTCCTTTGCACCTTGTCTGGGAAAATATGCTCAGGTGCGTTCTAGGCAAACAGGTGGTATTTCCTCCACTGTCAGGTGAAGAGGAGTCTTAAGTGTGGGATTAACAGGTGGGGGGGGGGGGGGGGGAGAGACTTTCTCTCTTTTTAGGCGTGCTCTCAGCAGGGACAGCAATGTTGGCCGGTTGTTTGTTCGCTGCAGCACTTGGGTCAAGCCTCAAATTCCTCAGCGCTCATTAGAGGGATTGCCATTCAGTGTCCAGTGTGTCCAGATGTTGGATCCTACTGACTCTACATTTGTCTTAAATAAGCTGGTGAAGATGTCAAACATTACATCTTACATCCACAACATCGGCACATTAGCGCTAACAGTAGTGCCCTCTGTTAGTGAAGCGTCACGGAGCCACAAGCATTGCCGTGGATTATCTTGTTTGGTTAGGAAGAGTCACACGATGCATTTTTCATTCTGTTAGGGTCAGAAGGGTATCTGTTTCGGTTGCTTTTGTTTTTTACAGCAGACAGACTGCTCCTCTACTTGCTGAGATGCCACTCAAGAATTTGGGAGTAACAACTGTTAAGAAAGCTGGGTCAGGATACTCTGAGAATCTCTCGTTTCCTGTCCCAGGGTAGAAGTAGGATTTATTTTCTCCCTCCTTTCCCTCTCCAATTGCGCTAGCCCCAATGTGAGGCAATGCCAACGAGGACACAGAGGAAAAGCAGAGAGCTCAGGCGCCATCCATCCTCCCCCCCCCCCACTCCTCCTCTCGCTCGCTATGCTTCTCACTGGCATCGAGTCCGCTGCAACACATGTCTCTGATCAACTCCAGCCTGCGTCATCAGTTAGTAAACTCCAGGCTCCAGGAAAACCAACAGAGAGCACATTCATAGCCGGCGACCCTGTGACTGAGTGTGTGATTCATTACTCTTTAATATGCCACCCCTACCCCCATCCCCTAACCCTACCCAACCACTTCTCCAATCCAGCCCGGGGCAACGCCACAGCCTGATCAAATCCATCAAACGGCCTGCATGTGGTGTAACCGCTGTTGGCCCTCTTATTGTGCGTGTTTGCAGCTCAGCGGAGAGGAATTATCTCTGCGTTCTCACAGTCACATCAGTATTCTGAACTCCATTGTGTTAAGAGCGAGACAACGCTGCAGTAAAAAAGCCTCCACCAAACTCAGACAGGGGAGGTGCTTGACACCAAAACGCTAGAGAGTAATGAAGTGCTCTTGAGCAAGGTGACAGACATGGAGAAGTGCTAATCTTGGTGGGGGAGGCCGAGCAATACAGGAGGTGAGAGGTGCCGTGGGAGTATAGCTGAGGATAGAAGGATGGCTTCGATGCAATCAAAGTGCTATTCTTACGCACTAAGCATGACGATAGATCTGCTTCCAATGCCAACGACCCTCCGCCTTGTCCCCCGCTGTTGAGGTTATATTTTACACATTGCTATTCCCATGTAACGTGGCAGTGAGATCACACTTTATTTGTATGCGCTGATTATCAGCTTATTATCCCGGCGCTGCAGCGCGTCCGTGGTGTGACTCTCGGGTGACAGTCACAAGAGTGGAAAGCGGCCTCACGCGTGTTCAGCTCGGGCTTCGTCTTGACCAGGTCACTGACGAGCACAACGCTGGCAGAGTTCTCTCCAGGTCTTGCGTGTCATGAGTGCAGGATGGGTCCTGTTTATGGGATGCTGACAGCTCCTTCCTGTCTCCCAGGCCATGAGGCCTAACTGCTGCTGCACCGAAGGCCACTCTACAGTTCCTGGCCACCCAACTCCACCCCTAAAGCTCAGAGAAAAAGAGCAGGCATGGGCGGGACAGCTGACGGGGGGGGGGATGGGACGCGCCGCTGGCCGCGGCAAAAGTGCAAAAGCGGCAGCAGCAGAAACAGCTCTGCAGCTCCTCCACCCAGGCGGCTTTTTTTGGTAAAGTAGGCCAATGTAAACTCCCACTTCCTGTCGGCCTTGTCTCAGAGGGGGAGAGATGATCCTTCTGTGAAGAGGGAAAAGGGCTGCGGCTCTGTAGGGACCATTTCCACTACACACACACACACACACACACACACATGCAAAAACAGAAATACAGTTAAGGAGGCCGGCAAGAGAGTGAGTGGGAGCGAGCGAGCGAGGAATACACAAACACAGTGGGGTTCAGGAATGTTAAACACATGCTTTATGGCATAAATAGCAGCCACTTTTGGTAAATTACAGTGAGTGCTCTGGCACTGTAAAGCACACAGCAGGAAAACGCTCTCAGATTTCAAATCCAGGCTCTCCACTCTCCCAAAGGAAATCGAAGGGGAGCCGGTTGTGTTTTCCTTTCTCTATAAAAAGGCAGAAATAAGTACAGTAACTTGTGATGCAGCAAAGATTCGAATGTTGTTACTACGCAAATGAGGCTGTGACACTTCCGGGGCGACTGTGCCCACGTAAGACTGTAAAATAAGAGGAAAAATCGTGCCCAAATGTTGAACTATACCATATTTAAGAAAATAAGTAAAGCGAATGGAAAACCTCTGGAGCGCAGCATCACATCATGTAGCCTTGAAATAAATCCTGAGAGAAACACCACGAACGTCCTCAACGGGCAAACTTAAGAATGAAGTTTAGATGCAGAACGCTGCCGCAGGACGTACCAGCTGACCTCATCAAAATAGTCCCCAGCTAACCTCCAACAGGTGAGGCTTGAAAAGCCCTTTCATTCAACAGCGTCTGACCTGGCTGGTATTTGGGAACAGACGTTGGGGATCTATATGAGTTTAGTTGAGATTGAAGCATGAAGTGTGTGAGGTGAGTCACTGCTACAGGCTGCAATGATGGTCCTGGCTGGTAGCTGTGAGCATACACTATTTCCCTGACTCAGTAGGAAAAGAGGAACTGTGCCGTGGAAGAGCTTGCCTCACTGCGCACTGGCCCACGCACACCGACTCACTGATAAACTAGTGGCCCGACTTATTGAGTGAGAGCAGAGGAGCAATGGGAATTTACCAACTCTCTGTTTGTGCAGACTGTGACTCACTGTCTAGGCGAGAATGTTATACTCTCCCTTTGGAAGAAAAAAATATATACACACACCCTGGATAAGGCTCAGTTGAAATGCACTTATTGTAAGTCGCTGGCAGCTAAATGACATGTAATGTTTGAAGAGGCATAGTTAGCACCTATAAGATATTAAATGCACGGATTGATTGAAAACAGAAGTGGCCCTTCCACTCAAGTTCCCTTTTAACGGCACACGGCAACACACGCACCCTTTCACACATGGAGCCGTGTTTGCACAGTGTAAAGTAGATGGCAGGTGCAAACTCGGAGCAGGTGCAGTCAGTTGTCCCCGTCCATCACAGTGTGCTCACCTGCACGTCTGTAATTCAGCTTCACAACAACGGTGAGTTCACTCTCCACTCGTCATGTCAAGACGTTGGTCAGAAACTTCCCAGTTAATGATCAAACGGACCTTTTATAACGGCGCCCGTTTCCACATTGTTTCATTGAGCTGAACACGGTTGGATCTATTTATGCTGATGTATATGAGAGCAGGTTTTAATAAACATAAATTACTTTATTGAATGAAAATGTATCGGTTACAACATATAAGAAATAGGAGTGAACAAACAAGCAGAGTACAAAATAATACATTATCTGCACATTGCACTATAAACACTGCCAAAAAAAGTTTCGGAAAGTTAAAAATGTATCTTTGTACTGTCTATTGACAGGGTTTTGATCTCATATTAGTCAACCATGTCTCCATGGTGAACACCTTAAAAATCTTTGGTCCCAGCCTTCTTTCTTGCATTACAAATTGTTTGGCGCTATTTTCTACTAATACTGCATTCAATGTTTATTTCAAACCCACAAATACTGGAGGTCCAAAAAGGCACATTTTGGTTTAAAAAAAAAAATTCAAGGCACAAATTCATTAAGTTGAAAAATATGGCTTTGGCTGGTATTATTAACACTGTGGTAACTTCGAGTGCATATGGCTTGCAATGAAATCCACGTTGCAAAGTGGAGCATCTTTGGAAACGAACAGACAGCATGGCTTTTCTTATCACTGAAAATCACCAGGTTAAAGACGTGGTCTGGATGTAGACAAAACACAGGCTTAAAACGAACCTCACTGGAGAATAAAGACTAAGTGACGCCATTCTTTCGCGATGACACGCATCCTCTTTTTTTTTTCTTGAGCAAAACAAGGGCAGTGGAAGTCACCTGCTATCAGCTCGCAAGGTCATGGCTGTAGCACCTGTTAGCACCTCGTCTATCTACACCAACAGTACCAGGGACAGCTGTGTGTGCATGTGTGTGTGTGTGTGTGTGTGTGTGTTTTGAGGCACGCTGAGAGATTTATTCCACCCACGCACCCCTACCTCTCAGCAGCTGTGTCTAGTCTGTGATCTTGAGCTGGCCGGCACCAGGACGGAGACAGGAAAGAACACCTCTTACCCCGATGAGTTCTCTACATATTTGGTCTTTGGATCGGGCACAATGGCAACAAAGGGTGCAGATATCAAGAGAGTCTTGGCATTGCTCTGTTCGGATTTGGTCTGGCCTCTGGACCAATAGATTCTGTGGAGGGGGGAGTGGGGGGGGAGGGGGAGGGGGAAGCTCCCTGGAGTTTTTTTTTAAAAAGAGCAAAAAAACCTAAACGCCTGGTAAAGTCAGATCCATAATGTGGCTCCATTTCCTCCGGCGCTCTTAAGGAAGGCCACGTCATGCTGTTAGTGGCCCAGCGAGTCGTCAACGGGCCAGCTGGGATTGGGTCGACCCACTCTCGGCGCCCACTAGCTCCTCCCTGAGCTCTGACTAGGGTCCCCTATGTCTCTCTCTCTCTCTCTCTCTCTCTCTCTCTCTCTCTCTCTGCTGGGCTTCACACTGCGGAGGAGCAGCACCCGGAGGAGCTGTGTTTCTGCAGCAGCGACATGCGGCTGAAGGTGCGAGAGCAGACGCCACACTGGTACTTCTTCACCTCGGCGTGGGTCTGCAAATGAGCTCGCAGGTTTGAGCGGTCGGCAAAGGCCCTGTTGCAGTGGGGGCAGGAGAATGGCCGCTCACCTGGACAAAGAAGGGGCGAAAAGCGCGCGTCATATAACTCCACGGCACAACAATCAGCCATTCTGAGTTCACAAGAGCCCTCCCAACTCCCCCATTAACACCTCACGCACAAACACACAAAAACATTCTTAGGGATAATGAAGAGGCACATGGTGGGCCGGACGGGTCAGAGCCTGACTGCATTAGCATGATTCAATCAGAGCCAAATGAGATTAGCACGCTAACAAGTTGCTGCAGGTACAAAGTGCTCTGTGATAGCAGAGAGCCTTCAGGCATTCTTTAAACCTCTTGTCACCCAATCGGCTGCCTTCTCCAGCAGCCGTGATAAGAGAATTAGCTGACGAGTCATTGTTGCTGGGACATTAAAGACAATGGGGGATCAATGAGTGCAGGGTCTACCGAGGGCTTCCCTGTGAGATAATGTGTCTGCTGATCAAGTGTTGAGCTCATCAACCTGATTGTCATGGATATCGTGCTCCCTGACATCCCAGCCCACCTGATGAGCACAATGTCAACCTCTCAAATGTAGATTTACAGCTTTACGGCAACACCTAGATGGATTTCTTTGCCTGAGAATCAGCAGCAATAAGGTGGAAATTAAGCTGATGGGGGGGAGAGAGGGAGGGAGGCCGTTACGTTGCTGCCATCGGTCTTACCTGTGTGTGTGCGGATGTGGCCGCGCAGCAGCCACGGCCTGGAGAAAGCCTTCCCGCATGTGGTGCACACGCAGGGCAGCGTGTGTGAGCGGATGTGCATCTTCAGGGCCCCGAGGCTGGTGTACTCTTTGGGGCAGTGTTTGCACAGGAAGGCTGGCCTGGCTGCCGTGACGGGGGCCTCCCTCTCCTCCTCCTCCTCCTCCTCCTCCTCCTCCTCTGGGGGACTGATGTGGGGCATGACGCCAGTGCATTTCATCCGCTGCCGAGGGCCGTACGTGTGCACAGGTTCGGGGCTGGGGGGGTCTGAGGTGCGTCCTTCATCCTCCTCTCCGCAGCTGCTGGCGCTGCTGCTGAGGCTGGAGGGGGAGCTGAGGTCCAGGGGGCCCGGGGCGGCGCAGGCCTCCGTTTGGGAGGCGGGCAGGTAGAGGGGAGGCAGGACGCCCAGGTCCCACACCAGACCTGTTGTGAAGCAGGTGGCAGTAGAGGTGTTGACCCCTGACGAGAGCTCAGCCAGAGAATACCTCTCCAGTGACATGTCTGAGGGGGAGAGAGAAGCGTGAGGATGGTTCAAGCCTCCAGGCGGCACACGACAAGTTCAAAGACATTTAATGGAATGTCAGAGAAACAGAGCAGAGCAGAGCAGTTCAGCCAGGGAAATGTGTCTTAAATACAACTCTACGGTCTGTCCCGGTTGAAATGATTTATTTGTGTTTATCGCAGCATTTACTAAGCGTAAAGTTGGAGCCATAGGGAGGCTTCATGGGCCATTTCCTCCCACGTATTCACAACAGCTTGTGACATGAATGGAGCTCTGTCTGGTTGCAGAAAGAGGGGAAAGTGCCCCGACATGTAGCCGAACCATCGACAAAAAGCTATCACGGGCTTTATTTCAGAATGGGCATTAAGCTAAACTAAACTTGAAACTACTCTATGGAGACAACATGCATTCTAGGTACCAGTATTAACAATTGAGCGATCATAATACACACAAAACACACAAAAAAAGAAGATTCACAACTCACCATTCTGACATGCCAGTTCACTGTAGTTCGGCTTTTGTTTCGCGAAGTACTGTTTGACCAAGAAAGATCGAGGCATTGTCCGTATCAGGGTTGAATAACTGTGCGTAAAAGTATCCTGTGGTCACGACGCACAGTTTCAGCGAGACCAACAAAAATGGGAATCAAATCTTGGTCCTCGGATCCAAATGAAAGAGAAAAATATCTTCCTATAGTCCACAAGTTAGAGGAGGACTTGAGCAGACAAGTGTGTGTATGTGTGTGTCTGCGTGTGTGTGTGTGTGTGTGCAGCTTTCATGCAGTGACTAAATACCGGCCTCTGTTCTGAAATACTCTGACACAGGCGGTAGGGGTGTGCTCACCCCGAGGGCCCTCCCCACTCCCCCCGCAGCCTCCACCCTCCGCATCAAGTGCGCCCGATGCCCCCGCGCACTCAACATACAACAACAAAACCACGAGCCCGTCGCGTTCACTCGTGGACTTTCTATATTTAGGCAGTGCACATGACCGCTTGCGCAGATATTTAGGGAAAACCGTAAACAGCAAGTTGGCAGCTCGGTTGGCGCACTTGCGCGCACCGATGCGCGCCTGAAACGGGATCAAACGGTGCAACCAAGACAGGTCGATAGCGCACCGATGGGGCACGAAGCAACAAGTCCCGGATGTTCATGTACAGTTCACCTGCAGCATGCACGTCCGTGTAACGTTGGCGCTAGCACCACCGCTTCCTTCATCGGGCTAAGCGTTGTTACATAATGAATGAATGTGCACATCACTACTTTGCAGTGTTGTAGTTTTCTTTACATAGTTGTGATGGCGATGAGGATCGATATTACGATCAGGGTAGTCATCAGACCTGCCGCATGTTATCGAATAAAACGTTAAGAAAAAGCTACACATTCACATACTTGCTGCTCAGCCTTCCAGCAACAGTAGAGTCACTGCGCCACCTTGTGGAGGAAACGGAGGGATGCCATAGCACAACCCGGCCCTGGCAAATGGACACCGAGCGGTTCCTAACAAATCCGTGCATGGATCCCTGTACTCTCACGTGATGGCTATCCAAAGCCGTTTCGCCCATTTGAAATGAAAATTTCCACCAAACCACGTCTCCAATTGAAATCGATTCTTTGAGACAACTAGAGTCGAAGTTGTCGGGATGTTAATGTGTTAAATGTCTAAAACTCAACCGCAATCTGCTGTGGGGATTCTCAAAGTCAAATGAGATATTTCAAAAATGAAATCATGTTGTACAGGATGCTATAAGATAAACAGCACTAAGTAATTGTAGTAACCTGTTTTTAAGTCTCTCACATCTGCATACTCGGAAAGGAGCAGTGTACAATTTGTAATTTGTTAGAACATGGGCAGTTTGTAAAGCGTGCAACATCTAAATGATTCGAGAGCATTCTGCATACATACATCATCACATCCATATTAAACGGACACCCTTTTCATTTCAATAAAACAAATCTGACATGGATCCAGCTATTCTTCCTAAACAGATCTCTCATAAAGACCAAACCCACAGTTTGCTGTATCAGGTCAGCAAAGGCTGCTGTGTGATGTTCACTACGGCTGCATGCCTATTGTTTGTCTTGTTTCTCCATTCTTATTTTTTTTCCACCAGCCCAATGTCACTGCGGTTACTCTCATTAGTATTCCAAATTGCAAATATGCAGAAACCAATAAAACGGGGTTCACACAGATATTTTTCTTTGGGGTGTCTTTTGTTGGGGTATTACATTTGAGTGTCATGCTATAGCAACGTTATAAGACACTTCCACAGAGCATTGGTAATACAAACTGAAGTTCTCACAGAAGGCCTGTCACCACGACGCATTGATGGGTTTCATCGTTGACGTCGATCAAGCCGCTAGAGGGAGGCAAAGAGTCACCACTGTAACACCCCTGTGGATGCAGCGAATTCAAACACTTCTATCTATATAGATAGATATTTAGCTATATGATTTATTAATCCCCAAGACACGAGAGACCTGAGACACGCCCATACACATGCACGCCCAATACTATATTCAATATTCAAACATCTGATGTCGGGAGACAAAGTGGCCTCAGAAAGGAAAGACTGTTAAATGTCAGACTGATGCGCATGCTCAGCGTGTCGTGGTGTCTGATTGGTTGGTTGCTTGTGGTGGGCGGGGACACGGGGCGGGTCTCCTGGTGTTTCGCGATCGGTTGATGGTTTGAAATAAACAGAACAACAGTCGTCTTGTTCGTGGCGTTGGCGAAGACAATTAACGTTAATAAACTTGGCAAATTGAAACAATGCTGTACGACTGAAACCTGAGGAACACTGACGGCAGGTAAGAGAACTGCCACGCTGCACTTTATACGTCCTGCGTTAGACAATGCATCAATAACAATACATCCCACGTTAGGTCATAACAGAGAGACATATTGTGTTCCATTATTCCAACATGAGATGTCCCGTACAGTGCCGACGCTCATCGGGTGTCTCGCTTTAGTTTGCTTGCAGCCATTGAAGGCGTCATGTTACTGCTATCCACCCAGGACTCGGTCACCCGAAGACATGAAAATAAGTCTAAAAACCGCATTTCTGCCCAATTCGGTGAGTGAGACATGGTTGATTAATCGGAGACATCGGATCTCTGTGGCTTCAGTCGTATTTGTCATCCTATTATTTCTCCCATTATGTCTGCGGTGTGTACCTCGTCGGATAAAAGGGAGTCGGAAAACGCCACACAATACACACATGACATCATTGCCGTTACTGCAGACTGTCAATTATTAATTAAGTGTGTATGGCTCAACGTGGAGTCTCCTCAGCCAATGAAAGGGGCGGACTCGGCTGTGCATTTACGAGTTGCTTGAGAAAAGCAGCCCCTCCCCCATGTATCTGTGGACAGATGGACCCTAACAATGATTTTCTTGGGGAGTGGGCATCAATATTCAAATCTCTGTATCAAAAGAAAATGTCATTGGATATCCCGGTCAGCTGACCCGGATTGTTTGAATTTTGAAATAGGATATGGAGGATTCTTTGCATCACCCCCAAACAGTCTGGGGAAAGCAGCAGTGAGGCAGTGTGAACATGCATATGTCTCTATGAGCAGCGAGTCTCTTATCTTCAGCAGTTAAAGACTTTCTGCTGGACAAAGACGGGAAGGAATACAGTACCAACAGCAAGTTCAGACCGAAGCCTGAAGGGAGGACGGAGAGAAAGGAGCAATGCTCAAAACGATCACCCGTCTGCTTTTTGGGGGACAAGAGGAGGCCCCCGGAGATGTAAAGTCTGGTGAAGCGGTGGAAGATGGCTGGCTGGTTGTGAGTCATCCAGGTCAGTCATTATGGCGCATGTCATTTTCAAATTTGGAACTTTAAACCTAATATAAAAGTTTTGCACTTCGCAGTGTTTCTTCTGGACATAACTGGGAAGCAGCAAGATGGTTGACATCATTATTACTATAAATGTAAACATTATGCTAATTTTTTTAATTTATTTCCATGAATCATAAGTTGATATTTCATGCTGAATCATTTCACTTGAACCTATTGCTGTGCACCATACACATGTCAAATCTATTGTTATGTTATAATGTGGACCTTTTAATCTAATAATGCCAAACATTTTCTTAACATTAATATGTTATGTTTGAAAATGCATTTATTTTCTCTTCAATATTTCATGTCGGTCTTCTTCTTCTTGTGGTTTCCACAGAGGCAGATTCAGCTGAGAACCAGTGTGCAAAACTGACTGACACCCAGTCATCAAACTCTGCTCTTCAAGGAGCCACGGTTGAAAACGTGGAAAGTGACAACAGGTGAGGAAGCATAAGGTATTAAAAATGACTATTAGCTGCACCTGAATGTTCTAGATGTTAAATTCCTATTTTGCTTGTGTTTCCCTCCAGCGTCTTGGATCCAGAGCACACAGTGGAAAGCAGCAGCAGCAGCAGCAGCAGACGAGCCATCACAGGCTCCGTTTCCCAGCCTAAAGCTGTGTTAGAAGTGACACAGTTAAGCGGCATCCAGAAGGCTAAAACCTGGGCCGACCCTCACCACATGTCTCGTAAGGCCATTCAGCGCCAGAACCGCGTTCGCCAGGGAGTCCAACATCAATCCTTCCACCTCCAACAGCCGGGACAGCGCAACCTCAGCCACTGAGGCTCTGGTTGTTAAACTGCAACTGTTCACATTTTGTCTTGTGCATATTCATACATCTGATCTAGATGTAACCAATCACCACAACGTCACAACAGGCAGCTATATAATACATAGGTACACCTGTACTGTGTAAGAATGTTGAAATGAAAATCACTATGTTTTCTTGTTCGTGTCTATGTGAATGAATGCAGCCTCTGTAAAAAGTGTCACTGAGCATTTTAGATAAAATATTATCCATTATTTAGCTTTGTGTGTAGTTTCAAACTTTTTTTTAAATACTACAATACAATAAAAATAGGTACTTTGCAGTTTGTGCTTTGTTTTTTGTATTATTCTAATGACCGAATGCTAGTGAACGGCCCACACTTTGACAGGTACAAATGTTGACATCTGATTGGTTGGGAGGTAATGGCACCTGCTGCGTTGGATTACATAGTTAGCTCGGAGGGGAGTTCATTTTACGGACTTTCACCCTCAGTAGGCACTCGAAGAGCTGTGTGTGAGCTGATTTAAGCTGTGCTTGTGTGTACAAGGAGGATGGAAAGTTCTCCTGAAACAAAACTTAACCAGCAGTTAACGTGCAGTTACAACAGTTTTTCTGGTTCATCTCATTTGGCTGATGGTTCAATTGATGTCACCTGTGATCAGAAACACAACCGTGGTGAGACGGCGCATGCAGAAGAAATATTTTAAATTCCTGCTGCTCAGCACGCGACGCTCTGCTGTCTCAGTCCCTCGATGTATACCTGACACGCTGCTGATATGCAACACTGCGCGTAAATCATCTGTTTAGAAGTCAACGGGGAAAAACTGGCAGGATCTCCGGGAATTTAGGCTGTAATTATTGAACGGAAAAATATGTCCTCCGTAGTAAAGGTATGAATATTGTTTTGTTGCTGCTGCCACAGACTTCAACCCTCTTCCAAAGGACGTCCCTCTGAAACAGCTGGCCTCTGGTAGCCCGAATTTGTTGGACCGCGGCCCGTCTGACCTCAAAGACACGGACAAGGACCCCTCCAGTCGGGACAGCGTCATTCCCCTCTGCGCTGTGCCGATCATCTTTGTCATTGGAGTCACCGTTGCTCTGATCCTGCACGTTTTGCTTGGTGTAAGTTGGTATTCTGTGATATGGAACACGCAACAATCTCATTATTCATCCTCACCACAGTTATTCCCCAGGTGTTCGCAGAAGGCGTGGTGGTTTCTGATCACGCGCGCTGCACTGCGCTCGGCCACGCGGTCCTCAATCATGGTGGATCCAGCGTGGATGCAGCCATCACTGCCGCCCTGTGTTTGGGTGTTGTGCATCCACATGTGTCGGGTGTTGGTGGGTATGTGACCGACTTCTTGCTGGCGCGCGTAGTGGGAGATATGCATAGCCGTATGGTTGCAAATTCCTCCTTTCCTCATCCTGTGTCTCTAGAGGTGGGGTGATGCTGGTACACGACCGCCATAGCAAGGAAACTAGGGCGATTGATTTTCAGGGAGCTGCACCTAAGGCACTCAAAGAGGTGATGCTGCAAAATGTTTCTGGACTAGAGGTAATGTAACGGTGGGGGGGCCGGGGTTCACCACCAATAATCACTTTATTTAGATGATGTATACTTCACGCTTTCAGGCAGGTCTGCGAGTGGGGGTGCCAGGTCTGCTCAGAGGGTTACACCATGCCCACAGCTTGTATGGGAGGTAAAAAAGTTCCTCATCTTTATGTTTGGTCCCTATATTTATGTCCCTCAATCTGATATCCTACCACAAAATCACTGCAGTCTATTATGGGAGGATGTGGTCACCAGAGCCGCTGCTGTCGCCGAAGAAGGTTTCAATGTGTCTTTCGGTCTTTGTGAGTCAACCCTCTTTTTCGTTTTCTCACCCAACCACATTACTTTCAATACAACATGGTTGTGTGTCCCGAGTAACGATAAAACCAGCATGTGACCCATTTGTGTGTCTTGACAGCTGAGGCCATATCACAGGTGAAAGGCGAGCACCTGTCCCAACGTTTCAGGGACACGTTCCTTCCAGGGGGCCGACCTCTTCTTCCTGGGTCGTTTCTGAAGATGTCCAGTCTGGCAGGAGTCCTTCAGGCTGGTCTGTCCAACTTCTATGACGGTAACTTCTCCCTGGAGATGGAGGATGAGGTGAATGACATCCAATGGTTTCCTGTTTTGTCAGCAAAATGGTGATGCTTTTAAATCTTTAGCGACTGCCATTGTCAGTGACTTTGTTTTCATTTCAAGGTGCGAACAAACGGAGGGGTTCTGAGCAGAGACGACATCCGTAACTACAGTGTAGAAGTGGAGCAGCCATTGGAAGGCCTGTACAATGGTAAGACAAAGCTTTCTGCAACAATAGACTGCCTAAACGTGTATGCATTCTTGATACCTTTCATCTATATGTGGTTTATCTTGTCTTAGAATTTGTAATCAAAGTTCCTCCTCCATCCTCTGCTGGTGCAACGTTGATATCAGCGCTCAAACTGTTGGAGGGCCTCCAGCTCAATGGGAACGATGACACAGAAAATCAAACCCACCACTGGATTGCTGAGGTACTGGAATGCAACGCTTGCATATCGCAATGTCCTTTAATCCACTGTATTATTGCCTGGCGGAAAAGGTAGCTCTTCATCATTGTAATGGTTTGTTTCTCCCTGTTAAGGCTGTGAAAGGAGCGTTAGCTATAGCCAGTGGTTTGGGTGACCCTTCACATAACTCTTCAGTGACTGAACTGCTCTCTGATTTGCTGAGGTATATTTAAATTGAGTCCCATGCGCGAATATGAAATGGGTTTTCTGTGGCTTGACTGTCATAACGACTCACCAATCCTCACCCATATTTTTTCCTCTGCTCTGTCCCAAGAAGTATGAATGGAGCTGAAATGCTCCGCCAGAGGATCAACTCCTCCCATACCGCTGCAGCCGAGCACCACTCTCTCCGGACCGAGCTGATGGCTGGACAAGTAGTCGTCATGGGGCCAGATGGACTCATTGTGTCAATTGCAAGGTGATGATGTGAGGTTACTATCTACATGTTTGGTATGTACTACTGTTCGCACGCTGACATTCTTCTATCTTTTATCTTCTGTCTTTGTGATCTCAGCTCCTTGAGTACGCCATTCGGCAGCAGGCTCATAACTGTGTCGGGCGTCATTCTCAACAGCCTCATCCTTGACTTCTACAGGCCAAACGAAACGCCAGGGCGACGCCTATCCAATCAGGTGGCTTTAGAAATCTCCCCATTTTACAGAATGTTTTCCTTCCAGGTATGTCTCGCTGATTTTATCTGTACTATAGAAAACCCGAGTGCAACCAGGAGAGAGGCCCCGAACATCCCTCATGCCCACGATAGTTGTGCCAGCGAGGCTTGAGTGTGGGCAGTACATGGCACTAAGCACTTCAGGTGGACGCCAGAGTTTGAGTGTTGTAACACAGGTTTGACAACTTTACATCATAAAGGTTTTGGATACTGATTCAATGGAAGAAGTTAGGATTGTTTATATAAAGCCTTTTACGGTTTTGACTTTTGGTGTGCTTTAGGTGTTGATTAGAGCACTGTCCTTCAACAAGGATGGAAATGAAAGCCTCTCCCTAGGAAGACTCCACTCTAATCGTCAGCCAAACAGAAGCCTTGATTACCGTAAGTTGACCTTTTGCCCCTTGAGATCATTTTTTCGCATTAGTAATTTCCTACTTTCCTTACTCACCCTCATCAGCTGCGTTTCCAGAAGAGAGTGTGCCAACAGGAGTGAAGATGAACTCTGTCTTCCAGGGGCTCCAGAGGGTTAACGATGTAATTACTTCCATAACCCCTTAATTATCTGATGTTTTATTACAGTTCTCATGGACTCTTATTGTGAAAAATATTCAATGAGCATATAATGTGTGCTGGTATCTGGATGAGCTTCTGTTATACTGCAAGGTAATCTCTTGATCTTGTTTGATACCCATGTTATGTGACTGGCACGGCCAGCAGAGAGCAGTCCTCCAACATGTACCTTTTTATTAAAGAGGGTCTTTTCTATTCAAGTGTCTTGACTGATCAAAGGAATACAATCATCTTAATGCTTGGCCAAACGGATGTATTGTAATGGGCCTGTGAGTTATGCATATCAGGGAAAGGATTTGAGAACTTCACCACATGCACGATGAAAATGGTGGCTGTTATGCGACGCGGATGTACTGTCAAGATACTGTGTGTCATGCATACCAGACACATGTGTTAAGCGTGAATGTAGAAAAACGTGTCACTCAACTTTCTACCTGCTGACTTTGATTTGCAGTAATATTTCAAGTTGCCTGCGAACTCTAAAACCGTTCAAGTTTATTCTGAAGAATGAAGCTGCACTGGAGATTTGGGGTTTATTTCAAATCATAACCTGTGCAGTTATTTGGAAAGCAGAGTCAAAAGTCAGGAGTTGGGTCGAAATGTGTCCCAACATATTAAATATAGCTTCTGTCTCATTAAATAACATGACTATCTCTAAACTATGCATTTCTCTTGTTCATCTGAGCAGCTTGTTGCACACAGTTTGAGATGTTGTGTATTCCAGTGTGTGAGTTGTAATGGGAATGGGCAAATGTTTGGTTTCTACATATTTAGTACAGACATATACTACATATTTTATCATATTCTTTACATTGCATTTTAAGTCATTTAGCTGACTATCCAGGTTTTGCCCGGGGAGAAGTTGGGGGTTTGGTGTCTTCGACATGGGACACTTCGATATGGGACCCTCTATGTTCCTCAACTATATAACTTTTTAATCTTTGAATCAATTGCAAGATAGTAGGGGCGGGGAAGTTGGAAGCTGCGGTGTGGGCGTTCTCGGAGGTTTGCAGGTCAATATTTAAACGCTCTGGGGTTGTTTCGTCTATTCACTACAAACCTGGGCGACATGCGCGTATAACTGGGAAACGCCTGCTTTTATTGGCAACATTTCTGTGTCGCGGAGCCATTTCCCGGTGTTCCACACCGCAGGTAAGACGGATGTTTCTATTTGTCTCACGGTAAATGTAATGAGTAATGTGACGGTCGAGGTCGGATTATTGATTTAAACCGGGCGCGTGTCCCGGTTCCTCAATCCTCCTCTTTTGGAAATGAGTGACTTGTATAAATACTAACTTACATGACAATTGAAGGCCAGCAGCTGAGTTAATTTTGAGTAGCCTGCGATTGAACGGGGGATTCTGTTTTCGTGTAATGACGTCTCTCCCCACGTTGTAGCCTTACAGCTACGTGACGTCACCAGCACGCTGCCCCCCCCCCGCCCCCCCACGTGAAGAGGTTCCCCCGCCGGTACCGGCGGCAACATGGACCCCAAAGTCGCGGCCGGGGAGAAGTTTTTCATCGTGATCCGCGGCAAGTCGAGGAAGGGCTTCAGCCAAGGATGCGTCGGCCGCGTGGACGCGGAGACGCCGGGCGGGGAGCTGACGGGCACGCTGTACGGCGCGGGCGGCGCCGCGGGGAGCCCCCGGAGCGCAGGCGTCGGGAGGAGGGAGGACACGTACCCGCTGACCCGCCGCCAGGCGCAGCTGCTGCTCTTCGTTTCCTCGGCGAAAAGGCGGCTGGACTTGCTGTGCAACGCGCAGCTGTTCGGCGCCGTCTGCGAGGCGGCTCAGGGCGACCTGGTGGTGGTGAAGTACAAGAAGGGCCACTTCCCAGCGCTGGTGAGGAACCTGATGGAGATCGGGAGGAAGGAGGAGGACGTAGGCGACCTGCGCATGCTCGGCTTTGAAGTGGAATTCGTGGTGGGTAGTGTTGTGTGGAGTTGTAGTCATCTCAAGGGGAGTGGGTGCAATCTCTTTTCTGTATGCACATGAGTGAATGTCAGTTTGTCTTTCCTTCTTTATAGGACAGTGATCAGAATCTGTCATCCAAGGAACCTGCTCCGTTGCCTTTGTTCAGTGCAGCAGACATCTTCCAGGTGGTCCCATCTGCTCAGCGGGGATTGCGATTGAACGACAGCACGAGTGGGCGTAAGTAAAGTGATCAAAGTCAACGTGGGCCACTTCTTCGCCACAAAATACTCTGTGGTGGTGTCCGTGTCTCCATCAGAACAAATCCCTTTTAATTTGTGATAAATCAAACCATTTTCTTGTTTTAAAAAAGCGCTCCTATCAGAGAATCTGATCCTGCCAGTAAAATATTTCAGGAGGCTTGTGACTCCAAAAGGAGCATAAAAGAAGTGGCCCCAGGAGACAACTGGAATAACTAGTCCTGTTACTGTGATATGTGAAACCGCAGGTTCATCACATGGTGTGGCCCTTTGGCACTCTGTGATTTGGGTGCTGTCTGCATACCTCGTACGAACACCTGTGCTGTGTCAGCCTCAGGTGAATCTGATGGGGCGCCATGTGACGAGTCAAAAGTCTTATGACTTCTAACCACGGGTTTCCGTGTCTCCCCGCAGGGCCAAACGGAGCGGTGGTGAGACGCAGTCATTCCATGCTGAGCACAGGGTCTCCTGCACGGCAAATAGGGCAGAACCGCCCGAAGCGTAGTGTCAATCAGAGGCGAAGTTCAAGCACACCTCATGTGTCTTTTGAGGTGGGCTCTATGGTGGAGGTGGTGTCCAACTCGGGGGTCCCAGTGTACGGGGCCGTCCAGTGGTTGGGGGTGCCAGAAGGGAAGACTCACAAGTGGGCAGGGATTGAATTGGTGAGTGAATACATTTTTTTTTTTTGTAGAAGAGTTGCATTTCCTTTAAGCTTAAGGCGTCTTCCTGACTTGGTCTTCCTCGTTTCAGGACTATGAGGTTAAAGGCTGCTCTGATGGGAGTTACGGAGGCCACAGGTACTTCACCTGCAAAGTGGGCATGGCGTTGTTTGTTCCCGTCACACAGCTCAACCCTGACTGCCGGTTCGTCAGCTTGTCTACAGGAAATGAGAACCTCAAACCCGCTGACGAACCTCCAGGTTAGACAGTTCTCCCAGTATGCCTTGAACATGCATGCACAAGCTATTTAATGTGTTTTTCAAATGATAACAATAACTGTTCTTGCCTGTATTGTATTTTTACTAGTGCAAAATTAAGCTGTAATTTGACTTTAAGTATCAATTCACCTCAAAAGCACATATTTGGTCCTTCTGTCATAGACGTTTAAGAGTTTTGGAAGTATCAAGGAAAGACTTTCCTGACCTTAATATAACGGTACTAGATGGCACTGAAAGAGCAATTAAAATATACCATAAAAACTAAATTTCTCTATTCAGAATTCAACAACCTGTTGCTCAAGATAATCCACAGAGCAGTTTCTTGGAAATAGTATTTTTCAAACTATTTATATTTTGGGTATAAATTTCCCTTTTTAACACCGACAGAATATTCGAGGGTGGTCTCTGTATTAAACAACACAACAAATCAAAGACGTAAACAAGACACTTGGCAAACTCTTAACGATTGATTAGCGAGCTAGTGTTCTATTACTGAAGGAATAATGAAAGACCTTATGTATTAACTTTTACAGATGGTTTTCGTTCCCCTCAACACATCATTTAGGATTGACATATCATCTCATGATGACTTTTGTAATGTCACACAGGGCTTGAACACACATTTAAACTGCGGCAGAAACCACGCAATGGTTTTATCCGTGAACATTCTGCTTTGGAAGTTAATCAGTGTGTGTTTGTTTTATGCACCATGAGAAGCTGCTCCAGAAAACCACAATTCCAAAAAATAATAATACTAAAAATGGGTTAAATTGTAAGAAATGTTTTTTGACTTAATGTTTTTCAGATCCCGAGTTTGAGGACCCAGAAGACTATGCGCCTCCTATTCCTGAATCGGAGGCTTTGTCTTTGTTAGTGGGACGAATGAAAGGGATTCAGGGTCACATCAACTCCTGTTACCTTGATGCCACTCTCTTCAGGTAAAACCAGTTTTCAACACCTCTCCTCAAGGAGCTCGCTGGTACAAAAGCAGCTCCGATTGAATTTCGTCTCATTTCAAATCTTGTTATGAGGAGGCCGTGTACGAGCACGGTGGACTGTATTCAGATAAGGCCAGACTGGATAAAACAATTTGCTTCTCTGTCTTCAGTTTGTTCGGCTCATCTATGACCCTGGATAATATCTGGAAAAAAACTGCTGACCCAGAGAAACCCATAACCTGCACTTTAAGAAAAGTAGTGAACCGTCTGCGCAGGTAAAACGCCGCTTTAGGGCTGTTTCTCTAACGGCGTGCAACACAAAAAAAAACAACAAAACAAGAACCAGGACAAGTTGTAGAATCTGAGTTGCAAACGAATACTCCTTCTTAATGATACCGGTAGTCTTGGTGCACCGCTAAAAACATAGTATACATTCTTAAAACCTTTCCTGTGCGTGAAAGGGTGTGTGTTTGCTCCAGATTGTGTGTTCCAGTGTGTGAGTTGTTGTGTTGGCTTACTGACAGCTCACATATTTCTTTCAGGCAAGGGTTTGTTCCTGCAGAGAGTGTGATGAATTTCCGTAAACAGCTTGGCTGCGACACCTTCCGAACAGAGGAGAAAGGTACCCTCGCATGTCTTGCCACATGCATTGTTAGAAAGAGACACTTTTTTGGAACATCCTATGTCATTGCAACGTTACCTGCTGCTGCTTACGGTGCTTTTCTGATTACTCTGCTCATCTGCAGACCCGGAGGAGTTCATCACGGTCCTCTTTCAGAAAGTGCTTTGCATTGAGCCGCTGCTCAAACTCAGGTGGATCTTAAGCCCTCCCAGTATTAAATAGTCCTAAGTGAATGCGTGAAGTTACTGATATTCAGCTTTTCTTTTTAGATCGGGACAAGAGACATGTCAGGGTGCCTACACCCTCCAGATCTTTGTGGAAAAGGAACAAATGGGCCAGATGCCCACTGTCCAACAGCTGCTGGACGCATCCTGCCTGTCTGGTGATCTCAAGTTTGATGAGGTAAGCCTTTGCTCCTGTAAAAAAGGGTAAAGAGTGGCTCATCAAGTATAGTAGACGGTAATGTAGTGCATTGCGTGTTTGTCTCTCAGATGCCGACCTGTCTAATGGTTCAGATGCCGAGGTTTGGAAACAAGTATAAGATGTTTTCTCACATAATTCCGTCCACGGAGCTCGACATTACAGATCTCCTTTACAACTGTGAGATATGGTCCAATAAATCCTGTAGCATGTGAATGATTTTTTCTCTCAATACAGCCTTATAGAAGCTTAAATATGCTTACACGTCACCTACTTCTCCTAACAGCTCCCAGGGAATGCTTCATCTGTGGGCATTTGGCAGCGTTTGAGTGTCTTCAGTGTCTACCGGACCACAAACTGCAGCCAGGGAGAATAAAGCAGTTCTGCTCTACCTGCAACTCACAGGTAACGCCGGAAAGCTTTTTCAGAATGTCCGCTGTCTCGCTGACCAAACCTGGAAAAGTCATTTAACTCTGCACTTTTCTTTCAGGTGCACAGCCATCCCTCTCGGCAGGGTCACTCCCCCAAAGCTCTATCTGTACCAGCAGATGCAGGCGCTGATTCTCCTGTGCAGAGGCACATGATGCAGCTGCTCGCTGTGCTCTGCATTCAAACCAGCCACTATGTGTCCTTTGTCAAATTCGGCCCTGACCCTCACTCCTGGCTCTTCTTTGATAGCATGGCAGACAGAAGCGGTACGATGGATTTCAAATTGTTCAAATGATTAGGTTGTTTTCTTTGCTTAAGCAAGAAATATCATCTTGGAGGTTATAAGCATTATAGAATTTAATTCTGATGTTCGTGCAAACTCTGCCTGGTTTTGGTTTTCCTGCATACTGGCTGCCCGTGACTGACTTATTTGCTGATAAGGCCGCTCTAACCGTGTTGGATAAAGCCCACTGTGGCACCCGTGATTAGTCTTTATCGCTTCTTGAGCTGATCTGATCTTAAAGCTTCTTGTTCTGACAGGTGACAATCAACATGGCTACAGCATTCCTGTGATCCGCGCTTGTCCCGAGTTGGGTGACTTCCTCTCCCGGCCGGAGGAGGAGCTGGCTCGATCTAACCCCTCCCAGGCTTCTGAGCTGGTGCGCAGGCTGCTGAGTGACTCTTACATGTTTTTATACCAGAACCCGGCCCCGCCCCTTTCTAAGCCAAACCAGCGGGAGTGTTAGGCGCTTGTGAGGACGAGGACATGACGTTCCAATAACAGTGCCTTAATAACCTTGCATGGTCTCATTATCAACTCGAATATGTGTTTTGGTTTTACACACAAGACCTCACGAACTGAAACCGATGCTTCCAACATCATGGAGGAAAACAATATTGTTGAAGGGAAACTGACTATGAAAGATATGATGTAGATATGTAGGGAGAGAAAGAATGAAGCTAATGGCCCCCTTTTTAAAGCACACGCAGATCGCAACCAACAACACTTATCGGAGTCAAATAAAAAATTACGCAATGTAGAGCTGTAAAGTATTCAATGAAATGAGACATTTTATATTAGAGAAACAACCTGATGTGACAGTGAATGCCCTGGATACACATACGTTTGTGTTTGCTCCAATGTAATGATAATACTGCGACTATGAATTAGAATGTGATAATAACATTGTTGTGTTCATATCAATATTATCACAATTGTGCACTTTTGTATTTCGATGCTCTGGCAACATTGTTTTTTAAAACTTATGCCAATAAAGACCCATTGAGTAGTACTTTCCAACTAAGCCATGAATGTTTTGCTGTTACACTGAGCTAAAATGTAAAGTAAACTGACAATTCACAAATGAGTAAATTGCTGTTTTGAGGCAGTTATTTGGATAGGTATGGTCTACTTAAGCAATTGGGATGTGTTTTGTATCATTTTTTCTGTAGATTCTTGTCTTGACCTAAAACACATCCCGCGTCACAACAACTGCATTTTTCTTCTTTTGATGTGCAGTCTCTTGAAAGAAATTGCGATGTTGGTCGGGACACTTTCGCTTTGCAACAAAATAACTCCTTAACTACTTGATAAGAAACGCAGTACCTGAACCGATACATGTTTCTGCTAACAATTTATCAAGTTTCTTAAGGCATTATTTTGTTAAATGTACAAGGAGTGCATGTAAAATTCTGCCCTCTTGGAAAGATTGTGAGGCTCTCTTCTGGGCTATAAACATTTAAATTCATTTAAATTCAATTCAAATCGCATAAGAATTGTACTCCTTTTGGACTCACGGGCCAAAAAAAGGCTTATGTTTTGTATGTCGCCTAACTTAAAACAATATGGTAGATGACAGCACTCACAAAAAGTGCCAGAAATGGTCACACTATGTAGTAAAATTGAATAAAATATGAGGAACATTCAAAAGGTCTCTACTTTGAGGCTGCAAGTGGGCAGAGCATGAGCATGGTGAGTGACATTGGCACTGCTAAAAAGACACTGGCCATCCACTTTGTATGGATTTCACTGTAAAAAATGTAATGTGTGCAGATTTAAAAAGGCATTTTGCTGTGACATTGTACTTTTCAATCAATTTCAATACAATTTTGAAATTGCAGTTGAAAATAAGAGCATTTAAAAAATGAGCCACTTTAACAAGATGCATTTAAAGTATGTAGTGATGAAATTCAATCTGTTCCATCTACTAGATCTACATAAATATGTTCATGCTAAACTCAAGAGGCCAGACAGGGTACCGCAGAAGGTTCTGTGAGGACAGGTGAACCCTATTAGGAAATATCGTGCACTGCAGTGCCCTCTTTTGGACATGATACGAGTTTGTTATGAACATCCAAATTGATAAATACTTTGTTTAAATATAATTTTCTTATTACTGGTATGTTTTCAGACCCACCTCATCACACAATTATGTACATTATTATTATTACATCTGAGGGGGAAAAGTAGTTCATGATGAAATAGGTATAGTGTTAAAATATGTGCCCAAAAGGTTATTCAAAAGATGTCAAATAAATATAATTGTATAAAATATATATTATATATAAATACTGTATTTTGTGTATGTCATATTGGTGTACTTAGGTTTGATTATGTAGTTATTCAGTGGCCAACCTTAATAACACACATTTTTATAGAATGAGACAAAACCTAATTATTTTAGTATATTTCAATTGTTTTCTTATTCTGGAACACAACTTTGAATTTCAATTCCCTCAGCTGAGCTTTCTCTAAAAGTTTTTATGTGATCGGCTGGTTGGCTCCCAAGGTTGTGGGGGACAAGACAGCTCCGGTTTATTACACGCTAAACATTCATAATACATTATAACATGCATAATCACTTACTTACTTACTTATCTACATGTGATATACAGTATCTGAAGGGACAGACCTATTTAGGCATGATGACGTGAATGTCGATGTTAGTGTTACTAGAAATGTGTTCAAAGAACCAAGAGCGGCTGGTGCTCTTGATACAAATGTACCGAACCCGGAATGACTGGCGTAACCATCGTGGGCCTAAAGAGCAACACGTTTTTACCAAAAGGAGGAGCCACACTGCTCCACCATTTAAATTTCTGCGCATGCGCATCAGTGTACAATCGGGACTTAAATCTATTACACAACTGTCTTTTCTTCATTCTGCCTGCATCTCCTCGCCGGTCTGTGGTAACCCTACGTGTTTCTCGTTTTTGATTTTTCAATCAAACGCACGAAGGAAATGAGTGGGGATCAGGTAATAACATCTGTGGCCACGTACGTTATAATGTATTGCTACCGTTTTATTCGCTTGGTTTGACCAGATAACTTGGCTAACAGTAGATAGTGGCTGCTAGCGCGCGTTAGCCGAGTGTGTTTGTAACCTGACGCCAACTCATTTTGTTGTTAAAAGCTTTTTGACACGTTTCGTAATGTTCCCCTTTGTGGTGTGACGGAGGGGGGCTGTTTAGTTAGCATTCAGCTTTGAGTAGCTGCTCGATAACTCCAGGGCAATGTGGGGTAACGCCACATATAATTCGGCGTTAGCCGTAGCCAACGTTAGCCGTAGCGGCTCCACTGTCAGCCGCTGAACCACACTATCAGCCAGCGTACCTTGCTAGCCTAGCTAGCATGCTAGCTAACAAACTCCCTTAGCTTTCTAGCAAGTTCAAAGTTAGTTAGCCGGCTAGTTAGCCACTACGATATTTAACATCTATTTGTTTCGGATTTTTCAGATCGACTGTGGCCCTCGTTTCAATGGTGAGTGTGACATAAAGCCGGCCGGCTATAAAGGTGTTTTCCTCAAATTCGGAGCTGTCTTCACTGCTCAAATGTAACGTTACGCTAGTTCTCAGTAGAGGACAGAAATGGCGTCCAGAGACTAAGTCCTCTGTCTCACTCTGAAGCGCCTATTGTTCAAAAGGGAGGTCTAATAAAAGCTTTTTCGATTAGTATTTTCCCGATTTAAATGCATATTGGGACACACCTAGAGGTGTTTTATCAGTTTATCGTATTGGAATGTCTTTACGGTTGGCTTTTAATATCATATTTCACACCTGAAAGTGAGGGTTTGGGGGTTGAGGACTTAGTCTCTGCGCCATTTTCTTTTTCAGTGTAGCGGCCTGACTGCTGCAAGCTGAACCCTGGCTGTGAAGTGCAGGAGCAATGCGAAGGCATGGTGCTTCATTAAGCCCTCACGTAGTCACAAATAAGTCTTGTATTATAATACATGATGTTTTAATGCTTTTATATGGATTTATTTGTATTCTAGCTACAGGCAATGCACATTTCCACATGGTAGGAGAGAGTGATTCTTTTTAAGTTGGATCCACATTTCAGCTGGTAACACGTCATGTCAACAACATGAAGTCGTCATCACACATGACTTATTTGTTTATTTTAAGAATCCTGACTAGTAAATTATTATACGATTATTTGTCTGGGAATGTTTCCGGTTATTTGGATTTGATACAAGTCGTCCTGACCTATAACAGACAACCACATCCATACCAAGTAAAGAGTTTTCATATAAAAGTCCACTTAAGCAGGACTAACTTTCCCTCTGTTATGCGGGATACAGCTGTCAGTGTAAATTACTCTAGCAGCCAGGCTTTGCTTATTGATCAAAGTTACTTATTTATGCTTCTGTGATTGGTTAAAATCCTCTACACAGCAGTAGCAGTCCACCTAGTTGGCTTTCATTCATCAGTGTTAGGGTGACATGAAGCACCTTAGCTTCACGTGCATTTGCCAGTGATATCCAGCCAAAATAAACTTTCTAACTATCAATTGTGGCTTTTTAAAGAGCGTCTTAGCTCCTGAATAAGGATAAACATCTCTAGTGCTTTCAACCATTTCATCAGCCGAAATCATAGTTTATGCATCGATGTATGTTTCGCCCAAATTGTCTGCTAGCCTATTAAATCAGTCAATCGCTCTATGTATTTTTTGTGTTAAGATTGCAAAGCTACTATTCATTGACGACGTGTCGGTGATTTGCTTTAATGCGGAGAGACTGCACAAATCAACTGTGCCACGTTCAAATAGTGGAGAAAACAAAAAGTCAACTCGTTTTTACAATGATCCAATCAAGGTTACGCTCCATGTCAGTTCTGGGTATATCGGTTGTTTTAGGATAAATAACTGCTCACAGAACATGGACATGCATGCACTTGGTTGGAATTACACTGACTTGCGAGGACAACGTTGTAGCCTAAAATGTTGCCCGTCAGCTCTGCCCCAGACCAGGGCTATAGCCAAAGGCATACCCTAAGCATCTATGCATGACATGATTTGGTGTTTTGTGACATGATCAGGATTTTGACTCTTGCCATTATTTCCTGCCCATGACCATTCCATTTTTTTGGCTGTGGTTTAGAAATTAAGAGGTTGAAAGAGGACTTTCTGCCTGACTTGTTTCAGGTCTGTTTCATATTGTCTCATAAACAATGAGGCTGCAATGGGCTGTAGGTGGCGCTGTCATGCTATGTAATAGATTTTTCATCTACTTTGTGCATGACTTTCAGATTGTGGTGCATGTTAAGACCTTGTGTCTTGATATTTAACTTGAGTATAGAAATTGTATTGATCAAAATATAGCCTATATATATATATATTCACACAACGATCATTTTCTTTCCTTCAGTCAATTGTTGGGTTCTTTGTCAATAACTTTTACATTTGAAGAAGTTGACACTGTGTTTTCCTTCCCAGACTCTCACAAGCCTAAAGACAAGTATAAAGAGAAGGATCACAAACATAAGGACCACAGGAAGGATAAGGAACGGGAGAAATTAAAGCATGCCAACAGGTGTGTGTGTGTGTGTGCTTCCAGATTCTTAAATTTCTCTTGTTTCTGTTGGAATAGTTCCCGAAAGCGACCAAGTCATACCACTTAATAATGGCAGGTGTTTTTGTCCTGAATAGTGGAAGACTGCTGTAATTTTGTATTCATATTTTTTTAACTCAAGCGATCACAAGGACTTCTCTGACAAAAAACACAAAGACAAGGAGAAGGAAAAGGTGAAGCACAAAGATGGCAGCGCAGACAAATACAAGGACAAGGAGAAGAAGGTGAATTACCATTCACTTAATTCATGGAGGGATGCACATGTGGTCGTGCATGTAATGTTAAGATTTTGGGGTTATCATGAATCATTCTGCAATACTAGGCTCTTTCACATAATCCACATGTACCTGCCGTGTGTGTGTACATTTTTCTTTCGGTAGGGTGGCTGTTGAGGGGCAACTAGTATCAGATAGATTCTTGGTCACTCGTGTTTATTTCGACACAATGGATTCCAGCTGTAATCGATTTTGTAGCTAAAGGGTTTAGATGCTCTTCCTTATTCGCCTGATTTTGGCCAGAATTATCATTTGTTACAGTTGATTTCGAAATATTGGAGTGGGCGGACTGAAAGGTCTGGAGCCGAGCTTCTACCAGTTGGAACCCACGAGCTATATCTTATGCAGAAAGTACAAAAAAAAAAAAGTTAGTTCAGAATAAGTAAATGCATGTATTATTCAACCATTTAAAATTACAGTATTTAATAACTGGACTGTGTTTAAGCAAAAATACCATTTTGTGTTAACAATTTTGTCTATTACAGATTAAGCCCCTTGATGGTAAAGTAAAAAAGGAGAATGGCTTTGCCAGGTATGTTGGTACATTTTATCAATGTACTACATTTACTCTGTACCCTGTTTCTATATGGGCCCATTTATTTTATTTTTTTGTGTGTTTTGCAGCCCCCCACAATTGAAGTCTGAGCCAGAGGACGATTTTTTCTCCTCTCCTAAAATTGAGAAGTCTCTAAAAAGAGAACGGGACAATGATAACGAGTGAGTCATAAAAATAGACCATTCCGATTATAAATCCTGTATGCCCTCTTTCTATTTCAGCGGGTTAGGGCATTTTGTGACGTTGTCTGTGACAAACCTATGACACAAGTTATTTTTCAGCTCTGATTTCAAGCCCAAAAAAGTAAAGATTGAAAATGACAAGAAGGTCAAGAAAAGGAAACCTGATGAGGAGGTAAGCAAATGCCGACTTATTTTTTGAGAGGCAACTGGACTCGTAGAAAGCACAAAATGAGGGAAAACCTAAAAAATAATTGCAACGGATTAAGTCTTGTGTTTTTTCGCTGATGCCGCAAGTAACTTTTTCTTCCAGCATGCAAGCAAAATAACTCAGTTTTGCTTCCTTTTTTAGGATAATAAGCTCAAAAAGACAAAAAACAAAAGGGCTGTCACTGATGGAAAAAAGAAAGCAAAGAAGGAGCCAGAGGAGAAGTGGAAGTGGTGAGTTATTCGTCCCAGCTGAACACGCCTATCAATGCTGTGGTTGTGAAAGTGTACATGTATTTCTTTTGTTGGAGTCGTTTTGTCTTTCCTTTTTTTTTTTTTTTTTTTATATTCAAATCCCTTTATTGAATGGAATTGTTTGGTATATTCCAGGTGGGAGGAAGAGAGATACACAGATGGCGTCAAATGGAAGTTTCTTGAACATAACGGACCTGTTTTTGCACCACCATACGAGCCTCTCCCAAGCAATGTCAAATTCTTCTACGATGGTAAGATTGTCAAACATGCTGTTGAACCATGCAATACTGTGTCTGAGGGGCAGAAAAATACTTTCTTTTCACACGTTAGGTAAGCAAATGAAGCTCAGCCCGCAGGCAGAGGAGGTGGCCACATTCTTTGCCAAAATGCTGGACCACGAGTACACCACAAAAGATGTCTTCCGCAAAAACTTCTTTAAAGATTGGAGGAAGGTAGGAAGAAAAGGCACTTGGATAAAATTACGCTATTTTTGAAACTTGGAGCAGTTACTTTTCAATTCTGCTTTTTGAGTGTTTTTGTTTGTTTTTGCGGATGCAGGAAATGAATGCAGAGGAAAAATCTAAGTTGACAGACCTGAAGAAGTGTGACTTTACTGAGATGAGCGAATACTTCAAGGCCCAGTCCGAAGCCAGGAAGGCCAAGTCAAAAGACGAGAAACTGGTAAAGTATTACTTTGCATCTAACTGGGTGAAACGCCAATACAGTGGGTCACCAGCTACACTGCCCACAATCACCTGTGACCTTTTTGTTTAATCCTTTGTTAGCAAGCAGCATTATCCCTTTGTACGAGTCACTCCTGATACCAAACCTCTTTGAGGATCTGAAGTCTGTTGATCAAAAAGTAGACTCTCGAAAGGCAAAATAAATAATTACTTTTTGGCACTTTAATTAGAATGCACTACCTGGAATAATTCTCTGCCTCATTTGCAGTTTCATGTTAAGAATCCAGGGTATCGTTGTCATCACCATCACTGATCCCGGTAAGAAGCCTCTTATGTGCCGTTTCCTTTTTTCTTTTGTAGAAAATAAAGGAGGAGAATGAGCGGCTCTTACAGCGCTACGGCTTTTGCCTCATGGACAAACACCGGGAACGTATTGCAAACTTTCGCATTGAGCCCCCAGGCCTGTTCCGAGGCCGCGGAGACCACCCGAAGATGGGCATGCTCAAACGCCGCATCAGGCCTCAAGACATAATCATCAACTGCAGCAGGTTGGTTTCTTCGTCTTTCTCCCTCCCTTTTCTGATGCTGGTGAGCGTACGTTTTAAGTGGGATCACCATGACCCGTTCTTAATGATGTGCTCCTCACAGGGACTCCAAGCACCCAGAGCCGCCTCCAGGCACTAAGTGGAAAGAGGTTCGTCATGACAACAAGGTCACTTGGCTGGTGTCGTGGACGGAGAACATTCAGGGCTCGATCAAATACATCATGCTGAACCCCAGTTCAAGGATCAAGGTGGGCCGTGGCGCTAAGTACCGCACAACAAGGCATTTAAGGACCACATTACTTCTAGAAGATGCATTATCTGTAACTTGGTTAATGTTTCATTGACGCGTATCAAGACTGTGTACAATAACCTTTACACCACTGTATAAATTCTTTCACGCTGAAGGAGCCCGATCTAATTCATTAGTTACTAATTTGTTTGGCTGCAGGGAGAGAAGGATTGGCAGAAGTATGAAACCGCTCGCAGACTGAAGAAATGTGTGGACCGTATCAGAACCCAGTACCGCGAGGACTGGAAGTCTAAGGAGATGAGGATCAGACAAAGGGCTGTGGCACTCTACTTTATTGACAAGGTGAGGCGCATCATGCGTTGTTGAAATGAAGGGTTTAGCGGGTGCTTAAACACCAGCCACAGTGCGGGGAATGTCTTTGTAAGCTGGCCCTAATCCAGCGGTCCTGATGTGCTCTAGCTGGCTCTGAGGGCGGGTAATGAGAAGGAGGAAGGAGAGACCGCGGACACAGTGGGCTGCTGCTCGCTGAGAGTTGAACACATCAAACTCTATCCAGAGACAGACGGTCAAGAGTTTGTGGTGGAGTTTGACTTCCTCGGTAAGGACTCCATTCGCTATTACAACAAAGTCCCTGTGGAGAAAAGGGTAAGAACCGTGCATCAACGTTTTATTATTTAAAGGAGTTCCAGCTTTGCCTGAGTGTTTACATGTGTTCTGATTTTGTTCTAGGTATTTAAGAATCTTCAGTTGTTTATGGAGAACAAGGAGCCTGATGATGACCTGTTTGATCGCCTTAATGTAAGCACGGCATAATCTGAAAAAAACACTCAATCCTTTTTTTTTTTTTACTTTTTAGTACTGCTTTAGGATTTATTTGAAACCGTTTCTAAAATTCCAGGGGACTCTATAAATGAGCATCATTAAGGGTTTGTGCAGTCTCTTGAGGTTTAAAGTAGCTCCCGAGATTGCAAGCTTTTCAATTGCTTTTCCGTGATTGTAGATGTTGATGGCGAGCTCGTGCCCAACCTTTACAACAGAGTTTACCGGAGGGAAAACCATGCATCAAACAGCAGTGAGCTAATCTGCTTTAAAAGCACCAAGAAATCTGACGACAAATACTTTCGAACTGTGAGATGGACAGAAATAAATAAGAAAAACATCTACCGCTTTAAATGAACTTTTTAAAATATGTGCACCTAGAAGCTGTTCGGTACCATCCTGTTGGTAATTATGGCGCACAATAAACCCCTCTAAAAAAAATAACTAGTAGCCCATTTAATCATTACTTTTTTGACGGTGGTAGCTGCGTTGGATTGTTTCGACTGCTGCAGAGCCATGTGAAGTTGACATCTACGAAGAGGTGGCTGTGATCATTTCAGGACTTCGTAACCAGTTTTTGCCTAAAGTATCATGCAGCTCTGGTGACACCAGACCTGTCACTGTTTTCCATCGACCATATGCTGCAAACTCGTTCTTTTTCCAACGTGCTCAGTCTAATTGAGAGACCCTGATTCACTGGTTGATCAGGTATTGTGGCGAGTCAGGACACATAAGAGGTCCTGTGTGGTTTCAAATTGCTTCTTAGTGCAGGGCTGAGTGTCTCAGAAACCTATTTCATTGCATGATCGTTTCCCCTCCAGACTTCTGTTCTGAACAAGCACCTTCAGGAGCTGATGGACGGACTGACAGCCAAAGTCTTCCGTACCTACAACGCTTCAATCACCCTGCAACAACAGTTAAAGCAGCTCACAAGTGGTACGTCTCCACCTGCAGCCCAAGGATCTGAAACCACATTTTCCCCCTAAAATGAATTGAATCCCAGCTAGAGAAAAGGTGTAAACACCATGCATCTGTGTTGGTTGCTTAGAGTTAACGGGCCTTTTATGTGTGACTACTATAATGAATCAATCTGCATACAGATAACTAATCCTCTCGTGCTCACTTTTCAGCGGAAGAGAACGTTCCAGCCAAGATCTTGTCCTACAACAGGGCCAACCGGGCTGTGGCCATCCTGTGTAACCATCAGCGGGCTCCGCCAAAGACCTTTGAAAAGTCTATGCAGAACCTGCAGGCCAAGGTTGACATGTGTTTTTATTTTGGTAAACCTGGGCTTAATTTAGTGAATCGCTTCTCACCGAAATGATGACTGTATAATATCGCCATGTGCTCGGCTTACAGCTTGTTGCAATATGAGAAACTACGATGGAAACTTGGCCATTTTCAAACATCCCATTGAATCACTTTATATAATCTAGAAAATATGCCAACTGAATGAAATGATCAAACTGTTAGTTGTATGTGATTTTCATTCGCTTTCAATATAACTGATCAGATTATTTTCCCCCTCTTAGATTGATGCTAAAAGGGATCAGCTCTCTGATGCAAAGAGAGAACTAAAGAGCGCAAAGGCTGATGCCAAAGTACGGAGAGATGAGAAAACCAAAAAGTAAGTATCCAAAGCTTCATATACTGACAAATGGCCCTCTCCAATGTCTACCTTTTTAAAAAAAAAAAAAAAATTAATAATAATAATAATAATGTTTAACCGACCGTGCCTCATCCGTAGGGCCGTGGAGACCAGAAAGAAGGCACTTGAGAGGATAGAAGAGCAACTCATGAAGCTGGAGGTGCAGGCAACTGATCGCGAGGAGAACAAGCAGATTGCTCTCGGCACTTCCAAGCTCAACTATCTGGACCCTCGCATCTCTGTGGCATGGTAAGATAATACTCATTTTTGGACTCAAGGTTTTAACCTGTGATCACGGTCGACTTTCACTTTCTAGATTGTGTTGGTAACAAATTATTTAACGCAATGAGGCGCGCTGTGCTCAAGGTGATGTGATTTTGTGTTCTAGGTGTAAGAAGTGGGGCATTCCCGTGGAGAAGATCTACAACAAAACCCAGCGCGAGAAGTTTGCCTGGGCTATTGACATGGCAGACGACGACTTTGAATTTTAAATCCAAGTTTGTGGTTTTAACTATGATACACTTTTTTTTTTTTTTTTTTTCCCTCGGATACTTTGTTTTTAGCTTAACTGAATTTTGCTCGGAGGCCAGAGCTGATCAAGACCGTTTGTGCAGGAAAACAGAGTTGACATTGTAAAAGGAGATAATGAGGCCATAATGAAGTGGCAGGAGGGTGTCGTGGGTAGTCTAAACCTCTGATTTGAGATCAGGCATCAAGGCTGAACTGTACCCACATCAAAGCATCGAGGCACGGCCCCAGTCATTGGAAGACCTTTTTACCTTTTGTCTCCTCAGGGACAAAACTTGACATCGCCTGAACTTTGAACCCTATTGCTACTGTATTCAGCAAAACAAAAAAAGCTTTGTAACATCTTATTTTCACTGTTCACTTGCTCTGTATTTTAGCCCTCCCATGTATTATTAATGAATTCTATATTTTGATAGACAAAGCTAAATCAAATGAGTTCCTTAACTACACCCACGCGCCTTTTCGAGGAAATGGAAATCTAAGCTTGAGTTGTGTGCGTGCGTGCATGTGTGTGTGTATAATGGGCTCGGCCATGGAATTGATTGGATGAATATTTTAAACTGGACTATGTTGAATTGTTAAGCATGAAAGAGGATGTTTTGGCGAACGAAGGGGAAAGTACTGCAACCATGTCAATATTTACTTAAGCAAGCCGAATGTGAATATTTTTGTTTTACAGCCTCCATCAGGGACTTCTTTTACAGTGTAAATGTGAACCAATCATTTGTGTCCTTTTTTTTTTAAGTCTCAAGCATCCTCTGAATCTTTGCATAGCCCTGTCTACATCTGATTAAACAATTGTTCCCAGAAAAGAAACAACTCCCGAATCTGTTACTTGAAGATAATCTTATGAAGATAATCTTATTCTAATGTATTTAAAGTCATTCAATGGAAAGGGGTTTCTTTCCAGAAAAGATTGTGTGAGGGATATCAACTTTGCCAAAAAATTCACCAATCTGTTACACTTTGAGGCAGGTTTTCTTAATGGTGTAAAGATAAAATAATGTAACATTTAATGTGAATTTTATCAGTTCATTTTATTCCGCTTTTATTATAGGAAAATTGATGTAAGTAGCTGTAAAGTCAACATCCTATTCCCGTTTTATCTTTTGTCATAGCCTTTGATCATGTTTGAGTTTTATGCTCACTGTAGGTTGGAAAATGAATAAAACCCTACAAGTACATTTGCTATGTCGTCGTTCCTTTTTTTTATTTTTATGAGGATTTGTCTTTGGACATTTAGTTAATTTGATTTCTGAAGGGAGTGATTTCCTCGCAGATAAAAGGCAGGAACGTTTTCTAGATTCCCAGCATTAAATGCAAAATGTATTTAAGCCACTTTTAAAGGATTAGATCTATTAATCTAAAGACAACGGCACTTTTAAAATTGAGCTGTGGTGTGACTACTCATTATTATCCTGTAATGCGACTCTCAGCACAAACTGTATTGTCAGCTGCTGAGCAGCAGGTGGGGCTGTATGCGTTGATCCAGGTCCAATGCCTTCACACGCATCACACGAATATTTGAAAGGTGTCTGGAATAATTCACATTCACTCCTGGTGTGAGGTGCTCCACAGTAATTAGACGTTACTTCTTGGTGAGTATTCAGTTTATTCTGTAAAGATTCAGAAGTGTAGAAAGAATGATCCAACAGTGCTTTATGATCAGACCATTTCATAAAAGTTTTTAAGTGATCATAACACCGTAAGTCCAGATTTCATTTATCTCAAACCAAAATAAATTTAACATTCGACACAAGTGCATACACTGCTGGTAGGAGATGAACCTCCAATTTCACTTTGGATGGTATAGCACCGTTCTTAGCTATTAGCAGCTTGATAAAGATGCAGCTCAATAGGATTCATGTAGTGACGGTTAATATAAACAAGAAAATTCAGAGAGCAAAGATCTCCTCATTTGGCTCTCTAGCTAACACAATATCTCACTCTGTCAGTGTCTAAGGATCAAATTGAAAATTTCGCATTAAACATTTTGCCAGTAACAATATTTGATACAATTACAGCTTAAAGTTAAACATCTCCAAGTGTACAGAAAGCAGCACAAGATTATTTTTTTTATTATTTTTTTCCTCACAGATATAGACGAACAGTGGCCATTGATGCACTGGCGTGTTTTTTTTCTTTTCTTTTCAGGACAGCACAGCAGCTGGAAAGCAAGGTGATGGGCAGACAGGTCATATATAAACACATAGACAGAGCTGAGTAAGGCAACGTTAGCGTGGCAGGCTTCTCTCTGTTCAGTTGGCAGGGCAGTGTAGTGTATTGATCTTCACGGAGCAGTCAATACCGTCGCTGTGGGGCAGTGTGACTTTTAGCATTGCTGTCTTCATTAGTGCATTTAATATAGTCTCTTGCGTGTAGCTGTACTGCAAAGTGATCACCAACATTTATACAGATCTAAATAGACCATGTTTGATTGCATCTGGACTTACAGTGACTATAGAAGAGTAAATAGAATTGAAAAACCAAATAACAGAAAAAGTCAAATTCAAGGCAGTGCTGAAGTACTGGTTGCTAAAAAAGTAAAAAATATCACAAAGCCAACATTAACATTTCCTTGACACATCGTTTGTCCAGTTGGTACAAACCCTCTATAGTGCAGTTTCAATCATATATATATTTCTCCCTCTGACCCAACAACAACATCTCTCGGTTCTATCCTATCTGCCCTCATTCAAGTCAGTTTCCCAGTCAGTGTGCGTCTTTTCTCGTTCTTTTCTTTGATCCCTCAAACTGACCTCATTGTGCACCCTCCCCACACAGCCACAAAGAAGCATGAAAGGCTTAAACATCACAGGACTCAAAGGTGAGAAGTTCTTTCTTTTGACGATGGCAGGAAGTGATGGAAGAAGAGAGAGGGGGGGTATTCACAGTTACAGTCAAGAGTCCAACGGTCCAGCTACAATCACATCTGCTGTCATTATGAACACTCTATAGACCACGGCGAGGGGAGCAGACCACCCTTTTAAACGTCATGTTCCTCCGGTGAGATTGGGCTTGCTTCTTCATCACACCTCCAGCAGCTCCATCCTCAGGCGATCCCTATCAGCGACGCACACACACACACACAAAAACTCAAGTTTACGCATCATACACAAATTGTTAGGACGTGATATGAAAATTCCTATTGCGTTGGTGTTGTTTGAGTTAAAAAGACGCCCGAGTACGGGTAAACTCGCCTCTTGGAAATCCATCTCACCTAAGACAATCGTCATGATTTATTCACATATATTAGCATGCGCTCTCGATCTATAATTCAACGGCACAGACTTCAACTTATCTAAAAATAGCTTCTTAAAACACAGACCTTTGATTGCCTGAATAAGCCACTCAGCATGAGCACCTGTACACGGTTCTCCTTCCTTCTTTTTTTCCTTTACATCACGCAGACGTGACTACTAACAACAAGCTGTCATGCTTTTATCACTCCACCTGACTTTGTTGTCTTGATCGTTAAATAGCACAAAGCTTGGAAATTATCACATGCGCGGGCGAAAGAAAACTGCCGTGTCTTACTTTAGGTCATTTTTAAATCACACTTTGTAATTCGAGCATTTTGACTGAGGTACCTGGCCTGATTGGCATCAGTCTGTTCAATGAGGGACTGACTGGCCACTGGCTGCTGGTGATCCTCCGCTGCCGTCGGACCAGGGATCCTGCAGGACTCCAGGATGCGCCGGCTCCTCGCCTCGGCCTTGCTCGACGATCCCCTCGGACCCCATCAGACCCAGCAGCGGAGAGTATGAATCCTGCCAAACAACCTGCTGCCCCGAGTTCAGTCCCGCTTCTCCTTCAAGTTGCTTGTTCGTTTCTTGCTCAACGAGTGTCTTCGTGGCCGCTGCGGAGTTCTTCGGTGTCTCTGCTCTGGCGTCTCCGTGGCTCTTCACCTCCTTGGTTACCGCGGGCGGTCGTTGAAAGGTGTCCAGCCACTTCAGGTGGCCATTCTTGTGACTATACCGGCTGTCACTGAACCAGCGCACCACCTCTGACTTCAGAAGCCCAGTCTGGACGCTCAAGTCCTCGTACTGCTGACTGCTTGGCCAGCGGGTGTTGAAGAAAACCTGCCTGAGGATGTGCAGTTGCTGGGGGGTCTTGTTGGCCCAGGGAGGTGAGAAAGAGGGATGTGAAGGAGACACCTCAGTTATCTCAGACTTTTCATCTTGATGTACATTCTCGGATGTAGTATCTGGTTCACTCATCTTTGCCCTCTTGAAGTTGATTTTCAGCTCTGGGCAGTTTCTATCCACAGCAATCGGGTCCTCCTCCTTAATGAGTTGCTGTAAGATTGACATACCTTTTATGGGGAAGTCCTTGTTGCATTTACCCTCATCTAAAATGGACAAGTTGCTTTTGGTGATGACAGTACTGCTGGTGCTTTCAATCAGGGATTTGCTGGTATGGTTCAGGGCATTGTCCTTACAGGTACTATTGGGATATTCATTGCTGATACTCCCGTTGTTGGTCTGGTGAGTATTGTTGTTGCGGTCGTCGTCAGGCTTCGCGGCGGGGGCCTGCTCTTGTGGACTGATGGTGCCGCTGTTGTGATTGTTAAAGGTAAAGTTGGATTTGCTGGTGTTTTCGATGTTCACTTGATTCTTGGTACCGTTTGAACCTTCCAATAGGAATGGTAAACTGATGCTTTGGGAGTTTGGTTTCCCATTGGTGTTGGCAACACAGTGCTCATCGTTATTGCTTGTGTTGGTACAGCAAGTGGCAATGCTGTTGATATTGTTGGTTGGGCTCTTGTTTTGCACCAGTTTCCTGGGCACCATCTCACCACCATTACTGCTGCTGGAATAACTGCTAATGCTGCTGCTACTACTGCAACTACTGCTGCTACTGCTGCTTCGACTGCTGCTGGTGCTACTGACACAAACACCGCTTCCAGCCATGTCCAGGCCGAGGCCGTTGCTCTTCTCCGGCTCCACAGTGGGTTGAGTATTCTTTGTCAGTACCTGTGTTGTTCTAACAACGGATGGAAACTTTGGGGGGACTATCGGAGTAGAATACGAAACCCTAGTGACATGTGGGTTTGTTGACGCGCTTGTCTGTGTGGCCGTGACTCCGCCAGGTACGGTTTTCATAGTGCCGTAGGGAACTTTGGCCATCTGAAAGTTTGGTCCTTTTGAGCCTCCTTTGGCAGTGACAGTGTGGTGGGTTACAATGTGATTCACGTGCCGTGGTGTAGCAGGTTGCTTTTGGGGTGCTCCACCCTGGAACACAGTATTGAACATCTTCCTCCTGGCTTCTTCAATCTCTTCAGGAGACCAGCTTATGCCCTGCTTGAGCCTTTGGGCAGTAAACCACAGTTTGATCTGCTCCTCTGGGAACTCTGAGACTACCGTTAGATAGCAGAGTTCGGCTTTGGTCGGGTAGGGAAACTTGCCAAAGGATGTCTTGAGAAAACTGCTGGTATCCATGGCCGCATCATAGGTGGGGATGCTGCTGAGAGGGATCATCACTTTTGGAAGGTCTTTATTGGAACCAGAGGAGGGGGGAGAGTAAAGGGAGGGAGTGTGCTGGTGAAAGACTTGGTTGGACACTGTGGTTTTATTCACTTGAGCGGCAGTGGTCCTGGGCATAGCCGGGGCGCCAGAAAGACGGAGAGCCCCGTTTTGGAGTTCAGGCACATTTGTCAGCATGCTGGGGTCTACATCCTTTGCGGTGTCTATCTTCCTTAGCTCCACGGTGTGCGAAACCACAATCTTTTTGTGTTCCCCCTTGGCTTTCATCATTTTTGCAATCGGTGTTTTGGTGAGGGAGATCCCAGATTCTTTGTAGACTTCTCCGCTGTCTGTGAAGAGGCTTTGCTCCACTGTTGTTACTCCATCCCTCGTGTTGACACAAAGGGAGGCAATGACCAACCCCGCCATTATCTTAGAGTGGGCATTAGCGTTATGCAGAGCCAGAGCCTCAAAGCGGACAACTGACATACCACAGTTCAGGCAGTAGAAAGTGGGCTGGGCCCTGAAGTCTAAGTGACAATTGTGCATGTGGTCCAAAAAGTAGTTTAGATCTCTGGACTCAAAACGGCACTTTGGACAGCTGTATGTACCTCCTTTCTGCACTTCTCTGCCACGATCGGATTTGGAGGAGCTCTGAGAGAAATGGCTGGACTCTTCTCCAGAGATGCTGAGAATGCTGTCTTCTGGGATCGTCGGTAGGAGTTCTGGTAGCGAGCCCAGAATGATTTCCTCACGAACATGTTTGGATTTGGATGGTATCATGCATGGTACAGTGGATTTCCTCTTGCTGGCCATTGTGCCGCTTTGCGTAGATGAGAGAGTGAGTGATGGCTTGTTTGGTGGGATGAGAACAGGGGGCGGGTGGAGAGGGGTGAATGGAGTTTAGTGTCATGGACCATCTACTATGATACAACAGTGTTGCTTCATGATCTCTGCCACATCAGGACTCCAGTCACATGGATAACTTTAACAGCTCCCAGGGAACCTGTGAGGAAAGAGTAAAAAGAAAAAGAGACATGTGACTCTCGGTCTTTTTAATTCATTTGTTACAGAAAGAAATGTCTGTATGGCACAAGTAGATTGTAGAAATAAATAAAAATGCAGTATCTTCTTATATAGAAGAATTTACACCAAGTAACAGCAACATTTTCTGTTGCTATATCTTTTCGACCCTTCTATTAGTGATGGCACAAGTACAAAGAATTATTTTTACTAAAGCTAAAACAAGTAATAATAATAATAATAATAATAATAATGTCTTTTGGCACTAAAACTAAAGTTAATATCACATAAGTGTGTTATGTTGGAGTCAGCGTTGTTAGTTGCCAGATGCCACCTGCCTACATCCAGTAAAGAAATAATATCAGTAAAGAAATATTATCCGGAGAAGACTTTGAGATTTTGCAACTATTGAGTGGGATGCACCGCTCACAATTGAATCTGACCTTACCAGCTGTCCCGCATTGTCTGCAACAACCACAAATATGCAGAAATATGCAAACGGGTATCTGTTCGTCTACAAAAATATTTACTAATTTGTCTTCCCACTACAAGTATCATTTATTTTTTTCTTTAAAAAAAAAAGGTAGAAATTATTTTGTATAATATATTAACAAACATTATCACATGGGGTCGTGATCTGTTGTTTGCCTTTGATATTGTAGACAGGCATATGAAGGTTACATGACTTTCGTCTATAGATTGAGTACTTTACTGGCACACTTGGATGGGAGCCATACGTTTTACATTGGACTTTACAGTGCACCTTCCCGGGGTAATGATGTGTCAAGAAGCGAATCGAGTGATGTGTGTGCGTGCGTGCGTGGGCGCGCGCTTGTGTCCGTCCCAGCAGTCAGCCAACAACAGTAGAATTAAGGGCCAGGAACATTCTCATAAAGGTCTGAGAAGGTTACTACAAGCTAATTGAAGCCTTTTACAAGTGGCAGGCTCAAAACGATTTTACCCTTCAAATGTTCAAGAAGCATCATGGCGAACACAACCCCCGCATCCCTGGATGCACACATCCATTAGTAAACCACATCCACAGGCTTTCTCTTCCTATAAAGCTCCACTCATGGGGATGGATACAGCCTCTGCTCTCTCGCAACATTTCCCCTCTTACTTCTCCACATTATGTGAGGAAAAAACCTGCCTCCACCAAAGCCACAAATATTCAACAAGAAGAAATGGATGCACTCCAGCGAGTTTCATTAACAATGCAGTTGTGTTTTTTTATATTAATTTAACACAGTACAAAAGGTGTCAAATAAATAATGAGAAAAATATCTAAAGTGGACAAGTATCGCTCCACTCTGCACTCTGCGTGAACCTTGGACAAGCACACACAGTGCACACACACACGTAATATCTCGTACTGCGGTTTGTCACGGTCAACGTTGTTTCAAATAAATCTATTTCTCAAACTTTAAAAACATTTTCTCTCGCACTTTCACAGGCCTTCGTTTTATCGCATGCGCGTGTATGTTCACCATGGCCCCGTTGGACGCTAAATAAAAGATGATCCTGTTCCAGAATTAAAAAACCCAAATGACATCAGTACAGGCTGAATCCCTGTATTCACCTCTCCCACCACCACTTCTACGGACAGCTGAAAACGACTGAAACAAAACGACAACAAAAAGTAGGTCACCAGCATCTTATGCAGTAATCCCAGTTCACTGCATCCAAACGCAGGCATGTGCTGTATGTTATGCCGCCAAAGAGGTCATGATATCCTCTGACGGCGCACTCGATTAACCTCTGTTAAGGACACGGCGTTCATTGAGTTTGTACCACTGGACGAGGGATTTAGAGGCCGGCTTTCACGCAACAGAGACACGTGGTGATGCACATCGGAAACATCTGTGCGAGAGAAGTCATCGTGCTATACAACGAATCAGTGTTGGTTCAGTTGAGCTGCGCTGGAGAGGTGGATTTAGTTTGAGTCGCTGACAGCAGACCGTACGCCAAGACGTTTCTAAAAGTCAAGCGTTGAGAAAAAAGGTGGCCTCTTCGCGGCGGCAGGACGCCAATGCGCTAGCCCTCCCCACAGGGGACGGGACGCTGATGTTGAGGAGCCAAAAAGTTGAGGCAGATTACATAGAGAAATCAGGTCACCCATCAAAAGAATGGGCCGCTTCATCTGGCGTGCGAGGCAGCCAATCAGACACAAGACGAGGGCTTCCCAGTCCGGCCGGCCGTTGAATGGTCGCCCCTGAAAAGCCCGGCCTTGTGTTTCAGCGACGAAGTAGACAACGCTCAGACAATCACTGTCCCAAGCGTGTCGTGTGTCCTCGCACTGGCACCGGATCCGTGGCGCAGGGGGAGGGAACGCTTTTCATCTCAGCGGACCCGGGGAGTCGATTCTGACGGGAGCGAAAGTGGCAGAGCCCTCAGATGTGCTTTCTGGACAGCCGCGCTATAAGCGCCAGCAGAGGGGCCTTGTTCGGCCAACTAAGACCACGTCTGACCCGGTCCACTTTTAAAAGAACAAGCGTTTCAAAACAAACAGGATTAAGCTAGTTTAAATTCTGATGGGATTTTATACGCTCCGCCTCATTTAATAGCAGCTTTAAGATTTACAGGAGGGCCTCCCTTATGTGCTTTTACGCTGTCATTTCCATGACAATATTATATTTACATCTCATTAATAATTATATCCTTTACACTTTCACATGGCAACACACTCGGCAGCAGCTGAGTGTGTTGCTCCCATTTCAGCAAACCAATTGAAAGAAAGCAGCATGTATTCCCTTTCATCACCCCATAAACTGCTGCAGTAATTACAATATTACAAACTGAACAACATGCCCAATCTACAATGAGAGGCTGCCAGCGGAAAGGGAGGCGATGCTGCGAAAGTGGTTGCTAAACATTTAAATTGAATTCAAAACAGTTCACTGATTCAACCACTCAGAGATTGTTGGATTACCTACAGTGGGCATTAAAGAGGGAATGGTGTTTTTGTTGTGCCACCTGTCACATGAATGAGAATTTGGAGGAAGAAGGAGGACAAAAAACTCAGACGTTTGGGTGTGAAGGGAGAGGAGGATGATGATGACAGGCTCAACTGTTTTAATATTCCTCCCTGCTGTCACCTTGTAAGCACACACACACAGACACACACACACACACACACACACACACACACACACACACACCTCACCTCTGCAACACTTCCAGCACCTGCACCGTTCTGAAAATCTTTCTCTTTGAAAGGAATAACAGGCAAGACGTCTCTTGATGCGACAATCGGAGAGAAAAAAAAAAATCACGCATAAATTACCTTACTTTGTGACAATATTTGTTTTGCTTGTAATTTGCTTTGACAGTGATCCGCGGCTGTCTTGAGAGCGTACTGCAAAAATCAGCGACAAGAAATGACCTGACGTCCGCTGGGGATTGGGGCAGTTGGGGGGTGGGAGGCTCCTGGAGGAGACATTTGAAAGATAAAAAAAAAAATTAATCTGTTCTGTGGGAACATTTTCTACTAAATGTCCATTAAATAGATTAAAGTCATGTGAGTGGATCATCATGGACACACAAATATAAGCCAGAGAAAGGGAGCAATTACTGTCTTGCACCGAGAAGAGATTGGGAACAATGGCGCCTCGTTTATAAGGGAAACGTGATCCCGCGCTGGCAGCTTTTAGACGGCTGACTGTCGAATTGTGATTATTTTCATTTCTAGCATGTCTGTGTCCCCGGTGTCCATCATCCCGGCGCCACGGTGGACTGATGTGGGCTTTTTGTTGACAGTAAGGGTGGACAGGTTTTAGTTAGGGGACATCTTTGGGCGTAAACGGCACTGTACGCCTGTCAGCATGAATAAGTGTCAGGCTCTTGTGTTACGTGTGCTGAAAAACAATTCAAACTCATCAGGGTCCTTAGCACAGTGCTAATAGAGCACACATCTCCGCGCCATCTTCCCCACTTGTCCAGCTGAAGACATGCCGTGCCTTTAGTTTGTAATCACCCATCTCCCCCCAGGGCTCTTCTTAAATCTTAATGTGTATGTGCATGTGTGTGGGTGCGCGCTTATTAGTGTGTGTGAGTGCTTGTGTTGCAGGACGTCCTTGTCCTCCTTGCGCGCGCACACGCACACACACACACACACACACACACACACCACGCACGCACACACACACACACACACACACACACAAACCCTCACCTCCATGACTGCAACCGTGTCTACTGGGAGACCGGTCGGTGGTGCCACTCATGTGTTAACATCGCCATGGCAACCCCTCTCTTCCCCTTTGCCCACCACGCCACACACACACACACACACACACACACACAGCGGAATCACTTGCCCACACCCACCAACCTCTAGACGCACAGACACACACATACGCGCGCACGCACACACACACGTGGAATTCCCTGGACTGCATCCGGTGCAGGACAAAACTTAATCTACATGCTCTGCCAGCCACCTCTGAAAAGTCCATTCACGGGTCAAGTCTCATTCAAGAAACATTGGGTGGGGTCTGAAACAATGAATGGACTTTTTTTTTTTCCTCCCCTCAACCAGTTTGTAGCGACCTGAAATCCCAGTTTAAAAAAAAATAGTCCTTGTCTCAGTAGATGGGCGGCAGTGGGCGGCGGACAGGGGCGTCGCAGTACGTACCTGCTGCATTCTGCCTGCCTGAGCAGGGTCCTGTTTTTACTTTAAGGGGAACGCCGCTCGCATCTTACATTGTTCCCCCAACCCTTCTGCGTGGCCCACATGAATGACAAACAAATAAACCATAGTGCGGAAAAGAAAAAAAAGAATCGCAGTCACACACCCTTTTTAATTCACTTTTGATGAATAACTTCTTCAGTTCTGAAGCCAAGACTACAGGCATTCATTTGGCAACTTATGAAGAAAAGGATGAAAGATGGCGGCATGCCGCACATTATACTGTCCATCCTAAAATGGCTGACATCACATCCTCCTTTAACTGCCAAAGCCCGGCAAATGCCAGCGCCCGCTGACCAAACCTTTATTTCATGGGACCGGGAAAGTGAAAGGCAGCTCTTTTCCCACTAGTCCTAGTAACCCCCCTCCTCCCTCCCTCCCCGACCCCCAAAGCCCGAACCTCCGCCACCCACCCCCTCGGTGCTCGGGCGTTTCTTTTGGATGGAACTGTGCAAACATGCTGTTTTAGTGAGGCTTTTGAGTGGTCCAGGCTTCGATACGGCATTGGTGCGCGCGACAAAAGCAATAAAGAGCCAAATGAAAGCGAACCTGGATGAAGCACCGTCCTCTCTGTGGGTGAAAATAGTAGAATAGACATTGCGGTTTGTACGAGGAATGCTGCTATAACGAATGCCTGTTTGCACGCAAACGCCGGTGCCATAGATCAGGCCGGGCTTAGATTAGATTGATTTTCTTCTTTGAACTCAAGGAATGTTATAAACTCCATGTAAACTAAATCTGCAAATCATGACCATATGACCTTCCTTTGTATTCTGTGGCTGGGGGTTTGTTTTGAGCTGTGGGAGGCACTCAAAAACATCTACGGTGTTTTTAGAAATCAGCACACCAAAATCTAGAAAAGTACAGTATTGCAGGTATACGAGGGCTGGCGCGAGCACAGGCTGCTTGGATGCGGGGAGTGGGCAGTCCTGGCCCACTACATTGTGTCTGTGTATACAAACACTCTGCTGTGGCCATAATGAAAACTGTGAGCTGTGCCTAATTGCAGGGAGTGAGGGATGAAAGGCAATATGCCTGGCCTCATTAGAGCCGTTCCAAGAAGGGAGACGGAAGACCGTTCCCAGGGATCCACAAAGGGAATTGACATTCCCCCGGTGTGAGCGTCCGGCTGGAGTGAAATCCTCCACACGTACACGGAACTCACCGGGCCGAGCTGAACCCGATCGGCCCGATGTTTATCCGGTCATCATACACACGCCTGAGAATGAACCATCTTCCCCCGGCCACTCTCCGAAGTCCAAATATCCCTCTGGAGAAACCTCGTGTTGTACATTCCATCATCTATACTAGATGTGACGAGCTTACACGGTTAAATGATTCAATTAAATCCATCAAAAAGGACCGATTCTTCATGTTTGCGTGAGTATTATGGGGTTGACTCTTGTGTCAGGGACACTGGACTCACACATGATCGTCAGAGGCAACGTTAGTCAGCACAGAGGTCCCTCCCCTAAAGGGAGACACATGGCATTTAGAGCTGGCACAATATTTATGCACAGAAAGAAAACGTGACGAACTGGTATTTCAGTACGCCAAGCTTCACTGAAACTCATAATGGTTTCAGGAAATTAGCCTTTTTTTTTTTTTTTACTGTACCGTGTATACGTTTGTGTGTGTGTGTGCGCGGCGTGTGCGTGTGTGAGCGTGCGTGAAGGGCAGCAGCACATGTTGACAGGGGGTAAGAGGAGGAAATGAAAGAAGAAGAAGAAGAAGAAGAAAAAAAAAAGAGTCCCATGCATAGAAACACAGGCCTACCTTTCAGCTCGGCAAGTGGAAGAAATGTGTATCGAGTGAGCGATCAATAGATGAAAATGGACACTTGGCGTGCAGTTTGAAACATCTACGGACTCGCAGGCGTCTTTTTTAAAATCAGTCTTTAAGTCTGCCACAGCACCGGGCTCTGAAGTCTTTCACAACTATAAAACACGCGCGCACGCTCGCGGCCCGGCGGGGGGAAACGCGCAGCGCGTTGTGCAATAGAATAAGCACATACGCCACATTGTATAGCGCCAGGAGGAGCGCGCATTCGGCAACACACGGAGGATCCGCTGTCGTAACTGTAACAAACTGGCGAATTAACCCGTTTCGCTCCATTCGCGAGGCTGCGGGGCAACGCGCCGCCTCGCTGCCCACTTGCCAACGTCGATCTGCCACTCTATAACCTTAATGAATATTCCCAAAAATCCTCCACCCCCCCCCCCCCCTCCCCTCCTCCTCCTCCTGTCGCCATTTTATACATTGGCGACTTCATATAAAAAAGCCTTGACTACAGCACCAGATGAAAATGCAACATTCAGTGGCGAGGCTTAATTTCAGTAAACAACTTTGGAGATCGCAAAAGAAAAGAGAGGCATTCGCGTTCTGGAAGAGTAGATGTGTCCTTACCTCGGAAGTCGCTGGGAGAAATGGAACCCAACATTAATATATCAATGAATTGTATTGGATTAGCTCCGATCGTTGCGTTTGGAGAAGAAGAGGAGTCGGGCAGGGGTTTGGAGCTCCCCTCAAGTGAACCCCCTGAACTGGCGTGAACCCTTCTGTGCCCACGGCAAGGTACATTACATTACGCTACCTTTCCACCCCTCAGCCGCACTGTATGCAAGACGGCAAAACAACTATGGTCGGCGGTGCAGGACGAGGCAGCTCCAAAAAAAATTTATAGCGAGTGTAGCCTATTTCCTATGAACACGTGATTCGGAGCGTCATCCAAAATCCAGAGCCCTTTCATCTAAAATTTTGGAGAGGGGCGGGGATGAGATGGGGATGTGTGTGCGAGTGTGTAGGAGGGAGCATGGGGCGGGGGGGGGACGTACCGAGCCCAGTGCACATTTGGGTAAGTCGTTATAGGGGTAAGGCAGTGCACAGATTGGGTTATACATAGATACAATGGCGCCGCGGAGCAGGCGGGACAGATGGATTGCATTGTGTACATTTGGGATATGACAGCAGTTTAGCGATCTGCGTTTCAAGTGAGCTTTTTCAACAAAAAGGTCCTCTTATTCTGAAATAGGTCACATGTTGTTTTTTTTGTGTTTTTTTTTGCAATAGATGTCTGTAGTATTTAAGAGGAAAACCATCACATGATAGGCCACTAAAATGAATCGTTGTGGGAATTGCCATTTAAAGCACAGGCCTGTTACCCACCGGCTCGAAATAGACATTTACGCACACGCGTAAAGGTGGAAGGTCCAGAACGCAGATAAACAGTAAATGTAGCCCTGTTGTACATGTCCACTGCATGTAGTTAACCATAGGATCACATATTTAATTTGGTAGAAGGACTAATGGTTCCTATTTCTTGTTGTGCATAATGTGGGGGTAACCCTCACGAGCTAGTTGACCTTCTGTGCGTAAAAGCGCACAGAGTAAAAGTGCAGGGGCTCAAAACGGTGACACCTTTCGAATAAAAGAGGAATCAGAGACGGACTACGGTCATATTTTGAAGTTAAGCCATATCATTGAGTCATGTCAACAAGTAGGATATTGTAGTAATAGCTCCGAAATAGTACAAAGTATGATTCACTCTGAAACAAGTGAGCGTTAACATTACATGATGTACAGCTGAATATATGTAACAGGTAGGGGGGCTACGGGCATAGGCCGACGGCATATTTAACATAGATACCACATTCTCTATGTCTGTTGTAAAGCAAGGACATATAGGGCTACTAGTGGCATCCATTGTTTAGGAAAGACGGAGCCCCTCCCAGTTTGTCCTTACCGGGTTCAGTCAGGGTGACTGCGGCTGTGTATGGTCAGGATAAACAAAGATGATCTATATAAAGGATGAATAACTCAACGCCAAAAAAAAAACTGCCGGTCCCGCTGGAGTGAGTTGTTTTATTGTTCATTATCTGGTGCTAACAGACATGTGCCTCTACTATGATAATATATTTGGTGCACACAGCTGGTGATCAAGCGTTGGAAAGGATAAAAGCAGACACAGCTCAATACAAAACAATAACAATGTTTATTGTTGTTTATTGCGTTTTGTAACAATACAGTAGTTGGGGGAGTATCTCCTTTATTGCAGGTTTCCTTGTGAGTCCCATCAGGCCCATGAACAGAAGCGCTGTTGAATATTGCTTGGATGACATAGAACGAGTTTCTCTTGATTATCATCTAAATCACAAAAAACATGTGGTTTGATTCAAAGTTGTAGGTTTACGGTTTATTTCTACTGTTACATTTTCCGGAAGACAGCATATTTTGTCCTAAACTCAAGGTTATAGCCTTGTACGGTACACGGCCATTACATGTGCTACCACTTAACCAATTTTCAGCCCTATTCGAGTCTAGATGGAGGCGAGAATGTGTTCAAATTATAAACCAATTTTTGTGTAGTTTGTCGTCAAATTAAGTTCATTCACGGTGTTGTTTATAAGTCGATACTGTTGCTATGGTTACCCACAATCTGTGCACTGGTTTTTACAAAAGAGATACATGATTTTACCGCACACATGACAATGTGACCTTGGCACCGCTGAATATTGTCAGATTAAAAAGTAAACCCCTGACAGTTCTATAAAAATGCAGCCCACACACTTTTAGAGAGCTGCTTCTCGTTCCTGCAAACAACTTCAGAACATGTTGAGATCAAATAGGACAGATATTACCTTTTACCGGTCTGTGTTACTTAGGAGTGGAAAAAAGGGTAACGGTTTGGCGTTTTTTTATTTATTCATTTTTTGCAAAGGTTAAGTATAGAAACTGACATGGTGCTTGGTGCCAGAGGAAAGGGTCAGAGTGGGCGCTCTCTGCTGCTGCGCGCTCTCTGCGGTGTAACAGGATCAGAGGGACGTTCAGGGCGGCTTGTTTGCCTCCAAACGAGCCAATGGGAGACGCTTTACATTAGACTGACAGCGCGCCTCAGCGAGCCAGCAGATGCCGTTCCGGTCCGACGACCTCGCGACAGCCAATACGGATCCACGGCGGACCGGAACGGAGGGAAAAAAACAAATATGAATTTGTGCTTCCTGTCACCTGCAACGGCAGTCTCGCTCTCTCTGCAGGGGACAGGTGGGCAACGTCTGTGACTATATGGCTCTGTCGCAGTACCTGGACGACTCACCTCTGAGGCCGGGGACGAAGCCCGGCGGGGTCCAGGACCTCAACCTGCAGGAGGTCTACAACGAGAGACACCGGCTGGCCCTGGAGGAGCTGCTGTCGGGGGGGCTCGACGACTTTGTGGGCTTCCTCGCGAGAGAGAGAATCCCCAACTTCCTGTCGGACGACGAGATGCAGCGGCTCAGGAGCGCGGCCGTGCCCCCGCGGCGCGTCTCCTCCCTCCTCGGGGATCCGGACCAGGCTCTGGAGCGGTCGCTCGGCGGCTCCGCGGACTGCTCCTCCGTCACCTACTTCCCCGAGGTGTCGGACGTGGAGCCGCCGGTGCTGGAGATCGGATGGCCCGGCTTCACCGCCGGCTCGTACCGGGGAGTCACGCGGGCCGTGGCCCACTTCCAGCCCAGCTACGGTGACTGCATATACAGCTGCAAGGAGGCTGCGAGGCGCATGATTAAAAGTGCAAGAGAGGTATGCTGGAAGAAAGAGGGCGAAGGACCGCTGCATACTTGTCTATCCCGTAATTGCCATTTTACCAATGCATCAGTTGGCTGATTCTATTATTTCCTTTAGGAATAATCTGCCGCCATGCTGATATTCCTCTAAGGACATGGTGGATTACATCTAATTGTATTCCATTTTTGTATTCTTTACGGTTGTTTCAAACACACTATATACACACCAAATATTTCAACAGGGCGTATAGTAATTATACTGTGATATCATCAATACAAATCTGTATTATTATTTTATAGATATATTCTAAAAATATATTTCATTAAATGGCCCCCTGCCTCTTTTTGTGCGGTTATGTGTTTAGTCTCCCCAAACTCTAATGTAAAATACATGCCAGATTAAATTTCAGTCTGAACATTTGGAAGGCTTTGAAGTGTCGGATCGGAAAGAAAGCATCGGCCAAAACGACCAAACCGTTAACAAACAAAAACAGCATGAATATTCACGAGTTGCTGCTGACTGGCGCTGTCAGTCTGGCCTTGTGTTTTTTTTTTTTTTTTAAAGAAACATTCCAGCGTGAAGGGAGTGTGTGTCTTCAGCAGCACCTCCGGCCCCAGGAGGGCCTGCGTGGCAGACGTGCCTCTACTCGCCCCCCCCCCCCTGTATCAAAGTTAGCACTACCTCTTCCTTAGACCGGTTTAAATGCCGGGTTCCCTCCGCCTCCCCACAGCTGAAGGGCGGTGCGCAACCAGTTAAAACCCTCAAAAAATATTCTCAGCCAAGATCCCTTTGGTCGTCTGTCTCTTTGTAATGTCAAACCGCTCATTGCACACAGTCTTTACTGTGCCGGCGCTGTGAGCGTCTGTATTGTCACACACGCTCACAGGAACAGCCTGATCCTGTTTCATCCGTGAAATTGAAATTAGTTTCTGCACGATTTACTAAAAATAAGGACCCACACGCTATCGCCCAAATAAGGGTGGGCGGGAGGGGGACCTGACACAACGTCATGTGGATAACAGCAGTTTGAAGCAGTAAGCCTGAGCTATGTAAACATCCGTGTCTAATCCTCAACACAAAACCTTTTTACCACAGCATGTGAAATTCCATTCTTCCGCGCTGAAACAAAGCGAAACGGCTCCGTTTGAAGCTGAGCTCGGGAAAATGGAGGCAAGCCTCACGGACCACCTTCTTGTCTCCTGTATAAAAAGTAACTTGTTTGCTGACCAAGGGTTACTTTCCATTGCCATGGTAACAGACCACAGTCAACCGCGTGCTCATCAGCGCACGCATTGCTGGGAGTTTGTCTGAGCCAATCGCAGCTCTGTTTGAAGAAGGGCTTGCAATTGACAATAATAAAAACACAGTCATGTGCTACATCTGCACTGCAGCCCTAAAAGGAATTCTATTATATTCTCTGTAATTTTCCACTGCAGGTGATTGCCATAGTTACGGACTCTCTGACGGACCTGGATATCTTTAAGGATCTTCAGGAGGCGTGCTCCAATCGCAAAGTCCCCGTCTACATCCTGCTGGACCAATCGTGTGCTCCTGCTTTCCTCAAGATGTGCAAAAATATCAACCTTCGTCTGGATGACCTCCAGGTATGTGCTTGGTTCAGTAAAGCTGGGCGTGGCTCTGTGTGCACAGTGAGAACATCCGATAGGATCAAATGAGAAAAAAAAAATCCTTTAATATTTAATGTGACTAGGTGGGGCTGCACTTGTCTCTCAATTCTGTACTTTCTCATTTTTAAAATCCTCTCAGCAAATGAGGGTGCGAACCATAACTGGTACAACTTATTACATGAGATCTGGAGCCAGGATCACTGGAGAGGTTCATGAGAGGTTCATGCTGATTGATGGAAACCGGGTGGCTACAGGTTCCTACAGGTAACACACTGCCAACCATCAAAATGTCATTGTAACTGCTTGATTCTAGTCGAGCACGTGAACTGTCCTTCCTGTGCAGGTACAACTGGACCGACGGCAAACTGAACAGCAGCAACCTGATCGAGCTTTCTGGGCAGATAACGGAGAAGTTTGACGAGGAGTTCCGCATCCTCTACGCCCAGTCTTTACCAATAAACACTCGAGCACCTCCAAGTGTTCAAACCAGCGGCACCAACGAGCATCTCTTTATCAAACACACAGTCGCCTCTTCCCCCCACCTGACCAGCACGCCCAGCCGCAAGCCCCTAAACGTGGCTGTCCAGCCCCCGCATGGACCGCAGACTCGCCGTCCCCCTAAAACCGGCCCGGCGTCCGACTCCTCCATCGTCGGGGAGGACTGGGCGGAGCGCCATAACGCGCCGGACGAGATTCTGGCCGGCATCACCGGCCAACGCTTTCCCGCAGATCAGCCGGCGGCCGCCTACCGCCAGGCCGCCACTCAAACAGGCCGGTCGGTGACGGACAGCGACACTCAAACTGACGTCATGCCGCACCCCGACCCGACCGCCCCACTGGAGCCGCACCCCGCGCCCCCCTTCGCCCCTCCCAGACAGGGGTCGCCCACCCAGGCGGCTCCAGACGCCACCTTAAAGGACTCCTTCCACAAGTTGACGGAAGAGCGCCATTACCACTACGCCGCCATCCGCTGCAAGCTGGAGCACATCGTGAGCGCGCTGTCCCAGAGGACGCAGCTGGCCGACGTCACCAACGTGACGCAGCGGCCCGGCGCGCACGGCGGGCCGAGGGCGCACAAAGACCGCGAGCAGGAAGCAAATCCCAGACTGCTTGTTGAGGGTGCGGGCGGGGGCACGTGGCCAAGAGCCAGATGTGTACTCTAGTCCGTCTGCAGGGACTTTGCAGATGGAGGGAAGTCGGAGAGCAGCTTGTGCGAGATTTCTTCTGTGCAAATTGTAAAGCTGCAGCAGGTGGAGGCCTTGACGCTTCGGGCTTTGTGGGGCATGTGTTTGTTGTGTTGAAAATGGGCTATAACTAAATTCGTTGTGTGTCCTTGCCTGATAACCAATGATGATCTTTTTTTTTTTTTTCTTAAAAGCTCTTTTTATAGCTACTCTGCCAACACTTAAAAAAAAAAAACGTTTTAAAGCGATTTCTATGACCTTTTTAACTATTAGTTTGTTTCTCACTAACATTTTCACACACTACACTATAACTATTTAAAGAATTTTTCAACATTCTATCCTATATACAATTTTTTTCCAACGTACTAAGCGTTGACATTTTTAGGACTTTTTTATAATCTGTAAAATGACCTTTTAGACCGACCTTAGTTTTGATACACATTTATTTTAGTGATGTTCCCTCTACAAAGTATTTCTTTCAGTACCCCCAGGCAGTGACAAGCATTTTGGGTTGAACAAAACATGTAATTCAGTGGCATGCCGACACACTGATGACAGTGAAACTACACCTTGGGTGAGTCACCGTGTGTTCAGCAGCCTCGCTGCTGCGCTTCCACCAGCCAAGGCAGCCAGGTGATGACAGGGGGCGGGTGCCAGTTTGGGTCAAAGCATCGTGGAATGGGGGAGACTGCAGGTTTTTAGGAAAATGAAATTGAATAGCGAGTAGAAAAAGTCGGTTTATGAACCTAAACCTATTAGATTCACTCAATGTTTGTTTAAAATAAATTAAAATAAGATATTAATCTGAAAGTTTTTATTTTTGTAGCTACTTTTGTAGGATTTTCTGTGATTCATTTGTTTTGGAAACAAAATATACGAAATATCTTAATTCAATAATTTCTAAAGTGTCTTCATACAGTTTGTACCGTAAGAGAATGCTAGTAAAACAAAAACACGCTAGAAATGCTGCATTTAGCTTTGCATAATAATAATAATAATAATACTGTAGTTTTCTTATAATACTTTTCTCAGTACCCAAAGACCCTTTACAGTTTAAATCAAAGTAAAAACAAGGTTTCATGGGATTTTCAGAGGAGACAAACTTCAAATAAACATGCAAAACTGTCAAAATCCTGGCTCCTCTTTCCAGCCAACCCATCTTGGTATTCTTCCTTCACAGCAGTAGTGTGGACAACACTGTTTGAGTATAAAATAAACATTTCTTTTCAATTTTAGTTCTGTAGCTGTCCGCTGCAAACACAAGTGACAGCTTGATATGAAAGGATCTCCTACAGGAAAGTCCAGTCCCTTTGCACAGCTGATTTCAAACTCTAAAACAACATTGAAGGAGTAATATAATGTAAATGGTAAATTGTTTTACCATCATATCTGTATTGTCGATTAAGAAAGTGAATAAACTACTCTGTCCTCAGATTTGTTCCGGAAATATAATGTGCATTGCATTTCATAGATCTGTTCCTACTACGTAAACTACAGACAAAGGTTATGACAATTAAATGCAAAGTTCGAGGGCCGGCTTATGACTGGCCGTCCCACAGGAAAGACCTTTATTATGACCCTTCCATGGCATGTTTCAGAACATGACCTTTCATGAAACATTTTACTGCGGGTTGTGTGTTACAGTGGCACCTCATGGCAGAGTCAGCAGTTACACATTGGATTCAAACGTGATTGAACCGTTTGCGTGCAGCTGAGTGGCTCGTTAGGCCCTTGAACCTGTTATTCCTCTACGACATTAAATGGCACACTGTACTATGACATTGTTATGGCATTTTAATGACACACTATTGTATAACTTTTTTTACTTCCACTACAGCATCCATACTAAACTTACTGACACTACTGCAGTCAATAAACAACAGCAACTATATAGCAACTTCTACTTGATAGCTACCAAATGTTTGTGTCCTGCGCGCCATGTGTCGCCTCCTCGTTGCTCCTTTGTTCATTCAGAAAGGAAACACTCAGTCTGACAGAAAACAGAGAGATTGAAGTCGACAGCTTAGAAAACAGTTTCCAAAAACGTGCCGTGGTTCACTTCTTTTACAGCAGACTTTTGACATGAGTTTTCACTGAAGATAGATCAAATCCATGTACAACACAAAACACAGATAGTTGTCGGGGTTTCTGCGGGCCAGCTCATGGCAGCTTTTTGCTGGAATCGCCTGGAGTCGTCCGGATGATCAAGAGTAAATCTGTTGGTTGAGAAATACGGTAAATAAATAGATAAATTCTTACTCTAAGAACAGGGACCTCTTGCTGGTATGTGTGTGTATCATTCGCACATGTCGACCCCTGATCCACTTGGAGGGTATCAAGGGAGTACAATGTGACATTTTGTGTGATTTGAACATCGATTGTGAATAAACCCAGCGCGTTGTCCCGACTTACATTTACTGCACCTCCCTCTGCTGCTGGATGGATGTATTTCTGCACGTTAGAGGTAGCTTAACCCCTGTGAGGGTAGCTCAACTTGCAGAAAATGCCCGATTTAAACACAACAAGTAGGCAAACATACGCAGCTGAGCAGCTTGTGATGGCCTCTGCAGCGTTTTCTGGTAGATGGAGACACAGAAAAAGCCATTGAATACACCCAATTAACCAACATAACAATCACGTAATAACGCTGTTCAGTTCCACTTTTCCTCACCTTGACCTCCTTGAACACGCTTCATTTTTTAACACGTATCTTTTCTCTGAGGCGAGCTTTGGAGGATCTTTTGCTGTTTTCAGTCACTCAGGCTTGCCGGTGCCTTTCCCTGGTCTCTGCGTAACGTCTCATGGACTTTACAAAGCAAAGGCCGCTGCTGGTGCAAGAGCTGTCTGACTGCCCGGGCACAGAAAGCGGGAGACTAGTTAACTGGGCTGAGTGTTTTTATCCCTTTCTCAGGAGACGGCGTGCGAATAGCGAACCCCGGAGGACACTGGAGCACATTAGAGAAAACAAAACCAAATGGTTGGATAGTTTGAAGATGTTTACAAAGCAATGTTGATGTTCCAATGTGACCTCACTGTGAATATTTGTAACCTTTCGTTAGCTTACTGAATATGACTGTGTCTGAAGGCATCATGTGTTGAACAAATATGACTTGTGGTCTGCATCTACTGTAGTTTGGGGTTGGTAACTTAAATAACCGCCCGGCTGGCTGTTGGAATGGGTTTCAATTGCAGTCAAGTACCCTTTTGGTTGATTGCATCTTATCACAGCTGCTGCCCAGAGTGGATTAGGAGAATAATCTCTGTCACAGATTACAAACATAATGGGAACACTTATTTAAACACGGAATGGATTTCTCACCCGCGGATTCCTTGCTGCTGTATTATGTTCTGTTGTTATATTGTGTTGCTCCATGCTGGCGATAATCCAAAGCCATTTTGAAGGTGCTTCTGTAGGACCTGGCACAAACAGGGATTTTGTCTTCATATCTCACACAAAAGAACAAAGGTCTGAGCATGAACGATCAACGCAGGAGAGTCAGAACGCCTTGAGTTATGAATGAATGACTCACTCTGAGCTGTAAATAATGTTTACCTGGATATAAAGTGGAGCTCTGGCATATCAAGATGTACAGATAACCATATTGACGAAGGAAGGACACCTGTGACGTGTTCATAGCACGTGGCGGAGAGTTGGAATCTGAAGGTGATCAAAGCGCCGTGTTTACAGACGAGGGAGTAAAGGGTGTGTTGATGGGTGATGAGAAAAGACTAGTTACTCTGTCTAATGTACAGTAGACAGACATTACAAAATGTACTTGCTCTACCAATTCAACCTTATTTCTATGAAACATTTCAAACAGGTTAGTGCAGTTCAAAGTGATTCAGACGTTGTTAGTTAGTTCATTTACTCAGCTACTATAATTATGCACTTTTTAAGAAGATGTTGAGGTGTTTGTCGTTAACTTGAGTAGATACATTTAATGTTATTTTGTATTAGGGCCAAAGGACCCAATCCAAACCCAAGGAATTACTATTATTTATGGAACTAAATCACCTTCATAAGGGGCTTTGGGCACTCCAAAATATGTCCAACTCTGCATACGCATTACAAGTGATGCCAAAAGCACCTCCGAGCGAAAGAGTCCCTCGATGGGCTTTCACCTACGTACGATATTTGGTATAGCCTTATGTAAACCTAGGAGAGGTGGAGACAAACAGGCCTCTGGGAGAAATACCGTAAACCCAACATGAGGAAGCCATTTTGAATATTAGTGCATTCTTTGCCTTTAAGGAGCTTCACTATTTATGGGCTGTTACAAAAGAAAGATATACTGTATAGAGTGCTTTTCCTGCAAGTGATAATCAGCAACTATAACATATTCCAATTAACTACAACTTTGACGAACATCATTTTGCACATTTTCTTTATTTACAAGACGAATTACAACAAATCACCCACACGCCCACTTTTACATGGCAATAGGACGAGAGCAGCAGGCTTTCCTCCTGTTGTGTTCATCTCTCGCTAAACGAATCAAAAGCCTGGAGAGCCATTATGTGAGATGGAGCAGCTGCAGGGAATTCATCCACAAGTAACAACAATTGTGGTACAATGTGAGAGAACGGTATTTGTTTATAATTGGCTGCTGCAAAGCGACCCTGTCTGTAACCAGGGAAGCCGTGGGGCATCCGCAGCACGACCCTCTGCTTTTAGCTCAGCTCACTGGGACACAGAGAACAGCTCATGTTGCACTTCCCAGAAAGCGATAGCTGTTATTTACTTCTCACTTGCTTGATAGAAAGAACTGAGATTTACCAAGTTAATGGGGTTGCACTATCTGTCTCAGCCACCGGAGGGAGCCCTGTCCTAACCTGAAACACACTCACTGATTATCTCTTCTTCACTCCCCTTGTGAAGAAGATTCTAACTCTAGAAATGCCGATGGTTTGTTTCTTAGAAAGAAAGAGGATCATATATTCACTAAGGCGGAATTATCACTGTTTAATCCAAATTTGAAAGCTGTATCAAACTGTACACTATTTATTTTCAGGTTTGGGGTGGATGTATTTAGAAAAGAGAAACAGCTGCCGTCTGACTCCCTCATCAGGTCACCTAAGAGAATGGTAGCGATGGACTCATGCTGCATGCAGGGTAGAACCTTTGTGGATGTCAGCATGTCTGGCAGAAGGTGTAACATTATATGCTACCAAACATTGTGTTGAGGTCTAATCCAGTTACTCAGCACGTGCGTTTCTGTTGTGCACACTCGCAAATTACGACGATGTACAATAACCTTTTTCTTGCAGGTGAATGACCAGGGACGACACTGAGGCTGTTAGTGTGAATTGAAAAACTCGAATGCATTTACCGTCTCTGGAAAGAGCTCAGATTATTGGTGTATGAAATGTAGATTTGGAGGCCGGGCGCCGTGTTGTATGACGGAGAGTATTTCACAATCCCACAGGAAAGGAATACATCAGGAAATAGCAGACAGACAGTACTCGTCAGACAATTGATTAGACTCATATCCATCAGTGAGGACATTTATTCAGGCTTCCTCTCCACTTGAGTGTGAAAACACAGGCTGCACTTTTGACTGTGGCACAATGTATTTGTTATGTCATTGTATAAACCCTAAGGGAACCGTCAGAGCGGAAGATTTTGTTTGCCAATTTTTGCAATTTTTGCTCTGGCTCTTGGAAATAACAAAAATCAGGTTTGGCTTCTGACACTAAAAGAGTTGAACAACTCTCCTGGTGCTGCACATAAACCTTTTAATTACAGCAAACATGGTTGATGAGTTTGAGGCTTGATTACTTGGTCTTCATTAGTCAGATTGTGAGATATAGTGACTCCCAGAGGAACAATTTGGCATCCCTAAACACCCCCAGCCTCTGTGTTTAGCAATTACATTTACCCTAAAGTACACCCAAACAGGTGTGAGCACCCCAAATACACACACACGCACACACACACACACACACACACACACACACACACATAGGCTCACAAATGTACACTCACACTTTTAATCATCAGCTTGAGCAAGCAAGGCTACGGGAAGGTATCTCAGTCTGTTTTTCTAATTTCCAGAAAGAGCCTGACTAACCGAAAAACACTGGAATAAAATGTGCTTAGTGTGCTGCGTCCCACCATGTTGATCTGTGGCTGTCATGATGATTTTGTGTTTGCCGTGCCATCTCGGCTTTGTTTTCCATCAGGGCGGCCGGTGGTTGTCACTCCTCCGAGGAGGGAGCGTTCTGCCTCGGGCCACGACACACTGATAATGAATGTTCAGCTCATTGGGAATATAAAGTGTGTCTGATTGTGTGGTCGGGTTCTGCTCGTTGTTTGGGGCGTGTGAGTCAGACGCGCACGGACGTTCAGTTTGCACAACAGTCAGTCACTTCCTGCGTTTTAATGCTGACGCCAGGCCGCAGTTAGGCTAATGCAGGTGGAAGGTATTGTTGATCGGCTCTTTGTGCTACACTGCATGTTGAGCTTTAACACGCTGTCCAGCAGAAGCCTCGACGCTATTTTTAGACGGGTACAGCTGCTCCTTAGCACCCACCCTTAAACCAGCCATTCAACAGAGATTTATGGCATGAGCCCATGAGAAACAGCTGTAGTGTCTGTGCCACTTGCTTGTGTAAGCTGAGCGAAGAATCACATTTATTTCGTTTTAGTACGACGCGTGGCGTTAACAATGGCTGACGCCCGCATTAAATCTGGTTATCAGCAAAGCGGGATGCCTCACGCGGGCCAACGTTTAAACCACAAGTCTGGGGCGTCCGGTGCTGCAACGTTGAGTCAGACTGCGGTCACGACGCCACCCTCATCCGACGCGGGTTCAACCCTCCACCACGGCACCACGTGTCCCTGCACGGCAGCTCGGCACCCTGTACGGACATCTGAGTGACAACGATATGGTTTGTCCCGGGTGAAGGTGACTCCGTGTTTGCTCGCACGTCCCCAATGAGGACAGAGAAAGGATCCCTCGGACTTTGTGTTTTGAACAACAACACACAAAAAAAGAGAGGAAACTTTGAGCCTTTGATACTGTATCTAGAGTCCAGTTGAGCACGGCCTCAGTCACATGATTAGCTCGTGTGAATTGGCAGGAAGCTGCTGTGGAGCTACAGCAGGCAGAGAGAGAGAGAGAGAGAGAGAGAGAGAGAGAGAGAGAGAGAGAGAGAGAGAGAGAGAGAGATTGTGCGTGTTTGTGTGCGTGTTTGTGTTATGTGTGGGGATGGGCACCGAATGCGCAGCTCCCTCAGTCCCACACTCCTGCAGCTTAGCTTAAGTTTAGCTTATCACTGTCAGTTTGTTGTCTCCATTATTCAAAAGGACACCTTATCAGCCGGGGCGACTCGTATTAGCCTCCTCCACTGTGCGCTGCGCACAACGATGTTCTACACTGTTCCACATTACCTCTGGTGTCTATTTCAGCAGCTCTCTATCCATTTATTGATGCATGTCTTCCATTGATCCCACCATTGATTTGTCATGCAATCCATTACCCATCTGTCTGTTTCAGCTGGCTTTTAAATGATCCATCAGATTGAGCTATTAAGCAGAGTAGTGGAGAAGTCCAAAGGTTGGTGATACATTCAGGGACAGAGGGGTGCTGTGTGTGTGTGTGTGTGTGTGTGTGTCTGTGAGGGTTGGGTATTGGTCAATTGGAATCTTTTCAGGCCTTTCAAAGTGTGCAGTGATTTGATATTTAACCAATTGTAGACTTGAGTGTGGACCTTATAAACAGAACTCGTTACTGAGGAATATTCAGGGCTCGATGTTGATTGCTCTGTAGCGTAGATTGTATTGAAATGTACCAATTTCTGTCGGTAAATTCAAACCGTGTGAGTTGACTTGTGCTCGTGTTTGATATGGCTTCACCTGAAAAGAAGGTGACTCAAAGACTGACGTAGTCATACTCAATTCTAGTCAGAATGTGAGTCTGATACTGCTCCATTGAGCTGTGATTATGGGGCGTGTTTCAAACGAACCAGGAAAGAAAATGCCTCTGCACTCAATTGGATAGTCGCACCACTATGGAGCGATGCCAGACCGAACTTCCCGACCAAAAAACGTTGTGGGCGGGACTAAGTTCAGAATGGCACCCAGGCTAGGTAACTCATCTACCAAATCTTTTTTATATGGGCACAAACTTAAATATGAAAAAAACAGTTGGTGTTTTACAGACAGCTGCATGCTGAAGCTATTTCCTAGCAGCTAAGTGTCTCCTGGCTCCAGCTTCATACTCAATGGACAGATAAAGGTCCTCTGCAAGACTTTTTTTTCTGAGTATTCCTTCAATCTATATGGTCCTATGTGGTTTGAACAGATTTTTGACTGGAGCTCATGAAAACCTTTCTGAATATGGATACGCATCTCAAAAACGCATCGCCATCGCGTTAAAAGAAAACAGGTTGCGTTTATTAACTCTTGAAAAGTTGACATTTTTGAGGAAAAATGTCTTCATAAATGATCTGGAAATTGATTTTATTTTAATAAGTCGTATAAATATTCTGAATTTGTTTCGTACATTCTTTAACTGCGTTCTGCTTTTTTAGGGTAAAACTTCCTGTAAGAACACACTTTGAGGAAACAAAAAAAATGCCACCAGCCAAACATAGACGTGGGGGGGCTAAGACGCCGGCTGTTCCAGATAGAGATGCAAGATGGATTCATATATATTCATGAATTCAGTCAGAAAAGTCAAACGGAAGCAGTATGATAATCTTGCAGTAATTGCATTTTTCCCTCCAACTGTTTTTGGCAGAGCGGAGAGCCACATTTAGACACATGGGATGGCGAATACAGTCACAAAGAGCCGTGAACAGTGGATACCCTCTGACCCTGTACCTGAGGTCAGTCCATCCACAGCGGGGTCAAGTGGCGGTTATGACAAATCCATTGGATTCATGGGTAATGGGATGGCTATCATTGGTGATTGAATAGTCAATTATATGTTTAATTAAGCAAGACAGACATCAGATAATTGAACAATTGACTGGTTTCTCCGAGTCCCATTTGTCTTCTCATTCAGGGAGGGCAAAGCTGAAGTCAGATCACATTTGTTTGGAGCCATGACCTGATGGGAGTGGAAATAAAACCGGGTCCTTTCCTTCCCTCGACAGATTCATTTGATGTCCTGACCTCTGACTGAAGAACTTTTTAATTTTCTGACACTGCACTCTTTCACTTCCGGGCCCCAGGAAATGCCTCACAAAAAAAAGAAGCATTCAAAGGACCATATTTCAAACTATCAAGCTTTTTTTCCATACATGTCAGTCTACTGTCAGCAGCCGTCTGAAAAGTGCTGACATTGCTGCCCTCCTGTCCGGCAGCGCGCTCCCTCTGTGTGAACTTGGATTTAGCTCAAGGGTATAGCCACCCTGCTAATGTGATGTAGCTCCGAGAAGGAAACAAATTGGCCTGACGTCTCATACGCTGCCTTGTCTTGATTGTGTGATGGCTTCTACTGCTAATGTGTTACGATGGGTAGACCTGCGCAGGGAGGGAGACGGGTTTGTGTGTGTGCGTTACATAGAGAGCGAAAAAGGGAGGGAGGGAGGGAGGTTGGGGGAAGGGCCTCAGTCTGCAAGATCAGCACAAGTGGAATTGCATTGATTCAGTTAACTGCAGAGTTGGAGCGTGATGTGGAATTCTGTTTATCAAGGGTGGAGTTTAAACGTAGCCTCCATTTTGATCTTATTTTCTACATCGCATTCATTATCAGTCTTTGTTTTCTTACTTTCCTCAATAAAATGTTATGTTATCTTAATATATATCGCATACCCCATATGGAATATCAAAAGCTTTACAAAACGGGCATACAGTATATGTGGATTTCCTTTTTACAAATTTACTGCCCTGCATACGGCCACATACTGTTTTTTCCCCAGTGTCTTTTGTACCGAAATAACAACTAGAAATGCTTGCACAGCGCAGATGTGATGATGCTGGCAGATCCACACTGTAAACAACACGATAATCTGCATTAATCTACAAGATCTGTCGCAAATAACTGACATCGTGTTCTGTAAATCACCAGGAAATATGCTGTGTGTCCCAAGTAAATACAGACTCGTCTTTCATATTCAAACTGAAGCCACTGAAGAATGCAAAATCTTAACAAACTGCTGAATAAATGATTCTACTAATCATGGGGAACAAAGCACAGAGTTGTAGTTTAATAATTGACTGCCTCGTATGAATGGGTGGTGTTTGGTCGGTGCAAATACACAGACAGTGTTCAAAAAAAAAAAAAAAAAGATGTGCTGTATTTGTTTGTTCAACTGATCTTAAATATATTGGCTGATAAAATAAAATGTTTCAGATCAGATGGTATATTTCCCCGTGGCCTGTGAGCAGTGTGTCCTTGCTTATCAGAGAGGATATACATATTGTAAAATGATGAGGCTGTGTGTTAAACATATATTTGAAACGGGCAAGTGGCAGATGCATATTTCTCTTTCTTTTCTCCTCCACCTCTCTTCCCCTCCTTTGCTATCCTCAGTTCTCCGCCCGGCTGTAGGGAATTTGTCTCTACGGGTTTATCATGACTTCCTCATGCCCACAACCCCCTCCCAGTTTGTCATTTTGCTGATCCAGATGCTTTTTCATATTTCAGTATTCTTATCATCCACCGGCAGTAAGATGATCCATTTCACTTATTTCTTAGAAGTGTGACTGTAGCCTAAGTCAATATCTACAGCATGAATTCGGTGAATTGCAGAGGAGGGGCCGCTAGTTAGCAGCTGTGGTGGTAGCGGTGGAGGTACTGGTGGCGCAGGACTCTTTTTTTTTTTTCTTTTTTTTTTTTATCCAGAGTCAGCAAGGGTAAAATGTCAGGCATTTCTTAGGGAAGCGGCTCCATAGGATTCCATTTGAAGCTTTAATCTTAATTGAGAGCATCGCACATTGATATTCCATAGGCCTCTTTGCCCTTCGCCTCTCAGCTACTTTCATTTAGAGGACAGCCGTACTGCACTAGAGCATGGGGATTGCTTTGTCAGACAGCCAAGAGGCCAAAGGCAAGGTCAACCTCTCTTTGTAATGGTGGCTCACTATGGAGTGGAGGCATCCCCTCCTCGATGCTGCCGGTACCTTTGCGGGAACATCTCCCGAAGTCCAACTGAAAGAAATACGTCACGTTGCGACCTTATGGTGGCGTGAAATTTGAAGGAGGACTCGTATTTTAGTTAATCATCACATCAGCAGCGCGGCTTCACAGCTGCGTGACTCGTACGTCTAAACAAGCCACTTCTCTCCCCCTGCAGCTCGAGGCCAAACAGAATGATGATTCAACGCAATCGTGGTGTAGAAAAAAAAAAGATACTTGCACATCAAACAATCAGAGAGAATTCATCACAGCGGCCACAGATATTATTCAATATCCGCACTACTCTTTGACACTAACTACGGACAGAGGAGCTCTGTGTCGGAAAGCTACCGTAGCTCACAACGGGGTGCGGTAGCTTCCCCTAATCCTCAAACAAAGAGAAAGGACCAACTGGCCCGGCAGATGCAGCGATAAGACCCGTGTCGTCGGCGTAAGGTGAGGAGAGGAGGAAGGCGCGGGACGGCAACGCTCTCGCCCCTCCTGTGGGAAGACTCGTCAAGCCACCTCTCCAGAGGTGATGAAAACAGATGGAAATAAAGACTCATGAGACACACACACACACACACACACACACACACACACACACACACACACGCACACGCACAGAAGCTGTTTACAGCTGAGTGCACAGCCCCTATCCGTGGCACTGAGGACCGAGCTCGCCTCTGTTTCTCATGCTCCTGCCTCAGCCCACTGCTGACACAGATGTACTGTAAAGAGATGGCAGCCCAGATAGGTATGCATGTGCATGTCAAAGTGGCCCCCGGGGGAAAGACAGCACAAAGACGGAAGGGGACAACGTGCGATCCGTGTGCCGCACTTTTCTCATTAATCTCAAACATTCCCGTGACACTTGAAAGCGATTTGGGAAGCACTGCTCTTGATAACAGGGGGAAGCCTTTGCAGCAAACACAAGTGTTTATTCTGCTGATGAAACAATGAATCGGGATTAAAGGATTAGTCCTTCAAAGATCCATTTTACCAGCACATATGAATAACAGGTTCCTGCGGAGCCGGGCTGTGGCTTCTGACAGATTTATCAGGTGATCAGGGCTCGGTAAAGCTCCTGAGAACCTGCTCCTATTTCAAAGTGCTCTCCAATGGTTCTGTGGGAAAGTCCAATGCTCCTGCTTTCCACTCCTTCTACCAATCAACCACAGCAGTCTGGACTAAACACCTCAGGAGCCTCAGACAGAATCAACACAGTTAGACTCCGGATCTATTCAGACAACAAAGCAGCTGAACTCCCTTAGCAGGACATTGGGAAAGAATCTTTAAAGAGAGGGTTCACTTTATCTCACGGATCAATAAAATCTATTCAAACCAGGCAGTGATACCTTTCCATTAAAAAAAACTACCCACTTTCGTATTGCAGAGGGGACAGGAGAGCATTGCCAAAAATACACCTTTTTTTTTTGTTTTTGTCGTAAAGCAATAGATAAATCTGTGATAGATTTTACGATCAGTGTCTCAACATAATTACTGCCACTTATTCATTTGGGTGTTAGGGAACTTAACAAGATGAGCAGATTCATTTTTTTTTTTTTTTTGTGTGGAAACGGGATGCTCAAGGTCCACACATGAGTCAAGGCTGTTCCTCTCCTCGGGATTTAAATATAGCTCCGCTCTCCATTACCGCTGTCACTCACAGACTTATGGTGACCTTTTGACCTCGGCTGTACAAAAGAGACTTGAAGCTGACATACTTTTTTTCACCAGGGCTGCCAAACGGCAGGGACGCATTTCAATGTTGTTCTGTTTTTTTCCCTGGGCTTGGCGGTTGTCGGTCTGGTAGTTTGTCACATGTTGGTTCTAACGTGTCCGAGGTTCCATGTGTGCTGCAGGAGACGGCGCGCACGCGCGGGACGCAAACGGGGGGATGGTTCCCACAACATTTGGACGGTTGAACGTTTCTCAACACCTGAGGTGGAGGCTGAGGTCGGAGTTGGTTGGGACACGGCGAAAAGGCCACCCACTTGTGTTGTTGTTGTGCAGCTTGGACACGGGAATGCTGCAGGCCACTGCTCGACCACGTGTGGGCAGTGTTCTACTTAACACAAATCACTTGACCCCACCCCAAAAAATGTCTAAATTCAACAGGGTCTCGCTTGGCCCGTGCTACAATATACAATACAAATACAAACAAACCAAACCCCCAAAAGTTACCTCTTCTTTGGAGGTTATAATAATACAATACATAATATTGTGCAGAACAGCACATCACCAAAAACTACAATACTTTCTCAAAAGGTTCTTGAGGGGGGATAAACGTGTTCGCATCGTCATTGTGTGCATGTTAGCATTCTGACTTTAGTATCCAGCTAAAAACACATCAAACCTGTGCCTCAGCACTACTCAGCGGGCTTAGGGAACCGCCAGCCTGGCTCTTAAGGACAAAATGACACGCAGCGCTCAATAAGCTGCAGCACTGTAAAAGCCGGGCGGGGTCAAAAGATGCCCGCACAGAACACACAGGCGCACAAACACGGTATAAATCAGCCGCTATGAAAGAGCCACTCAAAGAGATGAGCGGATGACTGTCCCCCAACGCAGTGGATCAAAAACACACCTGAAAGGAGAATGAATATCGTTACATATATACTGAGCAAAAACAGGACTCCAAATGAATGCCCTTATTGATCTGTGTCTGCACGATCTGTAAATAAGCAACAGCTAACATGTGTGCCCTGTCAACTTGACATTTTGAGAGGTCCGGTTTACTTTTGTTCAACGAGATGTTTGGACGTTGTGAGGTTTTCCAGATGTGGCAAACTTTAAAAAGGCCCATTGTTGTTGCCCCATCTCTATTAACCCTACCTCTATAACGGGGACCATGAAAGATGCACCGTGCTAGTTGGGGAGCTTTAGGATCACCGGCAGGTGGATTTGGTTGAGTTTGGGCAGATGCAGCCGTGCTATAGGCTATCACAGAAAACCTGACACTACATTTGTTTGTATGCACAGCGACTTGCAGTAGGTACATTTAAACATCTGGGTTCGAACCTAAGGAGCGGAAAGAATCACATCAAATATGCTCAAGTGCTACTTTTAAAGACAAAAAGAGAAAGATACTATTTTTATCACCTGAGGGCAAAGGTGCAGTCTCAACAGAAGGTCGAACCAAACCTTTAAACAGTGATAAAAGGTTGGTGTTTACTTTTTGTTTCTGCTTCTAGTAAGTGGCCAAAATAGATAATGCAAAGTAGTTAAAGTTCACAATTACCATTGAGAATTTCTCATGTGGAACAATCAAAGTACAAGACGCAGATTTATGTAACGGTCGGTAGTTCCAAAGACATTTAGTCTAACAAACTCTATCCTACACCTCGTCCACGTCACACCCTGTATAAACATTTGCTTGTGACCTTTCATTTTATTCTTTGGAGAAGTTTGGGTTTCTGTTTTTTCCGATGTTCCCAGAACAAAATACTTCCTGTATCTTGACCACAACAAGTATACGGGTTCAATAAAGTACAAGGGCCGGCCTCCCCATTAATAATGTCCTTATAAGCCCAGTGTTGGTGAATCACATGCGTCTCTGCCTGAACGCCGCACACAGATGGTTCTTACTGAGTTTTCGTAGCCGAGGCTCGACCACGGTGACAAAGATGGCCAAACAATCAAAGATTGGCCGTGTGAACAGCGTTCACTGCCAAATCATCCAGCTGCGTAGGGGAAGGGGAGACGTTATGGATACGGCTTCAAGTTCTGCACAGTGCATCTGAGAAACATGAGGGAAGAGTTATGACACAAGGGACAAGTTAACATGACACATCAGTGGGAGAGGAACACACCCAATTTCAAGGAGGCCTGCTAGCATTTACCAGAATGTAAGGCCCGCTGCAGCATTCCCATGTCAGTGACACACGCAGACACCTATGACAAAGTATAACTGGATTCCCCAAATAAACCGGATCAGGGTTGTAGTTTTTGCTTTAGGATATCTTTCACTGTTCCCTTTGGGCCACCGTTCCTTCAAAAATACAGTCACAAATGTTAAAAATGAAATAGTCCCAAACATTAACCCCCCCCCCCCCCTCTCACCCCTCCCTTCCCCCAAAGAGTGTTCTGCTTTTTTTTCTCTAACAGGGCCAGAGGACCATTGGTTGGTTTTTGCTACAGTCCCAGCATTACTCTTCCTGGAAGCCAGTTTGTTATATACCAGAGACATCCCACGGGGCCGGATCTGCTTTCCAGGTTGTGATAAACTCGCCGCGGAGCACACGCTGGTGTCTGAGCGGGAGCTGACCCGTAATCAGCGCAGTTTGGCCAACAGCAACGGAGAGCCGCAATCATCTGCCCTATAGATAGGTGAGCTGAATGCTGGGGGGCCAGGGGCTGTGGAAAGGGAAGAGGCTGTCAGGGGGGGGGAAGAGCCTGTGTTAACCTCTGTGGCTCGTGTTTCTACTGTGCACTAATGGACGCCTGTCATCATTATGGACAGAAACAGGAGGGCGCCTGCCAGCTGCATGACCCCCATAAAACAGAACAGGAAATCCTTGCAGAGAATGAAAGGAAAGGAGATTCCTTCACGTCTTTTTTTTTTTTTAACCCTTCTCCTCTCTGTAGTGACCCTTTATTCACTCTTTGGACTCCTATTTATGCTGCAAAACTGCACTGTCACTCACAAAGCAGGGACAAATACACTGGCTGTCCATCGTGTTGAAGGAAGACCATGTGTTGAGGGTGCTGTCACGGGAACGACCACTTTGGATGCACAGTTCATCTACACCTCCTGTGTAGGTTCCAAGCCTCTGTTAAAAGCCTCGGCCTGGTTTATTATATTTTTGTGACACAGGGAGGAACCTGTATAATCATTACATGCAGCAAAGTTCACCCTTTGCTCGCGAGCTAAAGTCCACATCTGTGATGTGACAGGACTTTGTGACACTTCAGTCAGTGATGTCCACTGAAACGTGACAAGCATTTTATCAAGGAACCCTCCTATCAGATCCCCCGGAGATCACTCACAAACATGTGAAACACAACGTCCCCAGGAAGCAAGATTCCTTATTACGGCCAATAAGATAGCAAGATAATCTTTATTGTAGTTCTGAGGCTACACATTAATCCACTCTGGTGGAATCTTTAGAGCTCATCATGTGATAATCTAAGTCATTAACAGTAGTTGGGACCATGGAATCTTTCAAGATGTGGCAACACTGCAAAAAAAATGGAGCCTTCTGTGTGAGAGAGCAAGAAAACGCACAAACACACACATGATCGTCTGCGTTGGAATAAGCATGTCAGCCTGTGTGTGTGTGTGTGTGTGAGTGTGTGTGCCATGTCCATGGAGACGTCCGTGTGCGTGTGTGATCGCTGCATGATTCAACGGTGTCTCAACCGTGCTCAGAAACGACTGGACATCCTGAGCGGAAACCACAGTCCGCCGAAGCTGCGTTCTCCAGCGACAGACGACCAACCACTCTCACAGAGAGTCACTTGACTGGACCCTCATATAGGAAGTGAAAGAGGAAGCCCCCTCGTCCATCCTGTGCTCCATCCCAATCTCTCCTCTGCACTTCACGCGAAGCCGCTCTCCGCAGACCGCCGTGAGCCGTCACTGTTGCAAAACACCAGGGGCGGGGGGGGGGAGAAAGAACTGGCTGAGGCTGGAAACGGCTCGCTATTGGGGGGGTCAGATGTCTGGTCCGTTGACACTTAGCCAAAGGAGATTAGTTCCAATCATTGTAGTGAATGCGAGATTCACAGATTGCTCAATGAGGCTTGTTTGAAACAAAATAACATTTACTCAGCCGATCGACTAATTCTTATTTGACGGGGGCCACTTTGTATCTAATCTCTTGCTGTTTTTTTGTCATTTCTTTTTGACAGTCTCTCGGGGGCGCCGCAGCAGCAGCACACCTGTGTTTAGAAAGTCACCAACACAGTCCCGCAGGAGCTGTGAAGTGTGATATCGCGTTGGACCGCGCGGTCCGCCGGCCCTCGTGGCTCGAGGCCTCTGGCTGTGTTCATTGGTGCCGGCGCACGTCGCCTGGCAGCCTGCATTCCTCTGCCTCTCCCCACACAATGGTGAGTCTCTGCAGCATTCCTCTGTCTGTGTCCGCTGTCTGAGATGCAGCCAGGCCTCGGCGAAAAAAAAAAAAACCTGCACCCAAGCCAAGAGGTGGGCGCCGCGTTTCAGCAGATTCTGACGGGACGCGATAAAGCGTTCGCACCGAGCGCCGGCCCTCCGCAGGGCCTCATTTAATGGTGTGAGAGTGTGCCGAGGTTTACATCTAGAGAGGACATCATGGTCACGATAATAAAAAAAAGGCATCTGCAGGAGAGGTTTTGAAACGATAGCTTCCTCTTTACCCGGCTTCATCACCGCATACTGGCCTTTTCATTTTACTTTGTGCAACCGTTCCTTCGTCTGCTTTAAAAAAAAAAAAATGCAAGCGCGTCTATTCTCAATCGTTTTCACTGCTCGCTCTCTCTCTCTCTCTCTCTCTCTCTCTCTCTCTCTCTCTCTCTCTCTCCCTCTCTCTCTCTGATGCCACAGCCGTGCAGACACCTTTCCCTCCTGCTGACTCAGTAGCCAGCCTCAGGCGCTGTGGGCTCGGGGTGTTGGTGGCGGGGAGGAGGAGGGGTGGGGGGAGGGGTAGTGTGAGGCTCCCACATCAGGGCCCACCAGCCTATCACGTGCGAGGGAAAAGAGCTGGCTAATCGTTTCTACAATGGCACCCAGCACACTGTCACACAGCACCACAAACCGCTCTCTCCTCGCCAACACTTCCACTGTATTATTCCACCGTTGCTCAGAAATCCTCATGTGATGCGTGTAAGTGCGCAAACATACCGCACGGAACAAAGAAGTGATGGGAAATCCGCACCTACTGAAATGCATCCGAGCAGGCTATGTTAAACATATGCAAGTATACACAAACATGCATACCTTGCACTTGCTTTTCTCTAATTTGCATGTGCAAATACGCCCTCGCGCCTGAGGTAGTTCGATGTAAAATGCTACAGGATTTTGAAAGATTTTAGTTCATATTAAGCACTCGGCTGATTCTATAATTTAGAAATAAAATCCCACCATGTAGAATTACATTTACAAAAGACAAAAAAAATAGGCTAAATTGATAAGACGATTCTTAGTCGGTATTGATGGTGGTTTTCACTCTGTGCCCAGCAGTCGGTTTACCGTTAGTGAGCATATTTACGATTACACTTTTGAAATGGAGGAAAATTAAACTGTGCCTGTAAACAGTTCCATATAGAAGAGCCACTGATTAATGAGCCCTTCTCAATGGCATTAAAATATAGAGGCGCATTATTCACTGCCAAAACCATCTGGATATTTTCAGCTACATCCTCGATGTTTGCAAACGCACTCATCTACGTCACGTACTCCCAGGGCAGCGGGCCGACCTTCAGGGATCGGCTCTGTTTTCAGAAGGAAAGTGTTGTTGCACCTGTGGTGGGGTTTTTAAAGCTCCCGTCCCTCAACAGAATGGGGGTGGGGGGTCAAAACTGTCAGGGGTCACACAAGAAGAGAGAAACCTGGTCTCCAGGTTAAAGGGTGGTGCCGTTAACGGAGCCACCTGCCCGGCTGGATTCCCACTGAGCGCAAAGAGAAAGCCTCCTCTCGCTGGGAGGAACTCCCTGCGTGTCTTCTCAGCGCGGAGGCCGTGACAGGGGTTACGGGCTCAATTTACAATGTGGCCACTTATCACGCATTATCACAATGGCCTTGGAACTATTACAGTCATCCAAATGTTATTGTAGTCCTGAACTGGAAAGTATCCGCTGTCGGGAAATTTGCTCGAGGATTTTCAAAATGAGACACAGACAACCAACAACAAGCCCCCCAAAAAAACAAAGCGAGAGAATTCCTGCGTCTCCGGCCGGAGGAGCGCGGCCGCGCGCCGCGTGCGGCGCTTCTCTCTTCCTCTGTTAATGAACGCAGAGGTGATCTTTGTCTGAGGAAGAGAGCAGAAGGGAAGCCTGATTTCCACTCCTTTTTATCTGCGCCCCGCAGCCCCTGCCAGTCAGCCCCTTGTGCTCTCGCATGCCCGGGTCTCACAGGAAGCCGCACTCCACGAAGGGCAAAGGTCAGGGAAGAAGGGAAAGCCACTCGTCCCTTTCATTCACCAACAGACATACAACGCTGTCACCCTGCTCCTTGTTTTTGTAGTCTTATAATAATAATAAGATGATGATGGTGATGATGATGATGATGATGATGATGATGATGAGAAAGTAGAATTGATGTGCATTTCAAAAATGTGTAGAATGTAAGGAGTTATAATAGTCGCTTGTCTAGAACGCACACAAACTAGTTTCACATTCCTAAATTCTAGTGTGCGGGTCCTTTTATGAATTATTTCTTTGTGTATTGTCTGTTATATATTTGAGTGTGAATTTAAGAAATGTTTTCATAGCTTGCATGAGAATAACTAATTACAATACCAATAATTAGTGTGTATTGGAAGATAATTTAAATTACACTAAATATTTCACCGTGTGGACTATTTTTTGTGAGGTTGTAAATCTATATATGCAGAAGAGACACAATTTTAAAAAGTCACAATAGTTTTATTGATCCATAGCAAATTAAAAACAGTGGGTGAAAACAATTTGCATAATCATATATTATCTTAAAGAGAAAAGCAAATAAGGAAAACATCTGTCCAGCAGAATCGGCTCCGTAAAAAATAATATAAATGCCATTTAAACATAATTCTTCTTTGTATGTTTTCTATTTTAAGGAAGCATGGACACACATTATAATTTGAGCTACAAAAATTAAGCAAAGCAAAATCACTAAAATTAAGATTGGGGAGTAACTAATGCAGAAGGATTAAAGTTGTATATTAATAAAAAGGAAATATTCTCTGATTTCAAGTATGTCTTTTCAGACAAAATACAGATACGCCCTGTAGAAAAAAAAACATTTCATGCATGTCCTGCATGCATGCTGTATTGTAATTTTGTATCCTAACTTGTTGCCTAGTCGTATCTATTACAATGATTTGAGCAATATCCTTTTTGTCCAACACTAATTTCAACTTTGTGTATCCACGGGCTTGTTTGCTAAATAGCCAGGCGAGCTGTCAACATAATGCCTCCCCGTGGAAAAAAGCATCAGTTCTGCAGGAAAATGTAACAAAGTCACATCAAATACTCGGGTGAGGAAGGGTTGTCACTGGTGGACCCGGTTTCGTGGTAACAGTTCGCACCGGACAGTTTCTCGCATTTAAGTTTGTATGCGTCCCTCTCCCTCATCAGTCTGTTCAGTTCGTGTTTCAGCGTCTCGACCTGGGACACCAGGCTGGTCTTCTCGTGCTCCAGGACGTGCTTCTGCTGGACGCGCTTGTACCGGCAGGACTGCGCGTAACCCCGGTTCTTCAGGGTTCGACGCTTCTGCTTCAGACGCATCACCTCGTCCTTGCCGAGGCCTCTGAGGAGCCGGTTGAGCTCCCTGACGGACATCGACACCAGCTGGTCGTCGGAGAAGTGGCTGTCGGCGTTGGACAGCCGGTCGTGGCGGCTGTGCTGGTGGTGCGCCCCGAGGACCTGCTTGTCCTCCGGGGATTCGGGAGACGCGCAGCCCAGGTCGTCTTTGTAAGGGTCTTGGCAGTGGCTGCTGTGGATGCCCTGCATGTCGGGGTGACCCGGGAGCCCCCCGTAGTGCTGGACGGGCTCGTTCAGTTGGCCGTACCCTTCGTACTCAGCCTGGAAATGCGGCGGCTGGTGGCCGTGGGGCACCGACGGGTGTCCCTGCTGCGCCGTGGCGCCGATCAGGGCCTCCATTGCGTCCTCGGGTGTCAGGCCGAAAGCTTGAGGGTACATTTGCTGCGGGTAACCCCCGTTGTTGGGTATCCAGAACTGGTCGCCCCCGGGGTTGTTTCTCTGCTCGTTGGGATTGAGGTTCGGCGAGGAGGGCACCGAGTTACACGGTGTGCTGCCGGGAGTGGACGAAACGGAGTCCGGTCTCTGGAGCTGGCTGCACGGCCCGACGAAGGAGCGGTCGATCCTCTGCATGTCCTCTTTCTTAACGCCGAACTTCATCAATTCAAAGTCGCTGACGAAATCCATGGGGTTTTTCTGCAGTCCCAAATGCGAATCGCTCATATTAACTGGCAAGCTGGTCTCTTCGGAGAGCTCCGAATGTCCGAAGCTATTTCATACAGTCAGCGAAATCGCGCTTACTTAAAAAAAAAAAAAAAAAACGGCAGTTAATCCCAAACTTTGATTTCAGTTCAGAAGGGTGGAGAAAAAAAAGCACTCGTGCCTAAAAGCCTCCCACCTTAGAACAATCAGAACTCTGCGAACCGGGGATTTGTGCACCGCGCAGCCTTTTCTCGGCTTCAGTCGCCACACGCTAGAAGTCCACCGATGACGCCAGCGGACTGGACGCACCTCTCTGCCTGCTCGGGAGAAGCGCACTTTCTTCATAAAGCTGCATTGGCATGATGTCACGCCTTCCAGGCTACACCTCCGCGCCGCTCTCCAATAGAAACGCGCTGAGGAGGGCGATTTGCATAAGAGCTGCTGCGACGCCGTCCCTCCCCCCAACGGGCTGTTCGCGATGATCATTTGACCAAAACCTATAAATGTCTGCACAGCGGAACACCATCTTCTGCAATATGCTTCTTTAACAGTTTGACTTGTCCTCCATTTTGCATTTAGGCCTACTTATCCCGCATGCTTGTGGAGATTGATCCCATTGTGCGTAAGGCCCAATGAAATACCTTCACACCCGGGCGAATCCAGGCAGAGATTTTATTGTTTGTCAAGCAAAATGCGCTCAACCTATAAGGGGGTCATTTGATCTACTTAACGTTTATGATCATATTATTTCCCTTGGTCCCTAATTTGGTTTAAATTACAGACTGAACTTGTGACGATTTATACAACTTGTCGCAAATGAACACCTCAATACACTTAAACAACAAAAAGGCAGCTGCAAAATAATTCAGTCGACCCTTTTACGGTCGCTGTGCTCTTTAGTCGGAACGAGGGAGAACACTGACACCTGTTGGCCGCTCGCACACACCGCAGCTGAAATCCACTCCTTGCCCCCAAATCTGAACACTTACTGTGAACAGCTGCACTTCTGGGCCCAGCAAACTCAAGTTCATGCTTTCAACGTGAATTAACTAATTTAGTGTTCATGCCATAGATATACGTTAATCATTAGGGGGAAACATTTCAGAAAAAGAGCTCAAAACATCTGCGGGAGAGCCCTTTCAACGTGTGTTGATTTTACAGAGGGTCGGCCCTAAACCGACAAGCCAGATGAAAACAAGGCATCCCTCCATAAATCATGGACACCCCTGACAACAGCTCCCCAATGCCTCCGTCACAATTAAAAAAAAAAAACTGGTGTGTTTCAGGATGTGCCCTCTGATTTGAGCATGTCCCCCTAGCGGTGTCCAGAGGTTCCACAGCTGCACAAGGTATCAAAGAGTTAAGCAGCGCCACTGCCCCGAGATTACCCTCTCAGGCACTGCTTATTCCAAAGATAGTGAAAGCTTTACTGACAAGATAGAGGACTCAAGCCAAAGTCAATAGACAATGCTGTCCCAGAACGCGGGGGGTATTGTTTCAGCCCGCTGTAGTTGCTGGGAACAAAGGAAAAGAGGAGACAGCGTGACTGAGCAAAGGATGGCTCGGGGACATTCAGCTAAAGATAGGATGTTAACAGCTTAGGAGCCCTTCCGTCCCATTTATCATGAAGGAAAACAGTGAAGCCTCTGAAATATTTAAAAAATGTAATACACAAATATAAGCCATGCAAAGAGAGCTCTAAGGAACAAGACTTGAGAGCACTACGTGGTCATGGATATTCATACAATACCACTTCTGTGTGCCAAACAACATACCAACTCAACCCATGATGCCGCTGCTTTACGGCTGAGGCTGCCAACGCTATCACAAAGTAGGCACGATTCAGATGCTGTCACATTGAAGACTCACGTTATACATAAACCGTGCCATGTGTAATAGAGAAACTAGCACATGTTTAAAGTCAACCTCAGTTCAATTCATAAACGCCAGATAATCCAGTAACAGCATCCATTAACAAACTGTAGCTGGACGATTAGGACCATGAAGACGATTAGCAAGGGGTGGTCATGTGGACAACAACAGTCATTCACTTTTGGTGGATCTGTTTCCTCCTAACAGAAACGTACCATGTCTTTGTCTCCCTTTCTGTCTGTATACACAACATCTTTCCCACATGGCAAAATGGGGTTCTGTGTGTTTCAATGGATATTTTGTAAATACAAAAGGGCACTAACTCAGAGTTGGCTTCACACAACCTTGCAGTCCACATGTAACGAACATGGAGCGAACAAGCAGCATTAGGAGAAAAGCCACAGCCAGACAACATAAAGCAGAAGTCATGATCGCAGGAGAACAACTAAGGTATGAAGAGCGAGAGAGAGCGAGAGAGAGAGCGAGAGAGAGAGAGTGGAGGCGAATAGTTGACTGGTCAATGGTCAATGGCTTGAAGGGGATTCAAGGAATTACGGTTAAACATGTGTGGCTGATTTGAACTTGATTTCAAGGTTGAGACTCCACGATGGGAAGCTGATCAAGGACCGGCGCTACCACCTGCGCACGTATCCTAACTGCTTCGTGGCAAAGGAACTTATAGACTGGCTAGTGAGCCATAAGGAAGCTCCAGATCGAGCCACGGCCGTCCGCCTCATGCAGCACCTCATGGACCATGACATCCTTCACCACGGTAAGAAGAAGAAGTGAGTCGATATTGGACGTCATAAAAACAATACTGTTGTTCCTACATTCAGAGACACGCTCATTTCAAAACTTATTAGAAACCGTATGTTGCGTGTCCTTAGTCTGTGACAAGAGGCCGCTTTTGAAGGATGCCAAACTGCTGTACCGTTTCCGCAAGGATGATGGCACGTTTCCCTTCAATAGAGAGGTGAAAATCTTCATGCGAGGCCAACGGCTCTATGAACAGTAAGAGCTTCTGTTTATGTTGTGCTGGTATTCAATTTGCTTGACCTTGAACAGCACCGTCAGCCGTAGACGTGATTGCATACAACACATCAATATGCTTTTAAAATTTCACACACACAGCACGGCCGCAAACTCCTGTCCAATAGATGTGGCTAACTTCGTCTTTTGAAACGCTTCGACCAGCACTTTTGAAAATGCAATTTGCATGCCTAGGACACATCTGACCCGTGTTTACGTGTCTGTTTCTCCAGTCTCATAGGGGACAAGAAGTCAATTCTGCAGCTGAGAGAGGAGCATGGCGTTGCATATCAGCGCTCCTTTCCTGGCGGCCAGTTGATCGACTGGCTCCTTCAGACCGGGGAGGCGGAGAGCCGGTGCCGGGGACTGGAGCTGTGCCGCGCATTGCAAGAGCATGGCATCATTCAGCACGGTGAGGGGGGGGGGGCCCTGGTCGGCCCCGCTGATGTCTGGCAACCGGAACGAGCGTGCTGTCAGTGGCCAGCCAGCAGGGACTTTGGCAATAAAAAAGCAAAGTCAACCCATCGCCTCTTTGTGAAAAATACAATTCCTTGCTAAATGTGTTGCTTTGTGCCCCTTCTCTCTCTCCCACTCCCACCCATAGTGGCAAAAATGCATGAATTCTTTGACAGCGGATTGCTATATCAGTTCTGCATCAATTTCCGGCGTAGACGTCGTCTATCTGAACTGTTGCGCGAAAATGAAAGGGACGACAGCAAAGACGCGGCAGTGTCCACACAGGAGGACAGCCTTGCTGACAGTCCGTTTGTTCGGCACAAAAGCTCGCCTCGGGAAGGCAGTAATGCTTTCCAGTCAGGTAAAAGAACATTATCCTCTTTCTTGCACTGAATACACGTTGTTGTAGATGTAAACCATCCCATTACAGTGTTGTTACGTGTTTAATTGCAGTGCGGTTAAGTAAAGATCTGACGCAGGTTACCAGTGGGCATCGAGGCAGCTTGAACTCCGCTCAGCTTCTCTCTTCTGGATTTCCACTTCTCGTCCCCTCAGTGAGATGCAATCCCAAATCAGGCAAGTGTGTAACTAATATACATGTCACAAATGTTTCAAAAATGTCTTTAAAGACAAGAGTATTGAGCGTATTTAAGTTCAAGGTTGGAAAATGGTGAATGTTTGAACAATTTTTCAGTGCTAAGAAGACATTTTACATGTGAAGAGTTATTTGCACCTGGGGCTCCTTTGATCAAGAAAGTGTTGACGGTGAGTTACATTAACAACATTATCGTGGATTGGACAAACATTTATAGCATCTCTATAGGTTTTAAATGAATTAAGCATAACTTGAACACCACTCCTCTATAGTCCAAAAAAAGAGTAATCATAAAAACATTCTTTTAAGATGTAAACTTTCATGTAGAAACCATGTAAAACGAAGAATCTATTTCACATTAGAACTAGATAAAACACATTCATGTAGACATACCTAAATGTATGTGGACCAATGACGTTGTTTCTCAAATTGTGTAATTGATCTTACCCTCGTGTAATCACAGGTTATCGGAGATGCTCTGGGCTGGGGCTTTGTTGTCAGAGGCACGGCACCCTGTTATGTGCAGGCCGTTGACCCAGAAAGCCCTTCAGCAGCTGCCGGAGTTAAGGTCAAACATGTATTAGAAACATTGCACGGGAAATGGAAATAAAGAATATTTTACGCAGGGACATAAGTAAGACACACTGTCTTACATCGTTGTCTTTAGGTGCGGCAGTTTGTGTGCCAGGTGAACGGACGGTGCGTCCTCTACCTCAACTACAGGACTGTCACCCGACTGGTGATGACCGGGCCTCGCACTGTCGTTCTGGAAGTTCTGGAACCGCTAGAATGACAACAACAACAACAACAGCAACAGTTTTCAAGTCCAGCTCTTGTTTTACAAGCTAGAACTACATTTGCAGAAACTGAATTATATCATGTAATGTATTCTTTTCAATTAAACGCTATTTTGTATATAACCTGGCATGGACAGAGGTCATGAGCTAATTTATGGAGAAATAATAAATAAATGAATGAATGAACATGGTTGTGTTGTTTGCACCAATGTTAGGAAGACCACCTCTGCTCTTTTATTTTTTGAACTGTAAATAAAACGTCGTGGTACTCGACCATAAGGAATATTAACTTTTGGGCATCCAGCACATGACCCAGTCCCTGCACAGCTCGCTGCTACGACTTCCGTCTTTTTGTCGTCGCCATTTTGGATTGAGAGTTGGTTGGCTTGAAATAGGTAGCGATAGCTTGCAGCCTGGCCTGACCACAAGTGCAGCTACACAACTAATAATTAGAGTCCATTTAGTGGTCGTGGCGGTCATCAGTTTGTGAGTCTGCATGAAATGTGCGGCACTCTGCCCGGCCTTTCATCCCTCCATCTAGCCAGCAGCTATAGCAAAGCAAATGTCAGAGCTAACTAGCTAGCATAGTTAGCTAGCTGTGGAGCTGAGCATCAGCACCGGCTGTGAGGAGGTTGAACATCAACATCAATCTGCACGTCCTCAACCCTCCGGTCACCGTCTTTGTTAGAAAGCTGTTCTTCACACCTATCTCCAGGTGAGTGAAAGGCATTGGCTCAATTTTGGTGGTGGACAAAAGGATATAAATAACTATAGCCGGCTATTCAGCGCTAACGTTGGTGCTAGCTAATGTTATCTAGCAGACATAAGCAGACAACACAGCTAATTTGGCTAACACACAAACGTTAGCCTACAAAGCTAACAGCTAACTTTTACATGTGCTGTGAAAGCCCAATCATCGTTAGATATGGCCGATAAACCGCAGCGTGAAAGGTCTCTGCTCTGCTCTGTTTCATTGTCTCTGATCTAACCAGCAGTATCGCAAGCTAACTTGAAGCATACTCAATGAAATAGTATAAGGCCCCTGGAGAAAACTGATTTGAGAACGTAAACCTGCCATAAGTAAGTCCGTGAACAATCATTTATTGAATTGACACGAACGTTTGAGGGGCGTGTCGCCTGTTTGTGAAGCCGTCACTTTCACGGTTGATTATTATTGATTAAGCCATAATATTACGTTTTTAAAAATAATGATGATAATTAATTATTGTTGGCTGGGATGCACGTGTCCTTACATGTGTAAGTTTGTTTTATTTTTTCAGGAGAGATGTATCAGCTTCCAGTGAATAACCTTACAAGAATTAGAAGAGCTAGGAAACAGGTGAAAAAAAACCTTGGAGACATCGGACTTGAGTTCTGCAAGGAGGCAGCAGAGGTGAGTTTATATTGGTTACATGCCAGGAGAAATGAAAAACGTGTGTAGTGTGCAGAGGAGTTTCATTCATGTTTTAAGCAATTTCAGGTGTATTTTAAAACCGCTTGACAGTCTTAAATGTTTCATTTAGAATTATTGTTTGGAAGCAATCAAGGAGAATTAAAAGTAATCCAAAGTGAGGTAAATTTGTTCAAAGACAGTGTGGTTGGTTTGAAAACACTGCAAGCAGTCAACCATGTCTGATCTTATGTGTAACAAAGTGTTATTTATTATAACAAATGCATCTTATCTTTTCAAATCCTCACACAGGAGTTCAAAGAGTTTTGTCCTGATGAGCAATATGTAAAGGCTAGTCTTTGCGTTGATATCTGTGCTTGGGATTCATCTTACTCCAAAACACAGGTGAATCTTCCTTGCTTCTTCAGGGGCTTTTCAAATACTTTTTCACAAATAACTGTAATTATCTTAATGCCATTGTTCTTTTCCCTCCCTAATGTCTTTTAGGAATACAGATCAAAGCCATTTTGCTGCACAGAGTGCCCCTTTTCATCCAAATACTACTCAGGCTACAAGAATCACTTCCGCAATGTACACAGGAAAATCTTTGAGAGTAAAATTCTGCTTAACTGCCCATACTGCACGTTCACTGCAAGCAAGCGAATTTTGGAGACTCATGTTAAAATATTCCACATACCCAGTTCGGCGCGGCAGAATTATGGTGCCTCACAGGGAGCTGCTCTGGGAAAGAAGGACAAAATGTTTCATGATAGGGTTAAACAGGGAGATGGTGTGGAGAAAGCAATGTACTTTTGCAAGAAGTGCACCTTTCGTGACAGTCTCTATAATGTTGTGAGAAGACACATATACAGGGAACATTTTCGGCATATTGTCTCACCATATTTTGCTATAGTTCCTGAATCATCTGTCAAAAATGGGGCTAATTCCATCAATGGCAACAACATCCTCTGTAAGCGCTGCCAGTTTTCCACCCGCAGCTATGAGGCTCTAGTTCAGCATGTTGTAGAGTACCATGAGCGCATTGGTGCTCAAGTAACCACTATGATTGGACATGCTAACGTTGTTGTTTCCAGGCCTAAATCCTCGCCAGTTGCTTCTCAGAATGCCCCTCTGGTCATAAGGGGCCAAAAACTTAGAACCGCACAACCAGTTATTGGGTATTTAAAACCAGTGGCCCCTGTTAGGAATCAGTCCTCCGTCACAGCCAGTCAGATGCGCGCCATTGTTCCGAGCAACAGCTCAATGGCTGAAAGTAACGCTGCTGGGGTAAACACGGCACAGACACAGAAGTGGAAGATCTGTACTGTTTGCAACGAGCTTTTTCCAGAAAACCTCTACAACGCCCATTTTGAGAGTGCACACAAGGCAAAAAGAGTTTGGGCACTGGCAAAGTATATCATGAAAATCCACAACTTCACCAGCAAGTGTTTGCTTTGCAACCGCTATCTGCCCAGCGACACGTTGCTAAACCACATGCTAATCCACGGACTCACCTGTCCACAGTGCCACTCTGCTTTCCACAATGTGGAGAAAATGATCGAGCATGTTGCTCAGGCTCATCCAGATGACTTTGTCGGACCCCCTGGTGCATCCCCTCTAACCTTTGATCTCACCCTTAAACAAGATAAGTCCAGTAACGTACAGCTGGTTGTGCTCACTTTTAACATGAAGGAATCCATAAATGGTAAAGGTCAGTCCACCCTTGCTCAGAATAGTGTTCCACCTCAGGTCAAACTCACCGCTCCCAGAATCATTGAAAAGAAAAGCGAGACAGTTCCAAGAAGTTTCACTGCTCTACCGTACAAGAGTGAGGTTGGGAAGACTCTGTGTCCGCTGTGCTTCACGATCCTCAAAGGACCCATCTCGGACGCTTTGGCCATGCATCTGAGGGAGCGACATCAGGTGCTTCAAACCATGCATCCTGTTGAAAAGAAGATGACATACAAGTGCATACATTGCTTAGGAGTTTACACTAGTAACATGGTTGCCTCCACTATCACACTGCATCTAGTGCAGTGCAGGGCGGTGGGTAGAAGCCAGGCAGGCCAGGGCTTCAAGTCGGCCTTGACTCTCAACTCATCGGGGGCTGGCTTCCTCAAGAGGCAGCCCCCGACGCAGGCCATGTCCAACCCCAAGAGGATGAAGCTGAGCAAGGAGTCAAAGATGTCCCCCACAGCTGTTGGGAATCAATCCGACTCGGATGGCCTCGCTCTGGATCCTAGAAGCTATGAGCACAAGACGTATGAGGCCAGGAAAAACTTCCTGACTTCCTACTTCAACCGGCGACCATACCTCTCTCCTCAAGAAGAGGAGAAGCTCTCTGCGAGTCTGTGGCTTTGGAAATCTGACATCGCTAGTCACTTTGCAACCAAGCGAAAGACGTGCGAAAGACTATGTGAGACCAGGAAGCTGTCAGTTTTGCTCGGCTTTGACATGCACGCCGTAAAGAAAGTCAAGCACGACTTGATCTTTGTGGAGAGTGAGCTTGTTTGCACCTCAGCCGGGAGAGCCGGAAGCCTCAAGTCTGGCACTCCGAGCACAGACCAAAAAAAGCAGTGCGAGACACTAAACTGTACCTTAAAACTCAGTACATGCACAGAGACCATTTCCATTGACTCAGACAGTGAACCAGAAGCCGAGGATGAACCTACCGAGAATGGAAGTGTTGACACAAACCAAGACGAGAATGTTGAATTTGAGGAGGCAGCGAACCTGAACGAAGAGATGGAACCTTTGAACACGTCTGATTCCTTAACAGAGAAAGAGAGCACTTTGCAAGATGGGAAAGCAGATGCTTTGGTGACTTTCTGTTAGTGGACCTGCCTACCGGACTCGCTTGATTCAGAGAAGGTGTATAGATTAAGATGGGGGAGAAACAAAAACGGCTAGTAAGAAGAAAAAGTTGCATTATAGTGCACAAATAAGTGCATTGTATATACTTTAGCTTCTCATATTTGTGACTTTCTTCATACAATATTATTCACTTTAAATTGTCATAGGATTTACAAAATCATTATGCCTACTCCCCCACTTCCATGAGTTTTTTTCCCCTGACAAAACTATCATATTTTAATTTTACATGTAGGATATGCTAACCCCTTATGAACTTGTTTAATTAAATATGTTTGTTTAATAAATAAACATTTGATTTTTCCCGGCCTACTCAAATTACTCAATCTTTGACATTGCTCATTTGTGTTTAATAAAACTGGCTTTAAAAAAAAAACAATTGTGAAAGGAAAACAATGGACCATAAAAAGTTAAGTGCAAATACAAAATAGTCTCACATTGTGTATCAGTTAGTCATTGATGGCTCATCTTGAAAAGAAAATAACGGAAGTTATATTTAAATCCTGCCTTCATTTGGATAACTCTAGAGGTAGAGGAAATCACAGCAAAGGTTTTAATTAAAGGACATTTGTTTCAAATTTAGATACAAAAGAAAAGTGTTGATGCATAAAATAAGCATTTACCTGCAATATAAAGGATTTGCACATTATGGTAATCCATTTACTTAATTCTATACTAAATCCAAGGAGTTTTGTGTCATACTTGAGGGAAAAATTCAAAACTGCTCGGGTATTAAATTTAAACTACGATGGAGGTATAGCGTACTAACATGACGATTAGTGGATGCGAGATTTCTCCAGAACAAACGTTACATGCTTTTCCAGTGAATTAGCTTTCAGTATCCTTCCGCCTTGTCTTGGTGTTGATTGGCGCACCGGGCATTAGGAGGCGGGACTTAAGGCTAAAACAGAAGCGGGATTGGCTAGCTGCCAGCGTGCATCACGATCCAGGCCACAGAGAGTGCAGCTGCAAAGATGTCCATATTGTGTCTTCATTCACAACTACAGCTTCTAGTAACTCCGTAGCTGCCCTCTGAAAGGAAAATCAACATTTAAGCAGTTGTAAGTATAACTGTCTACGACGATGAGCTCGTATACGTCCTGCTGTTACAGCTTTAAGTCGGCTTTCATGCCTTTTCCTGTGGACTGTTTACAAACGGCCAGTTAGCACACGAAGCTAAAACTGGTAGCATCTACGTGACTTGAGAGCTGTCAACGGCGGCAGATATCGAACAGACGCGCCTCATATACATTATAATTATGTAACGCGGCTGAATTTCACTATTCTCAGATTTAATAATTAGGATAAATAGCTCGTATGTGTTCACTTGCTCTTTAAAAATATTAGATTTCAGATAGCATTTTTCTTGCTATTAGTCACGCACGAGTTTTCAGTTCCATCTGTACTGTCACTCGTAGTGCGATCTGTCCGCATTTTGCTGAAACGTGCTGCGAACATATTGCATCACTGTGCGCTAAGGCTGTGGGGATGCTTCTAATCTGTGTTTCTAATGGCAAGGTGACGGACTTGATGTTCTCTGGAATTGATTACCCAACTCCAGCAACTTTGAAGAGTTTCACTTGTATCCATGAAATCAAACTAAATACCTGCTCAGACAGAAACATGTTGCCCACCAAGGAACTAATGTTTGTCCTTTTTCCCGTTTGCTCACAGGCTGATGTTACCAGCTGTAACATCAGGAGAGGAAGCTCTAATGTGGTCAGCTGACAGAATGAGAGGAATGGCATGCGTCAACACGGGCTCCTATTAGACTGGCTGCGTGCGCATCGGAGCGTTCACGGTGTGGAAACAATGTCGAACATTAACAGAGAGCTGGTGGAGTTCTTCCTAAGCTACAAGCTGTCTCAGAAGAACCACCCGACCTCTCTGTTGAGGCCACAGGGTGCCAGTGGAAGGACGGAGGGAGACAAGGCCAACCCGGCGTCCAACAATGGACGCAGGAGCGGGGCCGGCCAGCCGGGGACGTCGTCGCTCCCGTCTGGGGACACCCAGGCTGTAAAGGCAGCTCTTCAGGACTCTGCGACTGAGTTTGAAATGCTCTTCACGCAAGCGTTCAGTGACCTTTCCTTGCAGCTCGATATCACTCCTGACACGGCGTACCACAGCTTCAAGAGCGTGATGGACGAGGTGTTCAAGGACGGAGTCAACTGGGGGCGCGTGGTGGGCCTGTTCGCCTTTGGCGGCGTGCTCTGCGTGGAGTGCGTGGAGAAGGAAATGACCGAGCTGGTTTCCCGCATCGCAGACTGGATGACCACGTACCTGGACGAGAACATCAGTGCATGGATCCAGAGCCAGGGAGGATGGGTGAGATGTACTCAAAACACCATGTCGCACAATTTCGAAGACAACTTAAGATGATGGGAGACTCGCTGCTGGTGGTTCTGAAAGGTTGTAGCTTGATTACCACAGAGGACGCAAACTGAAGACTGATGAAGTGAAACTCCTCTAACTCCATTGTGTACTTTTTTGCGGTTGATCTGCATAGTTGGGGTTGATTGAATTATTACTTGGAGATTTCCTTTTTTTTTGCACTGCAAAACAAGATAAGTGATTTTACTTTCAACAATTCTTTACGTTTTTAAACACCCAAAAGATATCTATACACATATGCATCCTGTAAATATACACATACATATATATGCCACCATTGTGTATTCAGCCATAACGTAAAGTAGGTTAAAATCTTATTACAAAGGCAAACATCAAATTTATGAATTGTATTAATTCCTTCTCTGAACACATTTTTTTTTTATTCCAGGACTGCTTTGCTGAGATTTTCGGGCGAGACGGCGGCGCAGCGGCGAGGAGGTCTCAGGAGACGATGAGAGGATGGCTGCTCGTCGGGGTGGCGCTGCTAATGGGGGTGCTCGTCGGCATGGTCATGGTCAAGAAGCATTGAAGCTGCTGCATCTCTGTGTAATGCTACGCCTACAAAGTAAAACTAAATAGTTGATGTTTACATAAGCCCTGTCTGCTTGTGCACTGACGGATTGTGGGTCGGCTGAAGCAGTTTAGGACGGCGTCCATCAACGTGCAGCTTGGTGGGCTGTTACACTCCTCACCCCGCTCCGTCCTGTGTCCTTTTTTAATTTATTTTCTTTCTAGGCGCACAGCATATTTTCAGTTGTTAAAGGGTGTTATTCTCCTGACTGGAAGCGCTTAACATGAACCCGATAAGCTAAGAGACAGTGGAACAGTTATCCATAGACCAATTTTTATTACTTACGAACTGACAGACAGAATATAAGTTATACCTCCTTTTCACTGTGGAATGCTCAGCTCCTCTTGTTGGCTGTACTGGAGTTTTAGGCATGCTTAAAATAATAAATATATTTATGTTTTTCTTGCGTCTTTATTGTGTTGTTTTTAATGATTTCTAAGTAGCCTGTGTCAAAATCTACATCTTCAGTGTGAATTTTATCTTTAAGTCTAACAAACTAATTGTGCAAAGAATTGTGCAAAGAATATTCTTTAGATTGGGATATCCCCCATATTACTCCACAGCTCTGTAATGTGTTCCATTTTCCAATGTGTTATTAATTACATAACTAACCTAATTTAAAGACCTCTTAATTGTTGTTTACATCTCAAGCTTTAGTTACTAATCAAAATGATAGAATGAAGTTAAACGGAACATCAATTCAATTTGATAAGGCAAATACCAAATACAAATTGAAAAACAGTACAATCTTTTCTTTCCCAAATAGTTTCTTTTGATTATGTTTAATTAAAGCATTTCGTATTTGTAATTTAGTATCTTCTGCAGGGTTTAAGTGCATTATAAATATTGTAAAAAATTGATTTTGTCCTGAATCAACAATTCAGATTCTGCAATGTTGAGAAGAGAAATTGTGTCACACTGACTCCACACCAGAAATGTGTAACATTTTGAATCCAGTCTGGTGTAAATGTTGATGAGCCAAGTCCTATCACAATAAATGCAAACATGCAGATCTGCACATCAAAGAACACGTTGAATATATATCAGGTATAGCAGAACATGGTTTTTATTTAAGAATACAAACATTTCTTTAACTAGATACATTTCTCCTAACTAATTTTTCTCTTAAAAAAACCTGTTTGTTGAGACAATACAAGAAGATATTCCCAAAATATACAGACATGGTTTACAAGAATGCTTTCACCTTCTGGATCCAATCCTTTAGGAGTCACATAGAACATCCCCCTAATTAATATCCTGTTCTGTGCCATCCTATATATGCGACTATCCGATATGAGCAACATGCAGGCGTAAATGTTTGTTATCTCTTAACTGCAGGGCGTAGAGTTGACATCCTGTCAGTTGGGAAAAACTGTAGCTGCAGTGCGGTCTTCTCACCTGTAGGAGGTGCTCGCGTGCCACACGTCTCAGCGGATGAGACGCTGTACATCAGGCCGTTCAATTTGTTCCTATGTATTTCTGGCTGACATGTGTTCTGTTGGTGAGACATGCTTCAGAAAGGCTGTTTGAAATGACACACAATGAAAACAAAATTTCGACCAAGAATGGTTATAATCTCTAAGGGTCACAGATAAAACAACTCAATATCACAACTCTTGCTTCCCTGTTATCCCAACAGTGGCTACCACAACTAAGGAGGGGGGTGAGGGGCGGGAGGGTGGGGGGGGGGCTGCCGGATTAAAGGCAGAATGGGAAAAGAGACAAACACTGAAAGCGAGAGAGAAGGCCACTAACGGACGGCCTCGGGAGTGGACTTGAGCAGGCCTGTGGTTGCTAATCTATCGCCGTCATTTGTTGCCATTTCCCTCGGAGCAGAGCTGCGGGGCCACAGCCCCAGATAATCAGCACACGAAGACAGTCAATTTAATACCTTTTTTTAAAGCACTTTAGTATTTATCCTGAGATCGTGTTACTAATTGTGACATCTCTTGAGTAGGGAAATACTATGGATTTTGAAGGTGTCATTGCTGTAATGGGATTTAGGATGAACTTTATAAATTGATTAAAATAGAACTCCATCAATACATCCAATTTCCATTATCAAGGTGCAGACCGGAATCAAGGAAATTTATAATAGCAATAATTTTATGAAATTACGCTGCACCAAGAAGAAAAATAATTTTGTTCGTCTCTGGTGTTTGATAAGTAACCTGGCATAATGTTTGTAATCAAAAAGTTAATTTATCACCAAAATCCCGATAGTGATAGAAAAAAAAACAAGCTTAAAAAATACAAAAATAAATTACACAAAAGATCTTCTGCTCACTGCTTGCAAATTTTTTGGGAAGATGTTGATGCGTGTGTGTGTGTGTGTGTGTGTGCGTGCGTGCGTGTGTGTGTGTGTGTGTGTGTGTGTGTTACGGCATGTTAGTGGCATGAGATTATGTGCCCAGAGATTATGAAACCTGACTGGCTTCATTTGACCGTAGCACCGCACATTGGTTTTGAATCAATAGAACAACAAAGAGTTGAACTTAAAGTTTTCTTTTCGGGTTTGACTTCCTTAAAACTACAACTAAATAAATAAATAAAATAAATAAATTCAAAAAAATACATATTCAGTGTATATAACGAAAATAGAGCAGTCCTTCTTGTGCCTTCAGATGAGACCAATGATTTATTTTGTGTCACAATCCCCAAAGTGCACGTGGCGCCGCTCGCTGACTAACGGACAGGGAGTGTGAGGGTGGCGGTGGCAGCAGCAGGTGGATGCTTGTGGGGTCTGTGGCCGCAGTGATAACCTATCAGTCATCTTCCAGTCCCCAGCGAGCGACCCCAGCCCTGCCGCGCTGCATGGAGAAATACACGAGCACGTACTGTACATGCACGGCACACGAAATGCATCGCCATGACTGAGGAAATGGCCTTTGGAGGAACATTACAACGTTGTGAACCTCTTTCTTTTTCGGTTGTAAAGTCCGCCCAAATCCTGTTTAAGAGTTTTGCCATCACACAGTCAAATCTAATCAGAGAGTAAGACACGGCCTCAGTTTGATCCGTATGAAACCGTTATCTCTGGCTCATTGAGAGGGATTAGCTGGACATACATAATCACAGTAGTAAATGACATGCTGCTCTGTACAACTAAAGAACAATCTACATACTGTATAGAAATTGCATAATTTACTCAATGCCATTTCCTTTTTTTTTAAAACATGATCATGCTCATACAAGACACATTGTAATAAAGCCCCTGACAAAAGGTTCCTAACCTTTAAATGTCTTCACGTCTTTGTACGTGAGTAATATTTAACCTTTAAGATGATACCTAATCTCACTATGTTGCGGGTCATTCCTTTAACGAAATGATAATAATGATAGTGGTGATTTTGCGACTGTTACATTGGCAAAGGATCCGAATACTTTAGCATTCTGCTGCGATGCAAAGATTCTTCACCGTTGTCTTTGGCCTCATTAGGAATTAACTACATGTGGGGAGCTGTGATGTCCTGCAAATGTTTCCTAACTTATTAATAACTAAAGTCTCTGTATCATCTGATCTTAGCAAATGATGGAAAATCCCCCTTTCTGTTTGAACCAGCTCAGTTCCTTGTATCGTTGGTTATCATCTTGCATCGTTGGTCTCAATATAAAACCCAGCCGTAAGTAATGCACTTTAGTTAAATGTTCGCCACTTCTGCAGAATGGAGAATTTGCATAGCTGCTATGTACAATGATACTGCCATAGTGGAGCACTGCGTGCACAATGACACTATTATGGCACACTGACCGCAAACAGGAGGCTTTACTGCGGCCGGCTCGCCGCGCTGAACGGATGAATTCAAATTCAAATCAGAAACAAAAAACGCCTTAACTCCATCCGACATATTTATTATTTCCGCTTACATTCACAGCTGAAACAATTCCCCCATCAGTGTGTTCACGTGTGCTGCCACCACGGGAAAAGGGATTTTACCTGACTTAACCCACATAACCCACCGGATTAGATAACGTCAACAAAATACAGTGAAAAATAAACAGAAAACTAACAGCCCAAGTCTTCCGCTGTACAAACGCATATATACAAATTCACACAAAGAAACTGGCGCGCGAGCTGCTGGTCCCTGAATACACACCCCTTCCCGGTGCCCCTCTCACACCAGCGTGGGCATCATGCCGGGGCTGAGGTGGTGTGCGTACTGCAGGGAGGCGGAGGGGTGCAGGGGGGAGGGCGACGGCATGAGGTGCGGCGGGTGGCCGTAGGTGAGGAGGGTCCCGGGGCCGAGGGAGAAGGGCCCGCAGTTGTCGTCCATGGAGGGCGGCTGACTCATGTCCGAGTACGGCTCGAACATGGCGGCCTTCTTGCTCTTCTTGTTCTTGTTGGACACTTTCCTGTTGCGCGTTTGAATGCTGTCCTTCTTCATGGCGAGGGGCCGGTTGACCTGGGGGAGCGGCAGACGCGGTCAGGGTGTCCGTTAGCGAGCAGATGTACACACGCGCGAGCTCGTGTCAAAGGCTGCGCCTGTGGGTTTCTAATGGCCGACTCACGTTGTGCAGTTTGAAGTAGAGTCCGCAGGCGTTGCACACCGGCTCCCCGCTGGCGTTGCGCCGCCACAGTGTTGTTGTGCCCGTGTGACAGTTGGCGCACACTGTGCCCGCCCGCTTGCTGACAATCTGAAATATGGTAAAAAAAAAAAAAGAAGAAATTTGACTCAACGATTTAGAATTCTCGCCGAGACAAAGTGCGTTGGTTTGCATCTCAGTGGGTCAATACCAGTCTCTTCTTGGGACGGATTAGCGGCCTGTTTTGGCCGTTCATCTTGTGGTAGAGTCCGCAGGCGTTGCACAAGTAGTGGCCCGTGCCGTCCCGACGCCACAGAGGCGTAGCCGTGGCTCCACAGTTAACACACTCTCTGGCCTCTGTTCAAAATCAGAAGGTTAAAGGTCGTGGGGTGTGTAAACAGTTTGTCACAAAATACACATCCTCCTCGAACCGAATCAGGAAATCATTTGAAACTTTATTTAGTCGTGTTCTCAGGTCCTCCTTTGACTAATACAGTGGAGGGGCGCTAACCCGAGCACTGCAAGGGCCTCTCCCTGCGTTTAAAGGTTAGTGCTTAAAAATCAAGACAGATCGCCAACGGGCCGCCTCCATGTCCTCAGGCTGTTAGAGTGACGCTACTAAATGGACCCTCGTGGTTTGATTGTTTGTCAACTGCCTTGATCTTTAGACCATGAACTGATGTGAAATGGGTGGAAACTCACCTGGAGTGGAGATCCTCATCTTGCTGCGGCCCTTTGGGGAGAACGAGGGGCTGATCCACGCTCCGGGGCTGGAGTAAAGGGAGGCCGAGCTGTACTCTGGTTGAGCTGTCATGTACGAGCTGTAGGGGCTCAGCAGGTGCGGGTGGCAGTGGGACGACGGCGTGTACACCCCACTGGTGGCGGGAGTCAGACTCAGAAAACTGCTGCTGGCCCCGCCCCCCCCCAGCGGGCTGAGGCGCTCGGCCTTCAGGGCCTCCTGCAGCCCGGGGCTCTCCCTGCTCTCTCTGCCCGGAGACAAGTACCCGTCCCTGGAGGCGGGGAAGGAGGCGGCGACGCAGGGGTTGTACAGGGAGGTCGGGGTGTGCGAGTGCAGCGGCGCCTTGGCGAGGGGGCTGCCGCTCCAGGCGGGGGCCGGGTGGTTGTAGGGCGAGCCCAGCGAGTGGCCGCCCGGCCCGTCCAGGAGTTGGAGGTTGCTGAGGAGGCCCGGTGAGGGGAACACCTGTCGGACTTTGGGGAAGCGGGACAGAATAGATTAGCCTGCGGTCGGGTTTGGAGGAGGTGACATGAGGGGCCACGGCGGGTGGGAGCACTGACCCGAGCTGTGTCTGTAGGCGGGTGGCGCTCGGGTGTGGTTCAGGTTGGAGAAAAAGGAGGGGAGGCCGGCGTAGTCCGCGTCCGGGCCGGAGAAGAAGGCCTCCCCCTCTTCTCCTGGAGCCAGGAGGCCGGGCTCAGAAGAGAAGCCCGCCAGAGGATCTGAGCCGAGAAGAGCGGAAGACACCCAGTGGGACTGCTCGGACGAATCCTCCATGATGACGGATCACAGCTTTAACCTGCAGCACCGCCACAGCATGCATGTTAGAAATCTAAATCTTTTCAGAGGCTTATTATCAGATTTGAGAATTTTTTTTCACAATAACTATAACTTTATTGTTTTGATTTCGGCTATATTATCACTACACTCTTTACTTAAAATCAGCCAATGTAACTTGAAGCTATCAGGGACACAATCTCTCGACAGCAGGCTTCTACAAACTTCCTTTTTTCAGGATCCCCATTTGACTGTGGCTGAAAGTAAAAACTAAATATATCCACGTCTATAAGCGTATTGATGCAGAGAGTGACCAAAGTGGCCTCGTGGCCTTTTTACAGTAAGTGTGCCAGTTAGAAGAGGGGACGGGTCCACAGTGTGGACAAACGGGACCAGTCTCAAACCACACAGAAACCACACAGAAATAGCTGTTTGGAATTATTCCAGACATCTCGACACCAGCCTCTTAACTTGTGAGGGACGTTCTTATTTACTTACTTTAAAAAAACGTACAACTTATGAGGGCAGATATAACATATTAGAACGGTGTTTGGGCCTTGGTGGTGGTTTCAGTCAGTAAACAAATCTCAAGTCTGTATAAGAGAAAGGCGCAGAATATCAAATCAATATTACAGAGGCTGCAAAGATACATACTCAAGAGGAAAGAGAAGAGGAAAGAGAAGGCTGATAGTGTCTGATAAAGTCTGATAGGCAGCAATTATTACAATGCTAAATTTGTCCAGCTCCACTGATACAACACAACCCTAATCTCTCCTGATTCATATAAATCTGTCAGACTGTGAACGGGTACAATAGATATCCGCACACTTAAATCTATGCAGAGAAAACATTATTTTTTTAAAGGAACTTCACCAGATCAAACTAAAAGTGAGAGAAACGTAATAACACGTCCCAGCATGTTTATGGAGGCACCATCGCATTTATTTTATTTTATTTGTTTATGTACCAAGAAATTCAATTATAAAAATTGAGGTGGCAGTTATTAGATTTAAGTATTTTAAACTAAACACAGCACTTCACCACAAAACGTGGTTGGTTAACCACCCTGGTTACAAACCCATATAACATAGATATAATTAAACATAAAGATATTAAATAGGATACAAATGAGTTTAACTCACCTGGATCATCGTTATGTATTTTAAGTTACCCGTGACAATATATTATATAATATATAAAACCTTTAATGAAAATGATTAAATAATAATATGAAGAAAACATCTCTCTCTGTCGGCCCACAGCAAAGCCCACATCCCCAGCAACCTCAGCATTACTGCGCTTTCATAAAACAGATATATATATATATACATATATATTATTTTACTCAACCCGATGGAACGTATGCTGGTGTCTACCGAAGAACAGGACCAGGAGGAGACACGGCGAGTCGTGGGGACACCTACCTGAGTGGATGAGACGGATGAGCGCGGTGAGCGGTGAAGGACTCGGGGGTTTAATGGACGGAGCTGAGCGGTGTGTCTCACTATTATACCGCCGGCGGCAAGAACAACTTCTTCCACCAGCAGCAAAGTTTAGGGCTAAGAGACGGTCCGTGGGAGGGGTTGAGGGGGGACAACTTTTGAGAAGACACACCTCTTTTGGTCCAGAGGAGAAAAAAAAACGTACAACTTATGAGGGCAGATATAACATATTGGAGCGCACAAAGTCAAATGAATTAGCAAACGTAAATTGTTTCATTAAAATGTTTGGATGTGAAGACGTGAAGGTGACCGCTTTAAGACGTGGTTCATCTGCTCCTCCTTCATGGCCGTGTGTGCTGGTGGTGGACTGATAACATGTTTGTATCTCATGATTTCCACACATTATCAAACCCTTAGGTGTAGCTGATAGAGCTGACTGAGTTTATATTTCTAGGATTTCCAGGATGTTTTGCACAGATGCTCTCACATGGATGCAGGATAGAGGACACAGAGCTCTCCCAGGAGCAGCAGCGAGCCTGCAGGGTGACGGCTGCTCGTCTGTTAATGAAATGTGCATACGGCCCCTGATAAGGACACGACCCGCACGGAAAAGTGTCTATTGACATTTGAACAAAGCAAATGTAATGCAAAGACTTAATTTCTTTGTGGTGCCGTCAAGCTTGGAGTGGAACCCGGTAATGCAAATCGGGAGAGGAGCTGCGATCATGTGTCGGAGATACGGTCTGGACCCGACCGGGCTGCGCACAAACCCAACACTGTACGGGTCATTTGGTAGTCAAAGCAGCTTCTAGACTTTCCTCCCTCTTTGTTCATTTACAGTTTTCAGGGAAATCAGCAGAGAAAAACAGTTGGGAAGAATATGTGTTGAACTTGGCTTTTTTTCGCCACTTACAACAGCAGCTGCAGTCAAATTAAAATGACATTCCCGTGATGTAACAAGGGGGAGGTGAAGTTCATCCGTTATCTGATGCAAATCACAAAAGGTAACTGTGGCACAACTTTGTAATTGACTTACATATTTCCATAAACGTTCTTTCCATAAACTCCTGTCTTTTGACAGTTGATTGATATGAAAGTCTTCTGCTAAGCTAACAGGGTAAAAAGTCCACTAATAACCTGTGATAACATCAGAGGTGTGAGCTACACCGGGGCAAATCCCAACGTGCTCTAGTGTTAATCATGTGTGGCTGCATCATTGGAAGTATTTGCATTAAATTAGCACATTTTGTTAGTTTTGAAGACCTGGCGAATCGTATAATTGCTTGATTGCTGCATTGATGAAGAGGCTGCTGTGGAGAATCGCTGTAACATGATTTTGGAGGCCCGTGGCTGTAGACGGAAGGACGCACCTAACACTGTTTGTGTGTGTTGGTAAGAAGGCCCTGGATTTGAAGTATTCAGGTAAGGAGAATTAAAAGCTTAGAGTGCCGTGTAGGTGTCAACTGTGCCCTTTCTCTTTCCCAGTGCATGCTGGGTAGGCTCCAGCTGAGCAGCATACAAAAAATATAAGGTTGGTTTCTGATGCTTATTGCTTGTGTGACCTAATTAACCCTGACCACTCTGTTCTCCCACTTGCTTTGACGCATATGCCTGTTTGCAGACACAACGTCATGAAAACAGAGCGCACCGGTCTGTTACGTTACATATTACTTGAGCAAAAGAGTGAACTGAGGTCTTTTGAGGCAGCGCGGACAGCTGGGCAGGGATGTGGCTGCTGCTGTCAGAGCGGGCTGCTCCGCTCTGATAAGAGGTTATCAAGAAAAACGGAGGAGCCCAAAAATGACGGGCCCGCGACGCTCCATGTCATTAGCAGCGCCACTCACACACACACAAAGGACATTGCAGCACGCTCGTGGTCGTGTCAAGCAACTCATAAACTTGCACACCTCATGCAGACAAAGAGACAAACACACACACACACACACACACACACACACACACACACACACACACACACACACAAGCAGGCCGGCTCTGCTGATAGTATCTCAACAGAGGCAGTTGCAGTTGACACGGGAGCATCTTGTTGGACAGTTGGGAGGTGGCAGATGGGTGACGGATGGCGTTGTGTGTTACCAGTGGACTTTGGGGACAGCTTTCAAATTCCCAAGAAACCAGCGTTGGTGTGTAGGCGGTGGTCTTATCTCTGCTGCGCAGGGCTGCAGCGACATGCCCTGGAGAGCTGTTTCTCTCACACGCACACACATTTACATACCCCCCCCCCCCCACACACACACACACACACACAGTCTTCATTCTTTAGTTTTACCCCCCATAATCAGTTACTCAGTTTGTAGCTTTAATGACTCTCTATCACATGACACTTTGTTTATCAGGCAGCATGTTGCGAGCGTGTGTCTCCTGCAATGACTCATAAAGTTGGGTTGGTTTAACAGTCGTCACTGTAGTGCCACTCGGGAGATTTCCCAGCTTTTTATTTTGCCGATTTTGTGTAATCTCAGTGTTCTGCCGGTCTACAGGACACCGATATGCAGAGTGATTACCTGCAAGCAGCCTCCATACATTGAGCTTTACATGGGGATTTTGATCATTTGTTTTCTTGTTCAACCAGTGTTTTGTTTTCATTTTCTATACTTTTGCTCACTCAGCTACATGTTGTTTTGTGAATAATCTATGTATTTATTTGTGTCCATTTAGGCATCATTCCAACCTATGAGCATATCAATTGATTTTGTTTACCATTAAGTAGCTTGTAAGACTTTGAATGAATCTAATTAAACTTGTTCAACAACATTTACTGCAGAATCATTCAAACCAAACACAAATTCCTAGTCTGATCCCAAATCTACTTTATCTCCGAGGCCCGGCCAAAGCAGCGCCCTTACAAAATCACAGCACATTAAATTACTACATTTTACACAAGAACTTATTATATATATACTATATACTGTATTTATTTACAAAAAATACTCTTGACTCTGGATTTCTGTTTTCACTAGAGGACAGCTGTGTAACCTCATACATATTTTATACCATTTTCCAAATAAATGGTATGATATTAACACATTTTTAATTCCAACAATCATTGAAAGTACAGTTATGTGGGTTTGAACAGAGTTTGTCGGTCCAGGAATAGTTTGTTTGCTGTCGGTTTTTTGTGGGGTCTTTATTTTTTAGAACATACAACACTAAAATGTATTGTAAAGTTATTGTAATATTTGTGTGCCGTAATGCTGAAAATTTAGTACAGTGCATTTTATGAATGCAGATTCCTTGAAACCGTTATTAGTACATTCTTAGTGGAAAAATAATCCAAATTAAGATTTTTAAGTTCTTAAAAAATCAGATGAAAAATGCATAATCACTTAAAGTTTTGGCTTGTAGATAAAATAAGGCCCTCCGTGGCTACAATAAAAAGGAAATTCTATGAAGAAGGTGATCTACCTGAAGCCGATGTCGCCCCCTAGTGGTACATGAACAAATCATCTAATAAAATCTTGCAGCGGTACCCAAACTTTTCCCCCCATTTAATTTGATTGAATGCATGTGACACCATTGCAGGCTTCATGCATTCCCAACAATAATAATTCGATTATTGCCTCTGTAGAGAGGCCTTTGAAACGCGCTGTGGATTGTTACACTATATAAGATCTGGTAGTTTGACGGACTGGATCAAAAATAACCGTGACATTTCCTGATATCCCCGATCCCGTGGACCCGCCTCCAAACTAGAGAAGGAAAACCTCCGAGGAGGCCGTGAAGGCCACTTCGGTGGAATCAAACCCGAACAGACGTGAACATGAACGACAGAAAAAGTCCGATTACACTGAAGATAATCCTCATAGGCAGCGCCGGGTAACCTGTCAGCTAGCTTCTTCTTTAAAATCTCATCCCGTCTTGTAAAGTTTTGATCTGCTGCCCCAACGACGCTAGTTTCACTTTCATTTACACACAATGCAATTCCAACTGACTGTCACTCGTCATTGAGATAAAGAGTGAAAACTCTTCTAGAGATCTGTGTTCTTGCTTGTGTCACTGAATGAGTCTGCGTTGACACAGGGGGGGGTGGAAATCCTCCTTCACGAACACATACGTGAAGGCACGTCAAGGCACCGCTTCACCAACATGAACATGGATGGAGACCCAGTGAACCTTCAGCTGAGCCCCTCCCATCAGCACCCTGCGTGTGCGGGCGTCGGGTGATGGGTGCGTGTCCCACCCTAGGGTTAGGGCCTCCGCAGGTGCCAGTAAGAAAGGCCCGGCGGTGGTGTGAGCAAATCGGAGCGGAGCACTTTGAGGGGACGTGGACGTGGAAGACGCTCGGAGCGGCTTACATCAGGTGATCCCCGCTTCACTTTTGCATCTTTGCTGCGAGGCAGAAGAAAGACGAGGGCAGCATAGTCGTACCGTTTATGTTTAACATGTTTATTTTTTGATGATAAAAGATACATTACTCCCTACAGTACAAAAAACACACATTGGAAAATACAGGACATTTCCAGATAACCTGCAAAGAGCCGAGAGAAACCCGCAGCACCTGTGAGTGCTGAGAGCGGCGCTCGTCCCAGTGTGGGAGGGACAGTTCAGAGCCCTCGGCACTGCAGATGACGGCCTATCTAACGAGGGTGCAAAAATAGTGACCCCGCCAAGGTGCTGTGGAAGGAAAGGACACAACTGTATACCACATGGAGAGGAACAAACTCATTAAATGTTTTTTTTTCTTCTTTTGAGAACCTTCAGTTTATGGTCTAACTTAAGGCATCACTACTAAAATACACTGCTTTTGCATGCATGTCTAGTTTTGTTCAACAGACACACTGACACACACAAATCATGAATGCATATGAGAGAGAAAGTTCATTTCTAGTAAGAAATAAGGAGAAACCACAAATGGAAACCAAGGCGCCGGTCGGAGAAAAGGCGACGAGCGAAAACCTCGTCTCTGATCATCCCGGCCGTTTCCATAACAACTGAATCCGCTCTTACAAAGTAGACACACACTCCTGTCCGGTCAGAAACTTCCTCCCTGTACAACTTCTTATACCGTAATGAAACTAGCGGTGATTCAGTGAATCAGCTGGACCGAAGCAAATCATAACCATCAGGGAGACTATATATATATATTTATACACGTTTCTTTTATAAGTAAAGACACAAAGGCAATCAAGAGATGACCAACATGTAAAAAGTTACAGGTAATTATATAAAAGGCCAAGATATTGTAGTTTTTGTTTGTTTTATTCTTGCTCTATGAAGGAACTAATTTACAAGTGAGTACACTCCGACTACGTAAGCGTTCTTCCCAAGACATCCCCATTCAAAAAAGACACACGGGCTAACGCGTCACAGTAAGCTGCACACCATCTGTAGTCCGAAATACAGAGCCGTGGAAGGAAAACAAAAGTTAAAATTTATTAAATGGATTCACATACATCAATAGGAAAGGGAAAATATGTAGACTAATATAATTTGCCATTCTAAAAATTAAAGAAGAGGTGAGACGCCACATTCATGAGCATTAAAAGGGCAGGACAACTGATCGGGATGTTTTGGGAGGGTTAGATACGAAAAGATCAGATGTTTTCCTCATTCACCGGCAAATTCCATGTTTGGCAAACAAAGCAACACAAGCGTCGAGTAGTAAACAAAGTAAAAACTCTCCCTGGGTCCACTTCAAAGTTCCCTTCAGTCCTATAACCTCCGTGGGTTCTACTCGGAACAAATACAAAAGTTCTTCTCTCTTTTGTTACCTTCTGTGAACAAGAACATACAACCAACTTAATGAAGATTTTTAAAAAGAGAGCGGCAACCGCAACACAGCCACCGATCTTCCCACAAACACAAACTATGGGGTATGAACAACTGTTAAAAAAAGGGATGTTTTTAAAAATGCACACAACATACACACACAGGAGGGAAAAAAAAAAGAAAAACAAGCTTAAAAAATACAAAAATAAACTACACAAAAGATCTTCTGCGTCACTGCTTGCTAATTTTTTGGGAAGATGTTGATGTGTGTGTGTGTGTGTGTGTGTGTGGGGCGCGCTGCAAGTCTCAGTTCTAGCAAAGTCTGTCATTCATTTTCTACAAATCTCTTCGTCATTCTTTTTTTTTTGTCCACTTTGAAGTGTCGGCCATCAGTTCTCATCTTGGGGTCAAAAGCGCACAGTGATGAAATTTACAGGAGACTGGAGTCCAGAACAATGAATACAGACTTGGTTCTCAATGAAGCAAATTTGTTTTGACCAAAAAAAAAAAAGGAAGGAAAAGAATGATGTCCTCTGTCGCTGAGGACAAGTGCTTTATTTGTATCCATACCGATTTTTCCTCTCATCTAAACTCGTGCCTCCACAGCCTTTTTCAACACTGTACATCATTGTGTGTAGTCTCTCTCTACATCCCCCCAGGATTTACCAAACAAAAAGACAAAACAAAGCCAACAGTGAGCTCAGGCTGGCTCCCCGTATGTGAAAGATGGAAATTCTTCTCTACACTGCTTAACTACTGAAATAAGCAAAAAGTAAATGTTAAACGACAGGAGGGATGTGACTGAAAAAGATAATGTGCTTCTAAGTTTGCGTTGCTCTAAAAATAGCACAACCAACAGAACGAGGAGGTTTTTTTTTTTTTTTTTTATCTACAGAAACATCTCTCAGATTGACTTTCATCTCGGCATCATACGCTTGTTCTGCCTCCAGACTTGAGGGTGGAGGATGAGACTAGGATGAGGATGAGGGGTGAAGGTCAGTCTTCCTGATAAAAAGGACAGCGAGTGGAAAAAAAGGACAAAAGACTGGGAGCGGTCTCCGGGCAACCTCACTGGTCTGTCCTCGCTTTCTTTGGACCAGTAGACTTGCTGCAAGGACACAAATAAAAACAGAATTAGGGTTTCATTCATCAGTGCAATGTTAACATCGAGCCTGTGCAAAACGTGGACACTGTACTTACGTATCAGGAGAGGTGCCTGGTCTTTTGGCGGCCGGTTTTGCAGAGGCGGCGTCTTTACCGGATTCTACAAAAGCAGAAAGAAAATGTTGGAAATACATTTCTTTACCCAACAATCAAGACAGTTACTTTATTCATTCTGCAAGGGGATCAGTTAGCCAAACCAACCAACAATAGTGCAACACTGGAATAGTTAATTTGGCCAGAGGAAATTTATTGTAATGTCTCATTGTGGTGGGTCGGAACGACCGTCTGTATGTCCCTCCTCCAGAAAATTGGAGAATCCGCTTATGACCCAGGTGGGTGCTCACCTTGCAGCCATCGGACTTGGGTGGCGGGACCGTAGCCTTTCTCGTTGCGGGCCGCAATGCGGAAGATGATGGCTGGCTTGGTGGTGTAGTCGATGTGGGCGTTGGAGAGGCTGGACGACTGCACCAAGCAGGATGGGTTGGGTCCACAGTACACGCGCATGAAGGCTAGCTGGGCCGGGGTGGAGGCCTTGGCCTCGGCGGTCTGGTTGCTCTGGATGGCCAGGTACACAGAGTACTCGATGATCTTCCCCGACGTCACCGACGGCGGCTCCCAGGTCAGGTGGGCACCGTCCGGGCTCTGCGGAGGGACACTGGACGATTACTACCAGGTGGCTGAGAGCGCAGCTGACAACGACAGCTAGTGGCACAACTAAGTGAGGAAAGACGGGAACGGGGCTTTCACTGGAGGGGTTACCTTGCTGATTTTGATGGCACACGGTGCCCCTGGGAAGCCTGGTAGGCAGGTCTTGAAGGCAGAGATCTCAGAGAAAGCCCCGCGGCCACAAGCGTTGATTCCGGCAACACGGAACTTGTACGCCGTGCCGGGCTGCAGCTCCATTTTCTTCATCTGGCCGTAGTCGGGCATGACGCCAGAGTCATCCTGAAAACACAAAAGATTAGAGATGCACCGAGCATGTCAACAGGAAGTCATGGAAGCAGGAAAGGAGCCTGCTGAAATACTTACATCTCCTTGAGAACTGTCTCCTGGCATATAAAAGTGTGTGACCACCATATTTGTCACTTTCACAATTCCAACATCAAACCACTGGTTCTCTTTCTTTACAACGGGCTTCACTGGCGTTGGCTGAGGGGCTTGCTTCTGCAAGTAAATAAAAAGTAGAAATTGTTACATTTCTCTTCCGTTTGACACGCCGTAAAAGACGTCCGATAACTTACCTCGCCCTCGATCCCATTGGCGACCTCCGCTAGAGCGGCCGCAGCTTGCAGCTTGGCCGGACTCGCCACCGATACAGAGGGTGCAAATGTGCTTGATGGAGCGAGTGCTGTGAAGTTACAAAGGAAAAGTCAAGCTCGGTTGGACATCAAATCAAAAGTAACGGTCAGAAGAAGCAATAGGTCTTACTCTCAGTGGTGGTACGAGGGAGCAGTGAAGCTACGGCGCTGGTGACCGCCGCAGCCATCTCATTGTGCCCGTTGCTCTCGACCGAGGGGTCGTTGAGGCTGTCGGCGGGGGCGAGGCCCTCGGTGGGCAAACTCGCGTCCACGCTGGCCTGCTGCGCTGCAGCCTGCGCTTCCTGCAGCTGCAGCTGCTGCTGCTGGTGGACCAGTGCTGCGAGCTCCTGTTGGGTTAACATGATGGGGATGCTGGTGGGCTGCTGGTTCTCTCCAGTGGAATCTCCCTCATCTATAAACAGGGGAGATATTTAAGAATTTGGACATTGACAGCATGAGTCCTTCCATTCCGGAAGGCAACGATAAACCACAATACATGTCGAAATCAAAGCTAAATCAAGTGTGCACGGAACTCTGAATATGGCTAAACTCACTCATTACTGCTTGCTGGGCCGCCTGGAGGACAGCCTGGATAGCGAGTGCCTGGGCTTCTTCAGTGGCTGCTGCCTGCGCAGCGGCCTCCGCTGCTGCGGTCACAGCTAACTCCTCGTCCGACAGCCCCGTCACCATAAGAGTGGCGCCCTGACCCTCAGACATCAGCTCTGAAGGCAGATTCAAGGTGGCAGCGGTGGCTGCTTCTCCCTGAGAGGACACATTAACAAGGTCATATATACACTGTCCATTGCTTTCATTAAATGGACTTTTTAGCCGACATAGTCTTTCTTTGAAATAACGAAGACGTTTTATTTAATTTTCTTTACCTCTGCTTGTGTCTCCATAGCGCTGGCTCCCTCCTCTACAGCTGCAGCATCTGCTGATGCCGTCTCATCAGTTTGCATGGGTTCCTCTGTGGAGCTGGCAGCAACACTCACACCCTCTGTGATTGACGAAATTGACTGGAGAGAAACAAAGATAAGGATTGTTCGCAATGAGAAATTAGGTTTCAGGAGACATCTGATAGACATCTGCTGCAGAAGTTAGATCACCCATTGGTTCATTTCTTACAGGCACAGAGGGTCCGGGGGCTGGTGTTGATTGAGTGACAGTAGTGATGGCCCTGCCTTGAGTTGTGGTAACCAAGCCAGCTGCTGCTGCCGCCGTTGCTGGTCCTGCAGTGGTGGTGGTGGTGGTGGTGGCGGCGGCGGGGGTGGGAGCGGGGGCAGGGGCATCAACTTCTGGGCTGCTGGTACTCTCTGCTCCCTCCTCTGTCTGCTGGGCTGATGGACAGAAAAACATTACAACATTAAAAATTAGACTTCCAACCATTACATTTATTTCAGTATCAATTACAGTAAATTTGGTTATACCTGTGCCTTCCCCAGTCTCCATGTTGCAGGTGGCAGTGGTGGCTGTGTTGGTGGTGCCCGTTTCGTGTGTTTCACAGGGCGGGTTGGAGCACACCCTCTCGACCTGGCCTGTGGATGTACTGGTCTGGTCGCCTCCCATGTTGGAGGTGGAGGTGGACTGGGTGTTGGTGGTCCCAGTCTCGTGCGTTTCACAGGGCGGGTTGGAGCACACCCTCTCGACCTGGCCTGTGGATGTGCTGGTCTGGTCGCTTCCCATGTTGGAGGAGGCTGTGGACTGGGAGTTGGTGGTCCCAGTCTCGTGTGTCTCACAGGGCGGGTTGGAGCACACCACCTGAACCTGGCCGGTCGATGTACTGGTCTGGTCGCTTCCCATGTTGGAGGAGGCTGTGGACTGGGAGTTGGTGGTCCCGGTCTTGTGTGTTTCGTAGGGCAGGGTGGAGCACGCCCTCTGTACCTGGCCAGTCGATGTGCTGGTCTGGTCGCTTCCCATGTTGGAGGAGGCCGTGGACTGGGAGTTGGTGGTCCCGGTCTTGTGGGTTTCATAGGCCCGGGGGGAGCACGCCCTCTGTACCTGGCCTGGCGATGTGCTGGTCTGGTCGCTTCCCATGTTGGAGGAGGCCGTGGACTGGGAGTTGGTGGTCCCGGTCTTGTGGGTTTCGTAGGGCGGGCTGGAGCCCACCCGCTGCGCGGTGGTCGTAGTCTCGCTTGTGTTCATGTTAGATGCCGACTGGGTGGCGGTGTTGGTGGTGCCGGTCACATGGGTCTCACAGGGTGGGTTGGAGCACTGCTTCTGGACTTCTCCCATATTGTCCGACGCTGTGGTGGCTGTGTTAGTCGATCCGGCTTCATGGGTTTCGCATGGTGGGTTGGAGTACATGCGCGGCGCAGACATGTTCGATGACGCAGTAGTAGCGGTGTTGGTGGTGCCGGTTTCGTGGGTCTCGCACGGTGGGTTGGAACACACCTGTCCTGCTCCCATTGCAGCAGAAGAGGTGGTGGAGGTGTTGGTGGTTCCCGTCTCGTGAGTCTCGCAGGGCGGGTTAGAACAGACCTGTCCGGCTCCCATGGCGGCCGATGAGGTGGTCGCTGTGTTGGTAGTTCCTGTCTCATGGGTCTCACAGGGCGGGTTGGAGCAGACCAGGGTGACAGTTGCAGGGCCATCGCCAGCTGCCCCAGCCTCAGAAGAGCTGGGCTGCTCAGAGGTTGGTGAGGCAAGGATGGACACTGGTAGATCCTGCACTGGTTGAGCTTCTACTCCACTGGGAGTTGTGATCAAAGTTACCTGGGTGGGCTGGTTCTAGACAAAAGACGGTTCAAGTTATCTTTAAGTCATACAGCTCAAAAGAAAGTTCTTTTCTGCCCTCTTCTTAACTAATATCACATTGTTAGTCTGGTAGTAGCTCTGCAATTGTTTTGTGACAACAGAAAAGGGGCCTTTAACACCACATCTACATATTTTTCTTGATTTACCAAGTTTTTGGAGCCTAGTTCTGCCACAATTATTACAATGATCTGCAGGTTCTTACTTGCACCGTCATGGTAGACGAGGGCAACGTGGAGACAGAAGTCAGGTTGGTCTGAGCAGCTGAAACAGTTATGGCAGCTGGGCTGATGACCTGGCTGGACAGAGTAGCGATGGTTCCCAGTGTGGTGATGGGTGTGGCCAGAGAGGCGTTGGAACTGTCCACTGTGCCTCCTGCCAGACTTGAGGAGACCGTACCAGTGACTGTCCCAAGAGTGGTGACACCTAGAAGGAAGACAACAAAAAACGGCTCAGTGTATTTTGCACCAAGAACCAAATATGTAATAAAATATTTATCTCAAAATAGATCATCAGAATTACAAAAAAGTGTTATTCTTACCAGTGGTCCCCTTGACAACCAGAGTGGTGACAGTTGGCTTGACAGCAGATACAGTCACTGGTGTAACAAGTCGAACACCACCGACTGTGCCCATAGGCACCGTGCGCAAAATAGTGCCAGGTTGCCCGGGTGCACCCTTCAAAACCACCTATAGAAATGGTTCAGGATTAGTCTCCTTACGTGCAACATAAACAATGATTGCTTGAAAGACTTCTGTCAGCAAGCAGTTGGGTTACCTGTGTCAGTCCCTGTTGGCCAGCTGCAGTGCCAAGTTTGGGCACTGCAGTGATGATTTTGCCAGGGGTTCCGGTGGTCATCACCTTTGTGGTGAGGATTGTGATCGGCGATTTCATGCCTCCACTGCTGGTCACACCTACGAGGACAAAGGCATAGTGTTAATAAAGTTAATTCAAATTCAATTACAACAACTTACAACAAGATCATCGAAATGCCAGACAGCGGATAGTAAAAACATTTTGTTTTTTGGTCACACTGATGCCAGACTACATTATCACTACTTCTGTTGTGGTATGTAACCACTGCTCAGCAGAAAATCTCACCAGATGACAACCAAAAGCAACCATTTTTGGTCTAGGTGTTCATCTGGTTCAGGTTCAGCTGCAAACGTCACTGTTTTTTTAGTACTGTCCTTGGTCATAAATGTGCAGCCCGTTGGAATTTGGAGTTAAGAATGTAAACTTGCGTGAGTTTAGACCTGTAGCTCCAGACTGCGACATGAGAGCTGACATGGGAATGGTCTTGATGATGGTGGTGCCCTGCTTAGTGGTGCTAGGAGAGACGCCGCTGATGTTGAGGATGTGGGGCTTATTTCCTGTGCCCCCTGCCTGGGAAGTGGTGATGATGGTTGTTGGCTTGCCATCAGCGGAGGTCACCAGCTTAAGGATGGTGCCGGCTGGGAGGGGACCCTTTGTCTGGGAGGAGAGGCACACATTATATAAACCATTTGGAGAAACACACATGGTGTTTTAAGCTGCCGCCTGTTTTTTTCCCCAGCAATCATGCATATAGCTGACCTGTATGAGCTGTGTAAGAGGGTTAGTGGACGCCTGGCCTGTGATAGCTGATGTCTGTACTGGCTTGGTTTGTACTACAGACATCATCTTGCCAAGGTTGGAGATCTGGCAAAACAAGAGACATTCATGTTCATTAGTCATCAGATAATACAGGATAGCACAGTGGAGGTCAGTGGAAAATCTAAAACTCCTTCCAGCCCCAACTAGCCAGCAGTAAATAACTAACATCATGCTCCCTGTTTTCCGCCAGTTACGTTAGTCTCAACTAAACTGTCCTACCCCCACTAGTTCAAGCTAATGCATGTGGTCAACATCTTACTAAACAGTAAAAACTAAAAAGCATTTGTTTGAAAAATTCAAATGACAAAACCTATGCTTTACAGCTTGTGAAAGTGCTAAAGGGAGCTACCAGAGTTGTGATCTAGTGTCTTACTCGCTTACCAGTGTGCCGCCACTCCCCATGGTGAGGGGACTCTTGACCAGGGTGATTGTCTTGGTGACCCCACCCACCACCGTGGTTACCACCTGGGCCTGCTGAGCCACAGTGACTGCACCAGACTTGTGCACAGTGATGATGGGTCTGGTGTTGGTGGGAGAGGACGCAGTCCCTGTGCCCACCTGGGCCGCAGCAGTTTTCAGCATTCGAGTAGCTGGGTTACTGACCTACAAGCAGAGTCATTTTCAGAGTTGACAGACCGAACACACACAATATTCGAAAAGAGAATGTTTTGTAAGATCTCTACCATGAGTGGAGAAGCCATTTTCATCGTGGTTGTGCCAGGCGAAACAGCTACTGTTTTAAGAATGGTGGCACCTGCAGGGACATTTAGGACAGTTCCTGCAGAAGAGGGAGGGATCTTCTGTGTTGCAGCAGCTGCTGCAGCCAAAGCAGCCATGCCGCTCATCTGAGGGCTACTACCAATTGGCTGAAAATATAAACAAGAAAATGCATTATTAAACCCCCTGGACCCACTTGTCTGGTCATTTTTATTTACTGAAGAAGAAAAAGTGTAATGTGATCAATAATGATAGCGCCTCATACCGATCCCTGGGTGGTCTGCGCCGGCATCACCATGCGGACACCTGGTGGAAGGGATGTCATCGTGACGGGAGATTTCCCAGGCTGGCTGGGGCGGACCGTGACAACAGATGTGCCTGTGGCAGACTGTTGAGCTGCAACCTTCAGGACAGCTGCCACATAAGAGAAGAGACGATCAAACTTTGTTTTTGCAGTTGATTCGGTTTCCTTGTTTTAGTGCAAACAACGGAGTTGGAAGTGTGGTCACTATATTAGAATACCTGTCTGGGGTAAGTTTTGAGCAGAGGTTGCCGCTGCCGCCGGTGCAGGGCTCTTTGGAGAGTTCAAAGGCTGCACGGGGCTGGCACTCATGACTGGCGAGGCTGCAGCTGGAGTTGCAGGGATGTCATATTTCTGCAGCTGCAGTAAGTAGGTGTCGGCAGTTGAGACTGCGCCCCAGCTCACCTCAAGAGAGTTTGTGTTGGCACGAACTAACTGCACCCTAGCAGGGGCATGTGGCCGCTCTGGGGAGGTGGAGAACAAAACATTTAACAATAACACTATTTGACAACCAGACCCTCAGAAATCCCTTCAAAATGGGCAAAAAAAAACATTCAGGGGCTCTTACCTGTTTCCAGGTACCAGAGGTCTTTACAACAGACTTGGTTGTTCCAGGCTTTACGATAACCATCGCGGCCGCTCCACACATAGAGTCTAGAATTGATGGCCACAGCACAGTGGCCAGCACGGGCCCGAGGGATGTTGTCTTCAAGAGTATCCATCAGGACTGTCTCCCAACACATAGCGTCTACAGACAAACACGTTGTACAAATATTAACTCGAGTGAGGGCAGTTTTGCTCAAACCCCTTTAATTGAGACCAAGTCTGATGAATACATAGTTAGACAAACCTAGATTCAGGCAGGCTAGAGTGTTGGTGCACTTCCACTCCTTCTCGTGCGTGGCCACTTTGACATCATCCATCACCAATGGAACCCATCCTCCAAAAACATACATCCTGCACATTGAGGAAAAAAATATCAGTGAGATACTGCTACCAACACACCTGGATCGTCTCAGAGTTTTGCATGATTAAATGCAATATGCAATATTCAGGTGAAGCAGCTCTCTCACTTGTTTGTGATGGTGGTGGCAGAGTGAAGACTTCTGGGGAGCGGTGCTGTCCCGTTTACAGATGGTTTGTTCCATGTCAGGGTATCTGTTGACAATGAACAACAATAGGAATTTACAAAAAGCCCTTTTTAAATCAACGACAGTGGCGAATGGAGTAGTGTAGTGTGCTGGGAACCGCAAAGTTGGAGGTTCAAATCCCAGCTGCTCTATGTGCCATGCCGAAGTGTCCCTGAGCAAGACACCTGACCCCTAATTGCTCCCCAGGTAAAAATGTAAACCATGGGTTAAATATGCAATTTAAGGTCGCTTTGGAAAAAAGCATCAGCTAAATTACCTGTAATGTAAGGTAATGTAACATGCAACCAAAATCGTTTAAGTGACTCAGATAAGGCCTACTCTCTCGCATCATTGTGGAACACTGACTTTTAATACTCTCTGACAGTGTGGGACTCTGAGGGTGATGGTGCTCACCCTTTGAATAGGTATAAATAGCCACACTTTCTCTGAGTGGCATCATGCTTCTAGTCACACTTCTAGAAACCTACCAATATCAAGTGTCCACAGGTCCCCAAGGCGACAACCACTCATCCCTCCATAGATTATCAGGCGAGATTTCCTGCTTGTCTTTTCCGTGTATACAACAGCAGTGTGGCTCTCCCGAGGAGGAGGCAGAACGCCGTATGTGATTGGCATATCCCATCCTACAACGCTGGAGCCGGCGCGAAGCTCAAGTGTGTACAGGTCATTCAGGTATCTAAAAATTCAAAACAGAAACAAGTCACAATCATATTGATGGTTAAAGAATGACCCGACACATCTTGTGCAGCGAAGGGCTAAGCTGGTAATATATCTGTACCTAGGAATGTTGTTTTTTGGGTCTTCGCTGTCATTGGCTAGTCCACCAAACAGGTAGCATTTGTTGCCAACCAGCGAGAAACTGTGGCCGAGACGAGGACAAGGAGGGGGACCGTTCTTCGGGTTTTTTGCTTTCAACTTTTTCCATTCCCATCGACTGGCCTGCAACAAAAAAAACATGGTAAAATAAACATCTTAGCTCCTTCAGAACTGGACTCATTACCGTATAAATAGAACCTATTCACCACTTAAACACCCTTCGTTGTGCAGACTGAATCTTTTGCAATCAACTACAATGAAGACAAGGGCACTTGTCAGAAGAATAACTACCACTTGAACTTCTTATCACATTCAGCCATTTTCTGGTACTGTGCGAACCCCCTAAACTCTGAATCGCGATGCACATCCAAATAAATACTTTTCTCACAGTTGAACAGATATTTAAGTTAGTTGCTGGATTGAATCTTTGCTCTGTACAAGTAATTCAATCGGAAGTGAACAGAAAGAATGAAAAGACTTGCCGCCTCCCCCCACCCCCCAACAACTACGCAACACAGACATACCAGTCTTCATTTGATGAATCAAGATTCCTGTTTGCATGTTCAATGGCTTACTATCACTGTGTATAGCTGGACTGCATGGAGTACATTCACATGCACAGCAGTGAAACTTGCAAGTTACATACATAAGTTTTATTTATTTGCAGCACCTGTTCCTCTACTGATATGAATAGCTACACCATAACATAAAAAATAGCTTCCACACTAAACAAAATGTACTGTGACAAGTCCAACCTTGCTTTGATCCTAAAATATGAACATGAACATTTGTTTTTCATGCAAGAATATTTATATGAATTTTATGCTAGCACGAGCTTCAACACCAAATATTTCAAATAAAACTATAATATCACAATATTGGTTAATTCAGATATGTAATTATAGACACATTACCTGTAGTTCGTAGAGATCGTTGCTGTACTTTCCATACTCCACCATTCCACCAAACACCAGCAATCTAGTGCCATCACAGACAAAACCATATGCAGCACAACCAGGGGGGAATATCACCACGAACCGCTGGGATAAACCACTGGTTTGTTGCTAGAAAAATAAACATATCAGTTAGATGCTGAGGCTTACTCTTATGAAGTCCTGTGGCAAGTTATTGTTATGACCTAAACATGGCTGAGAGCCTTTGATACAAGCTAGGAACAACCCCCTTATGACCATTATACATAAACCACAATCAGCATATACGGACAGGGATGTATAAATTAAATTTGCTGAATTTATCGGTCCTTATTGGTTTATGTGCAGGAAATTGGGGCAGAGGATGTTCTTAAACCAACCAGCATCATCCATTTTATTTTAGCCCGCCTTTTTTAGCGGGCATTAACAGGCTTTATCCAGTAGAGGGGGCCAGATCTAACCAGACACGGACTTGCTTGGCCTGCTGAGGCCTGTAAGCTACAGTTTTACACATCACGAATCACTCTTAGATATTAAATAGATATGTTTCGGGCAAAGTCTCAATGGGGAAAAAATGGTTATACGTTATATCGCACCTGCTCATTTGTTAAGTAAAGCATGAAGTTCAGTATGAGGATTATTCGGGGAAGTTTCACAAGCAAAAGTTTATCTTACCAGTGTTGTATACATGCAATTCATCCACAATCCCTTCGTTTCCACCGCCAAAGACAACCATAAGCTCCTTTATAGCAACGGCTCTGTGCCCATGCCTGGGCCGGGGAACGGGACCGGACCATCCGAGGACCCGTTTCCACCGCGGCTGCAGAACCGACGCCGTGGTCCCAGACACCGCGGAGCCAGGGGCAGACATGATTCTGTCAAAGGAAATAATCACGCAACGTTATACCATAACAGCCGAAGCAATCGCAGTACTCACGCGTTAACGACTCCATAAACTAATCAGCAGACACCGGCTGTGCCGCGTAACGTTAGCCAACTTCTCAAAACACTGTGCGGCCGTAGCAACTCGCTAGCTAGCGGTGATAGCAGTTAACGTTAGCTATCGGTTATTGAACTCATTCAATCCAAGAAACTAATAACTGCAAAGTAAAAACTTCCGAGCTTGTCTATAACCCATAGTATACGTTAGACGTTGCCGTTGTGCTAATACATACATCCAATCTTTCATACAATTGCGTCTTAGTTGTTTGTAACCATTGAATTCAATCCATGGAAGCAGCCATCTTGTAACCAAACAAACCCCCGCTAACGCTACTGCCCGTCTGAAAAATGGCGGAAGCGAACGAAAAAGAAAAATAGATGAAAGCTAGCTAGCTACAACAGAGAGGAAAACCCCTAAATACAAAAACAAATGGAATGGAATTGTAGTAGGCCAACACAGCAGAACCTTACGTGGTTGCGGCACAAACGTAATCCTGTATTTAAACAGTGAACAAGAGTCGGCTATTTTCATGCCTCTCTGGGAGTCGCCATATTGTAGCTAACAAGCGCAGCATTCCCCACAATTGCTTACACATAATTATGAACATTGCAGAAATATAAAAAGAGTATTAAGACAGGCACATTGGCTTAATAGGAAACACACCTCAATGGCCACCGAATATCTTTTGGAAATATTCCAAAACAATTAAGCGCAGTAGAACTGACTGTTAATCAACTGGATTCTAACGTTAGCTATACTCCGCTAGCACTAGCGGCTAGTTGTTCACCCTAATTAGCACAAGCTAACAGCGTTAGCCTCAAGGCTGGCATCTGTCAAAGCGTCGCGAGATATTACAATTAAATGCAAAGTAACTACCTTGTATTCTGAAATGCATATTTTACCTGATATAAATGTAGTTGCAACAACACTCTTAAAACGAAGCTAGGCGGAGGGAAACTGCATATACAGTGTGTTATTATGTTTCATGCCGTCTCTGGAAGCAGCCATCTTTTCGACAATCGGCCTAGTTCGGCTCCCACAAGAAAAATGGCCGGGCGGTATGCCACAACAAAACATAACAAACCGAAAAAGGCGCAAATATTTCTGAATTTCACTTACTTATTTCGATGCAGAAAATTCAAAAACACGGGTATATGGTCTTATCTTCAGGCAAATATCCAAATTCATTCGATTTTAGAAGAAGTATTTCCTCTCATGCTTGCCTGGAAGCTGCCATCTTCTTGACAACCAGAGGCGGAGGAAAATGGAAGCGAGTTGGCGTCACCCAAAGTAAACATGGCGACGGAGACCCGCTCGCTGACCATTTCCGACAGAAACGCTCGACGTTTTTGCCACTTGCCGTTTTGAATATGAGAAGGATGTTCTACATAGTCAGGTGCTGAGATAATAATTTTAAATCGGTGTAAAGCAAATGCGTGAGGAGTTTCAGAAAATTAAAACAAGTTGTGTTTTGGCACTAAGCTTATTGTCCCTTAGTAAAGATGGCGACATCCGTGCTCAACCCACTTATTTTTGATCAAGAAGGCAACGCTGATTTTATTCTCATCTAAACCCATTTCGATATACCTATGAATGCACAATGATAATGTAAAATCACTTATTTGCTGCTAGGTGCTCACATGAAGACTGCTATACAGTTACCGCGCCCACACCCATCTTTATTGCGCCCTCCCGTGGTACAAGTACTGCATTACCATCTACATCAATTAAAAACTTGTCTCTCTTCATACTGAACACTTTATATAATCTGCCACAGTGAAAATACGAATGAAATATTTATGATCTTTGTCAGTAAACAGAAATGGCTATTTTAGAAGGTATCACACAATAATTTGAATCCGTTGTTAATGTACAAAATTAGGTACATTATTAATTATTGCTTCAATGTAAAAAGACATGTTATGCATATTAAATTAAAAAAGAGTAGAGGGGACAGCCTGTTTCATTCCCATGTACAATGTTTCTTTCTTGCAACAAAAACAGCAGATTTTTGTTCTGAAGCATACAATAAAGTAATGCACAGATAGAAACAGGGTCTGGAGGTTATGCTTCTCATAAGTTAAATATTACATTAATGATTGAATGTTGACCATTGGCCTGGAATAAAAAATTAATAAACAACAAAGAACGACGGTTAAAACTTCAAAACCCAGCACACCCATAAGTAAGAGTTCTCATTAAGTCTGATTCAATTTCTGCTTAGGTTGATAATAGTCTGATCGCCGAACTCCTTGGGCCAGTAAGAAAGATTGTCGGGTAATGTTCTAACAGGTGCAGCAAAGCTCATGGGAGAGCAGGGAGGTGTACATAAATCAAGCACAGACTGTAGACGCCCACGCAGTCTGAGGTATGATAACAATAAAAATGCCCGGCATTTAAATTGGTTTGCTTTAGTTTTAGTGTGTGGACCAGTGACCAGCTAGCAGTTCATGACATGTCAATCGAAAGATGAATAGTTCACAACAACAGAAAAAGACCTGACACCAGTTACATTTCAATAATTCTAATATGTAACGAGTAGAGCCTCTCCTTTTCTGAAGCTTTGAGGTCAGCACTAATGCACCGGCTGAGATGAGAGCCTCTTGAAGGACCTGCCTTGCTAATGAGTGACAACAACATGAGGTAATCTGTTGAATCTTATATAGACCTGTTTAAACCTGATACTAATATAAGAGAAGTCTAAATCCATCCCCATTTGTTGCACAAGACATAAACGACTATCCATAAATAGAAGGAAAAAAAATAACACATGTTACCAATGAATAAACCTGAGCAGTGAAGGATAAGGTTAAGCAAGTCAAAAAGTACACCAATATTTCACAATGCACTTAAGTGGTGATACTAAGTGTTGTCTTCATTATTAAAGTGCTATACTAATTTAACATTTGAACAATTTAACAGATCAATTGTCCAGGAAGTTGACAGAACCCTGCAGTTTGGAGTGTACTCTTTTAATCCAAATCTCCTTTCTTTCCTTTGGTCCTAAGGAAATCCCTTTGCCGGCCTAGAAAGGGATTTATTGAGAATCTTAGAGACTCATAATACACACATGTAGATTGCAATTTTCCAAAAAAAATAATAGACCATTATACTGCATTGAATCTGTCTATGTAATAACATAATTCAGCTCTGAACTTCCCTTAAACCAAAATAGCAGTTTTTAGTTGTCAGTGGAGTTCAGACAAACACCTTGATTTACATTCTGAGCCGCCGGTAATGGTTTATACACGGTAAGAGTCTTAAGATGCGGCTGGAGAACCGCTCGTTAAAAGACTAAAGAGATCATCTTGTAAAGTCCTCACAAGTGACGTGGATCAAGGATAATGGCAGCTGGGGGTGGAGGATTTTGAGGAGGTGTATGTGGCTTCTCACCCGTATAAGCATCCCAACAGATCAGTCTGTGAGCCTTTTTGACAGGATATTATTACCATGTGTGTTGAAAATAACATTTATCAAATAGAAAAATGTTGTCAGGGATTTGTTACAAGTAAAATCAGAAGTCTAAGCACTCATTATTATACAGAAGTCATAAAACTCACTGGAGTTTTACAAGGTGACAGGTGTTAAAAATTCCCACTTAACACTGGTGTAAAATCATTAGAGGACTTAATAAGGATTTAATAAACAATACTTGCAAGCAGGAAAAAGAATTGCCAAGCGTACAACGTCATGGATCCAGGCGCCTCAAAGGTTTTCTTCTCCGGAGCAGCAGCATATAGTTGGAGGATAAACATGGACAAACAGGGCGGGGCCTAAGGGCTGGAAACGACCTTGGATGTATACGATCATCTTAGGCACCACAAGATTAACTGGACATTGACACACAAACATCTCGATTATCATTGGAGCCAGAATGCAACATGCCTGTGTGTGAGAGGGAACAGAATCTCTGTGGTCTAACTATTATTTACAAAGGGGAAACATTATTTACATTTGTCCAATATTTCCCTCCTGTTAACACTAAGTAGAACTACACATTTAAGGGAAAAATAAAAGGATGTTCAACCAAACTCTGATTGAATGTTTTGCATGAAACAAAAAAAAACATAGAAGGAAGCTAAAATGTTACATGGATTACTTTTTTACGTGTCTAAAGTATAAATTCATAAAGAAAAATTATCTTACAACATGCTGTTTGGTGTTTTGCCAATTCAGATAATACTTTTATCATTATCTGATCGCTCTGATTAAAGCCACTCACGAACAGTGAGGAGCGAAACATACATCGAGATCAAAACAAACAGTGATGATGCCGAATTGTTACGCTTGCTGTGTGTACATTTATTTGTGCAACGATCTGAAGTTAACTCATCCACTGGGCTGGGATGTGTGTGTCGATGCATCACTGGGGTTAGGGGTCTCCTCCTCCTTTCAGTCCACTCACTCCTCTGCGTTGCCATAGCGATCGCACACAAAGTTTTTAACTAATGTGTTTCCAAAAGTCTTTGCTTTCATCATTCTTTCTTCTTCTCTCTTCGTCCCCGCTGCAGCGCCTCAGCTGCGCTTTTAGGGCTCTTACTTTGTGAGCTTATAATAGTTTGTGCAGACAAAAAAGTCTTTGTTTGTTCTCCAAAACTTCTGCTCCTTGACGTTTCAATTAATGATAACGTCTAACGTCTAATACTTTGGATCTTCAGACGATAGTTCTGTAAAGTACACGTTAGGATTCTGAGAGTGGAGGATGAATTAAAGAGTGTCACAGTTGATATGTTTATAATTCAATCGCTATGTTTTTAATTCTACATGTCAGTTATCAAGCCATTTTAGATGGTATCCTATATGCAAAACCTGTTGAAAGTGCAAACAATGATGCACAAATACTTTTAAAGTTGCTTTCAGGTCCAATATTTTCTTTGTCGACCAAATAAATAACTTTTGATATTGCTCAACAAATATTTCCCCATCAACCCTTTCTTCTGAAAGTCTGTTCAGAATACTACTATATCTCTTTTGAACTTTTCTGTCTTTGTCTTTTACTACAACTGTCTTCAAAATAAAAAGTTAAATAAGGCTAATTCCTTTGCATTGGATGTTTGATTTAGTAATTGGGCAAACCTTGAGCTTTTGGTCGAGCTGCAGGAATCAACACATGCTGCTCACTGTGCACCGTTCAGCACACAACACAAGTTTGTATCAGATAAAAATGCACAACCTGTCACAGCCTTTTGGACAGGACATGGAGACCACAGGTCATATCCAAGAGGCTCCATTACCGTAATGTTAAGCAGATGTTAACACAGCTTTCATCAGTTTACTTTCAACGACAGCCTGCTCTGGATTTTCAGGCTGAAAAATGGAAATGCTGTTCTGAGATCCATGATCAACTGAGGTTAATCCTTTCTTGATACGATAAAGGTAGAGATCATCCATCCTAATAGCAGCAGAAAGCAGCTTACCCAAGGGCAGCCTGAATGTGATTAGCACATCTAATTGCACTGATGACCGGATTAACTGATTCAAAAAGCAATGTTCTTCCTTCCAGATTAGATCCAATTGAACCAGCTTGGGCCTGATTGACTGAACTCAACTGAAATGTTCACTTATGGGTGAATACATGTTTTTATCAGTGCATTCAAGTGTATTCTGCCACATTGCCTGAGTGTCATGAGTGTGGATATCCCAAATATTGGACTGGCTTGTAGCAGAGTTTTATTCCGTTGTGTAACGTGTCTGTGGTTTGTGTATTGCTTCCTGTCGTACGCTAATCTCTTTGACTATTCTTGGCGGTTACAATTTGCTTAAGCAATTCATTATTCAATCATTCAATCAATTAAGTGTTCCATCAGAGAGCCTTATAAATGGGCTCCTGTCATCTGTAGCGGACTGCCATAGCCATAGATCAGGAGGCGCCCAGCTGACAATCACGTAAAAAGAAAATTTAGATTTTCCATTTTCACATTCGGGGTCAAAATGAAGCACGGCCGTGTCACAGAGCTTCCAGAGGATTTCTTTATCCCCATCCCCCTGGATACGGACAACATTACGTCTCTCAGCCCATACCTGGTCCCCCAGGACCATCTAGCAAACCAAGCCACCTTCTATTCAATGTCCTTTTACATGTTTTTTATATTAATTGTGGGCACTTTCATCAATGCGCTTACGGTTGCTTGCACCATCCAAAACAAGAAGCTCCGGTCCCACCTCAACTACATCCTGGTGAACTTGGCTGTGTCGAACCTTTTTGTGTGCGGTGTGGGCGCTTCTGTCGCCTTCGTCTGCTTTGCTGCCAGATATTTTATCCTCGGACCATTAGGATGCAAGATAGAAGGCTTCCTTGTAACGCTTGGCGGTAAGACTCTTTGACCCATTTGGTGAAATGATGACGCATGAGTTTTGATGAGGTTTTCTAATTCTACTCTATGTTGTTCCAGGTATGGTAAGCCTCTGGTCTCTTGCTGTGGTAGCTTTTGAAAGATGGCTGGTCATCTGCAAGCCACTTGGAAACTTTATTTTCAAGCCAGACCATGCTCTGGCCTGCTGTGCATTCACCTGGATGTTTGCACTGATTGCCTCAGTTCCTCCACTGGTCGGATGGAGCAGGTCGGTATCAAACACACATCTGCTCTGATAATAAGCCTCTGCGCTCACTCATTGCTCTTGTGTTTGTCTCTCCAGGTACATCCCCGAAGGCCTGCAGTGCTCCTGTGGTCCAGACTGGTACACGACCAACAACAAATTCAACAACGAATCTTACGTGATGTTTCTCTTCGGCTTCTGCTTTGCTGTTCCCCTCTTCACAATTTGCTTCTGCTACGCCCAGCTTCTTTTTACAATGAAAATGGTGAGGAAAAGTTAAGAAAAACAGAATGAAAGAATGTTGTGTGGCCAACAATTCTGTAATGCTGCTGCTTAACTATTTGCCGCATGGACCACTAAATATAAAATATGCAGTCATGAGACTCGTCTCCTCTTTTCTTTCTCAAAAGGCGGCAAAGGCCCAAGCTGAATCTGCCTCGACCCAGAAGGCCGAGCGGGAAGTGACCAGGATGGTGATTCTCATGGTGATGGGCTTCCTGGTGTGCTGGTTGCCGTACGCCTCATTCGCTCTGTGGATGGTCAACCACCGCGGGCAGACGTTTGACCTGAGGCTCGCTTCTGTTCCGTCCGTCTTTTCCAAGTCCTCTGCAGTTTACAACCCGGTCATCTACGTTCTCCTCAACAAACAGGTCAGTGGGAGGTACCGACACGTTGAAACCCACTATAAGTGTGCTCTGTACGGCTTCATTTAAAATGCACTTGTCCCGCGATGTCCGTCAGTTCCGAGCAGCCATGATGAAGATGCTGGGGATGGGCGGAGGTGAGGATGAAGAGTCGTCGACATCGTCAGTGACCGAAGTCTCCAAAGTTGGACCTGCTTAGACTGAACATCAAGACCGTTGACTTCTCTCCCACTAATGCTTGTGGATTGTAAATAACAGTAAATGTAAGTGTGTTTTGTCATAAGAAAAGCAAAAGTATATGCGATTCAAATAATAAATGAATCCTAAATAATCTGCAAAATGAAAAATAAAAAAAATATGAACATCCGATGCACATGGTGTCTCTTTATTGTTGATATTAGGAAACACGCAGTCACTGGTTTGCAGGTTCCTTTATGGGTGTTGCGTTGTAAGGCGTTGCCACGTGTGAGCGTGAGCCGTTGCTGCAAAAGCTGTTTCGTGAACTCGTTATTAACTGTGGAATTTACATATGCAATATGAGGAAAGTAGCATTTTTTGTAAAGATATCACTGCAGAGACAACTGATCATGTTACTATTCCTGTTTCACATGATTGTGTTGCTTTCAATGTCCCTCTAAAGTACAATTTCTAATTTTAGTAAAATCACCAGCCTCCCCTCATATAATGATGCACACTGGCAGACTGACAGACAGATCCTCTCTACGGAGATCCTCTTCTTCAATTACACTGTGTTCACAACATCTTATGCTCTGTTTAAGCTTTGGGAAGGAGTAGAAATGCCAGAAAGGTAACACAAAGCCCGAGTTAAACCATTAGAGTCGTAGTAGGCTACAGTGTTAATCTAATTTGGAAACCAGATTATCCACGAAAGAACTACTGCTATCTTCCTTAAGAAAGTGGGATTACGCTGCTGGGATCAGTGTGGATGTCAGGAGCAGGCATGCGAGCATCCACCAGTGCACCGTGTGAACATCGACATGCTCGAGTGTTCCTTGGTTTAGATTCTTGCAGATCATTTTAAAACAATATTTTACAACCATATTTTAAAATTCTCATTCTCTGACCAATACAGTCATTTTCTTAACAGCAGGATGTGCGGAACTTTTAAGATTCTTAATTTAGGTCGTAACTATGAACAGAAACTTCTTACAGAGATTGTCTGTATCTCTTAAACTGCCCGTTAGATAAGCACCAACATAGGATTTCCAACCGTCCAGCTAGTACATGCTTGTTTTGTGGATTTTAAAATAAGGGCACATTGACTTTTACCACTGAAATCTTTTGAGTGTCATGTTTTGTTTTTTAATCATTCATTTAAAATGACTTGCACCCGTAAACCCAAATGAATCTGTCAATCATAGTCATTTAATCTTTTAATTGGCACTAAGGACATCCTGGAAACCTTAATACCAGCAAAGTCCTGGTCATTATGTTTGTTCAGGTAGTCAGCTGACCTCATTCTTTGAGCACATACTGTTGCTGCCCATGCAGTTATTATCCAATAGGAGGCTCGTACCTAATTGTTTAGTTAAATCCAGGTGGCGACTTTTTGGCTACCAGTTTATGTTTACATTCTATCCATTTAGTAGTTATATCTGTTAGATTCTACTACTATCAGGTATAACCACTATTAGATATGAGTAACGTGACTAACTTGATTAGGGATTAGCAGCAGCAGGTGTCAGCAGCATGATGATATCATAGTGACATCATAATTATGGTAGCATCATGAAGAAACCATGATGACCTCCAGTTGACCTCCACATGACCTCGAGTTGACCTCCACATCATGAGGACACCTGATCGTCACGGGTACGGACAGGATTCTAGAACAGTGACATCATGATGACACCTGATCGTCACGGTTATGGACATGATTCTGGAACAGTGACATCGCAGAGAGTCATCATCAGAGTTTAGGTATACAACCCATCGCTCCCATCAGGATTAAGTTCGCTGGCTATGCCTCGCTCTGCTTCTTATGGAGCTTCTGCAGGAGCATATACCCCCTTATTGAGCAGGGCGAGGTTGTAGTCAATGTAACTGGGTCCTGCTGCAAAGCTGGTCCTCCTTTGCAGTAGGACCCTTGGTTCAGGGCTCGGGAGGTTTAAGCCCTGATGTAAAAGTGGACCCTCTTGCATCAGGGCAAGGGAGGGTTAGGGGTTAGGGTGGGGTTATTAAACTACTTGTGTGTGTGTGTGTGTGTCTGTGTGTGACCCTTTTGCATCAGGGCAAGGGAAGGTTAGGGGTTAGGGGTTAGGGTGGGGTTATTAAACTACTTGTGTGTGTGTGTGTCTGTGTGCGACCCTTTTACATTAGGGCAAGGGAAGGTTAGGGGTTAGGGGTTAGGGTGGGGTTATTAAACTACTTGTGTGTGTGTGTGTGTGTGTGTGTCTGTGACCCTCTTGCATTAGGGCAAGGGAGGGTTAGGGGTTAGGGTTAGGGTGGGGTTATTAAACTACTTGTGTGTGTGTGTGTGTGTGTGTCTGTGACCCTCTTGCATTAGGGCAAGGGAGGGTTAGGGGTTAGGGTTAGGGTGGGGTTATTAAACCTTTTTTGTGTTTGTGTATGTGTGTGTGTGTGTGTGTGTGAGAGAGAGAAGCAGAGTTTTACCTGCCAACAATTTTTTTTTTCCCGGAAGTTTCCCGTTTTTGTAATACTAATAAATTATTAGTATTACAAAATGTTATAATAAATTATAAATGTATAAATGTACAAAATTGTATTTTATTAAAATAATCTCCGCCGAAATGCATGCTGGGTACAGTTATCACAAATCTCGTTACTACCTGAAAACACGGACAAGAGCAATGGAGGAGGAGGAAGAACAACAGACGGGAGACACACCAACAACTTGTACCCAAACGTTTAGGCCTTAATAAATAGTCTCTGATACCAGTCAGTCCTCCACACAAGATTAACAAGACGTCAGGGACACAGACAAGTATATGTGTCCGAGGCAAAGCGACAGCACCAGCAAAGACAACAGGTACAACGATGGTGATCTTACCGTTTAAACGTCAAAATGAGAGCAACTGATGGAAAGCAGGAGACCAACAGCATCACGTCATCCAGTCAGTTCCTGGTTCCTCGGGACCACCTAGGACAATGAGAAGCTCACAAGTTGGGTCTGCTCTGACTGAACATCAATAATTGCACTAATAATTGTGAAATATATATAACAGTGAATGTTTATGCGTTTGGTCGTATGAGCGTATGAGTGGTTTGGAATGTTGTGTTGTGAAGCACATCATCACATTGAGAGCGGGTGTGTGTGAGTGAGTGAGTGTGCACCTCTGTGTTTGTACGTGGCTAAAGTCCAAGTCGAGTTTCATGCGAATATGTAATCAAATCAACAGATTCTTTGTGATACAAGCATTTGACCATCGCTTACAATGGCCTCACAAAGGTGGCGCATGTTATTGTGGGAGTGCGTCTGGAGTGTGGCGGATGTCAGTGGGCTGTGAACCTAAGCCTTAAAGCCCCTCCTCAAAGCCAATTAAGTCAAGCCTAAGTAATCGCCAAAGGTCCTATAAATGCACCTTTCGTAAACCGTCGGCTTCACAAAGAAGCTCAAGACACAATGCGCATTGAAGAGCTGAAAGATCCAGTCTGTCAGTATTCTTTAAAGGCATTTTTCCTAATTTGACACGCATCTAGAGTACAATGCAAGATTGAAGAATTTGCAGCAACCGGTGGTGGTGAGTAGTTACCTGCCTTCTTTTAATTTAAAAACAACTCTTTAAATATAATATAATACTGCATAAAATGCATATAATTTGCATCTCATCATATTACCATAAAGGCAAGGATATTTTGTAATGTGATGTATGCAGTATATTCTGCATATGGTTATTGTTGGTAAAGCAAAGACATTTTAAACATTGACGGTCTGGGAAGTCTCACGCTAAGACTTTTTCTGTAATCTGGGGTGGACAATTTTATCAGATCCTTTTGTTGCATCAATCTTTTAAAGGAGACCTGTCCAAACTTAAAATAGCCACGCTTATGTTATAGTTTGGCCCGCATAGCTAATGAGCTGTTAAACTATTTCAATCTTTAAAGAAAATTTGATAAAATACAGCATATGTGAATAGTTAATCATCAAGCCAATTGCCCACCGTTGTTAATTTTGAGCTGCTATTACATATACGCAATGGAATATGTTTCCGCTCAGTGATAGCTGCCCTTTATGGTCTTCCATCTTGCTCCAGGTATGGTAAGCCTGTGGTCTCTGGCTGTGGTAGCTTTGGAAAGATGGCTTCTTGTGTGCAAGAACTTTGGCTTCAAGACTTCCCCTGCTGCAGCTTGCTGCAGCAGGGGAACCTGACTTGACTTGTCTCTGCTCTAATGGCTGCAGTTCCTCCTCCTGCTGGACGGAGTAGGTCAGTACACACAGGCCAACCACACAAGTTTTTATTTTATTTTTAAATAATCGATTTAATAATTAAGATCATTTCTTCTACAACGTACTCTTCATAAAAGAGCTCTTGAAGGGATCATTCTATCTCCAGCCCCCCGACATACAGCCGCTACGCAAGTATCCACCGTCCACAGTGATTCATGGTCTGTCCCTGCAGGTACGTCCCAGAAGACCAGCAAGGCTCTTGTGCACCGGATTGGTACAAAAACAACAACGCATACAACAATGGATCCTACTTCCTCTTCTGCTTCTGCCTCATCGTTTTCTGCTGCTCACACCTGCTTGGCAAACCTAAACCGGTAGACAATCCGCCTCGGTTGGGCGTGGAGTGATATCGCCGGTGTGCGCTTCAGTCGGACTAACAGCTTTCACAAATTCTCCCCCAACAGGCAGCGAAGGACCCAGCAGAGGCCGAGCAGGAGGTGACCAGCATGGTGGTGGTGGTGGTGCTGGGCTTCCTGGTGTGCTGGATGCCTTTTGTCTCGTTTGCTCTTTGGATGATCAACAATCATTGGAATCCCTTTGACCCGAGACTGGCAATCCCACCCTCCTCATTGAACAGGTTGGTCCATTGTTATCTCTCAGGCCAAATCTCAGACCAGTGATGCCCTCTAATGGCGGCAAAACATAAAAAAAAAAAAAAGTTTGCTCATTCTTCAGACAGAAAACCTGATTTTAACAACTGCAGATTCCTTTCTTTATTTCATTTGGATTATTTGTCATACAAGGGTCACCAGATATATTGTTGCAATAGACTTACCTGAAATGTCCCCGGTTTTATTAAATCATATGGAGTAATGGAAAAACTATTTCCTTCATCAACTAATGTTGTTTTCTCCCCTTTTAGTTCTGCTTGTGTAAACGGAAGATGCAGCTCATCAGTGAAGGCGGCCATGAGGAGTTTCTGCGGTGGTTCATTTTGATGATTTATATGTTGTTAATAGTAACAAATATCATTACAAATGTAATAATATTATTTTTAAAGAGCTGACAATGTGCAAAGGAAGAAGATAAATGCCACTTATTATTTATAGTTTTCTAATCCAAGATGTGATGAGGAGAAACGTATGATATTTTTGTCTGATATTGTGTCCTAAAATCATGTTTTTGATTTAAGACACTAAAATGTCTAACTTTGGTCGTACAAAACCCATATTAGTTGTTAGTCGATTGACGTTTGCAAGCAAATGCTTGTAGTATTTGATGAATCTTTGTAAAGAGTTGTACTGTACTGTATTTGTTTTATATGAATTCTCTTGTCACTACATGTGGTTGAATGTAGAATTAATAACCTCCAGAACTACCTCTTCTGAAGCTTTCTGACAACAATGGATGTTCTTGGCTACATTATGTAATGCATATCCCAGTAAATAAAAGCCATATGCGCCTGCATTGGTGTATGCTATTTTTCACACCACAAAACCTATTGTTATACATAATAGAAGTGCAGAGAAACGAGATGTATTGTTGTGCTTTAAGACAATTAGCTAAAGCGGGTTAACCGAATAAGATTACCCATTAATCTCGGTAGTTAAACGTTATACCTCATTTCACATTTCACAATATATTTGCCTCAGTAGTGTAAGCAACTTTTTTCATTGATATATAACATCTACCAAACACAAACATATCAATCAAAGCCATTTTAGATCTAAAAAACGATGAATATTATGACCAAAGACACGTGGTTACATGTTGCCTGCCTGTTATGCCGCAGAGAACAGATGAAAATCAATCAGGTCAAATCAATACGTCGAGAGAGACCCTTGCCTCTGGGTTGTCGGCCAACACGGGTCAACTGTAATGCAGGGAAGAGCAAAGGGGAAACAAGATTATCATTTTGGATCAACAACTTCTGCTGCGCACAAAGCTGTGAACATGCAACATTACCTGATGTGAAGTGAACATGAAGAGTAGCAACGCTCAGTTCACTTCACACCAGAGTAATTAGTGCAGGAGACCAGCTGCTATTCAGATGGAGCAAACAGAGCAAACGTTCCCACCGGCTCGTGGGGGGGACATGCAGGTTCTCGGCGGCAGTCGGGAGCAAATCTGAGTTCTGCTAGTAGTGAACTTTTACCAATTCCTAATAGTTCAGAACTAGCGGAATTCCAGACCTACCCTCGAAACATCACGAAGCAAAACACTTTCCCATAAGCCCTATTTCAGAAATAACAATGAAAACACAAAATGAAACATGAATGGACACATATTATCTCAATAAATGGAAATAGTACAAACGTTTACATATTTCTTTAGTTTGGGGCTCCATCTTCTCCTCGGTGTGCAGTCCTTGTCCCAAATGGAGCTCGTACCAAACCCGCGGGGCCAAGAAGTGGACTCCAGAGACACACATTATCAATGGATTAAAATAAACTTGCCGCTTTTGTCGACCTGTGATCCGAGCTGAACTGTTGCTCCGGAAAGATTAACTCGTTTCGGGAGTGAGCACGCCAGAAGTAATTACTCTGCGGTAATCTGTTTTATGGAAGAACCTGACTTGTCCGTATAATCTGCTTTGGGATGACAAATCTTCACCTGCGTCAACCCTACTTCTGATTAGCGGGTCAACACTAAGAGGGGAGAAACCGTTTAGACAGCTGCTGGCCTGGTTTTGGGTGTCGTGCTTACATGGATGTATTGTCACCACTATGAATGGTTATGGTTGCTTGAGGCAGAGGCTCCTGATCATGCGATGGAGGGCCGATCCTCATCCACACCTGGCCTAATGTCTCGGCCCACCAGGGGGCCTCGCAGACATTGAGTTCTCCAGCAACGTCCACAGCCACGTCTCCACTCACTGAATATGATTATTTTTGTGGCTTCATGAAGAACTGTAAGGAAATGTAATCAAACATCGCGTAACCAGGAGTCTCCTGTCCCAGTGTAAAAAAAAAATGAAGTGATAATCCCGTGTTAAATAGGATCAGGATATAAAACCCACAAGAGGGAAGGAATTTGAATGAGAGGCCACTTGAGTTGTTTGGGCTGTGGTCCATCACAGGCAAATAACAGGCTGGCATGAATGGCCTTATTGTGTTCGTAACGAGTGCTGTTGAGTGCTGTATTCTTGTAGGTCACCCCCAGAAAACTGTTCTTACACTTTTTTGCTCAACAGAAAACTAATGAGATTTCTTTTTTCCTCCTGGATTTGAAAATAAGCTCTATTTATCACACCTACAGGTTTAGCAGGGAATCTTTTTTTACAAAGAACAACAACTTTATTGTTTTAGTGTAGGTAACCAGCAGTATAGTACAGAGCTAACGTTATTATACATAGCTAACGGCTATAAACAAATTAAAGAACAGTGGACTTCACGTGTTGCAGCTCATCTAAAGGCAGACTCGTAATGAGCCTGAAGACGTTTGGGTTTAGTCGTCTCGTTTAGCCACTTGTTAGCAGCCGCCTTTTCTAAAACACATAAAAGCTTCAGCAGCCATGAGAGGGGTATTCACTGATTTACTCTATTAAGCTCGGGTTAATCGGAAGTGCTAAAATGCCAAACTCCTTCACGTGTTTTAGGGCTCGCTCCTTCAGCACACTGATGGGATTGTAGTGAAAGCGCCGGCTGAAGAATCCGAGGCAGAGAAAGAGCTTCTTTGTGAAGCCCATGTGTGCATGCGTGTTTCTATGATGATTTGGGTCTAAAGCACTTCAGGTAAGGGTGAGAGGTTAAAGAGGTTTACTGATTTCTATTCTCATTTATTCCATCTTGTCAGACACAGCTACGCCCCGACCTGACACAGGTATGATTGTTTAAAGCGTCAGCGAATATGAAAACTCAATGAGTACAAACGAGTGCTGTTGATCTGTGTTTTTAAACTGATGAAAGCATGTTTGGCCCTCCATGGTGCAGTCACACAGACCTTACTGTATAACAGCATGGCCAGTACAGCAGGAGGGACAGCAATCATCACAGTCAAATAAAATTTAAATTAAAAATCTGATTTATGGAGTTGGTGGAAGTTAAACATTACCGGTGATGCAGAAACACTGTAGATGCCAAAGACGCTAATTGCTCACACTGGTTTTTAATGCCTAACGTTGCATGGGGGAAATCAACTCTGTTGTGGTTGTTTCCACTAATGTTCTGGATTTGGCAGCAGAAATGTTTGTGTGTGCGTAGCTTTTCTCTCGTGTTTAGTGTCTATTCACATGATTCATGATGTTCTCAGGTACTGGCTCCTAGACACAACCTCTGTCCAAATCCCCTGCATCTTTTTTTTTATCCCTGCGTCGTCTCTGCGTGATGAACGGCACAAACGAGGAGAGCGGCACAGACCGTGCTGCTGTTCCCGCTGTTGCCCTCGGTTGTACACGTTTCAGAGCAGCATAAATCGTTGTGTGAAAAATTAAGCAGCTTAAGAGGCAGGAGAAACCATGCCTACATTCACACTTCAACACACTGGGTCAGTCCCTTCATTAAGAGGGGGTATTAATAGGATTTTGAGGTACTAAGTATAGTAGTAGTATATGTGTTGTCCATTGGAGATTTTACATAGTGTGATTGAATCCCCCTCTAAATTGGTCATTGACGACCATTTTACAAAACATGTCAAGGCTTGAACCTTAAACTGGGTGGCCTTCATGCAAAACAAAAATCTAATTGAGTCATTCATTTTAACCGTGATAGAAAGCAACGTAAGCTGGCAGTAAAAGACAGTAATCAAGCGTCCAAGAAGACGCCAATTTACTTAAACACTAGCTGCTCTAATCCGCTAAATGCACCACATCCTGTTGGGAAAACCTCCTTTTGCCAAAAATAGTTGAGATTCACAACAAAATACAAGAACCCTGAAGAACAGTATATACTGGTAAAATATCCACAACGAAATATGACAGTATTTCCTTTGGCGACTTCAGCACTACGCTAAATATTATCGAATAATATTGTTATTCGAGCCTACACAAAAACGATGAACGTGCCTGGATAGGCTTTCCATGATTTTAAGTCTTTTTCCGATAGCCGTCCATCAGAAATCGCGATGAGATAGGGATCGCCCCTTTGACTTTGAAACAAGGATTATGACTCGATTTAGTGGGTCAGAGCAGAGTCTAAAAAGCCAATGTGCCGATGTGAACTCTCAAATCTGTACGGATTAAAGGTGTCTTACTTCCCTCGCGTCAGCCTCATCTGTGACTGACTAGTATAGTCCCACTACTTGTCCAATTAAGCTGCTTTAGGACTTGGCTGTCCTCTCATGCCCACCAGGGTCTACATCTATGTGCTTACTTTTCACCACAACATCACACGCAACATCACACACAACTTTCGAGTGAATATGCACAGTTCTGAACAATTTGACTTCACAATAGATGCAATTCACAGTATTTGGTGTCCCATGGAATTGTTCTTCTTCATCCAGGAGAATAAGGGAAAAAAAACTCTTTACTTTGAAGCTTAAATGACTATTAGATTCAAACACTCTCCGTGTTGCTTTACTTATCATTTCTAAATTGCTATAATTGTATAGAAAAAGACAATGTTACCTACTGCTGGTGCCAATTAAATCAATGGCTCAACATTCACTTTTGTGTGTTAGTCAAAGGTCTGGCAACTAATTCCTATTTTAACGGAGCGGACTGGTAATCCGCTTTCAAGATTATTTGGGCATTTTGTGTCCTAAGGTCATAAGCTAATAGTTTTAATCACAGTTGAAATAAGTTTGACCGCGGTGGCTTTGTCGCAGTATCACTGCCAATCAGGACGCAGCCGATAACCCAACATCCTTATCCAATCAGAGGTCTACGTCTGCTTCAGCGTATAAAAGCAAATGTCAAATGCGCGGCACCAGGCACCCGAGGAGGTTGCAAGTGACAAGAAAGGTCAACTGCTCAGGTCCTCCCTTTACGATCAGAATGGCAGAAGAGTGGGGAAAGCAGGTGTTTGCTGCCAGGCGGTACAACGAAGATACAACAAGAGGATCTGCTTTCGTCTACACAAACAGCAATAATACCAGAGGTACAGTACGTTTTAGTTCTTTAATAATGCAATGGGTTAACCAGAGCAAAATCTATACAGTAATTGCTATCGGAAACTTATTCAGATGTAACTTAAATGTATTATATTTGGTCATGACTTTGCACACCCATTCAGACATTTTGTATTTGCAGTTACAGAGTATTTAAAAGGATAATTTTAAGCTAATTAATTTAATCATTTACTTTTTATCCATCATTCTATACCAGCAAGAACTCGTATAATGTTGTTGACGGATCCTTTATCTATTAGAAAATACTATAATAATTGGGATGCGGCAGTGTTTTGAACATATAGTTGCATACAGTGTAACATTTATTTAATAAATAAGGTGCTTTCTTAGTCTTTCTGATACCTTATAAGATGAGTTTAGAAAAGAAAATGTGAAATAAATAAGACTAAATAAGACACCGTTTTTTTCTCTTTCAGATCCCTTTGAGGGTCCCAACTACCACATTGCTCCTCGATGGGTTTACCACTGTGCAACACTCTGGATGTTCATCGTGGTCGCCCTATCAGTCTTCACCAACGGTCTCGTCTTGGTGGCCACGGCAAAGTTCAAGAAACTCCAACACCCTCTGAACTGGATCTTGGTCAATCTTGCAGTTGCTGATCTCGGAGAGACCGTCTTTGCCAGTACCATCAGTGTGGTTAACCAGTTTTTTGGTTACTTCATTCTGGGACACCCAATGTGCATCTTTGAGGGCTATGTTGTCTCAACCTGTGGTGAGTGGTTTGCCTTTTTGATTGGGTTTGGACAGAGAGTTTTTTCTTTATTGTTTGCATTTGTTATCAGGCTGAGAATGAACCTTTACTGAGTTTCCTTATTCTTTACACAGGTATTACAGCTCTCTGGTCCCTGACTATCATCTCCTGGGAGAGATGGATAGTTGTGTGCAAACCTTTTGGAAATGTTAAGTTTGATGCCAAATGGGCCACAGCTGGAATAGTGTTCTCCTGGGTCTGGTCTGCCTTCTGGTGTGCCCCCCCTATGTTCGGATGGAGCAGGTAGCCTGGAAATCTTTTGTCTTGAATAAAACCCACTAAATTTTGTATTGCCCAGAACAGGAAACTAAAGATTTTCTTGCATCAGGTACTGGCCTCACGGACTAAAGACCTCCTGCGGACCAGATGTATTCAGCGGGAATGACGACCCCGGAGTCCAGTCCTACATGATTACTCTCATGCTTACATGCTGTATCCTTCCTCTGGCCATCATCATCTTGTGCTACCTTGCAGTCTGGTTGGCCATCCGTGCTGTAAGTGCTTTAACTGCAGTATTACACACTATGTAAAGTAGATTACTGCACGGAAGACTCTCACACTGTGTTAATCTGTGGATCACAGGTTGCCATGCAGCAGAAGGAATCAGAGTCAACCCAAAAAGCTGAAAGAGACGTATCCAGAATGGTCGTTGTCATGATCATTGCATACATTGTCTGCTGGGGGCCGTACACAGCTTTTGCCTGCTTTGCTGCGGCTAACCCTGGATATGCCTTCCATCCTCTGGCTGCTGCCGTACCTGCATACTTTGCCAAGAGCGCCACCATCTACAACCCAGTTATCTATGTCTTTATGAACCGGCAGGTGAGAACAACAGTTACATTGAGATGTTGATCTGCTGTTATATGTCCAAATCAGACCTTTTTAACATGCCTTTTTGTTATTCTCTCTCTGTCAGTTCCGTTCATGTATCATGCAGCTCTTTGGCAAAGAAGTGGACGATGGCTCTGAAGTGTCTACATCAAAGACAGAGGTTTCCTCTGTGGCTCCTGCATAAAGATGATATTCTCCTTTTTGGGAAAAATGAGAACCATTGTGATTTGTACAGTATATATATATGTATTGTTTAATTTATCATTTTTTTTTTTTTTTTAGTAAATATAGCTTTCTGGCAAAAGACAAAAATAAAAATAAAAAAATACACAAAGCAAATGAAGCATTAAATGACTGGTCTTTTTTTCAGATGAGCTTAAATATGAATCCAAGTGAAAGTCTCGATTAAGTTGACTGATAAAGACAGCATGATGTTCACAAATGGAAACAAATTAATTTCCTTTATTTAAATCCAAGTTTGACAATGTGTAATGCAGAAGAGCGGTGTAGAAACATATGCTGGAAACAAACAACCCAACTAGTGAGAACACAGAGAGCTTCCAAAATGCAGGACTAATAGCATTAAAGTGCAGCCAACTGAATCCTCCTGATTACCCCTCCTTTCCAATCGTGTCGGAGAACTAGCGCCTGAACGTGAGTCAGTGTTTGTTTGTTCCAGGCTAAGAACATGTGCATTCTCACCATTTAGTTGTGGGGTAAAGGTGTAGGCGGGGCCAGCGAACCAGTCAACTTATAAGACGATCCACATTTTGATGCACTGTATTTTCTTCTTGCACAGTATCTTATAACACCTGAAAGAGAATCACTATACCAACAGAACCTTTACATTCGCGTTACTGATTCAAATTAAATGCTCCAATGGTTTAACAAGAAAATCCATTAATAGAATGTAAACAAAGTGGACACAAATTGGATTGACATAAATTGACAACTGCCACCGAGGCTAATTATTAGATCAATGTGTTCCGATGTTAAGGGTTTATTTGAAACAGCTACTGTTCATTAGATATCTAATAGGACATTATGAAATGAGCATTTCAGATATGGTATGGTGTAGAGCTTTATATTTTTCTTCCAGAATACATCTGAGGAGCATTGATTGAATTTATATCATATATGATCCTCAGATGAAGTTACATTTCAATATGATTGACAACCACAAAGAAATCCTCTTTGGCTGCACAGAACAATACAAAGATTAAAAGACAATAATTTCATCAGCATAGAAATTGAAGTGTGTTTTGTTTGTATCTAGTATTTTCCAGAGGTGGATTAAGTGTTCAGATAATTGATTTATTAAAGAGTATTGAAAGTATTTCCTGCTAGAAATTAAATAACTGCAAACAACTGAAATGGAGTGGAGCGTAATGTACATGTAAAGTAAGAGAAAAACAACATGTACGTATTACTTATGTGTATTTACTTACTTTACACCACTGCCAAAAATATTACTAAACTCTTTTTTCCACTTGCTCTTTTCCACAGGGAAGGTCAAAGAGCAATTTCAGCATGTTCCTCACAGGCTTTTGTCAGTTTTCTCCTTCTATGTGCCGTGTTTAGTAATTCATTCCCAACGCTCTAACGTTTGACTTTTATTTTGAAATTATCCGGATGTTGTGGTTAGCGTCACCGTGTGCGCGTGTTCACCCTTTTGCCACACACGTGAACGAAGAGCAGAAGGAGACTTTTGATAAAGCCATGTCCAAAGCTAGTACGCATTCCCTTTGTAAACATATCCACTCACTAAATAACTACGAGTGTTTTTAATGGACTCTGTTGTTTCTTACAGAACAAAAACGAGCGAAACGTCTCGGCCTCCTCGGGAAATTTAAGGTAACTGTGACCCAAGCTAATGTTTGCTGTGGCTAACTTTTAGTGCTGGAGCTAATGTGTTACGAGTGGAAACCTGCTGTGTAACGGAACGTTAGCTAACTTAGTTCAGTCTTTACTTTAAAGAAAATATACGCCTAGCTCCACTGACACACGCGTAATGAGACTCAGCCTGCCAAGTACCTGCGAGGATCGGCGAGAGATTGTCCCAGCTTCCTTCATTAACACACTTAACATTTGGATTTTCTGCTCAGTGAAATGCCGAAGCTTCTTGTTTAATTTACAAATCCTCACATATATAGCAAGACATTGTTTGTTCTGTGTTGTTGTTTGCACTGTTAGGCCTTTTATAATGAAGCAAAAGAACAAATATTGTTTTTAAGGTACGGCTATTTTGTATGTTTTCCTGCTTGCAGACTAAGGATGGACAAAAGGACGATGCTTCAGGGCAGACAAAGAATTCAGAGCAGTCATCCGTGCACCATGTGAAGGAACACAGAAAACCAGAAGAAATCCGAAAGCATAGGGTGATCCTTTGAAAGTCTTGCCTGTGCTCCTATTTCAAGTAACATTGCAGGATATTATGATATGGTAAACCAGTCTCTCAATTCATATTTCTCCTAATTAGCTCCAGGAGCTCCAGGACAGGCAGAAACTCTCTCGAGAACGAGATCTGATGAAGAGAAGGAACTTGCAGAGCTTTCAGAATGACATCCTGCAGCGACAAAGAGATTTCGAGCAGAAGGTAAATGTCGCTCCTCTTTGGCGTTACTAGACTGCAATTAAAATATAAGTGCATTCTCTGCAAAGGGCCACTGTATTGATGTGTTTTCTTCTTTGTGTTCACAGGAAATGGATATGCAGAGTTTGGAGAAGAATGTTAATTTTGAGAATGAGAATTCAAGAAAGGCATATTACAGAGAATTTAAAAAGGTACTAAATTGCCCCATCTTCATTTCTGATAGCATTTACATAGAATTCGCACCCCACATGTTTCTCTTAACCCTTTTCAAATCAATCTGAAGTCAAGGAATGTTGGATACCACAATTCAATTGAACACAATCTTTGAAGGTGGTGGAGGCCTCTGATGTGATTTTGGAGGTTTTGGATGCACGTGACCCCCTTGGCTGCAGATGTCCTCAGGTGGAGCAGGCAGTCATTCAAAGTGGAACAAATAAGAAGATTGTTTTAGTGCTTAATAAAATCGGTAAGTGATCTCAATCCATTATCATCAAGTATATCTTCTGGGAATAATCTGTATTTTCATAATTTCATCAGATGACAAGGAAGATAATGCTTTAGAATTTACTTTCAATACTTTTGATTATAGATTTGGTGTCAAAGGAAATCGTGGAAAAGTGGATTAAATTTCTCCGAAATGAGTTTCCCACAGTAGCTTTCAAAGCATCTACTCAGCAACAGAACAAGAACTTGGTACACAGTTACAAATATCCCTATACTTTGATAATCTAGAAATGGTAATTGGAGATTTAAGCAATGGAATGGCATAAACTGTTTCTTTCCATGGACAGAAACGCAGTAACGTACCGGTGACACAAGCCACCACAGAGCTTCTCAGCACCAGCGCTTGTATTGGTGCAGATTGCTTGATGAAGCTACTTGGCAACTACTGCCGCAACCTCGACATAAAGACGGCCATCACCGTCGGTGTTGTAGGTAAGAACCACGTCCGGCGAGACACCAGGTCCTGTCTTTGCAAGTGGCGAGGTTGTCTGACAAGGAAATTATTTGCCCACTCTTGTTTTCTAGGATTTCCCAACGTGGGAAAGAGTAGTTTGATCAACAGTTTGAAACGGGCGCGAGCGTGTAATGTCGGCGCCACCCCTGGTGTCACCAAGTAAGTACACCGTAAGCCAAAATCCTGCTGGTCCACTTCGAGTCTTGCTGATGGATTTTGGTGGATTTCAGGTGCCTTCAACAGGTGCATTTGGACAAGCACATTAAGCTTCTCGATTGCCCTGGAATTGTGATGGCGACCTCAACGACAGATGCTGCAATGATTCTTCGCAACTGTGTGAAGATTGAACAGCTTGTCGATCCTCTTGGGCCCGTCGAAGCCATCCTCCGACGCTGCAACAAGGCGGAGGTCTGTTAGGTCGCCGCAACCGTTTTCTGCGTTGCCTGATGTGTCTTTCGAACACTGCAGTGACAGTGATTTTGCTGCATGTACAGATCATGGAGCACTACGGGGTTACAGACTTTCACACCGCTCTGGAGTTCTTAGCAATGCTTGCTCGACGCCAAGGCAAACTCCGTAAGGGAGGACTGCCGGACACCGACAAAGCAGCAAAGAGTGTGCTAATGGATTGGACAGGGTGAGTTACATTTTTGAGTTTGGAAGTTTTTACAAATGACAATCAACCAGGTCACAACACCGTGCTAATTTCAAAATGCTATGTTGTTTAGGGGGAGGATCAGCTACTTCACACACCCTCCGGAGACACACACCCTTCCCACACACGTCAGCGCTGAGATTGTCACTGAGATGGGTAAAGCTTTTGACTGGGATGAGCTGGAAAAAGGAAATCAGAAGGTTCTTGCAGGTAAAAGTTGCTTTGTGTGGAATCTAGAGAATGTTGTCCCAGTTTTAAGGACAAACTTCAGGCCTCCTTGTCGATGGGCCTCATTGTTTGGTAACATTGTTTGCTACGTCAAAAATTGGACGTTTTCACACAAGTGGATTTAAGTGGGAACATTATGTGATGCTTTCGGTTGAAACATCTAAAATAAGCAGTGGTTGTTCCAAAACTGAATATGCCTCTTGCTGTCTTTCAGAATCATCTTGTCCTGATATCCAAATGGGATTTTGCATGGAAACCACTGGCATGACACAAGGTGGCCAGGGTGAGCCACCTTCTGACCTGGAAATGGTGGGGGCGTCCTTGGAAGAGACAGAATTTAGAGATGAAACTGAATCTATGGAAGATGGCCACAACCCAGAGGTTTGAAACGGGGACATCCTCCCAGCTTACATGTTATATTCAAAACTTTATGCAATTAGAACTTTTCTTCCTGCTCAAAATAGTTTGGACCAATGACTGTGGAGATAAAATCCCAGAGGGCTAAGATTGACCTGCCCTCAAATAATGCTGCATCGAGGGCGCCAGATTTGAAGGACATCTTGGGTGTAGATCCTCTACAGCAGGGTCAGGCTCTCCTGGCTGCCGGCAAGAAGAGGAAAAAGCAGCAGAAAAGAGCTGGTTTGTATAAATATTTGTCTCATTCTATTTATACTGTAGTCCTATGTGTGATACTATGATTTATTAGAACACATTTGAACAATAATCGAGGAAAAAGTAATCAGACGAAACTTATTTTTTAAAACGGGACTACCTGAGAATTAAGTTATTATTATTATTATTATTATTATTATAAATAATCATAATAATTAATTGATTGATTAATTTTAATTGTAAAAAATGAAACTGAAATCAAACTCGTTTTTCCTCTGCAGACAAAATTGCCACAAAACTCTCTGACACCTTGACAGCGGCAATGGACTTCTCCTTTTCAGATGACTGATTCAAAATAAAAGACTAAATTAATACAGTTAATACGGTTTTTCTATTGTCTTCTTTTGATGGAGGTAATGAGTTGCGGTACCTACGCAAAACTAGTAAACGCCCAACCACTGTTTCTCACAATCCCTGGAATGTGAAAACCATCGATAGCTCGTACATGGCGTGCTGCTAGCATTATAATCTGATGATTTGCACCACAGTTGTAACTTGTTAGAACTATAAACGTACCTACAGGTAAAGAGTCGCACTGCATGAAGCCGTTTTGGAAATGTGCAAGATCACAGCAGTCAACAAGTTCCGGGTGACTTACGACGGACGACCTCAGCCCGAGATCAACAACACTCCGTGCCGAGGCTAGCGACTGTGCAAGAGCTCGTACACGACGTCTTTCACTATGGCAAAGAAACCGGAGGACCGCGGAGATCTATGGCTGTGATTAACTAAAATAAAATCTATTGCCACAGTAAGTTCTTAGATTTCCTCTAAAATCCTACATAGCTTTAGGTTAGCGTTTGCGTTAACTATCGGGTACAAGATAGCGTTAGCTAACGTTAGTTTAGCAAAACGTCCACTTCCTGTGGTCGCTTTGCATTGACCACGTCTTAAAGTTGCTGCTGACGCAAAACCGCTTCCCACAAACACGCGTCCGTTGACGTCCTTCACGTTGGCGGAGAAGTAAACGTTATGTGAGTGAAGCCAACGTAAACGCTCACGTGAGCTAACGTTAGCTTTAGCGTTTAGCGTTTTAGCGTTAACGGTAGTTGCTGTGGGCCCCTGAGCGGCACCGAGCTGTCAACTGAACTCTGCTTGTGACGTCAGATAACCGCTCACCCCAAAAAACGGACAATTAACAAAACTGCTAAAAGCGAAACGGCTAACGGTGGATTGTCGGTGGAATTGAATGGCCGCTTGTTCAAACGGCTTACAGATCTTCCCAAAATGATGAACGCGGCACGCGATCACGTTAAGTCAGCCTTGTTGTGGTGTGACGTCGCTGTGGTTCTCAGCTGAGACGGCGGACATCGCGGCGCTGTCCACATGTCCAGTAACTCAACTCCACTCGACTGACGCTAGCTGCTCGATGCCGCGCTGTCGTGCACCCTTAGCTTCACGCAACTTGTCACGACGTTTAGTTTCCAAACGTAGTGAGTTTTTTTTTTTTGCTGTCGTGTTTTGTTTGTGGCTTTTGGTTAGCGAGAGATGAGGTCTTCATGAGACCACACGGTCTCAGATGAAGGTAAAGAAAGAGACCACTCCTCAGTCCGAACCTGGTGTAGCGTGGACCGGAGAGACCTTCCAAGTGGACCAAGCTGTGGGAAATACGAGTAATTCATACTAAAAGAAGACTGACATTGGAAAAGAGGGGATCAATTTTATTGACGAGGAGAATAGGATTCTTTCACAACCGGCTCTGGATTTCTGGATTGTTTAGGGTTGCCAAATAATATATTATCAAAAGCCTGGTTGAAATATTTCCCACTTTATATAGTGTCTAACTTCTACTGTGCAACTTTATTATCTTAAATATAAAAAAACACTTTCTTGATAATTTGAGCCATCGGAGGACTATTGTGGGTGATTTAAGACTACGGAGTTGTTTAATAACAAAATACGGTTGCATGCTTTGAAATGGTACCGACTGTACCTATCAAAAACACCTGTATGTCCTGTGTTTGTGTTCCAGCTCCATCCCCAGACCTCGATCGCTCCTCTCCTTAGCCATGTCGTCGCGCACGTTGCTGAAGCAGCAGCTGATGCGGGAACACGCCCAGGAGCAGGAGAGACGCGAGGCCCAGCAGCAGGCCTCCGCCTCTCAGCTCCGTGCCTCCGACTCCACTCCGGCCATCTCCGTCACACTGCCCCCCAATGCTGCCCGCCCCCCCGCAGCACAGGTGCCCGTCGAGGTGCTAAAAGTAAGTTTGCCCCACCCCATGTCGTTGATTTAGTGCGGGCGGATTATCCCAGAACATTGAAAAAAAAAAAAAAACCCCTCTTTGAATGAACAGGTGCAGACCCACCTGGAGAACCCCACCAAGTACCACATCCGGCAGGCACAGAGGCAGCAGGTGAAGCAGTATCTCTCCACCACTCTGGGAAACAACGCGGTTACCCAGACTATCGGCCTGTCGCCTGTGCCGCACTCAAGTTCTGCCCCTGAAGTGGCTCCCACTGCCAGCAGTGCCCCTAACAGTCCTATGGCTCTGCTCAACATCGGATCCAACAAGGAGGAAGTACGGGAAATCCCCCACAAGTTCTGCGTCTGGTTTCGGTTTTCTGGTGAAGCTGATTGCAAAACCATGTCCATCGATGTCCTTCTGTCTCACGTGCAGCTCAATTTTGGACGAGTTAGATGTCCACCCTTTTGGTCACTTCTAGCCTAATTGCTTTCTGTTTGCTCTGGAACGATGTGTCCAAAGGTCCCACTGCGCTGATGCATGCCTTTTATCATTGTAGCCGCGCTGGCCTGTTGTCACAATAAGATGTGACATACTGCACTTAAGGGTTAACCATGGCAGCACTTCTCTAGCACACACCCCTCTCCGTGAAATCAGGCCTGTCCAGTTAAATTGGTTGTAATTTTTAGTGCCAGCCTTTACAGAGTATACTTGCAGTATAATGAACTGTTTTTAGTTGCATGATGATTACTCTTGACACATTTAACCCGAAGGACTTTACTGATTAAGTAACAATGGGTTTTTTTCTCTGCTTTATCTAGATTGACGACGTGATAGACGACATCATTAGTCTTGAATCCAGTTTCAATGACGAAATCATTACCTTAATTGACTCAGGGCTTCAGTTGCCCAACACGGTATGTAGAACAATGTATTTATTTTACTTCCTTTTTTGAAGTTTCCTCTAGAGTTTACAGGAACAGTTGACGTACACTGACAGGATAAAACTGGAGTTATTTTTAAAGTGTTTTTCTTTGAATGAACGGTCTCTGTTATGTGTGGAATTCTGAAGTCGTAGGAGTAAATATACATTTTTGACACAGAGTTACTATTCGTCACAAAAGTGCTGCCTGGGCGGGGTAAAGGTACCGGAGGGTACAAGACCAGGAGAATCAAGTAGTTTGTACAGTAAAAATTCATGTTGTAGCTGCCAGGTTAACCACTCATTTAGTCAAATAGGAAGAGCTCCCCAAAATTTACCCATAAAAAAAATGAGGATTATGATTTTTCTTTTTGAAGACAAGAAAAAGAAGCACAGTGAGGTAAATTCTTATTCAATTTTGGAAATGGCACCTAGTATTGTTTTCCAGCCTTCTCTCAGATGGTTTGATTTCGTTCTTTTTTCCAGCATTTCATAAGAAATACCCTCTCTGAATCACGTCCGTCTCCTACTGTTGGGTCTCTCTCTTGTCTGTGAATATCGCACTCGAGTCGAGGGCGGCCCTAATCGTAACACACATACCTCCCTGGCCGAGTGGCATCAGATGAGTCGTTCGATCCGGCTCCTGAAACGCTGGACGAGTGTCGCGGTGGGGGGTAGAGGGCTGCGCCGCTTAAAATGGAGGCGCTCTATAAAAAATGTCAAAATTCTCAGTTATTCGTCTGTCTGTCGAGGTGTAGAGAGACAACACAGCTGGATTCGGACCTCGGTCTGCCTATTAGTGACATGTATTCAACATGCTCGGTTTCCTTCAGCTCCCGGGGAATCTGTTGGATGTTTACCACAGCCCCGGAATGGCAGCGCCTGCTCTTACTGTCAGCAACTCCTGCCCTGCTGATCTTCCAAAAATTAAAAGGGAAATTACTGGTAGAGTATCTCACTTCCACAAACATGTTTCTTTGACTGTTCTTCAGTGTAAGGATAACAGTTCTTTAAAATTTTTTTTTTTTTAAAGGTTTGTAGTATTTAATTGTACGGAACACTGTTTCTTGTCTTTCAGATGTAGACGCCAAAGCAATAATGAAAGAAAGGCAGAAGAAAGACAACCATAACCTCAGTGAGACGTTATTTCCGTCATATTGAGAAATGCTTTTGGAGCAAAAGTTCCATGTGGATTCAAAATCACTGTGATCTGATCTTTTGCACGCTAGGACAATCATCTCATCTTGTCTACTTGTTTTCTTCTCTTTTGAAATTCATGTGTAAAATGGATTTACTTTAGTTTCTCACTGTTATGTCATCTCTTTTGTTTATTTTATAATTGCTTTTATTGTATCAGTTCTTCTCATGTGAAGTGCCTTTGGGTACATTTTTAAAGCGCTAAGCAAGTAACATTATGTTGTTTGCTGTATATTATTATTTCTTTATAACTGGTTGTTGCTTTCCCTCTATGCTTTGTCGTTGTGGCTCATTGCAGTTGAGAGGAGGCGGAGATTCAACATCAACGACCGCATAAAGGAGCTCGGCACTCTGATACCCAAGTCCGTAAATGACCCGTAAGCGCAGTCGGATTTTTCAGGATTTCGCTCTTTTTTTTCTCTTGAATACCCAGATTGATACAACATTTTTAGTACCCAACAACGGTTGTGTATTAAAAACCTTGCTTTTGTTTTTCCTTTTCTCCCTGTCTGTAAAATACATGTTTACTGATATCACAATGACGTCAGTGAGATGCGCTGGAACAAAGGCACCATACTGAAAGCCTCAGTGGACTACATCCGGAAGTTGCAGAAGGAGCAGCAGAGAGCCAAGGACATCGATATGCGTCAGAAAAAGCTGGAGCTTGCAAACCACAGTCTGATGTTACGCATCCAGGTCAGTATCAGGACAGGCGACGCAACAGCTACACTTCTTTGAATAAATGCATGTTCTGGTAGTTAAAGGCAGAATGTATAGGACTGGTTGGCTACGGTCGGTTAGTGGCCCCTCCTCCTGTCTACAACAAAACCAGAGGTGCACCCCCCTTGTTTAGTGGTTTCTGTCTGGGTGCTTCCTATATTTGTCCACAGTGGCTCCTAGTTGCCACATTTTTACGGACAGAAATGATTTGATAAATTAAGAACGCACAAGTAGAGGACTTTGCTTCTGTAGAAACGGACATTCTTCGCTTGTCTGCATACCTTAAAAACTTGGGGAAACACAGAACTTGTCTTTCTACTTGTTCCACAAACACAGTGTTATGTTTTTAAATTAGTCCATATGCTAAATGCATGTGTTGTATAATATGTTATATAATTAAAATAACTTTTGCAGTCATTCCAGAACCGGACATCTGCTGCTTTTTGTTGTTGTTGCAGGAGCTGGAAATGCAGGCGCGGCTCCACGGCCTGAGTCCGGATCCATCCCTCCTCCAACAGCAGCAGGTTCAGCACAGCGGTCCGTCGCTGCCCGCGGGCGCAGACGGCGTCTCGTCCCACAGCTTCCTCGGCCCGGGCGCGGCCGGCGTCGGACAGCCCGTGCCGGCCTCCTTCCTGTCCCCGCCCTCCTCCGACTCTCCGGCGGGAGTCACCATCAGCAGCCCGCTGGACCTGGGCAGCCTGAGCTTCGCCGAGCTGGACGACGACTCGGTCTCGGGACTCTACCCCGACGCGGGCCTGGGAGACTTTTTAATGGACGAGGTGTGCACGCTGTCGCCAGAGAGGATGGCCGAGCCGCTCTTCTCCCCCTCGCCCGGCGCCTCCAAAGGCAGCAGTCGCAGGAGCAGCCTTGAAATGGACGAGGACCTCTGATGAGCCCCGTGTGGCTAGCAGAGACTTTCTGTAGGGACGGACGGAGTGTCGGAAAGGGCAGTCCGTCCTTAAGGGACACCAGTCTATTCATAGGACTGTACAATGGGACATCGAAAAGCAGAAATAGCTAACATTAAGATCAAAATTAACATATTCTTGATTTTATTTTAATTTTTTCTTCTTTTTCCATACAGGCCTAATTATTGTTCCTGTTTGGAGCTGGTCAGATTTGTTTATGTCAAGGCCTATAAATGCAATCTTATGCAAATTAAATCTTGTATTGTAGGGGCTTTCCATTCTCATTTATTTTAAGATTTAAGAGGGACATAATTTTAGCGTGAATTTATTATGTAGTCATTTATAGGGAAGGAAGCTGTGAGGTGTCATTTTTTCACAAAACTGGCATAAAAAAAAAACAGATTAACAGATGCCAACATACATTATATTTTCTTTTTCAACGAAGTGGAATCAGGGTTCGTTCATAGCGGTTGCATGCTCTTTCATGTTGGGTTGTTTCACCAGCAGCTACAGAAGGGATCTTTCGACGGTGAATTGGCACATTGTGAGATATTTACTGAATATTGTATATAAGAATATTTTATTTTGAGCAATTTAATTGCACCTTATTTTACGGCAGTCCATGCATTTTATGAGAGCTGTTGTCAGTTTTTATTGCTATCGCACAAAGAGCACAGGTTGCACGTATTTGTTGTACATTTTAAAAGCAATGGAACATTCACTTGCTGCTGCAGCTAGTCGGCCAAAGCAGGACGTCTTCCTGAGTAACGACAAATTACAAATCAAAAAAAAAATTAAATATTTCTCTTTATTTTTGAATATATTCACTAAGTCAATAGAGATGCGAGACAGTATGCGAGGTGCATAACACTTGTACGACAGTACTGTAGTTCATTACAGTATTTGTTTTGATACCAGAATAGTAGTTCCCGCTAATACTTGTGTCCTCAGTGATTGTCTCTGTTGCCGTGGTCACTGAGTGATTTTACTGATTTTATCATGTTCTACCAAGGTCGTGGATACTTCTTGGAGGTCGATCTATGCTGATTTGTCTGATAATGCGTTGATACTCCTTGTAGTATGAATTCAGATGGCTTTGACCTTCTTTTAAACCAACCACTAGCCTCCCGTCTAATGATAAGGTATAACTGTTGTGTAAAACCTGCGATGCAATATTATTCAATAAAATTGCCACAAAGTTTTAGAAAGGCATTTTATCTGTTAGATGCTTAACGCCACCGTATGGACAGTCCTCAAGTTCTTGATATGCAGACACGTTTTAAGCTATTCAGCAGCCATAAAACGTCCTTGTTTTTGTGTTGATTTTGAAATGTCCTCTTCTGGCCTTTCAGAATGTGTGTATTTTTTTAGTTTTTTATCTAGGCTCTGCTCTACAGCTCAGTGCCCCATTGCTTCACAGTCCCATAAGATTAAGTGTATGGACGCCTTTTTTCACTCACAGATAATCTCATTTTAACCATGTTCGCCCCTGACACATATCTGAGTGCTAACATTGACTGTTGACCATAAACAGGTAGCATTTGTGTTTTTTCCCCTTAAAGTGGGCTTTTCAGGGGATTTTAACTAATAAATGATGCCCATTGACTCGGTGGCTGGATGTGGTTATTCGCTGGCAGCCAGCATCAGTGGTTGATCGACGTGAATGACTGGCTCATACAGAGCTACAGGAGGACGCCAGCGGGGCACTGGGATTTTCAGCGATCAGCGAGTCTTTAATTTTTGGTTTGACATCACTTCCATCACTCATATTTTCATTGTTATCTTTCGAATCACATTTTCTATCCATTGGTCCATTTCATATCTCACATTTAGAAATGACTTTATATTTAAACTGGCTATTGCAAAAATTCCTGACTTATGTTACTATGGTTTACCGGATGAAAATTAAATATCGTTGTTCTCTTGAAGATTGACTCTGTTGTACTTAAAGTTTTGCAGGTGTTAGTGATGCGTGGACATCTTGGAAGTGGAAGAGAAGTTAATCTATTATTTATCCCCATTTAGGAAACATTTATAATGCAGATGAAAGGCAGCCCCAGGAGATCCTGACAGCTATATATGAGATTGTGATATTGCTATTAATTAATAAATCATGGTTTACCCGCACTTACCTTGTGTGGTATTTTGATGTTATTTTTTATTTGATAGATATAGAAAACATTTTAGTCGGTTTATCTGAGGTATTTTATCCAACATTCTAGTTCATTGTTGTAACAGATCAAATTATTTGTCGGTGTTATTAGTAATCATGTGATACAAAAGATGTAAATAACAGATTAAACATTAATACATTTAATGTATTTTATTGTTGTAATTTACAGCAATTCATAAAAGCTGTCACACTCCACACTATTTCTCTCTGTACAAGAATTTGGTTATAAAAAAGTTATTCTCACTTTTCATGTCATATTTCAGAGGCAGGTGGTGCAGTATACAACGTTAATCGCAGATGAATCCTTTGGTGACCTGTCAGCTGTGGAGGTTTAACTGCATCACTCTCTGGCTCGTTCATTCTCCTTCTCTGCACCAGACATGGTGTGTCTGTGTACATTTATCCTTTAAATTGCGCAATTTGTAACATATACAGGAGGTGGCAGCAGTGTATGTTAGTGTTGTATGTTAGTTTGCCACCAGAGAAGAAGAACTGTCTCCCAACGTTAATATTACAAGTAGTACCGCCATCAGCCATTTGTTAGCTAACGTTATGTCCGTGTACAACTTGAACGAATGCTAGCTATCGAGCTAATTGGATTACTGTCGTGGTGTTGCATTCCCTTTATATTTGCAGAACGATCAACCAGTTAACGTTACAACTTCCTCAGAATGGTACGTATGAGATAAAAAGCAACGTATGCTAACTAGGCCTAGAGTTCAATATGGGGAGGAATAGCTTCCACGGCCCTAAGTTTACATCCCACAGGAGCATGTTGTGAACTAACGCTAACTTATAACGTTAATGTATCTTTTAAATACATTCTGTTGTTGAATAATATCAATGAAGTAATCTGTACATTAAAAGTCGTTGAAATTTGGTACGGTAAAGATAACGTTGGCTGGCAAACATGACGCCCAGCTCCATCTTTAACTGACAAGTGAGCTTGCTAGCTGATGCTAACCGACTATTAGCTAGCGTTAGCTTATTACGACATACAGTGGTTTGTGTGTATACAAAGTTTTATTGATATTCTTCGGAGATAGCCTTTTAACTATGATTGCTAGATAGCTTACAACTACTTATATATTTAACTAACGTTATATCCGCGTTTCGAATTATAACGTTCTGTCCATTTTTAAAACCGTCAAATGATAATATAACGCAACTTGTAACGTTACATACACTAGTTTACGTTAATGTTTAAAATAACGTAACGTTAAATTACTCAAGTCTTTTTCTGAATTACACCAGGGCTATCCTTCAAAGGGAAATTCTATACTTTAGAATTTAATTTAATTTATAATATAATTGAAAAGGCACTTGGACACGATGTCCTCCAGCTAAGTGATAATATTGAGTGTAATTTCAATTCATGCATGACAAATTTGCCTCAGAGGGCTTTACAGTTTGTACAAACACAAGTTGTGATGTGCTTCTTTTCTTTTTTTGTTTTCAGGACAGTGAGCTGTCTGACATTGACCATGTACCAGGGCCGGAGACCAGCAGCTTGGAGGGGGAGAACGCGCCCCTGTACTGTATCTGCCGGAAACCAGACATCAACTGTTTCATGATGTAAGATCACCACACCAATCCTGTACTTTTAACAATTGCCGAATATTGTTGTGACAATGATTAACATCAATTGTTTCTTTCATTTGTTTCTCTCGCTGACAGTGGCTGTGATAAATGTAATGAGTGGTTCCATGGCCACTGCATTAGCATCACTGAAAAGACAGCAAAGGCAATCCGGGAATGGTATTGCATGAGATGCAGAGGTGAAAAAACATCTTCTGCCACAGCATGTTAGAGTGTAACGTTGGAATGCGTCACAAAGAATCAAAATAACATTGTTGCGTTTTTCACCCTCTGACCAGATAAAAACCCTGCACTGGAAATAAAATATAGAACAAAGAAAAACCGCGAGAAGGAAGCAGAGTACGACAGAGGATCCGATAGACAGTACAGCACCCCAAGTACTCCTGACTATAAGAGTGAAAGGCGGCGTGGGTCTAAAGTAAGTTGTTCCAAATATTTAGTTATGTAGTACCTAACTAAAAGTACCTATTTGAGTCTTCTGAATTTAAACTGTGCTTTAAGCAGTAGTGATTTATTCAAGCATTAGTGAATATAATGGTTCTTATGATCCATTGTTTGATTTTCTTCAGGTGAAGCGGTCGGTCCGAATGTGTGGGGAATGTGAGCCCTGCAGAAGGACTGTTGATTGTGCCCTGTGTGACTTCTGCAAGGACATGAAGAAGTTTGGAGGCCCCAACAAGATCAGACAGAAGTGCAGGTTTAGGCAATGTGAGGTTCGAGCCAGGGTATGTCCCTTCATCTCTTGATTGTTTTTCAATAAGATAATGCCTACAAAGTGTGGCAGAATATTTAACAGCCCTGTTGTAGTTTTATCATTTTGGTCTTTTTTTTGTGGTTGAGTCTTAACAGTTGTTTTACTAGAATAGTTATGAGTTCATAAACACAAAGTGAGTTGTTAAATCAAACTAGAATTCTAACAGATCCTTACTTAATTCCTTGAAAGGCCTAATGCTCCCAGATCTCTGGTGTATTTTTGGTCTCCCTTGTGGCTTCTTTGGTAACGTGCAACCTGTTTCTTGTTTTTATGTAGAAAATGCTACGTGTGAAGGATGAGGAAATGTCTTTGCAAGAAAGGAGGGACAACAGACGGAGACGGTACTCTGAGGACTATGACAGTGAGGCGGATCTTTACATGCAGTACAAGGCAGCAGGGATGAATGACAGCATGGTAGGAGAACATTGGACACCACCTTTATTCATACAAACATGCTTCTTTCAGATGCACTCAATCAGCAGTTCAAACACTCGGCAACTGTATGTTTAGTTCCTTTTTCTCTATTTGCACGCCCCACTCAGGCATGGAATAGTGATGATGACGACGAGCCGCCCTTCAGTCCTGTTGTGCGTAAAAAAGCTGTGAAGGTGAAGCACGTTAAGAGAAGAGAGAAGAAGTTTGACAAGAAAGTAAGTTTCCTCAGATAAATGATCATTATTACTTGAAGTGCTGTCATAGCAGATGTATGTGCTCAACATAGCAGATGTATGTGTGTTGGTAAATCACGTAAATAAATAACATCCTGTCTGTTACCCTTTCTTTTTTTTTTAACCATCCAGAAGGAGTCACGCCGCCACAAACAAAAGCAGAAGCACAAAGATAGAACCAGATACAGTGAGAAGGGCGAGCTCCGGGATAACACCGGACAGCGTCAGTGTCTGGGCCCAAACTGTGTGGAGGCAACAAAACCCAATTCCAAGTATTGCTCTGAGGACTGTGGCATGAAGTTAGCTGCCAAGTAAGAACTTTCACCTTTTTTACATAACTGTATAAAGCTAGATATTGTGATCTGAACGACCTGCTTTGAACAAACAAACAACCAACCAACCGAACTATCAAGTGAAATTATATACAAGTTTTTGCTGCCTATTTTAAAGGATCATTATTCTAGCACTATTGTTCCACCTTGTGTTTAGAAGAATGAAGTGCTCGTAAAATGAACATTGCCAACTTGTGATTTAATTAAATTTGTTGCTGTGTATCACTTTTTCTGCTTCCTCTTTTTTTAACATTATCCCTGGTGTTGAGTCTTATGGAAAGTGTTTGCTGAGGCTTTTTTACTCGGCTAACAAAATCACAACCCGCGGTGAAAAACAAACCCGCTTTATGTCGACTAGTTTATTTTTCAGCTTTTTAATGCATTGACTTGTGTGCGTTTTTGCTTCACAGTCGGATCTATGAGATCCTCCCTCAGCGCATCCAGCAGTGGCAGCAGAGCCCCTGCATCGCCGAGGAGCACGGGAAGAAGCAGCTAGAGCGCATCCGCCGGGAACAGCAGAACGCACGGCTGCGCCTCACAGAGATGGAGCGGCGCTTTCACGAGCTGGAAGGCATCATAGCCAAGGCCAAGCAGCAGGCGGTGCAGCAGGACGAGGAGGTGAGCGGTCTGGATACTTCCCTGTGCGTCTTGTTAAAGTCCGAGATGGGTCTATGTTTTTTGAGGTTGTTAAAGAAGAGCAGAGCTAATGCTTTTTCATTAAGGAAAAATGTTTTGGGTTTCTATTTGCAGGTGAATGAAGGTGACAGCGAGGACACAGACTTGCAGATTTTCTGCGTGTCTTGTAGTCATCCTATCAATCCAAAAGTGGCGCTGAGACACATGGAGAGATGCTACGCAAAGGTGACTATTTTCTTTACTACATTCCTGCAGCTGCCATCACATGTATAAATATATAATCTCAAACAAAAGCATATGGACTACTTTAACAATTCATTTTTCTTTTCCCCTAAATGGTTTTGTTGACAGTATGAGAGTCAGACCTCCTTTGGTTCCATGTACCCTACGAGGATCGAAGGGTGAGGAGAAGAGAATGTTCTCAAAGTATAAAACAACCTTTTTTTTAATTTAGTCATTTTACTAACATATCATTGTTTTTTCACACAGAGCAACCCGACTCTTCTGTGATGTTTACAATCCCCAAAGTAAAACCTATTGTAAGAGGCTTCAGGTTTTGTGTCCAGAACATTCCAGAGATCCCAAGGTTGGTGGAAAGCTCTGACACTTTATATGATTTATATGATTCAATAAAATCTGCCCATCTACAACTAAAACACATTAGTAGTAATGATTTATTAAACTCTTGGATGCCTGTATTCAGGAACCTTTTTATTTAAGTTTTCTTTTTGTGACTAGATTCCCACGGAGGAGGTGTGTGGATGTCCTCTGGTGAAGAATGTGTTTGAGCTGACCGGAGACTACTGCAGGGTCTCCAAAAGGAAATGCAACAAGCATTACAACTGGGAAAAGCTGAGGAGAGCAGAGGTGGACCTGGAGCGAGTCAGGGTGGTATGTCAAACACCATAAGTGTCGCTTCGGTTTCAGCGCACAGAACCAGAAATGCACCATGATTTCAATTAATCAAGATCTATGAGAACTTTTTGTTGAAATGACGCCTTTTCTCCCCCGCAGTGGTACAAGCTGGACGAGCTCTTCGAACAGGAGCGTAATGTCAGGACTGCTATGACCAACAGAGCTGGTCTGCTCGCTCTAATGTTGCACCAAACTATTCAGCACGACCCTGTGACAACTGATCTCCGTAGCAACAAGGATAGGTAGTCCACCTGTGACCCACATCTGTTCTCTGATCTGTGGATATTTGAGTTTTGAGGATTTAAACGATTAATGCCATTTGGGGGAAATCTTATTTTCTAACAAGATAACTATTTTAAAATCTTTGTATGATAATCAACTGTAAGAGGTAAATATATTTTTACCTGACTGTGGTAGATAACTTCTGCTGATTGAAAATGTTTTGGGTATTATTTCTATGAATAAACATCTGGAACCTGCCTAGATTAAAGTGTCCATGTTATGGACAAATCACTTTTTCTGGGATTTGGGGTGTTATTGTGTGTCTCTGGTGCTTCCACACGCATACAAACCTCCATACGAAAAACCATCCATGCTGTTTTGAGTGAGATATGGGTTTCTGAATTGATTTCCCCCCCCCCCCCCCCCCCCCCTTCAGCCTCTGGGTAAGCTGTTCAAAATCGCCAAGGTTTTCTACGTCTATGTATACGTTTAATATAGTTTACTACTGTGTAAATACAAATTCATTAAGTTTAATAAATAATGAATTAATTCTAGTGATGGTAGCAGTCGGGGCGTGAGCAAAGATGCTACAATGTGTGGGCGTGGCCAAATTAGCTGCAGATCATGAATATGTAAGAAAACAGCCACTCAGAAAGGGGCTGAAACAGGGGAGTAGAGGGAGGAAACAATCCTACAAGCTATTTCCAGCAAACAACTTCAGAAACATGTTTTCTGGAACTCAAAGACCTATTTTAACTTGTTGAAAAATAATCAAACTATGGGCACTTTAAGGTGTGTGTGTTCAAGTGAAACCATTGTTGGTCCATCTTTTCTATTAGCCTTCATACAGGGTGTGCAGGGTGTTGTGGTTATTATGACTATGATTATGAATGGTTGGTATTTGACATGATTATCTCATTCAGTATTATTTACGGGTAATTGTAGCAACGTCGCTGGCTAAAATAGCTAACAAATACCGTAGCTGGAACGGCCAGCCTGCAGTTATTATTGCAACGTGAAGAAATACGTTATGATACATCTCAGAGTGATAATAAGCATCCCCCTGTGTTTTACAGAGACGTCGTTGTGGATGACTACATTTTTTCGTCATGGAATACTTTTAAAGTCACTTAACGTTCTAATAATACTAATTCATATTGTCAAATGAAATTAGTTAATGTACTTTTTTAACAGAAACCATTGCTGATCGACGTACACATCGCAGTGCGATTTTGATAGTCCTCTGCGTAGGCTGGCGCAAAGCATGGGCCGAGCGGATTACCATCTTTAGTATTTCGCCTTCTTTGGTCCCACAACCGTTTCCGCTAGTGCCAGTTGCATGGAAGCCAGCTAGCAACGGTAGCTCTACCTCGTTAACTAGTGCCTATGGGGAACAGTGTGCATCTGCGTGATATTGCCCTAAAGGTGTGTGTGCTTTGTTGGCTTCGTAACCGCGGACGTTTCTAAATTGGTGGCAACGTACGGCTCTTTAACTCAGAGAAGAAATGGCAATACATTGCCATAGTAGCCATAGAGGGACGTTGTAGCTAACGGTGGCTAAAGTGCCCACTACTGCACTGCTCTAACGTTAGTCCCGCTTTACGATTGATTGTTTCTGCTGCAATGGGGTCTACCGCCAAACTACGTGCTAAGAAAGAATCACCCTTATCAGAGAACCGGGAGCTGTCTGCCGTAAGAGGACCTTTAGCGCGTGTTAGCTTGTTTCGCTGTAGTTGTGTTTGCGTTTTGATATTAGCTTACGTTACAACCCAGCGCTATTGTTAAACAAAGGAGGGAGTTTCCCCGTGGAAGCAATATTTTCGTTAAATATGAAACGCAGCGTTAAGTAAATTGGAGGGCACCGCTGTCCGGACGTCGTTTTCTGTCAGTTCGCTTTGTGTACGCGTTGACAAGGTGCGTGCACGTCTGCACATGAAGTCGTCTTTAACAGACAGATGTCCGCGTCACGCTGACGTTACAGTAACAGACCCACGTTTTAAAAAAAAGACTCCTCCTCGCTCACGGCATGTCCCCACGTCCTGAACGTCGTCGTTATGTTTTCCAGGTTCTGTCATGACAAAGTGTGCAGCTGTCGACCATTCCGACGGTTCATTCGCCTGAGCGAAATGTGAGGGCGCTGCATCCGCACACCTCATCGGGATGCCGCTGCGGAGGAGATCCTGTTAATCCTACAACATTAAACAATCTCAACCATGGAGCCCACTGTCTCGGAGGGAGCGCCGTTGGAAAAGGACGTGGAGGGACAAATCACAGAGAAGGCACCCGGAGAGGCGGAGATCTCCCCCGGGGCAGCGGCACCGGGACCAGCGCTGGAGCCTCTGGTCCCCCTAGCAGGAGTCGACGCACGGGAACCCTCCAGCTCACATCCGGACCGCACAACTCTCGACGAAGCGGAGGAGGAGGCGGCGGCTAAGGCCGCTGGGGACGAGCCTCCCGTGGACTGGTTCGAGCCGCTCGAGGACGATGATTATGACGAGGAAAGCCTGGCCGGAGAAAGTGAACGGAGCGAGAGCGTGGCGGGCAGCGAGACTCTCCACAAACGGGTTTACAAGTAGGTGTCCCTCACACCTCCACCTGCAGCCTGAGGATCCGATCAGGAATCCTCATTCACTCTGCCACTGTAGAGCTGACTATAGTAATGCATGTGCTGACTGCATTTAATAAGGTAGTTTTCGATTTTAAATAGAAGTGATCTATTACTAGCACGACTTTTGGTCTATTTCCTAGTTCCTAGTACCTAGGAAATAGACCATTTATATGGCACATTTTAAACTGTTAAAAATCATAACATAGTTTCACTATTTATGTAGGTTTATCTATTTTTAATATATCTGTCTATAATCTGTTAGTGTGTCTATAAGCATAAATATTTTACATGTATACGTCATATATTTTGATTTGAGTTTATATTCAAAAAAATTCTTTGTGTGGTACATGGCACCAGATGTTTTTCTATTTGATTCTGATCTTCTCTTTTACATTCAGGTTTCAAAGGCCTCGCCGAAAGCGAACCCATCACGATGAAGGATGGGATGAGTGGCCAACACTTGGAGATGGTTGGAAACGCAGAGAAGTTGTCCGGCGCTCGGGATCTAGCATTGGACAGAAGGATGTATATTACCTTAGGTAAATACTTCTAGTAAAAATGTGATCAAGCTCATGTACAGTTGTTTCAAAGTCATTGGGCCAAACAAGCGTATCATGTATTTACTCAGTGGTCGAAAGAGCATAAATTTAGCCAAAATGAATTTGCTGATATATGCTGCATGTGAGAATGGGCCGCTTTTTCTTTTTTATATGAGTATAGTTTGAATATCTTTGGGTTTTAAGGTTTCACAGTGTCACAGGATACTTTAGCTGTATTACATTTCGTAGAATAAACCATGGATGATACAGAAGAAAAATCCATGGATTACAATTGCAATTGCAACAATTACAGTAATTATTAGCTGCAGCCCTAATGAACTTTAAAAAAGGGTGGTTTTCTGATTGTCATTGCAGAAGCATGGGACTGAATGACACAACGTTTTTATTTTCAGTGGCTGCCATCCGGCTCTTTGACGTTGTAATGTGTTTCTTTGGTAACAGTCCACGGGGGGAACGAGTGAGAAGCCGAGTAGAGCTGATTTCATTGATGGTTGGCCAGCAAGACATGACGACCTTTGACTACAAGTCCGGAAAGTTCTACGAGGGCGAACCCGTAAGAATTCGACACAGAGCAAAGGTATGGGCCCTTTTCATCGCTCAAGTCATTTAAGAAGTGCATGTTGGTGTGTTTCACGTTTGGTATTCCCTCCTTTCTCATCCGTTAGCGAAAAGTCCGCGAGCGTTCATCCTCAGAGTCCAGCTGGATGGAGAGAGGAGATGGGGCCGACACTCCGGACTCCCAACACATGCCCACCAACCCCAGTCTGAGGCCCAAAACCCTCCACTCCAACCCAACGTATCTCTCCTTGCACAGTAGAATAGGCCTTCCCCACAAAGGCTCACGCGACGTGGATGCACCCGCCAAAGATCGAATTAAACTTCCCCTTCCTTCGTCCTCCAGAGCACTCCTGCTCCCCTCCATCAACGGAGAAGTGGGGTCAGAGGACAGCACACTGTTAGTCCATTCTTACTTAAGTTCACATATTCCTCATTGAACTGCCGATGTTATTAATGCACTTAAAGTTTAAATGGCTTGTTTGTGTGGCGTTGCATTGAAAATATCCTTCCCGTGCGTCCCTGCAGGGTCTGTGCCAGATGTGGAGTTTCCTTCACGGGCACATGGTATGACAAACAAAGGAAGAGGCCCTGCTGTCCAAACTGTTGGGGTAAGCCAGGTTTTTTTTGGTGCAATGTCAGGATTTTGAGGAGAATTCAGCATTTGAAATGGCGAAATAAATCATGGAAGTAACTGAGGCAGAGCACTGACCCAATGAATTCATTCCAGCAGCCTCGAAGTCAAAAGAGCATCCGCTGGTTCGTTTCAGAAAGGTAATACCTCTTTTTAAATGGGCAGGTTGGGCTCTGCAAAATGATTTTCATCTGGCGAAAAACGGAGGAAATAAATGTCCGTAATTATGCAACACTCTGTTGTTTCAAGAATTGGAATAGTGTGTGTGTGTGTGTGTGTGTGTGTGCTGAAAATGGGCAAAAAGAAAGCGCAAGAAAAAGAGCAAATGAGATTGAGTAAACAATCCACCCCCCCCCCCACTCCTATTTTTCCTCAGTGGATTCCGTGTGGGCAGTGTGTGGGATGCCACAACACAACCAACTGTGGGCAGTGTGCCAACTGTATGCACGGACTGCAGAGCCCAGAAGCCAGGAAACGCTTGTGTCGGAAACGCAAATGTATATGTCCCGTCCGCAAGGTGAGCTGCTGGGTGCACGCAGTTTTTTTGTTTATTTGGATGCTTGTTGTTTATGTTGCTTTGGCGTTGATGCCTTTTGTTCCAGCAGGGCCCTGGAGGTGGAGGCTTCGTGCCGCAGAAGCCCTCTAATGACATTCCTGACATGTATGAGGATAGCATGAGTTTCCAGGTAACCATCCTCTAATAAGTACATATTTACAGGCCATCAGATCAACGATATCCTTCAACCAACCATGGGTAATTCTTTCATTGGTATCAAACAACATTTACTTTCATTTTACAGAGTGAAGTTACAGACTCGCAGGTAAGAGAACACATTCTATCTTTTATTTATGAGACTCAATAGCACTGCAACATATTTGACTGATGATGTTTAATTCACACAGCACCCGAGTCTCAAAAGCAGCGACACAGAGAACTTCTCACACAACGTGGACGTGGACGATGACGATGACATGTCGACTGACGATGATGATGATGTGAGCTTTTTTTGGTTAAACCCTCTCTCCCAATAACAGGAAGTCGTGAACGCCTAAAGTGGGAAATTACTATACATCTATTTAGTAACGGGAACTTCTGGAAACTCATCTCCAGCATGTTTTTCTATGTGTGTTCTCGATATGGTCATAGTTGGAATGCGGCTGGACATACAGCATCGACAGGTGTTAAAGGTGAATGATCCGTTCTATGAGGGGAAGCCAGTAATACACTTGCTAAGTCGTATCCAATTTTAATGTAATTAAAAAGAAAAAACTGCTAAAGAGAACCCATGTCTCCATCCACTACGGTGACTAAAGGAGCAAAGTAGGTGTATAAAAAAATGGCTGTCTCCATTTTTCTTGTTTTTATTATGATTTTATGATCACAAATGCCTTGCAACCAGGCGTGTATGTGCAGATTGGGGTAAAGGAAATGATCCATGTGGAAACGTTTTTGGTTCACCACGGTTGTGTTTATTTTGTCAATACAAATTTCTTCTGTTTTGCTGTGTTGCTGCCCGCCATGCTGATGTAATTACATGAACGAAGTGCTTCTTTACCTTCAAGTGGCATAAGAAGCGGAAGCGGCGAGCCTGTGGAGAATGCAAAGCCTGTCTCTGCAGGAAAGACTGCGGCACATGCGACTTCTGTGTAGACAAACCCAAGTTCGGCGGTAGCAACAAGAAGAGGCAGAAGTGCCGACTACGCCAGTGTCAGAGACAAGCAATGGTGGGGCTTCATTGTGTTTTTTGCTAATTAGGTTTCTTTTTTCTCGCAGTAAGGATGTTAAACAGTGTTGGTTCTTAAATACCTCTGCAACATTTGGCAGAGACATTTGCTGCCATTCCAAATGGGACAAGGTGACCACGCACTAGACAGCCAATTGCTGCCGGGCCGGCCTCGGCCTCACTACACATACACCCGGAAGTCGGTATTTAAGAGACATAGAGGGTCACAATATGGGTTGGACTTCACCGACAACGAAGAAGACTGTAACTTAAAACCAGTGAGTTGTGCAATATTTTATTTCAACGTCATAGACTCATTTTGGGGTTCTTCTCCTTACTTTCCTTCTTTTTCTCTGCCGTAGATTAACTGGAACTCTGCGCCAGCTAGTAGTAGCAAATATTTCTATGGATTGGATGTAAGGGACCTTCCCCCATCTTCGCAGGTTTGAGAATGGGTTGTTATCTATGTGCTTTCGTTATGTCACACTAATCTCACCAAACAGAATGTCAACCTTCTTCTTCCAGCAGTTGAGTTCAGTGGATTTCACCCTTCTGAATGGCCTCCCTGACAGAGTTCCTCGCATCAGCACCGACCACAACAACTCGGAACTAGTATGTTTACCTTCCTCCTGTTTGATTTTCTTAATACTACTCATTTTGTGATTAGTCGCATTGTGCCAATGTTCCTTTTTAACTTCAGGAGCATTTTGCTTCAAACGTCCCTCAGCTCTTTTAGAAATAGCGGCTTGTTTTGGTCTGATGGTTTTCAAAGGCGCAAACTGATCTTGTGTGTGGTGACTTCCTGTTGACACTTTCTCACAAATGCTTTTGGCACCTTGTCTATTTCCTCATGTTTCTGTTGTCCTGCTGCTCTTTGTCCTGTGGCTCAGTGGAATGAATTCCAATTCCGTTTGACCGCTTCTCTTTTTGATGAATCCCTCTGTGTGCCTTTGTGGATGGCTATGTGCCCTCCTTCATATGTCCCTGTTGCTCTCTTGTGAGTCTGTCAAAGTGAAGGTGCATATGTCCATTTGGTAGGACATTTCTTTATTTGAACTACACAGGTTACATATAGCAGCGTACTATTATATCTGGGGGAGGAACACAGCCCCCCTAAGAAAGTCTGGAATGTTTTTTCGTGCGGCAGTTACACCCCAAAAGACTACATCCCACTCGCTTTCCTCCCGAAAAATGTTATACAAAAGTTTTAATACAAAACACAATATGCTTCTGTCATTGATGCAACCTGCAATTTAAGATGGATTTAATGTGTACTGGATCTGATGTTCTTGGTGCTACAGAGGTTCACTCTCAGCGCTTGTGTTTAACCGTTAGTTTAATCTATTCAGGACCCGCTGAGCAGATGGGACGCCGCTAAGTCACATCCAAGCAGAAATGGCCGTAGGCGTGTTCAAGAAATGGACGACGATGATGATGATGGCGATGATGATGATGATGATGACGACGACTATGAAGAAGAGGAAGAAGATGAAGAGGAGGCCGTGCCCATGGTGACTGTCCTGCTTAATTTTAAATTGTTGAATTATTTATTTATATATATATATATATATATATTATGGATCGATATACCTGCACATAAGAATGGCAGCTGTTGCTCTCTGCAGATCACGCAGATCTGCAGTTTGGCTGAGACCCCGTCCGGCAGCGGCGATGACGTGGAAAGCCAGCTGACGAAGCTGCTGCAGTCCCTGCGCTCCTCCGCTATGCCAATGCTGTGGTACGCCATCATGGTGGAGGGCCCGCAGCTGCAGCTCGTCCAGTGCTCCAAGCAGTCGAGCCTGAGCGACACCATAGTGCTGATTGACCCGGGCTTCTGCTATCAGGTCACCGTCCAAAAGCAGCCGCTGCTGCCCACCCATCTGCTGTACGACCGCTACCCGGCGCGCCTGACCTCTGTGACGGAGGTGGTGGACCTGCTGCTGGGCCTGGAGGAGTACGTTGTGTGCCAGGGGCTGCCGCCCCGGGAGCCCCTCTCTAAAAGGAACCCTATTATACTGGAGCGGGCGTCAACGTGTGATTTCTTGGTGAGGAGGAAGGTGAGCGTCTGTACGAACTGCAGAGCGCTGCAGGGACTTTAACTTCAGCAGAAGCCCGCAGAAGATCCAGGTCCACAGTGGAGACCACCGATTCTCTGGTGCAATTTTCTTTTTTTTTTCTGATGATCTTTTGGTAATGATTTACATTGAGGACATTTGACAGATTTACCTCTGGACTGTAATGGTATAATTAGATTATTTCAAGAATCACCAAAGGCATTACAGGAGCTCACATGTTATGATCCAGCCGGGTTTCTTCTTGGATGTCGGCAGTCATGTTGTTGTAGGGCTTTTTTCAAGACTGTTTGGGGTCAGACGCTGAAATCCTTTTAGCTGACCCTCACCATTATGACACTTTTGATAGTCTTTTAACCCCAAATGTTGTCTCTCTCAGCCCAAAAATGGAGCTGAAATTCCTTGCTGTGTTCCCTACTTTTTTTTAACCAGCAACAATGAACACTGTTTCAACAGTTTTGTCATGTGTACCATAAGTCTTTTGAGCTAAGTAAGTTATATGTGCATCTCATTCTCACTTTTCTTATTTTTTTAAATAGTAAATTATATTGTGATTGCTACATCAGTTGCAGTTGCTTTCTTGGTGTTTCCTACATGCTTGCTTGGTTTCTAAGTTTTGTCACAAGCCCCTCAGTTCATGATTCATCAAAACATGGTATACCAACAAATGCTGTTAAAAGACTTTGAAAGATGCTAAAAAATCTCCTGTACACAGAACTCTTATGGCAGAATATAGTGAAATCTATCGCCCTGTGGATTTTTTTTTTTTTATTATTATTTTTTTTTTTTAAACGGAGTAGATAAAAAAAAAAAAAAAAAGGCAGGCGAGAGATAAATCTCTTCTGACAAATATAATATAGCGACGGATACGATTTAACACTTTTATGTGTAGCGTATAACCAGTTTAAAATATTAAGAAAGCACAAATGAAGCATATTAGAATATCCAATGTTGTATAAAAGTCACGGTGAGCTTGATGGCTCAAATTAAGCAAAGCTGCCCGGACACTAAATGTTACTTTAACATTGCAGCTTTATATTAGAGAAGAAAAGGAATGGCCACTATTAATATGAAAATGAAAAGACTAGATCTAAGTTGGTGTTGCTGCTACTGCAGGAATTGTGAAGTCCAAAGAATAAGTACCTCTTAGTCAACAGGCATTCTATTTTTGTGATGTATTTATAAATATGTCAGTTTTATATCAGAAATAATGTCTATGTAATTTATAATAAATTAATAGTCAACATTTTGGACACAGTTTCTCATTGAATTGAATGAGAAAGTGCCCCCGCCCCTTTTTTTCCATTATTCCACGTCATTGTACGCGTGCCTATCCAACAGCTGGATAAGGACCTCGCGGAGGGACGTGTGGGCGGGGCTTCGTTGCCGTGACAGCGCCGTGTGAAGGAGGAGGGTTTGTCATCCGGTGCAGAAGGGGAGGCTTTCTTCTCTCCGGCTGAGATGCGCAGCGCTCCGACACGGCGGAGGACGCGAAGCCGCTGGTGAATTACAACCGGGACCAGAGGCGACCATGGACGACGCCCCCCCTCCCTCCCCACCGTGCCCACCCCCTGCCTCGTTTAATGCAAAATTAGCGCACGTTTAATTCATTGTCGCTCTCTACTTGGGGAAGCGGATTTGGTCCCGTGGTCACGCGCAGGGATGATTTTTCGCGGCTCGCCTTCGCTACAGAGGACCATGGAGACCTGCGAAGACATCGGGCATGCTCTCTGGTAAATGTCCTTCTCATCCTGCCAGGGCGTATTTTATCAACAGCCAAGTCAACGCAGACCTAGATGCTCAAGGGAGAAAAATGTCTCGGCCTAATGTAGGCTACAACACGTTATTTACTATATATATATTTTGTCTTATTTCAAATTGGACGCGCATGCATGTGTTGTAACCGTGTCAGTCAGTGACACACCTGCGATGTTGTTATCAGCCGTCTGCGTCTATGCAGATCTGTGCAGGATGGCTGCAGCGTCAGAAGCCGGGGCTCTAATGGAAGGGGGGTGGGGGGGACATGCTTTTTCTTCTTTCTTTTAACGTGTAAATTAGATGGACATTGGCTGGATGGACAGTTTGAAGTTACAACCCCGTGTGTGTCTTTCGTTTCGCGTTTGTTTGGCACCGCGTTCATTAAAAAAATAGCCGGGAAATGCCGAGACCGCAACGGCGGAATCTGCGTGAATCTACAAACAACTTCTCCCCGTTACTGCACCGTGTAGCTCCAATAGGAGCAGCACGCTGCTGTCTGCTGGGCCTTATTGATTCCTCTGCTCGTTCCCATGCAGCAGCCCTCAGCCCCATTATTAACAGATTCCTGAACAAGGATGTCTGTCTGGATCTAAAAAAAACATCAAATGGGTAGTGTGTGTGTGGGGGTGAGGGCTTGGTTGGTGCCTTCAGGGTGATTCCCGGTTAGCCCGCCCCTTGGTGTACCTGGGAAACACCTCTCTGTTTTCAGAAGATGTTTTCCCACTTTGCTGCCATAGTGGTTTCCAGGCTATGATGTTTTTTTTGGATTGATGTGTATGAGTGATTGGCCACTGCAAAGGCCACATGCGAGGGGGGAGGGGGGGGGGCGGGGGGGGGTTTGGTGTTGCATAGGGGATAATTCATGCTGGGACGGCGGTGTCTGCATATTCAGAGGGGGTAACGGCACACGTGGGTGTTAGTTTTCGCCCCTCCATAGAGTGGCAATCCACTTCACTTGAGACTTTTCCGCTAGAGCTCTGAACCCCCCACTCCCCCCTGCATTAATCCCTATGCACGAGGAGCAGTGTAAAACCATTGGTCCCTTGAGTGTCTCTTTCATGGCTGCATAGATAATTGATCCAGGTATACAAACTACCAGCCCTGAGGGTGGGGGACAACATACCTCTACCTACTGAGCCACAGCCATCCCAGTATTTAATCAAGCACTCCCTGTGGTTCTCATGCTACAGTTGGCTGTTACTATTCAGTCAAAAACCATTGTCTTTGTCCCAGTTTGGTGTAAACCCATTTACTTTCCCCATTTTGTTACGCCAAGGTGACACTGGTCCTTTTATGATGCCCTTAAGATACGGACTGACACCAATTCAGCGTCTGGCTCAGTCGTAGTCGATGGGCAAGCACGCAGATTAAGGTGTGAAAGTCCCCCGTCCCCCCCCCCGTCCCCCCTTGCTCTGCACCCAGAGCCTTTCAACAAACCCCTTTTTACTCCTGCCATTTGCATGCGTTTAAAATGAACATGCGGTTTTGGCCTCTTCCAAAGCGCCTTGGTGCTTAGTGTGCGGGCTCAGGGAATCAAATCCCGGACCTTATCTAATGTTGAAAAACATCAGAGCGACAGTGCTCTCATTTAGTGGATTAGAGAGAGAACTCACCCACATTTCTTCTGTCGGAAAAAACACACCAAAAAGAATCAGATCAGGCTGTACTAATGCATGTAAGCGTAAGGCTGTGGCTGCACATCATAAGCGGCCTTGCACTCCCTCCCTAAACCAAACATGGCGGATTACAGCCATAGGGTAACCGAAAAACAACAACATTGGAAAACATACAGAAATCCCTTCAGGTGTTGCTGTGCAAAGGGAAAATGCGTAGTAATAATCCTCTCGGACGTTAGCTCCGGATTCCTTTCTTTATTACTCCCCCCCTCCCCACACACACACGCACACACACACATACACACACACTCAGCTTAGCAGAATCCAGGTGGATAGCTTTGTTTGACTCGCCGCGGCTGTGTCAAACGTGCAGCGGTGAGCACCAAGGCCACGGAGGACTGACGGCGAGTGGCAGGATTGGCCAGTCCGAGCTAAACTGGCCTCCCCGCGTCGATAAACGTGTCATAAATCAGTATTTCGTAGATACACAGAGCGCGAGAAGAGATCGTATTAGTGTGGGGGCAGGGGATAGTGGGTCACCTGACCTCCCATAAGCCCTCGGCAGTCCTTTGGTCGGGGCTGGTGAGGGGAAATCCTCTGCACGGAACCAGTTGTGTGTCTGGTCGTCGCTAATCTCTTTATCGTGCAGAAACCTGTATTGTATTCCTCTTATTTCCTGAGGTCAAAGCCATTCGGATGTCAACATTTCAATTCATATTCCTCATCATTGGAACCCCCGAACTACAACAACCCAAGCCCACCGTTGGACGTTAAAAGGCAGACAAAGCCAGGTTCAGAAACATCGTTCGCATTTCTTGTGTTTCAAAGCGACACACTGCGACGGCATTGGCCCAGTTTCTTCGTATTTAATGGCTCCTGGTCCGCATAGTTGTAACCCTGCTTTGGTTACCGGGCGGAGGTTGACAACAACAACAGCTGAACCAACACCAACAGCGACCATGAGGGCCTCCCAGCCTCACCTGTCCGCAGAGGGGTGGAGGCGTTGTTCCAGCTGCTCCCCTCCCCCTCCCCCTGCCACTTGCAACAGATGTGAGGCTGTTGCATCCACTGTGCGGACGTGCAGTGCTGTAAGTCATGAATATATCTGTTATTTAAATGCTGTTGACAGCAGCAGCCTGTCTCTGGCACACTTGGGCCAGATAAAAGCTGACGAGAGAGAAAGAGAATCTCTTTAAGAGCCGGGAGGCGTCGTGTTCGTCAAGGGATGAGAAAACCGGTTATAAAACAGTTGCTTGTAGGAATTAAACTGAGCTATGTTGTGATCTAGTATGTAGGACTTGTGATGTGAGGGGAGAGCGGTGCCGTGCGCGGGCGTGGGAGGCTCCGGACCCGCACCTTCCAGGACCTAAATGTTCGGTTCCCGTTAGGACCTGAATATTAAACCCCTCGCTGATTTGCATTTGTGTGATGCGCGGCCGCACAGGGCGGCTCGCTCTCATCGCTCTGCTCATGTTTTAATCAGCATGGCTTCCACAGTGCTATCTGCACCCCCATCCTCAAGCCCGTCCCCCTCCCTCGCACACAAGCTCAGGCAACACGTGTTCGACGATCCTCTTGCCTTCATTTCTACCGTACTCACTTCTCCTCCGATGCGTCCTTTGATGCCGCTTCCTGTGACTCTCTCTCTCTCTCTCTCTCTGTCTACCTCTCTGGAATGCGATGCTGTGTTGCTCTTTCGTACCTCTACCTTACTGTACCTGTGCACACATCTGTAGGCCAGATGTTCGCGCAGTGTAGCGCTTGACTTCAACCGATCAGAGGGCTGATCTCCTCAGGTGTGTTATTCTTTAGTCTCTGTTCTGGTTGGAGTGATACCTTCAAGCGGGTCTTTGAGCCACGCTGTGGTAACCCCCCCCCACTTGAGTGCTTTGATGTTTGTCTGCCGCTAAGCGATCGCTGTATTGGTGTGTTTTCTCTTTGCAGATGATCAGAAATGGTGGCCTATACGGTGATGCCGTCCTGTCCTCTTTTGCGTTTCGGTAAAGCTTCAGTACAGCTATTGCTGCTGGCTTGCAACTCCATTCATTTCCTGTTTAGACAAATAAATAGCAACATCTGCCAATGGGGCTTCGTCACAGAAAGAGCTAAAAGCTCTCGCAAACTGCACACGTCTTTGGTTACACTAAAGTAAGAATGAGGTGTAACAATTGTAACAACAAAACGGGACGATGGTAAATGCTGTTTTTTGAGCAGCAGTCAGGGTGTGTTGACTGTGATAAATTGCTGCTGGGTTATAGGACACTTTTTGTCCTTGAGAGAAGTACGCATAAGTTTGACCTCTTAACGTTGGGCCACATTAGCTCCCGGTCATACCAGACCAAGTAGCAACAAAACCCGAGAGAGTGTGCCTTTATTTGAACGATGGAGAATGAGACATTTCCCTCTTCAAAAGCTACATTGTAAAGCTTCAAATCATTGTATCGGGTCAGATATTAGACCCCACTGGGCCCGGAACGCTGAGGTCATTGTCTTTTTCCGAAAGAGACACATTTTAGTGAGTGAAAAGGACAACAGCAAAAGCAAACGTTTTGCTCCTTTTGACAAAGCAATTCGTCAGAGGCCTCGGCAGCCTTTTGGCTCCAGCTACCCGGCGACCAGGGCAAAGGACTACCAAATGTCTCTGTCTGCCCCCTCCTCCCTCCTGCACCCCTCCAGTCAGCCTACTGCTCAGCCTCAATGTCCAACATTGAACATCCACAGCTCTGTCCAGTACATTCCCGGGAGAAGGTCCTCCTGCGTATATTAGATTGACTTTAAATGTGATTATCCCGGACTTTTATAGGATTCATGTGATGAGTCTGCGTGTGTGTGTGTGTGCGCGCTCTGCGTGGCAGTCGTAACTCTGCCATTTGTTTGTGTGAAAGGCCCCTACTTGTATGTCAGAGGTAGGTCGAGCATGCCGGGGGTTTTCACACATATACCGGAGCAAACAGCGGCCACAGGTTCAGTTCCAGGACGGGAGCCAACGCAAACAAGTGGTTCGAGTGTGTCTTTAACACACCAAGAGCCTCTTTCTTAATGTTGTTTGAGTGAGGGAAACAAGGGAAACTGAACACTTACTGACCCCTGATGAGCAAAACAGCGTTCCGGGCCCAGTGGTGCCAAAGCAGATCTTTGAGACCGTCGTCCGCCTAAGTGATGGGTCAGTGTTTCCTCGGTAAAGATGTGCATGCTGGCAGAGGAAGCCTTTGGACGGATCATTTCTTGCTTCAGCACTGGACGCCTTCCCTCTAGATTTGAGGGTTGAATGGAGTCGTTTTGTGATTTACTCGACTGGCAAGGCGCTTGTTTATGGCAGCGATTTGTGAGCGCTGGTGAGTGAGACGCTTTTGGCAGAAAAAGCAATCGCTATTTTTGGATGTCAAGTCTCTATTGGGCATTAGGGCGGAGGCTTTGTTCGTAATGAACCTCCGTTATGTGGAGAAACGGTGCAGTCGAGCGAAGGCGTTATTTCTTGTCTCTGAGGTGTCACGGCGGCTTTATTCAATGTAAGGCAACAAATTCCCTCTTGGTTCAACCGTTCCATACCCTCCGACGTGTAAGAGCTGTGAAATACAGTGCACACAATTCCACGCAAAAGGAAATTCATGTGGACGTTGGACATGTATGACAGCAGGAAACTGTGCCGAAGGTTGCATTTTGCTCCCGGCATCCCTCTGCTCCTGGCTCTGCTCCCCTGGCGCCGTCCTCGCTTTTGTATCTGTTGAACGAGTGAGACATAAAACACAGGGTTTTAGGTTTCTACCCCTCTATTTCTGTCCATACATTATTCATGTTACTTATCCTGTCTCATTTCCCTCTCTTTGCAAATTAGGTGGTCGCTAATTGCATCGGAGAGCTACTTTTAGAGTATTACTGACTTCCAGAATGCCTTAAGGTGCAAGTTAAGTCATGGACAGACTGTAATTGATCTCTTTCTATTCTATATATGTTCACTGAAACCGAGCGCATGTTTGACAATTATCATTAAACCTTTATACTAGTCAAAGCTTTTATTGAAGCTGGACTTTGGGCTTGTTTAGACAAATTCCTCTATGCGTAACTTATGTGTAACATATGTTGCAATAAATGGCTTCTGAAGTATTTTTTACAGTCCCAGAGTTTAAAAAAATATCTTTCAAGTGTAAAATTAATTGAATTTGTAATTTTTTTTTTTACATTTTCAAGGATCCGGCTTTAAACACCTGCAGAGAGGTCCATAGGTCCCTCTCATGGGGCCTGGACAGCCATTCTTATCTACTGCTGACTTGCTAGACGCGCAACCGCCTGACTGTAGGCTTAAAAAAGGCGCATGGCTGATACCACAAGATTAGAGAGAGAAAAAAAAAATCTAAACTTTGAACACAATTTTGAGTCTCTGTTGCTTCTTCAACAGGTGAGGACGTGGCCAGGAGCGAGAGTTGTAAAGTCCCCAGAATCACATCACATGGAGGTCAAAGGACATCTGATCACCTCCATGGGTTTGGGGGCTCCTGGTGAGTACTGATGACTTCTCACAGAGTCAACACAGACACCTTCGTGTCTGTACAAGCCTGAAATGGCTCGTGGGTTTTTTTTCTCCCTTTCTCACAGAGAAGGAAAACAAGGAGTGTTTTTCTCAAGGAAACTGCCAGTTGAAAAAACACCGGCATGTGTGTGAAGCCCTTTTGTTCACGTGCTGCCTCCACAGCTGTCAGATAATCTTATCAGAGCACTGTGGGAAGGTCAGCGGACATCATATTGTTAGAAACCAGACACTTAAAACAGCAATTATTGGGAAACCGTAGAAACCAAAACACTGCATTTTTTTAGTAATTATCACTAAATGTTATTAATAACACTGTCAGCAAATCCGCCAAAAACACAAGTGTTAGTCTGCCGATAAACCTTCTGACTCCACTAGCACGTCTGTGGCTCCCATCAACAAGCCGTATGGTTCCCACTGAACCGAACAGAGCACGTACAGCAGGACTGACTCAAAATAAACCACCCTTTCCTTGTACACGGCGCCGAGGAACATGTGACCCGGTAGGACGGCGTGGCTCATTGTTGAGTTTTTAATAGTTTCGGGACAACAATGGAGCCCTCTGACACAGAGGAAAGAGGTATACCAACCTTTGGATACACTGACAATACTGTGTTTAGGGTTAGTTCGGCTCTTTTCCGTGGGAACTTTGAACTATAATAATAATAATATTAATAGAATATTGCCAGCCTCAAACTTAAATGAACTGCTCCTCAAAATGCGTTTCGTCTGCGTTCGCTGCGGTGCGGCATAGATGTTCGCGGCTGCCAGGACGGCAAGCTGCAGGCTGAGAGGGTTGCAGCTCTGCAGGAGAGGAAGCAGGCCCTGGAGGCTCTCCTCAGCTCCAGGGTGGGAGAGCTCAAGCAAGTCTGTCTGCAGGAAGCCGTGAGTAGCTCTCCATTCCCTTTCCGCTTGGCACCCACGAGGGTTCCAGGACTGCAGTTTGGTGCTTTGTTGAAGCCCTGTGGTTTTACTAAAGAGACTGCAGCAGATTACAGATTACATAATATGTTTTTAAAATGAGGACGCAAATAGCAACCAGTGATTCTTTTCCTTTTTCTCCTGTACAAATGGGTTGTATATTCATGTTTGCTTGATTGCGCCAGGGAAGCTGTAAGCAGGTCTTAATGGAGTAACATCTGCCTCAGTTTTTTAATTAACAGCTGTTTAAAACATCCCTGTGTTTTCAGCTGGATGTATAGCAACCCAGTCTGTCTCTGTGTGCGGTGGAAACATGACCGGCCTCTCATTTCAGTGCAGTCTATTTTATTGAGACTTGAATTAATCTGTTAAGTGGTATCATTTTATGGAACACTTTAAGCCTCGCAGGCCAGTGCGAGGATGGATTTTAGTTACCGGGGGCTAATGAATGTCCTCTGCAGGAGCTGACTGGGAAGTTGCCACATGCTTTCCCCCTGGAGACGGGAGAGAAACCCCCAGCGGTGCAGCGCAGAGCTGGCCTGCCGCCCAACGCCAAGGCGGAGGTAAGTCAACACCTTGAATATCAATTGTGTTTGCGCGGCAGCTCAACCGCTGCGTGCGCTCGAGGTCTAACGCGGCTTTCTGCCCGGCTGAAGGATGAGGCGGCCCAAAGAAAGCAGATGAAGGCCATCTTCACGGGTGCTCTGTACCGACATTCGGAATGCGACCGACACATCCCGAACAGCAGGAGGACGGTTCACCGGGGGTGTCACACCGGTACGGTCTCCAACCACACACCCACTTTAAAGACTTGTTACACATCTGATGTAAATGAAAACAAAACCGCGTCGCCATTCACAGTCGTGCTCTGAAAAACAAATTTACATGTATGTGAAGCAAACGGATTTGGTTGTGCATTCTCTGTGACCTGAATGGCTCGTTGTCTTCCAGAGGACACCGTCATGTCAGAGAGTACGAGCTCCATGTCCGATTCAACATCCCATGACAACGGTGAGTCGACTGAACACAGACTGCCTGGCCAAGAACGTCACGCACTCTTAGTGGGTGTAACGCTGATTTGCACTTCTAATGGAAGGACACCAAATACGTACAACCTGTTGCGGTTCCCTTGTAAAACCCCAAATAGCACACCCGTTGTGCTTGTAATGACAGTGTTCATGTGGCCTTCGCGGGGGGGGGGGGGGGGGGGGGGGGGGCTCCATTAAACGCTAATTTCACCGTTTGTTTTTCTGCTCCCCAAAGAGTCGTCTCCCAGCGTGGCGGCCGACCAGCGCTCTCTGTCTCAGCCGCGGCTCACAGTGGGCAGCCCCGACCACAGGATCAGCAGGAAGCTTTCGCCGGTCGAGATCTACTACGAGATGAGGACACGCCGCAACTCTGTCACGAGCTCCGTCAGGTACTCGAAGCGGGTCCGCTCTGTGTGTCCGAGAGCGTTATGTTGATCACGACCGTGTTTATTAGTGGAAGACAAATGCCAAACAACATCCACGTCCTCTTGCGTTGCTCCCCGCAGCCCGGCTCACTCCTTACCGAGAAGTGCGTCCAACGTCGAGGGCAGGAGTGTCCCAGCTACTCCTCTGCTGGCCCGGACCGCGCCAATCAGCGTCCACGTCAGGTAATTTATGTCTGCGTGTTGCAGCGCGGCTTTCGGCTGCCTCCCGCTGTGATAACTGTATGTTTGGAGATGGCTTAATGCCTTAGTTAAATGCAGACACAGAGTGAGGGTTGTACCAGCGATTAGTGTCATATTCAACTACCGCCAAGGGGCTTCAGCTCATCCTCTGGTCTTTAAGCAGACAAATTGTTTCCACCGTTAAGTGATTCAGTGTGAAATTAGTTACGTGGTTTTTCGACTAGAAATGCTGTCATTCACTGTTCTTTATTAGTAGTTGCTAGAATTGCTGTCCTTAAGCAAGCTGTTGTTGTGCTGTAATGCCTCAGGTCGGAAGCGTCGGGCGGTGGTGGTGGTGGTGGGTTAAAGCAGTGGTCGGGCAGCCTGGATGTGCCCTATATGATTCCGCTGGCCCAGGAGGGGACGTCCTCTGACCGCCGGGGCTGCCCTTACAGCTCCCGGGCCAGGCGCAGCAACAGCTCCGAGGCTCTGCTGGATCGATCGAGCCTCCCCGACGACCCGGCTCCCAGGAACGGGATGCCCCCCAGAGGAGGGCCGTACAAGAGCTCGGAGACGCTGACTGATGGCAAGCTGCGCCACATTCACCTGGGCAGCCCCGAGAGACATGCCGACGGCTCCGTGGACCAGGCCAAAATGCGCCTGTCCATGGGGGACAGAGGGGCCGGCGGCGGCTACAATGAGCTGTTGATGGACTACATCTGGGGCAAACAGCAGAGGATGCAGGTGCAGCGGCACCTGTACCAGTCCGCAGGCAGGGTCTGGCAGGACGTGCCCTCTCCTCGCTCCTCCACCGCGGCGGTGGCCGACCACGCCAACGGATTCTCCCATTCCCAGGTGAACCTCCCCAGCGCCGCACCTCCTTACAGCCCCATGGTCCTCCGAGGGTCCCAAGCGGAGCTGCGCAGGGTCAAAGTCACCCGAACCAAATCGTGTGGACCCTTTATTCCGCTGCAGCAACATCCCCAGGATGCCGTCCTGCTCTCAGCGTACGACTCTCCCCTCCCTGCCCCTGGCACCACCACCACCTCCTCCATCCCCAACCTGCACCCCTACCAGAACGAGCTGTCTGGCTCCTCCTTCAGCCGCAGACCCCCGCCGTTCTCCCTCCCGACCCCCGAGGACTCGACGCGCAGCTTGCATAAAGCCCTGGCTCTGGAGGGACTGAGGGACTGGTACCTGAGGAACGCCCTCGGCTACCCTTCTGCTCCCCCGAAGGGCCACGAGGCGGGGATCTCGCGCCTCTCACACCCCCACCCGCTGGTGCACCAGGCCCAGTCAGTTCAAGGGGAACCGGCCAACCTCCAGAAGTCTCAGATGCCCCAGTCAGCCAGCTTCCACGGTCACCCGCTGCATGGAAGGTTGGTATTATCTTTCTCTTATTGCTGTGTCTTTCACAGCTGGGAGTCACTATCACCAGTGTTGTCAACTCCAACTGTTTTTTGTTTAAAATTCTATTGCTCCAACAACAGAAGAAGAAGTTGAAGACGTTTTTACTAAAATGTTTTGTCAGATGACATTTCATTAGACTTACAATACCAACATGTTTGTTTTCAAATCCGGTCACTCGCTATACATTTGCTTAAACTTCTTTCTCGGTAGCATTGCATTCCCTCAGCAGAGGAGGGTGCCATTATTCTTACTTTATCCCGAGCCATCCCATCTATCTTCCCGTGACCTTTATAACTGCGCCTGTTTTATTTTTTTGTTTGTGTTTTTGAATGGTCAGCATTATGCGCTGCTGTCCGCCTTGGCCAACGTCCGGGCACTCGGACGGCTCCTCATTACTCAAAGGCGTCCTTGAATTTCCTTGAGCTGGCTCTTGAGACACAGCAGTCACGTGCACACACGAAACTTTGATGACGCAACAGATGTGCACTTGCATTAATGGGCATCTTTCATTATAATTTCACAGGACTATGATTTGTAGTTTTATATCATGAAAATGTTTTCTCGCACTTTCTGCCTATTGGTAACGCGGCGCCGTATTGATTCGTCTCCTCAACAGGTCGATGGAGTTCTCTCTCTATCAGGACACTCCTCATCCAGACATGCAAGAGGTGACCCCAAAGGAACCCAGTGCAGACCCAGGCACCCTAGTCTGAAGCAGCATACACACACACACACACACACACACACACACACACACACACACACACACACACACACACACACACACACACACACACACACACATTACATGACCTAAGCAGAAGCAGTGTAGCCTCACAGACACACACCTTCATGAGACCTCAACAGCAAAGCGAAACACAGCGACCTCAGCAGAAAGAGACTGGAAGAAAAGACAAACTGCAGCTGTACAGTGTGAGAAAGACGTGTTCTAACAGATCCCACCAGTATCTGAACTTCAAAGCCAGTGGTGCCACGTGGAGGCCCACTCATCTGATAACACTATGGTCATGCTGTACTCAATATATCAATATTTCTGGTTGAAAACAAGCAGAAAATCCTTCCTGATAATCCTAAAAAGTCTCCCAAGATATACTTTTTTACAGAATATATACAACTCTAAATGACTATTTTGTATCTTCTGAGATATAAAGAACAACTATATTAAAGAGGTAATTTATTGCTTATTGATCTTGTAATACAGAAAAATGTTACATGAGCTCACATCATTTGAAAAGTATTAAAAACGTGCCAGTGAATGTGTGTTTGTAAACTATAACAGAATTCAGTCTCCATCTGCCGTTAATTTCACAGCCATCTGTATTTTTCATGTTTGCTAAACGAGGCGGGCCATGGACTGCGGTGTGTGTGTAGCAGACGCAGTGCCTACGTGTTTTAATGTCCAAACTAAACCTTGGTTAGAAACCTTTTTAAGTGCTTTCTAATAATCTGTAATACTAGCATTAAGCCCTCGTGAGCTTAGTCTAATCGAAAAGCTGAAAGCAGTTCGCAATGTCACGAAATTATGGTATTTGGAATGATGTCATGTATTGTAATTTTTCTAGATTCGGCTTAGTGCTGGCCAGTAAATGTAGCTTTCTCTGTGCTGACTTTCAGAGAAGAATCTGACCGAACCTGAGGGCTGTTGTGAAACCTACTGTGAGGCAGTAACACATGACTGTATGACAATTATTTACTCACATAAAATCAGTGTTTTTCAGCATTTAGTTGTGGAGGATTTGAGTGTCGTGTGGAGCACTTTATGAACATCTTAAGCCTTAATTCCCTTTGAAATTATCAAATTATCAAAAAAGATGACAGGCAGTAGTCTGGGTTTATCATTTGGGGAAAAAAATAAGGGGAGTATGCTCTGTCATCGTCTACTGAAGGGCCATCTGGGAGTGAGTCTGTATATAGTGGGATGTACTGATGAGTTTTATTCCTGTACTAACGATGTAATTTTTAAACTAACCATGGTAAATGATGAATATTTAATCAAAACAACCTCCCCCACTATTTCCACTACCCAAGTGAGCACTATTTAATTGGTTGTAAAGTGAGGTTTACGGAGTGAACAGAGTAGCGCTGCTGCGGTTTTGAATGAGGTTGTGAGCAGGTCTCATACCAGTAAATTTGCTAATAAGGATTCATGCCGGCAGATATTTGTAATGATTTCAAGGCATTTCATGTGCTTGGTTTTGCTGTTCTTTGCTCAAAAAAGAAAGAAACAATGTTTTTTTTTTTCTTCTTCAAAGTAGCTATGTGTCATGATGTATCATAAGTAATCAGTCTTAATATTACCGTAAAGATCAGAATAATACATGAAATCCTCAAGGAAAATGACAATAAATGTTTTTGTGTAGACAGAACATTTTAAAGTTCAGTTCCCCCATTTATTCCACAAGATCTTTGGCCATCTTCCAACTCATTTGAATGTAACTCTTTACGTTCGTCATATGTGACGTTGTGTGACGTTATCCGGTTCTGATGTGTTCACATCCCGTCAGTATCCAGCTTCATGGAGCTTCGTCCTGCTGGTTAAACTCTCAAATCAAAGACCAAACGGCTGTGCACCGGGGGTATTTTTCATAAAATGTACTCTGTAAGTTGAAAAGGGTTAGGGTTATTTGGTATGAATTTAGCTGTAAGGCTAGTTCAATCCAACTATATTATATTTATTAACATATAACATTTTGTAGCCATCTACTGTAGCTCTTTCTCATCAGTGTGGGAATTGGTAATGTGTGTTAAAATGACTTCATTCAGCAGCGTAACGTGTTAATATTTGATTCTTCTTTTTTTATATTTAAATGCAGCTGTTTTCTTTTTGCTCCTCTCTTCATACCCAGGTCTATGAAATAAAATGGAATAGGCTCTGTGCTGTATGTATGAGACTGTGCAGTCACTCTAAATAAAGTGTCATGTTGAAATGAATGCAGCATGTGCCAGCCATGTTTATTCATTGTAACACACACGTACCAGCAGCGTCAAATTGTAGAGACCCTAAAATAGTGCGACTAAGTGGCAGGCAGCACTTTTAAGTGGCAAGAAAATACTTAAATAGTAATAAAAAGTGCTAGCGGTCTGATGATGAATTACGTATCATCTCGCCCACTCTGGAGATGCTCCATGTCCCGTGTCGAAGTGTCCTTGACCGAGACACCCAGCCCCTGACTGTCCCCGGGGAGCCGCTGCGGCTGCACACGGCTCCCCCTGTGGGACGGCTTAAAAATGCAATGTGAGTCGCTTTGGATAGAAGCTTCAGCTAAATGACCTGTAATGTTATTAGACTGTAATTAGAGGCTTTTAACCACAAAGTTCATCTGCACCTTACCTTTACTCACTTTTTACTTAATATACAAAGGGATGTTGGTACAGTGCAGGCCGCGATATTGATGAAACAACCAAAGAATAGAGTTGGTGCTGTTGAAGAACAGGTTTAAATAATCCAGTAAAATACATTTTTGTCTCGCTGATATGTTATTAAGTATATGTTTGAACTGTCTTCATCACCGTTTCTTTGTTTTTAAGTTATTATTTATTATCTCCATTACATCCTTTTGAGCTCAAGATTAAAACATGTTTTAGCCAGAGACTCCTAGCTCCATCAGAGTAACTACCGTTACCTCCTGATGTGTAATTTACAACAATTTAGAAAAAGCCATTATTTTCCATTTACTTTTCATGACACTATTAGATTAGGGCTATTAGATTGTGTTCAGACCACTGGGAAACATGTACCATAGAGCAGCTACTGACACACACACGCACACGCACACACACACACACACACACACACACACACACACACACACACACACACACACACACACACACACACACACACACACACAAAGCACACACACAAAGCATAGCACAAACATGGAAAGCAAAATAAGCTGAACAAACAATGCTTTCGATGTAGCTTCCCTGCAGCATTAGAATAGTGATGGTGACCTGTAGTAGAAGGCAGTGGGAAGTCAAAGTTTAAATATTCAAATAAAAGAATGAGAACCTCGCCCTCCACTTCCCCTCTGTAAATAGACCTGCCGCCTCTGTAGTGATAAACGTTGTCAGAAACAGAGCAGCAGCAGCAGCAGCAGTCTGCTATTCCTGGACCTGATGTCTTCTGCGCAGGACAGAGCGAGGAGCAGCGCCCTCGTGCCACGCTGCTTTCTTTTCCCGCGTTACAGATATTAGATCTGGACATTAATCAAACACAGGGGGGTAAGTAGGCTCCTCCTCTACTGTCGTTCACTGTTGATTGTGTAAAAAAAAAAGGTGTTTTTTTGTATCTCAAAGTCTCAGCGTTCAGACCAACAGCTTGTCTTGAACATATTTAGACAAGAAGGAGAGACAACTGGAGCTCTTCACCTTCAAATGAAAACTACGTTTGACTTGCTGTCTCTCTGGAAGCAAAAACCAGTTTAAGTCAATTAAAAGATAGGCTATACAGAGCATGCACCATATATATTATGTTAAGCACAGAATAGTGTGTTGGGAATTACAGACAAACAGTAGAAACAAAGCTATGTGCCATGATTAATCCGGCCGTGTTGTCACCGCACAGGCCAAATCACAGGCTGCGTATGTTTCATTCAACTCAAACAAGTCAATCGACAGAACCAGATGTCTCTTGAACGAGCATGTTGTCATTTGAATTTCCGGCCGTTCATGTTTACAGCTGCGGCTGCGTCCGTGTGACAGCAGGCAGAGTTCAGCGCAGGAGCTATTTACGTTGACATGCCATTCACCCAGCTAAAAATACACGCACATGTAACTAGCCCTTTAAAAAGTTACAGAAAGCCACCTCGCCAGAGAGAGAGAGAGAGAGAGAGAGAGAGAGAGAGAGAGTCAGCTGGTGAGTTCTCTTTTCCCAATGTGTAAGCACCATTGAAGAAACTCCCTCCGTTTACCAAAGCATATACACACATTTTATTTCCCCAGCTCCCCAGTCAAACATGTCGTCTTCATACGCCGCCGCCATATCGACCCTTCTCTCCGCCAGCTCGCCCAATCCGCCCGACGAACCGAGGCCTGGAGGGGCCCCCGCACCGCCCCCCGCGGCCCCCTGCCCTCCAGCCGCACAGCCGCGTCCTCGTCCACGTGAGCCGCCGGGCCTTTACGAGGAGCAGCAGGAGAACCCTGCAGACTACGGCGTCGGTAGGCGGCGCTCCCACACCACACTGCCACGCGCCGGTAGAGATGCTTTGTCCGATGCAGGCGCTGCGTTGTGTTGCAGGCGGATACTGCCCCGTAGAGATCGGAGAGGTCTTCGTTGACCGTTATCAAGTGGTTCAAAAGCTGGGATGGGGTCACTTCTCTACTGTATGGCTCTGCTGGGATATGGTGTGAGTACATGTTTGACCTTTGGGCCATTTATAACATAATGATGAGATAATGTCATGCGATCATGGTAGTAGCTGACTGCGACAATTGTGTGCACACAGGAAGGGGCGTTTTGTAGCTCTGAAGGTGGTGAAGAGCGCTCAAACGTTCACAGAGACGGCACAGGATGAGATCAAGCTTCTGAAATGTGTCAGTGTAACCACATTGCATTTGTTTAAAATATATATACATTTATATATCCTGCAATTCTGATCATATTACAGATGAGGGAAGAAATAATGCGCTGCACTGTTCTCACCTTGGTCAGATTAAGCTCAGCCTACCTGCAAATATTATTTCATACACACCGCAATGTTTGTCTCTGCACATTTTTGGGGGACATTTTAACATATTCTCAAAATCAGGTGAGAGACAGTGACCCCAGAGATCCAAATCGTGAGACAATCGTACACCTTATTGATGACTTCAGGATCACTGGAGCAAATGGAGAGCGTATCCTTTTCACAAATAATGTTCAAATCAAGGCGGACTTGATTTGAACAGATTTGAACACATTTTGTACCCCATAAAAACTGTGAAACGAGACCCTTAATGGCTCTCCAGATGTGTGCATGGTTCTGGAGGTGCTGGGCCACCAGTTGCTCAGGTGGATCATCAAATCCAAATACTCGGGCCTCCCCCTGGCCTGCGTCAGGAGCATCCTCACACAGGTGCAGAGCAGACCTTTAATTCATCTTCCCCGTCTTTCACCATTGACACGGCGGCTCTTTTCAAAACCGGTCCGCCGCGTCGACGGTCACTGTGTCTTTCATTCCTCCTCACAGGTTCTGCAGGGTCTAGATTACCTGCACACCAAATGCAAGATCATCCACACCGACATCAAGCCGGAGAACATCCTCCTGAGAGTGGACGAGGTTCATGTTCAGCAGCTGGCAGCCGGCACCAAGCTGTGGCAGCTGCCGGCGTCCTCTGCTTCCAGCGGCTCCACGGGTGCGTGAAGCTGCGTGAGCGGTCAAGTGTATGTCCGACTTTGATGCTGAAGGAGAACGTAATCTGAAATTAAATGCAAGGAAAATTGTCGGCATCAGGGCCTTTTATCCCTTTTATTCACACGTGTGCTTCTTCTCCATGCTGATGTTTTGTGCTTCCTGCCTCAGAGAACAGAAGCTCCAGAGAGAAACAGGTGTGCCGTCTGAAATGTATTCACCACTATTTCTTTCATCTCAATGGGATGGTTTATTCTTGTTATCATTGCTTCATGACATTTGTTTTTCCTGCTATAACCTTAGAGTTTGTCCAACTTGTTGGGGAAGCTGAGCGGGGTTTTCCACACTCTCGGGGAGTGGGTAAGATGCATCTTGCATTTTGACAGCGTAGTCGGAAACAGGACCATGTCATAAACAAGCACATACAATAAGATACGGTTGATTCGGAATGAAAAAATCATGACTGAAAGAAAGGCAGGTTGAGTCAGATTGTGGTTTTAATAAGACAGACAGGACTTTATTTATTTATTCAAGCAAATAGTGTGACAACAGAAGAGTTAGAGTCAATAGCAATAGAATTATACACTTCAGCTTGAAACGGAGTGGGGAGAAGATACACATATTGAACCCCACCCCAGTTTGTCAAAGACTTTATACAAAAAAACAAAAATAGCTGCTTCCTTGTTCACTTATTTCCAAAAAAGACAAGGAAACATATATATGTATATATCTAAAAAAATAATGATTACAATACTTTGGGGAACATCATTCCCAGTCCTCTATTCAAAGGGCCCTGAAGAGACATTCAAAACCCCCTAAATATATATTGTCCAATTTGCAACTCAACATGAAACATTTTAAGAACTTTAATACATACATACAAGTAAAAAAAAATTCCAGGGTAGAAAGAAATTAATTTTGCAGTGTGACCGACCTAAAGGGATGGGACAAAGTGAACATGGGAGCTGTATTTTTGTCTTATGTAAGACAATATAACCACAGCTTTTGATGCCAAAAGCCACTGTTGTTCTTTCAAAATGTCGGCAACTGACTGTTTACACCGTGTGGACTAATGAACATATTCTGAAGATATTGATACATTTATTTCATGTTAAACGAAGACAATATAAAGTAGTTGATAAAAGAATATCACAGAATATTTGATGTTAATATATGAACTGTTATGTTGATTGTTTTTGATACTACAGCTGAGGCCCCCCAAAGTCAGACCTTTTAAAACACCGCACATACTGACTTTCATTTGCAAGATTTGCTTTACTCCCAAATGAGGCACGAAGTCGTGACACTGAACGCACCAAAAATGTTCATCGTTTAACTCCCTCTACTGTTTGCACCTTTGCAGTCCAGCAAAGTCTCCAAGGGCCACATCAAGCGACTGACAAGAAAAGACAAGGGTCGACGAGGACAGGACCACAATCAGAAAGACAAACTTCACGTGTCCTTCTCTGACGCCGCTGCTCCCTCCAGCACCTGTAGCTCCGCCTGTCCGGCGAAGCTCACAGGTCCCAGCCTCAGGTTAAGGAGGCAGACGCTGCTGTTGGAAGACGGAGCGGAGCGGCCTCCACGCAGCCACGGAGACTCCATCTGTTCTTGGCCGGACCTCAACACAGACGCTCCCGTCTGTGGCTCCAGACCAGCGTTATTGCATCCGACGGCAGACAAAGAGCGGCCTCCTCCTTCCCCGTCCTCTCTCCGTGGTCAGTAGGTGTTTACACTTTGGCAACAATGAGTACTTGATTAACTAGCATCACCAGTACACTCGGGCCGTCCTGGTCTGATCCACTAAGCCAGTGGTTACCAAGTGCCATGTCAATTTAGTGGGGTTCAAACTGTCTGCCGGCAGTATTTCAAGACGCTAAACACAACAGGCTCTTTGTTCTTGGCCGAGCAGAGAGCTCGTAAAGCACATCACGACCGTATTCATCTCTCATCTGTCTCTCTTGGAACACAGTGCATGTTACATCGCATTTTTAATTCTGCGACCATATAATATAGTGGCTTATCTTTACAAATTATTTTCAATTGTATTGAAATTGTGTGTGTGTGTGTGTGTGTGTGGGTCTGTGCCCCCCCTCGTAGTTCCTCTGCACATACCCTGGTTTGGGATTCACGGTACCAAGTGATCACATACTTTCATGTTATTTTAGGTGTGAGTGACTCGGATGTACTTCTGGATCTACTGAAACCCCAGAATGCTGATAAAATCCTCATCAAGATTGCCGACTTGGGAAATGCCTGCTGGGTGGTGAGTGATTACTGCAGGCAAACTAAACCTGAGAAAACCTACAAAATGATACTAGTAGCATTCTGGTATTAAGTGATTTTCTCCCTTGTGGCATCACAATTGATTTTGGTAATAGACCCTTTCAGCTTATCTTCATTTGGATCTTGATTTATGCATCAAAATACACAGAATAATGAGATTGTGGTGGAATGACACTTTAGACCGTTTATCATTCAAAAAGAGAAAAAAAAAACAGATTTATAACATATCAAACAAAGTCAAGATTTGATTAACTTTGTGGTGAAATCAAAATGAAAAAAGAAATTAAATGCTGTTAATTCAGAAATTGGCCGGGCCTGTTCTGAGGAATTAGTCTTAAACAAAGGCGTCCCTCCCAGTTGCTGGAGCTATGAAGCTAAGAGTTTAATGGTTTAATTGAGGCTCAGAATCAGAATCAGAAGCCATTTATTGCCACGTATGTTACACACACAGGAATTTGTCTTGGTTATTGGTGCGATATGGGAAAAAATAGAACCAAATGATATAAAGTAAAATAAGATAGATGTATACAAGCAAAACTGAACAAAATGAACAAATAAGATGTTAAAACACCCATGTATGTACATACATTTCCACGGTGAGAAACCACTGTCCAAAGGCCCTGGAGGGCCAGGCTGCTCATCACTGACGACCCAGCTGGGAATGATGGAGACCGGCTGGTAAATACACTGCAGGGCCCGCGAGGGAACGTGAGCAGGTGGTAGTGAGAGTCAGGTGACTTGTTGTGGTGTAAGAGGGCACCTTGTGGATGGACGGGGAATATGCAGGTGGGCTGGACGAGTCCCCAATTGAAGGGACTGAGATGCAGAACAGGCAAAAGGAGAGTGTCAAATCTCCGTTTTGAACAAATTAAAAATGCCGGAAAGCAACTTAAAATTCAACATCTGTTTGATGGATTGACATGACATTGTGTACAACAGTCATGGTCCCCAGAGGATGAATCCTAATAACGACGGGGATTAAACCACGGTTGGAACTATTGCTTTGAACTTTGGTACAAACATTCATGTCCCTCTCCTGATGACATTTAATGACATATTTGATCCCCAGAGGTTTTATTGAGCGACATCATCAGGTCAAAAAGTCGACAGGGTTTTTTAAATCCAATGCTTTATTACTAAATACCCTCAGAACTACTGAGAGTCCCATATCACGCTAACATGATAAACTAAGATGGTAATCATGGTTAACATTATACCTGCGTAGCATTAGCATATTAGCATTGCCATTGTGCATAAATGATCATGCTGCACCTTAGCATTTATCCTGAAGAACTACTGTGCCTGCAGGGCCTCACAGAGCCAACACAAAATATGTTTTAGTTAGTTTAGTTGTTTGATTATTAAAATAATATGAATACAATGGCAAAATATTAAAACGTTGTCTCTCTTTTTGTCAGCACAAACACTTTACGGAAGACATCCAGACGTGTCAGTACCGCTCTGTGGAGGTTCTGATCGGGGCTCCCTACGACACGCCGGCTGACATCTGGAGCACCGCCTGCATGGTGAGTTTCAACAGGTTTTATTCCAGCATATTTGTATAGTATATTTTATTTCATTCCTCTTTGTGTACTGTAGGCTTTTGAGTTGGCCACAGGAGACTATCTGTTCGACCCCCAATCAGGAGCCTCATTCAGCCGCGAGGAAGGTCAGTGTGGTTCACAGCATCCCCTTTGTCCTTGATTAAACAACACCGTCTGAGGATACAGTGACCCTGGTGTTCCCTTAGATCACATCGCCCACATCATTGAGCTGCTGGGATCCCTTCCATCCCAGCTCGCCGCGTCAGGGAGGAACTCCAAACGGTACTTCAACCATAAAGGTATGCCAGTACGCTAAATAAATAACAAATACAGTGATATTCTAGAAATCATGCTGCCGTATTATCTGCATTTGAGATTTGACGCGGCCATAATGGTCTTCAACACGAGTCATATTTCTCATTTTAGTTTAGATTTAGTTTTTTCTTTTGGGAAGTTTCAGATAAATCAAAACGATATTTGCCAAACACCAGGTACAAGACTTTGCATCAGTCCACTTCGTACCCTGTGCAGGACAACTGCGACACATCTCTAAGCTGAAGCCGTGGAGCTTGTTTGAGATCCTGCTGGAGAAGTACACGTGGCCGAGAGAGGAAGCCTCCAAGTTCAGCTCCTTCCTGCTGACCATGCTGGAGCTCCGGCCGGAGGAAAGAGCCACAGCTGCCCAGTGTCTGAAACACCCCTGGATAACATCCTAGACGCACCTCTCCCGTCTCCTCCGGAGCCCAGTGGACTGTAGCCCTCTGATCGGGGGCAGGCCTCCGGACCGCTGTGGGATACAGAGCATCATGAGATCATAGATATTCATTAGCCCGAGGAGAGCCTTTTCCCTGTGGGGTTGCCTGGTGTTTTAGTATTTTAATGGCTGTTTTATCCAATTCAGGCTCTGCAATGACCAAAGAGAAATTTTGTCTTACTGGTAAAAGTTCATGAATTTAAATAAATTGACATATGATTGCCTTTTGTTCTCCATCAGTTGTTTGCCGGACAGCATAACCGTGGAGTCGCCTTGAAGAATTATTATTGAGGATTTAGGGGGATGCAATGGATTTACTTTGACAGGACTCGACTGAATGTAGCACCTAAACAAAATGACCTACTGCATAATATGAGACTATTTCAGACTATTCTTTTGACTAGAAATATTTTTATGACTTATGATATGTTTTCACATCACACTGGTTGAAATGGGCTTCCTTACATAACATACAGTTTGAGTTGCAAAAGCAGCCAAAGGGGAACCAGAGGAAATCGTGAAATGCCAGGAGTGAACGGGAGAATAACCGTCTTTTGTTCCTTGTAATCCCAGCGCGTGTGCGCGTGTGAGCACGTGTGCCAGCGCGCGTCGGGGATTCGGCGCGCTGGAGGGAGGAGAGGCGGAAGGGGGGAGGAGTCAGTGCACGCACGCACGTGTTCGCGTGCTGGTAAACTCCCTTATTTGCCGTGCGCCGTCGAGAGGAGGTGTGGAGAGGACAGGCAGAGCCGCTCGCCCGCACACGTGAGTGTCTCATTTCTGTCCCGTTTGATTGAGAGACACTTGAAGGATGCAGGTTTGCGTCCCTACGGGTGTTTGTTTACTTAACAGCAGCAGCTGTTTTCGGCCTCGGCCGCCTGATTCGTTACACAGACACAAACATGTTGCTGAAAATCTTTGAAAATGCATCACTTATGCGCTGGAACGATTACGATTGCATCGGAGAGCACTACGTCAACTGCCAGGTACAAAGCAATGCAACGAAAATCATGGTAGTAGTCAGAGAGGCCCCTAACACCCATGCATTGAGTCTTTCCCTGGAACTATTGAGGAATTTGTTTTTATTGCAGTCCAAACATGGAAAAATTGTGTTTTGGAACTTGCATAAATATGACTTTACCTTTGAAGAAATCTGTACAGTAGAATTGCTTCATATTCATCATCCTTGTAGTACACGAGTAGTCAGAGAGGTTCTGTGCCCGCATACTTCCAACATTGTCCGGAATGTGCTATTTAAATATCATTTTTTTTCGGATTACGTGTTCTATACCGTAAATGTCAGCATAAACGTGCACAAAAATTCAAGCGTCGGCTGAGTGGACCGCAGCGTAAAACACCTGTAAATCACCGCATCTTACCTGGTTAATTTAACCATATGATATAGAGCAGCTTATGTAAATACTTAGTTCATTAAGTAAATTGACTTTGTTCATTGCGCTATATAGTGTGGAGGAAATTTTGGTCTCAATAGATCTTCAACAACTGCTTATCTTTCTCTACTGACCAGGCTGCTACAAATCTGTTGAGGAGAGAAATAGTTTGTAGATTTGTCACTGCAAATGCGTTAAGATGTGATGTAAAGCTTCATAGAACCGTGGATGACATGCAGAAATGTATGCCACAGTCCAGAAAGAAGGAGAAATGCGCATGATGACAACCGGCAAACCGGTAGGTACAATAAACAGTGGGGACGTAGCACTCTCTCGCTCCACAGCCTCTTACCCCCAACCGGTTGCCATGCAACCCAACCTCCGACTCAAAAGGAATGACCTCAACTGCCCCTGTTTTCTACAGTTGCCTTTTACAGTGCTTCTCCTCTCCTCATTTTTCATGCTTCAAGCTGATCACCCAAAGGGCTGTGTTGGGCGTTCACTGAGTGTGTAGCGCGGTGTATATTCAATGATGTCCTCAAGTCATATCGGCACATTGAGATGCCAGTGGGTGCAGGTTGGACCCGACAGCAGCAGCAGCAGCAGCAGCAGCAGCAGAGATAATGGAAACGGCATCGTACCCTGCATAGTAAACACCCATCTCATTAATCCTGTACAAAGCAGACTGAGAGCACTCATTTATCTCATGCACATTAATTATTGCCATGTATATTATATATATTTATAAATACACACACACACACACACGTCTATATATTTTATATTTATGCTTATAAAATGTATATGCTACATATAGCCGTGCTGCACTGATGCGTTTCTCGGTTGCAGGATGTGGCTGACTCTTCTTTACGGCTGCTGCGGTGGAGCAGCCCTTCTCTATGCGCTGTACCGATGGGTGATCCCCACCGCTGTGCAGTACCACGCCGGGCTGGCGCTGCTCTGGCACGATGTCATTGTGGAGAGGATGCTGGACACGTTCACCCAGTCCACACGTCCTCAGGTGGGCTTTCCACAGCACGGGGTTCCCCTCTTGGGGCTGCGGTGACACAACAAGGAGCAGATTAGTGTGGCACAGTGCTGCAGGTGTGGAAGACTGAGATATTAGGATGATATTGTCGCTATGATGGCCGACAGAAAATCAAACATGGAAATGACAAAACGAAGACGTACATCTGCGTGCACCCATGAATGTTGTGTACTGCTAAGTTGGTATTGTCATACACTAAGCATGTGCATAAAGGCTCTAACACAAATTCAACTTAGTTTTAATGTGGTAAACCAGACGTTATCTGTGAACAACACCAATATTCATGGGTTTAAAATTAGATTTTGCAAGTGCAAAGTGGCATTTATGATGGATATACTTTTCCTACAGTATAATATACATTCTAGATCAATAGAATACATACAGAGATGAGGTACTTTCATACAGTGTATTTTAAAACCCCCACTTTACTGCTTATTGCTTACACCAAAGCAAATTCCATTTATGTCAATATTCTGATCCTATACATTATATAAAGGGGAAAGAAATAAACATTTTTATTAACTACTTTCTTATATAATTACATGAGACCCAACAGGGACACACAGCCCTTCACGTAACAGGCATGAAGGCTTGTGTACAAATCCACACTTGTTCTTTGTTTCCTGCAGAGCTCCTTTGTACTAATTAATGCGGGCCGATTAAACACACGCACATAATGCGTCAGGCCTTGTTATCTTTGGAGCACACATGTTCACAATATGGCTTAGTAAATGGACGCTGAAATAACGGGTTAAACATTGTTAGGCATATTGTGAAAGGCACCGCACACCTGTTGTTCCGTCTGGTGGATTACATCTCTGTTCAGTTGGAAAGTCGACCATATGCCGTGTTTTTCCTGAGGGAAAACCTCCTGTGCTCAAGGAAAGATCAGGTTGGGCAACGATAACGACTTTGAGGCTTTGAACTAGGGGCGTAACGATTCAGCTTTTACATCGATGTATCGATTTATATTCCTCCGATCCAACTACATCGATCTGTGCTCGGCGAGTTGGCCTTATGGACGACATATATCGATCAAAGATCGATTTGAAATGTAATAAATCGATTGTATCGATACTAGGAAATAACCCATTGGATTTAAGCACGTCAGACTTTTTTCTTAGCACTTTTAATGATAAAGGCTGTCGCGGACTGAACCGCGACCCACCGCCGTCCCGAGCCCCGATTCAACTTCCGGGTTTCGCGGGCTAAGCCGACGGGATGTTCCAAAAGGGTTGAAATAGAGGGGTTTTGCGGGGGTTGGTAGGGGAAAACCATTATTGCAGGTTTTTTTTTTGTGTATATCACTAATACGTTTTTTTTTTCTTCTACACTGATACAGCAGTGTTTGCACTTTATTCAAATAAAATGTGAATGCATTTGCCATTCATTGTTGTTTACTTGTTTATTTATATTCATAATTAATTGATACCTGATTCCATTACAAGAAACAACAGGAATCTAGAAAATGTATTTCAGTCACACTAGTTGAATTTTTGGCTAAAAAGTTACTGAATCGATTTCAAGTCACTGAATTGCTTCGGATCGTATCGTCCTAAATGAACCAATATCATCCTTGAATCGTAGCGACAACCACGAATCGTGATACAAATCGAATCGTTGTTAAAACGCATCGTTACACCCCTAATTTGAATGCATTCCCAAACATCTTTGAGAAGGTGCGGCCTATGAAGCACAGATTGTTGAGGTGACGTGAGACGGCTGTGCAGGCGGGCCGAAGGTCGCAGGGTTTATAAGCGGATTGCCACCGGCCTGCAAACCATGCAGACTGGTTAAGACAAACTACGCACTATTCTAAAAGCGACTAACGATCACTTTGAATTGACTAAACTGATATAATATATATTCTGGTTTGACTACCTGTATTTTGTTACGGCTAGCTTACATCACAGAAAAATACACACTATACTTAATTTTTATATTGAACCAGCAGTGACACAGATTCAGTCAGTGACACCTCTGTACCTGTATGGACAAGAAAAAAAAACAATACATAAAACTTGCTTGTAACACCATTCATTCAATTAAATAAAAAAGATAATGGGATGGAGCTTTGGGCAGAGATGCAAAGGGTCAAAGGTTAGGCTATTCTGTGGAATGCTCAAGAAAATCCCAATTGAAATCATTTGAATTGAAAAGGATGGCTACTAACAACTTATCTACTTCTGCTTTATGATAATTTAAAATCTATAACGAGTGAATAGTTAACGACGGGTGTTGTTTAGTTAGACACTAAAAAGACAATGATATTTTAAAAAACAAGCCTCACTGTAACGCTTTTCTGTTTTACTCCTGCAGCGGCTGCTGGGTGCAGTGCAGAAGAACGCCACTAGAGGGGACCCTCGCAGCGTCATCCAGGCCATCGATCACTTCTGCAGAAACAAGGAGTGGGCCATGAACGTGGGGGATGAGAAAGGTACCGATTTCTCAGTAAACCACATTTGTTTCGCGTAGAATCCTTCCCCCGTGTGACTCCGTGTTGTGTGTGTTCGTACCTTCTCCACCTCTTGACGCCACAGGCTGCATTCTTGACTCCGTGGTGTCAGAGGTGAACCCGGCCGCGGTGCTGGAGCTGGGAACCTACTGCGGCTACTCCACGGTGCGGATCGCCAGCCGCCTTCCGCCGCACGCCAAGCTCATCACCCTGGAGTTCAACCCAGAGTTTGCCGTGATCGCCCGCCAAGTCATCGCGTGGGCGGGAATGGAGGACAAGGTAAAGCCAGGCGTCTCCACCCAAACGAAACAATCAATTGTTCCCCTAGTGTGTACAGGTCAGAAGACAATATGTGTCTCCTCTCTAGGTCCAGTTAGTTGAAGGGGCGTCGGGTGACTGGATCCCCAGAATGAAGGAGCAGTTTGGGGTCAAAACGTTTGATTTAGTTTTCCTGGATCACTGGAAGGACCGTTACCTTCCCGACACTAAACTCATGGAGGCAAGCGTGTTGAGCTCATTATTATTTACATTCATACCCCCACTATGATGGTCTGACGGTCTTCTTCTCACCAGGAGTGCGGCCTCCTCAGGAAAGGCAGCGTCCTGCTGGCTGACAACGTCATCTGCCCCGGAACTCCTGACTACCTGGAATATGTCCGAAACAGCCCGCGTTACGAGAGCCAGTACTTCAAATCTCACCTGGAGTACACCAAAGTGGAGGACGGGCTGGAGAAGTCTGTCTTCTTAGGGTAGCTTTTTCCCCAGTAGTGTCATGTTTTACACAGTTACCAGCAAACATTTTGGCCTCTTATCGTCTCAACTTCACGGAGCAGACTTAAAAATCATGTTTTTCTAACCAGAGTTGACAGTCACAGAGTTGACAAACGTTAAATTAAAAGTACGGTGAAGAATTGTATGTTGTCTTCCGTGTTTTTTTTTTTTAAATTCTCAACACTTGATGCGCTGTCGGTGCAGCAGGAGGCACCAGCGGCACTATGTTCAAGCGGCTCGTTGACAGAAGATGATCCTGAGGGCTGCTTCTCGCAGAGCTCCAACTCAAATCAATAATGAATCTTATCCAGAATTCTGATGTTCTTCACCATTTTTCCAGCGTTGACAGGTGTTTGAGGGGAGAGCGTGTGCGAGAGGCATGTTAGTGTGTGTGTGTGTGAGAATCAAAGCGCTGGCCATCTAATCTACTCTGAAAGGGAGTTCCATCTCGCTGTGGGGTGGGGAAGGGTGGGGCTTCTGCATTTGGTTCAGCTGCATGGACAAAAAAAACAAGAGGGCTGGTCCACGCAGTGCTTCCTTCACAGACGCCTGCATGATAATCCCAATCTGTGGCCATTAGTGCACGGAGAGAACGAGCAAGGAGAGAGAGAGAGAGAGAGAGAGAGAGAGAGGAGGAGGGGGAGTGCCTGCATGGAGATGCACACGAAGGGAAAAGAATGAGAGAGAGCTTTTAAGGGATTTGCCAGTGATTTGTAGAACGTCACTGCTGTAATGTTGTCCTTTTCCCTCACTTTTCTCTAACTCTGACATCACACGGCACCCTGAAGCCTGAAAGTCAGTGTTTTCATTTTGTGAATCACAGGCGACTTTTTTTCGACCATTGTTTATAGTTCGTCGCGCTTATTTCGGAGAGTGCGCGGCGGCCGTCTGAGATGATAGAGGATTTACCTTTTGGTGAGGAGAGGAGAGCCTTGCCTCTGCACATTTAATCCCATTTTGGAACGTGGATGGAGGCCTGTTCGGAAGAGCTCATGTGATGGTTAAAATCCAGGCTGGTCAATGAAGAGTGGGCAGGTAAGAAGTGCCTTTACACGGAGAAATGTCTCCAGTTGCAGGTTGCCTGTAGTGGTGGGAAAAAGGAAAGAATTGTCCTCTGCCGTTGTGTGATTTATGCAGATTGACATGATTGACATGATATTTTCAGAATCTTCAAATTTCCTTAAAAGTACAGTATAGAAAGATTCAATGCCTTAAACATAAGTTTAAGTATATGTATATAGATATATTGCTATGCATTTTTGAAATGGCACACAAACAGATATAATTATGGTTTTATATTGAAAATATGGATTTATCACTACATTAGGGTTTCCAGCAATAACTATTTTCCATTGTTTGAATCTTTACAATCTTTACCTGAATGTTAAATGTGGGTTGTGTAACTGAGCAACATGCAGAGAAAATTAACCTGTCCAACTTTTGGAGCATGAAATGCTGCGACAGTCCGGTTGATGTTTTCTGTTTTGCAAAATTTATAGTGTTTTCCATCACTGGCTTTTAGCGCGGTGTGATAAAAGCTACTCTCTCTGTGCCATCCTGTATGCAGCCTTACATCTGGTCTGCTTTCCAACGTTTTGTGTCTTTCGCAGTTTGGATTGAAAACAACAAAACGGGTTGCAGCAGATTTTTTACACGTTTTTACACGTGGGAATTCATTTAAAAAAAATATTGTTGTGGGCTCATTCATGTTTAATGTAGAAAAAAACCTTTCAGTTCAAGATTTCCAAAAGTAAAAACAAAAAAAAGCAAAGAAAATGTTAAAAACATGTTAAAAAAAAATAACCTAAAGAAATGCAGGTTGCATTAAGATATTCCTCAGTAGCGTCAGACCAAAAACATATTAGAGACTGATTCAAGTATTCAACAGTACTTGACAGAAGAAGACTGAGACTCTTGATGGGACAGTAATCAGAGCCATCTGACTGTCCTCAGGTGTTACAGGTAGAGGGAGTGGCCTCGTGCTGTCGGTACCTCTGCTGGTCCTCATCATGACATCAGAGGCCCGCTCATCCAATCGGTGCTGCTCGCTCACTTCGGCCTTCAGGCACCACCAGGCATGGCTTCGGCTGGCCTGGGCGCTGCTGGTGGGCGCCGGCCCGGGCTCATGGGCCCAGCAGGACTCCCAGCCTCAATCCATCAAAATCGAGGGGGACATCACCTTGGGCGGGCTGTTCCCCATGCACTCTCGGGGCGCTGCCGGCGTGCCCTGCGGGGAGATCAAGAGAGAGAAGGGCATCCATCGATTGGAGGCCATGCTGTACGCCATGGACCAGATCAACAGCGACCCGGACCTGCTGCCTAACATCACGCTGGGGGCCCGGATCCTGGACACCTGCTCCAGGGACACCTACGCCCTGGAGCAGTCGCTCCTCTTTGTCCAGGCCCTCATCCAGAAGGACACGTCGGACGTGCGCTGCTCCAACGGAGAGCCGCCCATCATCCCCAAACCAGAACGGGTGGTCGGCGTGATCGGGGCGTCCGGCAGCTCCGTGTCCATCATGGTGGCCAATGTGCTCAGATTGTTTTCGGTGAGTTGTTACGTCCCTCTGGAAGGAGAGATTCTCTTTTATTATTCTCCTAAACTGTTTTCGTTAGCCGGGCAGATGTGATCAATCCGAGTGGAGGCCGATTTCCCCCTTGTGACTTCTCTTTTCGCTCTATTCAGGAAGGAGAAAACAAAAGTAATTCCACAGAAACCAGTGATGAGGGGTCACAAGTAGCATTTTTGTATCATTTTGAGGGCCCACAAACCCAAAATGTTAGTTGATTGCCGCTAAACTGTGCTGAAAAAATAGCAGAAACACATTGCTGATTTTTTATTTACTCTTTTAGTAACATTAGTGACTGAGAAGGCAACATTTCCATGTGTTGATGTGGAATCATGCCTCAAACAAGCTGATTATTCTGATTTAATAAGCGTACGTATCCATGCTCGTACTGTTAAATGAGCACACTACTCATTTAAGCGTCTCATCCACTCTGAGATGATTAATGGGGCCATCACCACATTTAGATTGTATTCTGCAGCATGAACACAGTAACTTTTAATTGCAGTTTGACAAACCTAATTAAATCTTCTCATTGGATGTTTTGATTGATTGCATTGCACACATCTCCGTGTTTTAAAACAAGTCATTTGAAACGCTGATTTGAATGAGCCTCTGTCCACGTGACATAGTTTTGAATCCACTGTCATGCGTCGCCTCCGCAGACTCATCCCCGTTATGTGTTCATTGTATTTTTTTATTTTTTCATTTTACAGATGATTGACCGCCTATGATTGATTACTCTGCTCATGGTGATGACGGGACATTGATGCTGCGTAAATCCCACATTGTTATTTTCTCATCGACTTAGTAACACAGTCGGACAGATACCTAGAAATGACTAAAAATAAGATCAAGTCTGGATTAAAATTAGCCAAATTAATTTTGTTACAAACAAAAAAAAAGTTTGACTTTTTGGTGCTTTCTTTATAGTGAGGACGTTTATTTGAGAGCCAAAGAGGCGCAGCTTTCATGAAGGGCAGATGTTAACTACAGAATTATAGATCCCACCCTCTGCTAAGCCCCTCTCAGCAGCTCAGGACGCTGGGATGAAAATAGAGCATCGGGGCAGCGGGATGACAGCGAACCGGGCGGCATGGAGTAGATTTAGTTAAATGGTACGTTTCCTCCCACTGTCCATTTGGGCGGCTGGATACTTCCATACAGGCAACATCTGCTCCGGCTAAGATGCAGATGTAGATTCTACCACACATGCTGTATTAGCTTATTTTTATTTCTTTTTGCAACAAATGAAAACCGTAGTGTTGTGCATTCTATGTAATGCAAAATGGAAGGTTTATCATATTGATTTGTAATTTATTTAGCAATTCGGCTTGTTAAATAATAGAATGTACAGCAGACCCAGGGGTAGATGAACTGTTTTCTGAACAAAACCTTTAATAAATTACCTACATAATTCCTTAAGTTACATTGACTAACCGGTTACTAATTGACTATATTGCAGCATTAAAAATGGACTGTATTGCCTTTTGCCACTTCCACATCACAACATTTGAATATGTTTCGGGTTTCAAACAATGATCGACTAATTTGGTAATAGCAGTCGAGATTTGTCACTATTTTGGATATTTTATTAAGACCTAGCTAGATGTTAACATATTTTTTTTTTACAATGATGCAATTTATTCATTATCACCTCATATTTGATCCACTCTCTTAACCTGAATTGAAACTTGAATGAGTTTTGAAGCTCTAATAATTTAAATTGCTCAAAGGAAACTATTTTATCAGCATAGTTTAAAATTGGAATAAACCATTAATCATTCTTTAACTCGCATAACAAAATTAAATCCTGCCTAACACATTTATCTTTGTCAGTTTATTAAACATATATTTGCATAAATACACACTTCTATACATCTATTCAACTGGATTCAGAGCATTCGCCCGGGGCTAAACCACAATCATATTCCCTTAGCTGGGATCATGGCTCATTTTGGACCATTTCAAACATCTCCTGATGTTGAGAAGATTTCAGCGGCGTACAGGATTGTAATACAAGTGTTACTGCTGCAGCACATTGATTTTAGAAAGTGAGTTCGTGCAAATCTCTCTTTTGCTTGAGAAAGTGGTCTTTGGTTAACACGTTTGACAGTGTTAACACACAGCAGCAAAGTGAAACTGTACGTGGCCATCAGAATTAAATAAATTGTGTGGCTTACAGCTGAGGAATGCTAGCCTTTTCTAGTCTCCTGATCTCTGTCTCTCTCTCTGTGCTTAACGTAATTTGACTAAAACCCCCTATAATCCTTCCAGATAATCTGTGAAATGGTTCTCTCGGCCCGCTCTCCTTCACTACCCCTTGTGTCTACCTTTCTCTCCTCGTCCCCTCCAGAAGGCCCTGCGTTAAGCCCGACGGGGCACCGGCATTAGCAGGGTCACATAAACTATGTCGTTAAAGAAGTAGAACACCAGTAAATTAATCTCCTCATCCTTTTTTTTTTTCTTCTTTCAAACAAATGCTTTCACAGATGTGGTTGCGACCATCTGTATTTCACTGTGACCTTGTTCATATCGTCGGCGTAGACTAACTCTGCACAGATTGCCCTGTGAAGTTCTGAGAATCACTGAGAACATGCTGTTCAAGGGATGATCGCTCTCTGATGGCCCTTTGGAGATTTCAATGCTCTAAAACTTGTTAGTATTAATGTGGAAGGCTTCCGTTGAGACGCTGTTACGTTTTGTCCGTGAGTAAGTGGCGCATCATCGCCCGATATGGTTCACTGATTCTTTGGGTCATTCTTTTCTATCTTTCCTATCACGTATCGGCCTCATTTTACTGCTCGTGTTTCCCCCTCGACCCTTTCCGTCATCGCTGACCCATCCTCGTGTCTCAGATCCCCCAGATCAGCTACGCCTCCACAGCCCCGGAGCTGAGCGACAAGAGCCGCTACGAGTTCTTCTCCCGCGTGGTGCCGCCTGACTCCTACCAGGCCCAGGCAATGGTGGACATCGTCAAAGCCATGGGCTGGAACTACGTCTCCACGCTGGCCTCCGAGGGCAACTACGGAGAGAGCGGCGTCGATGCCTTCCTCCAGATATCCAGAGAAGCAGGTTGCGTATCGGGCCTTGTCGTTGTTGAATTGCTGCTATGACAATAAGGGATTACTCATGTATCAAGCCGTGTTGCTTTCACTCATTAAAAGACTAAAATAGGAGAAACAAAATCCTTTAAAACCCACAAACTACCAGGTCAAACAGAAGTCACCGTCTCATCGTTTTAAAGCTCGAATGATGTTCCTCGGATAGGGATTTCATGTCATTATGGCTTTGTGCACATACTGAGCATCAACGATTGACATTGCTAACTAATTAACTGGCCAGTGAGGGAGGGAAATAGCAATGTGCATCCATAACAATGCATTTGCGATACCTCCGACACAGGTGGCCTGTGTATTGCCCAGTCCATAAAGATTCCCAGAGAGCCCAGACCAAACGAGTTTGAGAAGATCATCAAGAGACTGATGGAGACCTCCAACGCTCGGGGGGTGATCATCTTTGCCAACGAGGACGACATCAAGTCGGTCAAGTTTTTCTACACGTTTCAACAAAAAAAAAAAAAGGAAGAGGAGTGAAATGGAAAGGGTGTGATGACGATAATTTGTTGTCTTTCAGACGGGTGTTGCAGTCTGCCAAAAAGGCCAACCTCACGGGACACTTCCTGTTTGTGGGCTCCGACAGTTGGGGGGCCAAAAGCTCCCCCATTCAGGACCAGGAGGACGTGGCCGAGGGCGCTGTCACCATTCTGCCCAAGAGAGCCTCTATTGACGGTTGGGCGTCTAAGTTATTAGATCAAAATATATAGTCCAACCAAGTGGAGGCAATATGAATTGTGACATTTGACATTGATTGATGAGTCTAATAACAACACGGCAAATACAGGAAATTAATGATGTTTGATAAGTTGCCGAGTGAGTTTTCCACCCTGTCATAAAAAATAGTAAATTGAGTCGAAGCTATATTTCACTGTGAAAAAGATTTGATTTTTATTATTGGTTCACTGATCGATTGCTGTTGCGTGACATTTTTATGAAACATTAAACCAATTCAGGCTTCGACCAGTACTTCACTTCAAGATCTCTGGAAAACAACAGAAGAAACATCTGGTTTGCGGAATTCTGGGAGGACGACTTCAAGTGCAAACTGACGCGTCCGGGCATAAAGTATGAACTTGGTAGAAGGAAATGTACAGGTAAGCAGGCTGCAGTTTGAACATGGAGGCCAGTTGTTGATAACGAAACCTTAGCTCAGCGAGGACTTCTGTCTTTTAATCCGTGTTTCGATGCATTCGTCCCCTTTTGACACGTCTGCCGTCATGTCAGGCGAGGAGAGGATCGGTCACCACTCTCAGTACGAGCAAGAGGGCAAGGTGCAGTTTGTGATCGATGCGGTGTACGCCATGGCCCACGCGCTGCACAGCATGCACCTGGACCTGTGCCCCGGCTACATGGGCGTCTGCGAGAAAATGGACCCTGTGGAAGGACAGATGCTGCTCCAGTACATTCGCGCGGTCAGCTTTAATGGTGAGCTTTTGACCGTCAGTCTCTGTTGCAATGTGGGAGGATTTTTTTAAATGGACGAAAAAGTGAGATTTGAGATTTCAGCTGGCAAACGATTTCGAATAGGCCATCGTCGCCGTCACCGCGTGTTTGAAAAGAAACACGTCTTAAAAAGAAAAGCGCAAAATGGAGGTCAGCTTGAAGTCAGAAGTCTTAAGTACTAATGTACCTATACCCCCCCCCCCCCCCTCCCAAGGGCTGCCTCCCCGCTCTTCCCTTCACACAGCATTCCCTCCTTTTCATCCTGGTACTAGTACTCCATGAGAGCATTAAAACTGACTGGTCTCCGCCTGCTGGAAGACCTCGGCCTGTAAGGAAGACTTTCAGATTGAGCGCCTACAGGGACCTGAGGGGAATATTCAGACACGTTAGGCCAACAGAGCAGAGTGCACTGAAAGACTGAACTCGCCGAGGAGAGCCTTCACCAAAGAGCACTCAGCCTTCACATGATTGCACATGACCCAAGAAATCAGACATAAGCCGTGTTTAACGGCGTGTGGGTGTTTTCTCTGCCACTAAAGATGGAGGTGATGTTTCCAGCTTAGGAAGCTGGAAGTCGCCTTTGACTCACTAATGTGCTTTTTTTTTTCGATCTTCAAAACTCTGCCTCCATCCAACAGGCAGCGCAGGAACTGGGGTGATGTTCAACGAGAACGGAGACGCTCCTGGTCGTTACGACATCTTCCAGTACCAACTGTCCAACGTCAGCAGCCCCGGCTACAAGGTCATCGGCCAGTGGACAAACCACCTCCGCCTCAATGTAAATATTACAATAATTGATTTCTCAAATCAGTTGAGGAAGACCAATTGGTGGGTGGGTTGGGGTTTGATTAGTGCAGTTGTCTGTGCAGTGAGTTCCTGCTATGTGTTCCTTCTTGTGTTTGCACGTCCCCCCCGTAGGCGGAGGAGATGCAGTGGTCCGGAGGACACCGCAGGATCCCCGACTCGGTGTGCAGTTTCCCCTGCGAGTCTGGCGAGAGGAAAAAGATGGTGAAGGGAGTTCCCTGCTGCTGGCACTGCGAGCTCTGCGACGGCTACCAGTACCTGCTGGACGAGTACACCTGCGACATGTGCCCCTTCGACATGAGGCCCTTCGAGAACCGCACGGGCTGCCGGCCGACGCCCATCATCAAGCTGGAGTGGAGCTCTCCCTGGGCCATCATCCCCGTCTTCCTGGCCATCCTGGGCATCCTGGCCACCACCGGGGTCATCGTCACCTTCATCCGCTTCAACGACACGCCCATCGTCCGGGCCTCCGGCAGAGAGCTCAGCTACGTGCTGCTGACGGGCATCTTCCTCATCTACCTCATCACCTTCCTCATGATCGCCGAGCCCAGCACGGCCGTGTGCGCCTTCCGCAGGCTGCTGCTGGGGCTCGGCATGTGCATCAGCTACTCGGCCATGCTCACCAAGACCAACCGGATCTACCGCATCTTCGAACAGGGCAAGAAGTCGGTCACGCCCCCCAAGTTCATCAGTCCCACGTCCCAGCTGATTATCACCTTTATACTCATCTCGGTGCAGGTAGGGCTTCTCTCCCACACGTCTCGCCTTGGCTTCTTTTTTCCAGCGGTCCGACTCACGCTGCTTTCGCCCCCCGCAGCTGCTCGGGGTGTTCGTCTGGTTTGGTGTGATGCCGCCGCACACCATCATCGACTACGAGGAGCAGAAGCCTCCCAACCCGGAGTTCGCCCGCGGAGTTCTCAAGTGCGACATGTCCGACCTGTCGCTCATCTTGTGTTTGAGCTACGCCATCGTGCTGATGATCACCTGCACCGTGTACGCCATCAAGAGCCGGGGCGTTCCCGAGACCTTCAACGAGGCCAAACCCATCGGCTTCACCATGTACACCACGTGCATCGTGTGGCTGGCCTTCGTCCCCATCTTCTTTGGCACCGCTCAATCTACGGAGAAGGTGAGCAATTCAACCTGTTTATAGTTCACTTGTCCTTGGATTGGAGGAACTTGGTCTTTACTCGAGTACTTTTATGTTGCTTTATACTCGACTACATTTAAGAGCAAAATGACCAGCTACCTTAAAAGTTAGCTTAAAGTTTTTGCATACACCGAATGATCAACTGTTAGATGTACTTACAGGCTGAACTGCTGGGTATATATACATAATATTTAAACAAAAAGATACTTACATTACTGATGTTGGATACTAATAGAATTCCCTGCATTATCATTTATACTTCAGTAAAACTGTAAATGCTTGACTTTCACTTTGTAATGGAGCATTTCTACTGTGTGAATAAAAATACCGTAAAAATACCGTACGTAGATACCGTAACTATAGAGTGGAGATCTCGACCAAGTGTGTCTGCAGCGACTACGTAGTTATTTTATGTTTGATTGAATGAAAACGAACAGTGATTATCTAACAAAAATAAATCCAGAGTGAAAATTGTTCACTTCATTATTTGCTTAGATAGACTTCATAGATAAAACTTTAGACAGCTAATCGATCTGCTATATTATTGGTTTATTGGTCCTTTAAATAAAAAATGGCATAACATTTTTTTTAAAGTTGTTTTGACCTGATTTCCTTTAAGGAATCGCAACATGGAATTTTTTTTGCTGGAATTTTGTTTTCAGAGTGTCCTCTGTTTTAGAACTATTTCCACTTTTCTGCCTTTAAATACTATAGGAATTGATCTTCATTTATTCTGCCTAATGTGCAATTACTAGATATTGTCTTCATGGTACAATCCAATAATTGATTGGTTAATAGATTACTTTGTCAAGTTTAATCCCTTCAATATACAGTTGATTATCAAATTAACATTAGTAAATTCATTTTGTTATTCATTCATCCAGAAGCTCTCTAGTAATCCCTCTTTAGGAAAGCAAATGTTCCCAGTGGCTCTTTCTTATTGGTAGTAATTTAAAAAAATCATGCACTACAGTATAACACGCACTGTTAACTTACGTTAAATGAATTCCTCATATTCAAGTGAAATCTTAATGTCTGGTCCTGTCATATTGCATTGGCTCCGTAGTGCTGTTACTTGCAGGACATCCTGCCTCCACTGTACCGAGAGTTTTATTTAGCTTGCGGGCAACTTCTGCCATCACAAAGTAAAAGGCTGTTGGAGGGAATATTTGAACAACATGGATACACTTTGACTGAATAGAGAGCAGTATTATGAATCAGCCAGGCTGAAAGAGTTATAGCCCGAGGTGCTTTCAGTCTTTTCACCTCCGAATGGAAATTAAGTGTATTAAGAAAAGGCAGTGAGGGATGGAAAGGAGGTCAGATGAGCTGGGGGAGGATAGGGACCCCTCGTGGACCATCCAGTTCAATCAATCGTCACTGAGAAGAATAACTAAATATACACGCTATCTTTCGTCTGGCTCGTGAAAATCCTGCCATCATGTGAACAACCTTGTGCGGCAGCAAGTGATTTACACGCTTAATGTCCACACGGAACAACCATTCCCTGTTCCTGAGCAGGTCTCGCCTCGAGCTCGCCACATGTTCAAAATCAGGACGAACCGCTCCTCCTACAATATGAAGAGGTCACAGAGAGAAACCGAGCAGGATGATAAAAGAAGCCATACTGCTAGAAAACCCAGATGCTCTGCTGCTGCTGAAGATAGCGTACAATATCTGACTTATTCATGGCACAGATATATCTTATTTATGCCACATGTGTCTTGGTTTATTTATCACTTGTACAGTTTGTCAGAATAATAAGTTCACAATTTATTGTGGGACAATCCTGGGAAAGTTACTCGTTATTACCGTGGGATTTAAAATGACAGGAAGGAGCAGTGAGGGGACGGCGTGTCCAGAGAAAGCCCGTAAACACAGCCGCCTTTCCTGTCCCAGGACATATGTCATTCATCAGGGAAAATACACCGGGTGCTGAGCTTTGAGGGGAACATTACAAAGACGGCACTGTGACGACCTCTGAGTTTACATGCTGCTTTTCCCCCAACCCGTGCAAGATTATATAATCCACTGCCAAGCACACCTAGGCGGATGCTGAATGATTGAGAAACACATTGTGTGTGTGTGTATAGATGATCTTAACCTGCCTTGTCTCTGTTGCAGATGTTCATCCAGACCACCACCCTGACCGTGTCCATGAGCCTGAGCGCCACCGTGTCCCTGGGCATGCTCTACATCCCCAAGGCCTACGTCATCCTCTGCCACCCGGAGCAGAACGTCCAGAAGAGGAAGCGCAGCTTCAAGGCCGTGGTGCGGGCGGCCACCGTGTCCACGCACCTGTCCCAGAAGTCCAACGACAAAACCAACGGGGAGTCCAAGATCGTGCCGGACAGATCCCAGTGATTTGGGCAGGATCGCTCCCCCCCCCCCCCCCTCCCGCCCTCCCTCCTTATTATGGATTTAAGGAGCAGCAAAGAGATGTTTATGGATGTCCTTTCTTTTCCCGCTTATTTAGATAACGCAGATGTACTAAATATGGAACGAGGCACACAAGGAAAAACGGACCGCTCTAAAGCCCAGTGAAACGAGGACCTGGAAGGACCTTCACATTACCACACTAACACCTGAACGGGACAAGGAGGTGTTAGTTTAACTTTCCCTGGGAATCGCTATTTATTGTCTCAACAGCAACCTTTGCCCTAGCGGAGGACGTGTGTAGATGTGGAACGCCTCGGGGTCAATGAAGGGTGCTCTACTGGCTCTACAAGCACTGCATGGATTGTTTTTGTGTGTACAAAAATGTTTTGAATTTAAATATAATTTGTATGAAGGTGTTGTGATTATTTCTGCTGATTGCACTTGGAGGAACCCTGTCCCGTTATTATTTGATAGAAATCCCCCCCCCGGGGAGGTATAATGAATCACTTTTCTATAATCACTCCTAGCAGTAATACAATGTCCAATCACTAATGCATCAAAGTGTTTCACTTTAATTAGTGCGGTGTATGCAATTATAAAGATAAACGCCGCTTTTCATCGGTTGGCTGTAAATCCATGAGTGCAAACAAGATACAAGTGATTATGAGCAGGATACTGCTCTACGTGGTACTTTCACCCGGTGTAAAAAAACATTTCCCCATATTTTGTCAAAATACTAAGCAATGTCATTCATGCTTTGGAACCCTGTAAAAAAGCTTCCTGCCATCGGTTGCTTTCCATTTTGTCCCACTTGAGGTCCTCTGATGATTTCAAAGCACAATTCTTTTAATAAGTTTGAATGTTTTTTTTTTTTTGCAGTGTACTTCTTGGTACTCGATCTGTGTACAACTCAGGTTTTACTGAAGAGATTGTAAATGACGTTTCCCTTGAAGGTTTTCCTGCTCTAGTGGCACAGTCCAGGCCTGCGATTCATGTTTGCATGAAAAGACAGCATGTGCTGCCCTCTGCAGGGGCGCACGCCTCAGTCAAATGTTTGTGGATGAAAGCAGTCAAGAGGGAATAGTTTGTAGACCCAACACAATCCTTAATAAAAAAAAAATAGTTTATTATCGGAGTTGTTTACATCTGGCAGGACCGTCAAAACTAAAAAACATCCACATGTTTTTGCTGAATGGATTTTAAATAAGTGTGAAAAATACACATTTTTCAGAGGACAGAGAACAGATGCATTATTGAATATCAATGAGCACTAACAAGACAATGGTCTATAAATAAGTTGGTTTGTCTCACACACAGAGACCCTAACTTAACGACAGGGAAAGGCTACGACAAAGCTGGCCGAAACCGTCTCCACATTCAAATCAACAGACGAAAAAAAGTAATACAGCAGGTTTGCTGGTAAGTGTTAAAAAGCTCAGCATCCACGGTCGTCACGAGGCCAGTCGCTGCTCTAAAAGGAAGTCTTGATCCGCGTCCTGTTGGCAGAAACCGCTGCCCGGCTGGTTCTGTGCTCCACAGCAGCACTAACAGGCTGCAGAGGTCGTTCTTCACTCGAGGAAGCCGTCCAGAGTCAGGCAAGGTGCGACCTTGGGTGGAGGCCTGGTTACCTTTTTCCTTTTTGCTTTCATCAGCGGGCGAATCTCTGATAACGGAGACTGGAATGTAGCGCTTCGTTAAGGACGGATTAGGATTAGCGGGGTTCCTGTCCTGGCTGTATCTTTACCGACACCTGAGAGAAATATTTAGCTATGTTCACTATCCAGACATTGTGTCGGCCTGCTGTTTGGCGCTCGGCAGGTCACATGCTACTTTACGAGATGGCTTAACCATCCAAACACAGCCAAGATGAACAATCAACACCAAGCAATCACATTATCGACGCCTGCTGAACACGTACAGTCCACATGACGGAAAACCAAGGATACCGGTTGGATGAATTTAGTGCGGCCTCCTAAACCGTCATAACCACTGCTCACCTGAAACAAGAAACATTTCATTGAGCCCTTAAAAAAGGACCAACATCACATAAAGCATTGGACTAAGTTCTGTTGTACGTACGACTCCGAGCTTCCTCTGAGGGTCCAACATGCTGCCGAAAGTCTTCTTTCTGAAGAGGAGGGAGTTCCGCAAAAAAGGATCCAGGGAACCGTCCTTGTCTTGAGTCTGAGGTGAGAAAAAAAAATATTGATTTGTGGACATGTGCAATTCATTTGACAATGAGTCTTGTTGAGTGACATTCACAAAGCTACCTTGCTTACGGAAGAACTTTTCTCAAATTGTTTGGACACAGACGACCTGAAACAAAGCAATTTTACTTTACAATTTAAGGAAACTACGGAATTGTCCGGTATACAACAGCACAGATAAACAATATCATAAACTCACGGTAGACAGCAGCACGTTATCGTGTCACATTAAACTTACGACGGAGGATCAAGCCGCATCTTCTTGGATTGGAGACGCTCTCCAATCGCTGCTCTCTTGGCCAAAGCGTCCGGCGTAGTGACGTCGTACGTTGTGTTGAGGTCAATATCATGGCAGTCTGCGGGCGGGTGGAGGCGAGGCTGCTTCAGCTCCAATGGGGCCGGGCTGAAAAGATGAGAACCAGAACCCTGGTCAGTAAATCTGGTCAGTGCGTGGAGGCGCCGGTCCAGTGGCTGCGCGTTACCCACCTTTCAAAGACCAGCCGGCTGAGGGCTTCGTTTGTCCGTGTCGGGGTGCTCAGAGTCCTCTGAAGAAACTCCACTTTCTTCTTAAGGCTCTGTGGACGGACAGCCATGCCGCATTCACAACCACGACTTTCTCTGGCAGTGAAAACCAAATGCATATTCGGTGGCGTTGCCTTACAGAGATCTCCTTGTCCGCGTTGGCCAAATCGTTCTGCAGAGATTTCATGTCATCTTTGGTGCGATTCACCTCCACCGTGGCTTTGTGTAACTGGAAGGAATTTAGAAAAAAAAAAAAAAACTGAATTTAGAGAGATACAGATTTAAGGTTGGCTTTCTCCCGGTGTGTTGACTTAAAAACTTAACATTACCTTGTTGTTTGAGGAGAGCACTTCCCTCTTCAGCTTCTCACACATGTCATTTGTAGACCTCAAGCTTCCTTTTAGATTATCATACTCTCTTTAAAACAAAAGCGGGATAGAGGGGGGAGGAGGGGGGGGGGTGAAGGCTTAGGGACTGCAGACTGGCAGGTTGAGGTAGTATACGTCCTACTGATCAGCAGCTATTGGGCTCCTTACTTTTTGAGCGAGATGCAGTAGATTGAAAGCTGCTCCACGGCTGCTTGGCTCACACCCATATCTGAGATCATGGACTCCACCTCTGCTCTTTGGCCCTGCAACAACACATCCAGACTGGCACGATCCAGTAGTGTAAGTGCATGCGGTGAGATGGACTTTATTCTACATTGACAGTTTACTAAGAAGAGTTTGATAAATCATAAATATTGCCATACTAGACTAAATATTAAGGATTCTTAGCAGTCAACTATTTATTGCACCATTGTCCACAATACCCATAATAAGTTCCAATATGATATCATATACAATGTGATATTAAAGAACATGCAGAAAGGCCATTATTGGGGTTGATATAGTGTGACCTGGCCGGCTGAATGGGACAGTATTCATGTGCATGCAGATACCTCTCAAAGGCTTTCATTCTGGTCCGGAGTTTCCGGGCTTCCTCCTTTGCAGCTTGAGTTTCATTCTGTTGTGTCTCAAGGTATGCCATCTGTTTCTGTCAAAAAACAATTCACAGATAAACAAGAAAGTATTTTTCAGAGTAAAAATAAAGTCAGTTTAAAAAATATATACAGAACAGGCAGGCTTACTCTGAGGCTGGAACAAAGCATCTCCTTTTCCATAACATCCTTCCGCACACTGTCAAGGTCTCTCCTCTGCTTGTCCACGATGTCCTTTAAATTGTCCACCGTCTTCTGCTTGTCCCGCCAGTCTCGTTCTAAAAATTGATCAGACAGGGCGATGAATCAGTGCGGTCTGCTTCATTCAACAATCGAGCATCACCTGATCACAACATGAAGTTTCTCACCTTTGGAGCTTAAAAGCACCTTCATTCGATCAAGCTCATTCTACGTTAGAGAGAAACAAGCAAAAAAAAAAGAAAGAAGACACTTCAAATCGGTTTGGATACAATGTTGAGAAGGTCAAGTTCAAGGTCATCTCTGGATTTTTCCCCACGATAACAACTCTCATCCCAACACACCAGCAGCTTCATGTTTGGTACCTGCAAGCTTTCCGGGTCCTTGGTGCCCTCCTGCTCTTCACCGATGTCAAAGTACAGCTTGTTGATAATGTGCCTGGTGCTGACCTACACGTACATGGGGGACAACAGTATTTAGGTAGACATCTTCTGTTTCGCACATTTGTCCGGTCTTCAGTTAAAGTACTGCACCTGCTTTCTACATTGAGGACAGGTTTTTGTAGGAGCCGTCTGAAACCACTGAAGAAGACTGGGGATGGACAATAAAGAACAATAAGTAATTTCTACAGCCAGAATTAAGAGTGCTGAAGATTTCACTTTCTGTCAGATACCAGTCGTAGTGGAACGTGTGTCCGCAGTGGATGGCAGCAACATCTTTGGAGTGATCGAAGAAATCGGAGCAAATTGTGCAATATGCTCGGATGGGCATCTTGTCGTCCCGCGGATCACCCTGTTTTGAACGCAGTACAAACCAGCATTGCTTTACCTACAAACATCATTATGCAATGCTCCAGGCATAACTGTATTCGTGTGTGTGAAATTGGGCTGGCTGAAGAAGGAATGTTAATGCTAACAGTTGTATGCTAACATTGACACGCTTCTGGCCCTGCTAACGTTAGCTAGCTTTAGGAGCTAAACGTTGGCTGCCTTGTCAATAGTTGCCATACTTACAAAAAAGGAAGGCGTTAGGTTAAGGCGCAGTCTTTCGTAATTACATCACGGATCCCTAATGTTGTGGGGAATAAGACGTTTTAGTCGAGCTGAAATAACGTTATATGAAACGGGCAGAACTCGTTTTGGCGATCAATAACACAATGACGCCGCCCCGTTTCCGCGCTGTACGTTCAAACGTTGGCCCCGCCCCTTTATGCTGCATTCATGGTCACTGTGTAACTTTTCTTATAATCAAGAAATCAATCACGTGTGAACAGAGCTTCTTATTGAATATTACATCAACAGAAGATATAACGCACCAGGGCTTGATAGATATCACAACTTTATCTAATCTAATCTTTCGGTTCCATTCAAATAGAGCACGTTGACACTCACTGACTGAGAAAAATGTATTATGCCTGGTGTCCTACGTACTTTAAATGCACCCTCACGATACAAATACAAATCTCAGCTATAGCTACATAACAGCGCCTGAATAATGTAAGATGCAACATTACGCTACTAGACTGATCTTCAAATATTTCATCAACGTTTCTTCATTTCGACACATACATGCCACTGGTGCCACAGACTTTATGACTACCGCGCGGAGTCTCTCTGGACGATAACTTCATATCCCACAATTCCCACTTCCGTAACCTACCGTGAACTGTTAGGACCATCGAGAAGAAGTAACGTTTCGTCTCCCTGCTCGTTAGCTAGCGTGGGTCGCACTGCGACGAGCGAGTTGTGGAGTAACAACGACCAAATGCACACAGTCCCGGAAACGAAAGGTAACGACTGGGAAGCAACGGAACGGAGTCATGAGACGCACTGTGGTGAACGCAGATCCGGCTAGCCGCTCGCACTGTGGACTCTGCTAAAGTTAGCCTTCAAAGTAGCCCGAGAAGTTCTCCATCAGCGAAACGTCTCCGTGCAACTGAAGGGTGTGGATAACAATACTTTTAAGTTATAGCCAAGAGGAAGGAGACATCTTAGAGTCGTATTTATCTTTTTGTGTTGTTTTCATGACACCACTTAACGTTACTTTTTTAACAGAAGTGAAAGCCGACAACTGGAAAGCAGTATACAACATGGTTGACGTTTGAATGACTCGCGCACCGGGGGGGGGGGGGGGACACGTCGCTGCAGCAGCACATCTTGGCCAGTCTCAGTAACAAAGCTGTCTTTAAACTGTGATCCCACAGCTCTGTGTGTCCTGCCAGGTGCGTGTCGCTGCCTTAAGTAGCAGTGATGGATGGACCTGCTGTGTCGTGTGAGAATGCGACTCTGGCCCCCGGGGGCCGCCTCCGCACGGAGCGGGCGGACAGCCCAACACCGGGCCTGGTGGAGGGAACGGAACCAGGTGAGGTGGAGCCTTATTCAGCACTTTTTCCTTTCAATTCCTAGCTGGAAGGAAGACGAACCGAACGTGTGATTTAAGTTTGATTTATGTACTGAAATCCAGAGCAGTAAATAAAGTGTCACTTTGAATGGGACCTGCTGCTTCCAGTTTCAGCAATTAGACACAACCAATTTTCTTTTCTGTTCTCTGCTTATCTAAAAACGTCTCTCAGAAGTCTCTCAGAACATCTTCTGGACATCAAGAATTGAATTAATTCATTTGTTTTAATCTACCATGGGCTAACATTACAATACATACGAAAATGTTTACAGTACACTAATTTAAACGTGTACAAAGAAACAAGTTGTGCCGGTCTTGCAACAGACATAAGTAGAGATCCTCTTTCTCGAATGAAAAAGTAATATCTCTTACGCAATGTGTGTTGGAGAATTATTTCCTCTTCAGCATCCCGCCAGAATGTAAGTTTTGTGATTGCTGCTTCAAAACAAATAGAACATCTGTTCGGTAGACTAGTGATAATATTGATTTATGAACAGCTAAATAGTTATACTATGACTAACATATGCTCATTCTTATGTTTATTCTTGTAATTGGGTCAAACACATGCTCACACACAAACACACACACACACACACACAAAGAATGAGAATTCACATCCTGTTTGTGCACTGTTAACTGTTAACTTGTGGTCGCAGTAATCCGTCGTTTGCAATCTGTCTGCAGAGATGCTCTTGCGATTCACATCGTAAGTAATGAACTGACAGGCAGCTCCACTTTAAGAATACCTTGCCGTACCGACAGTGTAAGAACCTCCAGGAACTTTCTCAGGAGCTATAATAACACGGTTGTCACCTCACTGAAGTAAATAAAACAGAAAACAGTTTAGTGGTGAAAGCTTGTTGGCGGCAGCATAGATGTGTCACATCCAGCTGGAACAAATCCGATTGGCTCTTCTTTTTGGTCATGAGATGTACATGACACGTCTGTAGTGACATCAAGCACCTCTAGGATCAGGTCCTGTTTTGTTCTTATTAAAAGGATGAAATCCTACCGTGTAAATCGAAATTGTGTAATATACAGAGTTTCCCGCCGCATCATTTCTCAGCTTTTCCAAAGTCTTTTTTTGAAACTGTCTCAGCCACTGCGTGGGAGATGAACCTGGATGATGTCCATTTATAAGCTTTGCAAAGCAGCTGTGACCTGCTCTGCGGTGGGAGTGTTACCGTAACAACATAAACTGTTCTCGAGACACACGGTCATATAAATCTCAGTTTTGTTGTTCTACCGATACTCACTAATTTAACATACTGAAAAACATTTGTCAATAATGACCTCCATGTTAACACAGGTGCCGGTCAGAAGAGTGCCATGTTTGTCCACGCGCAGTCCTTTGAGGACCTGACTGCTGCGGACGAGGAGCGCAGGGAGGCCGAACTGGAACAGAGAGAGGACCTCAAGGTGCTGGTGGAAGAGAAAAACGCAGAGGAGACGGAGGGGGAGCAGCACGACGACGGCATCACATCGGAGAGTAGGACCAAGGAGGAGGACGTGTCTGGCGAGGCGTGGAGGAGCCACAGAAAGCACGTGTTTGTGCTGAGCGAGGCCGGAAAGCCAATCTACAGCCGCTACGGCACGGAGGAGGCCCTGTCCAGCACCACGGGGGTCATGATGGCCCTGGTGTCGTTTGTTGAGGCCGAGAAGAACATCATCCGTTCCATCCAAGCAGGTCAGGGTGTACTGTGGTCCGGCAGTCAAAAATAGGTGTGTCCTAAGTGCATTTTGTGAATTAGGTTTTTAATGGGTGTCTAACATTCTGTGTCAGATGGCTGTAAAGTGGTTTTCCTCAGCAAGACCCCGCTGGTCCTGGTGTGCGTGTCTCGCACCTCTCAGACCGACAAAGAACTGCTGCGGGAGCTGCAGTACATCTACTACCAGATTGTTAGCCTGCTGACCCTCACCCAGCTCAACCACATCTTCCAGAACAAGCAAAACTTTGACCTGCGCCGCCTGCTGTCCGGCTCCGAGTACCTCACCGACAACCTGCTGCATCGGCTGGACCGAGACCCGGGGCTGCTGCTCAGCGCCGTCACCTGCCTGCCTCTGGCCAGCTCCGCCAGGGACGTGGTGTCGTCGGGCTTGCAGGCCGCCAAATCCGAGAGCCTGGTGTTCTCCATCTTGCTGGCGGGCGACCGCCTGGTTACTCTGGTCAGGAAGAAGGACCAGTTCCTGCACCACATAGACTTGCACCTGGTCTTCAACCTGGTGGGCTCCTCCTCGTCCTTCCGAGAGGGCGAAGGCTGGACGCCCATCTGTCTGCCGAAGTTCAACAACGCCGGGTTTTTCCACGCTCACATCTCTTACCTGGAGCCTGCGTCGCAGCTCTGCCTCATCCTGGTCTCGACCGACCGAGAGGACTTTTTTAACATGTCCAATTGCAAGCAGCGGTTCCTGGAGAGGCTGAGCAAGCGCGCTGCCTACACGGCCCTGAAAGAATCCCTTAAATGTCCCAGCTATTCTGTGGCACAGGTCGGCATCCCGGAGCTCAGGCACTTCCTGTACAAATCAAAGAGCTCAGGGCTGTACACCAGGTGGGCGGGACGTCAGCTTTTAAACAATTTAACGAGTCTCAAACACGGGTCACAAGTCATGTGACGTATTTTTCTGTAATTGTCTGTGCTCTAGACAAGATGCTCTTGTTCTTTTGCCTCCAGTCCAGAGTTCCCTGACGTGTACCAGTCTGATGGAGAGCAGGAGCGGCTGATGGGATTGTACCAGCGCCTCCACGGCAGCCTGCATCATCCAACCAGACCCCTGCGCTCCTTCTACCGCTGTGGAGAAACTGAAAACCTGCTGGCATGGGTAAGCCTGGCGTCGTGAGATGAGATCCCTTTAGTGTCTTTCCCAGCATTTCCCTGCGTGCTGGAGACGGTGGCTTCATCCTGAGGACTGAGCATGTGCTTTTAGAGTTTTGAAAAAAATAGGGCACTTTGAATTGGACTTTAGTCTTGATCCAAGGAAAGTTGGTCGTTTTATGTACACAGCATTTTCTGCTGTTTGGGTCAAAAGATTACCATTGCGCTCTGCGTCCTCGCCTGCAGGTGACCAGCGGCTTTGAGCTCTACATGTGCTTTAGCCCGCTGGGCACCAAGGCCGTGGCCGTCTCTGCTGTCAACAAACTGCTGAAGTGGATCCGGAAGGAGGAGGATCGCCTCTTCATCCTGAGTCCGCTCACGTACTGACACCTGGCTGCTGAAGCACAGAGACCCCCCCCCACCCCACCCTAGCTGACGGTGCAGCGGTTTGGTATTATACATTCTCTGATTTGTGATTAAGTAGATTGAGCGATGACGTTAATATAAAGGAGTATTTTATCTGGCTCGCTTTTTATAACTGAATATTTGAATGACTGCATCGGCGTCAGTGCTTGTATGATTTTGGAGATGTTTTGTAAATGTCTGTTTTACTGTAACGGACAAATCATGCCTCTAACACTATGAAAGGTGACTGAATATGAAAGACGCTGTTGTTTTGTAAACGCTTTCTCCTCAGCTCTTAAAAATCAGGAGTGAAATTTGAATTAAGAAACTGGAATTTTCCCGAGAACCTGCAGTAGAATGTATTCCCTTGTTATGACGCATGCTGCCTTCTCATGACTTGATGACCGATAACTGTAATTGTCATTTTACCTCTATGCACTTTCTTTATGCAAAAGCAACTCCGAAGACAAATGTGTTCATGAGTCTGTAACATGATTACTGCTCATTGTGTGTTAATGTTAGGGAACCTTGGTTTCACTTGCAGGGTCTATTTGAATGTCTTTGAATGTATCATAATATGTGTAATTAAGAAAAGTATTGTATGCCATTGTGTCAAAGCTTCACTGTATTTCAAGGTACCCTGCTTTGCTTAAGGAAAACATTCCCACACTGATCAAAAATGTGACATTACAACTCCAGATTTATCACATATAAATAAATCACTGGTAATGAAACATGTCCCCTGCATAGCTCTCATTTAACTGGTTTCTTTCTTTTAATAATAGGCAACAGATAAAATAATACTTGCAAGTGAAATTACAAACGTTTTTGCAGCAAAGTTGGGAGCAAAAGTTTATATATCTTTGGGAATATTGTTCCTGATGCTTTAACAAATAAGCATGTAACATGCTGATTTTACAGCTTGTGTAAGTGGTGCAAATACACAGTAAAATTAATTGATTTTAATCACTGATGCTATTAGTAGGCTAATATTAACTTGTTTTAAGAACCATTTAATGATATCTCATGTACAGTAAATTATATAATGTCCTAGCATACTTGGAATTAGCCATCCTAAATGGGTTAAAAGGAAGAAAAACACAAATCGTGTCCATTAAGGGTTAATTGGGTTCGCTACTGCCGACTGTCGGAGGGGGGAGGAGCCATCTGGAGCCCCATCCGAGGCAACCGGGACCGACTCCAGCTGCGTTGGGAAGCTCAATCCGAAACCGACGCATTTGATGTGTTGCAGGGCATTGCGAGGACAGAAATTAAAAAAAAAAAAAAAAACACAAGGTTCGGAGAAGAAGCAGCCTCCCCGCAAGGCTTTCTCGAGTCAGACTCACTAAGGTAAGGGGACCAACCTGCACAGGTGAGCTGCTCGTAACATTCATCTTCCATGTAACAGACATTATTATTTATTTACTAGAAACCTGAATCTTCTAATCCCAGTGCGCTCTGGTTCAGGTATCATAGCCCACCACAAAGTATATTACAACAAAATATCAAGATGTCACACGGCGTGTTAAAGTCACCCGTGATTGTTACTGTTTGCGGCTCTAATTTGAACCACTCTTAGTGATTTTAAAATGAGAGTTTTAACGGCATCATAGGTGTGGGAGCTGAAACTCAGGTGTGATGGTTGATAATAAAAAGGTCACAGAAGACTTCCATTTATTATTCATGTATTATTCCATATCATTTGAGAATGAGATCATACGATATTACAACTTACCTGTGTATTTGCAGTTTAGCTGTAAGTACAGGTTGAATGGAGCCAGAATACACTGGGATGAGCAACGGGGGCACAAACATATCATCATTCAAATAAAAAAAATGGATGAAGATGACAACAGCCAGCTGAAAAAGGTGCAGCTTTTGTGCAATTCTGAGAATATGTCTGTCCACTTGACCACTTGATGAGTCATTATTGAAGAATAAACTTAGAGAAATCCTCGCATGTCTCCAAACTGGTTCTGTACTGGTTCGGGAAGCATTTCCTGCTGCTGAATTGATTTACGTGTCCTTGGGGTGCCATGTGTTTTTCCCAGTTGGTTGCTTGTACACCAGATTGCCTCCCCAAATCCGATATCTGAAAGAGAGATGCTCTCATTAACCTCCGCCGATGTGCCTGCGAGCAAGGCATTGATCAGGTAAAACTGTCGAGTGCAGCGGCCGATGCAATGTATCCGTATCACTGTAGCCTCACAGGTCATTGCCGAAAGTCAGTGAGGGTGTAAAAAAAAAATTGTATGATTAGAAAATTCATTCATTTTTGCACAGAAAATTAGAGATTGAGATTTAACACATAAACACTATGAATTAGAATGCTGCATTTTTAATTCTGCCGCGAGGAATTCACTGATGCAGCCTTCAGCGCAATACGACAGGACGTGGAAACTCAATTTCGACCATATGCTTTATTAACCATGAACATAAAGAACGTCAACCAGTGCCATTACTATGTACACCCATGTCCTCTCACCTTAACCTCAGTTTCACAAGGAGCTGCCAATGTTAAAATGTAACACCTCTTTAGTGGGATTCCATGAATTATTGATGCAAAGACCACCTTACTTGAAACTTTTCCGAACGCCTCCTTACAGCATCAATAAGGAACGTTGTCATGAAAGGGATTTAGGGGAAATGGAGTTTTCTGTACTGCTTAATAAAATGAAAAGAGTTGATTAAAATTCGGTGGCACGACGAGATGAGCAGTTTCTTCTTCACCTGGGGCTTTAAAAGGAGCAGGTCGTTCTTATGACCATCAAGCCGTGCACATCTTTCCCCCCGGAAAGGCACGTAGCAGCTGTGACAGGAATGCAAAGTGGAGAGGCCGGGGTTCTTGAATACGGCCTTACCGGGATGTGTCGGGTCAATGATCCACCCGGCAACAGCAGTCCAGAATGAAGAGTTTGAAACAAGGTTCCACTTTTAACCGTTCAGAGTTTGATAATGCTCACTTTTTTGTTTGAACTGTATATTTATTTGGTTTATTACTACCAGTTGTCCTAAACAAAAGACCATGACTGATAATTGGGGGAGAAACAGATCGGATTTTGGATTAACAAGAGTAAACACATCCAGACGAATGTTAATGACTTGTGTAGGAAGTCACATTATGAGACACAGTTGTATTTACTGCGTACTAAGTTGAGCACCAACAACGGAGCTCTCCGTTTTATTATATAAACAGTGAGTCATAGGAAGCTTTTATCTTTATGACCACATGTGCTTTTACAATCATCTGGCTCAACATAGATGACCTATTCCACTCTCTTCTTTCAGGTATCTGGGTTGGTGTTCAGGATGCTTTGGTCTCGACATCAGACCTGGAGGTAACCCCACGTTGTCTGTGCAGTTGCCTCCTTGTGCACCCCGGACTGGACATGGTACACTGGACCACACAGTGGTGGACATGCGTCTGTGTCCAGACTCTGCTGGCCTTTGCCGTGGCCAACTGTCCCTTGCTTGCTCCCAGCCCTGTCAACTTCTCTGTGGTTTACACCATGCCCTTCTTCCAGGCCCGGGGCTCCATCCAGAACATAGTCAACAACTCGCTCTACCAGGAGGTGTACGTTGCCTCTCAGAATGTGATCGAAGCGGTCAACAGAAGCTTGGAAAAGGTGTGGGAGCTCCGCACTGGGCCGGTGGGAAGCCCCGAGTGTCACATATGCGACTTGTGCGACATTGACAGGGATCCCAACATCCTGGAGGAGACGAACAATCAGGTCTTGCTGTTGGATACTCTCTTTATGTCTTTATACTCCTGTGGAAGTTCTCAGTATGGTGTATGCTATTTCCACCAACTAAACCCAAATGGAGAGTCGCCTTCCCCTTCCAAGTGTTTGTTCAGAAAGGGTTCTAACTCGGCTGCCTACTGTCCCGATTGTTTGGCCAGCCGTCTTGGTACCAAAGTCACAATGGTCGAAGAGGGTCAGACTGTCTACTTCTTTGTTGCCACCACTGTCAATGACAGCGTTACCCAGCGGTACGGAAGGAAGTCCATATCAGTGCGTCGACCACTGGCCACAGAAGACGGCTTCTACAACGACGTGCGTGGCCTGACTGTCCTCCCCAGCTTGCGGAGGACATACCAAATTGAATACGTCTACAGCTTTTTTACTCAGGAGTTTGTCTACTTCCTCTCGGTTCAGAGAGAGAGCCCCTATCAGGAGTCCTCTCCGTTTCAGACTCGCTTGGGGCGTCTCCCACGCAACGAATGGGAAATGAAAAGGTACCGCGAGGTGATCCTGGAGTGTCGGTTTGAACCGAAGCGCCGGAAGAGGAATGCAGCCAGCGAGCCCTATAAGGACGTGGTGTACAACGCGGTGCAGGCAGCCCACTTTGGCAAGGCAGGCAAGGAGCTGGCGGAGGAGTTGGGCGGCGTGGAGGAGGACGACATCCTCTACGGGGTTTTTGCGGTCACTGATGACAACGGGGTGACGGAGCACGACTCGGCCCTGTGCGCCTTCCCGATTGACAACGTGAACAAAGCCATCGTGGATGGGGTGGATGACTGCTGCAAGTCTGGACCGGAGCAGCTTTCCAGAGGTCTCTGCCACTTCCAACCCTGTGAGAGCTGTCCACATGAGGTGAGGCCGTCGGTCCACTAACACAGTGCATTTATCTGTAACATGAGATGAGATCAGTTGAGGTTTCCAGCAACTGTTTTTTGCCGATGAATCATCAGAGGTATCCTTCCATACGCTTCTCATGGATAAGTAAATACTCTCTGAGGGCAGGTTTCTTGACAGGGCCTGTATGAATATGTGGGTGTGGAGCAACAAATTACAGTACGTCTTCTCTCTTAACATGTGCCTACATATTGAAGAGATCTCAGCACTTGTTGTGACTGGACTGTGTTGTACTTGAGGATAGGGTAAGTGAAAGTCATATTGTGCATGTTTGGCGCTTTGTAATGCCTGTGACACTAAATAAAATGGCCCCTTCCAGTTTATCCACTACTCCTTTTACTTGGGACATTACATGTCAAAATGGCTTCTGTGAAAAGGGCATTTACTAGAATTAGACTGGAAACCTTACACCTATCCGAGCTAAATGGAGGCCTTAATCTCCCAAACTTAAAGTACTACTTCTGGGCTGCATAAATGAAACCTTTGGTAGCTTGGATTAAAAACATACAAAGGGTCAGACTCACACACATATATTCTGGCTATGCGCTAAATAAAGTGCTTACTCGAGAGAGGTCTTTGATGCCCTCAAAGAGATATTCCAACAGGACAGGCAACAAGACCCCACCGTAGCACTATTGGGAGCAATACCTGAAGAGCTGGATGGGAGAGACAAAAGATACCTTCTAAAGATACTGCTGACAGCAGCACTAAAGGGTATAACACGCAGATGGTTACAGCTGGATCCCCCTACATACATATGGATATACATCTGTTAACTCTCTCTGTGCACATATCATACACAACCCTCTTATGCGCATACGTGGCTCCTACAATACTACATTCAGGAGTGGACAACTATTATTTATTCATCCCTTGATTTTATTTCTTTGTTTTCATTCACCCCCCTTTCTGTTGGAGTAACCGCCATTTCTTGTTCTTTCGGTGCATTGTACATAGCACTTGAATATCATGTGTACCAAGGCTACATACAAATGGAAGATGAGCAGTAACTGTCTGAAAATGCATGTTGTCATATTGTTGAAAACAAAACAAGAAGTAAGTTTAAAAAAAAAAGTTTTGCAGTTTACAGCCACATGTAGCATTAATGGTAAAATGGTACTCAATTGTAGTTTGACAAAAAATTTACCAAATGAATCCCCTCCATGAAACATGAACATGAACATGAAAACCAATTAACATTCCCTCATTTGAAACGGATTAACAGCAGAAAAACAGACTTGGCACACGCCTCCTGTTCAGCTCAACTCAAACCCGTACAGTCAGCATACTGACACGCTGGGAAGGTGCAAGAACATTCCAATCTAATTTAAAGATGCTGGTGCTTTCTGTAAAATTCTCTGGGACTTGTCTCCTCTCAGTCTGCCGACACGGATTCAAAATCATGGTTAAAAGACAACCAAGGGTTTGACATGTGCATTTAATGTGTCTTTTGTTGAGGTCATTACACATGTGCAGAAACTATCGAGACAATTCACGGCTCACATAAATCTCAAATGAACCCGAGGAAGGTATGCGTTGCTCTCAGAGTGCATTGCAGGGTAGTTTTCCATGAGAGTTGCATAGCAGCTTGCTGGCACATAAACAAGTTGAGATGATATCCAAATATGTAACCTTCATAATTTGTTTTACTTATGATTATTCTGGAAAAAATATGATGAAATGATGTAAACCCCCAACCAAAGGAATACTTAACTCACACTACTGGCACACTCAGTGACAAGCAAACATGGAAAAGGAAATTACACAAACTGTTTGTGGTCATTGTGTGACTCAGTGTTTTAGTTTTATCTTTCTGCAGATTATTGTGCAAGTTTGTAGGGAAAAATATTGTCAGCAGAAATTAAATGTACCTTTTGAGATCTTCTTCTACGTTTTCCTCTTCAAGAAATGATTCTGTGACACTGTGGAAAAACATATATTGCTTTATCACTGAGAGAATATTAATACCTGTCTCTGACTGTGGGATTAATCTTGTCAACAATCTCTCAGCGAAGAAAACCAAATGCGTATTTCCCCAAAAACGCAATTATTACTTCATTGACATAGCGAATGTTTCCCGATGGGGAGGTTTGGAAAGTGAAGAGAATTAGCCGGATAGCTAATAGGGGAAACTGTAACTGCATCTCTAGCTTTTTTATTTTTTTTTTGATCGGAATAATCCTCTTCGTCATTTGCCAGATCTTCGAGTTTACATGCCTGTGAAAAGGAAACTTTTTGGTATTCCAATCAGGCACCATTATTGTCATTTGGATCACAGCCGGCCAAGGAAAGCAACCAGAACCACTTGCATCCCCATTTTGTCAGCACTTGCTGTTAAATTTAAGAAATCATGGTTACCGATTGCTTTTTTAATTTAAAAATAGGGATGGAAGAATGTTGGAATGGGGATTGGACATGGGCCACCCGGGAGTGTGGCTTGAGGGTTGCGTTAGTTGAATACATTTCTCAGGCCAAACAGGAAGAGGGTAAAAGGATAAAACTATCAGTCATAACTGCAATGTGTGATGTCAGTGTATTCAGTAGCCTGTTAAGGCTGTTTCTTTTTGTCACTATACTCTTGGGAAACTTTATTTCCAGAACATGTGCATATTTCCCATAATGTAACTTTTTCATGTTACGTTATTCCCATGTTGGCGGATGGGGAGGGATTCCCGTTTGGGAATGAAGCTGAGGTCGCAGCCCTAGTTGATTTTGTTGTCGCAGAGATTCCACAGTGCCAATGCTCATGTGTTAAGAAAGTCACCGAGTTGTGAGTCAGAAGCTGAAAAATACATTTTAAACTAAAGGAACTGGTGAACTTTTCTCCTGAGGCTTGTTTTGTGAGGTGGCCAGCGGGACTTTACGACATTCTGAAATCCATTCCATTTATCTGCAGATCAATACACATTTGGTGCCAACGACATCATCCATTTTTTAATATATAACATGCGATTAATTTGATCACAGACCACTTGCAGGTTCTGTGCTTTCACTGAAACTTGTTGTGTGTCCTTAAGCTTGCCATTAAATTAACTTTTCTATTTTAGGGTCAGTGAGATATGCAGTTTGTGGTTCAGAAAACCTCACCTGTGTCCCCTTTGAAAGTGAAAGTGAAATGTCTTATATATGTCGTTATATGGTGCCTTGAAAATGAACCGACGTTTACTTGAGGCTTGCCTCTAATCCAAACAGTGCTCTGCTGCATGTCTGCAGCTACGAGGCAAACCTGCTGTCACCAGCGCAGCACTTAGTCATTTTTCACAGCCTCTTAGATTACAAAATGATGATATTATATCGACAGATTCACCTTGTGCTCCTGGTGTGCCGGGGACTGATTTCCCTGGTGACCAGTTCAGCTCATTGCTCATCCTCCTCACAAGCAAACAGCTGGGCCTGTCTCACTACATGCAAACCCTTTTAGAAGAATAAATATTACCCACTGAGAATGTGGATCTCTTCGAGTTGTCAAGCTAATTTTGGATAAAAAAGAATAAAATATAAGTACAGCGGCCAATTACTGGCTCGTTCCTACACGTTCATCTACCTGACATCTCGGAGTGTAGTGGATGGATATTTAAACACCTCTTTTAGACGCTGATGTCTTCCTCGTTGTCTTATTTCCATGTCCTTTGCTGCTTGTTGCCTTGGTACTAGAGCATGGAGAACAATGCCACATGCAGGGACCACCCTACTATGATGTCAAAGCCCTACTACAGAGTGGACCTCTTCAACAGGCAGATGACAGACGTCCTACTCACATCTTTGCTGGTCACAACCATAGAGAACAAGACCGTTGCCCATATCGGCACCTCGACTGGACGCCTGCTGCAGGTACACTGTCATCTGGTATTTGTCTGCACTTGACCATTGCATATGGTCCACTACTAATAATCATGTTTGTCTGTGTTGACAGCTTGTATTGACAAGATCCAGCCCTCTAGTCTTTGCCAATTACTCTTTGGTGGAGAACCAGAGGGTCTCGTCTATTGCCGCTGTCTACTCAGCAGAGTATCTTCTCTTTGTGGTTGGAGACAAGGTATAAGAGCGCTGCCATCAAACGACAGTGAAATACTTTCATTTGTTTCAATATAAATTGGCACAAAGGCTCTGTGGATGTTACTGGCATCTGATCAGACGGCTCTCTGGGACAACTTGTTTCCTTTCGCATGCTTTTCTTGTCGTCTGTGTTGTTTGTAATGTCTTGTTGAGATGGATGCTTCGCTCTCTATTTTAAACCAAGTCTACCTACGGGTACAAATAAAACAAACATAACTTTACTCCCACAGACCAGACAATAGCAAATGAGTTGGAAATGTGACAGTATCGGTTTACATGTTATAGTAATAGTCACATTAATAATGAAGCAATACCATAAGAATGAATATGCAACCTCTCTGATTCAGATGATTCAGGTGCCCCAGAGAGGGCCGGGCTGTCAACACTTCTCGACTTGTGCCATGTGCCTGACGGCACCGAAGTTCATGGGTTGTGGCTGGTGCTCCGGCGTGTGCTCCTGGGAGAGCGAGTGTCACAGTCGCTGGGGGAACGAGTCGTGCAGGCCGGGGATCACTGGGGTGAGGTTTGTTCTGTAATCCAGGATACACACGTCTCCCTGTCCAACTGATGAAAACATTTCATCTCAAGGTGGCACTGTGTTTTCTGCTTTGTTGACGCAGTTCTTTCCACGGACTGCTCCTCCCGATGGTCAAACAGAGCTAACCGTGTGCGGATGGGAGTTCCAGTCTCCCTTAAAACCTGCAATCACCTCCAGATCCCACCAGGTGCGACTGGGACAGACTCCATGCACGGTGCTTCCACTCAAAAGCAACAACACGCAGTGAGTATCCACGCAGACCGTGTTCTGCTTCCAAGTCAAATCTGTTGCAGCAATTATGGGGGAAATGTAGCCTGGGTGCCATTCCGAACTTAGTCCCGCCCACAGTGTTTTTTGGTTGGGAAGTTTGGTCTGGCATTGCTCCATAGTAATGATGACATTTATTGAACTAATTTAGGATCGGGACTCAAAAGTGTTTCATGAGAGCGTTTTTCTTTTCCTTCTTCTAATTTACCGTATCATATATTTGGTCCACGGTGCTGCTGCTGCCATTCACACACGTTTTGTGGTGCTGCTCTTCAGCTTGGTGTGCAAGATCCGCTCGGGATCCACTGAGCTGTCCAAACCAGTTAACATTACAGTGGAGGTGCACGAGGGCAAGGTGGAGGGACGCTACTCTATTGACGGGAAGGCAGAAATTCCTGGATTCACATTTGTGGTAATCTTTGCTGCCGTCATACATTAATATCCACATTAAGAAATACAAGCTGTAAACCTTTTGAAATATTATTTAACCTGGGGAACCGCTTCCAGATTCCCAACATCACAGAAATCCAGCCCAACTATGGGCCTCGTGTTGGGGGCACACTCATCACGATAACTGGGCCGCACTTGGACGCTGGGAGGACCAGGAAAGTCACTCTCAACGACATTCCCTGTCCTATAAAGAGGTCTGGAAACACATCGCTCCCCACTTGTATTCATCCCACTACCACAGGCTAACCCCTGGGCTGGACTAGCATCCAAATTATTGCATTGAACACGCCACATGTTGGAGTCTGATTGTGAAAACTCTGTCTCCCTACAGAGTCACAAAGCCCAAAGGCAATGTGTCCTCCATCATCTGTCTGTCCCAGGCCATCTCAGAGGTGAGGGACGTCCCCCTGAGTGTTTTTATCGACAAGTCTCCCGTCCTCACCACAAAGGTGTTTTACTACAAAGAAAACCCGATGATTACAGCCGTCCTGCCTGACTGTAGTTTTGACAGGTCAGCTAATGACACCTTCACCTTTTCTCATTTTTCTTTATCATTGCAAATTCAGTCGTTACAGGAAGCAATGTAATTTCCTTTGACATTACCTTTACCTTAACCGTAACCTTTTTTTGAATCGCAGGGGGTCGAAGATTGTCATTGGGGGGGAGAACCTGGATTCTGTTTACCGCACTGTCATCCGCTTTAAACCCAATGAGAGCCACTTGAAACCTGTGACAAAGGTGCAGTGTTCACCTTAATCCACAGCAACAGATTCATTGAAAAGCACAATTCTGTTGAGTCAGTCGACAGTCAGTTTCTTGATTGCTCTCCGATGTGATTTCCATCAAAGCGTGACCACACTGTCTTGTTCCAGGAGTGCATCGGCAAGTCCTTGCCCACGAGGATGGAGTGTGTCTCTCCCACGTTCCCCAGGGATGAGACAGAAGAAGGAGAGCTTTCTTTTGACATGGACGGAGCGTTGGGGCTGTGGAACAAAGAGTTCTCCTACCACCCCTACGGCGAGCCCATCCCTTTTGAAACAGATGGAAACGTGCTGCACTTGTACCCCGGGTTTGATGAAGTGTCACTACATGTAAGAGAGTCCCTTTTTATTCAATGGATTCACCAGATTCATTATAGATTTCAAAATAACTGATTGTTTCATATCTTGATTAAACCTCCACGTACACAGCATCAAAAGCTGAATCTGGTCAGCTCCTGTATGACTATCATTATGACAGTGGCGGGTGTCAATTGCGACGCTAAAGTCCTGGATAACGAGATCACCTGCAGGATCCCCAAGAACATGACCATCCCCGGGGAGGGCCTGCGGGTGGAGGTAATTCCATCCGGGGGTTTCGATTGCGATTTACTGACTGACTTACCGAGATCCGGCATGTCACGCTCGGGACTGTCCAGTGAACAACCAGACTTGTGCATTGTCAGATGGGATGGAAAAATTGCACAAAACGCTCCACATTTTTGTATTGAATACATTAAATAGATACATAATTTCAAAAATGTTCTACGCATAAAGCTGTGGCATTCAGGCACTTATATTTGTACCGTTTTAAGACCTTAAAACACTCTTTATAAAATAGTAATCACTATGTATGATCAACTCTGTTCTTTAGATCTCCATCAACGGGCAGGTCCACGACGTAGGTACAGTGGTGAGGGTCAGTAACCACTACATGGTGGGCATTGTTTTGGGGATCCTGGCGGCTCTGGTGGCCGGGGCGGTGCTGGCCTTCATTGCTATGAAACACTTGAGAAAGAAGAAGAAAGGTGGGCTCCTGTCTGTTATGTGGACTTTGGTCCGACCTGTTTGTGCAACTGCAACCAGCTATGGGGGCAATATTGGGATGAATTACATGCCAAGTCTTTCAACCAGAACATCCCTGGTGTAGCATGGAAAGTACGTGTCCTGGGGTTGATGATTGAAAGCCTTCATGAAATGTTTTTCAGCCTCTGTGGTAGAGAGCCCGTCTGCCCCACAGTCCCAGCTCTATCTCTGGGACAAATAGCATGGAGCTCTCGCCTGTTGGGGACTACAGGAGAGGTGACAGTCCAGCTGAATACTTATCATACTGCACTGTAATACAGCACAGCTAGTTTGCTTCCGACCCACATGTCCCTAACTCTCTCTGGCCTTTTACAAGTAGTATCACTGAGTCCTACCACGCCACTGGATGGGCCGGGGTTGTTCCGCAGCTGGAGCTATGCTGCAGGCAACATGGATCCTACCCTCACCCCCCTCATGCCCTCAGAGAAGATCTCCATCTCCAGTTTTAGGCCAGAGCTGCTGGAGGAGGTGAAGGATGTTCTCATCCCCGCAGAGATGCTCGTCGTGAAGCACCAGCGGATCATAGGGAAGGGTGAGGAGCCCCACTGCCTACATCTGAGACAAAATACTTCTTATGAAGCCTTGTTTAAGCGAGGTCCTACTTGGAAAGAACTTTCCTGCGTCACCCTGTATTTCTCCTTCCTGAAGGTCATTTTGGCACCGTCTATCACGGCTACTTCAAAGACCTGAGCAACAGAGAAATCCACTGCGCGGTCAAGTCTTTGAACAGTGAGTAACACTAATATATCTGCTGCAGAAAGCCTTCTCAGGACTGTTATTCCAGTGGCTTTCTTCCATTTGATCGGAGCCCATAATTTTAATGTGTGTGTGTGTGTGTGTGTGTGTGTGTGTGTGTGTGTGTGTGCCATCAGGAATAACAGATGTCGAAGAGGTGGAGCAGTTTCTGAAGGAAGGCATCATAATGAAGGGTTTCCACCACGTTAATGTGCTGTCTCTGCTGGGCATCCTCCTGCCACAGGAAGGACTCCCTTTAGTGGTTCTACCGTACATGAAACACGGCGACCTGCGACACTTCATACGCTGCGAGAAAAGGGTGCGACACCTACACGCAACCAGTGCAAACGAATCATCTGATTTATGTACAGCCGTCTGTTTACAAAGTGTGTTCAACTGTTTCAAATCTTTTTGTCGCCTGTTTGTGGGATTTGTTCAGAACCCCACCGTCAAGGACCTGATTGGCTTTGGGCTACAGGTTACCAAGGGGATGGAGTATTTAGCTCAGAAGAAGTTTGTGCACAGAGATCTCGCAGCACGCAATTGCATGTGAGTCACCAAGACGCACGGAGGATTCAGCAGTTTATTAACCGCCATAAGGCCTGAACTTCTCTTGGATTTAGCGTAGCCTGCCGTCTCTTGGTCACAAATTGGTTGAGCTTGTTTCACTGTTACACCACAATTTGACGAAACTATGATGTCGTTTTTTGTTCCCGTGTTCAGGCTGGACGAGTCGTATACGGTCAAGGTGGCAGACTTTGGCATGGCGAGAGATGTGTTTGATAAGGAGTACTATAGTGTTCAGGACCACAGGAAGGCTAAGCTGCCCGTCAAGTGGATGGCAATCGAGAGTCTGCAGACACAGAAATTCACCTCCAAGTCCGATGTGGTGAGCAAATGGAGGTGGTGAAATGTACCTTATTACATACAACCTGGATCTTCTGCAGGAGATTTTTAGTGATGATTAAAGGGTGGATATAAATGTTTAATGAATGCCGCCTTATATATTGATATCAATGATGTGTCTGATTCACTAAATCGCCGTGTTATATGGCAATAATACTGGATAATAATAATGGACTGTGATCTACTATCCTCTACATGTACATGTTAGGAGTCTCTATTCTACTCCATGATTAACACAACACAGAGGCCCTTTAATTGGTTTATTTAGGCCTATCAAAATGTAGAAATGAGAACGAGTGAACAAGTTAATGGCTGAAATAGTTACAGAGAGTAGAGACTGCTTTGGTTTTAGGGATCACAAGCCATGAGTTTGACACTCCTGTAGCATTTTCATTGATAGCCATATCGTTCCAACTTCCACCCACATCACTTCAACGTACTGGTACTCATGTGTAACCTTGGCCTGTGCGGATGCAGTGGTCCTTTGGTGTGCTGATGTGGGAGATGCTGACCAGAGGAGCGAGCCCCTACCCAGAGGTGGACCCGTATGACATAACCCATTACTTACTGAAGGGCAGGAGGCTTCCCCAGCCTCAGTACTGCCCTGACCCTTTGTAAGTAGTGGAAGTAATACAATTATGTTACACACTTTATTTGAATAGTATATGATACTTTTGCATGAATCCATCGTACAACTTCCTTTTTTTGAGCGCTTTACTACAGATACTGAACTAATAAACTGATTTAACTACAAGACGGAAGAACAAAGTCCAAGTAGTAATAACACGACGTTCGCATGGTCACTCAGTAGTGTGTAAATCGTAAATTCGCCACTACCTAGTATTCCAACACAGTTAAACAATGCAGCTCGGGAGTTAATGTTTACGTCTACTAAACACGATTCTACCTTCACTTAACCCAAAACACACACAAACACACACCGGTCTGACTTTACAGTCAAAAGCAAACATGTCTTTTGCACAAAAACATAACAATTGATAAAGAATAAATTATATAAACCATTGTGTTCTAATGGCAAGAAGTGTAACAACCCCGAAATAAGGCCTTTAGGGGGTATTATAAAGCTTTCTATACCAAAGCTAGAGAAGAAGATTGATACCACTTTCATGTCTGTACACTAAATAAGAAACTACAACCAACAGCAAACGTAATGCTGAGCTTTGCTTAGACGGTGAATGCGGGGAGCTAACTGCTAGTTACAGAGCAAACAGCTGGCTCTGTCCAACGTTAACAAAATCCACCCTTTTTTTCCTCCTAGGTACATCATCATCCTCCAGTGCTGGGACCCTGATCCAGAGTTGAGGCCCAGCTTTTCTACGTTGGTGTTGGCCGTCTCCACCATCCTTTCCAGCCTGGAGGGAGAGCACTACATCAGTTTGAATGTCACCTACGTCAACCTGGACCAGCCGCGACCCTACCCCGCCCTCACAGAGTCCGCCGACGAACAGGACTCCACGGATGTTGAAGACTCCGGCTCGGTCTCGTCCTGATCCGCTCCCCTCCCTCTCTTGACTCGAAAATGGTATTGGTGCTAGCCGCAAGAGCGCAAAAAAAAAAAAGCTCAGCCAGGTTTCTTGCGACAGTGTTTCTCACAGCAACGCATCTGACACAGAGGTGCTGCCTGCCCTTTATTGCTGGGCATGGGGCAAGATGCTTTCAGCCGGCGTACGTATCACAACCTCGGGCAGTCATATTGGAGGCTCGTCACTTTTGTAAAAATGAAGTAAAGTTTGGGCATGTTGAAGTCATGTTTGTACAATTGTGTGGTAGCTAATAAAAATACAACTTGTTACATGTCCATTAGGACACCGGCTCATCGAATCTGCTTTGCGGTTCTGTTCACATGAGATGAAGTTGTTTGCGTTTCCAAACGGCAAAGTATTGTGCAAATAAAGGCACAGGCTGTGTCTAAATAAGTAATCCAATCGTAAACGTGCTGATCTATGCTGTTAGTTATGTAAACATTGTAAATTCAAAGTCAGTTAGGGTCTCATGTCCTTTCCTGCGGCATTGATGTTGAGGAACGTGTCACAATAAGCAGAGCTTTTAATGTAATTCATATGTTGTTATAAATTAAAACATTGATATGTTTATAGATTTGTTTTACTTTAAGTACATGTGGAAATGCTTGCAAACCTTTTACATTACCGGCACAGATATACAGAAATATCTTACCCTGCAACTGCTACATGTCTTTTGTCACATTCTCCACTAGAGGTCAGCATTCTGTTAGAAGTCCTCTGCGTTTGCACTGCTCAGCTTCTGAAGATGGTCCAAGCCACACAAATGCAGCATTCTTTATATGCGCAATATTTTTATAATGCGCACCAGGTTGAATGATGAAGGTTTTTCCCCGCCTCTGAAAACCAAACAAAAAGATTAATAAACAACAAAACTGAAGTCAAATAAAACAGAGGGAATTAAACATCCTACAGTTTCCTTTGTTTTTCATACAGCCAAGAAGCAAAGTTTTACCCTGCGAGGTGGGTCCTCTGATATGCAGAGTGTGAGCACAACATGTGAAGGTCCTACCACCAGGTCCCACACCACAGGCCTCCTGTTATATGGTTGATGCACCTTGACATATTTTTGTCCCAGGAAACCATTCGGATTGTTTTGTGTGGACTTCAAACCAATGCAGATCTAAGACGCTTGATGCTGGCTCGTCTTGCTGCAGGAAGCGTGCACAGTTTATGTCTGCATACTGCATGTTTCGTATGGTAGACTCTTTAGAGGGAACATGGACAACCAGGGCCCAAGTGGTTTGTTAAGTTTGGAACAGGGGGAAGCAATCTGTGAGATTGGACATACTAACAAGTATTTTTTGAACTGAAAGGCTAATTATTTCCATTGCTGTGTGATGATGGCAGACCCTCACAAAAAGGTGGGGACCAAACTGGGAGCTCTTTGATTCTTTCCCAGTAGGAACTAGCAAGTAAGTTCTTTGAAAAAGCACATATTGGACCAGTGAAGAAAGACCCTCGTCATGTAACAGGAAACAGAGGTAGTTTGTGACACATCCAGCATATTTGGGCCTGGCAGTGACTTAGCCTAGAAATGCAGTCTGAATACTATCAGACTCTCTTTTCTTTTACAATTTATACTGAATCCATCTAGTGCAGCAAAGGGCTTTGTTGGCATTACTGTTACATTTTGCAACCTTGCACTTTAGGCCACAAACGGCCGACCAAATTCACAAGAGAATCACAGAAACTATTCAACATAATTAAACTCCACAGCCTACATGAGGAAAACAACTGTTTTTGTACAACGCTTATCAGCACTTGGTGCACCGAGCTCTCACTGCTCTCAGCACCTCCTGCGGCACTTCAGTGCATCACTACATGTGTACGGAGAGGTTTAAAGGAGGACATTAACTCGCATACTGCGACGTACTTTTTCAGGCAGGTGCTCGCCGAGTATAACATTACCAATATATACCTAAACCTACCTGCCTATGTATCAAGATTTGATAATATTCCAGATTGTATAAGTTAAAAGAGTTAAAAGTTCAAACTAAAACATGTTTTAACGCGCTTGTGTTGATATTTACCCACATCATCAACTGTGCACATGCAATCAATTTAAAGTGCTTTAAACAGCCTAACAAGATGTAGAGTTGAGTATTTCCCTATTAAATAGCTTCATTTCAGAATAACACATGGTCTGAAAGAACAGAAGCTGTTTCAGTGAATCGGCGAGTCAGTAAATTGAAGTGTAAAGTTATTGTTGACATGATTGGAAATGGTAAGCAGAACATTGAACTTTGTTCCAAAAGACACCTAAATGACAGTTTGTCATGAACGCGTGCGACAACAGCACTATGCAAGTGATAGTTATCCTGCCTAAAAGCTGCCAGCGGAGGTTTGAGCCATCCGACAGCGGCCCCGGCCTCCGCTGCACTGAACGCCGGCAGCTACAGCTGATGAAAAGAATGCAAACTGTTGCAAGGCCCATGTCAGCTCTGCGCTGGGGATGGGGGGGGGGGGGGGCGGGAGAAAACTTCCCTCCCTGGAGAGCTCCAGCCTGTATCTGTAATGAAAGCCATCAATAATTTATCCATCTTCTTTTTTTCTGTTTTTTACAGGGAAAAAGTCAAACTTTTTTCCCCAGCCTATACTGTCAGCAGACGGGACGCCACGTCAAGCCGATGCCGGTCCAGTACCTGAGCTTGAGATGTAGTGATGTTAAAAAAAAGCTATTGATTTTACAGCCTCACGCTTGACCGATTTCACCCACGAGGTAGTCGAGACGCACTACTGATGTTTTTATCCGAGGGGCCTCAGAATAACTGTGGAGAAGGTGAAGGGAAAAACTATAGTGGGAAGACTGTGGAAGGTGTTTCTAACCCCAACAAATCCAAACAAATCAAACAAAATGGAGAAAAAGCGAACTCAAGCAAATTCCGTCTGTTCCCAAGTTTGAGGAAATGATATCTTCCTTTGGTCATTAATTTATTTTACAGTGACGCCGGAGTACACATCATACTGTGGGGAAATGTGCCAGGCTTCTTCAGCAGTTTTCAACTCATCCTTTCTTTTTCCCTGCAAATCAAAATAATTGAAAATAAGATTGGATTGCCTCCCACACTTCTTAACACTTGGTGTGGGACTTTCAACTGTGTACTGATCGAAAATGGAAGAAGGGAATTAATGATTTCACACCTCCATTAATCTCTATCAAGCTGTGGCAGGACTCTCAGTTGTCCCTAGGTAGTAGTAAATCGTCGACAGGACAGCAGGGAAGAGAGTCCGTCCGGTCCATTCACACACACTATTAAACCACTGAAGTGCAAACTCTTCATTAAAGTGGTCTTGGGGTTCCTTGGAAAACAGCATTTATTATGACTGATAAATGCAGGCACGCTAGAATGAATGTGAACGTTTTGGTGACACCAACAATGGAAATGGATTGCTGTATTGACTTGTGTACGGTGTATTATGTAAATCAGTCTGACAACATGACTAAGCTAAAAAACAAACTTTGAGGTTGAAGCGCTGACCCTACAATTTGACCACTACCGCTAATTGGATCACTGTGGCATTTAGTATAAAGACACTGTCCATTGTGCCCAGAGGATGAGGCATAATAACTGTGATGATCCCCTGAACCTTCACTTCATTACAACTGTGCTTCCAGGATGAAATCTGAATGTTAGACTGTGTAGAAAATAAGATAAAGACTGTGATTTGTTTGATACACGGAGCCATCCCCGATTTGGGACAGAGTGAAATCACTACTTTTGAAGTGACCGAAAAGTTTCTAGGACTTCCTTAAGTCCGGGTTTTTTAATCATTCAGAAAACAATAGTAGCTTTGGCTTAGTACGATCAAGGTGAACCTAATAACTTGAATTTGAATGCTTTGTTACAACCGTGAATTACTGTCAAAAAGGTCTTCCTGGACGAATATAATCATACTACCAGACCAAGGCCAACCTGAGCAGTGCCTGTGTACATGTGGAGGCTGAAAGAGGGGAATGCAAAACAGGATAGAGAAAAATATCCACGGCGAATCTTTCCTGCAAAAAGTGTTTGCATAATACATCATAGCCTTTGCAACATATTGAATTAACGAAACCTCGCCCAACGCGGAGAATTTTTTGAGAATTCTGTTCATGCGCCATCTCGACTTCAGCCGGAGGCACGCTCATCTTTTCATACCATTTGGCTGTCTTATCCTGGAGGCAGAACAGAGAAAATGATCATCAGATGCATTTCTAGTTATCAACAGTTTCAACAAGCCCAGTAAAAACCAGCACACGGGAGAGAATGCAAATTCTCCGTAGACTCGACCCGGCATTATTTAGCTCATTACAGCCGCCATCGGGGGTGAAAGAAAGTTCAACCTTTCCCCTTGATGCTAAAGCTAATTGTTTTCATCTGCAGCAATGCTATTGAGTCGTTATGCCCTTTGGGTCCAACTGCACATATAGTGTTCTTCAAAATAGCCATCAATATTCCTCTCAATATTCCTTCCCTGTAGCCTATTAGACACACGGGATTATCAAGCCAAACATCCACTGTGTTTAATGTTTCCCCAGTAAACGTCTGCGATGTTGCTTTGTCCGAGTGCGTCACAGAGACTGGCCTCCATCGGGACAATGGTCTGGTCCCATCAGCCCGAGGCTGAGCTCAATCATGGCAGGCTTTGTGTGTGCCCGCCTCCTTGTTTCCTGTATTGTAGTTCTTCTCTGTACATAGCAAAATGGAGACGATAAATCCATCTTTTTGGACACCGAGTCACCAATTTGTGCCCAGGGGTGCGCAGGGTGATAACACTGGAACACAATGGCAGCGAGGAGCACACATTTGGCTCATCCGTGTAATTGTCACACTTGGTAATGGAAGTTATTACTTCTTTGCTTACTTTGATGGAATGTTCTTCTCACTCTGTCTTTATCTTATAGGGGAACTTATGGTGCGACAGAGAACCCAATTTCCCACTGTAATCGTATTATCACAGCAGTTAATCAGTGGCAGCAGGGTGCATGTGTGAAGCTGCTAGGCTGGTTCGGGTTGATTGGATGGGATTCTTTCATAACAGAATGAGATTGGAAAAACATTTGTATGATGTAAAAGTAATGAGATTATCTCATTAAGTGAATCAAGTACACTGTCCAGAGTATTTTCATATCATGCTATTTATTGTCTTTTATTTATGACCGCATTTATTTGGCTGCAGTAATAGTTACTTTGCAGTAAACGTCCTTTATCCTCCTCAGCGGTCTTTGAGTCTTGTGCCACAGTGCTACAGTCTTACGCTTCACTGTTAGTTTATTCTGAGCCTGTTGTGTGACCTGCACCTTGTTATTTGAATTTAGACTCCGTTTATCCCACTTTAGTAACTTGGTGGCCTGCCTGAATTTAGTATCCTTGTATTATTATTATTTTGGTAAATGCTCTCCTCTTTACTTGCTGAGTCAGACAATTGGTTTCTTTCCTGCTTTTTGTGACAAGTACGTGTTGAGTGTGGTGCAAATATAGAGAAATAAATAACAAGTTGAAAAACGGTATGAATGAGATTGAGGGTACATGTCCTTGGATTCAACACTAACCCTTTCATCACACATAGTCACTCCATTCCATTCCTTGGTATCCTAACAATACCGACAATCCTTTTACTGAATTTGAATAAATAAGAATGTATTTTATATTTCTAATTGAATACTCCTGGATTACCCTTCTAACTGAGAAGCAAGGCTCTGAGTAATTCATCACCACACGGTGGTTGCATGTTTTGTTTTTTCCTCCATTTTTGTGTGTTTGAAATCAGTACTGCGAATATAAAATATCCCTAGATATGCGTATTATATCCGTCTGAGTCGGCATTTCACCATATAAAAAAAGTTTGAGAGTGTGAGATCTGCGTACACAAACTGCCGGCGCCATCTGTATTTCTCATGCATGGAGGCCGTCCTCTCCTCAAATCTCACACATGGGAACATTTCATAACGAGGCGCATTACGTATTCGGGCTGTCATATACTTTTTGTAGGTCCACCGGTATTCAATATTTTAGAGATCACATCTCAACAAGTTCCCATTTATCATCAGGTACACACTTTTTTTTTTCCGCTGAGCTGACAAGCAGAGGAATACAGGCCTCGTAAAGGAAGCATCAATCATGCAAATTGTCTCTGGGGCACCAGCCTGTCTCTAAGCACACTCTGCTCACTCATCATAATCAATAACCCGACCAATGAGTGCCGCATCTGGTGACAGAAATCTTTTTTACCTCAGTGTGTTATGACAGCATAATGCAGACATTCTCTCTCGCATGAGCATACATTTTTAATCCTGGTATCTGGCCTCTCCGCTGCTCGTCGAGTGCATCAGCCTCCTGTCAGAGTTTGGGCTCGCAGAGGGGGATGAGAGCTCTTACTGGGTGCGATGTGGAAATAGATGTGCTGGAACTACTGCCTACATCTCCTGGACCATCTGTGGAGTGGCAGTGCTGGGTGACTGTTACATAAGGTTTTCACAACAGGCCCTTTCTTTCCCACGTTGTGCTAACGCATCTTGTAATGACTGTAAATGTGTTTTGTTATTCATCATCTAGTTTTTTTTCAATCTGTTCTTTCATCTTTCGTTGATGAACAGCAAAATCCAATCATTCAGTGGAAAAAAGCTTTACAAAATATCTATAGTCAGTTTATAAATATAAATAGTCAGTTTGATTGGTGATTAATTGATATTAAAGATGATCTATTACAATCATACGTATCCGGCTTGGCACTAATGTGAAAACAAGGACCTGAACTTTTGCTTAGCAATGAAATTCTGTCTATTGAGCTCAGGTGAGTGTCCCCTGACCCCAACCCCCCCCTCTCAAGGGCCAGATTCCAGACAACCCCCAAAAGCCTGAAGGGGGAGCACGAGGCGTCATGGGGCCAGGACTGGAGGTGCGCTGCGGCCCAACGGGATCGCATCAAAAATGCAAAAAACTGAAGATTTCAAAAAGGTAAACAAAACACAACCAGGAAAAGGGAAAAGACCAACCAACATCCAATAGAGACAATGGCGCAGCAAGGGACAAGAGACACACATGGCTTAAATACACAGGGGCGGTGCAGGTGATTGGACACAGCTGGAAACAATCATGACACGGCAGACAATCACAGGAGAAGACAGGACAAGGCAGGAAGTGAAGTTACCCCAGGGACACGAGGCATGAACCAAAACAGGACAGAATGTAACTGTCAGTATGACAGCAAATGAGTGGATTTTGCTACTTTTTGGATGTTTCAGTAACAGTTGTAAAATGAGTTCCATATGGTTATCAGGTATCACTGAGGCACTCAAATGAAGGAATTTTAGGGCAGTCATTTTGTCAATTACTTATGTTTGTACCATAAAGGTTCACAGCCACGAGTGATCTCTCCGAGCCACAATGTGTTCATCTGTCATCCTACAGGGAGCCATCTAGTGCGTCATGTTGTCTTGAAATTACACGGCTTAGACGTATTTCAGCCAAGGAATAGACCCAGCCACTAGCACCTTCGGGTGCAAACACTTCCCTCATGATGGTCCACTCTTTTAGAGGATAAGCTCCCATACACTTGTTAGTAAGCGGTTTGGGGAGGGCTTTCTTCTTGTTGAATAGGTCCAGTATCCACTAGACACAGTGCAGGATATGCTGTTGTGTGACAGCATAAGTTTACCATCTTCCGTTTTTTTTTTTTAGGGACTATTAATGTCTTACAGACAACCACACTCTGTTGATTAACTTGGACTCTGCTAATTTAAAATCTTCACTCATTACTCATACAAACATTAAGGAGCTAGCTAAAGAAAGCTGAGGTAACAAAATGTGCATATTCAGAGAAAAGACTCCACTGGGAGAGAAGATTCTCAGAAAAAAAGAGTGTAATTTAAAATGTCTGTCAAACATTAGGTGCAATCAGCCAATACCGTGGGAGCAAGAGACGGGCGTCATGGAAACAGCTGATACATGGACACAGGCAGCATGAACAGGAGGATGAAGACAATGACCTGTCAAAGGGCTTTGAGGTGTTAGGGCTTCCTCGCTGGCGACAACAGCGACAATTATGTACAACCAACCGCCAGACATGACCTTCCTTTTTCTTTCACAAATACCTCATGTTCCTTTACATTGACGCTGCTTTGACCTCCCAACAATAGACAGCCGCAAAGCTGGCTATTGGAACAGGGTTTGAAAAAAAGTATTTGTGATCCATCTATACATGAGATTAGACTTCTCTGAGGTTCCTACCTCATAAAAAAATGATCACTCCTCTCCAAAACTAATAAAACGCTGAAGCTCCTCAATCCCGGCAATGGCAATTTGCCCAATAATTACAACATGGCAAAGACAGTGGGGGAGGACAGCACAACAAGCCTCTGCCATCTCATGAGAAGAATTTAGTGAACAGCTGTGTCTTCTTCCTAATAGAGTCAGGACTCTGTATTTTACCTGATTATTACACACACTGCAGCTGTCCAAGAGTATCTGACGGCATGTTCATATCATATTGGATGCACTCCAGAGTTTTAGTAAAAGGCCAGAAGTATCCGGTTGGGGCAGCAGGGGCAGTATTGCACTGGCATTTTCTTTTTATTATATTATTATAATTCATCTCAGTATTTTAGGCAGCCGTGGACTCAGCTGATCCCTTAGCTGGCTGGATTGATGACGCAAGACGTGTGAAAACACAACTTCAATAAAAGTTTATCGATGAATCGCCTCGAACTCTAGTGTGATTCGCCTCATAGCTAACTTGTTTCAGTCTGTGGCAAACTTTACCTCTCTGTTTGATCGAATATTATTTATGTTTCGTTGAAAATAAACATCTTTTGGCTTTATTTTTACGACGGACCTTCGGAGAGGGGCCTGCCTTACGAGAGCGACCGGAAACAAATTCTTTGCACTGAGGTACAATGAGATCTGACAATATTTAGATTAAACATCGGCAGGAAATGTAAAATGTGATGGCTTTTTTCTAGCCATCCGATTGCCAGATTGAAAAGTAAATTGTTGCGCAGACGGAGGAACAATTCATCCACCAGAAGACTCAGAAGACAAGAAATGTTGTCTGTACCAAACAAAAAAAAGCACTGACTACATGAACCAGAGCCTTTGTTACAGTCCACTGGTATTAACTTAAGAGACACCAGATGGTTTTCAAATAAATAAATAAATGATGATCATCACCTATTTAACTGCACAGCAGGACAGACAGACAGTCCAGCTGCATGTTCCCGTGGGGGCTGCGTTGGCAGCATCGGCTCCCTCGTCTCTGTTGGATTTAATGTTCCAGCTCCGCTGACACGTTGCTTCACACAGTCTCACCTCTCAGCTGCAACCGAAGACCCTCCCGTCAATCATCATGAACGGATGAGCAGCAGGGCGCTCGGCAGCCGAAGCCTGTATCAAAATCCCTCATCGTGCATCCTGATCTGGGATTCTGACTTTCTGAATTTAAGCAAAGCTGCTAGTTATTTATTATGATTTGTCTAAATGCGTGTGTTCATCTGGTGTTATTCTGAGATAAATGTGTAGACATAGTTCTGGCTTTTATGAAAGTTCCGAACATTCCGAACATTTCTACAGACCATAATGTATCTGAGAACTGAACTTTTTATTTTGTAATGGATGGACAAGCAACATTCTTTGCTGGCTCAATAGGATTAAGCAACCGTAATACATTTATACTGTAAATTTGTTTTATAGAGTCATCATCTCACACTTACGGAGCTCCGAGTAGCATCTTAGCTTTTTTCAGCTAGTCATTTTGGTTTCGGTGCCCAAAACTTTAATGTTTGAGTTCAGGCTCACCCCTCTCATAAACCTAATTTCTGCCCCCCCCCCAAAAATATATATATATATCTTGTCCCCATGCCCCGCGCTGTAGTTAAATAAATATAAAGATAAAACCCTGATGCTGCTTTAAACAAGGACCAGGACCAAGGACCTGCACCGATGGGCCAGGCGCTTTACAGATTTACCTTATTTCACAAGATAATTCTTCAAGGCTCCACTACAGCTAAAAAAAAAAAGAAATACAGTTGAAATTGCAAAATGAGACTCAGACACAAGGAACAAACATTATCAACAGAGAGTTCAACGCAGGTCAGGCTTTTCTAAATAGCCACAGTATGTAAAAATGATGAAATATCTTAGTAATAATCCCAGCTGCAGCAGCTGCTTTTTCATTACACACAATACTACAAGTACAAAATATACGATTGCAAACAAGGTGTAAAGATAGGACACCGTATCTAATGGCTGCACCTAAGAAATAGAAATGAAAGGGTAAGAAATCAAGCAGACTCAACGCGACATGCGCTGTGTTCCTACCGCACGCCCAGAGCGGCTCATGTTACAGACGAGGTGAGAGAGAGAGAGAGGGAGAGAAAGGGAGAAAAAGATCAGATGAGACTTAAACGTTCCTGTATCATCAAAGGGGGCTTGACAGAAAACAGTCTAAAGTAGACATTAGTGTTTCCTGCTCACCAACCAGCGCAGACATCAGAAAGAAATGATAATGGAGAGATGAACATTGAACAACACCTTGATGAGAAGAGAATCTCTTGCACAGCAAGTTAAAATGGTGAAGCACTTCACTCAACGGTTTGGAAGCTGTCCCGACCCGTTCTCTGGCACATCTACCACTGATCACAAAACCAATTTGTCTTAAAATGAGGTATATGATAGTAAACAGGATTTTTTTTTTCTGAGTCTAGACAAAGCAACAGTGATCCACACTTTGCAGTGCAGCCCAGTTCCTATTGTTGATTTAAAGATGCCTTGGGCAATTTTAGAATCTGTCCGCTGATATGTGACTTACAGAGCACAAGGACTTTATGTTAATCTGCCTGCCTGCTTCTCTATTGCATAAGTCAACAGCAACAAAAACAGCAAAAAGTGTAACAGTAATTTAATACTGTTTTCTACCTCCAGCTCGCAACGACCTAGCCAGAAGAAAATAAAACATACATGTGGACAAAAAGAATCAGAGAACCTACAGACTGTCCCCAACAACTGGATTCATTCCAGTGTAACTGCACTTCAAGTTGCTAGGATGGGTAATAATACTCACTTCTACAGAGGGTTTCAATCTCTGTGGTGAAGCATCAAAACGAGATAAGAAATCCACTGCAATACAACACATGAGGTAACGCTTCCCACAGAGGGATACTGACCCCTCATTGGAGTTCCAGGATTGGTCAGAAGTAGAAGTCTTTTGAGTTTAACTGAACTTGACAAACACCGACGCCGGTGTTTGTCATTGGGCTGCACAAGTCCAATGCTGGTTCTTTTTCCAGGGAGGACAAATTCTGTGGGGCCTCTGGATTCATGCTACATACGTCCTTCAATGAGGAAGATCTGTTGTGAGAGGGTTAGCCTTCAAAAGATATCGCATAGTCGATTTTCAACATTACAGTGCCTCGTTATTCGCTTTCCAGCAATGGGCTTTCTTTATTGATTACTAGGTGTTCGTTAGAATCGGACAATTCAAAATTCTTAGAGCCACAAGGAGTCAAATTACTCAGCTGTCCTAGCAGTCCCTCCTTTTTCATCTGTCACCTCTCTCGTTCCAATTCGGACCAATTTCATGAAATAGAAGCATTGTACTACACGTAAGACCAGGTGAGCGACTGGCTTGGAAACACAGCGGCACCTTGTTGTTATACCAAACGAGTCCTTGAGTGCAAACCACTGAAACAATTATTACTGGCGGAAGGAAAGCGTTTGCTCATTTGTTAATATAAACCATGCTGTGCATGTACGATTTTGAAGATGCACTACTTATCTCTGAAATATTCCAACTGAAAAAAACTGAGGCGTATTAGTATAATGAGTCTTTCAGTAATAATTGAAGCTGGAGATAACCAAGCTTCATTATTAGCACGAGTATTATTGTAAATGTTGAGGAAAAGTTTTTATGTTTGGAAACAATGAGTGGTGCTTTATGCATCTTAAACAGATTAATATAATGAGGCATGAAAACTACTCTCTGAAGGAATAAACCAAATCCTGATTATATTCAGTGCTAATCTGGTGCTTTCTATAACAGCATGTGGTTACAGCTCATGTAGCATGCCGTTGCACAATATTGGATTGTGTGCCCTATATCCAGTAATGATTACTGTAAATGTGGATACTTAGTGCAGACTAATGTAAGGCAATCTAGTTCATTAACCATAAGTCCAAATTTTAATTTTCTGACGCTGCTAGACAGATAAAAAGAAAATGGCTTTCACCGTGAAATGGCATTTCTATGAGCAGCTGATGAACACAATCAAAAGCCTGTAAATCAGTCCACGGTTTACTGCAGGACGGACTGGCAGATGGGATCATGGGATGCGACGTGCTGCTTGTCCCCTGTGGCCAGAGGACGGATCTCTGGAAGACATCTCCTGAATAGCTCTGGACGTTTGTGCTTTCCCAGAGGGCTCTTGGAAAATGTCTGCTGATGTGAAATGTCTTCTATATTACCCCTTTATTGATAATTATTGGTTTCTATGTCTGTCTTTCCCTATTTTTGATGATCTTCTACCTATTAGAATGACTCGGGGAGTGCTGAGATTAATTGCACTTCATAAAACAATGCTTAGACCTCCACTTTGGTTCAGACTGATGAGTTGAATGAATTGGCACATTGTTTTGTAATAACCCTACATTTTTGCATGCTAACAAGCAAACGTAAGACTAATGAACATTATAACGTCTAATCGTCAGCGTGTCACCAGTGTTACAGGTGACCTCGAAGATATCATGTCAACATTTGGACAGTCCTATGACTAAGTGGGCTTTGTTGTCGGCCTTTCCTATGTTTTTGTTTGTCTGAATTTGTTGTATTTAATGCCAACTCTTACAGTTAAATTATAACCCCCATCTGTTACGTCCAGTGCATTTTGGCATATGTTTATCTGTTTTTTTTTATCTCCAAACAAATTGATTGTTTACATGTTAACATGTTTTCTTAATAAAGTAAGAGTCCCTTAGGTCAGCCACATGTTCCAAAAACAACCCTTAACATTGTGTGAATGTGCCATGCAAATATTAACTTCTACTGTAACTTTTAGCTGATCATTTGTCTGCTTAGAGATTCCGTGTTGTGCATTTGCGTCGCCTTCTGCGCGAACAGAGCCCACATAATCAGCCTGGAGTAGGACTAATTAATGAATTATGGACAAACCCTCATTAAGCAGCTGGCACAACATTAAATAGAAAATACATTTCTCACTCAAAGAACAAATCAAATTAACATTCATTACTGCTGTTAGTCCATTCAAACCTTTTTTTCTTTTTTACGTCCACAGTGCACGTTATAATGTGCCCAGAAAACTGGGTCTCCAGCACCAAGGACAGCTCCACATAAACCAGAGATGCTCGGTCTCATTTGTAAATTCCAACTGGACCGGCTGGCTGTACTTTCACAGTATGTTGTTGTTGCCCTTATGAAACAATTAAAACGCGACTTTTGACCCAGCCAATAAAATCAACCCTTCCACCAGCTGCTTTGTATACTGTTTTTAGTGGATTCCTTCTCTCATATGATGTATTCTAAAAGTCAAATGTGACTTTAAAGATGCTGTGTGAGTTTGATTCACCAACAGAATAATAGAGAAAAAGGGTAACACAATGCAGATTTGTATTCTTATAGGCCGAGCAGCGAAACAGTTTTTTTCTCTCAATGTTTATCTTATGTTGACCTTTGTTTCAGTTATATTCTCGCACGGCAAAAAAACGCTTGTGTGACGCTTGGGAAATGTGTCGAGAGGGACAAGCGCATGTAATTGGGATGGAATCTGGTCATTAAAAAACATATACTGTATATAAATTTAAAGATTTAATTCTCTCTGGTCCGGTGGTTGGGTTCCACTGCGCTAAATAACCTCAATCAGTAAGCCAGACCATCAAAGAAAACCTGTCCTCAAGATCAGATACCAGAGGATCTCCAGCAGAGACCACAGCCTGCGACCTGCAAACACAGCTCCGGAGGGAGGAGAAGAACCCGGCTCCCGGCAGCAGCAGCGTCTCCTCTTCCTCCTCCTCCTCCTCCTTGTGTCACAACTTCTCCAGTTAGAACCCAGAAGCGGACTTCACAAGGTAGGTGGCTACTAGGTGAGTACTTGTTGAACCACGGGAATGGTATTCTCGATGTGCAGACAGGTGGATTCCGGCGTTGTCGTGATGTGGGGAAAGGTTCAGGTTGCCAGGCAGGTGTGACGGGAATCCAGAATGGATGAACTAGAGGTGGAGAAACAAGAAATAGATAAGCACACAAACGACTACAACGGTTAACGGTGACCAGAGACTAATTTACTGTACGGAGATGGCTAACGATCCGGCGGGGACTGGATGTCAGGTCCCGGCTCAAGCACTGTTGTGACGATGATCAGGACCAGATGTGTTGACCTCCTGCCTTCTCCTCGTTGCTCAATATTATTGCCAGTGCAGACTCCTACAATTACAAAGCCGCAAAGAGAATTCCTTCTTTCTTTACTGCCAATTCAATTAAAGCTAGTTTAAATATGTTTTTTTCTTCTGGGATAAAAGCTTTGAGATCCCCTGGAGTCTTCAGTTGCCAAGCTAACAGCTGTGACTGCATTGGAACATCTGTTGGCTCAAGAGAACAAACTCATCCAATTACCCCCATAAACATTGCTCCGGGCCTATATGCAGGAGGAAAACACTAAGGAGCAGTTACATTGTCAAGGAAATCTGTCACAACATGTGTTATAGTCAACGCTATTCACTTATTCTTTTATTTATTTATTTTTAACTCTGGAAAAGCTCCAATGAATGAAAGCATGCCTTGGTTAGTGAGAATTACATCTCTGGGCGCTGGGTGTTAGAAGACACAGAGAGGTGTCCATGTAACAGAAAAGCCTCCAAGGTTGTTGCTGTGGAGACGTTCAAGATCTCCTCAAGAGTGGCTGTACAGTAAATGTCCTTGATTATGTAAATCTTTCACACGGCACCAGCCTCCACGGCACAGCACGATATGTTTGTCTGCCAAGATGCCCTTATTGTGGTGTGCTTGTTACCAGGGTAACCGCTGTTTTCACAATGGGAATGTGTAGGATGCCAGAAGCGAAGCCAGAATTCGCCGTGGTATAGATAACCCGCGCAGGCTTCCCTTCACATTGCGACAGATTCAGAACTATAAACAGCTCCAGTTATAGTATCGATATGCAGTCAGTTGACTTGCAAAGGAGTTTCTTCTTAAAAGAGATGTAAAATCTCCCTTCAACTGCTTCACAGTGAGGGAGAAATGTTTTGAATGACGGATTGGGAGGAGTATGAGACGTTCTGTGCTAGGACAATCTGTACCCAATGCAAAATTACACATCACATGCTGATGTTACATAAGCTCCATTGGGTCAAGAAACATGATTTTCAACACATGTGGACGGAATTTCCACAATTGTTTTGACTTAAGGAACAGTTCGACATATTGGGAAACCAGCTTGTTCACTTTCTTTGCGAAAGTTAGCCGAGAAGATCGATGACTGTCGAGTTTTCCCCTTAAAAACAGAGCCAGCTTAGCATGAGGACTGCAATGGAAGTGAAATAGCGCTAACATTGTACCGGGTGGGGTAAGAACCCAAATTCAGGTGGGTGTGACTCTCAGGTGCACTCAATGGGAGGAGTGGCAGAGTGAGAGAGGCAGGGGAGAGGAGGGGAAGCTGAACTCTGACAAACATACGTATTAGCTTTAGTTTCGGTCATCTCCCGCGGTAGACCGCCATGCGTGACGCCATTCTTCTTCGCGGTGGCACATGATCGACTGGTACTGCCTTCGCGATCGACCCATTGGGCACCCGTGTCCTAAACTCTCTTAAACTTCTATTTAGCTTTTATGAGTAAAACCTTTACTATTACCTGTTGCTAAATAGGTAACAGCAACCAAATATAGCAACACTTAAGAGAGGAAAGTCTTGTACCCAAAGACAACCTGTGCGCTTGCAACGCTTGTGTGTCTGGTCAACTCACCTAACTCACCTAATAAGTCGGTGCTTCTAAGATTGCAAGACGTACCCCTTTTGTTTATTGTATGCTTTTTGGCTTGAGTTCCCATTGTGTGTTCAAAATGGTGACTTTGTTTATAATGTCAGGAAGTATTTGTAAGTGGACTCGCCTTAAATTATTATAATACCTTTTATCCTTGTTTTATTACAGTTACAGTTTACCTTTTTAAAGTGTCCATCTGTGTTTTACAGTCTCCTGTTACAACACCAACACTTGAATAGCCCCCAGCTTCTGCAGCTGCCCATGTAATCACATGGACTCCGGCCTGAGGACCAAACCAACAAGGAGGTACTTACCCAGAGAGGACCAGTGATTCACTGAATAATTCAGCTCAATCAGGCCAGTTTAAACATTAATGGGCAAGTGGGAGTTCCTCTTGGCACCCACCTGGGGACATACTGTAGTTGAGGAGTCACTAATTGCTAACTCTAGACCTGTAGTCTTTAATGAAAGTGAGAGGAGAGTGCCGTAGCTTCCTTGGTGCTCAACTTGTTGACCCTTTGGAGAGTGTCAAGCACAGCTGTCCCCCTTTGGCCAACACTTAAATTTGCAAGGAAGGATACTGCCCTTCACTACATTTAGGCATTTAATATCCTCTCATTCTTTTGAATCCACTTACATCAATTACCAATGGTAATCAGTATTATATTGATAGGTATAGTTTTGAACAGTGGAAGAGGCCTTTATGTTGGGGTGAGCAATACCACAAAACGTAGTTGTAATTTAAGTTATACCAGGGCAAGTTATTAAAAATGTGCCGTCATGCAGGATAAAGGTGTGTCACGCTACCAACCATAATCATTGCACTCTGCTGAAACCATATTACTGGTTGGCTAAAGAAGGCTAAAAGTTGGAGGAGCGGGCTGCGTCGAACACTATTATCCCAACACCACATCACAATCACTAGAAATTATTTCAGGTAACCAATTAACATGCCTATTCCCGTCTGGACTTCACAGCAACAGGAGCAGAGCATTTAGCACACAGGCCTGAGTGAGGTTTATGTAACTGTGTGGACTAACCTGAGTAATCAGTTTTGTGGAGTCACAAGAGCAATGAAGGGCCCTCACACGAGCCCTTCCCCTTCCTGAACAACCATTAGCACCACAATCACCACCTCCGCTCTGCAGGTCTGCCTACCGTTGGATACACTACACCCACCCACCGCACACCTCCTCACACGTTTGACCCCCGCTGACGTCAGCCGCTGCCACGGCGGCGTGCAATACATTTCCCACAAACCAAATCCGTCGTTGTGGAATCTGTTGATCACCTCCATTGTCATCAGCATTAGCATCATCATCCACTTTTCTTTTTCTATATTCCGATGACACTCACATGCTGTTGTTTTTAAGAGGCCTCTATTATATGGGATGATCTGAGAGCCTCTTGTAGACAGATTGATGCTTGGGAGAAGCTTCAGGGCCCTTGATCAGGGACGCCTCTTCAATGGTTCAATGAGGTCATGGAGGAGGGTCGCGATGTCACCAGTTTAGTGTGTTGTGTGATAGAGGAGCTAGAAGAGTCGTCCAAAATAAATGATCGATCTATGATTGTTAATGAGATTTCCCGCAGCTGGAAATAAATGTCTAATTGTAGTCGCGATTGTAAATGCACAAAGGCCAACGTACGACTTCACTTTTTAAAAGGACGGACAGTGTTTGCCTTGAAAAATGTAACTCTTACTTTTCCATGTCTCTTTTGTCTTTTTCATTTCATTGAAGTAAAACTCGATTGCCTTCTTTAAGTTGCTGTTTTGTTTTGCTCATTTTAGATCTTAACAGGACTATGCACCATAGATGAACGTTAGGTCAGATTAGATCACACTACCCTCCACGTTGACATTAAACCAGATTTTGTCACAGGCCTGCAGGTCTTGCATTCATATTGTGAGGTTGTCAAGACAGCAGAGAAAACAGTTGACAGTCGGTAACTAAAGCTAATGTGGGTTTACATCACGAGCAGAGCAACGCGTAGAGCACTGGGGCATTGCTTTTCTGCAGTAATGGAAATACCTCAGATGTTTTGAGGCATATTTTCCAACTTTGGATTGAGGCTGGCTCTCTATTGATTTATGTAAGTTAAAAGTGGCTCTCGGCTCCAGCTCCATACATCTAGCAGAGACATAAGACGTGCATTCACCTTCTCATCTTACAGTCAGAAGACTGTGAGTGCAATCCTTTCCTGAAATGTCAAAAACCTTCTTTTCTTTGCCGGAAATGCGAAAATAAACCCAGATTTTCTTAAGAAATGTTAGAAATTGCGTTGAATAGTAGTTCAGTAAACACATCGTTGTATTCATGTTGACCACCTAGAGCTTTGCAGATCTGCCTGCTCGAACAATGTTGTATCTGCTTTAAGAGGATTGAGTGCTCTATTGTTATTTCATTTCACACACAGAACAATTGTTTTCCCAATTAGGCATGGTTATCAGTTTTAAACATAAGTCTGGGACACAAAAAAAGGCAGTGGGCAATGTTTCATGAATCATGTCATTTTGAATCTTGGATTAAGCACACAGTGAAAGATTTGCCAAAATAAATATAATGGAACTCAAGCGTTCTTTTCAGAAAAAGCGTCCTGCATGTGGCCAAAAATAAACCAATCTATTAATGAAATACTAAGTGGACAGCATCCAAAACTACGACTCCAGCGATGTATTTACTCTCCCATGTAATTTTTGCATCCGTCTATTGTCTACTCTTTGGGCAGGATGTTATTAGCATACTCGGCTGTGCATGAGCGCAGGCGAGCTCTGTGCAGGAGGCTTTTTTAAATCATTTATTAATAATTTCTTCATTCAGCTGTGTTTTTCCACTGCCTCCCATAACTATGGCAACCAGCCGCAAATCCCCGAGGAGAGTCTGGGTCTTTTGTAAAGCAGGAAGGAGGAAAAAGCTGTTTTCTACTATTCTCTTACAGCAGATGTTCACTTGTGACTTTTGGCTGTTTAAAGGCAGGACATCTTCCCAGTCAATGGAGAGCCTCTCATCTCCTAGAAAAAGAAAACGTACAATCTACCCACGAGCGGCCGTCGACCACATCTCACCACCTACCAGCTGCTTGTGATGCAGACACTGTGTGGGGTGCAGCGAGCAGCAGGCTAGCTCAGGAGGCTTAATTCACATCTCAGCTCTGTCTCCACTCATCATGTCAATATATCTCATCTCGTCACTACGTCGATTTCTGTTGCTGCTCATTTCATGTCGGCGTCTCACATCACCCACTGAGTTGCCGCAGGACTTGAGAGGGGTTTTCGTCACATGTTGGTGAATATGCTGAAGACGCACAGTAGATGGATCTGTGATGTAATCTAACCAGGTACATGTCAGGAGATCTGACCCACGGGCGTCAGAACCATGGGGCACGAAACTTCAAAGAGATATAAAGCCCCTACGAAGACATGTATAGCAGGCGTGCACCAGTAACAAGGGTAAACAACTGCAAAGGGACCCAAAGAAACCCCCAGGAGAAGAACAAACCTCAACATCAAACAATCGCAGAATTGCTATATAGAGACAAACTGAAATAGTGATATGTAAAAAGACAATAACGAGAAGCAGAATGACAACAGTGGAATGCAAAATGAATAAAGAAAATAAAAAGATAAGGTTGGAATTTAAGGAGACACACAAAGAAACGACCGCGTGTACGTCTTTTTCAGTTGCGGTGTGCTTTATTCTACTTGGGAGGGTTTGAGGGCCGTTCACGTTGTCTCCCAATCTGTGTTCACAGGGGCCTGGTAACATTCATCTACTGATGCACGTCAGAGGCTGAACACAGGGAACCTCGCCAGAGGACCTAATCGTGCCCCTTAGGAAAGGACTCCCTGTGGATGCCATTTGTGAGTTTGTTTATCTTGTTAGGTCGCTGGCCTTTCCCCTGCTGGGTCCAAAGCGACAGCACGGGAATAAACTACTTAATAGTAATTTGATTGCAACACAAAGAGTGGCCATGGAAGAGGCACATACTGCACTGAAATGATGCGTTATTCTCAAAGGTCACAGCAGAGAGGGCGGCATACGCGGTGAGGCAGGTTAGTGCGATGCCGCATGACTCAGATATAATCATTGTTGTTTTCCTTTTGACAGAACTCCTCCACCTGCATCATCAATATTCATGTTATGTTAAATAATTTTATTTTTCTTTTCCAACAAAACCGTTTTTTAGGCTTGAACTTTTGCACAACAAATCGGCTCAAACCGGTGCCTCCTGCCCACGAGTCTGGCACCGTCTCGTGAAAACAATTTTCCCATTAGTTGAAGATATTAAAAGCCAGGATGAGGGGTTTTTTTCTATTTCGGATCTGGAACCTCTTGTCTTTATCGCATTATAAATGCTTGCTGTTTACATGTCAACAGCGTTAAGCTTATCATTACAGAGAGTCGGGTAGAGGCTAAAGGAGTTCCTTTATGGTTAGTGTGTGCACTGTACGTCCCCAATTGATTATGTTTATGCACTTTGCTTTGAGGAGATTGAGTAATCTTCCAATAGCACGCATCAAATTGTAATGATTGCAAAAACACAACATCCCACACTATAACCTTAGTCTTTTTCATCACCACTTCCCTTTTATTCGACGCAATGGTAAAAAAACAAAAACTGGAAAGTGCACGTTGAGCACAGACATTAAAATGTCATGGTCAGCATCAGTGGTGGGGGGGCGGGGAAGGCGGGGTACTGGCCTTCTTGCATTCCTAATGGCCGACATGTTGAGAATTTGGCAATGTTTGTGTTCGCTAAATGTTTAAACCAATATGTTCAGTGTGCTGTCATGTTCTAACCTGACCCGCCAGATGGGTTGTCACGCACAAGCAATGGAAACAGTTTGCAGACGAGCAGGGACTTTCGACAAATACAACGACGTAGGTGATGGAACGAACCATCTGTCAAACTGACGTAGCGATTCGTGAGAAGAGCAAAAACATATTTTCAATCCGTTTTTTTTGTGTGCTCCTCCGTCAATGAAGAAACTTTAGTTAGGATAGAAGGTAATGCAGCATCTCTAGCATCCTTTTTAGAAGCTACCATTTTTGTTTTAAAGTCACAGCTTGAGGGATAAACAGTCGAGGTCGAGAGGAAGACGGGTGAGACACAGGACCAGGACCAGGACCAGGACCAGGACCAGGACCAGGACCAGGACCAGGACCAGGACCAGGACCAGGACCAGGACCAGGACCAGGACCAGGACCAGGACCAGGACCAGGACCCATCTCTGACAAAGCCACTCTTCAAAAGACAATTACATCACAAGGAACAAGAAACTCACATGGCTTAAATACACAGGGGAGGTGCAGGTGATTGGAAACAGGTGGAATCAATCAGGCAACCAAAGGGGAAGACAAAAGGCAGGAAGTGAAGTTAACCCAGGGAGACACAAGACACAAACTACAAAATAAAACAGGAAAAATACCCAAACCGTGACATAACACCACCAACACCATTCGAATCCAAAGAAGGAAAAGCAAAATTAAAACACAAGTCAACTGGCTTACGGTACTGAATCTGTATTTGTGAGGTTTAATTTAGATTTTGGAGAAAGCGGTCAGAAAGACAAGTGATGGGTTGTTGTTTGTTGCCGTTGGCTCGTGGAAGTAATAGACGAAGAAGAGAGCAGAGCCATAGAAAGAGATTCTGGATATTTCCCCGAAGAATCTATAAAGGCATTGCTGGTATTGCACAACCTGCATAATGAATGCTTTTGTTCATCGCAGCTTGTTCATCGGAAAATCCTAAAAGCAATCTCAGGAGGTCGAGAGAACTCGGAGCGGCTGCGTTTGACCGCTTTCAAAGTAAAGAACCAAAAAGTGATGAATTGTAGCCACTCTAAAAATAATTAAATAACTCTATGAATGATTACAAATGAAGCAAAAACCTTTTTTTTAACGAGCGTCACTTATTCCATGAGGGAACAGTGTGCAAGGCGGCAGGTTAGAGGGTTTCATAATAAATATTCAGCGTCAAGGCAGGAAATGATTGCACTCTCCGGTGACAAACAGAAATTCTACAGCAGGCAAAGCTTGTTTAATAAAAATCAAGAGGGCAATTCAATGCGAATGATGGCAAAGCGTGTGCCGGCGAGCAATATGACCCACTATGGTCCAGCATTTCAATGGTTTATAACGGCATAAAAGAGAGTCAGCCTTCGAGGAATTAATCACGGGTCACTTTGATTCGTCGCACGGGTTTCTTCAGGTCAAAGATTTGCAGTCACTCCCTGTGTGTTTATTCTTTCCTTTTTTTCAGCTTAAGGGGGCATTTTAACGGTTTCCCAGAGAGCTAGGCAAACGGCAGATTAAAAGAAAAGAAATAAATGATCAAATGGCAACTTTGACTAATTCAAAAACACAAGCATTTATTTATATTTACATACCACAAAAACAACGCTGCAAAAGGATTAACTGCTTCCAGGAAACAATCAGTGACGAAGAGCAATGCAAGCGGCTAACATAGGCCATGGTCTCCGTCCATGAGGTGTCCAAAGGCGGTTTAAGGGGGAATTTTTCCAACCATTTATTTCCAAAACGACGATAAGCCGATTGAAGCTTTTCTTCGCTTTGTGATTGGCCGGCTGAGTTTAGACACTTTTGATGGACGTGGGCGGACAGCACGTCGTGCATAACTAATCCTTTGTATTACAATCTGCCCATGAAGTTGCATCTCGTGCACATGTGCACAAGTGCAAGACTAGGCAAACGCATCACAGTTCACACTGTGCATGGTTCATGGCACTGCGAGAGAGAACTCATTTAGAGTGCACTTACTTGTGTAAAATGCTCATGGGTTTTTGGTTAAAGTTACAGGTTTGACGAGGTGAATATTGATTAACTGACTTTCTGTACGTTTCCTTGACCTATGTAACGTTCATTAGTGATCTCCTCACTTAGCAATTGTCAGGCTATTAATCAGTTCAGCTAGCCTGACGTAGTCATACTCAATTCTAGTCAGAATGTGAGTCTGATACTGCTCCATTGAGCTGCGATTATGGGGCGTGAACGAACCGGGAAAAAATGCCTCTGCACTCAATTGGATAGACCTTCAACCAATAAGAGCAACGGAGTGTGTGACGTATGTTAAGCGACACCTTGTTGCCGAATCCCGTAGGAAGGACGGCAAAAACATTGTTCTTATCAACAAATGCCTTGATCGCGTTTCTCTGTTCCTCTTTTAAAATGTATTCGCTGTCGATATCTTTCAGAACAGACCTGATAGCAGAATCTACACACCTCGATTCTACAGCGGCAGCCGTCGTTGTTTCAAAAAAGCGCTCTTTGGTGACGTGGTTGATTACGTTACTGTGGATCACCTGTCCATCATCGTTTAAAGCCGCCCTGACAATTTGATTGGCCGATTTCGGCCGGGCAATACTCGCGCCACTATGGAGCGATGCCAGACCGAACTTCCCGACACAAAGAACATTGTGGGCGGGACTAAGTTCGGAATGGCACCCGGGCTACATTTCAGCCCTTTCTACTTTTCTCCTAATAGATATAAAACACACACCTGAAAACTATTGGCAATATATGTTTTGTAAATCACCATTATAATCTAGGTCGTCACAGCTCAGCCGTCTTTCTTGGCATGTTGGCAGGTTTCGACTCTCCCTGCAGGTCCTGCACTAAGGGGCTTCTGTTTGCTGGAGAGCTGCACTGCGTCACCGAGACATTTGGCTGGAGGGAGATTTGAGTTTTAACGTACAGTCAGCTGAAATAAGGCGAACATCCTGGACATCTGCTGGATGGAACAGTCGCTGAATATGCTCAAAGTGTGATGTGTGATGAGAATGAGATTTATTCAACAAGAATGTATCCAATTTTTATAAGAAGGCTAATCATTTAGCATGCCCTGTGTAGTATTTTTCCTTTATCAGATATCAGTTTTGAAAAAATATCCATTCAATCCAGTTTCTTTTTGCCATAATTTGCCTGGTCTGCTTTTGGTATCTCCTATGACCTAGGAGACCTGCGGGATGTAATCTTCTCTCTTCCTGCTCCAAACTCAGTGTGATTGAGATTAACAAGACAATAAAAGTTTACAGATGGTATAGTACATTAAGAGTTAATGCCTCTTTTATCTCTCCGTCTGTGTGCGTGTGAATGTGTGAGCAAGAGAAGATCAGCAGTCAAGCAATCTGAACGGTACCTCAAGGGGATGCGTTTACAAAATTGGATTTAGCCTGTTATTTCATACATTATCTTCAAGTGCAATCTGTCCACACACTGATTCAAGTGTGAAATATGTGTTGAGCTGACCGCGTCGCGGAACACACATCCAGAGTTAGCTGAAATGCATCTTGCAACAATCTGAGCACACGTATTTATGTCTTTAACTGGGGGTGAATGCTAAAAACTAAAATGGTTTATAATCCAACTCCCCATGTGTGAATCATTTTGCCCCTTACTCACTGTGGATGAACCTGCCATTCACTCTCTATGACATCCGGCCAATGTTTCCCCATCACTGAGATGGTTGACAGCTTGGGACCAGTCGGGTCGGTCCTCCAGCTGCTCCAGCATCGTTGGAATGAGATTGGGGATGAGGTGCTGATCCAGTTTGCATTCCCTCCATGGCCTCGCATGCCACTGAAATATTCATGAATAATCGTTGAAGTTGGGGAATAATCCTATTTTTCCAGAAGGAGCATCATTAAATGTGAACAGCACAGAGGGCTGAGGGCGCGTTTGTTTCTGTAGTACCAGGCTGAGTGAACTGGTTTTAGGGGTTTTGGAGCACGAGAAGAAGCCACTCGCTGCCATTGCACAAGGACCAACTGATCTGCTCCCTCTCTGGGATTGCTGGCAATTGAGAACAGAGAAAGTGTCCTCCTCAGAGTTCAGCTCCTCTGCTCTTCCTCTCACCCCTCGCCTCGACACACATACACGCACACACACGCACACGCACACACACACGTACACGCACACGCACACGCACACACGCACACACACACACACAGGGATACTTGCCCCTTAATAACTGCTTCTCCCATAGCTTGCCGGGTTTATTGAGTCAATAAATCCAACGAAAAATAATTTGCTTGCAGTGCTTAAAAACAGAAGTTATCATCACGGGAAAACCTTTGACTCGCAGAAAACATGCAATTTGTCACCATTAGTCTTACATTTTTTAATGGACTCCTTGAAAGGATGTAAATGTGGCTGTCTTATGCCGTGATTCATAACACGCTTTATTATGAAATTCGTAAAGTTTCTCTAACAGGGAACGAAATGGAAATCAGATTTAAATGGGTGAAGTGACGGTCATGTGTTAGAGGGAACGCGCTGCATTTTAAAGTGACATTTAGACTCTAATTCTCTACACCTCCATCCCCCAACACCCACTCACCCACTGCCACGAGCTATCTCTGACACACAAGCACACACACACGCACACACGCACACACACACACACATGCACACTGCTTTTGCTCCTCGTGCCGTGTAAACGGACAGAGCAGTTGGAAAAAAATAAACTCAGAAAAATGACTCAGTTCAAACACGTTTTATTGAAGGATCACCAGATGGCTTTGACAGAAGCTAAACCCTCTATACTTCTCAATCTGTAGTTTGTAAAGTTTTTGAGCTAATCCACCCTGCACACATAAACACGCAGATGGCAACGGGATGCGATTTGCGCATTGATTGCTTTTGCCGTTATGTTGCCACGTTCCATGTACATCGATGCTTAACATTAACATACATAGAGAATGACGGTTGATTTTTGACCCTTGTTTGTTTTTTGTTTATTCTGTTTCTAGAGGTGAGTAGTCAGGCCTAGTTTTGTTATATTCATTTCTTTTGTTTGGCTTAACCTCTGGTCCCTGCCTCCTCCACTCTGAGTACAAGCTCATAGTAAGATTGGAGTGTTTGATACTAATAAATTGTGTAAAATTGCCATTTGTTTGAGTATCTTTATTCATTGCCTGAACTGTGTTTTATTGTGAATCCAAGTTTTGAGAATATTGATTTGTGCCGATAAAATGATTTATTGTGGATCGCATCCCATTTGGACATAAGTAGTTAAATCCTAAACGGCCCCTCATATACCTAACTCATTTATCAACATTCATCACACATTGGTGGATTTACCTCCCCATCTCTTTTGGCAGCGCATTAGTAGCAGCACCTTGATGTGAACGCTGTGCACATCGCATGTAATTCAATCCAGACTGGTTGAAATTCAAACACTGCTTTATTATAACAGCCAACAGGCAACTAGCTTGGACTCCATCTTGCCGTAGGGGATGGCGACCAGAGATGAGGTATGTCCACTTTGGGAGTCCAGACACTGGTGGTGGTGGTAGAGAAGAAGTTGCTCCAATCTCCTGATATGCCAGGTTCTGCTGTATATTGGAGGTGTCGCCTTTGGTGCGTGCTGAATTGACAACTGACAGCAAAAGAGAACAGTCTTTAAAACGTTTGCCACCACTGATGCAATAGGTTTACGGTAACGTCACCCACGTCTGGTTGGTTGGTACTTCCCGACCCCGCCCCTAATCAGCTGGCCGTGCGCCACCAGGGAGAGGACGCCTCCAGGGAGCCACAGCCTGTCCAGTCTTCCTGACTGAATTTTCGCCTGAGCTTCATTTGGGTTTTGCTTCACAAAGACACATTTTCCCTCCACCTGAAGAAACCTGCGTCATCCTGCAACACTGACGTCCCACTTACACCTGGCAGTGATAGAAATGCTCTCACCAGTCTATCGCTTATAGAGTAGGTGCTTTTTATTCCTCATTTTGATCGCTTTGAGAGGGTTTATCAAATAATGTTGGCATGGGAACCGTCCATCTGGGAACCCTCTCTGTTGGTAATGAGCCTGTGATTCAAAAGCAGTTCACAGTAGATTAATTCAGATTGCCTGACTCTGAATTCAAACATGAATGGCTCAGGTGTGAGCCAAACTGTCATACAGCAGACTTTCTGCATATAGCAGGTTTCTGTAACACGGTTGGGAGGAGAATGTACGCTGATGATTTTTAAACTCAATCTACTTGCTACAGTCAGATTAAAGTTCGACCTTCCCACAAAGTAGTCTTTATTGTAATTCTGCCATCGCAATGCACACTAAGCATGATTTATGAATCAGGAATCAGGACACATTTATTGCCATAATATGTCAGACAGACAAGGAATTTGACTTGGCTCTCTGCATGACAAAAGGCGACAATGGACAACAAGACAACGTAGTGCAAGGAATAAAACATATTACTATGGGTCAGTAATCCAAGGCTATGGGTTAGTTTAAAAATAAAGCAATAAGAATTTAAAAAAAGAAAAAAAGTGCACCAGCAAACCGAAAGTGAAGTGTTTATGCAGGTGGAGTGTAAGAACAGGTCCTGTAGAGACACGCTGCTGCCTGCCCTTGTCCTTGGCTGTGGCTGCAGCAAACCAGACGGTGATGGAGGAGCAGAGGATGGACTCGATGATGGCCGTGTAGAAGTGCACCATTATCGTCTTTGGCAGGTTTAGTTTCTTCAGCTACCTCAGTAAGAACATCCTCTGCTGAGCCTTCTTGGTGATGGAGCTGATGTTCAGCTCCCACTTGAGGTCCTGGGTGATGATGGAGGCCAGGAAACGGAAGGAGTCCACAGCGGTGACGGGGGAGGGTGGGACTGCGTTCTTCCTGAAATCTACAACCATCTCCACTGTCTTAAGAGCATTGAGCTCCAGGTTGTTCTGGCTGCACCACGTCCCCAGATGGTCAGTCTTCCACCTGTAGGCGGACTCGTCCCCCCCAGAGATCAGTCCAATGAGGGTGGTGTCATTCGCAAACTTCAGGAGCTTGACGGACTGGTGCCTGGAGGTGCAGCTGTTGGCGTACAGGGAGAAGAGCAGAGGGGAAAGAACGCAGCCTTGGGACAGATTCACGTGCTGACTTAGAGTAAGTGGCATGTCCTTGAAGTCTGCTTTTCAGACTTTGATCTGTAATGACATGTTTGGTGTTGAGTGACATTTCCCCGCTTTTACCACATGAATCCATCGTAATCGGAACAAAATACTTCATACTGAGCTATTCGGCAGCAGGGTGTCACCAAAAGGGTGAGCGGAGCGCTGACAGCATGAATGGATAGCCACGATCAAAAAGATTTGACTGTGTGTTGCTGTGAGTCAAGTAGGCCATAAGTAACGTCGAGCTATACTTATACAGCTCAAGGCTGCTGAAAGGGGCTTGAAGGCGTCGCAAAATCAAATGAAATGTGTTTAAATAACACTGTAAATCATCTTTAAAGGTAGAATATGTGCAGTGTTTTGATAACTGATAGGCCTTCAAACTGTAGGATTTATTACTCAAACTGCTAACATAAATAGTCATATTTTGTGCCGAATCAGCACTGCCCGCCCAACACACGGCTGATTTTGGTCTGAATGCCTCGCAATGAAATAAGGAGGACATGATCCATCACTGGCTTCTCTACCACAAACACTACTAACCTATAACCAAACTGGAGGTGCTGTTGTTGCTAACAATGAAACTGGGTAGGTGTTTTGCTACTCTTGCCACCTCTCAATGTCTTCTGGGAGCAAGTGACAGCTACACGTGTTCCTCTGCCTTGAGCAGTGCTTAGGCAGCGTGGCAGGGGGACGCAAACATCACTGCGCGGCTGACCTGTTCTGTAGAGCCTATACGTACAGTCGCAGACTTTCCCTTTCCTGAGGTCTGCAGAACTCATTGATGTGACTGCACAGGATCGAGAAAGTAGTAACCACAACAGCAGATTCACAGGGCTCCTGTCTGTACGTGCGGTATTCGCCGTGTACTAAGCTGAGTGTTTGTCGTTAAAACTGAGGTAGAAAAGGGATCTTTCGGACGCATTTGTTTATAAATGTTGTGTGTTGACATTATGAAATGAATGAATGAATGAAATCATTATGATGTAATAGTAAAAAAAGAATATATGATAAGCTTTTTTTTCTTTTCACTTCCTTGGGCACGGCAGGATTAATTCAATGTTGGCATCCTCCGATCTCTTGGTATGATCTCAGTCTGGCAGATGGACCCGGAGAGCTTGGCACGAGACACTGACGAGTACTTTTATAGTAGGTCAGCAAAATTGCGGGGGGTGTGTTCAAAATCTAGACGTGACTCATCTATCCTCTTTATCATAGCTTGTGTATAGGTCTGTACATACACACACAAGTACTATATGAGAAGACAAGAGCTTTTTACTTCCAGGCTTTCTGTGTGCTGGTTGGCCGGTTTTCTTACCTATGGAGAGAGGAAGGCTAGCGGTTTCCCTTGGTTTGCAGTGCTTATGCTAAGCTAAAACAACTGTCTTTGTAGCTTCACGTTAAGGGTACAAACACCTGTCAATCCTCTCATTTAACTATTTGCAATAAAGAGAACAAAGGGATTTCCCAAATCTTGTGATGTTGTTAAAGTAAATGAATCTTTTTCACCCAGACCTGATACCCTTTCTCTTTTGCCAGATGTTTCAAAAATAAATGTTCTGGGCTTTTTTTCCACAGTGGACCTGGCTGTTCATTCACATAATCTAAACTAAGTCCTACAGCCTTTTACAAAAATGACCTCACAGTGTTATTTGAGGAGAGCCAAAAATAGCTCAGGGAATCTTGGCAAGTACCAGTAGTCGCTATAAATAAACCGACACGAACAGCTCCTCAAACAGTACTTAAATTCAAATTCATTCAGCTTTTGGAGAGTGATCATCTTTATGAGAGCTAATTTATTTTTTTTTTTATATTAGAAGCTAATTGTTGAGTATAACCGTAACACATGTCACAACTAAAATCCGAGGGACAGTGATGTGCCTATTAAAGAGAAACACGTACATTTATCAGTACATTTACAGCATGTTGTAATTCTCATTTTGCTGCTGAAGCCCCCAGGTCGGACCTTTCTTTTAATGTCACTAAAGTCTCAGCCGCCCTCCCTCTTTAGAGGTGATATCAAATCACGCTGTGCCCTTCATAATTTCACATCTCGAGAGGACTCCTCTTGAAAAGCTTGATTTAAAAGATGCCGTCACAGTGTCGGCTTCTGCCAGAGGAGCCATCCGGTCATGGACGCTCACCAAAAAAGGAGGCCCAAATTTTATTTCTGGCTCCTTTCAGGAACAAGGGAACAACAACAGGTTGTTCTTGCGATTGTGTTGAGCATGGGCAGAAAAAGAAGTCAGATCTTCACATTAAGTAAAAGGAGCTTTTCTGTTGTCTCCAAATGAAGTTAATGGGAAGCTTTTATGGTTTCCAACTCATCAATATCTTTTGCCTGCCTGCTTCCACGAGTCGAGCGGCGTTGTGTGACGTTCTAATCAGACAGATGAGCCAGAATACGGTGCGGAGGGACTCGCCGTGTTTGGAAGAAGAAGAGGTCACACAGCTCAGACGCATTGAGCTTGTGTTTCTAAGTGCAAAACAATAAACAAAATAAATCCAGGCCTTTGTCTCTGGTCACAAACCACCCATCTGTACAAATATGTCTGACTTTCTATTGCATATTCCCAGTTTTATGATAGGAACATCTTTCCAGCATTGATACGCTTCTTTTGGTAAACGCCCAAGTACCTACTCATTTTACAGTTCTTGTGTAAATGCACTCATTAAAATTCCATCAGTTTTGGTCAGTTTACCAAATACTACATACAGCTGGTGACTGATTATAAAATCCTCTTTTCCCCATCACCTCCTCAATATGTTCACAAACACAGCAAAATAACCCCTCCGATCGCCGGTTGCTATAGCAACTCCAGCTTGAGCGCTGTGATGCTACAAGGCCACGTTTGTCGTTGTGATATCAGGCGCTTGCAGTGGAACAGCCCAGTCTGTCTGTGACCAACTGTATGTTTTGAAATGAAATAAATAGAAAAGGCTTTGGAAGGATGGTTTAGAATGGGGGAGCAGAATTGAGAAACATCATTTTCGGCAAAAAAAAGCAACCCTATATAATATTAGGGGTGCAGAATGAACTAAGGCTGTGATCTATTGTGCTGCAATACAATAAGCCAAGAGCAAGATTGTGGGCCTCGTTGTCGATGATTCGGTAAGTAGCGCTGTCCTCTTGTGGCCTCGGGGCGAGTGGTCCGTCCACACGGGGAAGACGTGGCTGCATGTGAGATACCATGAGGCGACGTTCCCAAACCCCACACACGACATCCTGGCAACAGATGGCCAGATGTCTCCTCTGTCCCAGAGTCGACATGACGCAGTGAGGACTGCTTGCTTCATTACATCACTAATACAGTCGTGACAGGATACAAAGTAGAACACTTTTCAACTGTTCCCGAGCACTTAAGCGTTGCTAATCATGCCATGTTTCACGCTTGTTACAATCCTACCACTCTGCCGTACATTCAAGCTTGTCTCGTGGAAAGCGAGTATTTATAGGGGCCTTTATTGCTTTTGACAGAAACAGAGTCTTTGACAAGACTTAGCCATCAGTGTTTAAAAAATGATACGGTTCTTTCTGAAAGTAAGATACTGACCCGATTAGTATGGTTACGCTCATACATCCCTAAAGCTCAAGCTCAAGGTTCAAATGAAATAGTTCATGTGGCGCGTTCATTGTCCATAAACGACTAGTACACTTCTTATGTTTCATAAAAATGAATAAAAAAACCGGACGGATGATATGGTGTTCAATTTGTCTCAAAGCCCGTGCACGTCAAAAACACGCACATGCACGTGACGCGAGAGACAACTGCCAAAAACGTGAAATGATGAGTTGGGTACAGTGCGATGCTCTTCCCCCCCGTCGGCGTGAAAAAAAAAAAATGCTGGCGAGCCCATCAAGAGCAGCGGAACATGCCTGATCGCAGTTGGAGCGTGCCTCAACGGCCAGTACGGCAGCTTGGCTCCTCCCGGATGTTGCAGATGGCACCCAGCGACACCGGCGTCGACGTTCTGTCTGTGCCCCGCCGAAAATACTCGGCCCGAGTGGGCGGCTCCATCTACACCTGCCTCGGCAGATTTCAGCACATGTGGGTGAAGAGGCAGCCGTGTTTAGAGGAGGGATGCACTTCTGTTCACAACAGAGACAGGATTTTTTTTTTTTTTAGAGTAAGAATTTGATACAGAAACATGGCATTTCATAATGCATTCCAATCTGTTGTTTGGAAACTCTGTCAGTTTGAGGCAGGTTACTAGCCCTCTGAACGTATATGGGGCATTGTACAGTAACGGCCATCTCCTCTCTTGGTGTCTCGATCAATGAGCATCCGCTGTTTTCACTCTCCGGTGCTGTCTATATGCTTCATTTACCATGTTTGTGGACATGTGGGGCCCTTGAGGGGTTTGGAGTAAATGCGCTGAATGTTGGATCATTTCATCTCCAAGTACAAACAGAGGCTGCGGATGCTTGATACGGCAATTTAAATGGTTGATTCTGCCGAAATGACTCGAAGAAAATTCTCACATACAGCTTGAACCTGAGCCATTCTGACTTGGGCTTTTTTTGCCCAGGTCTTTATATATTCATCACTGAGATGTATTCTGCTTAAACAGCACTGGCTGTCATTGATGTACTGACTGAACAAGTTTTACAGCTTGTGTTCGGGTTGAGTGCGGCACCTTTTCAGTAACGAGATGTTTCCGTTTATTCTGTATAGGTTCCTATGGGTCATACATCCTACTTCTGCTCTGCACATGCTGGTGAAATAAGTCCAGAATGAACAAACCGTCAAATCGTGTCAGTGAGATCTGGCACAACAATCTCACCACAGACAGTTCAGCAAACGTGTTTCTAATCTCATTATTAGATTTTTCCAATCAGATCAATTATTTTTTCCAGCATACGAAGCAGCAGCATCTGATTGAACTGCTGCTTTTTGTCAACACATTCCTCCTAATCCTCCTGAGCTTTCCCATACCTGTCAGTTTTGCAGACTTGTATGCTTTTTAAATGGAACCTGTTGTTGCACTCCCTTCACTGTTAGCTAAGCGTAACTGTTACTGCACATTATGAGAGAAACAACTACAGGGCTCCTAAACAACTCTGCCAGCCCTGTGTTTAGACCATGTGCACCTCCAGGGCAGCTTTATAGTCCCGGAACCCAACAGACTCCACATGCAGCCGTATAAAATCATGCAAACTATAATGTCTAGGATGTGCAAATGTTTACGTTAACATTGTTGAGCAGAGGATCGAGCGGCAGGTGTGTAGTGCCAAAGTTTGCACCCAACCTGAAACACATCATACATATATGTTTATACTTCCCCTGAAACCAAATCAAGTGGTTCTTTGCAAATTGTCAAAAAGTTGCACAGTCAACTTAGCCCGGTGCCAATACAGTGCAAATGTTAAGATTCATCTTTAATCCGCGTTTCACGACAAAATGGTGGGGGAAGTACGCGCGAGCGCACAGGTAACGTGCACCTTCCGCCCGCAGCGGCTGCGCGCCTCTTGCCGACGAGTCCGCAAGGGTGACATACAGTGCGCGTTCAGGGGGCTGACCCCTTCTCCCGCCGTCCTACCCTGTTTGCTGCATGTGCGCTCTGGACACTGGACACCCCCCTCCTCTCCTCCTCACCGCGCGCAGCTCGACGCGCGCCGGCACAACAGATGGCGCGTTACTACGGGCTGCAGGAGCGCACGAATCTGACGCAGAAGTACCTTCGTTCCATTCAACTTCCCAGGGACGTTTAGTGTAATCGGAGTAAGAGGGGTGGGGGTGAGGTGGGGGGAGAGGGAGAGGGGGAGGGGGGCGCAGGATTCTCCGAGGACCAACTCGACTTGGACAGTCACTGGATTCTACGCTTACAGGCGGGATTTGCTGCCAAGGTAAGTTGGGATGTTTCTTTTTCTTCTTCTTAACAGTCGATGACATTTCGGGATCAACTCAGCGGCAGAATGCTGATTAAAGATGCAACGCGCGGTAAATGCAAGTACTTTTTGTTTCTCTGTTGATCTCTGATGTTTCTAAGCCCACCCTCATATATCTTTTACTATTTCCAATTGCGACATAACGGATTGCGTCAATCAATAAGATCTATAATGAGGAAAACATTCTATATACACCATTTGGAGGAATATACTTTTTGGGGCACTAGATTTGCGCCCTATTGTAATATTATTTTCCTAAACTCACCTCCAAAAACATTTCTTGAAATGAGACAGGTGAAGAGCAGTGACCTTTTTAGTTTTTGTGTTATTGCCACTTGGCAAACTTTATATTTGCAGCAGGAATGCAAGAACGAATAGAAACATAAAAGCTTCTCGGCATCCTGAATGCGGCAATGAGAGTATCTTAGTTCCTTCAGGAGTTTACAGCCCACAGTCTTCACCAGGCACTTCATGAGGCACTCATCTGTGTAGGTGCTGATGCTGCAACTCTGTGGGGAGGGGGGCGTCTGATGCCACAAACACGTGAACAAAATTCAAACACACAAAGACCATTTTCAGTGACTTATGCTGAGCCTCCCACAGGGAACACTTTTAATGCAAAAAAAACAAAAAAACATTCAGCCACTATCATGTGAAAAGTACGTTGAGATTTTGTGGTGTTAATGACTCCAAACCCTGCATTCCAGAAAAAAATTGAAAATAAATTGCTTGTCATACAAACACTTACTAGCATCCTTTCACACGCGCAAATGAGGATTTCTGCAGCGGCTCCTGTTCTTAAGGAAGACCTCCTGCTACCAGCAGCAGTGAATAGATAAGACGTTTACTGTACAGCCTGCGAGACACTGACACTAATCTCCCTGCACTCCTGCATACTCCCTGCCTCAGAAAACACATTAGAGAGCACTCTGAAATGTACATCCTGTTCATAATAAGTCTTTGACTGGTCAAATCGAGTCGCAATCTACCGGTTGACATTTATTATTGTAATTCAACTTTTTACAATGAAATTTCGGCATGAAGCTCCAGGGGAGAGCATTTCCACCTGTTTGCCACGTCTTTAAAGATGAGGGAATGCACTCACGGTCACCTCTGAGCTACATGTAATGGTTTTTGTTCAGTCCCAGAAGAGGTGCAGACCCGCGGGGGGCCCCAGGAGCTTCCACGGCCCTCAGCAGCTACAAAGCGCATCGCAATGTCACGTGGGCTCGCAGTTTGCACACGATTAGATCTCCGGGGGAGAGCTATCTGGACTGTGTCTTCCATCCGCTCTCTGTGTGATGCCTTAGCCGACAGGGAATTACTTTAAAAAGGCAACTGTAGCATTGTGCTAATCCTGGTGAAATACCAAGGGCAACAATAAGGTTGCAAACAAATGGAAATGACTCCTGTATAACGCGGCTGTGCGATCAACATCAGGAAGCCTGTTCATTTGGACAATGGTCCAAATGCAGTGCAGCACTCAAGGTTTTTATTCGTTTCTGCCTTCACTAGTCCTGTGGTTCGCTTTGCACTGCGCTAGAATCCTTCCATCCACATGTCTCTAAGATATTCGATTTGTGCTCGTGAGAAGTCTTATGGGACCTTTGAGAATCCGTGGCCACTGCGAGCGCCGTTTAAGGGCCACGTGACAAACATCCTTTGCGCTCTCATACACAGTCATACGTGCACTTTGCTGAGTACATGCACTAAATCCAAACACACACTGAGCAGCAATATCGAGGGCATAAATTGTTACATGTGGAGAGCCAGAGAGATCATCCAATGTCTGAAATACCATCATGTTTCCTTTAACCCACCAGTGGAGACTGTGGATGCAATGCAACAGCATTTGTTTGCCTGTATCATGTCAGCCCGAGTGCATAGGGACATTTCTTCCATGTGGAGGGAAAAGCACACGTTTTGACACCGAAGCAAAGTAATTGTCACTGAGAGAAGGCAGCGCTGCTGATATTTTTGGAGTGCCAGAGATGCCCCCATGCGGGGTTTCATTATACTTTTGCCAGGGTTAGTGACAATAAGAGGAGTGGGCTTTTGAGTATGAGTGAGGGACCTTTATTATACAAGAGAGGCGAATTTAATGACTTAGGTCAGAGACGACATCCCTCAAGTGTAGAAGGATGAGATCCAAAGTAATAAGATAGGACGGTCTCATTTTATGAGACCTGGGGTGTTTGGCCTGCGAGTGTAGTCTCTCGCTTTGAAGAGGGGAATCAGCAGCGTGTAGAAACCTCGCGACGGCACAAGGCTGAACGTTGTATTGACTTAACCCTTTTTGCCATATATACATGTAAATATATTCTTGTATGTCTTTTCTACGCTCAACAAACAGCCAACCATAACACGATTGAGTCTTTCTCCTTTCCAAACAGCCTGTAACTGTATTCTGTTTTATAATTGTGATGTCAAGCAAATGTGATGCCTTGAATATTGCTTCTTGCTCAGCAAAGGCATCCTGTAAACGAACCAAACCAATCATGTAGAGATTCAGTGCTGCATGTGTTAAAGGCTGCCACTATTACCTCTGATTCAGTGCCGGGGTGTTTGTGCTAAGGGGCTTGCTGATGCTTTTCCAGTTTAACCATTGCTGCTGTCCGTCCATCCAACCCCAGCCAATGCTGTCCTCACATGACCGAAGCCCCCCAGCAGAAAAAAGTGATGCCTGCAGCAACACATTAATAGCAGCGTGTGCGCCCTCTCCGTTTACCCTCAGTGGATCAATACTGTGCTGTATAGGTGAGAGTGAAATGAGAGGTACAGTGAGTAAATCCCGCGCTGATACCTGTAGCATGCAGCAGCTGACATTAAGCTGCTTATCTCAACATAACAGAGAACAGTGAACACACAGTGTATGCACACCTCCCTATAAGAGTTATCTTTATTTATCAGTTAGCAACATCATAATACCAGAAATGTAGTTGTTGATTAGCCTGGGTTTTCCCATGCTGCCTTTCGCGCGCGATTTATTTTGCGCTGCAAGGCAGCCTGGAAACCATGGAGCAAATTTGCCCCTAAGATAGGGCACCAATCACAGAGCGGGGAGGGTGCAGCAAGACGATGACGTCGGATATGCCTTGTTGATTGCCCTGACTCCTGTGCGACTGTCACCCCTAACAACACTAACCTCTCGGATAAACTGGGTTGGTTTTTTCGATTAAAAACATGTCTGTACAGTGGCCATATATACCAGGGGTCCCCAAACTACGGCCCGCCAGCAAACGTCCGCGGACTTTATGTGCCCGTATCCGCGGAGGTGCGCGCAGCCATCTTGTACACATAACTCTCTGACTGATCGCCTCCTTCCGCGTAGAACTTTGACAGACATCCGTAGCACCCAATAAACGGCTCTGGGCATTCGTAAACCCCGCCTCCAATACGAGGAAATGAACAAGTGGTTTCCAGACCCCGTCTCATTTGAGATCAGGGTATGACGTTAGCCAGGCTAGTAGTTGATACCAATAACAGTTAAATTCCACTCTTTTCAATAACCAGAGTGTAACCACCACAACAATGAATACCATATGTTCAAAACACACATTCAAAAAAAATGTAGAATGTAAAAATATTATATTTTTGAGCACATCATGAAAACTCAATAAACTAAAGCTGTTGGCGATGTTACTTAGCCAAGCGGACTTTTCCGGCTCGTGGGGTACTTTTAGTGCCGGTCAGCTCCAGCAGCCGGCGATGTACTGCCTCTGCAATGGACCAGTCGAAAAGTACTGTAAAATGATTGCGCTTTGTAGTGCCCCCTTATGGGGCCTTGGAAATTAATTTCCATGGAGTAACTACTCTGACTTACTCTGACGTTTCTTTTTGAGGACCATTTTCCTCAAACACCTCGTGTTAGTGAGCGTCACGTACCCGATGGCCAGCGCTGGAATCCGTCTCTCTGTTATGGCTGGTAGCTTTCTGTCCCGGGCGCCTGGGAACACGATCGTCAATCACATCACATCACTCATGTTCTAATAACACAACGCACTGCCTGTAGACGGATTTGGAGGAGGCAACAATTAGTGTCAATTGAAAACAGTAATCAGTCATGATTAAGAACGCAGAAACGTCCGTAAGCGAAAAAAACAACAACGCTGAAACAGGACTGTTTTTCCTCAAACCTCGTCTTTAGTGAAAGGGTTTGTCAGCGCCCTGCAGCTTCAAAGGGCCACCCTGCCTGGCATCCACAAATACTACATTTGAAGGGGAATTTTAAATGAAAGTGGATGAATATTTCACCTCAACATTGATTCATCCTGCCACTGTAGACATTTTCATCTGCGAGCCACTCGCTTATATAAAGGCGTGCAGCGACGCTACTGCGTCAGATGTAATGGACCCCGTGTGTGGAGCCCTGCTGTCTCAACACTTACGGCTCCGTTGTTTTCTCCGTCACAGCTGTGATAAAGGCTGTTAACAATGAGAAGATATTGAATCTATTGATTAGTAATGTTCGCTGACTGCGTCCTGAAGTAATAAGATGCCATTTTCTCTGTTATTTGATTGTGCATTTCTCTTTTATGCATCAACTGCGTCGTGGTTCTGCTCCATGGAACAAGAAACTGATGAAATGTCTTGACGTTTCCAGTGAAATGTTCTGTTGTAAGTAATTGTGAAAGACACACAGGATTTTCTCAGGAAATAATAGAAATGATGAATAGAAATGATGAACTGAGATCTCCCGGGTTCTGTTTGTCACGTCGGCCTCGTTGGCTATCTCCTCTACATGTTGCAAAGGACCGGAGGAATCTATTTTCAACAAAGTCGCATGACAGGCCAAAACAGCCGCCAGTTGCATAAATACAATCAATGCTGTTCCTGATGCTTATGGTACTTTGTCACCGTGTTGACGCTGCTTTGAGTCGACCCTTCAATCATGACTTAATGGCTAGCAGCACCCCCCCAGGTAACCTTATCGCATGGTTGAACGGGCTTCATGATCTGCGGTTTTCTTTTCTGGTTTGAACTTTAAGAAGGATGACAAGCTCAGCTTTGCTCGTTTGCAATTGAAGGCAGTTATATCTGAAATCATTACGTTCTGCGTCACCAGAGGGAGCAAAAAGGATTATCTGGTTCTTTTCTTATAAATAACACAAATGAATCCCATTTGCCCAGCAGGCTTAATCACTAACAGTAGGTTACACCATTGTATCTGCAAATAAAAACAAATGATTTAAATGTTTAATTTTGTGCAGAGTACAGAGTATATTCATTGGCATCCAGAAGGATTTTTATGGCCTCCGTTAAAATGGACATTAAACAACAATAATTGACTTTCTTGAAGTTGTGGCCAGTTGTTGACGTGTCATGGCCTTTAATGTTGACTGCGGTGAAGTTGTTCAGTCATTTATTTTCTCATCACGCAGATGCGAGGAAGCCTTTTAGTCCCCTGGATGAATAATATCACAATGTTCTTTCTCTTTTCAGCTCAGTGTTTTATTTCTGTGTTCACCAGTTGGTCTCTTAGGTGCTGCCTGCTGTTTGGTGCTGTGCAGGTCCTGGACTGTGGCTTCGTGGCTATTTCTTTGGGGAAAAAAGTGACTGAGGGAAGATATTGTTTAGCACAGCCAGATAGACACTTATGTTTCCCCCCTGAAGGTGATTCATTAATTAGACCAAATTGAAATTGCCTTAAATGAGATGCAGCAATTTTGAATTGAATGAGATCCATTTCGCTAAATCTTTGTCAACACGCAAGGAGGAGGGAAACTGGGCCGAGAGAAAACCTGGTATCGTTAATGAGCTTTTCCAGTATAATATCGTTCAAATTAATTGTTCCCCCCGCGTGAAAGACCCAATACTAACTGATCCATGCAGTAAGTAACATAAATGTTTTATCTTCATTGGCTGTTTGGAGACATAAACAAACCTCTAGGAGCAAAAGACAAACAGGAGAGAAAAGTCTTCCAAATTTAGCAATACGCAGCTTACAACATAAACCCTCTTCCCAGGCAAATGATGCTTCTCTCTGCATTGAGGAGAAACGGTACAGTACTATGATGCCACTCTCAAGGATTCTGTAACCAGGGCAACTAACAACAGGCGCAGAGAATGGTCCGATTAGCCGGTGAAGTGTGAAGAGGAAGCGTTTCCCATTTTCACATGAAGCAAAAAAGAGCCAAGAGTCGTCTCAAATCTGAATTACTGGTAGATATTCCACCCGGGGCTTGTTTTGAGACGGTGATGCCCTGTAGAAAGCCCGAAAGGACCATTTAAACACGGGGCTCAAGAGGCTGAACAGATGAGCTCATCACATGTTACAGGAACGGAGCGCGGCGGAGCTGGATGCCTCCATTAGCGGCGAGGTTTCACACCCCAGTCATTCATCTCACCACCTCCCACTGGTGTGACAGCCCTCCCTCCCCCCCTTAGTCACATGTTCTGAGTCACCTGGCACTTCACCGCTCCCCCCTAATCCCTCTCCCCCTGTGGTAGTGTGAGAGCCCCCCCTCTTTCTCTCTCTCTCTCTCTCTCTGCTCATCAAGCACACCGACAGCAGATTAACTATGTTGCAGCCTAGACAAAACACGGAAAACAGAGAAAAGTATATTTAGACACAGACTGCTACTATTGACTGAAAAGGCCTCAGAGACAGGGTTTATTTTCTTTCTTTTTTTCGTTCACGTGGGCTGAAAAGCAGCCTGGTAGAGAGTGCGGCTTGTCGGTGGGTAGGTAACTTGCGCGAGCAATTTAAAGCGATTTAAATGAGTCCCTCCAGACTCGCTCTACTGTGCCAGCTACACGTGTCGTTTGTGTGATGCCGTTTGAATGAATGAGAGGGATGTTTTTTCATCCCCCAAAACCCCCAAAACAACCTCATCATGGCACCGGGCAGAGCTTCAGGCACTAGAAGCTGCAAACGTTTTAAAGGATCATTCTCAGTGGCATAGGGTTATATCGAGCAAAATCAAATACACAATATGTTGTATATACTTATACAGTTTTGATGGAACATTGATATATATGAAACATTTTCTCGGTACATACATGATATGTTGGTAGGAAATGGGTCATGAAATTGGGCCAAAATGACAAACAACACATAGCATATCGTTTTACATTTCTTTCCATCAATAAGGAGGCAAGAGACTAAACAAACAAGGGCAAACAGAAAGGAGGCGTTGACAGCTGTGTTTGATGAAGTGAACATCGCTGGTGTCTTCATGGGTAGGATGATGATCTGCTGGAGGAGTCCTGTCCAGCTTTTTGCTGAGTGGATGTAAAAAAAGTTGAGAGTTGAGACGTCAGCTCCTTTTCCTCTGTCGCCCTTCCACTCCAACGAAGCTCCGACTGAAAGCCAATGAATAGAAAAGACGCTCACTGCGTGGATTCAACACAAAACACTCGACTGCACACAGTCCAGAATGCAGCGTGGGTCCAGTGAAGGATCGTACTGTGCTTGTTTCCCCCCCCGAGAAGAACAGATGTGATCACACCGAGGGGGTGTCGAACATGTATGAAGGCCCTGAACAATTTAAGCATGGGCTGAAACGCCTTTTCCTTTGTTAAGGAATGACACAATAGGGTTCACTCAGCACGGCTCTGAAGGCGGTGCTGTGATTCCACCACTGAGCCCAGGGTCCGTGCTTACGTACTCCACCCGGATCTGAGCGCTGCCTCCCTCCCCAAGGCGACTGTTGCCTCTTACAGAGAGTGTGCCGTTGCACCCGTCCACAGAGACGGAGCTGCTATCTTGCATTTACACCCGTTTCAAACGTGTTAAACGGCCGCGGCGCCATCCTGTTCTCCTTGGACGTTCTACCAGCTACTTGGCATCGGCTTCGACGATCTGTTTTACCTCCACAGAGTGAGAACTTCCGCTTCTATCTGCTGTAATCTGTGAAGCTGTTGGAAATTCAGTCTAAAGCTGACTTCGCTGGCTAAGCATCCAAAAGCACGCAGCGGTGACACAAAACCTAATTTTCACGAACATTCTGCCAAAAGAGATTATCCCACTCAGTTTTCTCCCCCAGAGAGAATAGGGAGTAAGGGAGAGTGTGGAGATTTTTACCAAGCTGACTTACATTAGGCTTCTGTAAGTGTCAAAACTACAGAAATGATTTTTCCACAAAAATCACTGATTATTAATCCTACAACAGCTGTCCTTCTGCAGCCGAAGCTCAGCAAATCACCAGCATGAAGGCGGTTACTGTCCTCGTGTAGGACAGTCTCCTAAAGACCATTGCTAATGTCGTGGATATTTATGCCTGCGGCCTTCTATCCAGGTGGAGGCGGGGGGTGGGGGCTGTCATGTCGCGTCTGATCTAGTTGATTTACCGACGACTCATTTCCATACGGCTTTGGTCGTACTCGGTGATGACTGTGGAGGTGGAACAGCGAGCCGTTGTTTTACTTTCGTCGGTGCACGGTATTTCTTACATAGCAAAGATTATTATTATTCTGAGAGGCTTCGCCCTGGAAATATACTGTGCATCTGGTACAGCAAGCCCTCCCCTCCCCCCTCCCGTACCCCCCACAGCTCGCTCACAAACACAGAGGAGGGCACAGGGGGAGGAGGGGGAGCGTGGCTGTCAGATCAAGGTACTGTGCTTAAGTCAGTCATCACAAACAGGCAACACACGCGCGGTCTGATCGGCCCGCAGGATGCAGAACGGTGTTATGTAGCCTAGTAGACAACTGACAACTGTTTCTGAGGACTGAAAACTGAACTGAAGTGGTAAAGGAATAGATACTTTTAAAGGAGAATCAAGCAGAGCTCAGACTATCGTCGTTAAATTTACTGCCGCAAAAGCAAAAAGCAAAGAAATGAAACAGCAGAACATGTTGAGACAAGCATCACATTAACCAACACAAATTGATCTAATATCATTGTTCCATTTTCTAGGCTTCTCTCCAAAGCAGCAAGCAGTGGAGAGAAATCATTTTTCACACTGCGCCCTTAGAGCTTTGGAGCAGTCCAACCCATCAGCCCTCCCCTCTATGCCCCCCACCCCCCCCCCATCCCCCCCGTACCCCCTTCCCTCCAAGAACCTCTCAACACATTTCTAACAAGCAACAGCATGGCGGCCTGGCCTTCATTTGCTCTCTCAGGATGAAAGAGAATTTAAACGGATGATCTGAAGCTGGTTAACTTGTGAACGATGAGGGTGTTTATGTCGAAGTCGTTGCCTCCCAACCGGGTTTCATCCCTGTCGATGTTGGTTTCCAGGGTAGAAAAAAGTAGCTATGCGGCGGATTGAGTAAAGTCATAATCATATACATCGATTTGCCACTGCATTTTTCCTGTTTCTGTATAGTCAGTAAGTTAATGTATTAACAACATTGTTTTGTATCATTGACCTGATTTGCAATTCACACAATTCACACAAAGCTTCTGTGACTTTCACTTTCACTTTCACTTTGACATATCTCCAATACATGTACAGCGTCATTTGGTTTCACAAAGTATTTTGCTAAACGGTGCAGCCCTTGCACTGCCTCCCTCCTTGTGGATTGAGGCCATTTCATTAGCGAAAAGACATCACATAGAATGAATCTAACGCAGACACACACATCTTCATCACACATGCGTCGCCTTTGAGATGTGCATTCATCACAGCACGTTCGGGTTCAGTTGTGCCGGACTTCAGACAAAAACATTGTGCTCCGGGGTGCAGCCTCAGACCCCCCCCCCCCCTCCCCCCCTCTGTCAAAGGCATTTTCAGGCTTTCAGCTTCCTTTCAGCGAAACAAGCCTCCTCTCTCTGAGAATGGAGATGTTTAAACTGAATGAGAAGAGAGAATCAAAGATGGAAGCAGAAACTCTGCAGCATCAGACACAATCTGTTTACTTTACATGGGGGAGAGGAAGTGAAACACGGGGGCGATGCTGCTGCAAATCATTTGTTGTTGTTTGACTTAAGAATAATATGGTCTATTTTTGTGCCGATAGAAAAGTTCCTAGTCATCTGGAAAGAGTGACCAGATGTATCGGTGTTTACAACTTTGGTGGAAACTGAAAAACATCACAACTTACTAGATTCCATTATTACATGTTGTTTTCATTTTCTTCTCTTGGCTACTTTACCAAGCAGATTCAGACGTGTTCCAGCTGAAACAGGTGTGAATTATTGCATCTTCCCAACATCCAGAGGTATGGATCAAGAAAAGAGAGCTGATGAAATCCCAGACAGAAAGCTGGTGATGTGCAGCAGGGCAATGGGACTGCCATCTGAAAATCCTATATTTAAGCACAGTCTTACTGTTGAAACTGTGTTAAATGTTACAATGGCTGACAATATTAAGGAATAGAATTAGGAATAAAACCTCTGCCTTGTTTATGATGAATACTTAGGCGTACTACGCTACTGTATAGTGTTAGTCATTATGGTGGTACTTGGAGAGCCAAGTATTTTCTGAGGTGCTACTTGGTGTAAAAAGTTTGAGAACCACTGGCCTACCAGATCTGAATCCCCCCCCCCCTACTGCACACTATTGAGGCGGGACTCAGGGTCATTAAAATGTAGGAGGCTTAATGTATAGCGAGTCCAATCCTGTGTCTAACAAGACAATTGCGCTCGGAGGATTCTGCGATGACACAGTATTACCACAGGACAGGCTCGTCCCCCAGTGGTGGGGGGGGGGGGGGGGGGGGGGTTTCAGTCAGTCCCCTCCTGTCAGTTTCATTAATGTGCTTTCTTGATTTTACCGCTCATGATGTTTGTCGCTTTTGCGCTACCAATTTCACAGTCAGCAATCTGAGGGGACTTTTAATAAGCGCCAGGTCGACATTCAAACCATTAGAGGGTAATATTTCATGTAATATGGATTTTGCAGCCCTGCAGTTGACGTTTCTGTGAACCGAAGCAGAACGGAGCATCTGAGAGCTGATAAGACTGGCAGCGGCTTCTGTGTTGTTGAGGCGACGTTCCGTGTACACAAGAGACTAAGCTCACGTCATATTATGGTTTTGACTTAAGATAGCATTTCTAAATATGAAATGAATGAACCATTACTGCAATTTATGATCTCATTAATTCAAATTTTCTATTAAATTCATCTAATGGTGCATGAATTTGTTTGTAGAGAATGAAACAATTACAAAAACATTGGTTTTATTTAGATTCAGCGTGTTTATCTGGATGAAGCTCATAGGACACATTTCAGACAAACAAAAGTATATTTTACGAGATTGCATGTGAACACAAAAGCACAGAAGCTGTTGTCGCGATCCTCATAGCGTCCGTACACGTTGTAAACAGGGAAGGACACAAATGTTCTCAGTACAGTGCGGCATATAAATCCACACTGCAATGCTCACATATGAGGCTGCACTCATGCATGCTCTTACACACATTGCTCTCCCCGAGGAGCCGGCTGTTTTTATCCGAACTAACTGGCCTGTATTTGTTCCCTCCTAGTCTCTCTCTATAGGGAAGGCTCTTCTTACCTGAAGACCAATGCCACGCTGCAGGTCAACAGTGGACATGCAGCCGTGGGTGGAAAGCTCGCGCGGCGCGATTCAGTTGTCACAGTGTTTTTTTTTGTTTTGTTTTGTTGTCCTACTTCTGCTGAATAACTGAATACTAAAGGATGTTAATGAATTTCCCTGCTTGTTAGCTATTTTGCTCAATTTACTGGAACTATGGCCATCAACGCGTCTCACTGTCTTGTTGTAAAGACAATTACTCGCAGTTGCAATTACTGTATGAATCCAACCATTAGCTGCTTTGTTGAATTAGCCTGCTCGTAAACCTCATGTTAAATACCAAAGGAGAGAGGTGGATGATTGTGAGCTGTGTAAAACCACCTATAATGAAGCGGGCCAAGCGACAAAAGCAAATTAATGAAAGACTTCCTGCGTTTTCTCATTTTAAACACATTTATTGACGATCAAAAGCAACGAACAACGTGAGGAGTCATATATAACAAAAATGTCAGTATAGTAACCTAAGCCTCGGCGACGTATCGACGACAGCGGAACTGAGCGAGTGCAGAGTGTGTGATGCAACAGAGGGGGCTGCTACTTTCACTTGTGATGCTCGTAAAGAGCTCGTGGCGTCGTCGCCGTGAGTCATTCGCCAGCATAGAGGAGCTCGACTGTGTGAGAGCGAGAGAGATGGCACAGGAAGAGAGAGGGCTTCCTGCGGCTCTCTCTCTGCTGATGGAGAAGCTGCTGCAGCCCGTTTCTCAAGCCAAGCATCGAGGAAAACAGAAATATGAGCGAAATTTCTAAAAAATGTCAGCACATTTTTTTGTCTAAGGGAACCGAACGATCACCCTATCGGGGCCTGGATCACCTCCTAGAACGGTTCACACAAGATGGAGGGATTGTAAAGCCTCTGATGCTTTAACGTGACATCTGGCATGCAAATGAGAAACATAATGGATCCTCGAGAGATTCGCCGCGTGCACCGACAAGCTGTCGGGCCCTCGTGACCAGAAACGCCTGCTTTCCCTCGGAGCCCTGCTCCACTGGAGCTGGCGTGCCTCCGCTCCCAGCACACTGTTGAGCGAGCGGCCCGAGAGGCACGAACCCGCAGGCCGAGCGAGGCGCGCTGTGAGGAAGACGACTGTCGGCCATGAATAATTCATTCGTTGTGTTTCGCTGATAACAAGCTTCACCATCGACCGCGTCCCGCACCTTGCTGATTGGTACACTTTCCGTCCCTGCCGTTGTGTTCTCCCTCCTCGCCTTACATCATTGTGGGATTTTTTCAGCCCCCCCCCTGCTGCCTGTACGTAAAGGTGGAAACGGCATCGCCTTAAACACTGCGATGTGACTAATTAGCTCGCTACCCTCCCCGCCGCGCACAAAAACTTCTATGTTAATTTTTCGCTTCCCCTTAGAGTCAAATGTAAAAAGTCCCAATCCTTGTAAGTTGCAGTAATGAGGCCATGTGGTGATGCTGCAGAACGGGTTTTTCCTCCCCAGTAATCTTCTTAGAACTGCCTCCCATGAATACATTGAATCACCGATGAATTAATGTGTCATGTGCCGCGCTCTGTGAAATACTATACATCTAAAGCGCTTTGAATTGGTCTTCTCTGGCGCCCGGTCCTTCTCATCTCATTAATGGAAACTATTTGGCCAACAGTGCAGCGTTTTTTTTGGGGCCTGCCAGGGTCATGTGCCGACATATTTGGATTTATTGCATAACATCAATATTCCACCTTGAGTGTGTCATTTGTAGCGTGAATCTCGGTCAGCACTAATGGATTCTGTTTGCTCTCCGTTCAGCCCTTCATCTGCCAAAGTTGAACAGCTTTGTCGTTAATACAATCTCACTATTCCTTTATGAATGCAATAACAATCATTAGCACTTTCACATGTGCCTGTTGTTGTAGCCCAGGAGCATTAACAAGTGCAAAATGATTGTTCCTTTTACCCATTCATATTAATTAGAGGCTTCTGCTTTACTGCTTTACTGCCGCCATGTTATTTTTGGACTGCGGCTGCCCTTCATCAGCACGAACTTTACACCTGACACCTATTTTATGTGTTACACGCTTACACTTAAGGCGAAAGGGCAGAGACTTTAAATCTGGGTGCGAATTACGCTTTAATAAAACTCAAAACGTAGTTTCCATTCAGCCTCGGCGATAATGTAAGTTCTCTCATTTCAGGATTTGGCAAAGTCCAACAATAAATTCTTTTCTGGTTTTCTATCTATTGCTTGCTATACTTTAAAAAGAGTTTTTATCCACTGTTTCCCTGCTACCTGCAACCATTTGGGCACCTTCGTCAAACTGATCCTGACCGGTGCTCAGAGAGCGATTGCAGTGTATGATGTTTGTTTCCTCGGGGTGGTATTTTAGATAGGTGAGCATGAGCATGTTTGAAACTAAACGACTTGTTTGATTCAAAACGCTCAATAGTGGATCAACAAAGTGCTGTGGGAAAGTGCTCTCCTCCAAATTTCCATCTGAGAGTTTTCTCAAAAGAGTTGCATTGGGATCCGAGCTGAAAGATGTAAATGTCCTCTCGTAGAGCCAAAGGGAAACTCCAGATCTCTGTGTTAATTGAAACATTTAATCCTATTGCAGTTCGATGCATTGTTCACACAATGGGATGGATTAGAGCTGCTCTAACTGTAATGCTCTGAGGATGGTGGGCACACCATACCAATAAAATACAAACCCAATGCAGCTCGATCTAGACATAAAGAAAATGTTCATACAGATTTTGATTGATTTTACTTAATGGACTTTTTAATAATTTATCCAAAATGTTTTTTAACAAACTATAGACATGTGTTTCAGGAGCTCGAACCCAACACCATAACGCTGTCTCTCAATGTCAAAGTGCTTTGCTTTCTCTGCCCGACAATTCATCCTGATGTCTTTGATTCAACGATGTTGGAGCGAAAGATTTCACACTTTCTGGATTAGAAAACGTGAAAACGTGAAGCACGTTTCCTCCAGAAGAAATGTGGCAAAGCAATTCCGTAGCACTTCTGTCAACCTCAGGATAAGCAGCACATTGTGAAAGCTCAGCATCCATGGGAATGATGCACAGTTGACACGCTATGTTTTGTTTGATCATAAATGTAATCTCCCGCCAGTCAATGTTGTCTATGGTTTTGCAAATAACCTTTGAGGCTCAGCACTGCTTGGGCTTCAAATCTGCAGTAGCCTGGAGTCAGCACAAGCGGGATGCACGGGGGGGGGTTTCATCTTTATCGTGCATCCTCATTTAGTGGCTGCTGAGCCTGAAGGGGAGCGTGAGGAAAGGCGGGTGAAAGAAAAAGGACACAGAGAAGAGCCAAAAACTAAATGCCTAACAAAACCCCAGGTAACCACTTGGTGGGATTAGCTAACGGCTGTTCGCGCTCGTAAAAAGGCATACCACGCCAAACCGTTTCCCCGAGGCGTAACATGCAATAACAGCAGGTGAAATAATCCCCTCACGGCTGCGTTAAACCCCACTGACACGGTGCCTCGTCCTCAAGAGTTTCCAACCCATCGAATCGGCACGAGGAAAACCTCATTTGCTCATTGACTTGTCTTCTTGGTGGACGAGGCGCTGTGCTCCCCTCATAAGTCGGCGTTTTATCGTCGTCCATCACCCTTCCTGTAATTGTTCACTGTATCTGCAGAAAATAAGTGGTTCTGTAGCTGGGTTGCCCAGAGCTGACCCGGGCCGGCAGACAAAGCACTTACTCTCTGCAAAAGCTCCAGAGCGAGCCATCGATTGGTGCTCAGATAACGGTCCGAAGGAGAGGTGATGACAATGCTGCCATGTTGCTGGTGGTTGTCAGTCCAAATAGGCCCATTATGCCGCCTGCGTTATATGACATCGCCAGCATCCTGCGTGCTTCACTAAAAGGCAAGCGGCTGACGGAGATTCTCTCTGGATTTTTGGTGAGCTAATGTGGTTGCCTCTGAATGTTTGTGTCTCCCTGGTCTGCCCCTTTTTTCACAGGTTCATGATGAACCCGCATTAAAAAAAAAGCTACGAAGGCCCTTTTATTATCTGGACTGCCTCATCAGATTTATTGCATTTCATAATAATCAGGATGATGCTCTCTTTTTCTCCAGTCTACTTTCCCTCTGCACAATGCAACAATCGTCTTGTGTACAGTTAAAGCCACGAGCAGAATATAAATGATTTCCAGGGTTCTGTAGGTCTTTGGACTTAATTAAGAATTAGTTCCATTTAAACCCTCGGCCTTGCAGAACTTTGCTCCAATAAGTTGACCGAGCCCGAGCATTTACCTCAGAGAGACAGTACATGTTGAGAGTCAGAGAGACAGACGCAGGCGGTCAGGAGAGGCCAGCCTCTTTCAAGGACTAGCCAACCGAAAAAAGGAAGTTCACAGAGAGTTCTCCTGGTAATGTGCGATGTCTCTCCGCTCAGGTTCATTTAGATTGGATTACGAGTCTGACAGTGGATTTTGTGTGGACAGCAGATATGTGGCTGTGCAATCCTTTCTGAGCGATGATCGGCGTTCCTTCGTCAGTACAGAATGTTCAGAACCAGAGAAACTGCACGCTCTCTAGTTGTAACTTATCCCATTTGCCTTTTTTCCATCTTAACTGAATTTAAGATGGAAGCAGAACTGTTCTGTTTCCTCATTATAACATTTACAGGAATTTTGCCATCAATGTAAATAATTTCCCACATTTGTTTGAGTTATTATGGGCTCGGAATTAGCCCAAAACAGACCTTCATTTTCAATCTATTAAAAGGTTCTTATTGCACTTCCAGAAAGTATATATATGAATCACATTAAGTATGTTGTTAATGTAATGTACAATGTCTATCCCCCATCCCAAACGATGACCACGTTGCATTAATTATATAGTAAAAGTCCTTTCTTTGGGAATTTTAATCCCCTGATGGATGAAACCTTAATCATGTATAAAAAATAGCACAACTAATTGAAAATAAATGCCCTTTTCCCACGTCGCTGTTCGGGAAGTTAGTCATTTGAAGCAATTCTCTTCATTGTAACGACTTCGCATAGAATAGATGAGAAGATCAACTCTCAGTGAAAAACAAACAAACCTGCAGTTAAGTTGCCTCAGGCTGGTACCCATACCCCCCCCCCCATGCTATTTAAGAGAGGCGCAGAGAGGCTGCACCACAATTAGACGTTCCAAATGTGCTTTCAGCCCCCTCAGAGTCCTGCGGGGCTGCGCCTGTAATTGCTGGCTCCCATTCTTGATTGGAAATGCTTGACTTGTTGCAGCAGTCGTAGCATATTAGGAGGAGGAGCCCTCGCTGTTGTATTACTTATATGATTTAAGCATTATGATGAATGATTAAGTTCTCATTCAGGATAAATAACTTTTGAAATGCTTTTTTTCATCCGGTGTGATCTCATGGCCCCATATGAGGCCAAATTGGAGAGAAATAAGCGTCAGGACTGACCGATGACACTCGGAGAGATTGATGAAATTGTAATTACCCATTTAATTCTCTGTTTCTCCCACCACAGGAAAGGAGCGGCCATGCCTTTTGGCTGTTTAACAATCGGGGAAAAGAAGGATTATAACAATCCTTCGGAGGTGACAGATAAATATGACCTGGGTCAGATTGTTAAATCGTGAGTATTTCAACAACTTTCATCGTGTTTTGAACCCTGAAAATGATATTAAATGCCATAAAAACCTTTTTTTTTGTTTCAGGGAGGAGTTCTGTGAGATATTCAGAGCCAAGGATAAAAGTACAATGAAAATGTATACCTGTAAAAAGTTCATGAAAAAGGATGGAAGAAAAGTCCGCAAGGCTGCCAAAAATGAGATCGCCATCCTAAAGATGTAAGTTAGTCAATGTCAGTGCCAGCCCGAGCCTCTTGGGGGCCCTAAGCAGAATTTTATTTGGGGGCCCCATTCACACCACGCACAGTCACCTGTGCTAGAAGATTATTGGCACAAATGTCACGCTATAATGTTATAGCGAAAATTATAAACGAATACAGTGAGGTTATAATACAAAACTAGGGCTGCTTGCAGCATAAGCGGCTTGGGGCCCCAAGCAGCCGCTTAGTTCGGTTATGCCTTGGGCCGGCCCTGGTCAATGTGGTCGCTTTTCTCTGGACTCTATGTACATGATTTGCAAATAGAACAACACGCGTTGGTACTTGCTTAAAAGTAGAGTGCATCTCCCTTTGTCGAGTGATCACACAAAGCCCCCGTTGCTAAGAACGTTATCTCAACTTCTCTGTGATCATCCAACTCTCAGGTTAGCACAAACGGGGCCTTATTAAACAATTTGTCGCTGAAAGCAGGCGAAGCCGTGAAGAAAGATTAATATGAAACTGGGATTTCTTTATGAGAAACCTTTGAAAGCATGAGCTCATATTCCTCTGTAAATCACCCTTCAGGCGCCTCCTTAAGAACAACGCGCACTGCTGCTATGGAGGGAAAAATACGATGACATTGTCAAATACAGATTGGAATCTAAAAAGCTTGCAGTAGGGCATTACACAAGATAAGAGGTATTCATTGTCATTTATTTGCTTATTTTATTAATTGAACCCCAAAAAAATATTCATATTTTGTGAGGAAATGGAATTCAAACCATTTTTAATGATCTAATTAAACTTTTTTTAATGGAAAAAAAAGAAACACACATTTTCTTCCAGACAGAACAGTTGGAATACTTCTGTTGAGAGTCTTTATTTTATATTGTTACTCTCATTAACAGACCAAAGAGTAAAGGGTGTTTAACAAACCCGTTGGCCGATGGATGAAGTGGACTGACATTGAACTTTGAAAAGTACTCCCCTCATCCTTATGCATTTGAAACAGGTGCTTTCCAAGAAATAACCTCTGATTGGTTGTAGAGAAACAGTGCTATCGTCCTCATGTAGCTGCGGTAAGCAAAGTCTTTTGAGGAATTGGTTTCAGACACCGATTTTGCATTTTGCTTTTCAAAATCACTGTTGCATTTCCCGAGGCACAGTCAGCTACTGAGCACATTGTCCACGTGAATGCACCAAGATTACTCATATCTGGTTGTGTGTGGACGGGCAGCTGAAAATGTAGAATTTAGAGCTCTAAAGAAGAGTTAAGCTCTTTACATCAGTCTCAGAAGGAATGGAGTAATGATGAAGACTCCTGACATCGCTCTCTCTCCCTGTCTTTGTGTTCTTCTCTCTCTATCTCTCTCTGCCCTGTGCTTTGTGACTCATCTCCTCAGGGTGAAGCATCCCAACATTCTCCAACTGGTGGACATCTTTGAGACCAAAAAAGAGTACTTCCTCTTCCTTGAACTGTGAGTTCAGACGAGCAGGCGGGTTCGAGCTGGGTCAGCCTGCAGATACGAGAGCACCTCTGAACTCCACTCATGTGATTGCTGGCAGGCTGCTCCATTCTCATCAGCATGTGTTCTTGGGGAATTTGATGCATTTCCATGAATATACTAAATACGGCGTACTGTGTCATCCTTAGAGGACACTTGATTTGTGAGTTTAGGAATTCTAGAAAAAGAAGTTGTGAAAAGGCCATTAAAACTTTTTCCCTTTTAGGTGGTTTGTGATGTGTAATCTTGTCACTTAACATTTTGAGAAATACAGCAGAAATACAGTGCAGTTAACACGGACAAAACTATCTTTTATACATACAACAGCAAACATTATGGGTCCTCTTTTTCCCACAGTGCAACAGGCAGAGAGGTGTTTGACTGGATCCTGGACCAAGGCTACTACTCCGAGCGAGACACCAGCAACGTGGTGCGCCAGGTGTTGGAAGCCGTCGCCTACCTCCACTCCCTGCACATTGTCCACAGAAACCTCAAGGTAACACGCTACATAGACAGAATATCATGTGAGACATGCAACCCGCCTGTAGGACACAGGCCCAGTGTGCACACGTAGACTGCAGAGGAACGGAGGGGTCATGGTGGGAGGCCTGTCGACCTCGTTCTGCTGGGACCACAATTTGGGATTACAATGTAAGACATCATGTATTGCAGATTTGACCATTTCAGGTTATAAACCTTCATAAGTGATGTTCAGACTCTATGTAAATAACATTTTAACAAACAAAATAATGTTTTCTCTAATCTAATCTAAATCTTTTGTAGGATTATATTTATGTTAATATGAAGATTATAGGCAAAACTATGTTCCCAGATCTTCAGCAGTTATGTATTGATGTAACACAAATGTTACTCAGTGTAAAAGTAATTTAATGAATAAACATCGAACGTAAACAAGAAAAGATTTCTGCAGTTTTTCTGCAGCCTATTTAAGTGCACAGTGCAGATCTTTCTGATGAGAAAAAGATATTAATATGATTCTAAAGAAAGACATCAGGCAGCTGCTGGATTATTATTTGAAACTTTTCACCGGACAGCGGTTTGCAAACTGACAGGGAGAGCCATGTGGAGGCTATAGGATACATGTTCTTTCTGATCCTGATGAATGAGTAATGGAGAAAAAGGGGGTGGAGTATGATTAGTAGTCATGGTAAAACCTGGATAAGCTTCTCCACCTCACTTCCTCTCAAATCTCCCTGCATAGGACTGGCAGCTCAGATGAAAGTCAATGCATTTCATGTGTGGAAATACGTCAGACTTGATGCCAGCGTTTAGCATAAATCCAATAATAATATAACACAAAATGAAACCGAATGTCTTTCTTTTGATTTCTTTTAATCTGCGCTAGATAATTCCACTTTTAGATGTTTTCAGTCTTCTCCACTTGGTTCCGTCAGAAAAGGATCTCTGAACTGAAAGTCAAAAAGTTCCCGTATAATTGACCGTCAAAATGAAAGACCCCAATCCCAATCACATCTTGACGTTGTCATTTTAATATGTTACTCTTTGTAGTTGGAGAACTTGGTTTACTACAATCGCCTGAAGCACTCCAAAATAGTCATCAGCGACTTCCATCTCGCCAAGCTGGAGAGCCGGCTAATTAAAGACCCCTGTGGGACACCAGAGTACCTGGGTGAGAATACCAATCCCCAAAGTGGCAAACGGGACATTATGCAGCATGTGTGATGCGGCTGTCAGAGTGTCTGACGATGTGTCTCTGTGTACTGCCGACTCTGGTTCAGCTCCTGAGGTGGTGGGCAGACAGCGGTACGGCAGTCCTGTGGACTGCTGGGCGACCGGTGTCATCATGTACATACTGTAAGTGGAGACGCGAGACACCAAGTCGCAGCCACGCCGGTGAGACGCATGTAGATATTTCTTTACAGCGGACAACCCCCCTTTTTTTTTCTTCTTTAACCTCAGGCTGTCCGGCAATCCTCCTTTCTACGATGAAACTGACGACGACGACTTTGAAAACCATGACAAGAACTTGTTCAGGAAGATCCTGGCCGGCGATTATGAGTTTGACTCTCCGTACTGGGATGAGATCTCAGATTCAGGTACTTTAAGGATAAAGTAAACAATGTGAAGGAACACTCTCAGAGCTTTCCTGGTAAATATACTGCAATGACCCCCGAGTGGCCGAGCACATGTCATATATATGGCCATCAGTGGCTCAAACCCCTTTTGGCTTGAGCTTCTTCCGTGTGATTTTTCTGACAGCGAAGAGTCTGGTTGCTCGCCTGATGGAGGTGGATCAAGACCTGAGACTCACCGCCCAGGAGGCCATAAACCACGAGTGGTAGGTGCCACACTTTATATATTGTGCAGAGCAGCGAGATCTGACTGTGTTTGTGTGATGTGATGCAAAAGAGCAGGCTTTATTTCTCGCGTGTCCCTAGAGATCCCTTTGAGAAGAGAAAGGCTTTTCTTCAGAATTTAGGGGGCTGCAACTCAACAGCATATCGAGATGCACACTTTACTCAACAAAAAGCCAAAGCGGCTTGAGTGTGAGATGAGAACGCCTTTCTGAAACAAATGGATCGCCCCAAAATACTGTATATCGCATGGATTAATTGTATTTTAGTGACTTCGGTGATGCGATGCCTTTTACTATTGTGCCATCAGAAGGTTGACACTTGGGGATTACAAATATTGCTCTGTGGTGAAGTTGTGTTTTTCCCATTTTCTACTTCAGGATCTCCGGCGGTGCGGCTTCAGATAAGAACATTAAGGAAAATGTGTGCGCACAAATAGAGAAGAACTTCGCCAGAGCAAAGTGGAAGGTGAGTGGTAGGTGGCACACTTTATATATTGTGCAGAGTTCTGAGTTCAGCCCGTCGTCCCCCTCCTCTTGCAGAAAGCCGTGCGGGTCACCACCATCATGAAGCGACTGAGAGCCCCCGAGCCCGGCCCAGCAGCCGGCGGCCCAGCTGCCGGCGGCCCAGCAGCCGCCGCCCCAGCAGCCGCCGCCCCAGCAGCCGCCGCCCCAGCAGCCGCCGCCCCAGCAGCCGCCGCGGCTCCCCGGGGTGCCAGCGACCCCTGCGCGCCTTCATCTGCCACGACGCCCGAGGAGGCGCCTGCGGCCGCCACAGAGGTCCCTGCTGGGGCGGAGACGAGCCAACCGGCGCCGGAGGCCGGAGGCGAGGTGGCCGGAAGCGAGGTGGCCGCCTCCCTCCCCGCGGAGCCACGGCAACCGAGCCCTGCGCCGCGGGAGGCTGAGCCCACGGCGCGCTGTAACGGGGAGACCGTGTTCCATGGAGCCGCCGAGGGCGGGGAGGAGCAGGGATAGAACCCCCCCCCCGCCCCGCCCAGCCCTCCCCTCCCCCCCGCCTCCCCCCAGCACCACCACCCTCCCCCCGCCCAGCCGAACTCCCCTGACCTCTGCTCTCCCTGCGCACTGTACATTAGCTGCTCGCATGGTGACACTGACTCCGCTTCTCTCTCGCTCGCAGCATCAGCATCATCTCATGGAGGCTGTGTGCTGCCCGTCCCCACTGCTGCGTGCCGTTGGCTTTACCTTTACACGTAACGTGTCTTTTTTTTACTGAGCCCGCGGTGTTTTTGTGTCAGATTATTAAAATCTCGTCCATCTCTGCACACTTGAGTTTTAGGGGCAAGCTGTGGCGTATGGCTAAATTGTTCTTTCTTAATCTTCTCTTAGAGATATGGCGGAGGACGAGAGTGTGCTGCGAACGGCTTTGATTCATTTTTAATGAGCCAACTTGAGAAACTTCTTGCAATTACAGTGTTTGTCCTTTGAATCAGTGGAATCAGTATTGCTTCTGAAATGTCTCCTTGTACCGTGATACTGAGTAAGTGCTGGTCGTCACAATAGAGATGGAGAAAAGCTATTCCTGTTTCAGGACCAATATTGCTATCTCTCTTAATTGTTCTTGTCTACACCAACGAGTCATTGCCCGTTAAACAATTCTCCATTGGTGACCAGGGAGTCATGTTGGGTATTTTGAACCAGGCAGCTTCACACACCTGCACACACAAACGCTATGTTCCTTTAGGAAAGAACCTCATAGCTGTAAGTGTATAGATGATGTACATAGAGACCTTTGTAGAAGTAGCCAAAACAGCATGCTTTCTTACTTTTTGCTCTTCATTTTACATCACAAATGCTCGCCGAGGTCGCTGTTCATTAAAAGCACACGATACAATGTGCTGTCTATCGCGACTGTTTTAGCACCCTTGCCGTCAATGTTAGTAATGTGAAGAAGAAAAATAACTGTGTGCGTTATATATGAGCTCTATGCATTCAATTTAATTTGTAGCTTTTCTTTTTCGTCTTTATTCATCACGTCAAAACAAAGTGAATTTGTTGGATAGAATTCCCTTTACGCGTATGTGTTTGGGTTTAAATGCCCATTCTGTAAGGACATTGACTCAAAAGGCCACATATGTCTTAATATTTTGTTGTAACTGTAAACTCAAAATGTGCATTATCTGAAATGTGGTCGAAAAGAAGCGCCACACCTTTTTTGGTGACGACAGTCATCTCTGCTGACCTGTGTTGGACTTGTACACACAGAATTACGTGAATTATTTGTTTGATATTTCTTAACTTATAATAACAATAATTTACGTAACAAGCTTTCCTTTCTTGTCACCCCTTGGTCCCCTGGAGCATTAATAATGAGCGACAATAAGTTATTTTAGAAGAAATTCAGCAATATTCAACTGGCTGCAGAAACTGTGAATCCTGGTGTTCATCCCATCGAGCCCATGTACCTGTAAGTAGAATCCACCGTCCCTGCCAGCGGCCCCATCCAGTCAGGCAACTTAAAGGGACATCAAACACACTCATTTTAGACATTGCACTATTTGCACGTAGTGCTATTTATCATTCCAGAGTTGTTTTGGTGTGAGTTGCCTACTTTTAGAGACGTCTGCCCCGTTTTCACTTCGCTTATGGTGCTGCAACGCTTGAAAAAATACATTTAAACTCAAACTGCAATGGGGTTTTTTTTCCAGAAAGTGTAATCTGGTTTATCTACGATCTACAGACCTTGTTGTGAGCAGTGTAAACATGCCACTACAGGGAGGAGGAACTGCCCCCTCCAAAATACACATTTTCCTAACTTGTCAAATGCCGACGTGTGGTCAGTGACCCCGGGGGTCCAATGACAATACAAAGCTGGGCTTAACCCATCTGGGGCATTATTAAGACAGTCAGAGCAACTGAAGCATCATTGGTAAGGACACAGTTTGTTGAGGAGAAGGTACGGTTGGACAATTCGGTCCAATAGTACAGTCAACATTGACATATGTTGCCTTACTTTTGTCACATCATTTAAAATATTAGAGATAACTAATGCTACGTAGACCCATATATGTTACATAACACATGTACTTACACGACCCAATTCCCAAAAGCATTTTCCTTTGTCATTTTGATTTTGATGCCTAATCACAAGCAGGTGATACAAGAAACTTTTTATGGAAGTTGACCTTGAAAAGACGTACGGACGTTAAAGACGGAAGCTGCATGTTTCTGCTTCCTGTGACCACATCTTTTTATTTTGAAAATAAACTATTGAAAGACAGCTGACGCGATAGCCTAAAGCTGAAGTGTTGGTGTATGACAAGTTGGGAGTGGAAATATGTTGGATTTCCTGTGCTGTTTGATTGGTTTTGTCAATGCAATGATTGGATCCCAAACCCCATGTATAATATGTCATAGATCGTGTGCGGCCACCGAATCCGTTGCCAACCGCGAACACATGTGAACTGTGCATTTTAGATGAAACCGAGCTTTGGAAGAAAACTGTACAATATCCATATTGACTTTATCATACATGTATCTACTTTGAAATTGTGCTTAGAGAGACATGCCAATCTTTCAGGATATACCACTATTTGATTTCTTACATTGTTTAATATATATATATATTTAGATTCTAAGTAGAGGCTTAAACTGAGGATTTTTAAGTAATTAGATTATTGTTGTCTGTTTTCTTTGTTTATATGGCAAATAAATACTGTTACACAGTTTAAAGCAAGGCTTTCCTCTTTCCACCCCCACGATGCGTTCCTCACTCTATTTGTTCCTTTCTTCATGCACTTACAGGTGTGTTTGTAGATGTGATGTTTGCCAGGACCAGTGGTCACCTGTAGGTCCTGTCTTGCATTTGTGAGCTCTGTGCTGTACTCCTTGACTAGGTTGATGACTTTAATGGTAAAAAAAATAAAATTCTATTTCATCTCTTTATTTATCAGTAATCCTTGTCATTTCGCCTCTGTCCAAAATGAAGGCTCTGTAAGGTCTGCAGGATGGCCTCAAAAAATGTGGGGAAACAGCCTGCGTCATCGCACTGCGCTCTGTGTTACACGCTCTCACTTAGCACAGGCTCAGCAGCCAACCGAGTGGAGTGTGAACTTGTCCCAGTATCCCAGCTCACTCTGCAGGGCCACCGGGGGTTTCACAAGGCTTCCTCATGGGACAGTCTTTCTCTTTTTTTTCACGTCCATCGTAGACGGATATGCAGCCATCCATACGCTCACCTGGGCTCGGGGGGGATCCTGAATGTGTCGTTGGATGACTTTGTTAACAATAGTTGGCTGGAAGAAGTGTGTCCTTGACGGAAGGAAAATACAATTTTACACATTGTCACAGGAAAAAAATTATATTCTAACTCTACTACAATGTTTAAGTAACAGCAAGCAAGAATCCATCTACCATCCATCCATCTATCTTGTGACCCTTTAGAGGACGAGACCCTGCGTACTACACTAGTAAACTGGATTTTGAGTTAAAACTAGCTTCATCTCAACCAGCTACAACAGCAAAATGCTATTAAAAAATGTGCATCTTTGTAAGACTAATGAATTACTCATCTCATCATTAATAACACATATGCACCGACAGTGTCGCATTCTGCCACCTGCTGGTTGATAATGTGTAATGCAGCTGCAAGCAGCAATCCTGTTATGACCGTAAAGAGGCGACAGAGAGCAGTATTGTTCCATATTTTTGCCACTTTGCATCACTTCCCCACCATCTATTCTAAACTGTATGGAGTTACTGGATGAGAAAGTCTCAACATATGAGGACTCTAAGTCCAGAATATGGGGTGATGCATAAAATGTAGCTGCCAGTGACAGTGCCGGCCCGAGCCTCTTGGAGGCCCTAAGCAGAATTTTTGGATCACATCAGCTCATCATGTCCTCAACAGAGTTTGAGGACTAACAATGCAGCGAGTGTCCCGCAGCTCTGCGCCGTGAGAGACACGGAGCAGAAGACCACAGAATCCCACCGAGCACCGGATGGGACTCCACGATAAGATTCCACTTTAGAAAAACGCAATTGAGTGGTGATGTCATCCCTTGGCACGGTCATGTGACGTGCCGCTGTGGAGACAATGCCCCGTAGAACCGCGCCTCCGTTGCTTTTTGAAGAATGGTGGACAGAAACGTCTGATCAGATCGGGTCGGGTCAACTTTTGTCGTGGGCCGTTTGGAATTCCCTAATCGTGGATCGGCCTTTTGGTTTTCAGCCAGTTTCGGATTCAGGGGCGGAGGTGGCTGGTTTTGAAGTGGCAGGAAGAAGATGCCGATATGATTTGAACAGCCACTGTGCTCAGGACGGTGCCGCCCGTCTGCCTCGCTGCTCCTTGGTGGGCATCAGATAAGCGTAGGGAACAGAGCTCTGTTCATGAGGAGTAATGAAAAAGGCCCAAATGTCATCGGATGCCTGAACTTCCCACTGCTTTTTTTCTGGAACAATTACTCTCACATTCTAGGGTGAAAGGGAGTCTGCAGACGGGTTCTCATCACCACTTTTTGCAATACGTCGTCGGGCTGAATTGAGCAAATTAAATCTCTTCATGGGATAACCATTGTGGCGTAAATATTAAATTAAAAGCACATTCGGATCCCCAAACCAGCATCTACATGTTGTCCTTGTAGCGCATCCATTTGTGAAGTTGCAATGAAAGTAAAAGAACACAGTGAAAGTAAAAACATCCAAACATGGAACTCATGTTCTCTGCACGCTGAACTTTTTACTCAGAATCAAAAAGGAAAGATTTGCATCACTTCTTCTTCTGGTTTGTTCAATAGTTTTTCTTTGGGATTATGACACACCTGAGGTTGTCTTTTCTGGAGTTTTGTTGTAGCATTCTATACTTGTTGCATTTAGCATAAATACGATACACATTATAATACACTATGTATGATGGATGATGTCATTTCCTTATCATTTTGGGGGGAAATTGGCCCGTTTGGGATTATTGTGTTTTTTTTTTCCACCATCCATTAATAATAAATCATGTGTACTTTGTACTTGACCTAGATTGAGAATGTTTGTTCAGGATTCATCAAGGCTTAAATGAGAAGCAAAATCCAGACGGGTTTAACTATCTGACCTCACCACCTGTTGTTCCTTTAGGGGATGTGAGCCAAACGGCCTGCACGCACACCAAACTCACTTTCCTGCGGATTCAACAGAATCTGGTGTTGAGTCACAACATTTGGCAAACCTATAGAGTAATAGGTCTTCAGAAAGTAGGAGATACATACAGATTATTACATACATACATACAGATTATTATTATTGTCAATAGATGAACATAAAATAGAAAAGACAGAGCATTGTTTGATGTAGGTGTCTGTGGCTGAGGGGTTACAGCATTCTTGACTTTGACCAAAGCGATGGTGACTATGCCTCGTTCCCCCTGTGGGCATGGCTTCATCTATTCATACAGTATAAAATGACAGGGACAGTGCTCACAAATGCGTTTCTGTAAATGTGCCAGCTTACCCATATCGGCCAATTTGAACTGGGGTCGCCCGGGCGACTGTAATGAACGCTTTGTGTCTGAGAGCCAGATACTGAACCAACATGGAATCAAAGTTAATTCAAATGTTTTTGAATTGAGCATCACCATATCTAAACTAATACAAAGGCAAACGCTCTCAAAGCTGAACAAAATGGCTGTGCATTCACTTATATGAAAGATGTCCCCCATGAATGACAACAGCCCATTTGGCGCAAGTAATGGAAGCTTAATATGTCTAATGAAAGAAGCATGTCAAAGTAGCGCATGTCTAATAAAGACATCATCTTATCCAATAACTGTGCGTGGTTAGTAGCTTTTAACACTATTTTGTATCATAATTGTGTCAAAGGCTCAACGACTTCCTCAACTTGTTGAGTATTGATTTACAGCTTGTTTGATCTCCCACAGATACTCTCTCATTATCTAGCACTACTCAACACTTGTCATCTAAGTAAGTTAACATTTACGTACTCAAGCTTCATCCGAACCTATTAACTGATTGGGGATTAGGAACTTGCATAAATAAAAGGTTGTGGTACTATAGAGGTGAAGACACTGATATAAACAGTGCATATATCCTCCTGCGTCCTTCCATGGCCACGTGTTTTACTTTAATAAATAGAAATGCAATGTGTATATTTTATACAAATGTGCATACATATCTCTTTAACAGGTAGAACTTTATTCCAAGGATCCAGGGGATTCTGGGCAGAACATGGAAAACATCCAGTATCAAGCCAATCACAATGAAGGGGAGGGGGGAGCATTCCGTTCTTATAAAATATAGAGCTTTAATTTATTAGTCGGCAAAAACAATGGAAAGGGAAGAGAGAGTCATTTACACAAGCCATTACAAGAACATCACCTTTGTGCATTTAATTTGTTTCTTTTTTTCCATAAGTCTGATGATGCAGAAGTACAAAAACAAACAATAAACACTCAAAAACTACAGACGTTGTTTTTTAAAAATACCAACAAATTGTACAACCTTTCTTTGCGTCTTTTTTCTTTTTCTTTTGTTGTATACTCAACCCCTGGTCTCATGTGGAGGAGAGAACCAGGAACTGTGATGGATTCTGGGAATGCGGACAGACCTCGCTATGAATTACAGATGCATCTTCCCAAAGGCATTCATACCAGCCTGAACACGAGACACATCAACATATCAGAATGATGTACAAATGTGTTTTCTCACCATGTTCCAAATTCTGATTCAATGTATTCTTATACATCAAAATGGCATTAAATTCCCTTAACAGTGAAATGCTGTACTGCTTTTGAGGAGCATAACAATGTTAAACAATAGGACCATGACACACCTTGTAATAACGGCACCTTCATCCAGTTCAAACTGCATTTGTGTACTTCATATACTTGTATATTGTTCAATTATGTGCTAACCAAAACATATGTAAGATAATCTCACTTAATACACAAAATCAAAAATTGATTTTAATGTCAGTGGAAAGATGCATCATACTTTATACAAGGTATATTTGTTATGAGGGCTTTCTTTAAAGCATTTGTTTTCCCCAATGTCCCCAAGAATGTCCCTCAGCGGCCGTACTGTGCACCCAGAGAGATGAAAAACAGAAAGAAATACCACACAGTATCAGAATTACAGTACAAATACAGGTTCATGCACACAATGAAAGCCAGCTTCCCAACATCTTGGTTAGTGTCACAACATTGTTACAATGCTCTGTTGTGTATATTGGATTTTTCTTTTTCCACATGTAAAGGAAGAAAGGACAACAGATGACAATAGAGTACTCAGAGCTGCTGTCTGAACTGCATCTCTTCCAACTTCAACGGGATGTGTGTATTTTTTTTAATTTTTTTTTATAGAAGTCAACTATAACTTGCCCGAGTGTGCTTTTTGCATTTAGCCCCAGCCAATGTCCCCTCAAAGTTAAAAAATAATGCCCCTTGTGCAGAACCGTGACCCTTTATTGCACCTCAATCTCAGTTCAAAGATGTTTGCATTTAAAAAGACCCACTGTATTACCTCATAGAACAGATCCCGTGCTGATGCTTGGCTCTTTTTAAACTTGAAGTTGTGTTCTATTGTGATTTCAACAATCCAAATTAGTGTCTGGGCTGAATAGCTGCAACGACAATGGATCATTTTACAATCAATCCTCCAACACGGAAGGCCATAGAACCAGGGCAAGCACCAGTTTCCTGTTAGAAAGGCCCAATAACACCTGTGCGAGTATTTGAATACTCATCTCTACATCTGGGTTCCCCTTGAGAAAAGACTGCCTCCCCAGGATAACTGGGACCGTGTGCTGATGCTCTCCGCATGCAGCCGTGAGGGACTCGCGTCGCAAGAGCCTCGGCATCGAGTCAAAGCAAGCAAGAAACAACAGAGATCCCCATCACCCCTCGTCAACCACTCATCTCCCCGTCACAGCTTCTCAGAGCTCGTTCCAAAGAGTCACGTGATGCCGACAGATGAGTTTCATAATGACAGTAACAGCAACAATAAAATAACAACATCAATAATAACAATAAGATTCGCCCCAAAGGTACCTATACACAAAGAGCATGTTTTTTCTTTCTTTCTATAAGTACAAAGTAATCCACAGAATGATACTATATACAACCTACAATAAATACTGTGTATCATATATGTTACTGCTTGAGAGAATGTATGTGGCGTTTTGCTTGAAAGCCTCTTTTTTTTGCCTTTTTAGGGATTTGTGGAATTTTATTTTTCACGTTTGCTACCCTCAGTGAGTCTCTCCCAGTTTTCACAAGGTGGTGGGTGGGGCTGTGGGGTGTGTGCATGTGTGTGTGTGTGTGTGTGTGGGGGGGGGGTGCTCGAGGCTCTTTTAGACACAAAGCTGAGCTCCTCATGTATCTACCTCATGTAGCTCCTGGTTCTCCTCCCCCTCCCCCTCCCTCCGCCCCGCCCCGTGATGCCGGCGGTTGCGGGGCTTCTTCTGCTCCTTGAGCTCCTTCAGGTCTTTGGCCTTGAGGGCGCCCAGCAGCGGGTCTCCGAACTGCCAGTAGTCCTGGCAGTACTGATTGATCAGGCTCATCTCTGGCTGGCTCAGGATGGTCAGCAGGTCCTTGTACTGGCCCGCGCTGGGGGTCCACTGGGTGCTGCCCATGTGGGGAGAAGACGGCGCCAGCCCCCCTCCGCCCTCCACCAGCGCGTTGTTGACGGCCCGGCCCGACAGCACCACCAGCTGAAGCTTGACCAGCGTGTGTTTGAAGTTCTTCTCCGTGGCCGTGCACTGGTACATGCCGGAGTCCGAGGGCTGCAGAGACCGCAGGAGGAGGCCTTGCTCTGTCTTCAGGATCCGACCGTCAGAGCGCATCTGCAGAGAAAAAGATGTGTCACCCCGTGCGTTATGCGGGACGATACACAATAATCCTCTACTGTGTACTGGAAGGGGGCGGGGCTTCAGCATAGAGTTAAAATCCTTCTCTTTTGGCTCATTTTCTGTGTTCAGCGTTTTTTTTTATTTATTGTTGTGTTATGGTTATGTTATGTTATGTTTTTTATGCAAGAAAATAAAAATAATAATAACCCAACATTGTTCACCATCATTCATTAAGCAAAATCGGTTGTTATTTAAATGGTGATTATATATGCAAATTGTTTTTAAGAATGTCATTTGCTCTTCAACAAAAAAAACTGCCTAACTTCAGCAAATCTATCGTCATGCTGCAAATAATTGCTTTGCAACATCAGGTGAAAATGAATTGATCAAAGGTTATTGAGTGAAGTATTCAAGTCAGAGCTTACTTCATTATTTCTATTATCTCTGCTTTCTAAACACCTTTTTATTATTATCTATCCGTATCGCAGATCTTACCCCCTGCATAAGTCTGATTTCTTAGAGGAAGGATTATTTTTTAAGGAAATCAAGTGACAAAAAGTCGCTTAGGGGAGAGGGGCAACGAAGATTCCTACAAAGACTTTAAACAAAATAATGTATTTGTTTATATGCCTGGTCTGCTTGGTTGATTAAAATCCTATAAAAAAAGAAATGAATTCTAATATGATTAAACAGCATCTCTAGCAACAAATAACCTCAGTCTGTACATCCAGAATAAGGAAACTGAGAAGCACTGCTCTGTAGCTCTGAATCAGAAGCCCGTGGGAGTAGAGAGCATCCAACGGCATAGTCAATAAAAGAGAAGCTACACGGCTTCAATGAAACTTTAACTAGGGCCTCAGGGTTGTATATCAGTGCAGAGGGTTTTTCTCTTTATGCGTCCTTCCCTTGGGCTCGAGGACAGTCGGAGGTCTGAAATCAGCCCCCATTCAGTCAGATCTCGAATCACTTAATCTTGTTAACATGGATTAAAACAAGAATCATACTTGGGATCGTTTATAAAAATGTGTCACGCTGCATTAAAATCTCCAACTCATCTTCTCATGCGAAATCACATACTGGGCCACACTCAGTAAGGAAAGGTCTGACATGTATGAGGAGTTGAAATTGGGCTTTATATTTTTTATAAATATCAATTTAGAGAAAACCACCCACAAACCACAATCCGCTTCTATAAGGAGACGGTGAAAAAACACACAATGTGTCACCTCTTTCCTGCGGTCGCTGTTGTCTCTCTGCAGATGCCATTTGATGAGAGCATGTGGAGAGCGGGCCTGACACTCCAGGAAGGTGCTGCTCCCCTCCACCCCGTACTGCACCATCTCCAGAGTGTTCTTATTGGCTGCGGGGCAGAGAGAGAGGGGGCATTTCCATGGCAACCGAAACACTCATTACCATGAGCTCCTTTCCACCACTACCTCGGGTGTGGCGAAGCCCTATTAGCAATACGGATGTCACAGATTACCATAGAGCTGCCGGAATACGGTTATTAAAGCCGAGAACGGTGGAAACCATCAACTGTTGGGAGCAGCAGGCGATCTGCCGTTATTTTTTCGACTCTCTGAGTCATTAACAAGCAAATAGAAACGGTAGGAGAGCAACTAATGAAGAACAGACGCCTTACTGTTAGAGTTGAATCCCCGGCATTGGCGGATGGGGTTTCCGTACTTGACGTCCTGCCGCCGGCTACGTCTAAAGGGGTCAGACCAGTATTGCCGAATAAGGAGAGAAAAAAGATAATAAAGCAACCGCAAGCCATTCAAAGCCATTCAATACATACAGCCCTTAAAGTATCCTGTGTCAATCGAACTACCCGCAAACCACTACCCCATTACGTTATAACAAGCATGCAAATTATCATCATTAGCTTGTTACTCTTAAAATCCCCAAAGTGCATTAGTCCATTAGTCAAGCCTAATCCGAGGGCGGTGAGGAATGCGGCAATTTAAACGCTCCACATTGACATTTAAACAGACTATTTGGTTCACAGGCATCATTCAACAAGCCGAACGAGTCAGCTGGTTCCGAAGTTAGCGAAGCTCATGCTGCCCCGTCCGCCGGTGCTCACCTCTTCTGGGAGGCGGAGTAACGGGAGCAGGACTTGCCGTCCCAGGCGCAGTAAGGGTCTCTGGCCAGACAGCAGTCGGCGCAGGCCTCGCCGTACACATCGCAGCGGTGCAGAGCCAACTGGGTCAGCCCCGTGGCAGATGACACGTACAGCTGTTGCTGTTGAGAGAGGAGAGGATGGAGGATTGCGTTATGCACAACTCTGGAGGACACTGTGGTTTTTGAAGGAAAGCAAGGGGAGGAGAAAATGTGTTGGGACAGCGGCTCGGGGCTGAGCTGAATAAAGGAGAATAATAATCGTTATAGAAGGTCACGCGCTTACTCTAACTTAATCTAATGAGAAAATGTGTCCGAACTTGACTGGTAATTCGATTCTCCAAATATGTATAAGTCAAAGAAATCGGCTTTGTGCATTAATATCACGGATATGATATTCAGACCAAAACATCTGGGATACCAGAGATCAGCAATCGAGCCTCAGTGCACGAATTTTCCACCTGAAATTGTGAACCCTAAAATACAGTTTCAAGTGGCTCCTGAGATTTATATCCCTTTGCCCAGTTTTCCCTTCCATTTAAGTACTTCATAAAGCCAGATGGATGCAATGAAATAAGTGTAACACGCTATCCTGCAGCAGCCTCTGGATGACCTGGGAGAGTATTGAGCTCACATCTATTCGGTTGCCATCGTCATTATAGGATCAGCGGTTTGAAATGTGTCTGGCAGGCCGTGAGAAACACAAACTCTCCGTCTGTGGAGCGATGTCACGGCACGTAGCGCGGGCCAAGTCTCACAATCACACTGAAGACAACACTACACCTACAGTGTCTTTTCCATCTGTCTGCATTGTGTCCCTCAGACAGCTTTACTATGAATTATGACCTTTCTGCGGAAGGAAGTGAGGAAGATACATTTGCACAGACATGCTTACTCTTTTGGATGAGATCTTCATCGTTGTAATTGGAGTGGGGACCTTGATAGAGAAAATAACACATTGTGAGTATGTTGTTTTATCTTAAAAGCAGACAGATATCTATGTACAGAAGAATGAGCAGAAAACAGATGATTAGAAAGGACAAAGAACTTTTGAGTGTTAAGAATGCTGAATGATGAAGAGCAGAAGAAGAGAGAGACATGTAGACATTAGGTCAATAAGCTCACCTTAAAAACCTCGACCTCCTCGAGGACCAGCTCCTCAGTCTGCAGGTCGTCTCTGGGCAGAACGATGACTTTCTGTACCGTTCCCTTGTCTGCGGACCACAACACAACACCTGTCAGCCACACACCTGCAAGCTCACACAACCCTGCCTGTCAGCATTGGATTCCCATTTTATTCTCTCAGCAGCCTCCTAACAGGCTCCAGTGTATTCTTCCCCCTCTTTTAGCGTGGCTCTCTATGCTTTACACTCTCCTCAATGACGTGAGGCTCCGTTCCACTTAACATACAGACGCCGCCATGACAAACCCCTTCTGTCATCCTCAGCTCCCCTCCTGCCTTGACCTATTCATCTGAACGCCATGAGACAACTCTGTTTGATTTCTGCAAAGAGTTAGGCTTTCCCCTGAGCGGGACACCTTCGATTTATGATGACTGCTGCATTAAGCCCCGGTGCAGGGCTGAATGGCCGCATCTGACAGCGACTGAAAGGACGCACATTCCTCCAAAGTGGCCCTGCATCGCACACATCAGTCTTCTCCCCGCCATGCACAGACGAACGCAGGAGGCGGGACATGGCGTCATGTGCAACATGCGAGGGCTGCGTCTTGTGTGGTGGCCGCTGCTGTCGTCCCGGGGCCTTATTAAAGGTTCAAGGCGTGCAGACAGACAGACAGACAGACAGACAGACGGATGACCTATTTTACACCAGTGAGCGAGATTAAGGTGATGGATGTCCAGACGCGCCCCCCTCATCGCCCCCCCACATCCCTCCTTCTCTTCTTACCCCCTGTTTCTTTTCTCTCCCTCCTGCCCTGCAGGTACAAACCTCCTGTTGTTTACTTCACTTGAATAGAGTGAGGTAGAAACTCCCATGTGAGCACAAAAGAGAGGAATTCTAATGATAAATGATTGCAGGGGGGGACAATCCCTTCACTTACATGACATTTATTTCCAGAGGGGGATTTTTTGCTTCATTAATCAGCTTCTCACTGTCATTCATTCCTACGGCTCTGATGTAAGTGTTTCACTATGATCAGAGTCAGAAGTGGTCCAGAATAGCTTCTTGTATGAAAGAAAAGCTGTAATGCAAGGTAAAAAAAAAAACTACATTTGGCTTTTTCCCTCAATTCTATCAAGCATAAATTGACTCTATTGCACTCACCAGTTCCTAAAAAGAGGACTTCATAGTTGCCGTCTGCAGCTGCCACTTGGTCAACAGTGATGGTGGTGAACTCATAGTCTACATTGGTCCGGACCACCAGGGGGCGCTTGTGTACCGGGTATACAGCGTTGTACATGGCAGGGTGATTCCTCATGAAGTTAATCACTTCATCCGGATAGTCCTTAGTGGACTTCATGTTGGGCGTAAATGTCCCTCCGGGGCACTGAAAGAGAAACAGAAGCACTTACATTCTGCGTTTGGGTCAAAAACACATGAAAAGTACTTGACATAATCACATTAAAAAGCCCATTTGGTTACGCTGATGCCTGCGCCGTGTTCAGATGGTTTCTATTTGAGGTCTGGGTCTGAGAACAGCCGATGTTATGCCAGCTTGCTGCGTGTTTTATTGTGTGGGGTCAGCCCGAGTTTGGGACTCACCGTGCCGGGTCGAGGGTAGGGGATCTTCCCGCTGTAGGGCACCCACTGGTAATTGGGACCCTCCTTGTGGGCGAATGGTCCGTTGAAGACCATGCGGATGTCAGCCATGGAGTACACACAAACCGCTGAGCCTTTGAAGACAGAGCTGTGAACACAATGTAAGGACAGAGAAAGGTCAGGGAGACGCATCTTGCAGAATGAAAATAAAATTAAAAACAACTTGGAAAATCTATCATCAAATGGAACCTTTTAATGGTGACATGCATAGACATTATCTGTTATAGCACACTAACCCAGAGACAGAGAAGACGCCGTATATAACAGGATTCTTTGTGTCTTGTGTTGGCTGTATGTAAACATCTCCTGTAAGAGGGAAGAGAGAAATCATGTCAGTGCAAACAGAGCGGGTGCAGGAAACGTCACGCAGGCAGCACAAGCACTCTTCTTTACTAATATTTACACAACTTTCAGTCAATCCAATCCCTCTTAGCTGGAGAGACCTTTGGGTTACACCCCACTGCAAGGAGTGATGCACTACAAAAGAAGCTGAAACTTTATCTTTGTTGAAAACACATGGAACCCATCTCCGGATTTGGATAATGAGTCACAAGTGACATCTTCTTTGAGAAATCCATAATTGCGAAACAACGGTAAAGGTCAGGGGTTCGCTGTATTCGCTGCTTATCTTCTGAAAGTGGGTGCCGTTCTTCAGCTTGGCCACAATAGTGCTTAATAGAAAAGTTATTTTTTTGTTTTTTAACCAAAGTAAAAAGATTTCATAACAAATTATATTTATATTTTATATTTATATATAACTATTAAATATACCATTCAACCTGAGGGGGCCTGGTCCTGTGTACCAAATGACCCTAGAGTAAAATACGCTTGGATAAACATTAGTTTCCAGCCAAATAGAAATAACAGGAGGGAAAAAATCGAGTCCCTTCTATCAAGTCAGCCCTCCTGCCATTCTCATAACCTGATGGTGCAAACAGAAGGGGTAAAACGGAAACTGACTTTAGTGCAACCGGAAATTAAACAACCCCCTCAGGAGAGTTAATACGGTGAAGATTTTAAGGCAAGACGACACATCTCACGACCGAATCTTAATAGACGTTACCACCTCACCTCGACCAGGCCGTCCGACTAAAGCGTCAGACACATAGCAATGCTATTTGACAGAAGAGCAGTAAACTGTCTGGGTTTTATGCAGTGTAGACGGGAACGACGCGATTCTTCAACTTTGATAGAAAAGTAACATTCTCTTCTCTCCCCAAAGACAGCTGCGTCATGTACACCTGAGCAAACTCTGGAGGTCTCTAAATCCCAAACGGTGTGATATCATCGCCTCCCAATTCACATGATCCTTTTGTTAATACTGAAGAAAGGTCCGTAGCAACAAAAGAGAGGACCTAAACATGTGATGGGTGATATGTCTCTCTCCTGTTCCCTATCTGACCTAAATACACTGCCAACAATAGGACTAGGGCCTTCGGCGAGACACAAAGAATGCACTCCCAACCGAGTTGTAAAGACGTGACTAGTGAGAGAGTCAAGAAACGAGAGAGTGATCAAGCCATAAAATGATGAAGATTGGAGCAGATACAGAAATGATCCACGAAAAAAGAATATACTAATTCAGATTCATGCACTCACAGTCCCGTATAGACCAGCATGAGAAATGAGCTGTCAGGCTGCTCTGCAGAGAGAATGATACATTGGAGGGCCGAGCGAACGCTGCCTTTGAATGCGGACTGCTGGCTTCTGGTTCCGTCCACATTAGTGCGCCTGTTCATTCAAGCCGTCCTCTGGGGACTGTCTACAAATAGAAGCCTAGTTCCTGGAGAAAAGGATAAGGTTCAGACGCGCGTCAAAATTCCGTACGCACAAAAGCACACACACCCAAAGCCCACCACCATCATGCCATCTTCCACAGCTGCCACAGGCGGAGCAGTGGAACGGTCATGGGTTACCGTGGAAGCGGCGCATTGGGCTGCCACGGATGTCACACAACAAATGATCCTTGTCATGACATACAGCTGTTGTTCTGCAGAAACGAGCCATTTGCACGCAAGAACACGCATATCTGCTGACAAGGTACCGCCGAAGCCAAGATAGAGCTATCGTGGACAGTATACAGTCGCTCAAAACAGATCAAGTCGTCGTGAAGACATGGAAAAAAGTAGCTATTTGATTTGCAATAAAAGCTATCCTGCCAGGGCAGTGATGACTAGCTCGAGGGGACCTTGTGTGTTAATATTGGACATGTTGGACACATCCTGTTTGTAGAAAATCTCAGCTCCTATACATCACATTACCTTAAAAGCTGTTTTTCTGCTGTCATTCCTTTGCCATTTTGCCGCTTATCTGTTACTCTGTGCATTTTAATCTCAAGCTATGGACTGATTTAAAAGCGTTTAACATCCAAAATACAAATGAACACATGTTTTAAATCACTGTGGGCCAATTGGGTAGAACATGTCAGGTAGAGCCAATAAATGATAAAGTCCAACTGTAAAACCTCTCCAGGTCTCAGGCGTGCTTTACCATAATGCCTTTCTGCATGATACTTCAAAAGCAGCAAAACAGCTGCTCTGGATATTTCAACAAACTTTCCAGTAATGACTATTAGAGTTATTTGATTACATTTTAAAGAAAGAGGGAAAGTTAATTTATCTATTCACTCAAGCAGAGCTAACTGACCTTTGTGACCTGGCTGTGCGTTGACAGTGCTTTGCCAAATTGATGTATGAAAATGATGCCTAGCGGCATGCCAAGAGCTTCAGAAGATTGATACCACTTTTATATCTCTACTGGCAAGATGAAGCCAGTTGGCTTAGCTTAGCACGAGGTAATGTATTTGCCTTTAGCACCTTGGAAGTCCAACAAATGTGTATAGGAAATACGATCTGTGGTTTTGGGGAGAGTTATATGGGCGTACAGCATTCAGCCTTGCAAACATTGTAACTTTTTCCAGTTTATTTTAGAGATCAAATAAACCACATACAACATGTTAAACAGAACTTTAGATGCTCTGGACGGTTGATCTTGTTACATTTGAACAAGCTAGCCGTTCCCCCGTCTCCGGCTAAGCTACGATAGGCTAACTGTCTCTCGGTGGTAATAACTCCATGAATGTGAATATCAATCTTCCTGTCTAACCCCTTTCAAAACCTCTCCTTCAATAACCCCAAATGTGTATCCAATTGTTAAAGACCAATTTGAACTTGAGATGATAAAACATCTCTCCTCTCTACACACAAACCCTCGGGCAAGACATGTGAAGCTATTAGCATCAAACTCAGTCATTTCAGATGTGCTGTCCCCTCTAGGAGTCCTTGGTGGTGCTGTCTTCTCTATGGGCATGTCTACCCTGTCATGCTTGTCCTTGTCCATTCACGACCCTTAGCTCACATACATCGCCTCATTCGCTCCCTGCGAAATCCCCATCAGTGCCAAACACTGCCGACTCTGCGACTCTGTCATAAAAACCACTCTGCACAGCACGCCCATGTCAACACGGACCTGGCCAGTAAAGACAGAACCCTCATTTGTAAAGGCAAAGTGAGCCCATTCACACCCGGATCCGTTCTCACATCATTTAGCCGTAGTGGCCGCACACACATTGAGTTTTCAAGCGTGTCACTTTTTCAAAGCAACTTTCAAAGTTGTTCAAAGCAGGATACTATAAATGTCACCTGTAAAAACAAATCCAAAGCTTTTAGAACTGCAGGCAGTTTAAGATAAAAGCAAGGAATGTGTGGAGACATCAAGAGACAAAAAAAAGCTATCATCAGATGCAACAGCCGTGGCCCTTTTCATTCTTTAGATTAGTTTAAGAGCAACAGTTGTCTAACGCATCAGTCCCTTATTGCTATTTGACTCTATTTTAATAGGCTCACACTCACAGACATTCCTGTTACGCACTCCGATCTGCCTGCCACAAAGCCACCCTCCTTCGTACGCACACACTAAGACAGACAATTTTGTTCCAGACACCTCGAAAGAAAAAGACAACCACAGTACAGTGGTGTGTGTGTGTGTGTGTATCATTCTCATTTGCTGTATGGGTGATGGGACGGGAGTGAGCTGCCATACGGCCCAAAGGCCGAGCTCTGGTGTGTGTGTGTGTGTTTGTCATGATTTTGCACTAGGTTCTGCAGTAGCAACAAACCATGAACCTATTTAATATTTCAGATGTGATCATACATGACAGGAGTGTGAAAATGAATAAGTCTGAAATCTCTCTTTCTTTTTTCTTTTCCATTCGATAGATACGGTCAAAATGATTCATTGCAAAGAAGAAGATATTTGGCGTCTCTCAAAATAGACGGTGTGAAAAAAATTATCAGCTAATTAAAAAAAAGTAGGTAATAAGACTAAAATATCAATAAATAGAGAAAATGATTTCCAGATGAATTAATAATAAGTATAAATGGCTGCAGGGATAGGTGTGTTGGACGTGTCAGTCAGTTTCCAGGAGTGACGGCCTTTGTACTCACGGAGCTCATCGAAGTGCGTCTCCATGCCGTCGGCCCCTGGCACCGAGCAGATGAGCCTGGCCTTCAGGAAGGTGCTCCACTTGTTGACCAGGCAGCAGTGGCCGCCATCATCATTCTGTATTTGAGAGGGTGACGGGCGACACAGAACAGAAGCTCCATCACTCGCTCAAAGTCACATCCCATCTTCCTACAAAAAAAAAAACACCCAGGTGGAGCCACCCACGCACGCTGTACTGTACTTGTTGGTTTGCAAAGCTGGGAAGCTAAAGGGACGTGTGGTGAGATGGTAAACACCGTCTCCTCCTATTGAGACTATTCCATCTGTGGTGGAGGGATGCCAGAATGTGTCCCAGTAAGAAAGAGCTGAGACCAGTATGTGCTTTGAATTCCTCTTCTCACGTGTTTATTATTTCAACGTTTGACTTTGGAGGGTGGATCCAGGCTTCACATTAGTCATACATGACTGATGCTTCCCATTTTTGGGAGTCAAATGTCTTCCAGCATAATTTACAGTACACGGCTGCGTATTACTGTCGGTGTCCAGGGTGCAGTGAGTGGCAAGTGAGGCTATCCAGATGTCTGGGAAAAAATAAGAATGACACAGGCCCAGCAGAGCCCACTGGGAGGGGGATGAGTGTTTGTGTGCCGGGTCAGCACCTGACCCCCCTCAAGTAGTTACACCTGTGGAACAGCTGAGGCGATGAGCACACGTATGCCACATTTTCTCACTTGTAGCCGTGCTCGTAGACCCGCGGCAGCGTCACATACGCACGCAAATCCATGAAGGAACGCATACGCTCACACGTATGGACACTTTTAAACGCCCCGTGAGCTTCCCAGAGCCATTTGTTGTTATTCACTCTGTATTTGTAAGGCACACAGTTCTTTGTGGAGGAAGTCTAGTTAACTGATAAAGAGTAATTTTAAAGAGAATTTTGAAAGCAGTGCCTTATTTTGTTCCATGTACTATTGAAGCTTCAAGTGTTTTGGGACTATAAGAGAGATGAGGTCAGAAGATCACAGGGTCAGAGGTCAGATGGTAACCTCCCAGACAGAGGGATGCATTGTGGACAGGAAGGTTAAAGACACATGTGGATTCCAGCATGTCAGCGTTGGCCAAACACTGGTTTGCCTCGGGAGCCTTACAGCCGGCTTTTCATATTGTTGCAGGTTTTCTTTTCATTATGTTTACACCCAAAAACAAACACCCTCCTCACTGTGTACACACCAGGCAGATGCGTCCTATACGGGACTGGGTCACGGGACTGTGGCCCATCTCGGAGGACTTCTCCCGGAAGAAGAAATACAGCTTGTCATCGTTTCTCTCTGCGCTGTCGGGGATGAGCTGAACGTGAATGAAAGTGGGGTCTGTGGGGAGAAGAGGTGGTGAGATGGTCAGGCAGAGGATGAAACATCTGGCTAAAATCTTTTGTAAACTCTCCGTATTTCTAAACACAAGCAGAATCTTCTCATTTCAGCTCTTTATATGGAACCCCGTTTGGACATTGCAGGAAGGCTCCACAAGCTGCATAGCTGAGTATCTTTTATAGGCTAAAGAGGTAATTTACCATTTAACCATCTGGAGTTGTACTGATCTGTTCGCATGGCTGTCTTTGTCCCCAAAGTACGGAAAATGGCAGAATCTGTCCCCATAAAGTCAACATAGACTCCAGCATATAGTTCACCATCTGAGAAAGAGAGAAAACTGTTTAGCAGACATTCATAAAGTCAACATTTCAGCATCACCACTGGCACAAATGCAAAATGTAGGACTTTTATTCCAGTTTCATTTAGACGTGAAATGGTAAGGAAAATACTGTGAGTCAATATGAAAAAGGTGGATTCTAGAAAAAGTGTCCAAAAAACAAACTCACAAAGCATCTTGTATTAGTTTGACAGGTTTCTGGAAAAGTAATTTGTTATCTATTACTGGGCCACTGGAAGCGTTCACTTGACCAATTGTCAATATTTGCTGATCCTGCCTCCCTTAGTTAGCGCTATGCATGTGAGGCTTATATTATGGCACCCCATTCATACATGATGACGTAATGAAAACAAGAGAAAGATTTACTCAGGTTTTAAATACATTTGGAAAATATTTCTCTTTAATTTCACACAGGTGTTCCACGCAAAAGCAGGCTTTGTGTACCAGGCTGAGTAACTTGGGTTCTGCCAGCTGAAATAACGACTATTATCATCTGCAGCTAGCTAGTGAACGCTATTGGACACTAAAAGTACAGAGGTTGCCTCAAAAGACTGTCTGCAAAAAAAGAAAGTCTTGAATATGCCCAAATGGCCGACAAAATTCCCCTCGCCTTTGGAAATAAATGATATTTTTCTTTTTCGAAAACTTCCATTGAAGCCACTAAGAATTTATGGGACATATAGAAAATAAAGCGTTACCAAAGCCAGCGCTCAAATTCACTGAAACAGCCTTCGCACGCACCCCACGAAGACATTAAATATGAGCACATACATGTGTGCAAACTGGCAAACGAATACAAAGGCCTGGTTAAGCCACAGCAACTTAAGGTGTTGGTCCTCCAGCTGCTGTAAGGGCCCCACCGGACAGCAGGTGTGACTGTCAGAGCCCTCGGAGATGGAGTGAGCAGACAGCAGGAGGTGAAGCGGAGGAAACAAAAAACACTGTCCTACCACCATTACATTCAATGTCATGGTCCTCATGAGCACCATATGAAGATTGATGCTGGATCGTTAAAACGTCCGCGGATGACGGGCGGGCTAATGTGGTGGAGAGCTGAGCAGTCAGTGGCCAATGCTAGATGTGCTGTTGTGGTACACCAGAGGTCACTAACTTACAGACCCGGACCAAAAGCACAAAAAAAAAGACAGTTGTGATTTAAACAACACTTTTCGACTTTTGAGGTGAATCGAGTCTTTGCATTCAAGGCAGGATGAAACGCCGATAATGGACGGACTTGTTTCTGTTCATACCCGCTGCAGCACTAAACCAGTGTCTTATATGCTCAGAACCCTTTGAAACGCCACCATGAGGCTCCTATTTAAGTGTTAATACAACTATATTCCTACGATTAGACAAAATAGTCACATTATGAGCTTCCGGACCTTTGCTACTGGAGATTTTCTCTAACTGGACCTCTTTACTTTTTAGTTTAAGACCCCTGTGGTAAAGGATTCCTAATGCTTGTTATAATACAGGTAGACGAAATCAAGCATTCTGATTTGGAAAAAAAGTCCAAGAAGTGAAAAAATATTAGGTCATAAGTTGTTTTGATAAAAAAAGATGCCTGTGTTGACCCCTAAAGTACTGTACACCGGTTTGACACATAATTGCGTAATGTTTTCGGGTGATTTAAGGTGATTGAGGTAATTTTACGGTGTTCTGGCAGTAATTTAGGAAAGCATCATCGCTGATTTACACCCGCTGTCGCTCCCCACAGAGAGAAGATCGCCTTTCATTGGTGGCAACTGTGTGGTCTAGAGCTGACGATGTGACCTTGGGTAAGGAGACAGAGGACATTGCCTTCATGAATGCTATAACACACCCACATTATGACACTGACACAAGATGTAGGACCACTGACAGCCTACAGTACTGCTTTAATGCTCCTTGGCATCGATATTCCACCTGAAGGGATGCACATCCTTCTAAAGATATTTTGTCATTTCTTTTTTTTCCCACAATGCCTTCATACCCATCAGGCGATTCACAGACCCTTTGGTCACTCAAGGGAAGAATGCTATGCAAGTACATGATAGCTTGACTTATTAAAACATGTACAAATACTTGAGGCCCTGTTGGAACAAAGCTAATTTTACTTTTCAATTGGTGACAAAAGAATTAAAACGGTTTCCCAACAAGTATTTTGATTGGAAGGCAGTAATTCCCCAAGGAGAGATTCACACATTAAAGGCATCCCATCTCCACCCTTGCATTAAAACATTCCTGAGGATATAATGATTATACTGATTCGTTTTAGCAGCTCACTGTGGGGAATAAGCGCTGAATGGCACTCTTGAACTTCTTGACTTCTTCAATGGCAGAGAATAAATATCTGCTGTTAACAAAGTTTGGCAAAAAATATAACCTGTGGGCAGAGAGAAGCCAATATAAAGAAACATGAGATAAAAGATGAACAATCCACACGGGACGACACTGCCATTGCTCCGAAGCCTGCTGGGCCTCTCTGTAGCCGTGCCCTCATGTGACCAAACCCAGAAGATACTCACTGATCAAAGCTGACACGCTGTTTAGATTCGGGTCATAGGAGCACTTTCCTTTCCCAGATTCCACTTTGCCCGGCTCCAAATGAAAGATTTCTTCCTGAAATGGAAAAAAACATATCAAGATGCCATTAAATTCAGTACTCTTCATCTTCGTCACTGTGATTCCCCTGTGCAGGGAAAACGAGGCAGCGAATGTTCCCCCTCTGACTCCTGTGGGACCAATACGGCCCGCTGGGGGATGAAGTATTAGAATAATGAACGTGCGCTCGGAAAGAAAAATACATTGGTCGGAAAAGTTTTCGAATGCTTCTTCCCACTACTCTACTCTACATTGGAAGACAATGTGTTGTGGGCTGCTTCTCTAGGCATAATAAGCTGCATGCCAAATATCTCTCTCTCTTGCTTCATGGCTGACACCTGTAATCCAGCAGACAGACAACACTCCTGGGATGGTGGCTGGACGACTGATGCTCGCTGCTACTGGCGCCCCCGCATGCACGCAGCAGACGTTGGCGCTAGAGAAGTTGGCGGGAAATTAGTGCAGGAGAGCGGGGGCGTGAATCCGTTGCCATCGACGGCTTGTCCTGTTGCCACGCCACACAGACCAATCCTCTTTTTAACCCTCAACGTGTATAGAGATGGAGGCATCTCTGCCGTCGGCACTGAAGCAGGGGCGAGGATGTGGCACTGTGCCACGCTCACTTCATTAGATCAGGGGCAGCCTCGTGCAATTCTCATTGTTGATTAAAAGATAACCCACTTGTACAACTAAAGAGGTCCTGGCAGCAGTGGGCTCACTATGATTTTACAACCCTCCAACAAAATTTGTAACATATTTTAAAAATCGATGAAAAAACAATAACTTAAAAAAAAAAAATGTAAATGGCCACGCTTCACTTAAAGCCTCGATGTCCTACAAAACTCCATCTCTGTGTCTCAAAGTGCTTGGAGAGCTTAAACAGCGCAGACGTGTTTGAATGTGTGGCTCTTTTATTTCCTTTGCTGCACAGCTAGTTGGCTACAGATGGCTGGTGTTTGCTCCGGGCTAACAAAGCCCGGTGTGGGAGTGGGTCAAATCAGATGCTGACTAGTCCTGCCGCCTCTGTGGGAGGAACTGCACCACATTCCTACAGGAGGTGGAGGGCTCGCTGCGGTGAAGGCTGATGGGTGGGACACCCTGCATAGTCTCAGATAAGCAGGACGAAGGACTCGCTTATCTCTTGTTCGTGTGCGCTCCTAGATATATGCTGAATTAAAATAAATATGCCTTGCATTGAACAGCAGTGAAAGGATTTTTAATTGAATTTGAGCCGAGCAAAAGTCAACAGCAGCCGGAAAAGCCATTTCCACTTGAAAATCACGCTCCCATGCAAAACATGGCATTTAACACCAAGGCAAAGAACCAATGGACAATGACGGATAGGAACGCGGTTGCTCAGACAGTGACGGTTAGACAAAGACAAAGTGTATGAGATCAAATGAGATGACATTAAACGCAATCCCAAATTACACAAGACTTTAAGATTGTGCAAAAGATGCATGCCAAATGTTACTGAGATTATCGAGCGGTGGGGAAGTTATGGACAGCGATGGTGAGGAAATGTCCACGGACACAAAGACAGGGAGCATGCTGATGGTGACCACGCGGCCCAGGCAGTCTGCAGGGCTGCGGCGCAAACAAGGCCCACACCGCACCTTGAGTCCAAGTGTCTCGTGCACCGCGCTGGGTTCAGCTGCGCGGCTAGCCCTTCCTCTGGCCTGGGCCATCTGCAGATACATGGACGTCTAAAAACAGGAGACAGTAGCACAGTCTGGATGTTACGCCACGGAAGAGGAAGGGCTCCCAAACCTCAACCTGTAACTCTTGAATCCGTCCTGACTTCCATGCAGAGTGAGAAATTCCCCGAACCAATACTACTGAAATCAATAGAATGAAAGTCCATGAAGAAAACACATGGACGGGTGTGTGCAAGATTGTGCAGGGAACATGTGCAGCTTTATTTGACCAGATGGTTCCCTATCCCGCGGTTTAGTCAATAAAGGTTCTCACAGCATGGTACATACATTTGCCTTAAAGCTGCTGCCAAAGCAAAACGTTTTGCTTTGACCGTGAACAAAAGCTACAAGGCTCCTTCTTTAGGCACTGGGGAAATTAACAACACACCCTGCAGTGAGGTAATCAAATGACAACAATCAGTATGAAAATTAAAAAACAAACAACAAAAATATTTCCATGCGTGTATCAGAATTTGTATGCGCACACGTTGGCGTGGAGTGTACCGTATTATAATTTTTCAATGACTGTCGACTCCCCGGCCCGACAGAGAAAAAGCGGCGATGGGGGAGGGGATCGGGGGGGCGGGGGGGGCGGACCTGTCCGCACGATGTGACGGAGAAAGAAACAGCCCTCTCGTTAACGGACTAGAACTGGAACATTCTACTGGCACCACATAATGGGAGCTCCCACTTCCAATTACCCAAAGTCGCACATGGTCGAGGCTGGCGGGTGGCCTGGATGCGTGAGGGGCTGGGCGGATAGGTGAGGGGATGGATGGAAGCCCTTCGTTAGTGACAGGTCACGTAGGAGCCGCATGCAGCAGGGGACTTGTGCAAGTCACGCTTGTCTTGTCAGCGTATTTGCCCAGTATTCAATATCTCTAGAGAGATTCTAATGGGAAATTTACTTTTTATTTATCGCATTTTAAAAACTCCCCCGGTCATCATTAGAGAGCACATGTGATATTTAGGGAAGAGTGAAGTGTTAAAGGGGAGTAACGCGAGGTGGCGATGCCTGGCTTGGTTTAGGAAATTCAAGAGATCCCATTAAAAGCCTGAAACTAAACAGAGTAGCGTTAACAGCTCACTGGGGATGACAGCTGGGCGGTAGTGAGGCTGCGCTGGCTGCTTTGCCAGACGCAGAGGCATGGTACCTCAAGCAGGCTTAATGATGGAGGAAAATCGTAAAGGGAACCTAGTGTAAGGTGGATGGAGAGCAGGAACTCGGGTAAGGGGAACAAAAGGTAGAGCAACCACGTTGTGCCATCGACGATGCAGATGGGGAGAGCGGTTTAACTTTTGCTAGGGTTTATTTTCTTTGGTAGAACCATCTCTGTAGTCTTTAATCCTAACCTGAGGTTTGCGCCCGCGGTTGACAAAGGTACAGACTGGATTGTAGGCTCCTGTCCCACAGATGTACAGCTGAGTCCGGTTCCATGGCTCCACCAGACGGATAAAGTTTGCACACTCCTCCTGAAGACACAAAGACAAGAGTCAATTGACCTGAAAACATAAAAAGCCATGTTCAACTTCAACTTCAACTTCAACTTCCTGTCTCCTTGGCGAGACAGAGGGGAACCCGGACATTTACTGAGCCAATTTTAGACCTTCGAGTTGATTTTTACAGATCTCTTCACAGCTACATACTTTCTATTTTTTAGGCCACGAAGTTGACGTAAATCACCTGAGCTGAACAACCCTGCTGGGCTTATGAGCACTGTTAATAGGCGTACTTACATTGGCGTCCTTCCCACTCACAAGGCACTCCATCCGTCTTCGTTCGGACACCGGCCAGTGGATCTGTGAAGGCGAAAAAGACGACATTCGACAGTTACAATTGAACCGGTTTTGCAACACATCAGTGGCTTTTATGAGTTATTTTGGATAAAAAGGGATATTCCCACAGGCTAATATCAATTTAAATGTTAGAATGATCCAACACCAGGACTGCATCCAAAAAGCTAGAAGTGAGCTAACCAACATGGCTGATTCGGCAGTCCTAGAACACAACCTTTTGCCCTTGTGGTAGCTGGTGTAGTGTTGAGGTCAAGGCGCTTGTTTCATCACAGCGTAACAGAGTTAAGGGGAGGCGGGGCAGAAACATGGTCTTACTATGTGCGGTTCCTTGTTGATGTCATGGAGGTCCAGGGAGAGGATGTGGTCCTTGCTACCAACGTACATGCGGTCATGGTCCTCGTCCATACGCAGGATCCGGTAGTCGGACGTGTTGAGGAGGTAGGCAAAGTGATGAGCAGTACCGGTGGATCGCAGCTCTGTGACAACACACAAATATACCCATTAATGACAGCTGTGGTCCACATGCACACTTTCACACAAACGCATGCATGCACAAGTGGCACATTGCTCGTGCTGCTCCTGCATACCCCGCGTGGGGTTAGCCCATGGTTTTCCACCAACACTGCTGTAACTTAACACCGCACATTAGAGAGAAGTGCTACTGAGTATCTGTCACATTGCGTTGACGGCTTAATACCGCCCGCGTGGATCAGAAGATCTAGAAAGTCATCGATTGGCTGACTGTTATTACAGGTCGGAAGTAAGTAAAGACAGACATGGTAGACTGACAGCTAGACATTATCACCACAGATTACCCCAAAAATATAGTTGGGTAAGGTGGGTATACATTTACTGAGTTTTTGGACCATGCACTTTGAAAGTCGGCGCTTTTGGTAACACAATGCAGTCGACAAGTCCTCTCATGTCCAGCGTAACCCAATCTCCCTACAGCTCTGTGTTGGAGTGTTTGTTTGATATATTCTCCTTGGTTCAGCAAACACGTACAAACAAGGCAGGGAGGCCTCTGCTAAGACAGCAGAGGCCCCATGCCACACGGTAGACAAACACACACTACTACGCAATCTATAGGGTAGAGGCATTGGAGGGTGGCCATCACATATTGTTGGACAAACACAGTTCAGCGGTTTGGCTTTATTTAATAAGCAACAGACCACAGAAAGCTGAAACAGGGAACCACACTGGGGATTTAGCAGCCAAAAATGTGGCGAAGGGAAACCAGATGATAAACTGTCAGATACAGTTAGCTTTGTTTCACTATTTACAATTGATATGTCAGAACTGGGGTGTGCCGATGAATTATAAATGAAGGCCATGTGAAAGGTAGACCGCGTGGGGCATCCAACCTTAGAAAGCTACACTTCATCAAGAATCGAAAATGCTATGGCCAGTTGATTAATAAGCACACATGTGTGTGCAAGCTCTGTGTGTGCAGTCATGCTCAGTATGTTGAATGAAGTTCCTGAGAAACATTCCTGTGAGGTTGTTAGGTGGTGCTGCGGAAGACGTCTGGACACCAAGGCATGCAAGGCAATCAACATGTCCACCATTGGGCCTTAAAATAAACACCGTCTCAAGACCTTTACAAACAGACTCCCTACTGGATCTGATACTACCCGTCTTTCATGGCAGATCTAAATTTAACACAGAGCTACTTCAATAAGCAAAGATAATAGCATTAAACTTGTTACATTTAGAGAGTTTGATTTGATAACTGGGCCCACCAAAGGAATGTTTACGCAGCGGCGAGGTGATTGACAGATGTCAGAGCCCATGGCAGAGGAGATACAACATGTGACCCGACCGGGTGATTATTTTTGTTGGAGACTTTAGTTGAATGATGAGTCCCCTATACATGCTGTGTTTATGTGTGTGTGTGCCCATAGAGTGAAACACACTGGTTAAATTGGCATTGTACACACACACACACACACACACACACACACAAGCATTGCGAGCGCCAGTCGAAGCCCTTCCTGAAGCAGCTTGTCAGCAACTCAGTGTGTGTGTTTGTTTGTTGTCAGAGAGTAGCAGGATGGGACCATCCATCGGCTGACAAGGAAAGGTGAGCGGTGCAGTGCAACAACACCCCAAATATAGAGCCGAACGAAAAAACGTACACATGCATAATCTAATCTCATAATCATGCAATATAATATGGAATGTATACAATATAATCCCTAATACAGCAAAATCTGTACCCTGCAATGAAATATCTATCACACCGTATCCTTCAGATCGTGTTGTAATGTACACTACATCCCAGAGAGCTATTACAATGTTTTTGGAGGTATGAATCCCTTCAGGAAACCTCGGCCGGTTGTTATGAAAGAATGAGTCAGAGCTGAGTGATGCTGCAAGGCGTTGAAGTCAGACTGAAGCCTCAATACCATTGGGCCTTCTGATACCAGTAATTAAACCCCACTGCGAGTGTAAACTTTTTTTTTATTCTTTATATATGCATTTTTTATTCCTGTGTCTGTTCAGAAACATACACTTTTTGAAAAATAACGCGGTTTTGGAGATTGTTTGTTGTGCTTCCTCTGCAGGACTGATGTATTGAGATGAAACTCTTAAATGCACTTTGGGTCAAATACCTGTAATCATGTGCATAATTGTTACCAAATAACTTCTACAAAAGCAGTTAAATACATGAAAATATGCATAAATGCTATCATAAAATCCTGTGGTTTGCTGTTTTCTGTCACATAACAAATGAACCACAGCTGGCACGCGGCTGTTTTGTCCACCCCAGGCCCAAGTGAATTGCTAAACATGCAAATTGTGTTTAAATCAAGCCAAACATATGAGACAAGGAAGATATTATTACGAAAGGACAACGGAAAGAGTCTGGCATCTGAAATGTGCAAAGCTATTAGACATCGTTCCCTTGTCAGACCGCCTTTCTCAGCTCAGGCTCCAAAGTCAACCGTCGCCTCAGGCAGAGGAGGCACATGGCATTGTGCTCCAATGAAATGTTGATGGAGGACGTTTAACGCCAGCGGTCTGAGCTCGGCTGCTATACTGCCCCCGGGGGTCGGGCCGGCTGTGAAAACAAGACCAGCCGGTCCCTGCACCGAGGCCGGTGCCAGGCGAACACCCGCTCACAAGCAGCTCGGAAAGACGCAGCAGCGCTCCAGATCGAGAGCGAATTCATAGGGTTGCGTTGAGAGCCTGTGGCTATTCCCAGAAGGAAGCTGAGACATACTTTTGCTACATTAATAACACATTAGCCAAGTTTCAAATGAACAGAAAGCTTAATTAAATTAAATGAAATTAGCAAAAAGATCTCAAGCAGTCGCAGATCGACTGTTTTGTGGTAACATGCAGCTACGCACACTCTCAGTAGCAGATTACAATTTTGAACAGGAGAGGCTGAGAGTGGCTGAACTGCTTTGCTTTTTGTCAGCCACATTAGGGCATGACAGCCTTTTCCATACACACAGACTTATCCTGCAGATTTAGAAGCCGGGAGCAAGTGTGTCTATTAAAGCCAGATAAACTTTCCAAGTAGCCCATTACTGCGCGTACGCTTTGGGTTCACTCTGGGGGGTCTGCACGCGCACAGCGAGGCCTTTGTTTCTGGAACTCACCGCTTCCCCCCGAGGAATGGCAATGGCTCTATTAGAGGTGAAAGTAAGCCGGTCAGGGAACCTGATCCGAGCACTCAACGTCTCTCCCTGTACATATTCACTTCCTTTGGCATATGGCAGTTTCTCTCCCTTCTCGTTCTCAAGCCTTTCGTGTACTGGAGAAGTGCATGTGTGGTAGTACACGGAAATGTTAAGCAATTACACATGGGAGAACTCTGATTCCACGCGCTTTTCTCAGTCGGCTGGACGCAGACAGCCCTCTCCTGTCTCCCAGCATCTCAAGGTGCTTCTGGCTGACACGCGACACACTGCCGGGTCCCACGTACTAATCTTGCAGACATCCGAGGACAGTGAGATGAGGAAGATGATTCCTGAGCAAACTCTAGTTTAATGTCAGTCGGGCAACATCCGAGAAACTCTCGATGAACTTAAACCTCTTCAAACAAAGCGTATCCTTATACACGTACCAAGGCTAAAACGCCTCAACCGCACCATGACAACCTGCACCACCTCAACAGCTATAACAGTGTCTTTATGTGCATAAAAAACAAATGGCGGTTTACTGAGCAGGGACGTCCTTCCAGTGGTGCAGAAGCCAGAAGTAAAAGAAGGAGCCAAAGAGCAAAAAGTACACAGATGGTTTATTTTATTTATTGGCCGATAAATCATTTTCATTGCACTCATTAGACTATAGAATAGAAAACCGCTTGATGTAAGCGCACAAGGTCTTTGTTCGCTGTAACTTGTGGTTTGGGTAGTTGCCACACTGCATGTTTGCAGACTTGCGCTCGTAGGCGGGTTTCTTTCTGACCTCGGGTGCAGTGGTACAACTGGGAAGCACTCCATGCGTCCTGCCATCCGATCGCAGCCTCTTCCTGAGCCCTTTGTCAATAAGACTAGTATCTTTGTCAACTTCACTAATTAAGTGAGGCATGGAGACAAAGAGGAGGGGGTGCGCCTCGCTGTCAGAATGAGCCAGCCCTCCTCCTCCTTTTCCTCCTCCGGAGAGAATACTTGGCTGCTGACGCTGATCTCTGGTGCTGCAGCCCTACATGTTATAGCACATCGCTGCATCTTCAATTAATAGCCAACGGGCCGAGTTTACTTTGGAAATACGTTTGGACAGGAAAGGTTCCCTGGCACGCTGTTCACTCAACTCAACATCTCAAGAAATAAAGGAAAGCACACGGGTGAATGCTGCATGTCTTCAGACATGGTTTCCCACCACGCTGTCACACAAGGGAGGAAGAGAGAAAATATTCAGCTGTTGGTGCATCCTGCTCTGTCGGTAACATCAGAACTGAGGTTATTTAGTAACAGTTATGCACATGATTACAGGTATTTGACCCAAAGTGCATGCACGTTTCACATTTAAAGCTTTTACGTGCCGTATGAAATTGTGTGGGTCACAAGAGCAGATGAACCAGGACAAACAGATCTCCAGCGTGACTTAACAGTACACAGACCACTCCACTTCCATGGCAGGTTTGCAACAATCATCGGGAAAACTCATGGACTCATGGAAAAACTCCGGACTGCGTGTTCAAACCAAACACAGAAGAGAGGGAGAGAGAGGCAGTGAATCCACATCCTGGCACCTGACAGCGCAGCGTGCTCGCTGCATGACACTGACATGGGTGTTCCACCACGCCGCATATTTCTCTGCTTTCAAAGTGGGTAAATTAAAAGTGCAGGCCGTTGCCAATGAGAGCGTGTTGCTGCTTGAAGCCTGCACTTCTCCCCGGAGGTGAGGAGGATGGGGGATGGTGATTGGAAAGAGACAAAGGTTGTGTGGTCTGTTGCTTCGACACTGGACAAGAAGGGAGCGATGAGCAACGTGGAGCCAAGTGTGGAGCAATCACAACCGCAGTTCACGGGTCCGTGGTTTTCGCCCCCCTCGTGGAACGTGTGGTCGATAATTACAAACCGCAGCCGTGCGCCAGGAGTCCTTCTGGCCCGAGCTCACGGCAGGAGCGCAATGAAGAACTCGAGCCGGGAGCGTACGAACTGGGACCCATTCTTTGCAAGCAAAGTTGAACTGGAAAACCCTTGTTTTCAACAAATAGCTTTTGATCCCCTCCTCTGTGGTTGTGTAACAAAGCGACAGAAATACCCCGCTAGCCGCTGGCGCATCACAAACAAGCTGCTCCACCTGAGCACCGTCCCAAGGCAGTTTCCAAGCCGTCAGAAAAAGGGTGTATTCTTTCACACGCACGGCAGCAGAGTGACAGCGGTGATAATTAGGGTGTTTAAGGGGGGGGGGGGAGAGTTGGCCGCTCTGACACATCAAAGGCAGCACTTGTCAGGATTCATGGCCAAATATTTTGAATGTCGGCAAGGCAGAGGAGAAAAAAACTCAACGGTTAAGACGGTGTTATTACCCTTCAGGAGGCACGCTTCATTTCAGCTGCAATGGTGGGGCTTCGCTGCCACTCCATGCTTGTTTTTTGGAAAATTGCAACGTTGCTGAGTCGGCAGTTGGGTCAGCTTTTTAACAAGGAGCTGTAATAAATTGAGATGCAACTGGACTGTGTCTTGCTCGACATGGTGGGCATTTTCTCCTGGAAGGCTCTTGCTCCCTCATAAATGTCTACGGGTATTAGTCAGTGAAATATTTAGGTAGTGCCTGCTGGCCGTGCAGCAACTTATTAAGGTGCGTTTGTTCTCCTGCGGAAAGCGGGGGGCAGTCAGTCCGTCTCCATCCAATCCCGACTATGCCTTTAGTGTCGCCCCGGTGGATTTCTACTGACGCAAACATGACAATTGTTCTTAATCAGATTAAATTCTGTCAGCAGTGCTTTGGTCTGATTTGAATAAGCTGGGCATATTACTAATTATAACTTTTAACTGTTTACAGATCAGTCTCAATCCAATACCGATGTTTCTATGCAAGTAAACAACCAGCGATGAGAAGGTTGTCTATTTCTACATAGTTCTTGTCATCTGGCGCGCTGGGTCTGATGCCGTGTATCACAGGAGAGACGCTTTCCACCTGCAGTCGGAGCTGCAGCAGCAGGAGCGCAGCGTTGTTTCTCCTGGCGCAGGGCAAACTGCTGTAAAAGGAGAGCTTTCATTAAGGGACTCTGGTGGTCGGAAATACAGCATTTCTCCAAGGTGACCACCTAAATCAACACTATATTAACACTGGATATTTTACCGATGGGCACTCACAAAGCGTCATGACAATACCGTAAAAAGCTTTTGTGTACACTCCACAAAAGGTGCTTTCAGATGAGTTCTTTGAGTTACGTTTGTTTGTTAAAAATCCCCCCATCCCTAATATACGCAGTAAGAGAGTTGAGTTCTATCTGTGAGTTGTATCTGCTTGCGGCTGTGGTTCTCTCTCTTATCTTAATCTAGTGCTCAAAGCGTTTCCCCGTATCTGCAGGATAAGGAGATGCCTAATAGAGGGGCAATTACTGAGCTCACAAACATAAAGGTGGTCACCTTCTGCATGGAAACGACTGTGTGGCCTCTGAAGTGGCCTCTGCACTTCTCGCCATGCAGTCTTTTCTAAACAGGGCCTCTGTGGGCCCACGGAGAGTGAAGAGGACAGCAAGCAACAGCAACTTTTCAACGCGACTTGTCAAACATTTACAGTTATTTGGCCTCCTTGTATGCTGCACGCTTCAAAGCCAGTATGACACTGTAGATAAAGAATGCCTGCGTGATTACTGGAGAGTGGGTAGGAGGTGAGCTGCGCTGCTAAATGAAAAGGAAGGATAACAGCATGTGAACGCGGCAGCTGCTCGCCTCGGCTTAGTCCCTCTGTGGGACGGGGATATTAAAGCGGTCGGAAAGGCTCGGCCAGTGTGTCACACCAGATAGGACGCGTCACTCAGCAGATAAAAGACGTGTGAGGGCACAGGATCTGGAGATAGGATCTGACCCACTGGTAAATGCCGTAGAGCCTGGAACACAAAGGAATGGTAATGTTTTGTAATGTGCTCTCAGTGACATGTTCAAGCTTCAGAGAATCCTGTGTGTGTGTGTGTGTGTCTGCATCTTGGTGAGAGACAGGCTCTGCAGCTTGCTGCTTGTAGAAAAACACAGACAAAACAGCTTGTCTGTACCAACACCTGCCCAATGAATACAAAGCACCAACACAAGCACCTCTGCTGGCTGTCATTGTACTTCACACTTTATGAAATTTAGACTAGACAAGACAACCACAATGGTCTCAAAGCTGTAATCATGTATTCCTCTTCTGATTCTGATCAGACCTAACTTCACACTAAATCCACTTTGATAAATACAGTATTATCTTAATCTTTGTTTTAAACATACAATGCAGTAATTCCATCCTCTACATCCTCACAGGCATTAGATTCAGATTATAGTTGTTCTGATTTTGGAAGGGGGTGTGTTCACACATCCTACAGCCGGATGGAGTAAAGCCCTAACAAATTTGCACTATAAATATTTTTGCCTTCTGCTAATAGCTATTCTAGAGGCGGGACGAGGACACTGTCATTGTACACATTCATGATCCTGCACTCATCACAATTTCCTTCTCATTTAGTTATGTCATTTGTTTTGGTGGTCAGGTGGAAGGGGTTTCCAAAGCGTACAGAATCAAGGTGAAAAATGGACAGGGATTGGATTCGCTGCTCCCGGCTGTCAAATCACAGCAAAGGGAATCAACACTACCATTTGTGGCAAGTTGTTTGTATCCTGTTGCTGTGAGCGCCCTCGCTAGGGAAAAGCTATGACCCCGTCTTGTCTCAACACATGTCGAATGTGATCCTTCATAATGGATACGCACTAAGAGCGTTGCCGTATCACACATCATTACCCGCCGCTCCTCCTGACCCCACTGTATCCACGCGTTGCACCGTGACGCTCGGTGGGGCGTGAAATCTCACTGCTCACCACTGTCACCAGCTCGTTACCACCGCACCCCACCACTCCCCTGCCGACCTGGGGGACTAACCCGCTCTATAATTAGGAGCCACTGTAGTGCCCCGCCCCTCCAATGTCCAACCCCCACCCCGCTCACTAATGGCACCAATTTGTATTCAGTGTCAGCTCTGATGGGCTCTCATGCGGAGGAATAGCCTTATCACATAGCCTCTGGCTCCCATCAACTAAGCCCCTCTCCCTCTGCTCGCCAAGCCCGGAGCACTGACGGACAGGCGGAGAGGCTGTGGTGAGGGGGTACACATTTGTCTCCGTTGAGCACGCCAAACAGTTTTAAATGTGAAAAAACAGCTTTCTCCCTCAATAAGGGGAGAGAAAAATTTGAGCCGGAGATCTATTTGAGAAAATGTAAAGAACTCGTAGGGAAGGAGATCGTCCCGCGAGAGGTTAACTGACATGTGTTTTCATGAAACAGTCTCAGCAGTGACACACCTCACCCTGTTCCCCTCCCGCGTGTCAATCCCTTCAATACCCCATCAGCTTCTTCCTGTCCGTCGCATTTTCCATTCACAGGAGACTCATCTGAAACTTGAATGTTCGCAGTCCAACTAAAGCAACCTGTGCTCTTTAGTTTATTTGAAATGGAAGACAAATGTCAAAACCTTCTGCCTGGCATGGCTTCTGCAGCCAGGCTAGGAGACGCGAGGAGGTCAGAGGCCGTTGGGCTGCAGTGGAAATGCTTTATGCTCTGGTTTAATCTGGGATTAGCTCAGGGTCAGGGTTATCTCTGCAGAGCCTGTCTGCAATCAGGAAACAGGGATTGCCTGGGGTGAAGTGGCATTACTGGATGGCCTGTCCAGAATCGCAATGAGCCTGTGTTCAACAGGGGTTACAGAAAGAAAGAACAGGGAGACAGAGAAAGTTATTTTAACCTCTTTGCTATCACTCTTAACACTTTCCAGCTCAGAGGAGATCCACGTGTGAATTACTACGCCAATGATTTACTGGTATATGGCATCTGTCCAGCCACAGTAACAGTACGTGCATACCTCCTTGTTTCATGAGAACATTGAGCTTCCTAAATCCATTTTAATGCTGATTTTGTGCAGAGGTACACCAGGCGAGCATGCACTCAAGTGTTTGCATCAGAGGAACAAACGTAACTTTGAGAGAGCAGCCACAAAGACTAAACATAACGCTTTGACTGAGAGAGATCTGTTACCTTTAACCCCTCCTTATCTTTACCTGGCACGTCTCAGCCTCCTGTCAGACTATAATCCCCACATAGTGGACACACTCAGGGCCAGGGACACACTCTTGTGTCTCTGGTTCTGCTGTCTGGTCATCTGGGAGAAGCAGTCAGCTAAAATGAAGATGGATCTCTCTCGGTCTGCCTCTCTTTGTAAGACAGGAAGTCTATTGAAAATGGTGCAGTGTTACACAATATGAGAAAGCTAAAACCACGCTTTCCTGTACCAAACAAAGACCTGGACTACATGAGGGGGGAAGACTTGGTTGACCACATGAAATTAATACCCAGAATTCAATTGTATCAAATTGTACAAAAGCTGTTTTTTAACTGCTTTCTCCAAGGTCCAAGTAATTTCCATCTAAATCAGGTTGTATTTGTAACAACCGAGCAACCTCCTTTATAACAGCAGATTAAAAAATACCTTTTCTAGCAGAATTGAAAGCGATCTCCATCCAACAATACATTTATTTGTCTCTCAGGTGCATCCCAACAGGCTAGTGGGAGACTTTTGAACAGACACAGGATACACAGGATATAGCGACCTAATGTATGTGACAACGGCGGCCTGCTATTGTGCCCTGTGGCTATGAATGCCTTATTTGTTGGAGCCGTGAGGGGTCACAGTGTGGGAGGCCAGTTGTTCCAGTCCCTTTTCCTTAGACTGACAGGAAGGCAGGACAGATTGTGACAGCAGCCATTGTGGCTCTGCTCCTGGTCTCTTCCTCCCACCAGGCTCCCGCTGCTCCTTCATTCCAGAGTAAATGCATGTGGTGCCACCTCCAACGCTTATCTTCCTGTTCCTCCTGCCCAGTAGCCAGGAATACATGTTGGCGTTGGCCCTCCAAAACCCTTTACCATTTAAATTTGCCATTAAAAGTTTCTCTGGCATTTCGTCAGTCATGACAAGAGGCGGGTGATGTGGACGGAAGCGGGGGGGGCGATGGGGCATCGCTCTCGTTCATCCCTCTTCTTTGAACAGAGGCAGGCGATCAGTCGAGTTCCGATGCGCCCAATGATTCCCAGGCCTCGGGGAGAGGAAGTAGGATTAGCAGACAAATCCCACTTTTTCCACGCGTATGTTAGCAGTGTCATCGCATTTTGCCTCATCAATTACGCTCTCTGTGCAAAGGGCGCTCATCTGAAATGAAGGCGATTAGCCCTTTTATGAACAGCTTTGTATTTTCTGCTGCCGCTGCCCCGCCGGTTCCGAAATGGTCTTCATCACTAACACAACAGGAGAGATCGTCTCCCGCCAGTGTGGCGGTTCAAACAAAATCCTTCGCCAACCCCTTCAGAACCAGCACAGTTCTGCTGCCGATAGAGGAGACACGTCCAAAGGTCAAAAAAGGCAAGAAAGAGGAAAAGTCACTGTTCGCATTGCGTTCTCTGGGCTGTAAGCCTGCTGCTGGTAAACCTGAGGTCGTTTTAAAGGGCCTTCTAAAGCTCTGCAGCCTTATCCTCTTTTGCAGCCAGAACAAGATAATAGGTTCCCTTAAGACGCGAGGAATCGCTCCCCAACTTACCAATTGGTTATTTCTAGGTCTTTTTTAGTAGTTACATTATGGTTCATAATAGAAGTAAAAAACATTAAAAGTACAACGCAGTTCTGGAACATTTGGGGTTTGGTCCAAATGGCAATTTTTATTGCCAACGTCCATTTATTTTATACAAGCAATTTTTCTGATATGAGTGCAAAACAGCAGACTAATGAATTGCAACTTCACCCTGATAGTTCCTCGGAGCCGTAGCTGTTTAAAGATTTATTTTGGCCAACCACGCTCTATGCCCATGTAAGGTGGTGTTAAGGAGATAGTGGGACGGGAGGGGTGGGGGGGTTTGCAGGTTCAGAGAGTTTACCAAGCCGATTTAGCTTTCCCAGTTTGTCACTGGTAATCTCCCTGCAGCTAACACGGTGATACAATCAGCCCGATAACTGCAGGGGATGGATGGAAGGAGAGGCTGACAGAGTGGGTGAGAGAGATATACGTGTTTGTGTGTGTCTACGTGTGGACCTCATCCCTCTGATAACCAAGGCAAGCATCTTCCACACAACGTGTGTGACCCGTGACGGTTTAGTCATGCAGCAGCTGGATGAATTTAAACACAATGTAATCACAGCATGCAACGATGGTGTCTGGACACAAACTGAGAGGGTCCGGTTCCTCTGCAATTGCAAAACCAGCAAGCCAACTATAGGGGGAAATGAGGGGAATCCAGATGGACGGTTCGGAAAGACAGAAGTGTCTGAACTGCTCATATTGGTTCCTCAGAGATGGAACACTGAGGTGTTTGCTTTGGCAGTGTTGACCAAAACCTCAGACCCCGGAGAGGAAAAGAGAGACGCACAGCCAAAGCATCCTCATAGTCTTCCATCAAACCCCCTCGGTAAGGCCTCTTCAAACCTCACCATAAACACTTCGCTTCCTCACAAAGTCCAGCAATATGCTTTCTGAATCAAGGGGAGGCTACTCCTGTTTTCTCACATTCCTAGCTGAGCAGAATTATGAACCTGTGCAAACAAAACGTTGCCGCCCGTCTGGCCTAAGAGCAAGGCAGACGTGCAAACTTAAATAAGCTCTCGTAAGTGGTGAACCTAATGAGTTTTACTTTTCCCTGACTGCCCAGCAGAGCTTCGTTTAGTCACCAGCTTTAAATATGCTTGTCAAAATCTATTTGGAGTTTTTGGGGTTAAACCGTAATGTTCTGTACGTTTCCCGATGAAATGCCGCTCCACAAGTTGTCATTGCTATGCTCCGACTACAGGGCAATACGTCTTCTTTTCAACAACGTGTATATATTGCAGGAATCCAATGGCTAAGAAAAACACACTCCAAAATGAGGAACCAAGAAGAAAACAAACCCTCCTGTTCTCCCGTCACTTGATGGCCCAGCAGCTCTTCTACCCCTTGAAATTGGCAAAGTCACCTTGATGAGCGAAATACCAACTGTCAATCATTGATTACATGGACTATTTACACTTAAGGGCTCCCCTTTCAAGTTTGATCAACAACAGTAGTCAGAGCACCACAGAGGCCTGATGGTTAGGGAGCAGTGAGCAAGGGCAAGTTTGTATCTAGGAAGCCTGCGCAGGAGGTTGGGTCACCGTGCCTAAAATAAACACGTGCTCTTGATGGGAGCGTTTCCTGCATCTTTAAGGAGCAGCAGAACAGAGCAGCCTGCGAGGATGATCACTGTATACAAGTCACCATTGTCCACTCTCCTGGCGACATCGCCTGAGTGCCTCCCATGAGAGTTCAACAGTGACCTATCTGTTGCATCTCTGACATTCTAGTCAATGCCACACATGTTGCCTGAGGTCGAAGCAGATATAGAAACTATACAGACCACAGGTTAATGTATGCATTACAACTATTTGATCGTGTTTTTATTTATAGTTTGCCATGATATGGAAAATGCCACTAAAACAAACCAACACATTGGGCCAATCAGACAAAAAAATGATTTATTGTGACTCTCTATGGTTAACAGTCAACTCTCTGGTTCAACTTTGGCCTAATGATGCTCAGTCTGGCAGTGACGACTATCAATGTTCTGTCTTGCCTTTTACCTTTTATCAGTGAAAGCACTTTAATAGAAAATAAATATATGAAGGTGGGAAACCTTCAAAAGCTGCTCTGGCAGCGTGTGTGAAACACAGCAGGTTGGTGGGAAGCGGCTGAGGGATTGTTGGGCTGCGTTGCCGCTAAGCCGCGACCGTAGGCGCCCCGCTCTGGCAGCGCTCGCGCCCGGGCCTCTGCACTCCCCATAATGACTCATTGATCTGAGCTTCGCAATCCCTGCCTGCCTTATCTCAGCTAATGGAGTGGCATCATGGTGTGTCACAGGCTGCAATCTCTCCGGGGGACTTAAGTGCTCTTAGAGGTCAGCGCGGCAGCTTTCCAGTAGTGTTACACTGCATCCAGGTGAAAAAACGACTCCTTTCATGTAAGTTCCTGAACACGTTGCCTCCTTATTTGACAGGTACACACTCCCCTTTTGCTTTTTGGAGTGGTATGATATACCGTCCCTCTGGGTCTTTCTTTTATCATTGCAACAACAAACTCGCACTTCACACGTCCATAATTCTTCTGGGTGTGTGATAGCCTTGCTTTGACCCTAAACATTTGAAGCGTACAAAGGGACTCCCCTACACAAACCCATGAAAGGCTAACAAATCCAAAGTCATTTATAACTTCTGGGGCGGGCATGACAGCAGAACGAAGCAAGTGGGGGCAAAAGGGAAGGGCAGACAGGAGGAAAGGAGTAAATGAAGTCTGAATGGTGCAAAAAGTTCACTGTACTACGATTGATGACCCTGCAATGAATTCAGATAGTGAGTTTAGCAAATGCCCTCTATTTATTTATATTAATTTTGATACCTTTGGTTTAAGTGATGAAATTCTGGAGCTGAGTGAGGAACTCAAAGACAATCAGCACTTTGACGTGGAAAAGGCCGCTCTTTCAAGAAGAGTAATGGGCCTGACAGCTGCAGTGTTTACTTAAATTTTGTGCAAAAGATTAGTCCTGTATTACACTCCACATTATAATACATCTTTACAGGCACAGCATATGGTCTAGAAGGATGTTGTGGTAGTCAATCACTGACAATTATTGACTCAAAACTGAACTTTGACGCAAAATTTGACTTCCACTCTTTGCACAGTGAGTTTCAGTTTCTTTTCATCTGGAGAGAGTTACAGTATACAGGGCCGAGGTTTAGAACAAAGCACATTAAAAACAGTTTTGTTCCAGCAGCCATCACCAGCCATCACCTCGCCTTCTACTGCAAACCAAATCTAGCTACAGGTACAAATAAAGTAAGCTGAGCCGACCTAACAGTAGTCGATATACGACGAGTGGGCTTTCAACCGGCTACGGTCACTATGTAGAACTCTTGGGACTGTGTGTCTTCTGTTGTGGTTACGTAATTTTCTGGCAGACTCTGGGAGGACGATTGGTGCCGCCTTGAAAAACCTGTGTGTGTGTGTGTGTGTGTGTGTGTGTGTGTGTGTGTGTGTGTGCAGATGCTCTTAATTCAGTCAAGTTCCATTTGCAGCCATCCAACAGTCCCAATACTAATCCCAAAAGACTCAGCAAGGGTCAGCAGTGGGTCTACATAAAGAAAACACCTCCAGAGAAGAAGAGCCGAGCACGTCTCCTCTCCACAACACCTCACCTACGTCCCCCCATCTCCAACCCTCTTCCTCATTAACCCAGAGAAAACCCGTCGTGCCTGAGGTGACATCCACACGTGGCAGCAGATATAAAGACAGTTCGACAGCTGTGAAAATACACAGAGCTTTTGGCAAAAATCAGAACCTCAGCCTGCCTTCTTTTTTTCTAATTATAATGAGAATTTCCCACATACATTTAAATCCGCTACAGCGGGAGACACCTGACAGCCTTGACATTTGACTGACGGGCAGGATATCCTACTCGGTGACCCTGCAGCCCCTCCCTTGAGCCGTTCTGGCAGCGGGTAATGAGTTACGGAAGAGGTCGGAAGTATAGATCGCAAAAGGGGCTAAAATGCAGCTTTCGTTCAGAGTGAATTCCGAGATGGTAGCGACAAGAAGCCAGTGGGGAGGACGCCTCCTGGGCCCAAACGTTGTTTTTGATCAGTAGGAGAAAAGTCTAACTGAGATAATGGCAGTTATATCCACTTTATCCCAGTTTTAGGCAACGCTCTGCCTTGATGGACCTTTAGGACTCCCATTCAGAACGGAGACCAGTTAAGTCCAAAAATAGCATGGAATTAAAAAAAAAAGGTATGGAGAAGATTAAATATGATTTAGGAAGTGCTGTCTCAGCAATATATCCAGGAGTTAAGACTTGTCAGTTTTCAAAACAATGCAAAATGTTTTTTACAACTTGAAAATGGTTATACGCTTAGAAAGTCATTTTCCAAGGCCGGGTTATTCATTCAATCCATTATAGCCATTCGTACCTGTGTAGGCCCAATTTGGCATCGCAGCCCAGAGCAATTTTCAATAAAAGGCGGCAACATAATGAGGAAAAAGTGTAGTTCATTTTTTGTTGTAACAAAGACCTGATAAACTCCACCACGGAAGGAACTGCCTCATTCTCATACTTTTACGCAGCCCGCAACAACCCTCAATTTGTAATAAAAAAAATTACATTTTAGGTGACAAAGCAATTAAGAGGGAGAATTCAAACCAGAGCTCTTGTGGAATCTGTGAGGAGAGAGTAATCTGCTTCCCCAGGCAAGATTATCGTGAGAATGTCTACTATTTGTCAGAGATGTATGGCTTGTATCTCAGCCAAAGAGAGTTCACTGCAAAGAAAATATTTGGGAACAATGTGTGATTAACTACACAACATCACCACTGGGAACGGTGGGAGATTAATTGGTGTTCATTTGCATTGGCGCGACCTTTGGATTATTTTAGTCTTAGACAATTGTTTTCTTTACCAAAACACACAACAGGTTATTAGACATACTTTAAAGAAGATTTCCATTCATTCCTGTTTGAAAAGAAAAATGACACAAGCTTGTTACTCGCTAAAGCAATTATGGTAAACATACTATATTACATCACTACCTCAGTATGAAGCACACTCTGTGTGATAAGATAGTGTAGAGCTTTCATAGCCACTGTTTCCAAAGTCGTTTTCCTGACATATAGGAGAGATAAGTCACAAATACCTGCTCACTCCGCAGCCCAGTGGGGTTAACAACGATGTATTACCGGCAAGGAATCGTTTCTTCAGACGATATTCATCACGTTCAACATCAAGGCCTTTTCATTTCCCTGCAACCTATTGAAGGATGAAGTCTGTGCCGAGGCCGGGACTTTGGGTGCCAGTGAAATGGAGCAGTCAGCAGTAGCACTTCCCTTCATAGCAATTATCTCTTCTTCCAATCCAAACGTTTGACTTAATAAATTGTTTGCCAAATTAGAGATAATACAGACCGTATGGTGCAATTATTAACTTGGCTCTTGTATCTTTCATCTCCCGGGGGAACGGGTTTTGCCTTGAGAGCCATAATTCAGAGTAGACCTTATGTGATGCACACCAACCACTAATGTCCGCCGGCCTATCAACAAACATTAAGTATCACATGAAAGCATTCATCGCAGGAAATTCAAAAGGAGGATTAAAAGGAGAGGAAAGACTTTGACAGGTAAATTATCAGGTGTGTCATCAATTGTTACGGGTCACGACAGCTCTTTTCAGAGCATTTAACTCATGAAAGTGAATGTTCTCGACATCTCAAGAGACAATCATTGCCATGCAGCAGAAGCACGTTGCTGAGAGAGAGAGAGAGAGAGGACGTGTTTAAACTAAGAGAGATGAACAGCCTCAGTTGTGAGAAGAGTCATCGCTGCATCTATCAGCAAATTTGGTGTCTGCCAGATATTTTAGAACTTGACACAACTTGAATCTTTGAGAAGGATTTTCTTCCTGCCATTTTCTTCACAGGGTGAAAATAGCAAGCCGATATTACACAACTCAGACAACACATCATTTAGATGACACGTGTACATGCTTCCTGGTTGGTTGGATTTCAGTGGGCTTTCATGTGCTGCTGCTCCAGTCGAAAAACTGCTTCTGGGTTTTTTTTCCCTTTCAACCACGCAAGTTTTTGAAACAAAACGTCTGGCTGGTGAGAGGACAACTTCCTCCACAAAGCATTGTTCCACAACCACAAGTATTACTTGCACGCAACAAGTGTCCCGATTTAAACCAAGATTTAAACCAACCGTGTCCCTGCGAGCCCAGAAAGTGCAATACTTTATTTTTGGACACCAGAACTTTTAAAAAAGCTGAAATGTCAGAAAGTTCGCTGGATTTCTTCCCACATGCTACGGTGAGCCAATGGTGCTGAGGTGTCTTGGAGATTAACAAACACAAACACATGACTGAGCTTTAAAGTGTGCCGGCGGCCCCAACGTTGTCCCCAAAGAGTTAAATCCACAGTTCATTCCATCCCCTCGGCATGTCATTAAAAGTGCAGCATCTCACCAATAACCACCATCTATCTCTCCACAGGTAATTACTCACGACCAATTACCTTTACTCAATGCTGCTTCCACTATTAGGAAAACAGGAAGAGCTGCTCATTCATTACTGCTCTTTTGCCGGTCTTTCAAACATTCCCTTGGGTTGGTTTCACTAGCTGGGGCGTTTTTTCTTTTAGCAGCGAGGCCTCTATTTAAAATCCATCCCTCACTACAAGGTCCAACAAGCAACAGAAGTGGCCGCAGGCACCCCCTTGACCTCCTTCTCTGGTCCCCCACTATGACGGGAAAAAGGTTAACCGGCCTAATTACTGGCCTTTAAAATAGTAAACACTCGACACAGTTGAGCTGCATTACTGAGCTCAGTTATTAAGCTCAGAGTTATGGGAAGAAGAAGGGAAACACTGCAAAGGTCGGTGATGACATCAGTAATTACATGAGGTGGAGTTTTTTCTTGCAGGAAGTCGACCACGACGGTAAAAAGTGTACGGATGGCAGCCTGATCCACATAAACTTCTCCTTCTCGGTTCCTGAGAGAGGAACCCTGCAAGATACAACGAGGAACCTCATCCCACTGCAGCCCATGAGTGAGACTTTGGGCCGATTCAGAGTTTGGAGGGAGAGACGTAGGAGTGAAATCCAAGCCTGCATCTCTCTCCATGCGTCCCCCTTTTCTCTGTCTCACCCTCCCTCTGTCAGAGTGGTCCATCTTGGACTCTGGGCCCGTTTGTCTTCTCGGAGAAAGGAAATGCAAAGTGGCTGCTCCGAAACTCTGGGAAACGCCACAGGACGTCCCCGGGGGGCGAAATTAAATACCTCCACCAAGATCCACACAGTAAAGTGGCAATAAAGTATTCATTAAGGCCGCCCATTGAAGAAAACAAGCAACCGTTAATAAGTCAAACACGGACTTAGCGCACTCATCTTATCTGGAGATTTGCAAAACAATGAGAGGAGCTCAAGAGCGTGTGTTTCCCCGCTCAGACAAGCTGGGAGATCAGAGAATCAAAGACGACTGGGTGAGTGATTGAACAAAGTAAGCAACATGTGGGCCTTTACCAAACTGTTTCACAAACACAACCCCCTAATACTCGTAATCCTCGTGCTTTCAGATTGCAACACACGGGCCACTACTGGTTTGGCAGCATGCCAGGCCGGAGTGAAGGATGTAAACATTCTCTCCTTGACTTTCATTTTCATGCATGGGAGGACCTAATTTTTCACCTCCATTCTTGGCCCGCTGTCCTCCCTTTGCAGCTCCCCAGCGGTGCTCCTGAGACCTGGACTGAGAAATCTATAGGCAGCTATAGAGAAAGGCCTGCGGGACGCTGGGCGCCGCATTCATTGACAAAAAGAAGGGCCTGATGCCAGTTTGACGCCCACCCCCAGGTCTCTCTGAATGCGTAGGAACGCCTGTGAATAAGAGGCAAACCTACACAAGCCCCCCTGCGGCCACAGGACCTTCACAGGGGGAAGAGTGCGTGGGCAACACCAAACAACAACAACAACAAGGCTTGCATGCCAGGGTTCCTCTTTTTCTCTCGTCCACCAATCAAGTGGCGGCGGCGGCGCCACTGCAGGAGGGGGCCTGAAAGGATGGGTCGTTGACAAAAAAACGCCTGTCGGGGGGTCACCGCTCGCCCTGGCCTGGTCTCAATGGATGTAAATGAGAGTCCATCCCGACACATTGCAATTAACACCTACTCCACCAACAGGCAGCAATAGGGAAATCTCAAAATCAGCATTTCAAAACGAAGCCACAACAAAGGCATCAAAGTGCTGGCATTGTGATGTGCCTGAGTGCTCTTCTGAGCTGAACTCTCCAGTGTGTCTTCCAAACGGCTTCGTTTCGCCACAAAAGTGGAATAGTATATGACCTCACCACGGACCATATGCGGAGTTTGGAACTGGGGACAAAGGCGCTGAAAGGATGTGAATCAGAGGGTTGGCTGCAATTTACACTTTAGTTAACAAAGGTCGGTGTAGCATCCATAAACTTAAACTGAAAAATATGTCTCCTCAGACTTTCGAACAAAACATATGGCTTGATATTTATTACATATCACGGAGGATTAACACTTGTTCTGTATGTTTATTATGTAGGTTCAAGTTTTTCTGGACTCGAAACGTAAAGCCAAACTACACCAGGTGTGGCCCTGACAAGTCTCTGTCTTACCCTTTGATCAGATCCCTAATCACTGCAGCCAAACGGTGGAGATTACCCACTCACAGCATGCATGGCCTCTGTTCTAAAACATTGATAGTTTGCCTTCCACATGTCATCATCATTCATATATTACGTGCATCATTTTGTCAAAAGTGTTGTTTATACAGAGCACTTGACCATTTCCTGTCAAGGCTATATTTGATTAGATTTCTTAACCACTGCATGAGAAGATGCAAATTTGCTCCATCAAAGAGAGTCAAAATGTTTTTTGCCCTAGTCAGAATTAGTTTTCATAAAACAAGGATATAGTGTAGTGGTTCTCACCAAGTACCACCTCAGAAAGTACTTGGCTCTCCAAGTACCACCATAATGACCAACACTATACAGTAGCGTAGTGAGCCTAAGTATTCATCAAAAACAAGGCAGAGGTTTTATTCCTAAAGAAGTATGTTTAATATTGTTAGCCATTGTAACATTTTACACAGTTTCAACAGTAAGACTGCGCTTTAATATAGAAAGAAAATTATTATTTCTGTGATTCTTTGGCGTACCACTAGAGGGAGCCCCGCGGACCACACTGAATCACTGATTTAGTGCAATTCAACAGTAAACACTACAGCGCATCCAACCACACTAGCCCTACAACTTATTTGGATATGATGGAATTCAACACATGGCCGTTTTGCACATGTTACAACTTCGTTATGAACACTAAATCATCCGATTCCAAAGAAATGGTGGACATACTTTTTGTGTTCAAACTGGAAACTGGAAACAAGTATTTGACAATGTTTTTGCTGATGAATGAACCTATTCTCCAATTCACAGAATGAGCAAATATGTCCTCTCAGCACATTGAGCAGTTCTTGTAAAATACAAAGCTCATTTGTGCTTGATCAGCGAATGGTATTTCCACTCATTCAGGTGTTAGGATACAGTGCACCGTCTCCGTTCCATATTCACCGCCTCAGTCACGGTGCATTCACTGTAGACCTCAAAGAAGAGAGGTCACAGTACAGGACTCGAGTCTCTGAGGCAGCGAGACGCATCTGACACTCAATCCCCAACTGACAGAGAGTGAGAAATTATGTTGGGGTTGTAGATCAGAGGGGAGGGCAGCGGCCTTGACCTCTTCAGTCAGGCTTGTGGCCCCCCACTTGATCTTTGTGGAAAAAACTCCTGTATACTTAACGTCTTCAGGGATCTTCACATGCCTGTAGCACTGATTTAAGCGCTTGCAGTCCTATTTATTCGGCCAGAAAGAGAAAAGAGTGAGATGCATGATGAACAGAATGTCTTTCAGGAGCAACTAAATTGAGCCCAACAGTTGGCTGGATTCATAGAACCCAGAACCCTTGAAAGGGAGTAACCCTCCTGCTCCGATCAGATCGCTGTACCATTTGGGAGCTGGAAAGAATGAACGAGGGAGAGAATGATAACATGGCTTTGTGTAGCAAAGAGCGAACCAGGCCTTCTCTTAATACTTGTGTGGAGCAGGGAGGGAGCGGTGCATTGGAAGTATGAGGGTGTATATCCTTTCAAAGACTGGTATGCCCGCTCTAGGCTTCGAATATGATACGAGCAAGCTACGCACAGCCAGTGGAGCCAGTGGAGGGAGGTGAAACTGGGAAGATATGCAAAGGTGAAAGACTAGGCAGTTTGGCTGGTTCTGGAGGAGTTTCATTTCCATTTAATTTTCTGATGATCTAGCACAAGTTATCTGTCAGTGGCTAAATGGTGGAAAATGGTGCTAAACCCTCCCCCCCTGTATCCAAACGAGATGACAAAGAAACACTAAAACACTTAGAAAACATATCACAGTCGGTCGCATTCTAAAGCGTAAACCTTTTACAAAATTGGGTGCAGGTTTGAGCTGGATCCACAAAAGTGTCTAATCCGCCTGGACCATTATTCTACCTGACACCTTAATCTGCCACAAGAGAAACACTAGCGCTAAGAATATACTGTGTTCATCCCCAGCGGAGGTGCACAGACAAAGCTACTCTCAGTCCTCAACCTGTATATCCAGTACCCAACGCCCTGTTTTCACAAGTGAGAAAAGACACCAAATCCCACAGGAAGTCTGAATTATGCCACCTAGAAAAAAAAGAATTTGGCAGGTGTGCTAGATACCAATTCTCAGGGACAGGTTGAGCAATATGTTGACCCGGTGAACAGTGCATAGTTGCATGTTTACAGTTTCTTGAACAATAGGGCGGGCTAGTAACTAAAGATGGCGAGCGACTTTTTACTTCATCAGTGAAGAGTTTGATCGCATGGGACTGACGTGGTCTCCAGCTACAATAGTGTGAAAATGGCCAGATATCATCATTGGGTCGATCCATGAGGAATCATTTTCATCACTTTTTTGCCCATTCACTAGGCACAGACATAAGACATAGACATAATTACGTCAGGCTCTGGTGTTTCTACTTGTTGTACAAATTCTGCCGCTTTGGCCTTTTCATGTAAAACTCATTGGGTGAGTGAGATGTTGCATCGGTGGTGAGAAAGCGATCCACGGTCTCTGGGCAAGTTGGCTGGTATTATCCGGTCCGGTGAAGGGAGGTTGGGGGAGGACAACAGATGCAACAACATGCCTATGAAAGCCAAGACGAACAGACAACACTGGGACCTCAGTCTTATCGGGGAGCGTTCTTGGTTTCACCGGAGGCCAGACACTCACAGAACCCGTAACCCGACGCACGGGGCTGCCCCGCAGGTGAATCCCTGACCAAAGAGGGGAACGACCCGCTCTCAACGCAACATATCCCTCTCGCTAAAAGAGAGTAGGCCTTCCATGCCAGGAATCCAAAACACCCCTGGCCCTGTGCATTTACTGCTGTTCCCAGGCCAGGGGGGAGAGAAATAAGGCGCAGAGGGAAGAGAGTCGGATCTGCGGCAGGAAACCGAGCAACTAAAGACGATTTGCTATAGTTAGTCTCGGTCACCTTTAGTTTCCCTTTGGCCACAACAATTCCATGGATTGTATAAGAGCCTTGTTACCTGCTAACAGATATAATACATCCAGGACCTAGTCGACGGATATTGAGGAACAAAAAGAAAATCACTGTTTCTATTTCTTTTTGTATGAAACATTAGGACCACCCAAACTGCCTGCGATTCACTTTACAAACTGACGGCCATATGGGCTGAGAATCAGGTTGAGCGAGGTGGCAAGTTGAGCTATTCTATAACACAGAAGGCACAATGACTCGATTCATCGGCCTTCATAAAGAAAGGGTTGTGTGTTCGTCTAACAACCACGGGAAGGGGAGAATAACACAGATATTCCATCGGTGCCGGGTGGGAGGCGCAGACAGCGCTGATGGTTGACTGACACAGCAACGAGATGACACCGTGACCTTGGTTCCTTTTGCACAGGGAACCTGGCAGCCGATTACTGATGGATCCAGGGACAATGTGCTAATAGGTGCTAACAGGCTCGGCTCTTTTAAGGAATATCACACATCCGTCCCACACATACACCTGACAGTGAGAGGGGCGAGAAGCACCACCTTCTGTAATACCGATACAAAGGATGACAGATCAGCACTCTGCAAGGGGGAATTGCAAAGCTTTCTAGAGACAAATGTGTGCCACATACAAATGCAAATACTTTAAACTATTGTTTTGTCTTAAACGTGCTTTAATTAAACGCAAAACATTCACTTAGGTAACATTCACATAGGGTTTCTTCAATGGCGGCGCTGTGCTTTAGATGTGACATTCCAAACAAAGTTGACTGTTGCTCTTTTATTCCTCAGTTGTCATCCTCTTAGTAGTCCAATGATAACAATGTACCAATTGCCCCATGAATAAAATGCAATCGTGGTCCCATCAGTCATTTGCCCAATAGGATATATAGTTTATGTAAAAGCACTCAAAAGCTAATAGCCCATAAATCTCTGATCCCTGACCTGTCAACCAGAATCAGTGGAACATATGGACATTTCATAGTAATGTAAATATTTAACCTTTTATCTCTGACTACACCCTGATTCATGACCCGAGTTTGGACAATTGCCAACAATTATTTTAGCATGATAGTTGCATGATTTGGATCAAAATAAAATAAGTAGCGTCATGACAGTTTGAGATAAACACCAATGCGTTCAGTCATAAAACAACGTGAATAAAGGCACCAGCATGAGTTTGACATTGCTACACACAGATTCAAATGTGACACAACTTCCCCTCCACATAGTTGGCTGTGGTCTTAAAGTCATGTGCACAACAGTGAAGGATTAACACTAGTCCTGGATCTCAGGCCGAACACCACAGCCTCCTTTATGCTTCACTGGCATATTTCAAATGTTTTACACATTTACGGATGGCTTCCGGCCGGTCGGGGTTAACCAATGAAGTGCCATTCATGACAGCTGGATCATAGCAAGTTGTGCCGGACCAAGCCGCCGCCACCACCCTGGCGACTGCGTTCAATGTTTAACCACAGTGCTGCAAATGACAACTGTGTGCCTGCTGGGGGAGAGCAGAGTTTCACACTAAATATAACCTGGCTGAGCTGCGGAGGAGGGAAGCTGAGGTCTGGGACCGGGCCAGGGCAACAGTGGTTTTCAAAGCTTTGTCAGTCAATACTTTGCTGCCGTGGGGACATGTGGACTCACAAACAGTAATCAGAGATCACAGGCGAACATTAGCGGCGGTACGAGACTAGTGGAGCAGTGGTTTCACAGCTTCTACTTGTGGTTCGCCAGCAATAATAAAGTTAGGGTGAGGGTAAGCTGGAGTTATCCTGCAAATTAGACGGTGACAGCGATCGCTGATGATCGCGTTGCATTAACTTTATAGACCCGCTAAATTGATGTGCATGCAAAAGGTACCACGTGGTATTTGCTGAGGCAATATTTAATGAACCAGCCGGGTCAGGTCAGCGCTGATAACAGCTCTAACCTGACCACTGAGGTACCGGTGGAGCGCCCGGAAGTGGCCATTGGAATGTATTGAGTGACTGACGGTAATAACAGATTAAACATTTACAAGCATAAGTGACAGGACGGCCGTGATTGGGCAAGGCCAGAGATGAACTGATAGCGAACTGTTGACTACTCAAAACAACTACTTCACTTGTAAGCTGCTTTTGTCGCTCAGAGTTAAACCTCGTCTGTTGTTATTCCTTGGCATTGAAAGTGAAAAGACCCAGAACTGCTCTATAACAAGGGCTAACGCATAACAGAATGTCTGGCATTTAACCCCAAAGGAGAGCTTCTGACCCTCCAGTCTGCCACCCACCACAAACGCACTCAACCACACCCCCACACCCAATATAGACTATAGACTTTGCTGAGGAGTAAAAATAGGAGACTGCTGTTAGCCCTTCACGGGAGGGTGTGCAGATGAGAAATATCTGGAATAACGTCGGCACAGAGCTTCTTTTCCTTTCTCCAGCAGTGGTGCGCTTGTGTGTCATGACGGCAAAGTTGACCCACATTCTGGGGTTGTCCGAGTGGATTTGGCCCTGTACGTGGTGGGGAGGAGGGCCGGGGGCGAGCTGTAATCCCTATGATGGTGTGGCATTTAAGGGAGCCTTCCTTTGTACTGACAGAACACAATTCCATTGCTGTATTTGTCAAAGCAGCCAAATATTATTAACAGAGAGTGGGTAAAGGGCGATGGGGGCACTGCGCTCATTTTCTCACGGCCTTTGTGGCACAAAACACGGCTCCGCCCTCAGTCATAGATTTGAAAAAAAGCGCAGCTTTTCAAAGTGGAAATTGACAGCGGTGGGGATTCTTGACCCTGTGCCTCTGCGTCTTCTGAACCAATGTTTACCTGCTGTGTGTTTATCTAAGCAGGCTGAGAAATGCCCTTGCTTAAAGATCTCCAACATGTCACCAGAGACTTCTAGTTGCAAGTTGTCCAGTCCATGTAAGCAAAGCTTGAGCAGCATCTTGCATTGATTTTAAATGGACTGTAGTAAAGTTATGTTTTGTGAGTGATTGCAGTCGCGGGGGTTTATGTGTGCTTAAGGGCCGGAAATAGCAGAGACATATGCGTGGATTTAGATTGGGATTTTCTCAATGCATGAACTCAAATATTTCAGAGAGGGGATGGGGGTCAACAGCGGCAATGCTTGCTTTGTCGGTTCATAAAGTGTACCTCACAGCGTGACGCAAAAGCAGGACACGTAATAATTCATTTTACCGTCTAAACGGATTTACCCCACACAGGCACTTGCATGACTTAGTAGTCTCACGGAGAGGCGATGCTCTCACACAAGCCTTTAAATGTTAATTCCGTATTTCACTCCACTGATAGACAGCTGTAAAACTGATTTGAGCGTTTTTTTTTTAGTTCAACTAGCTTCCCTCTTGGAGTCAGAGACGGCTTGTAAATAAAAAACTGAATCTTTAGTTCAGCTGGACATTGAATAAGTTCAAGAAAGAGAAAGTTGTCATGGTTGTGAAGGACTTTTGGTATGCGTTGATTCCAAGAAAGCAGATTCCCAGCAGTTCCAGCTCGACCATTTGATACCGCCTACGACTCTATTGGGCAGGTTGGCGACAGCCGTCTTCTCAACTAAACTTAAAATATCAACTTATTATCCACGGCGGATTTACTTTGCTCCCTCTCCTCATTCTATCAATGGTCAGATGAGACCTTTTTTCATGTAATGTCTTTGCTGTCAGAATAAAGGCAGACTTTTTCTTCTTTTGCAAACTCAGACTCTCTGAACTTATTGAAACGTGTATTTGTATTTTCCCCTCATATCCTCTGAACACTTTGTTTCCCACAGAAGGTACTGTTCTCCCTGCCATAAAATCTGCACACGCTGCATGAAGCCAAAGCAATGCAATTAGGTCCCATGATTCTGGCTTTAACAGGGAAGTGAGGGCCTCCCAGATGCAGGTCATGGTTCTCGACCTCACGCCTCTGCTACCCAGTTAATCAGTTCGGAGCAATTTTGCTTTTTCCTTCCCAGCGTGACTTGCTGCCGTAACGCCCCATGATAACAAACGGGACAGGTAATTTACTCATCCTTTTCTCGTCCGCATTTGTCGTCACACCCGTGTTCCGCTGAAGTTGCTGCTCGGAGGCGATCCGCAATCCCAAACAGCTCAAGCAAAAAGCGTAACACATGATGGTGCATCAGGGGAAGTGCAGCAGGCTTGCCAACGTAAGGACTACACGGGCCTCTCAGAAAGCAATTAAGGGAAGGAGAGTCATAATATTGAATGGAGAAGGGGGTTGCATTCCTCTGAGAGGCAGCAGCACTAGACTGTGAAATTCATATTGACTGGAGAGGCAAACACACACACACACACAGAGAGACAGGTGAGCGCAGGAGAGCCGATCTCTTTTGCCCCACTTTACTTGTCAGCCGAAGAACAGCGGCTGAAGTCCGCTGCTTTGCGATATATTTCCGGTGAGTTCAGCCATCCAAAAGAGGCACCGATGCAAGAGCAGGTCGCAGAAAAGGAAACAGCGGCGCTCTCTGAACACAACACGGCGTTCATGTAGAGGACTGCTGAAGAAAAAGGTTTGGAAAAATGAAGAAATGAAAAAGAAACTGCTGAGCTGTGGATTTGCGTTCACTGATGTGTTAAATCCCACTTGATTAAAGCAGGAAAACGCCTTCGACAATGAGCTGTGCCAGTCCACTTAATTAAGTCAACTGGCACTGTGGAGCGCTGGGAAATAGAAAGCAACGCAAACAGGGGCGCCGCTGCTCTCCCGCCCGCCCTCCACTTCTCTCTGGACGCTAATCAAAAGGCTTGATCGGCGAGCAGGACAGGCCTCCGGGGGGGCGGCGCTCTGCTTGGCTGATCCTGGCAATTTGCTCTGGATAATACGGCCTTCTCCCTCTGTAACCCCCCACCTCCCCGCCACCCCCGGCAACCCGTCGCCCCCAATCTGTGCGGCTATCGGAACGCACAAACGCAAACCCACTAAAACACACGTCTGCCTTCGCATGGGGGAATAATCACTATAATAGTCCACATGGTTATTACACAGTCCTTATTATCCCTCCTCCCCTTTGTGGCTCCAATTTAGGGATCCACAATAAAGATGATTGAAGATAAAGACGCCGCTTTTGATCGACAAAAACAATAATCATGTACATTGTTTCAAATGGAGTGAGAACAAGCAGCACAAGATAACTTCAATATGTGCGAACGCTCATCCGCTGTTTGCATTTTTTAATTGTTTGTACAATATAAGCCGGTGGAAGCATCTGGTGGTTATTATGCTGCCTGGAGGCATCAGGAAAAGGGGCAGATAATAGGAATTGCATGATTTGTTTGCGCGAGAGCCCGGTGATGGTGCGAGTTCCTCCGCTGCAAGAAAAAACAATCTCAGCACCAAAAGGCACAACCGCTCCATTTACACGACTCGGAAGTAACACGACGGGCATGAAAGACAGGTTCCTACCTTTGAAGGAGATGAAGACGCGAGGCGCGGCCAACGGGTCGACGCTCAATTGGTTCCCGAGAGCGAGGCCGGACAGCGCCAGGAGGACATGGAGCGTCCACAGGCCGTGCAGCTGCATGGTCGACCAACCTCCACCGGCGCGTCGCGAGCCGTTTGTGCTTTCTTTTATTTTTTGTTAAAATCTCTGCAGGGACAAAAACAAACACGTGAGAAGAGAAGATGTGTTTCTCAACTCTGAGCTACAAAAGAACAGCAAAAAAAAAAAAAAAACATTTGCAACGATGGGTTGTTTATTTATTTATGTGACCTGTCAAATAAATGGCTCCCAGGGGCCCCGTGATCCCTCTGAGTTCTAGTGATTCAGCACTAAGGTGCGGGGATTACACCCAGATCTCTGGGAGCTTCACAAAAAAAACAACTGGCGACGGGCCGAGCTTTGAGAGATGTGAGCCTACTTCCATTTGGGAATAATTACGCTCTTTTTCTTTCTCAGTTGGAGTCAGACAAACTGATGGAAAGCTGACTCGAGTAAGAGCAGCTTTTCTTTCTCTGCTCCTCTCCACGCACCCAAAACACATTCCTACGTCATGACACCATACGTGTGTGCACGCTGCTCTGTAATTATCTGCACCCAACAGCGGGTTCCACCACAACCTCGCATACTCACTAGAAGCGGGGGGCAAGAAAAGTTTGATTGGTGCCATCTGAATTAAAATATTAACTTCACTGCTTAAGGGGGTTACAAATGATGACTGGCTCCGACGTTAACTGGAACAGTTTGACAAGTCTTCCGAACAATGCAGCGGTGGTCATCAATGAAGTCCCCAGTTAATGAATGATAGACGCAACAATGAGCCACACATCTGTCACTGCCCCCCCCCTCCCCCATCCCCCCCCCCCCCCCCCCTCCATCCTCCATCAAATCCACTCCGGGTCCGTTTAATCATCTCTACCACTTGTCTGCTGAACTTTTTTTTTTCCTGATACACTCTATTCCCCCCAAAGCAGCAACTTGACCTCACCGATTGGACACAAAGCTCTTCTCGGCATGTTCTAAAAACAAATCCAGGACAATTAGAAACTGGTCTCCACCTTTTGGAGACGTGGTCCTCAGACTGTACGGCCGAGGTGGATTTATGAGCATCAGCCAGCTGTTTAAACCACGGCTGTTTGTTAACCATCCAGCTGTTTATTCGGAGACAGAGGGCAAGTCATTGACACGTGCATATGAAATCAAACAGTCGCACTGCTCACAAATGATGCAGATGAGACGGAGAGACACTGAGTCCACTCACATGAAACATGTCCCCAGTCATTTTGAGCCGTGAGAATAAATCTAAAATGTAATTTGGCAAAAGAATCATCACGTTACAGTGGTCTTATAGCAGAACAAGCCCACCTCAATGTTATTAACCATCACATGTTGGCAGATCTAATGCAACCACTTAACTTCTAGTGAAAGACAAAAGCCAATAACCGCAAGTTTATAAAATAGCCGCAATAAATATTAGCTTACAAAAAAAAACACAGATCATGTATCATCAATCACAAAAATAGGACAAATTAAAAAGATCTCTGTATTCAGGAATGAATAATGAAAGAAAAACACGTCAAGCGTGATAATAGGAAGAGAAATGTGGTAAAAGACAGGACCAATGTTGCTGAATGATATGAACTGTGATGTGTGGCGGACTGCCAGCCTTGGCCACACTTGGACGACAGACCTGTAAACAGTCTGGTGTGGTATTAAAGCGCACTGTAAACTGAAGAGCCATGCAATAGTAAAACCAATCATGTACGAGTCCATCAAACCGTTTCTGTTCCTTCTGTTCCTTTTTTATAAGAGAAAACAGCAACTGCAGCATGTTGCAAATAATACAAGAAGATGTGTTGTTTCGTTTTAAAGCTCGCAGCTCCTCGCCGGTAAAGCATTCAGTTCAATAATAAAGCGGGCTGAATACAAAATAATACGCAAGCAGCACAATCAAGCTCACCTTATTTTCACAGCTCCCGGAATATAACTTACAGATCCAAACATTCAAGTCATTGAACAAAACCAATTCCAAGGGATCGCTCACTTTGGTCTCCAAGTGGAAATCAATAATAAGAATAGAAAATCCCGCTGCTGCTGCGCCTTTTGGGCAGTCCGTGCTCAGGAGGGCGGGCTGTACCTGTGCGCGCTGCGTGGCCCCGGAGTTTGTCAGGGCGCAATAAGACAATTCCAAAGAGAGAGAGAGAGAGAGAGAGAGAGAGAGAGAGAGAGAGAGAGAGAGAGAGAGAGAGAGAGAGAGAGAGAGAGAGAGAGAGAGGGAAATGGTTCTCTAGCTAAAATCGTGCGCGAGACCGCGAGGCGAGGTTATATCGTCGTCGCACGAGCACAATCAACATCTCGTGCGGGGTGGGAATAAAAAAATAAAAATAAAAACATACAAGCTGTTAGAAACAATTAAAGTCCCCGGCGGCGCGGAGAGGTCCAGGCGCGCGCAGCGTGTGCTCCTCTGGAAAGTTGGCCGCTGCTGAGTGCGCGCAGGAGGCAGGGCGCTAGCAGGTGGATGCGCAGGCCCGTCCGCCTTAAACACACCCAGGGGGCGGGCAGCGGCGAGCCGGGCCGCCCATCGGCCCGCCGGGAGGAGACGGGATTCACCGGCGCGGAGGAGCAGAACCAGACCCGCGTAACATTGCGCGCTGGGTGATGTCCGCTATTGCATGAAGAGTTGCGAAATGTTGGTACGACTTTCTGATAAGGCGGCTTTTGTTTGGTCGTTTTGGTAATTGGCAATAGCGCAAATGGTTCTCAGATAGTCCTCAGTATAAATGTAGCATCTAGTCAATACATAATTTGAACCATCAATCCAGCCTCCGGGCGTCTAATACCCAAATTATCTTATTTTTAAATCCCATCTTCAGATTCAGGTTTGCTGGATAGTAACAGTTTAACAACGTGATTTTTGGGCTACGGACAAAAGCATTCTGACCATAATGTTATCTGAAACGCTTGGTGGAGATTTTTTTTTTCCCAAATAGAAATTAAACATAAAAAAATGAATACTTTTATACTTTCTGACAGGTTTCAGGCACATCTGATGATGATGATGATGATGATGATAATGATGATAATAACATCATGGCTTAAGCTGAAATACTCTGAAACCCTTGAAGTGATAAACGTTTGACCTCACAGGCGATTATCATTCAAGGCCCGTGGTAATTCCGTTAATGGTGATTTAAGAACATTTATTTATTTAATGGGTCATTGGTGTCACAAGAAAAAGTTCACATGAGTATTGCATATAACGCCAGTTATCTGCTCAGAGGTTTTTACCCCTTATTATTGTTGTAGTGTATATAAATTATCAGTTTAAAAGGGATGTGAGAAAAAGCAGTTGCTGTGTGATTGCACAGACAGGTTAACCCTTCTACAGCTGCTATAGTTGTCTTTCCTGAAGCGGGTGTTAGAATCAGTCGCCTGTATTTCCATCTTCCATCGCTGTGACAACCAGCGAGTTACCATCTGCCACCCTCACATGAGGTGCGAAGGTGAAAACGTTAAGCAGGATTTGGCTTAAAGGGATGACTTCTCCTCTCATACAACAAGTTCACTTTTAACTACCAGACTTTCAAAAGTGACAACGTTATATAGACGATAAAATAACTTTTAAAAGTTTCATCAAAACAAGTTTACATTCATTCTCTCCAGTGAGTATTTGACCTCCTTGGTCCATTTTGGCCAATGTAATGATGACTGGGTGCACCTTATCAAAAATGAAAAGTCTTATCCTGTCTATGTACCCAATGATTTGAAAAAAAAAAGTCAGGCAGTGTCATTCTTTTTAATGGCACACGGAAAAGTCGATTAAAGTGCTTACTTTGCCCCTCTATTCAAACACTGATTGGCCGCTTCAAAGCCGCCGAATTACGGCCGGTGGAGATTTTCTAAAGCGCATTGAGAAAATTAAACATATTTCTACGTGTCTAATCATATTCCATTCAGCGTCCTTTCCCACCTGCATTATCTGACCCTCATCCAATCTGGAGCTCTAAATTGCCAAGCGCCCGATTCACTGTGAAGCCCGTCTGGGAGTTGGGGAGAAAGTCTACGGGGTGTTTGGCTCGATGGGGTGAGAAGAACCTGTCCTGCTCAACTTTCCTTCCACATAAAGTCACAAGGCTTTCCCTCAGCAATGTGGTCCAGCACTGCGGCTCTGTTTTTAAAGGGACTTGGCAGAGGTCAAATAGGAAAGTATCAGTTTTGATGCGTCCAAGCAGACTTCTTCCTCTTCAGGACAAGTTATCTATTCAGAAAGGACACGGCAAATTTGGCAAGAAACGAGGCCTTCAGCTTTTGCAAAGCTACACATCACTCATCTGCTCCGGTTTAATGAAAGAAACACAAAAGCAGCTGTCAGCCCTGGTTGCCTATGCTCCATCTTTTCTGCTCGATAGGACTGCAAGGTGAGTTGTCATTACCCAGAAGGACCTAAGTGGGGCTCAACTGTAATATTTGTGATAAAATCTCGCAAGTGCACAATTCCAAGCCGCTCCAAGCGATGAATGCTGCGGTTTTAATGCGCCGCAGAGGAGCCTGCATTCCAGCCGAGGTGTGAACAGTGCTTTCTGTGGAACTCTGTCTGCAGGGCATGAACGGATGCCAGGTGTCGTGTCAGAATTTGTGATTCTTACACAGTTCCAAAGATTATCCGTAACGCAATCCCGGTTTGAATGTGTGTGGAGAGATGGGTCTCTCCGGTGCGTGGAGGCTGCTTCTCGTTCCTGCTCTGTGTTGAAGCGTGCAAAGTTCCAGCTTCTGTCTTTGGCTGGCGAGGTGATAAATGCGGTGATGCGATGTGGCACGTTCCCCCCCCCCAACCTTTTAATCATACCATCTTCTTAGCTCTGTTGAGATTTGTGTCACGACCAGCGAGCAAGTCAATTACTCAACACAGATTACTCATTGAAAGGTAAGTACAGGTTTTTGTGCCAATGACCTCTATATCCTATTTCAAAAGAAGTGAATTTAATTAAATCCGAATTCTCTCTTTGTTTTCACATTGCCAGGAATCTGCATCCAAATCTGATTCCCGATAGCAAGTATGTCTGCAACTACACGCACAAACGTGCACGTGTAGGGGCAAAAAGCCTTCAGACGGCGCTCGGACTGCATTGTTGCGGCAACAACAAGACTCAGTAGTACTTCAAATTGAGCCGCCGGGTCCTCACCTTGTGCCGCGGCCAGATAGCAGAAAAAGCTTCGCCGCGAACACACTCTGTAAGAATGTCCTCAAAGTTATTAGCATTTAAATGAGAAAAGAAAAGCATCACGTCTAGATATCACTGGGAAACTCTCAACAATGTAAAACTTCTTCAACCATTCAGGAGTTTAGAGAAGAAAACTTTTCTTATCTCCTGCGGTGAGGGACTGAATGCGAGTGGTTTAGTGACTCAGTTAAACAAGCAATTGAACAAGTTCGGTAAGAGAGGCGAGAAGAGCCCAGGCTTTCTGGTCACACTTAGGGAAGGTATGCTTGCATTGGGTGCTGCTTGAATCCCCCTTTCCTCTACCTGCGGTTGGTGCCTTTGAGCAACGGCTGCCTCTGTTGTTTTTGGCACCGCACGCCGCTCCACACACTTCCCAGACTCTGCGGCCTCAACGAAACTTTACTGCCAGTCTGGCGGCCCCTCCCACCCCGGGGAGCCACAACCCGCAGAATGGAGGAAATGGCTTTGATTTCCTTCCACCTTTCACACATCACATGGGGAAAGGGGACCAGGACCGTACGCTGGTCTTGACCGAGCTGGATAAACAAAGCCTTGCCACAGAGTGTGTGCGTGTGTGCCCGTATGTATTACTGTGTCGTTAAAACTGCGGTTGTGTTGGACAGAGTATAATGTGTGTGTTGGGGAGCAGTTGAGTTAATTTCACTCCACCGCCGCTCTGCATCAGTGTTGACATTATGGGAAAGCTAAATAGTGTATAATTGAAAAAAATCACAAACCGAGTCATCGGGCGGTGAAGAAACGGCCGACTAATTTCGAAATGCTCAATACAGCTCTGTTCTCCAAGGCTTGGCTGTCCGGGGTCTTTTTTTGGCCGTCACCATAAAGTGGAGTGGCCAAATTTGAACAAATAATCCACCTACCCAAGTTTAAATGGTGATTTGATTCCACGACTGGGTCTGATTATGAAAAAAAAGTCAACGTCCTTTAGGTGGGTCGTGTGTGATTCATACTTAGTATGCGTCATTTTTCCTCCTCACACCAACCTTCTGGGAGGTGCTGAACTAGGACAGAGTTTATGCTGTGCTGCTAGGACTCCTGGGAGAGGTAAAAACTGGATTACATCATGGAGCCACTGTGGTGTTTAGATACACGTGTGAGAAAAATTGTTTCACACATACAACGAGTCTGTGTTGGAATCTTTAAAATGAGTTATCTGGGAGGTCCAGCTATCATCCCAGGACAATAGCACCACACCAGGCACAGACAAATGGGAAGGGCTATTTTCTCAAAACAGATTAGCTGCTTTGTACGGTCTGGTGCTACATACCTCATTACTTTGACCTAATGTTTATCCAACCGGCCTATTCCTGCCCAGTGAGTTGCTCTGTTACTTAAATAAAAGCATTATGTCCACAATTATTTTCTTTTAAATGTACCCTAGGAATAATTGATAATTTATTAAAGGTCTTCCACTTCTAAAAGACTGAACATAGTTTGTTTAAAATAGCATGACACTTGTGGATATCCATTTGATCACTTTCCTGACAAGAGATAGACGAGAACAACAATACCGTTCCATGTCTGAACAATAAATGTCTCACCAGATCGCGCAGCAACCCAGAGGTATGAAAAGTAAAGAAAAGGCTTTTCAAAGTGGGTTAAACCAGTATTGTTTTTAATCGTCATCACGTGGCGACTCCTCAGCTTGCAAAGATATGTCATATTGTATGGAAGCCTCTGAGATAGGACCTCATTTTATTGATAAGGAAACAATTGTTTATGGTCTCAATTATCTTCAGTACAGCATCATTTCCATTTAAACGATGATCCCGTAAGATTCAGTGAGTATAAATTCAGTGACAAAGCAAGCTGTGCTGCAGTGGTGGTTGAACCATGGCAAATTAGAAATAGAATTAGAAAATTGTTTGGGTTTTTTCTTGCAATTTGAATCACTTCACCGTGTTTGTTTGGTGTTCAGTTGTCCCCCCTTTTGTGTCACTTTGGTTGCAAAACCAAAAATGTCGCTGGCCAACATTCCAAAATCAAAGCTTCAAAATGGAAGTCCACCTCTTCAACTCATTAATTCACATGTTCTGACACATTTGACCTAATCAAAACATGAACCATGTTCTGTTGCTGTTGTCAAGGTAGTACGGGCCCGGCTCTTTTCTGTCTCTGCTGGTCACTTGACAACTGCTCCCATCCCAGAATGGTTCCCACACACGACTCCTACAAAAAATAAGTTGGTTTTTGTACAAATTATGGAAACACTACTCAACGCGTTTAAAAAAGTGAACTTAAGAGGTGCCAATATGCTAAGCTAAGGTAAATATTAAAGCAAATGAATACAGATAAAATGATCATGCATAAATGAATATTATATGAATGTATGAGTTTGAAAAAAAAGTAGTGCATTGGGAAGGAAACCTCACGGAGGTGGAGGCAGGGGAAATGAACAACACCCTCTCCCGCTGGCTTGTTACCTAGTGAGCTGTTGACTTGGCACTGCTTTGCTCCACCGATCGCTTCCTGAGGATGCCATGGGACTCCGATAGTGCGTAAGAGTGCAATACTTCCTCTAGGCTCTCATTCACTTCCTGCCTTTCGATGCAACGCTGAGGTCACGACCCCAACGAGCAAACCCATTTCCAAGTCCTCCTAATCCCCGATGTGCTTCTACTGGGGCTGAATACCTGCTGCTCGGATGTGAAATGTGTGTTGTTCTCCAACTCTGTGCAAGTATCAAAAACCAAGATCCAATGTTGCGCTACCAGATAATTACAGTGTCTCAAAGGAGAGCGAAGATGGCATGAACTAAATAATGAACGTTTTCCTTTTTTATTTCGTTCTTATGAGCAAACTATATGGAGGAAAAGCTGTGATTGTGGTATTGTAAGTAAACTCCTGATATAAATGACTCGAAATATAGCCCCAAATAGGGCATTTATATTTTTTCAAAAGAGAATATAACATTGAAGACCTTGCCTTCATCTAATAGTCTACTGACATGAAGCACTGTGTAGTGAAGCATCCAGCGTCTCTACCGTGTAGAGGCTGGTTTGAGGTGTTGGGAGTTGCCGCTGCTCGAGCTGCAGGGTTATCTTTAACTTTCTATGGGAACTAATGCCCGCGAGCTCTCAATCCTGGTCTGCACAACTGTTGTCTCTGCAGAGACAGGATACTCCCTTCCTCTCCCACACCCTCACCCATCCCACCCTGAAGTCACACACAGCCTTAGAGTCTAAGCAATCAAATGAAACAGTCTTGATTGGAACCCTGTAGACTGGCCCAACGCCTGCAAATGCAACTTGAAATATAGCACTGTGATATCACTTTTTCCGCAGCCAAGAGTGTTCTCGATTTCTGTAATGCAAAAATGACACATTGTAGAAACATTACTCAAATAAATCCCTCAGTGTGGTGTCCATTCCAAATTATGCAAAAAACAGACAACTTTGTTGCCTCTCTGACATAAGCCCAGTTTTTGCAAAAGCAACATGTGTTAATTAATTGATTATTAATCACCTCCTTCGCCCCCCTTCCCCGCTGACGTTGGCCTGTTTCCTCCTCTTTGCCTCACAGGACACCAGTGCCATGGTTACAGGTCTAATATTCAAGGGTGTGTCCGAGACACACTGGTGGGTGAGCTTCATGTACGCCACCCAATAGAGATGGAAACTTACATCCTATTACAAAGAGGGTAAGCTCACGCGACACGACATCCCAAGACCAATTATTCCCTCCTCTGTAAACGAACAGGAACGACAGGAACATGCACACTGGCACTTCAGCATCACTCATAAATCGCTCAGCAAGACTTTAATAAAGACTGTCAAAGGGAAGGATTGATTTGGAAAAGGATCTCAAAAGCCTCTCCTCTCGCTCCTGTTTAGGAACGCTGCATTACTAAGGACAGCATAGACGCATGCCTGCATGGAAGGGTGATAGGAGACCCGGTAACACTGTACGGGGAAAACTCCCTATGCCAAGCACTTGTGTTGTCTGCTATAGCGCTGGAGGGGCTTTGGGCCCTGCAAGTCTGGGCCTCTCTTTTTTTATTTTTGTAGACTTCGGAGCGCCAGCAGCACCGAAGACCGCAGCCTGAATTGAGTTTGTTTCTTTGGGAACCGAGTAACAGCGTCAACATCACTAAACGAGACACAGACTTTAACAGTTTTGCGTTTGGATTTAGCCTTAATTACTGCAATTCAGTTTTGGGGACTTTGCATAAACACGATCAATCCTTTCTTATCCATTAATCCTTCATTGTGTTTGGGTGTTAACTAAACCCAGTGAGACTGCATGATGTCATGGGAGTGGCTGCTGGGCTTAACATTGTGTGCCTCTGGATGTCCTCAATAATCCTTCCTACAAAAAAGCACAAAGGTTTGTGACAGGTGGTAAGAAATTATAAGGCATACATTATTCACAAACAATATTGTGTGTTAGTGTGGTGGATTAATGATAACGCAACTTTTGTTCGGGTGCAAATATATAAAGAGAGACAACTTTCGATTTACTCCTTTTGTAACAGTCTGGGAACTTAAACCTCGGAACCTGTTAAATCAAATAACATCTGCAAGGACTGTTAGCAGTTTCATTCTTTTTCTTCCCAATTTGGGTCAATTTGTATTCTTTTCCAGGAACGACAATAATAAAAGAGTCACTTAGGGTGAGCTGAGACCCCGCAGACTGCTGGGAAAGACATCATGATCAGATGTCATCTGCTCGTCTGCTACAAATGTTTTACCGAGTGAACCAGGTGACAAAGTCATTAGGTTTTATATCCCTCTAATTACTGATGGCGTTGAGGGTCACAGTGGATCATCATCTACTAAGATGATACATGAGCGAGTTATGTGAAGACCTGTGCTAAACACCATCTGTCACGTGCTGGTAATACTACTAATGGCTTTCCATTCAGCGATCCCGCAGCGCCCCTGTCAGTAACGCGGCGTTTGAAATGACACTGGCTTTCACTTCTTTTTAAAACACAAGCAAACAGCCCTTTGTGTGAACCCTTTCAAACGAAAACTGTTGTGGTTTCTAGGCTCGGCTGCATTCGTGTCCTTCCCTGAAAGCCTTTGTGCTCCCCTCATACGACCTGTTGGCAGCGTCACATCCAGGGGATTTTTCAGCTGGCTGCCATCAAACATTATCGCTTTACACAAAAGATTTTTAGCATGACTCCAAAAAAATGAAAAAACACCCTTTCACCCACTGTCAGAAAATATTTTGCTTCAAAGTGGCCTCTGTGGTTTTGCATGAGGATAACACATTTGTGCAACTGCCCGAGGAGTTTGACTCTAATTTCTGCATACAGTGGAGCTCAATGTGAGCATTCACCCTGTCAGACTGCCAGCTCATTCATCAAAAACACTATTTATTTCTAAGGGTGGATCTGTGGCTGTTTGCTCTCTGCAGGCAATGCCGATGACAGGCAAACCACTCTTTAGAGACGCCTCGTAAAAATTAAAACAAAAAAGAGGAGAAGAGGAGAGCCCGCTGAAGTTGTCGCATGATTGATGAGCAGCTCACAGCAGCAGATTGGAGCCGATGGCTTAGCAAGTTGGCCATGGTTGCCTTTGCATGGAGGGGGGGGGGGGGGGGGGATTGTTTGCAAGTTTTGGAGAGGGAGTTTAAAATATCAGTCTCTGCTTCGACTGCAGTGCATAGAAAACTATCCGACTCAGAAATAGAAGACAGGCGTCAATAGTGTTGCTCCAATATATTTGTTTGCCATCTGGCTTAAATGTTAATACCACCGGCTTGTCTTTATTGGAAGTACTAAACTAGGAAATGACCCACGACAGGAACGTGTTAGCAAACGTCCCCGGGGAGCACAAGCGTTTCCCCTCTCGAATAAGAAAGGATGAAAGGATCTTTTGTCTGGCTCTGAGGGAACAACTCTGGCCACGGAAGGACTCCTTACCTTAAAGAATCAGAAGTTTTTCTCGTGAGAAATACCTGCAAGGATGCATGCGAACAGTGAGTAATTGTAGGGCTGTGCCTACTTAGCCGGCGAGGGAAGGTAATGAGGGAAAATATAACGGAGGCAGGAAAACACCACCTGCAGCTCAAACCTGCCGCTCTCTCGATTAGAGAGAGAGGGAATGTAGCGTGGCGCAGGTGATCAGATAATCCTCCTGTCCCAGCACGCTGCATACACTCAGGTATTAGCAAGCAGCTCTCTGATGGAGGTCTGGATGGTGACACGCCGCCCAGCGGAGGGAGACGGGATACAGACGAGATTGAACCCAATGTCTCAAGTGAGGAAGACGGATGATGGTCAACAAGTGATTCTGCTCCTGTGCGGTTTTTAGCTCTCTCTTTTTTCTGTCTATTTGTCAAGCTTGATATCTGTTTAGTATATTGTGTATTCCATATACAATATGTAATGTATAACACTTAGTAGATCATTAGTGTGTTTCCTTATTAATTCACCAACCAAAGAGGAATACTACCTATCCTAATTTATGACATTAGTATTGCAATATTTTCACATATTCCAAATTCAAGATCTGACCCAATGATGGTGCTAAACAAAAGGTAATAGGAATTAAAGTTGTTAAAACTTTCCTGTTGAACAAGAATATCTTTGCACTAACTAAATATTTATATGTTTTAGTTGGTACAGCTTTAAAAGATTTCCCTTCTGGCCTAAAAATTGAAGTGAATGAAAGTTAATTAAATTCAGTAAACTTCAGCAACAGATCTACTTCTAAATTGCTTATAAGTTACTAAGATATTAATTGTTTCTACTAAAGTAATGTATGACATGTTACACTTTGCAGCTGAGCAAGTTATGGTCGAGACTTTTCCCACAAAACCAAAATTTCATAAAAGCCCTACAAAAACAAGTTAATTCTGTCATAACAAAAATTGTAGACTGAGATTATCCAAGAGATTATTGTGTTTCATAGTCATAAACGTTTTAGATAGAAGTGTTATTGTTATTGTTATAAAATATTGGCAGCAGATTTGGTTTGGTCCACTTAAACCTGACTCGCTGGTCGAACTTAACTCCAATTATTGCCTGCAGCGATGTTACAAAAATCACTTACTCCTGTCATTCACTGCAGAAAAAAATCCCTCAGTTTACAGAAACAAATGCATCCTTCATTTAGGAGCCTGAGTAAACAAACAGTTACAGACGTCGTCCGAGGTTGCAGCGCGCACACTGCTTAGTGACCTCTGACCCGGCCTGATGTGATTTACACAGCTAATGCTTGACAGAAGTCTTTAAACAGATTTCTTCTCTCCCTCTTTGTTTCTTTCTTCGTCTTTCTAATGCACATTCATGCAAACACACATGCTCACAACCCCACGCAGACCCCTTGCCAATGCACACACACACACACACACACACACACACACACACACAAACATGCACACACACACTCATTTCACCACTACCTGTACCTCATCCCAAAGGCTTTCCTGCTGTGGCCATTTACATCACAAGCAGCTGCAGGACACTGGTGGTCCATTGATGGGGAAATGTGCCTGTCACAAGTAAACGGTGTATAATTAACAGCAGCACATCAGTTAAAGCGTCTTTCCAGGAACAACACGTCTTTCTTGTACTGGAGGTGTCGACCGGTCTCCTGTCTTTAGGTGTCGAGCTCGTTTGTTGGCTTCTACATTCTGTATCTGCATTTCCTTTCCTTTCTGCTGCAGCGAGGTGAATTTCATCTGAATGGGCAATAATGGGCGTCAACTACGGCCTTGGGCTCAGCGCCACGGAGCTGCGTAGACATGAAACACAGGCTAAATGCTTTTCTCCCGTGCATCTTTTCAGGATGACAGTGAGCCAGAGGTTGATTGAATACACATTTTAAATATGTCTCAAAGAAGCCTGACTTACTTCAGACTTGCAGAACCTGCCCATGGTGCAGACTTTTCCTACACTTTTTTAAAAAGAATAAAACAGACACAATTCAGATAAAGGTGTCTCTAAACGTAAAGCATATTTTCTCCATTTGCATTTATATTTATCATTCAGCTGAGGTTTTTATCCAAAGCGACTTACAATAAGTGCATTCAAGTACAGGTTCTTTGAGAAAGTCGAACTTCAAAGACCAGGGGAATCTCCAAATTTGACCATCATCAGGAGTTGAGTGCTAATTAGCACATCATGCTAAACTGCTAAACTCTGCATGTTGCTCACACCTACACATTCACTATGAGCACTTCAGCAGATTGATGTTACAGCTTAGCTCAAAGCATTCCCTTGCTTAAGCTCCAGAGAGCTGCTTGCATGGTGGTGGGCTCTCACTGTGTACGTACTGTATATTTATTTTTATGGTACGGCTTTAGTTTGAGATAAATCCGCTCATGTGAATTTGTTCAGAACTATTCAGAAACAAAGTGTCTGAGATAAAGTCAACTCAGCATTGGTCATACACACAGCAACTTTTGAACTCCAAAGTTGTGTCTCCCTGAAAATGTTATTCCACTTGTAGTGCAGTGTCCTTTGAAAGAAACTCAGGATTAAAAAAAAAAAAAAAACATCTGCCTGTCGAAATCCAAATAATCTATTAATGCAAATAATTGGGCACTGGAATTAACATGTAAAAACTAGATTTCAACTACATGCACTTTGACAGTTAATATAAAAGTGAGTTAGAAGGATAAACATTAGAAACATGATTTCCCCACACAAGGATGCAGGGTTAGGGTTAGGGTTAGGGTTAGGGTTAGGGTTACACTTCCCAAAACTGTCTAATGAACAAGCCACCTCCTTTACCAGTGTTTTCTCCTTTTGGTTTCTTTGTAAAAGGTAATTGTAAAACAAGAACCACTAAAAATAAGTTGCATTAACGCGGCATCTTGACCTGAATCAAATTTACCAAACTGCAGAAATGAAAGTCCTGTAAAACTACCTAGAAAGAAGAAAAAAAAAATCACTTTGATCGCGGCAGGTTAGGTGAGATGGAGCTGACAAACTCAAACTCAATTCAGACTGCCATGAAGATGGAAGGGGAAAAAATGAATAAACCAGATTGAAATTTGCCCTGTTGCTCCCTGGAGAGCAACCAAGCAAAAGGAATATCTGAAAACAGAGAGGAGAACCAGGCAAAGAAACTTTGGGCTGTGAATTATTGAGGCATTTTGCGGTTGCATGGGCATGGGATTGTGTTTATGCAGCAGTTTCATGTGGGAGGCCTCATAAATAAAAGCGCATATGTAGGAATGTAGTAATACAAGAAGTGACTGTGAAAGCGTAACAATGTCAAATTCAAATTCCTCATGAACAAGTTATTGGGAATGCAAATCAAACTTTTTCAGTACCGATACTGATACTGGCACCAAGGCCTTTGGTTTTAGCTGAGAACGAGCACCAGTGCAATACAAGTGTGGATTAAATAAGCCCAATGCCTCACTGAATACAAGAGAATGGGCTTGAAGCGAAAATAGATTTTCCCACATTTTGGGTCATAATGTAAAATATATTGAAATGAATGTCCCATATCATTTTCTATTATCTATACAAATAATAAATGGTGCAACAGATACTTGTTAAAAATTGTTAAAATGTACAAGAATTAAAGCGTAAACCTTTTCAGTGCAGCAATAAGTTGGTCAAAAATTAAGTAAAAAGGTTTATAGTATAATAACCTGGAATGGAACTAAATAGATTTGTCTATCTGCCACGGGTGGCCAAGTCAGTATTGTCGGGATTTCTTGATTGCCCATCTCTGCTGGTTATATCACTTATTTTTCATAAATTTCAAAGCCATTTTGTGGCTCATAAATAACAAGATGATGTTAAGGAACGTCAGTTTGATGACGACCTCCATTCTGTGACAGTTCACCAGCCACGAAGAGTCAAAGCCTTCATTTCTGATGGTTGGATGTCTGAGGTACTGTGGCCTTCGTACAGTGGAGAGTAATAGAAATCTGATATTAAGTATGTGGTATCCATGGTGACCACCTCGTAGTCAAAGGAAGGGAATCTGTGCCAGCATTGTGTGTCTAGACCACGCGAGTGTCTCCGGTTGGGTGAGGCAAGTCTGGCGCGTCTCGCTTTCATGTGCTACATCAGAGCCATGCTAATGTCACTTTCAGCAGCAGAAGCTGCCCTCCCTCTCAGCCTTGCTTTAATTGCTGAGTGTCCATAGCAACCAGTGATTGGGAATAACACAGCAGGCTGTTTTTGTTTATAAGACCAATGTCGAAATCAGCAGGTTACTAAATCAGCTGCCTTTTATTTTGTGATTTTAATTAAGAAACCAGATTAGGTGAACAATTTAATTAGATGTTATTAATTGAGTGAATTGAAATTTGGGTAAAACGTATCTTTTGCAAGAGCGTTTTTTTTGTAATTATTTCATACATTTTTTAGCAGAAACTTCACTCACCACTGATTTCAGCGTTGTTGCAACGTCAAACAAAATCAACAGCTAACTGAAGGGTAACGCTGCGAGGACTGCTCGCACCGGATCACACAAAGTTATACGAAAATCATTCAATGGAAATAAGAATAATAAGTCGAAGTCAAAAAGATTACACCTTTAAAAAAGTAAACCAAGAGTGTCATCAAACAATGTTAAGGGGTAAAATCTCCTGCTCTATAAATCACACTAGACTTATCGCTCTATACGTGGCATCAGTTCAACACAAATTTTCAGTCCATCCTGACATAAATACAGTATAAGACTGTAATACTAACAGTAATACTAATTTACAGCTTGTGCATTGTATAGCTTATTTTTCCCTCTCACAATTGGCTATTATTCACCCCTCTGTCACCACAGCAACCAGCCAAACATTCAGCCTCACTATGAACAAGCATGCCTAACGCGAGTGCATCATCAGGATGTTGAAATGTGTGCGTGAGAGATACCAGCGGATGTTTGGCCACAGTGCTAAGGACTTAAATATGATATACATGTATTCACATAGCCAAGTTGTGGCGTGTATGGAGAAAATAAGGATATAGCGATGTAAATAGAATAGATTTGCAAAATAGATTTTACTATCTTAATGTATTTGTCTCAGATATTTAAGTGACATCAACAATCATGCGGACAAAGGACTTAAAATACACACAGATATGTCCAAACTTTTCTTCAGGGTAGCGTCGGTTCATTGAGCTTGAAAGCGTCTATTATACTGGGTACTTTTGACTAATCTGGGTGTTTGTTGGAACAACTGTTCATGTCTGAAGACTCTCGCTCTCATCTCTTGCAAAGTGACATCACATCACATCACATGACATCATGTCTTCTTTGACAGAGAAAAAAGCTAAAAGGTGAAAATGTCACAGCATTGTAAAAGAAACAAATTACTATTTGCAAAGTGATGTTATGACACAGTGGATCTTCATCACTGCCGCGCTGTGCTGTGTTTAAATAGTGATTCCAGGTGTGTGTGCATTTTAGTGTTCCGGTGTCCTAGTGTGTGCATGTCTGCGCTGCGCTCATATGCCGGATAAACAGCTGACAAAAAGCATCATCTTTAAACAAGGTCAGCTGATACCTGTATTACCTGAACACATCATGGCCTATGGCAAAGACACTCTGTGCACTTCAGCGGACGAGGCAAAACTCACAAAGGATTAACATAGCGCTGTTACATATTATAAGTGATAAGCATCAGCAGACTGTCTGGGGAACGAAGAGGGGTCTTTTTAGGCCACGATAAGCCTTTACCACCTGTTCCCCAGAGTCACAGATCCTGGCATTTGATAGCAACTCAATCAGCATGGCACTGCTGGTATTTGGCCGCGTTATCGTGGGACAGATAATCACCCCATTGTCCTGCATCCATGCTCGAAGAAACGGAGCTGGACTAAAATCAGCAAACCAGCCGTGACCCTTAATGAAATACTGTATTCCTGCATCCCTCCGCTAATCCAGGCAGGTATCTCATTAGTTATCTGGGTGTGTGGTATTTAGAGCAGGTGGGCAGCCTGGTAGCGGATGCTGACTGACGTCCCCTTTCATCTCAGGCCCAGACCTGCTCTTTCTTTTGTGGCTCCCAGCTTCCCATAATGAGAGCTGCAGGAAAATGGATGAGGACTCCGTATTATCTCAGCTGCAATGGTGACACATGTCATCCTTCTGCAGAATAGTGCGGTTACCATCAAGAAAAGGTTTTTTTCTACACATTCAGTGTTTGCTTAAGCACATGAGAGATATTGACAATGTGTTTATATATTTACTCTTTGGTAATGCCGATAAAGCTTTGCAAAGTGATGCTGGAACCAGCACACGGCCATTCTGTGGTTGTGACCTATCACACACATCCACACACACAGACCGACATGCTTTCCCACACATTGACCTGGTGCTTGGCACGCATGTGTTTTATCGCAGCGTCCTTAAGCCGGCAGACAGCTGTGCACCAGCAGCCGCAATACCACGCAGAACTAATGGACTAGAAGAATGCAAAGTGTCCAATTTGATGGTTTACTTTCTAGCTTTTTAGATAATAGTGTCTCCAAGGGTCCAACATAATTCTCTTTTATTTACAATGTATTTGACTAACCTATGTTGTGATGTTATCGATCCAAAATTGTATTTGCATGTGGACAGAACCATTTTGTATTATATTGTGCTTCTGACTTGGAGTGCGATTGAGTAACTGGAACAGGCTTTGAATGTTGTTGAATTGACACCTGTACATATACAGTATGTTGACAAAGAAACATGGGTTTAATTCCACATACATACATAAAAATATCTTCAGAAACAATTCACTACTATTTCAGATACTGCACTTGGAAAATATATAAGTATAGTATGAAAAAGTATAACAGTTCCGTTCAAGCCAATCAACAGACAAAGTTCTCCAGATGTACTTGGAGCAGCTCTTATTTCAATCAGCCACATACGGCTATCAGATCTCATCTTCTAGAGATTCTAGATCTTAGATTTCATGTGTGAGGGCTGCTTCCTCTGCAGGTACAATTAAACACGGCCTTAACATGCTTGTAGTCTCAGATATTTGGCTCCAAACAGTCCGTTATGCGTAAATCCCCAAAAAGTGTTCCTTGTACATGAGTCAAAGTAAGGACAGGTCCCGCTAATGTCAGGTCTTTACTAGCACATAAAAACCTTTACAGTATTAACAGTTACCTCTGGAGTGCAGCCAGGCTGCAGCAGCTAGTAATCTGAGGCCAGAACAGGCACTTCTCTGCGACCTCCCTGGCCTCTCTCGTCAAGCCGCTCTGTAATTACTTTGACCCGCAGAGAGTGATTGGCTCTCCCCAGCTCACTTCAAAAGAGAGCATCTCTCGCACGTTCATTCGGAGGATGAGTGCAGCTGTTACGATATCATCTGAGGTGAACACTTCCCAGAGGTCAAATTCCTACTTTTCACTGCAGTCGGCCGGGCTCCACAGCCAACACAGAGTGTTTGACATTTTTTATCCCTTCGAGACGTTAAAGTGACACTGTGCAGAGATGGACGGCTGAAACATGTAATAAAGCCACCACCCTGGGTTGAAAACGCACAAAACACACAAAGCTTGTGTTTTTTGCCCAAAAAAGTAACACATCGAATGTGTAGTGTATCCCGGCTAATGAAACAACATTCATTAGACCGCTGCACAGTTTGCAGCATGCGTTGGCAGAGTGAACTATAAATCCTCTACTACACCAGTCGCGGAAGCAGCTTGGTATTCATTTACAAAGTGCTGAATTCAAGTCAAAGCCTCCGTTATCTATCAAAGGTACCACACTGTAGGCAGTGGGAGGCAGTCATTTCATTTTTTAATTTCCGTATGCAAGTCTAAATGGCTTTGATGCAAAGCGTGGAGCAGCCACAAAAGACAACAACCATTCCCTAAACATATTTAAGTCTATCTCTTCATTGGCAATGGGAGTTGCATTCGTCCTACAACGGAATGAGGCAAGGCAGTTGAATAGGCAACAGCAACGCACAGGGTTTTTTTTTTTTTTAATCGCTAGTTATTCATTTTTCAATTTTGGACTCGCACAGAAATCTTAAATCAAGTTAAACTCCAACTTGAAATATGATTTATTGCAAATGAAAGCAAAATGAAAGTGAAGTCATTCCCTTGTTCCTAACCCAAATCAATATGTTTCTACTATGATAGAAACAAATTGATAGCAGATGGACTCACTCGCTGTGCAGTATTTAAAGTACTAATGATCCATTGCCTGTTACCCGACTTACTGACAAAAAGAAACTCAGAATTACTAAATCTGCCGCCCTCGTAGGAGTTGAGCAGTAAAAGAATCTACCCAAATCGCTCTCTCCGATTTTTCACACACCTAAACCTTTCCCACTGCCGCAGATGACAGCCTATTACCGGCTGGCTTAGCGTGTGCTTTGCTCAAAGCGCAGAGGAGCAGAGGGTAATTAAAATGAAGGCGCCGCTGTCCTCTGAACCTCCTTGTTTGGTGTTTGGCAACAACTAACACTTCTTTATCGAATCCCGTCATTCTCACATCTTCACACTTCCACAGGGGATGTCACATAGAATGCAAGGCTTCTTCTGCTCAATGTATGTGGAGTGAAATACCTGATGGCCCATAAACAATAATGTTTCAGTACAGAAACCCCATTCTCCTCTATGGGATGCAGGTCAGTAATTCATTGTCTTCAGGAAGAAAATACCAGTTGTCATTCTGTAATAAAACGGGGTGACCTTTGTAGTGACCTTTCCTTGAACTCAGCTTAAAGGCATCATCAAATACAGATGTGCATGCGGCGGTGTTGGGCAACAACTGTTACATTTTTAAAAAAGTCAAATGATGAGCAACGACGACAGCAGTGTGATGCAACAGCAAGGCCTGACACAGTGCTGCAGAGAACTCACACAAAGGGATATGACAAGGTCGCACGGATGTGGTGGGTACCACCCGAGTTTATAAATCACTCGCCTTGACTCAGGCATGAATAAAAGAAGAGAAATAAGGTCATGGCTGTTCGCAGCCAAGAGTTGAGTTAAAGGGAAGTGATCAAAGAACAGTGGTGAATGGAGGTGCTTTGTTTTCAGTAATTTGCCATCACTTTGGCTGATATAAAACAGGGTCCGCGGCAAAAAAAAACATTTTATTCCCGGTTTCCTTCATGCTGACTGTTGTGTCGCACCCCTGACCTCCATCGTTACTGCCGACACAAGGTAGTGAATTAGATAAAAAGAGAAGTTAAAGGACAAGATACAAGCATCTAGCGCCTTCTCGCTGTAGGCGAAGGTCGGGGAACAGCATTGCATATGCTGTGTACGTATCTGTGTACGTTCCTCATTCTTCTGTGCCAGAGAGCATTGTCATCTACATAGTTCTAAAACAACAATATGAACATGCAGTGGTGGCATTTCTTTCTTTACAATGAAAGCAGGAACTGCAGTTTAAATTTGTTTCAGTACGTTATCCCAGCATTGTAGCTGAAAAATAGTTCCTAATAGTTCCTCACTTCTGTTTGTGCAGTATTTATGACTCATTCTATAAACTGTTCATTTTTAGGAGAAACCAGTGGGCAGCAAGCATAGGGCACTGAAGGGAAGTCAAAAGTAAAAAAAACTTTTTTAAATCGACAAAAATAATATGATCAAATATTAATATAACTAAACTTTTATAAAAGAATAATAGGGTATAACCGTAATCCTACAGCAGTGGTACCCAAGCGCCGGACCGCAGACCGGTACCGGTCCGTGGGCCATTTGAATAAATCACTTTTTTCTTTTTACTTTATTTTGAAAAAGGACCAGATTTTCTCCCACTTACATGCGCTTGTCTTCTTAACTCGCAACCCCCGCCTGTCGGAAAGCTATTTCTTGTTTATCCGCCACACCTTCAACACCAGCGCACAAAATATTGCCCAACACAAAACCTGTCAGTGAGGCAGAAGACGTTGGGGACCCCTGATCCGGAGACTGTAAAGTGTGGCAAAAAGCAAATGGAACTAATTCATTTTAAAAATGCCATAAAAAGATCAAAATTAAGAGAAAAATAGTTGAAGCAAGCCATTACTCTTTCTTGAAAAAAAGGCTTTTACAGCCGTAATCCGATCCCCAAATGCCCATATCTCAATTACCCTTTCCCCTAAATCTTTACTGATACAGATGCAGTTGTTTCCCTGCTTCCTCCTCAGGAATGAGAAACAGATGTAAGAAAACACTCGCGTTGGCAAAACACAACGGCTTGATTAGGAAAAGAGGATGGCTGACAACACCTATGAATGGAAACTTTCCAGGGGGACGGGCACCATTGTGGGATCTGGAGTAGAGGTCCAATTGCTTCGCACCAGCAGAGACTCAACGGAGCTTTTTCAAAGAAGTGAACTGTGAGAGGCTGCCAGGCAACAATGAGAAAAACAGCCCCGATGGTGAAGGCCTGACCCGGCATTCAGATGAGTTACCCTCCACATCCCACTTTCGTCAGGTAGCCAGCGTGCAGTCCACACGGGCCGACGCAAAAGACGAGCCGCAGCCGCTTGGCGGCGTTTTAACTTGCACAGTAAAGGTTGCCGCGCTCTCGGTGGTTCATCATTTTACGCTGTGGCGGATATCGGCCTTTGTGACATTGACCTCTGGTTGCGGCCGGCAAAGTTCCACTCTTGGCTGATTTTAGCGTAAACTGGCGTCGGTTGAATATGCGCCGTCACAGGCTTTGGTCCTCGTTCCCTCGCCCTTCTGTTTCGGCAGACAGCCTCCGAAAGAGACTTGTCAAGCCCGAGGGTCTGGGTAATGCACGCTCTCATGCACACCAACATACACACACACACACACACACACACACACACACACACACAAAGACCATTTCACGTTCTCTTAGCCGAAACGAAATCATTCACCATCGTTGCCAAGCTAAACAAATCACCTCTTACACCTTTGGAACATTTGCCAAGGCTTAAAAATAAGACGTTCTACTAAATAATGGATATTTAAATCATGGGTGACTTAATGAAAAATGCGTGTCTTTTTTCATTTTGATTGAACTGCATAACCCGAACCCTCCTTCTCCGCTTGTAGGAATAATATTTGACAGTAAGTAAGTATTTCCCAGTCTGCCCGGATCACTTTGTGTTGCTCAGTTAGTTGTTCACCTCTACATTGGGAGAACAGGACTTGCTATCCCACCTCTCATCTTTCCCTGCTTATCAGTCATGCGTGCTCTGAAGGCAAAACAACTTGAGACCTAAAAACCAAGGCACGCAATATTTATGAAGCGCTGCATGCAAAGTCCACTTACCAGTGGCTTGGACATTTATTTCAAATGTATCGTTTTAAGTTACAGAAAAAGTTACCTCTGACAAATAAGAAAAAGAAACATCCAGAAGCAAAAAGTAGATTTGGCTCACAAGGCCCCGTGTCATTGAAGCATGCGTTTGAGGTTAGTATCGGCTTTGCTCAACAAATGCCTTTATTGCTTGCCATCTCTCTACGATTTCTTTTATGGCCACTAAGGGATCAGAAAGCTATGATACGTTTATGCTAATAAGGTTAAGAGTGGGATCATGGCAAATAAAATCTAGACAGGAAATGGTACAGTCACTTGGAAACAATTACAGATGCAGATTTACCACCTTGTTATGGATAAAAGCCGCCTCCTCAGTTCCAGTTTGGGATTTTGGGATGTTGAAACCATAGCTTGCTCCACAATGCTTTCTCCTGATGATTTCTATATAATTCCAGCTAACTGCATTTACAAACACACACCTGAAGCACAGCGGCCAGTCACACCTCACAGGACACTGATGGGAACGAACCAATGCGCTTCGGACACGAACACGAACTTGCATAATGATGAGATCATGTGATCCCACTGCTCTGGTGTGGTCCTGGGTCAGTGCCAGCATCCAGCTGTGGTGCAGGGTATGTAAGTCCTCGGGTTACCGGGCTCGCGTGTGGCTCGCTAGCTGCGCCGTGTTTTTGGCTGCACAGAACACCAGAAAAAGCACGCCAAGCTTTCTGCGCTGCACCAGCAGGGACTTCTGGCACCGTCACTCCCACCGCTTCATCTCATTTTCTACACAGTGGAAGGAAAGGTAAGCTTTACCCACAGAAAACCCGCAAGCCCACTGTCACCAAATGCTAATGTTTGCGCAGCATCTGGTTAAAGCAAATAAGCAATCTACTGCACGTTCTGGCTCTGCACTGTGTCAAAACACTGTGGCCTGGGCTCGTGTGAATAAATGAACGAAACACAGCTCCACCCGAGCTTGCTTCCCGTGCGACCGCATGGTGTTTACACCCATCATGCCCCGTTAATTGCCCGTATTTCTCCAGAGCCTTCAGTTATATCCCCAGAGATAACTGCCACAAAACGACAATATTCCAATAATTTATCTCATCTTTTGAATCAACTTCATTGCCTGAAATGCTTTGAGGATTACCTGCTTTGTTCCTGGTACTTTAATCTTGGGACCTCAAAACAAGAGATAGACATGAGTAAAACAATGCACGGTATAAAGGAAGGCGGGCCGCACCCCGCTGTGGGTCGAGGCACATTCACGCAACTTCTCCGCACGGAATACCAAGTGGCTGCTGGGAAAAGCTTTGTTGTGCCATGATGGGGAATAGGGGTATTTGACTTAGATCTGCTTGATTGCTTGTGGACTGTGACTACAAACCATTTGCTGCAGCTCTCAATACATGTTTTTGCTTTGCAGGGGAATGCATGAACCAGAATTGCTTTCCACACAAGCATTAATAATCTCTCTTTGCCATAACTTAGGAAATTAATTGGTATTTCAGCGTGGCAATATTTATTCCCTGGAACGTTTGCATTGAAAGGAATGTTTATAATGCATTAAACCGTGGGAGGATACGTCTTGTAGCTCTCTTATTTGGTCATTTCCTTTCTGTTACTGCGTCACTGCTTGGTGGTTGGCTTGTGGTCTGTTGTGGCCTCCTGCCCTCATGTAGCGGCGCTGACCGCGGGGTCTGTCTGACAGTGATGCAAGCACGCATGATCCCTGGTCTTATCATTATTGTGGGAATGTCGCGGATAGAGATTTCATCTCAACAGCCTTTTGTCTGGATGGTTTTACACTTTTATCACAGGCACACGGAGCCCGTCTGACCAAACGGCTCACGCACAGGCTTCAGGCCTCCTCTAGCTTTGAGGGCTCTCAGTCATCTGCCTCGCCAGCTATGACTGGATGACGTGCCACGTAGTATATCATCTTTACAGCTTACTTTTTGTCTTGTTTCCGCACATCTGCTTTTCATCAGGCAACTACTTAGCCATGATTTCTCGCAGACCATCTTAGTATCAGGTCTTCATTCAAAATCTGCAAACGGTTGTTGCCGTAAGATTCGTATGGGGTCAGTGATTGAAAATGTGTGGAAGTTGCTGACATCGTGTCGCGTTGAGATCTTTGGCTGGTAGTTGGGAGGATGTCAGACGTCTGTTTCTGATTTGCTATTATCATGCTCATGAGTGAGTAAAGGCTATGCAGTGATCACGTTGGGCTTGGGACATTTAAAGAGGGGAATCTTGATGTGAGTATAGTGATCGCCTTATTCATAATGTTGCATTGACTACAGTGTGTTTAGACTCCAATGTATTTTACTTTTACTTTTGAATACTATTTTGCAAGCTTTTGTTCATGGCAATGCATCTCGTTTAAAAATAGCATTTAAAAAGTAGCTTTTCATATTTGCAATGGAGTCTTAATGGAAAGATACATTTTAATTACTGACACCAAAAAGGCATAAGATGCTTAATGACGCTTTAGTGCAAAAACAACAGCCATGTTCAATGTAGGACATTGGGCTAGTAAAATCTTGGCTGCAATCTGTGTCAGACTATAAAATATCAATTAATGAATGTGTTGTGAATAGAAGCACTATGTTTGCGTTTAGCAGACAAGCAAGTCATAGTCTATGTGTATGTTATGTTTTCAACCGCTATTTAAAGTTGTATTTCCAAATGTTACACCAGCCAAAGTATTTTCTTTTGTATTTTAGATGATTGCATATTGGTCAAAAAAGTCTGAAGTCACTGATCGGGTGAAGTGTCTCAGATTGCAATGTCAGATAAGCATTTTGCACTGATTATCAAAGATTTTACCAAGTTTCTTTTTTTCAGTTTGTAATTCCCCCCTGAGAAAGCCCAGAGTCACACAATGTAAAAGGCCCTGAAGGGTTGGGTTTAGCTTGGAAAGAGAAAGTTCATAGGACAGACAGTCCAACCTCATCAAGGAATAAAAGTGTTTGTAGTTATTTCAAACAGCCAAGTCATTGAGTTGTAAAAAATGTTATCCTCAGAAAAGTGCAAAGGTCTAGTGGGTATCAACACCAATGAAATTAATCTTTTGGGGGGGAAATTTTGCGAAGGCGGAAAATGCCAACCTAATGGTGGTGCTCATGAGGATACAAAATCCCATGCGATGCACACAACCCGATGCACACAATTGTTTAGTTTGAGCCCCCATTGAAACCGTCAAATTTAATTTATAGTTCAACTTCAACAGCTGCATCTTTCATGGCCACTTTCTCGTCAGACAATGCAAAGTTTTTGTTAACATAGCTAGATTTAAAACAAATTCACTTTTAATCAGCACTGTGTAATACATCCCAAATTACCTGTAAGTTTCATTTCAGTCATAACATTTCATTTTAAAAGTCCATTTAAGGGCCCCCATTACAGCCACATCATTGCTCCTGAGACTTGCAACATGCAGCAGTGATAACGCAGTCCTGATAAACTCCCCGCTGATTGAAAACAGTGAACCCTACACCTCTGGTTGTTGTCTGGAAATGGGGAGCAGGGTTTGGCCGACCTTTCCCATCGTTAATCAACGCAGGTTAGGAACGACTCTGCCGAACGTCTGACATGCCGCCCCAAACAACACCATACCACACTCCAGTCTCTACATACCACACCGATAACTTCTAATCAATGTTAGCATGCTAATGAGATATGAGTGAGCCGTGAGGTCATTCCTGTGCAGGATCTGTGTGACGGCTGGCTAATACAGCCTGTGTTTCGTGTTCTAATCCATGATGTGTGATGGCAGTATTTAGAGGTACAACTTTCTCTCTTTAACCACATGAGGTGTTTTTAACCATCTATGTAATCCCGCATCAATGATGGCAATGCGAGCAGTTGTGGTATGTAATACACAGTGAAAGGTGAACCGCCTCTTAAGTAGGACACAGATCGTTTGGGAAATAAACCACGTTATGATCAGTAGGTTTAGTCAGCCAAACTCTGATTTCTGTGGTCCCATGAACAGGATCTGGTTGCATGTGCTGAAACGGGTCCAGGCAGCTCACAGAACGGGAGGGTTCGCCAGTGTCTCCCCTTACTCTGGAGTAGTTTCAAACGGCCATACTTGGAAAGTAACTGATGACCCCTACTTACAACTTCCCGCAGTGCTCTGCATCTGCCCTTGGTCCGTCATTGACAGAGTACCCACCATTCCGCGTAACACGAGAGGTGGCGACTCCGCCGCGATAGAGAAGCTGGACTGGCGGAGCTATTAGAGGCGCCCTGCGTCACCCAGCCGAGGGACTTCAAGCAGGGAAGGACCGACAAGAGACGCCACGAAGACCGGGGCGGCCCTTTCTGAGGGAGGAGCGGCTGGCTGCCGGAAAGGAGATTTGGTTTCCCAACAACTTGTTGCCTGGTGCTAAATAAATGCCGGCATGTTGTGTGGAGACACACGACACTGTGGCTGAAAGGGTTTGCTCGTCTTCGAGTTGTTCGAGCCCCCCACTTCTGACCCTGCGTGAGCCTTTTTAACCTATTTGTTTCCATTTCTCAACCTGTCACACTTTTTTGGGCATTGCCACCCCTTCTTATGTCTGAGCTGCCAAAAAGTGGCTTCCTAAATGGTCGGGCATGGTTGCCAGTCACTGAAAGGGATGCTGCTTGCTAGTAGTCTTTGCTCTTGTGTCTCAGTCTTAAAGATCAAATATTGAAACCCAACACTTTTCAGAGAATTTACAGCAAATGTTGTCCCTGCTATGCGTTGAACTATTGACCCTCCTCCCTTTAGTCCAGAGACTGGCGCCCTTATATTCTCCTGCTTCTCAACTCCAAGGATATACCCCGATATCGTTCTTTTGCCTAAATCAATTCACAGAGACTGCCCAGTACCGAGTACCTCACTAACTGGCTTGCGTGGCACAAAGGGAATTTATCATTAGAAGAAGCACAATCAATATCTCTCACCCCCTGCACAGCAAAAGAAGAGCAAGGGCCTGATAACGTTGATCGCTGCAGAGCTCCGCGAGGGGAACGCGGGGTACCAGAGGAGCTAATTAGCGAGTGAACGTCGGCTATCTTGTTAGCCCACATCCAGCTATGGCATTGGCGCTAATGAGGCGTGCTGTACCGACGTAGACGGGCTGTTATTGCAACATGGAAGATCAGTGCACTTCCTAATCTGATATGCTTGTATAATCATTCAAGATAATGCATAATTGATGCTTTTATTCCCTTCTGTGGCCTCCTGTTGGCAAGCAAAGGAATTCTGCCAGCTACATGGACGCAACATGCAAGATCACGCCTGACACCATGTAGGCACTTCAGAAATGCTCCAAACATTCCTGAGGCATGTACTCCAAAATGTAAAATGCTCTTCTCAGGAACAACCTTCATGTCAGTCTAATAATTACAATAGTTACACGATAAAAAGCAAAGACTTTATTTTGACATTTTGCAGCCCTTCTCAGGGTGAGGAGGGGTTTGCAACCAACGCAATCAAGAGTCAAATTGAAAAACCTGCCTTGGAGTAACTCGTTGAGAGGTACCCCCTTTGCTGATTAATCTAGTAATTACCAATTAGCTGTGGTAATGGCTTGCATCCAGGCAAAATGCTGTGCACAGCGGGCCTGTTTTGTCTTCATTAGAGAGACGGGGCTGTGTGCTGGCATACGTCGGTTGGCAGCAGGTCAGGCTTCATTTTGCACTAAAAGTGAGTCTCTCCCCCCCTCCCTTCCTTTCCTTGTTCTTAAAGTGCACGCTCCTTACGTGCTCTCTGGGGAGAGCTTAAGTAAAGGTTTTCCAAGGTTTTCGCTTCCATTACTTTAAAAGGGCCGTCGTAAACCAACATTAGCCGTTCAAAGCAGCCCAATCGGTTGCGAGGTTAACGTGACAAAGTGTCTATCAGTGCATCGCAGCAGGAACTTTCACCTGAAATTCTGGCAGAGGCAATATGAAAGTACTTGCATGAAGCTTATTACTCCAGGTCACCCCCTCAGGGGCTTCAGCTCAGAGCGTTTTACCGCCAGCTCAACAGCCGAACCTAACGGCCGTCTCCTATAAACTTCCCCCTTTCCTTCAAAATTGGAATGTGCTGTATCGCTGCAGCGCCTTTTCAACAGGACCTCTGAGATTGAAAACGCGGGCTGATTCAGAGGCCAATATCTGCCGCTCTGTCAGCGCCCCCGTCGACTGCGCCCCTCCCTCCGCTCGTGGGCTCCTCACCAGCGTAAATATTTACGAACGCGGACTCAATAACATCTGCTGCGGTTTTTGCTCGGCGGCGCGGCGGAGCAGGGGAGCTGAAGCACATCGTGAACTCATGGGAAGGCACGGGGGTTTAGGGTTCCATCCGCTCGTCGCGAGGCTTCAAATGTCACTAACAACTGGTCCCAGATGTACGCCGTGATGCAACGCAGAGGAATTAAAAGCTCGGGGGATATCTTTGATTGTCCAGGGTAAGGAACACATAAGTGGCAGTTGGCTGGGTTGCTGTGGTGTAATACAGATCAGCCATCGGGATTCATGTAAAACATCTGTGGACACAAGTTTTTTCCGACACTCTAACAAATCAAGCATGTGTGTGCCAAGCATTGAGCAAAATGTGAGCAGAAAAAAAAAGATCTTACAATAATAATAGGATTCCTATTGATTAACTGGATTCCAATTGATTAACTGGACTATTCTTTCTGACAAATAAAACAGTTTGACGAAGTGAGTGGAACAGGTCTTTACTCAAACCACTAAAACTGACAATTTATGTAATATTAATAAGGCATGAGATTGCTAGAATACAAACCACAATCCTGAAATAAAAAACACAACAAATCTCTAACTCGTGTATTTATGTGTCCCTGCAGGATGTTCTACTGTCTCTAAAATCACGACAGTTGCACAAGTGATCCCTAAAGCAGGTGCGAAAACATCCAAATCCTGGAACAATCTTCCCCCAAAATCAGTCTTCATCCTGTCTTGAACCTGTGCATCCTGCACACAAATGCTCCAGTGTCCCCCGACAGGTGCGTGAACACACCATTCCTAAGGCTTTTTTATGCTCTACCATGGGAACCTGTCTCTGTCTCTGCTGTTTTGACTCTGTCAGATATGTGAAAAATAATAATAAATCAAGCAAAGGAATCTATTAACATAGATTACTCTTCCAATCCCGTGATTGAGCTTCTTTAATCATACATGCAGAAAATACTATGAAAAGTTGACCTTTTTTGGGGATGATACACATCTCCTGAAGTCACTAATTTATATAATATTTTATTTCCTGGAAATCAACAACTGCTAATTAATTCAAGATTTTTTTTTACTTTGCATAGACCCTTAAAGCACATAACAGAGAAGTAATTGATTCATTTTTGTTCCGGTCCATACTTAAAACACGTAAACAGCATACACATTTTATTATATAATAAACATACATTTGACTAGGAACACTGTGACACGGGCACTGGGTTGGGACAGGAAGACAGGCGAAAAAGGAAGTTCAAAATTTACGAAGCCCCTGATGTCATAGGGCTGGAAAACGTACGCAACTAAGCGATTGCATTGCATGTTTGTGCATGACGAAGCAGAGGCTTTAAGCATTCGTTTTTAGGCAAAAGTGGCCGGCTAAATAAAGCGTCAATAGTTGTAGTAAAAATGCACACAAGCCCGGTGAGAGAGGGATGGATTACTGTCCTTTACTGTCAAGGTAAACTGTCAAGGTGAGGCTCTGAGATGTGTACACAAACACAAAGATAAGCAACAACAGAAAAGCTACAAAAGAGAAGGATTAGGAAGATTTGAGCTTTTGGTCATTAGTAATTGTTAATGATGTGGCTATTTTCACGTGTATGTATGGAGGTCACGGCCTCCAGGGCCCCAACCTCCGCTCTCATTCCAGACAATGCACCATAAAACTGCTCCGCATAGCCTGATGGTTAGCCTCCTGTTCCCACGCCGGCGTGAGCTGGGGCCTCTGGCACCAGAGGCTTATAAAATAGAGCCCAGGTTGAACCCCTTGAGCGGCGTGACGGACAGGGCACCAATCGGATCTCCCCCCCCCACACACACTCCCACCCCCAGCATGAATAAGGTCTGTGGACGTGAGCTGCGTTGCCCCCAGAGCTGCTGTGACCATGTTTTTTATGAGCCGTGGAATGACACGGTGGCCCGTGTGAGCAGTAATGAGCCCCCCTACCTCTCGCTTGCTTACCGGATCAGGTGGGGAGGGGAGAGGGGTACTTTTAGTGTTAAGTTACTCCACCGTTAAAGTGATTGAGGGCAATTATGGCGTGGATGATGCAGGCTGTCCGTCACTGTGCTTGCTCACTGTAAGTTCAACTCTAAACAGGGAATGACAATAAATCCAATGTACACGTCCAGATATATTGTTTTTTTTATAGATAAGCAACATGAGCAAGTCTGCCAAGTAAAAGACGTCCGCAAAAAATCTATTGTGTACTGTGACTCATACAACAGCCACCACTGCAAAGTTATGACATTGATCCACGTTGCTGTTGTGCATCAGGGTGTGAAAGCAGATTAAGAACCCACCAGTGATGCTGAAACAATCAATAGATTGATGATGGTTATGGGTCAATACAAATGATCATTTAACTGAAACTCAAATGTTAAGATGATAAATACTAATTATGATGGTTTACTCACTAATTAAACTTTGTAGGAATGTAGGGAGAAAGTTCATATTTATCATTTCTATATTTTATACTTGTTAACCTTGTAGTTTATGAGTCATAAACAGCGCTTGTGTCCTGTTTGAAACTTGATTGCCTAAGATATCTTAAACGGTGATGAATTTCTTCATCACCGTTTAAGATATCTTAGGCATACTGTGAGAGGATAAGTTAAACAAGTTTAAACTCTCTAAGTACACAACACAAAGTATGCGTTGCTGATGCAACCAGTACATTGCTTATGTGCTTATACGCTAACCACATCCCTCCATAATACATGTTAGGCTTTACAATCAACACAATCTAGAGGCGAATGTATGTCATTGGTGAGGAAGGAAGGAAAATGTTTGAATAGACTTGTTAGCCAACAAACTGGAGAACCGTAGACTCCGATGTGGAGGCTCGTCTCCCCCCCTCGGTTTCATTAAAGTCACTCAGGCAGAGTTAATGCCATCCAACTTGTGGTGTAGCATTACAGTGAAGCCCGTGAAAGCAGCCTGGCTGTGCATTAACCAATGTCACATGTTTACTGAGCGATGGGCCGCTCTGCCCCGGCTCTTAAAACCCATTCATGAGTCTGAGGCAGCAGGGGGGGCTTTTAAATACTGATTCCAGGCGGCACTGAGAGACAGGTTATGCAGGCCTGAAAACGTATTATACATCTCTGTCAAACTTATGTGAGCCAGCAGTAAAAGATGGTCCACGATAGCTAACACAATGAAACATTTTGTGACGCACTGTTCATCACTTTCATTTGGGCCATGGTTGTGAAGAGGAGACATCGGAGGAAGTGGATAATGACTACATGTTTACTCAAACACACACACACACACACGGAGCAAGACCATTGGCTCAACTCCCACCACCTTTGCACCACCCTAAACCCATGAAACCCAACAGGAACCATTGACAGTGTATTTCATTAACATGACTTACTATGTTACTCATACAGAATTCTTATAATTGCTCTTCCTCACTGCCAAGGCCGAAGCTGACTTTTAAAAAGTCTTGGTTTAGCATTTGTGCCAGCGTCAACTGACCCTTTAGGGTGTGAGGAAAAAGACACATTAATTTCAATGCTCGTTCGGCCACTAAATCCCAAACTGCCTCCTGACTGCCACCCTGCCGTTCTGGCAAGCGAAGCCAATATGAAAGTGAACTGAACTTGCATCCTCTGTATTGGGCGTCAACGGGCGACCGTTCAGAGAGCCATGATGGCGACGGCCAAAATGCTCAAGTGGATTCATCAAACCCAAACGATTGGTTGACATCATGACAGCCACCTCTTGTACAGTCTATGACAGCACCACACCTCCTTTCGATGGGGCTTAGGGCACATGTGCCGAGGGACGCCTGATGAGACCCAGAGCGGTGTCCAGCCACGGCTCGAATTCTGCACATACCAAGCTCTGTTAGTCCGTAACAGGGCCGCTGTCCTCTGTTCCCTCTCCCCTTCTCACGGAACACAGCAGTGAGGAAGCATCAGACCGCACCGAGACAGAGATACAGTATGTGGTGTGTGGTCAGGTGCTGTTATTCTTTCCATGCTTAATCTGCATGGTGACAATGTGCGTAGCGGAGCATGAAGATTACCCCAGGAAGTGTTCTGAAGCAGGAAGACTTAAGGAACATAGATGTTCACCGTCACGCCTTAGATCCGACACAAGAGGCCTTCACGCTGCTCTCCCTCACTTTGTTCCTCTAAGGAAAAAGGGATTTCCAGCCTCGCCGCCCGCTGAACAGTATCAGTTCCAGGTCAACCAACCAGAATGCCCGACCCGCGGGACCCAAACGTTGTCCGCCGGAATGTTTCTTCCTGCAATGAGAGATTTGTTGTGATTTTCAGCATTGTGAGCAATGATAACCAGATAAATGACTTTCAGTCGTGTGGCGATGGAGCAGGAGGAGAACAAAAAAGGTGGAGAGCGAGTGGAGCTGAATTGAAGCATCTGTCTGTGTATTGCACGTCTTTGTGTCTGCCCGAGGGGGCCGTGAGGGAGGCCACGGCACTGACAGACACACAGGTGTGGCTGCACTCAATGAGCCACGCTGCCAAAGTCTGAACAGAGAGACGATGCTTCACCTGCGGAGGGATGAGAGGAGGGTGGGGAACGGAGGCTGATTTGTGTCACAAGACACAAGATGTGTTTAAAAAAGGCATTTAACTAACGTTTTTTACTGTGGAAACTATCACATCACTGTGCGATGTTCAAACCAAACAAGAGAGAATTACTTTCTGAGCGTTGGAAACTTGTATTTGTACTTGTTTCAAAGTCAAGTCCACAAATATCCCTCCAACAGGCTGTGCCGCTTCAGCAGAACTCTTCTTAAAAGTCACAACAGCAATAACAGGGCAGTGTAGTTTAAGTTCAGTACTGCTGAACCAGCTGACCACCTAAAGACAAATCAGTGTAGACCTTTTCAAGGTAAACAGCTTCCCCAAATATGTGGGGCCCAAATGCTCTTTTGTCATTCCAAACATGATTGAAGGTGACTGACCGGAATTATTTATTTAGTGTAAAGAACAGTTTTTATCTCCAAAACATCAATACAACCGGTGAGTCCAAACTTTTGAGTTGTTGAGTTGTTGAGATACAAGTCACCTAAATTTAGTGAAGTAAATTATTCGACAACTTCAAAGAGCCACGCTTCTTTTTTCGTTGCCAGTAGAGCCTCGATACGTTCCATGCAGCTTCAGCCAATTACAGCACCTGCGATTGTGGGAAAACCCTCACAATCCCCCTTTGTGCCGGACCTCCAACCTGCAGACTACACCTTCCACTTCCACTTCCCCACCTTCCACTGCCACTTCCCCACCTTCCACTGCCACTTCCCCACCTTCCACTGCCACTTCCCCACCTTCCCCGCTGCTCAGAAACAGAGCTGCAGAAGAGAAGATGAAGCCCCGTTGCCGGCTTCACACGAGAACACTGCGAGTTCCTCATGCGATATTGATGAAAGGCTCCACCCGGACGCCTTATGGATTTTCCTTAGCCTCCTTTCAAGAAAATCAGAATCTCTTGTTTTTGTTCGGAGATTTATCGGGAGCGGGAGATGAAAAACCTGTCCTCGGGGAGCGCCGGCGAGATCAGAGAGGATCGCGCCCTCTTTTCTCTCACCCGAGGACGCGCCCATGTGGCGAGGATGTCTTTACGGGGTTGGCGAAAAAACGATCAAACAGCGCTGCAAACTCTGACTCGAGAGTGCTTTCCGGTTTTCCGAAGGCTGAATGAGAGAAAGAAGACCAGGCTTTTTATGCTCTCGATCCTCGGTTGAACGTCTCTGCCGGCTGCATCCTTCCTGTTGGAGCAGAAAGCACAGAATAATATTTCAAAGGGTGTTAAGTCTCAAGAAGGCTCTCGGAAACTCAATTGTCTTTTTTCTTCTGAAAGACCTAACTGGGACTGTGTATATGTATGTTGTCTGTCTGTTGTGATCTGCATTTCCGGTTTCTCTGGTAGGATTCAACCATAAGTATGTCCCGTCCGCCTCAAAGCACAACCTCTCTCGCCGCTGAGCGTTCCTTGCGGCAGACCACAGAGGAGCATCATTAGGGCACCTGATACTTTTCCAATATTATTAATGTTGAAATGTTGGTTGATCTGTGTAAAACCCAGAAATTCATACAAGAGTGATCATTTTTACCCCATATTTCCAAACCGTGTCGAAAGTCGTTTTTAAAGCATTGTACTCCAATTACAATGAAAGTAGTTGTCTGATGATGGTACTTCATGAAAGCAAAAAGGAGGTAAATTGCCACAATGCCGACTCTCAGTAAATGCTACAGGGCTGGAGGGGTTGTTATAAAGATATGTCATGATAAGATAGCGTGATGATACTGCTACATAACATTAGTGGATCATTAGTAACAGGAGCCCTGATGTCCACACTAACAATAAATCCATTTCTATTGACACCACTTTGCAGCCAGAATTGCATCCCCCCCTAATAGTATTTAATTCTTCTGTGTTGTACCTCTCTGCTCTCAATGTGACCTTGCTGTCCTAGTTTGACCTTTGACCGAACCTTGGAATGAGCAGATGTAATCCCGGGACAGTATTTAGCTTGTGTTTGATGTGCATGATTTTGGTCATGTTCGAGGTGCGGCGGGATTAATTAAGGCATGCAGGTGTAAAAAATGATACGGCCTTAATCATACATCGCAAGGATGTTCATTGGGGCTTTTTCATCTGTTTTAAAGCGTCTTGAAAGTACAACACTTTTTTTTTAAAGTGACAAGGTTACGGCTATATGTCAAAGGGCAGACGCATACCATCACCCTGCAGCCACAGCAAAAAGATTGATCATGTCTGTACTCTGGGTCCTGGCTGCTCAACGTTTGTGTAGAATCACTCACGATTTGAAAGCTACAGACTTAACATGATGGACATATTCCAGTTCAAGCTAATATAGCATTAATCACTCCTAATTACTTTCAAAATGTTGAAGGGTAGCCAGTGTGGAAGAATTTCATTCTGTATAATGACATGACATGTTAGCAGCGGATCTGCAAAGTGAAGGTCGTCCGTCTGGGATGGAAGTGGGCCACATGCAAACCTCTATCGTCCACACGGTCATCCGTGAGAAGACTACGGGGGCTTTCTGATGGGAAAGTCATGAGGGATGGGTCCCTGTCAGTGCTAACCACTCTGTCTAGCTGAGTGCTTCTCTTCACAGTCCTCCGTCCCGGGAGCAGCATCTGGACGCCACATGTGCTCGGGACCCCGGCTGGACCGGATCCAGAACCCTGAACAGCTCAGGGAGACGTTTAATGCAAGACCGGGATTGCTGGATCAAGCCAACTGCTTGTCAATCATTTTTAATGACCAGGAATTCTTATTGATGCCAGCTCCTCCCCACATTTTGAATGGACAGAGAGGTGGAGGTGTTTTTACAAGCAGCAGGGGGTGCATAGTCTACATGGCATAACCTCTGACCCAAATTAATTCAGCTGTACTTTGTACTGTAATTAGGCTTCTATTGAAGTCTACCGACAAATATATATATATATATAAACCAGCTTTGTTGATACCTATCTATGTTCTCTAAATGAAGACATCCCGTCTGCACATTCAATCCAAGAAGCCAGAAGAAGTTTTATGTTTGCCTTTACTTTAACCACATGTAAGTGCTAAAAGTAAACATCTACAAACAGGTATGTTTATTAATGTTCTGTTTGAAAAAGGAGAGAATTGGTTGCCCCCTTTATAGCCAACATTTCAATAGGAGGCTACTAAATAAATGTCACCCAATGTCTTGATTGTGGTGTAGTCATGTTTTTAGAGCAACAAGCCAACAAATTGGCTAGTGTCATTCAGTATAAGGAGCATATTTGCCAAAGGAAAACTCATTGTGCAATTACCTGTCAAAGGAAGAAACATATTCACCTATCCAAAACAAGCGGAAGGCAAGACATGAGGATTTTAATTGGCCAATGGTGGTCAGCGGTGAAATCAGGCTCATTCTCATTGGGTTAGCCACAAATTAAAAGTAAACTTTTGGACTTCTTCTCAATGTCTCAATGTCAAAATGGCAGGGTTGTCATCATTTTTGCTGAATATTGACTCATCGCTGATTCCAGTGATGACACAAATCACTTTTTCAAGGGAGCTTTCATAACTCATGGATTAAGTGATCCGGGTTGTTGGACACAGCGTTCAACCGAGACTCAACATCACTCCAATCGGTGGTGACGCGTAACATCAGCTCGATGCTTCACAAGCTGTCCTCTTTCACAACAGCTTGTGTCCACCGCTTTACAAGAATTTAATTGCAAGTTTACGAAGGAATGTTCGGCGTTGGGAGGAGCCTTTGGGAAGTGGGCACACAAATCATACTTTTGCTCTTTGACCCTGGTTGGATTTTGCTCAGTAGTTAAACAACAGCATTTAAAGGGGTTTTTGAGTCATGAGGTTTACTGATACTGACAATAACAAGATATGAAAACTAACATCATCATCATATTTATTGGCTTTATTGCCGTATCGCTAACAGTGTGTTTTCAGTGGAAAGCAATCGAAGGCTGATAACCTCAAATCGCATTACTTCAATAGTAAAGATGTATATTTAAATTCCAATCTAAATTTAATTTGCCGACAGGATGATTTTTAATGACTTGTTTGTGCTCTAAAAAACTGAAATCACCCGTAGCTGCCAATGCACTCATGCACAAGCAAGCAGAAGAATAAAGCCGTCCTGTGTAAAACCGCTCAGGTGGAAAGAAACGTACATACAGGGGGAACTTAAGAGCTTTTTGCAGCAAGCTATGGGTCTTGTAGTGGCTCCAGACCTTCCGTGTGGATTAGTGTCAGCAGGTAACAGCAGAGCGGAGCCCTTTATACCTCCTGGGACTGACATCTGCAGGCGGCACACCAGTGGGGATTGAATCAGAAGGAATGAAATGGACATGCAGCTAAGCAGGAGAAGAAGAGATGGAGAATCAGACAGTTGGACAGACAGAGAAGATGGCAGGCAGTTTAACCATTTGAAGAATTTGTAGATTTATCGTTGAAGCTGCATAAGGCATCATGGTAATATCTCCTGGCCAGAGTTCAGTAGAGCTAAAGAAAAAAAACATGTCCGATTCTCAGAAAAACTGCTACACTGCTTGGTCCTAACATGGCTGAAGTCTGAGAGGCAGCATGCGTGAGTCTCCGGTGTCAATCACTCCCAGTCCATTAGCCAGCCGGCAGGGGGCCGGGAGGAGTGGGGAGCGTATCATTTCTTGTGTTGGTTTAAATTTTTGAAAATTGAAATTCCTTTCCTGCAAAGTATTCTTTGATGAACTGATGATTATTATTAAAAAAATAATAATCTATGAAAAGATCCAATCCCAGGGGTTAAATCTTGTCTTAAGTCCTTCCTTTTCTCAATGGTTAAGTTCTCCTTTTGTCGTTTTATATCAGCGATAATGCCATATAAATTGGAGCATGTCGGATTAGGCTCAATAACGTGCAAGAAAGAGCTGGCGTCCTTTCAGGTAACGGGCGTGGCAGGAACCGCTTGTCAGTTTGAAAAGGTCAAAGTCAAAGTGAGTTGTTTTGTATCATGCAAAAAAAAAGTCAAATTGCATTTTCAGACAACCTTAATTAGGTTTTCAAAGAGAGTGAAATTGCTTTGCAAAGTGTGTGAAAGAAAAAAATAATTGCGTTCATGCATGCAACTCTGTTTTAATGCCTTGTGTGAATGTCTGCGCACGCATACGTGCACACTGTGTGAACCGAGCAAACTTTTGTAATGGTCCGGAGTTAGTCATGCCTGGCACTGGTGCCCCAGTATGAGGGATATAAAACCCTTTCATCTAACTCTAAGGTTCAATAAAGGAGACATTGCAGCACTACTTCTAAAAACAGGTCCTGTTTGGTGCGTTACGTACTCACAGGTTGCAGAGGACAAACAAAACGTCATTTCATACTCCACTAGTCTCAACTGTGAGAGTTCTTTCTCACTGTGTGTGGCACTTCTCAGTACAAGTCACTTCTTGGTGTGTGGTGTGAAAAATGTCTTTTGAGACCAATTTATAGCCGTCATTGCACATACATGTCGTAAAACTTCAACGATTACTAGTGATGTTATACTTTACGTAATCAACTTGACTCTTGAAGAGTTTCCCATCATGAATATTTTCCAGGACGGCACAGCTGTTCCCCGAGATAAAAGAAACTGTGGAGCCTTTGGATGGATGTCTTTCTTTGTTCTGTAAATATCAGTCTTGTTAATATATGAAGAAGTTAATCATTTCATCACAGGCTTAGAGCTTTGTGATTTGTCCCACGCTACATGTTTGGTTTGCTTCACCCTTTCCAGTGACATCGCAAAATCCGGCTAGAAGGTGAGCCAAAACGGCACATCGAGCTGTTTGTCTACTACGAGGGTTTTACGGTGCTGAAAGTCGTTATTTTAATTTAGTTGATTTTAGTTAGAGGCTTAAGCCATTGCAATTTAAGTCATCATCGCCAAGACAAGGCTGGCGTTTCTACACGTCTTTATAGGCAACACCAGAAGACGATAAATACTTTGATTACCTACCAAACCCTTGTACGACTAATGACTTTGCCATTTACACACATACAGTGTGTTTCCTCTGGCCTGGGTCACAAGTCCTTGGAAGTTATGACCAGTGTTGGGCACGTAACTTTAAAAAAGTAATCAGTTATAGTTACTCACTACTTGTTCAAAAAGTAACTGAGTTAGTAACTGAATTACTCTACAATAAAAGTAACTTGTTACCAGGGAAAGTAACTATTTGCGTTACTGTTAATAAATTAGAGTTGCTTACAACAGATGTCAACAAAGTTTTTGCTCCTGGATATAACGTACACATCACTTGCACGTTCTTGCCTTTGACCGCAATGAATTTGAAATAGTGGTTATATCTCCACCTTGAAAATACTGTAGCGTGTCTTAAGTTCCTAAATGTGTATATGGTTCTGATTACTCTATTACTTGGGCCAGGGTTGGGGTACCACCCCTTCCGGCGTAATGTGTGTAGTTTTTGGCTCTTTATTGGCACAGAACGTTTCAACTGGTGTCAGAAGAAAACTTTGTCGGATTCTAATAACGTAGTCGACCGCTCGGGCATTGGCGGACTTCTGTTTGGAGGATGCTTTTTCTGGTGGAGATGGAGCGTTCTTTTGGCAGAGGTTTTTACGTCAAGAAGGAGGAGGAGGGCAACGAGTATGGATGTCCTCGTCCGGTTCAAGTGCTGGGAGGACAACGTTTTTCCGTGGACAGTCTAGGAGGGGAGATGAAACGTGAATTACAGCCACCAACATCCGCTGGGGGTCCTGGCTTAGCGACTGCTAGCGCTGAAGCTAGCTACACGGCCCGCGGAAAACTGCTGCCCTGGGAACGTGTATGGACAAAACGTAAACAAAGATGGCGGCGCCCATGGAGAGCAAGTTCTGGTAGGCATAAAGACGCCGAAATATGCGGGGAAGTTCGACTGGGAGGCTTTTCATGCTCAGTTCGAGAGTAACGCGAGTAACAAACTCATTTACATTTTAGTAATTGTAACTGCGTTACTTGATTTAAGAAAATAATTCGTTACAGGCGTTACTTTGTAACGCATTAGTGACAACACTGGTCATGACCACATGATACTGTGTTGGACAACAAGACCAGGACCCAAATTCCATTGTTTTCTTCAGATTGGCTGCATTTAGCTTTGTAAAGCTCAAAGATGAAGTTGGGGTTCGCTCGTTAAGGAATCTGCAGAGAGTGTGCCAGTGTGAAAGCTTTCTTAAAAGCTCCCTGAGCCCCAGTCTAACAGCTCACTCGGCTTGTGGCACAGTGCAGCGTGAACAGCCTGAAGGCTCCTTTCACACCTGTTCAGTTCAGTTAAAACCAACTCAGGCCCTCTTTATCCCAGGTAGTTTGGATCGTTTAGGTGGCTAAACAGCCAAACCGACATCATTTGAATATGTGGGTCTATGTGCGGTATAATATGTGATTTTAGTATGAGGTCAAGACAAACATTTAGACAAACTAATTGTTGTCAATTACTGAATATAAATCACTTGTATACACAATTTTCCCTTGTGCGTCCAGATGATGTAGGATGGCAATTTCTAAACTTTTCCAATAAACAAGTTACCTGACCGTATGCATAACTTATTGCTGTTATTGCTGTTGTTGTTGACTGAGTTAAAACTTGTAAATATTGTGACTTTTATCTGCGTCTCCTCTGAGGTGGCGACACATTCAAACCAGCTGTAGAGAGGGTCTCAGATCCAGAGGACTTGACATTATCATGCAACACACTCAACTGACTTGATAGAGGGAGACAGAAGGATAAAGGTTTAAATAAACAGACAAACACAAACATACTGAATCAGACTGCACGGAACGCTTGCATCACGGAAGAGGCGCTGCTCATTTCACAGACACCAGCGTCTGTTTCATATCATTCAAAAAAAGATGAAAGACTGGATTCTCCCTCTTTGCAATCAAGATGCACGCTGAGATTTAAAACATGCGACGTCTCCGTCTCCGCAGGGAAACGAAGAAGGCCGAGAGGCTCCATCGGTTTGGAGTGTGATGAGATCACGAGTGGCTGATACGCATCTTTTGTTATGTCTTATCGGGATGAAAACAAACATTTTGAGTGGATGCATCAGACGAACCCTCGGCTCGGACGGACGGCTCGGGAGGGGACGCTGATTCCGCGTGGTCAGGGACATCATGTTCTCAATACGTCCCATTGTGGAGGGACACGCGAATCATAGCTGCAAACACAATCTGATTCCAGACGTACTGCGTAAAAGTCTCTTGAGTGGGTGGTCTTTTGGAACATGTCATCACGGTGCCATGTTGAACAGCCTGTTCTTTTGTAGGCTTAAGGCCACATATACTGTTTAGCAGGAATGCTACAGTTGTTGCTTGTACTTGGTAGTTAACAGAGCCCAATGGCACAAAAAGGCTCAAAGAACACGGCCCCTCCAGCATGTAACGCAACTCCTGAAGGAATGACAGAGGTGATGGAAGTACAGTAAACAGTCACATGTCAGTCAGATCTGGAGCCCCGAGGAAACATCACACACTTTCTTTCACCAGCAGCCACAGCTGCTTCAACCTTTTATAGTTACCGGCTTGTACTTCACAGAAATATACAGACAAAGATGTGAAGCTGTGTTACAGATGAAATGTGTAAATGTGTTGCCATGTGTTGTGTAGAGCACAACTGATAAAAGGGAAAGTATTGATCCAAGTTGCAATAATCTTCCACATTTCAGCATTTATTAGATCCTATTTGTATTTTGGTCTCTAAATAATGTATTAACTCTATTTCCATAGGGCTCAAAAGAATTATCTTTACCTAAACAGACTTAAATCTGAATTAAATACAGCTTAGATCGTAGGTTTTGCAAGATTCAATTTTAGCTGCTGTTTTCCTGTTGTGTAGTTTGACCAATGTTGAAAGTAAACTATAGAAAAATTCAGTGTGGACTTCCAATTTCCATCTTATAATGGAACTTATCTTGATGAAATTGAGCTTTCTTGTTTCTTGTTTGTATCCTTATGGTTGAAATGCACTTATTAAGCGATATAAGCGTCACCTAAATGACACGTAATGTAAAGTAATATCCATATCCCAACTGGAAACCTTTCGGGACAAAAGTGTAAGGCAATTTAAGGTGTAATGTGACAGAGTGGTAACCACACAGCATCCCTTGCGCCTCCACTCCCGACACCTCTGCAGCTCTGGACAGTCTATTACTCACGTCTCCCCAGAGGCCTCCGCAACCTCGGCCTAATTTATGCTCGACTGTGCTGCGAGGCCACGTGCCTGTTGGGGATGTTTATGTGGAAGCTGCCGACTTGTTGGTGAGACTCACATCGTAACTCTCATACTCTTCTCTGTTTTGAATGCAACTCTTGGACGCTTTGATTTCTGTCCTTTTTTGTCTCATTCTTTCTTTTCAAGAGCCATAACTTGAAAGTATGTAAGTATGTAAAGTATGTAAAGCCTTCTCTCCTGTAAAGTATGTAAAACTTGAAAGATTCTTTTGAGGGGAAAGTAATCCTCTGTTTTGACGCAATCGACTTCTCTTACAGAGAATATTAACCCTTTAACAAGTAAACTAGAGGTTTGTGAAAATGCTGCACAGGAAGAAAAACTAGTTTGAGAAAAAAGTGACACCAAGGTTTTGTTGTTTAAAAGTGGACGACATCCTGTGAAATACAAAATAGCCTGTAAACGTCTTCATGCACAAAATGCATACAGAGTCAAAATAACAATGAGTGTTTGGTCTGTTTACATAAACCGTTTAACCTAAAATAAGGGAAATTAATTCCGCATAAAAGAAACACATAATCAATGTTTACATCACTGTTTCTTTTTAAATTTCTTTGTTTTTAACCCTAAGAAGCAAGCATAGAGGACTAGGAGGATCCATCATTGCTCTCGATTTAGCACCCTGTCACGCGCCACCCTCTGTCCTTATGCACATGCATGCAGACTGATGATATTTTCATAACCCGGTTATGGTGAGGTAATAGGCTATAAAGGAAGGCCTCCACCAACAGCTGCAGTGAGGATGACATTGGTGCCGAACCCTGGGATCTAAAATGGACTGCTCCCTTTCCCTCACACCTCGGCCCTGAAATCAATCTTATTCCCACTGAAACAACCGAACAGCCAGCCACCGCATGAAAAGGAGCCACTGTGAAGATAGAACATTATTAAAGGTTGGAATGTCTATGAACAGAATAAATAGATATTATATGTCGTCAGTATTTGGGGTGTGGTTTCGATCAGCTCACACATTCAATAGGTACAATCTTCCAAAAGCTGAGCATTTAAAAAGGAGAGAAGGCGTGGTGGCTCAGAAACTTTTGTTTGGATTTCTTTCTTAATGGTGCGTACCAGATAAACCCTAACATGGAAAACCGCAGTGATGACAGAAAAATCAAATACAGATTAATTGGTTATTAGATTATAATTGACTTAGAACTGGAACAAAACCAGCCAGAACAATTAGCCAATAATATACCCGTAATTGAACTTGACAAACAGCGTAATGACACACTTAAGCAGCCGAGATAATAAATAACGAGAACGCTCAGGAAATCCTGCTTTAGTCTCGAGTCAGTCACCTAAATATACATTACTCACCAGCGACATTACAATCAGCCATCATGCATAAAATAAACACAGCTCGCCATCTTTATTTTGGAAAGTAAATGGAAACAATTAGCTCGGAGCTTCAGTGGCCGGAGGTTCAGCCAACATCTGTATGTTGTCGCAGCTGTCTACATGAAACGTGATGAGCGTGTTTGTGTATTTATGTGGGTGGAGGAGCGGCAGGAGGAGCAGGAGGAGCAAGGAGCTGGAGGAGGCAGGGGGTAGGGAGGGCCACCAGCCTTGCAGGTACTTTTCAGCCACAGATAACACAGCTATTTCAGACGCTTTCTCTTTATGCACATCATCGTTATCTGCTTTTGACAGGTCCGGGACGGATTTAGTGGGAGGGGAACTGTGGCAGCTCATTAAAGTCAACTTGAAATGATTTAGGTTGGAATATAAATAATAGCTTTTCCCCAATAATGGGCCGACGGACTGCGTTGAAATACTCGTTCCCGGTGACAATCTACAAATTGCGGTGGACCACAGCGGTGTGTTTCGTTGTGCTTTGCCGTTCCTCTCGGTGTGTATCTGGAAAGTTGTGGAAGAAGAGGAGGGTCCTCAGGGACAGGTCGGGGCAGTCGTGCCAGACTAGAGGAAAACAGGTGGTTATTCCTGTAACCAGGCCTTCCCCTCATGCCAGTGCGCAGAGTGAGCATGCTGTTGACACTTTTACTGCCCTCCTGGGCAATCAAAGGCCGCTGGCAGGCCGGTGTAAAAGCCTGCGTTGACAGGTCACCTTGGCAGAAGGTGGCACTGTCTGACCGGGCACTCTGATGGGTCACATGGGTCAAATCTGCAGACAGACACGCATGCTTCAACCTCAAGATGCTGCTGTAGACAAACGCACAGTATCAAGTTGAGCTTCAAACAAAAGGCTTTATGTTTATTACACAGATTTCTTAGTCTCAAAGTGATGATACTGTTCTCACAAAAATGTGTCGGGTCGTTGGCTACTCATTCATTTACCAAAACAGAGACAGGATATTTAGCATTAATTGGACTCGGTCTCAATTTGAAGACACAAATTAAATACAAATAAGGACATAGCATCTCAGGAATGAACCCCAGCTTTGTGAAATCCTGTTTTTCACACTGAAGTTGGAGGTTACATGCTTACTGAGACTTGTATCAGAATGGAACGTGCCTGCAAATGGTCTGGGATGAGCAGGTCATCATCACTGCTACTGAGGGAAATGTTTTGAGACCCCTATTGCGGCTTGCTGTAAAAAATGCCTTTAGGGAAAATGAAAATGGACACAACATCTGAAATCAAACCATATTTCATTGGATTCGTTTTTTTTGTAGGCTCAACCAAAGAAGGGAGCCACTTGCCATTCCACAGCCATCACTGGCCCCAGGCAAACATACGAAGAGCTGGATCCCTGAACCGCCTGAAATATTTGAATGTAATGACCTGTGTGTATGTGGCCAAACGTTACAACAACTGTCCAGCAAGCTTCTGAAATATATATGTGATAGATAAAAAAAGGATGTATTTCTGAGGGATAACCTGCAAGAAACATCCCTGTGTACTTTATTGGCAGTGGATACCACTGGTAATCAGATGGTGTGGACAGCGGTTATTTTCCAGAAGTGTGTAACCTGTGAGTTATCACCAGAGGCTATCGGCACGGGACTTCTTCTCCAATGGGAATCATATAAATTAGACAAAATGATCACGTAGCTCCTCACATTTATCTTTTAACACCTCAAGCAACTTAAAAGCTTGAGCTTCAAAGATTTAGGGGCGGTTAATGGTATCCCCATTTAACTACTTTTCATCCTGTGACTGCAACATTTCAAATAAACTCATCAGCTCTAGGTGATAGATTCATGTCCTTCATCACAAGGTTTGCATAGGTGAAACATAAACCCACCACCTGCTCCCTCGACCCCCTCCCCACTCCACTCCTGAAGTCTTGCCTCCCCGTCCTATGCCCCTACCTCACTAACCTCTTCAACTCCTCACTGTCCCTTGGAAGTGTCCCCTCTGCCTTCAAAACTGCCGCTGTTACCCCAATCCTTAAAAAACCTGGTCTGGATCCCTCCTCCCTCAACAACTACCGCCCAATATCCAACCTCCCCTTTCTGTCTAAAACCCTGGAACGCATAGTCGTTACACAACTACAAGCCCATATTCATGCCACTAACCAAGCTGAACCCTTCCAATCTGGTTTTCGCCCCCTTCACAGCACAGAAACCGCTCTCCTCAAAGTCCTCAATGACCTCCTCACTTCTGCTGACACTGGATCCCTCAACATCCTCATCCTCCTCGACCTGAGTGCAGCCTTCGACACCGTGAGCCATAACATCCGGCTCACCAGACTTAAAGACCTCGGTATCAAAGGTACTGCACTCAGCTGGCTCCACTCCTACCTGGACAACAGATCCCACTTCATCTCTCTCCATAACCACACCTCTGCCATAGCCACAGTCACTCAGGGTGTTCCCCAAGGCTCCGTACTCGGCCCCCCCCTCTTCATCATCTACATCCTCCCTCTTGGTCAGATACTCCCCACTTCAACCTGGACTTCAGCTGCTATGCCGATGACACCCAGATCTACCTCAGCACCAAATACCCACACAATCCTCCTCTCTTCCACATCAACTCCTGCCTGTCAGCTATTAAAACCTGGATGCAACACAACTTCCTCAAACTCAACAGCGAAATTCTAACGAAATTCCTTCTCATCGGCTCCAAATCCACACTCAGCAAAACCAACAACCCCACCCTCACCATCGACGGCACCATTGTCTCCCCATCTCCCCAGGCCCGCAACCTTGGCGTTATCTTTGACTCCACCCTCTCCCTTGAGCCTCACATCCGTCAAGTCGTTAAAACGTCCTTCTTCCACCTTCGCAACATCGCCAAAATCAGACCCTCTCTCACACCCCCCGCTGCTGAAAGACCCATTCACGCCTTCATCTCCTCCCGACTGGAACGCAACTCACTCCTCCTCGGCATCAGCTCTGCCAACATCAACCGGCTCCAACTAGTCCAGAACTCAGCCGCCCGCCTCATCACCCGCTCCAAATCCTGGCACCACATCACTCCGGTCCTTAAACAACTCCACTGGCTTCCTATCTCCCACCGGATCACCTACAAAACCCTGGTCCTCACCTACAAAGCCCTCCACCACCTGGCCCCCTCATACCTCACCAACCCCCTTTCCCCGTACCAACCCTCACGGTCCCTCAGATCCACCTCAGCCGGTCTCCTCTGTACCCCAAAGTCCAAACTGCACAGTTTTGGGGACAGGGCATTTTCCAGAGCTGCTCCCAGGCTCTGGAACTCCCTCCCCCAAGAGATCCGCACCTCTGAGTCCCTCACCATCTCCCAGTCCCGCCTCAAGACCCATCTCTTCATCTCTGCCTACACCTAGCCCCACGACCTCCTCCCTCCTCATCTGTGCTGAATCCTGTTTTCAGTTTTTTTTTTTTTTTTTTTTTTCCTTGTTTGGTTCTGTTTTTATAATTTATCCTGCCCTGTAAAGCGACTTTGAGTTCTTGAAAGCGCTATATAAATACAATTTATTATTATTATGAAAGGCATTGCATCCTCATACATGCAGTTGCCTTCATGAGTCATCCAATAACCTTTTAGCTCATCGGGGCCATATTGCTTTCACAAGATAAAGCCATCTTGATGTACAGTAGCTATAATGAAGAGAGGCTAGGACTTCACAGGGACACACTATTAAGGACAACTTAATCTCTGGACAGCTCAGAACAAATGTCGCTGGTCCAGAGAGTTGCCTGCAGTGACGTACAGGAGCTGCCAGCTGACACTAAAAGTAACATTCCCCTGGTTCTACGGGCCTCATGGCTTAGCTTCATTAGTACCTAAAGTGCTTAATTTGTTCTGCAGAAATGCTGAGCCCAGTTTGATCAAAGAGAGATGCAGCAGCAATACTGCGGTACCTTAATACTGGTGTTCATAAATACAGCATCATAAAGCATCTAGCAAGCCAGTTGACTCTAAATCCTGTTCTGCAAGTTACATTTTTCAAGAGTTGTTTAGTCCGCATCCGACACTTGAGGAGGTAAATTATTTCCAGATGTTTCACATCAATAGATATGATACCAACATATTTTCCTGCTCTTCTTTTGGCTCACATTTGGTCTTGATTTCCCAGAGCGAACATGTCATGTGCGTCTTGGGGCGGCAGTGACACAGCAGCTTATTGAGAAACCAGCCAGTCCGTCAAACATATGAGGATTATCGACCCACGACGGAAGATATCCTGCGTCAACAGGGCGTATTTCTCCTTTACAAGTTCAACACATGTGTATTGTCTCCAAACAAATTCCATCATCCAACACAATACCGAGTTTCACAGAACCATCACAGCAACAATTGCAGGGGACCAACTGGTACAATACAACTATTGAGAGTGGTTATATAAGCTGCAGGCTCTTGGCCAAGCCGTCCATGTTTGTTCACTTTGTTCACTACCTGCACAGTAATATTTATTATCTGAAGGTACAAAAAGGAAAAAAAAAACGATGACAAATTGGTTGACCTTGGAAACTTTACCAAATACAGTGTTAGTGTGAAGTGGAGTAGCAGGAGGATACAATAAGGGCCTTGTTTGGAGTCTTTCTCACAAATGCGCAGAAGGCCGATCATTTCTTCCAGCTGAAGCCTTTGCTCACTCTTCCTAAATATTCCTGGCACTGACTGGAGAGGGAGGACATAAATCTCACCTCCTAAGAGATTACAAACTATTAAAGTCATATGATCAAGGTTGGATGGAAAGCAGAGCCTTTTAGCAGACTAGAGGACAGACTCCAGCTTGCCTGCCACGGCTCTGGCTGACACACTGGCCTCATCCTCTGTTTATTACTGGACTCCTGCCAGTATATATTTGATTGCTGATGGTCAAAATCCAATAGAGTGTTGTATATCAACTCTAGAGTATATTGTCATGGACCAGTGGCCGACATAATTAAACAGAACTGCACAGGAGAAACCATTTTTTTTACTTAAGCTCACAAATATCCAAACATCTTTTTAAATACGTTATACATAATGTGTGTGTGTGTGTGGGGGGAGTGGGGGGGGTCCATTCTTTTCAGGGGGAATGCACATGACATAATCGGTAGGTAGATTTAAAGGGCTGAGTGGCTTTAACAAGTTCCTGTGGTGAATGGTTAACCCTTCTATTGTGCCTTTGCATGTCAAGATAAAAATACAAAAGCTCATGACAAAATGACTCGTTCACTCATTCAAAACTTACATAAGTAGAACCCCAACAGTAAATTATCAATAAATAGAAAATGTATAACAGTCATTGTCAAGAGATCACCCAGATCCTAATGGTCTATCCTTTAGGGACAACTACAATCGGTCTGATCCAATGAGCCCCGCTCAATAAAGAAACACACATGCTACTTTGTCACTAAACCCTGTCCAGCGATAGACAAACAAACGGGAGAATAGAATACTTTCATATTTAAGTGTAACCCCGGGGTGATTTGCTTAACTGAGAGAAGAGACAGAGGTGGCTTTGGAGGCGATCATCTCTTTATGAACTTTCTACCTCTGGCAGGTCCTGAAAAGATTTTAACGTTTTTTAATTTAAGGCTACTTATTAGATACAGACTGGCACACGCACTCTCAAAATCCTATAATTCCTTGATCAATGACTCCCATGGGAACAACATGAAACAGTAGCCTACCTGGGTGTATGTAACCCTTATCAAAAATTACTAAAAAACAAATGGACACATGCCGTGTGTTTGGTCACTAAACATGCTCCGACTCACCGCGAAGCGCTCCTCTTCTGACAGTTGAACAAAAGCTTCTCTGTTTTGAAACAAAACAAGAGAATTTACAAGAGGCCCCAGACTTCACTTGGCTTCCCCCCAAGCTCTCCGATGGCTCATCAAAGTGAGAATAAGGAAGGAACTGCGCTGCGGTTTCATGGCAAGCTCAAACATGGGCTCAGCCTTTAAGACGACGTTTAAAAAAATCAACTTATTTTTCTTCCTTTTTCATTCAGGGTTTGCCGTGTGAACACATACACCCGTACTGTTACTAAGAGTGACTGAAAACCATGTTTTCCGATGTGTAGGTATGTTGTTAAATTGCATAAGCAGCGTCATTTATTCCCACTTAAGCCAAAAATAAGAGCATCCATCCATCCATCCATCCATCATCTGGAGGCAAAGCCACTTGGCAAAAAAGGGGCTATTACAACAGACTTAAACACCCAAGGGTGGAGCTGATGAATCGGGACAAGTTTGTTAATGTATCTGTAACTGGGTGGTGGGCTGGGAGGCAGGCGTCTGGCCTCAAGCACGAAGGGAGGCAGGCCAAGGTCCTTGCATGGCAGCTTGACAGACAGTTGGGGGGACCGGCGGGACGGGGTGCCTGGGAACCTCGCTCCCAGAGGATGACAGCTCAATAAGTCAGGCCCCGATAAAGCCGTCACGAGTGACAATCTCTGGGCCCCAGCCAACGCAGCGTCCGTCCTGCTCTGATAAAGTGAGACAGGCCATCCATCAGTCCGGAGACACCGAGCCGGACCCTTGCTCTCCCGCCTCAATGGGAACGACTCGATGACCAGCCGCTGCTGGAATGCGTGGAGCCTCTTGCTCCGGAGAGGAACAAAGATGGCCGTGAACCCTCTCAGGAGGAATAACGCGTAGAGATTAGCGGTGACGCGTAGCCTGTTAAGAGGTGTTGTCACGTCTCTGGGTGAAAGGGTCGAGATGTTAGTCGACAATGGCGGGTACACGGCACGTCTCCAGCTAAGAGGACCACCGCGGCTGCAGACAGCGGGCCAACAACCCTCTTAATACAATGAGAAAGCAATAAGCCAAGGAAAAGTTGCAAATACCTCCAAATATATTCCACATGTCGAGACGCAAGACGCAAAGGCAGTGTCCCGAGGAAGATACAATCTCCCTGGGCCTACTAAAACAGATGCGTGGAAAAATATGTCATGCAGTCATAGACAGAAAAAGGAGATGTCATTTCAGATAAAAGCAACAACAATTGATGCAGGGGAGAAAATAAAACAAATTACCAAGAATCTTGTGAATCCAGTTTACGTGAACACACAGAACTGTAAATGTAATTATTCAGTGAAAACATCTTCACCAAAGCCTCTTCACTGCCTCCTCTGTATGGACAACCTCTCGTGCTTTCTACTCTGTCTACACGCACACAGCTTTGTATCGTGGTCTCAAGCCAAGATCTTGTCTGTGTAATACTCCAAAGAAAATATAACCAATTTCATAGCTAAAAACAACAATTTCCCGTTGGATATTACTCAGAATTAGCCTCTCTGAGTTGTAAGTGGCAGGAGTGGAGCAGGTTCTCCATTGGTTGAGTACTGAGCTAAACATGGAGGGTTCTTGAAGGTATTTGCATCCTCATGTTAACCCTATGTTTTAAGAACCCCTTTAATAAATGAGCTCACTGTGGCTGGTTAATGTTTCTGATAAGTTACTGAACTAGAAGTGTCTGGCTGTTTGTTGGGCTAAAGCAGCGGTTCTCAAACTTTTTACACCAAGTACCACCTCAGAAAATACTTGGCTCTCCAAGTACCACCATAATGACCAACACTATACAGTAGCGTAGTAGGCTGAAGTATTCATCAAAAAAAAGGCAGAGGTTTTATTCCTAAAGAAGTATATTTAATATTGTCAGCCAGTGTAACATTTAACACAGTTTCAACAGTAAGACTGCGCTTAAATAAAGGGGGAAAAAACCCTGTACTAAATAATGATTCAATTAAAATGTATTGCACATAAAAGTTAAATAAACATTGTACTAAAATACATGTAAAAACAGTTCTTAAAGATTAAATAAAACTGTACTATATATATATATATATATATATATATATATATATTCTTTTATTATTTTAATTTTTTTGATAGTTGATAATCACTGGGCTAAAGGCTACGGCACTTGGACTGTCATTGAAATAATAATTATTACATTGTTTTGGATCATTCTTTGCATAATAAGGGAATACATACATTTTAGGAATATGTTCATTCAAATTTTTGAAGACAATTTTATTTTAAGATCTATACCACTCTCATATCCATCATATCTGACATCCAGCAGCTTGTTAGCTTAGAACAAAGTAAACAGGAAGAAGCAGCCATGTAGATAGATAGATCGATAGATAGGTAGATTCAACGGTATTAAAAGCACACTACTAAATACATTCTTGCTTGACTGTACAAAAACTAAAGTGAAAAAACAAGTTATAATTGAACGTAGGGTTAAGGACTTCCCTTTCTTCCTTGTTAAACTACAAAATTCTAATTGATCTGACAAGAAACAGTCTATGGTGGCTCTATTAGAATTACAACCAGGGTGCGATTTGTAGGATCCCCATCCCCAAAAAAGGGCCTGTCCACCCTTTGCGTTCTTCTCCCTAGTTATGCAAGCTAAAAGTCACATATTCTTGTCTATGAATAAAAAATCAAAAACATCCCCCCGTCTGTTTTTTTGTCAAATCGCACCCTGATTGCAATAACACATTCTAGGACACCAGGTTGGTGTTTGCCACCACCTGCTGCGACGTGTGACCTTCAGGAGGGATTGTGCTCATTGTAGCCTGGCACAATGACTTGCAGTCGCCCTCCACCAGAAATAGCAACTTGTCCTCATTTCGGAGTCAAATGCCAAGAGCAAGGAAACAGCATTCCTGCAAAACAATAGCATTCCAGTCTTGCTCCATCATGCCACAAAGACTTGCACATGCTGCGCTCAAAAGCTATAAGCAACCTTTAATCATGCTCTCAAGAGATTCTTTTAACTTGGCAGCGGAGTGAGTGTGAAGGACATGCTATGTCGAAGAATGCCACTCTCTCTTCACTGTTAATTGCAATGCCTCGTCTCCGTTCCTGTGTGACCAAACACTTTTCTTCATCAGATCAAGCACTTCTTTAATTACAGTACAACACATAGAAGTGGTTGGACTGGCGATCCCTCACGTACAACACGGCAACGGAATTAATGATCGGAAAGTTTGCTTTGCAAATGTCTCAACGACAAGATGCTAAAGAAAAACTGCCACTTGGAAACCATGGCGGGCAGGTCAGTGAAATTAAAAAGGACGATCCTTTAAATCCTCACACAGTGAAGGAAAAAGAGTGTCAGAGTGAAACAATTTAGTGTTAGTTCAACTTTGCTGTCATGTCGCCCAGCTTTCCATGTTCAAATCTGCGAGCTGCTTGTAGCTGAAAATAACTTGTTTGCAGGCAGATGTTTGAAAGTTGCCAATGGGCTAGTTTTCCTAAATCTGTGACGTAGGCAACAGCTGCTTCTCATCAGCAAAATGTCATAATGGAGCGCAACCCTACAGGGAAGACTGATGCTTCTACTGTCTGAGTAACGGTAAATCATGTTACTCACGGGATGTTACTGCATATATTTCCTTCATGTAATAAAAACAACAAAAAAACGAGAGAAGAAATTCAAAAATGAAGAATTAGCCAGAAGAAGAGAAGCACATCCCAGCTTGCCTCTCAAAATCACATCACACGGTGCAGGCCTCTTCATAAATCATTTGTCATCTGCTATGCTAACTCCACCATTGAAAGTATGATGGACCTGCGACCGCTGCACGAGGTATCCTGGCAGGAGATCAGACAAAATAAATCTCCAATCTGATTGGCTTCACGGTGTCTGCCAAGGCCAGCTCCCTGCAGAGGAAAGGTTCCGCTCATATCAAAGGCGGGTCACCTGGTCAGAATCCAGCTGTCAGCGAGTTTTCTGTTCGTCTGGCCCGAGGAATCGTCTGTCCCTCTGAGTGAACGCAATCCAAAGCCTCATTAAGGAGGCGCACGGGTGGTGGGGACGGGGCTTGGAATGGACGCATGGAAATTACATGAATGTCTGGCGCAAAACAAAACCTAAACATGAAATGTGCGAAACTGAAAGTGGCCTTCAAAACTGAGCCTTTAGGTTTCGAGACGTTTTGCGCTACATTATACGGTTCCAATTGTTTGAATTTTCAACATTTAAGTCTACATTGCTACATCTTTCTTGGTAGCCTCTCTATTCACAACCTACAGGGTTTTCAGCGCATTGTTAACCTGAAGCCACGGTGACTGGAGGATAAAGGCCCTATAAAGTCCCCTTAACATGCAAACAAAGAACTGGAGATTCCTCAAGCCTCCAGCCCAAAGTGAAGACATCCTCTGCCAGGACCTGAACAGAATTTCAGAAAAGACACATTTAACATTGATTTTGCCCCCGTTTTTTAACAATGGTCTTTGAAGATGACTACCTTGGTGTAGCATCTTCTGACATCTTCTGCTGTCAGACAAGTCAGATTAAACCAAGTGGAAACCTCAAGTTTGTAGGATATTAGAAATAATTTGACCACCCGGTTCATAAATTAACTATTAATGAGATGCATTTAGTGTACACCGGTATACAGCCATGATTCTGCAAATATGTAATCAATAAAGTAATGAGAATATTGTAAAAAAAAATGTTGAATCTGTAATCAATAGAATAGTACCAATGTACAGCTATGATTGCATTCGATGTCATGTAATCAACCGAAATGCATGTAATACTTGATAGCACCACAACTGATATTGACCGAGCTACATTGAACTCACCAGGAGACCACTCCCAGGGGGCGTGGACATTGACTTTCACACCTTTACTGAACTGAATAAATACCTGTAGGCACCCATTGTTCTGGAGTTCGCTGGTGGAGGCAACAGACAACAGGCACTAGGGAAGGTCAAAGGGTCAAAGGGCCGTGTGACCTGTTGGATGCGGAGACCAGCAGTTCCTCAGCTGAGATGTTCCTTTCAGCACAACGCCTTTTCCTTTATTAAATACTTTTGTTGATTATAGGTTCCGAGACAGCTTACACTTGTATTCTCTGTACTAGCCTTCACAGGGCAATGCCAAATGTATAGAGAAGAGAAATGTCTGAGAAGATGAGCCTCCTTCTCACTTGATTTAAACGCCGTAAAGATGGGTTAATGGTGTGAATAACTAGTTGTACATCTTCTTTAATACAGCATGATGTTCATGTGGTAAATGATCGCCCTATTTGGAGTAAAACAGACCATAAAGCACAGTGTTTTTTACAAAACGGCTACCTTTAAATGCGCATGCCGTTACTCCCAGAGGCTCTGTAAATCAATGACCAAAATGGATACTCCTTCGGGGATGGCAGGAGAGCAGTTGGCGGTTCGAACCCTGGCCGCTCCATGTCCCGTGTCGAAGTGTCCCTGAGCAAGACACCCAACCGCTAACTGCTCCCCGGGCACCTTTACGGCAGCACACTGCTCCCCCTGTGTGGTTTGGGTTAAAGGCAGGGAATAATTTCCCCCGAGGGCAACTCGGGTGCGGTTAAAAAAATCAACCTTTCTTTCTGCGGGACTGTGGTCATTTGGATGAGTTATTTCTACGGGCCGTGTGGTTGACATCGCAGTGGAAGAGGGATGGTGTGGGACCCGGCTCCTGCTTGGATGACTTGTATGTTGGGGATGATGACCCATGTCACTTCAACCTGTTTTTACAGGACGATAACGAAACTGAGGATTGATACTCGCACGATTATTAACATGTTGTTGGAACAAGGCTTCTACTGAGAGCAGAAGGTGCAAAAGTCACTACGCCATTAAAGAAACTGACCAAACCAACAGTTTACAGGTTCAGCTGCTCACAGCGGCCACATTACTATTCAAACCACATTCCGAGTATTCTCTCTTGTTCAAAGAATTACACTCCCTACATCAACTTTTCATTAAATATACATAAATCCAACATGGGTTAATAAAGTGGATTACAGTGAATCTGCCTTAAAATGCAGAATGATAAATACTCCATCTATATGTAAATATGAGGTACAGTAGGAGAAAAAAAAAAATCACAACGCAGGAAAAATGCATTAACGGGCCTATTTGATCAGAGCCCCAGGAGCTGGAGCTGTGGTTTTTAATGGAATCTGAGGAGGGGAGAGTGTCAGAGCGGAGGCAGGGAGGTGAGAGTATGAACACGCTCACCGGAGAGCCGGCTATCTGAGAGGACGCCGGACCTGGAAGATTACTCACTGAGTGGAAATGGATTTATTGAATTTGGAGTTCTCAGCAGCTTTTCTGCCCTCCCACAATCACAAGAAAAGAAGAGAAAGTCGTGGTTTACGTCAAATAAAACTTTCTCGTTTGATACTCAAACTGCATTTTTTTTATTATGGCTCACAGCCGCGCGACTGAAGCGATGCATGTTGAAAACTTCAGTGTCCTCACTATAAAACAAGAGAGTTTAAGTTTGAGTATTTTTTATTTTCCACTTTATTGATCTAACACCTATGAGCTGAACATATCACTCTTTGCATGTCACTCTTTTTTAAACTAAGAAAAGTCTAAAGTCTTTTGGATGTGATAAGCAAAGCATGGTAACATTTTACAGATGTTTACTCATGTAACCTTTTATCATGTTGGGTGTGATGAATATTTCAGGCTCTGCATTCACTATTCTCACAGTTTATTGACTGTCTGCCGTTTCATTTCAATGTCCAAGTCCAAGTGTGAAAGCATATTTAGTGAATTTAGTGCCATGACTAGATCCAAAAGGTCCATGGCAAGTCCCACAATACACCGCTACACATTTTATAGAAAAATTGACATTTTATAGATTTATAGAGTGTCCAAAATCTCTAATAAAATGAAATTCTTATGCCTCACCCTGACAGCAATCAATAAATCAAATGCTGTTACAGGATTGCAACAAGCCGTACAATCATTTCATTTGAACGATTGAGCTGGTTGGACAATTATTATTATTATTTATTTCCAAATGACCTACACTATCTTTAATCTATATTACATAGAGAGTGGTTATAAGTGAGCGAGGGAGTGTGTTCAAAACACAATTTGCACCAAAGTGACAATGATCCCGTGGCGAGTGGGCTGATAATTGAGGAAACATTTGAACGTGGTATTGCTCGTTTTAAAAGGAAGTCAACAAATGTAAACTAACCGAGTATGCGACGGGAAAGTAAGTCAGTAAGTCGAAGAAGCCATTTTTCTATGCAGCCTTATTAAGATGGACTGTTTCAGGGTGTGTGTGTGTGTGTGTGTGTGTATGTCACCATCTGTTTTTTACAGGGTGCCGAGCACTAAGGGATGGTGATGTGCGCCACACAGCTTTGTGTGAATCATGTGACATTCCGCACATGGTTATTAGTGCCAAAATATGGTCTGCTCTGGTACCCCGATGAAGTGCTTACAGATGCAGGTCAACGCCTTCAAACTTTGACTCCCTATTGAAAAAGTGTAGTTTAAGGACTTTAGAACAACTTATTCACAATAGTAAGAACAAACGGACTGCCTGGGTCTTTGACATCACATCTTAAATGTGAATGTCTGCTTTCATTCCGCACATATGTATTACACATAGAGCAAAAACACAGCATAGAGCTCCAAACAAGCCTCATTTTAGACTCCACCAAGTCAAGTAGCATCCGCATAGTAATTCTCTGCTAAATTTTAGATTTAATATCTTTCTGTTCATAACTCCTTCTGATACAGGTGCTGTAAATCAGCAATTTCGCCTTGAGAACCAACCGGTTGCAGCTTGATGGCTCTAGTGAGATGCTCTGTTGGTGCCCTGTAAATGCTGTTGTGTAAAAGCTAGAAATGGACTAAATAGCCTCACAGGCCTGTCTGGAAGATATACAAGAGTTTATAAAGACAGGGAATAAGAGGGCAGAGGAGGGGAAACAGCCTTGAGAAGGATAACTAAATGCAGGACAACCCCAGATAAACATGATCAGCAAGTCAAACCTGGACCCCTGTTGAAAATTGAGCTACATCTTGTTTCAAGGTTTCAAAGACGATTGTTGCAATGAAATAGATGCAAAGCTGTGTGGGAGAAAGGAATATTCCACAATTCAAATTTACAGCAGCCATTCACTGGACTGACCGACACGTGCCTGGTCGCCTAAGAAATGGCCCAGTTGTGACAGGTGGAAGGTGCAAAACACTGTGGATTACCTAATGAGCCTTTTGGTATGTAATAGAGTGAAACTACATTAATAGTGTGTCACGCCTTCGGGTCTTCTCTATGACCTCCTCACATAAATCCTCGTGGCAGGTTTGTAACCACCACTTAATCCCTGGCGGTCGTTGCAAATGTAAACCACACACATACATACATACGGATATGAAGTTCCCATGCGGACGGACACACACACACCACACACGCCACAAGTGATCCATGGAATTTGTTGGATAACACCTCGATCTGTCCACACGTTCCCACTGCTGACCTCGTATACAATGAACGGCAGCTGCGGTTCATTAAAAAAAGAGACTGCGTTTAAGCAATAAGATTAATTAAGGGGTCCCTGCTTTAACGGCTCGGGCCTCCTCCCTCCGGCGGCTCGGTGCGAGCTCACGCTGGGAGAACACGGCTCGCTTTATTGCCCCCCTGGTTTGTGACACATATTTCCCACGCCCCTCTCAACATTCTGCTTCGCAGTGTTGGATTTCTGTGTATAACAGGCATTTTTTCTCTCCCGAGAAACAGTGAGGTGTTAATCATCCATTATGGGATCCATCGTAACAATAGCTGCTTAATGGATATAACAGAGCCACAGAGTTGGGACCGAGTCAAGACCTCATACAGGAAAGAATGGAGGAAAGCGTTGGTGCATTTAGGCTGCTAGAGGAGCTCCTCCTGTCACAATACTTTGTGCTGTGACGATTCAATAGGTCAAAACTAATCGCTGTGATCACTCATACACACTCAGTGCCACTCTAAAGATTTTTTACATTGACCTTTGCCAGGCATGCAAAAAAACATTGTCCTACAAAAAAAAAAAGGAGGAACGGTTTGTGATGATCTAAAAGAGGACTTTGCAAACTGCAGTGTTCGGTCTGCAGCAGCTTTCCTCCTTTACTTCCCTCCCTCCAAGGTCCTCTGCTTCCACCTAGTGGCGAACACCTACATTACATTAACCACTAAATGCCAAACTTGGAACACCTTACAAATAAAACCAAATTTATTAGCAATTACAGGAGGAGAAAAAGAAAATGTAAGACATCTACAGAGGCATTTGATGGAATAAAAATGCTAAATCTTATTTACAAAGTCTGCGATCAAGTTCTGCACATGCAAATTGCAAATGGGCTAGATTATATTATTGCACAGGTAACAAAAGCTTTCCCCCAAATTACACAGTCAACAACAATCGCCATTTAGGATCCTTAAAATCACAGACAGATGCCCAAGAAAAAATGACAGTGAAATGCAGAAGCCATGTAGCTCTACTTGAGCGATGCATGCATTATGAGCCAAGCTCAAACACATAAAAAAGAAAATACTTAAAAATGATCAGGATGAACTGGCCAAGCAAAGGGCAGATTCATTTACAGTGTTGGTACGAGGAATAAGTCCTGTGGCTGACACGAGATCACGTGTCAATTGATAAATGGCGTCTTGGAGTGCTGCTAAAAAGACATGAGGATGCAGACGAGGGCGTGGCCACTGGCACGCCATGCAAGACATTAAGCATGCGACGCGGTAAACTAACGGATTGTCGTCTGTTCTCCGTAGACTCAGTCGTCATTACCAACACTGGCTTTCTGTTATCCAAGCCAAACATCGCAGGGATCATCCAACAGATGATTTGGGCAAATCCATCGCTTTCTGAAACATTCATCAACAACCTGAGAACAGGAAGGAGGAGTTTGGGGCGACAGTAAAGTGGCACAGGCTGCAGGTGGGACAGCATTCAAATAACCCATTATCCGAGAAAAACATATGGAACATTTACTCGTTCGCTTTGCTTCAATCACAAATTCATTCCTCGTTGGTAGCACAGTACCGCCTCATCTCAAGGCATTGCAATGTGTTTGTGGGAATAGGAAATGAGAGGTGTGTTCAGTTCATGCTGCTGGAGCAAGGGTTTATAATTATATTGAGTTGAAGTGGCAATGGGTACTAACAGTCTGATTAGAGCAATTCCTTCGTCGAAGGCACTTTAAACTCCATTGACCCGATTTAGGATTTTGCTTTGGACAAACACAAAGTCTTACCTTCCATTTGTCTTTACGTTATGTGTAAACGTTGACTTAGGTCACTTAATACTTCCCAACCCCAATCAAAGGCGTAGCAGGAATGGGCCGTATCAATACAAGCTACCGTCGTCATTTGGCAAATAACCGTTAAAAACTACAACCCGTCAACGTCAACACCGAATGTTCCGGAGCAACAGAACTGTTGTCCGCGTGTGGGATTAGGAGGTCCCTCCTAGTGTAGCTCGGAGACGGCACACGGTAACACCATTAGATTCTTGTGTCGAAGGGAACAGAAGCCGTTAAAAAAGGAGAAGGGAACAGATCACGTTCATAATGACCAGCGATAAGGCATGATGGGTTTGGACATCCACCTTTCAGCAAAGTACTGAAACACCTCTGGGGGACTGAGGGTAGTTGTGGCGGCGGTAGTGCTGTACGTGGGCATCGATGGTAGTGTACTGGGTGGTGCAGGTGGTGACGGTAGTGAGCCGATAGCTGGAATAAGATGGCTGCTCTAATGGTCCCCTGACCATTGGGGGGAGTGAGGGGGGGCTTCTTTTTCAGCTTCTCCGTGACTTTGAATGCTGGATGAGCCACTGCAGCGTGATATCTGCAGACGGAGGGAAGGTGACATACGTAAGCGAGCGTAATGGGCAACACATACCACTAAACATTTGGATTATAAATATATGTACGGTTGGATGCAAGAATTTTAACTCTGATCATCTCCTTGCCTATGTTGTCTTTCTCTTTGCAGGAGACGGAGTAGCAGCAGATCTCTCGGTCCTGAATGCCAGATAGATTCCTGCAAAAGGGAAAATGAATAATGAAACCTGTAAGAAGACATTAGTTTTATGTTTAAAGCAACTTTAAGGAATGAAATTAATTTAAAAAAACAAAAACGGATAATATCCCCATTCATATCCCCATTTGGGATAGTTTCATACTTCCCTCAAAACATTGTCCTTTTTAACCAGTGAAAGCGGTCTGAAAATGCTCATATTTGAGGAAGTGGGGCGATTAGCGGAGTAGAAGCTCTTCTTTATGCTCCACATCAGTTTGCACAACCAAACTTGCACTCTTAGTTTCTAGTGGTACATGCGGTGAAACGCGGCACCGTAGGCCGTGTTCAAAGAGCATTGCTAGGAAGCTGAAGTTGAGGGAATACAGTACGCCAGACTAGAGAAAAAACCCATCTTAATAGGTTCATTTTAGAGGGTACTGATAGAATACATATGCAATGAATGGTCCAAAATGTATCCTAAAGTCCCAAAATTCTATTTGGGTCCAGTTTTATTTTGAGAACGGCGAGCTGTCCCCCTGATGGGCTTAAGCATTCAACTTTATGGCCAGAAATCTGTGGTCTCTTTCCAAATCCAAAGCCATTAATAACCTGCTCCCAACAGTCTCCATTGTTCTGGGAAAGGCTTTTCATAATATCAATTATTCAAGTATTTTAGTTTTGCTGCAGGTAGTTTTGGTCGTGCTCGGTTTAATTTAATATAATGGAAATGCCTGATATTATTACTTCATCATAAGACTCACTGGGCACTCATCACACTGATTAATCACGCCGTCGTCGTGACAATGGGATGATTTACATCCAAGGTAGTCCTGAAGTTTGGGCAGGATGAAAAAAAAAAAAAAAAAGCCTCACATTTTTTCAATGAGCTGCTTCTCATCCAGTGCGTTGGGCAGGTCTCGTTTGTTGCCCAGTACTAGAACCTGAAACAGGGAGAGAGGAGAAAGAAGGAGAGAGGGAGAGAGAGAGAGAGAGAGAGAAAGCCATGTTCAATATCCAGCACAGCAGTGTCTCAGCAACATCCCACTGAGTGATCAGACAGTTCAAAGGATTTCTCTCAACCATGCGCTTGACCCGGAACCAAATCTTCACTGCGATGAAAAAAATAAAACAGTGCGGCATCAAGTCACGGAACAAATCCGATCCAGCAAGTCAAACCCGTCAAATCAATTAGCCCATCAGCTTAGATATTGAGAATTGAAAGAGAATCCCGGCTCACATTACCACTTAGTGTTTCATCAAGCCTGCGTCACTGTGACTCATCAATTACTAATGAGTAATCCCCACTTGTGAGCGGACTTTCAGAAATTTTGAACGACAGAGTTTTTGAACAAGAGACCACAATCGTCCTCTTACTGGAATTCCTTGTAGCTGTGGTTTTTCTAAAAGGTTGTGCAGTTCAATTCTGGAAGCTTCTATCTTCTCTCGGTCGGCCGCATCCACCATGTAACTTGAAACGGCCGAGAAAAAAATATTTAGAGTCTGGTGACAGAAAATAAACTTTCAGTCAAAATGGAAATAAAAATGACACAATTGTATTATAAAATGAGACAAATGTAAATATTGAATGAGCATTATTGTGTGTGTGTGTGTGTGTGTGTGTGTGTGATGTCTTTTGCTGTTAACAAGATCCCAGCAACCTCGTGAAGCCAAATAGCAAATGTGTGGTCACAAAGGCCGCCCCGCAGTACGCGGTGAGGTCCACAAACTTACACAATAGCATTGACTCCTCTACAGTAGCGCTCCCACATGCTTCTGAAGCGAGGCTGCCCGCCTATGTCCCATATCTGAGGAGAGAAAGCCCACAATCAAAAACAGCCTCAATAGGGACAAAAGCGTCAGTTAGACGTTTTGTCCCTTTATAAACCAATTACTGCAACGGTGCAGTGCAGACCGGTTTGAAATAGAATTAAAAACAGAAAGTGAAAGCTTCCAGCGGGACGTCTTTGCTCATTAGCCTACCTTTATGGTCACATTGCCTTTAGTGACCTTCCGCATGTTGAAACCGACCGTGGGAATCATGTCCTCACTGAACTGGCCAGACTGCACGGGACAAAAAGGCAGCGCGTTAGTGATCCCCGCAAAGACCAACGAAGATATGAGGAGTTCAAAACAGTTACAAATATAAACATTCAATTAGTCCCGCTTCCACCTTGATTTCATTTCTACCTTTTGTGCAGCAACATTCTTAACAAAGTCAGAATCACCAAATTAAAAAAAAATGTCCAAGTTGATTTAGGTCTATGTCCATAAATCATCCATAAATCATTTTTAAGATAATGGCATCAGCGTACCCGCATACAACAGCCCCCAACAGAGCGTTCTGCAAGCAGCCATCGTCGTGCAACTTAACATTCCACAGGCCTAACGTGCCAGGAGGGCTTTGTCCTTAAAGTGGGCTCACTCTGCTCTAGAGCCATCACGTTAATGATCCAAAACACATTAAAATAGGCTGAAGAACTTGTAGACAGCCTTGACCCCCTTCCAAAGGTCCTAGAAACCTAATCACAAGACATGACCAGAGCAGATTGTATGAGACGTTGTATTGTTGAGATGAATCCAGGAGGAGGAAGAGGAGGAGGAGGAGGAGGAGGAGGGAGGAGGGGGGCAGGGGGGGGGACATCCTGTGGCCGAGGCGTGGTCTGTCACCTAGATACACGTTAACAACAATGGCCTACAGGATCCGAGCCTTTAACCCAGCAGAGGGATAAACAGGTTGCACTTGAAACAAACAAACACGGAGCTAACGAGTTTGACATTGCTAGCTGTAACATGGCAGACAACGTGCCATAAGGTGAACATGACAACAAGGGAAGGTATGACGTATAAACACAACATCAAGGAATTTAGCTATGTAACATCGGCATATATCATACCTAAACAAATGTTTGTTGTCATACATGGAGTCGGGTCACATTTACTAAACGGAGATAGCTACTACGGCTCCGGGCCTCGTCCGCCTCTATTCGTTCCTCCCTCAGTTGTCCCGACAACGACAAACTCGCGTTCACGTGACAGCGCGCAGTCATACCAACAACTCCGTCCCTCTGGCTGACCCCCACCTTTACTGAAGTTACTCACTCCCCCCTTCCTGAATATTTGGAACAACAACACGAATGTTGCAATACTTTTAGTAGCACATGAAAAGAAAGCTTTTCCAGTAATTAGTAACGTCAGCCTCGGCCCACACACGGAGAGCGCTTGTTCGGCTACTTACTGCAATCACATTGACGAATGTGGTTTTTCCGGAGTACTGCAGTCCCACCAGCGTGAGCTCCATCTCCTCCTTCCAGAAGATGGTCCGGAACCAGTCCAGAAGCCTGTTGATGAGGGCCAGCATCTTGGATGACGAGGTGGTCGCCGCGCTGTGCGGTGCTCCGGTCCGTACGGGAGCTGTCTGGCTAGCTGCGGTCTACACCGGAAGTAGCTAGCTGCTTTGTCATGTCATGTGATCAGCTGACAAGTGTTGGTGGCCCCGCGCGTGAGCCATAGACATACATGTCTATGCGCGTGAGCGAAGGGGACGCGTGCCCGCGAAGATGGTGGTGCACCCGCGCGCAAAAAAAGGCGGAACTTGACAGGAATACATGTTAGTAACATGATGTTACTATTCTTTCGGATTCTGCGTGCCTCATTTAGCCGCTGCATCAAGTGTCTGGACAACAAACTCCAGAGCGGCTTCAGCACAGGTGTCTGATTCTTTTTGAATACATTGATTGGGAATGTTTTTAAATCTATTGGGATAAACAATCCATATAATGTTGCCTTATTTTATGTTCCACCCACCGCTAATTATTCATTATATATTTACTAATGCCGCAGTAGTAAAAGTCCTTTCGATGAAAGTCAATGGGCTAAAAACAAAACTCCCCCATGTTTGTTATACTGTTTTCCATTACTATTATTCTCACTTATTATTATTAATGGTTACTAGGTTTACAAAACAACAGAAATATGGAGAAAGGCCGAAAGAAGTTCTCAGATGTATCTTAAATGAATATCCAATTCTTCAGCAGTCTTTGCCACTATGATACTGCCCAAATAGTTTTTGTTTTAAGCACATCATGTCATTGTGCTGCTTGTGGAAGTAATTAAGCACTGTTGTAACTAACCTATTTGAAAGAATTATGGCCATCAGCCCTCTCAAGTGTATTACTAAAACAAATGGCCATTGCGAATAAACAACTGGATAAAAATAGGTGTTCCAGATCGGCCTCTCCGATCTTGTTTCTTCTTTTTTCAGTGTCATTTATAAATTCTGTGTTGCTCTACACTTCTTCAGATGACTCCAGATGGTACCAATCAAGCACAATTTTTATTACAATTTTTATTACAGCCATGTTTATTAGCTCCAAATGAGTCCAACTCCCTTCTTAATCGTCGGTTATTGAATCTCCACGGGATCATGGATCTTCAGGTAACCATGTTGAATGGACTCTACAGTAAAAACCTTTGCAGTCTCCGTTCAATTCCTGTCAGATCGGTGGGCAACCCTTGGAAGAGATGAGGGAGAAAAGGCCTTATTTTAAGTGAGACATCACCCCTTCGTTGCTTATTATTGACATAATACAAACACATGCATTTAAGATTTAGTTCTGAAAGATGCAGTTACCTTTGGCCTAACAAGTGTGTTGTACTTCTCGGGGGTTGCTGCACTCATTACTGTTGTGTAAACGGTCCATCTGGGGATTATCAACATAGAAACTATTACATAACACCACGTGACGCTGCAATATAACTATAAAAAAATAGACATAACAATCATTCCTTTGCACATAATATAAACCCGTGAATGTTTTCACAGACACTGAGCTATTGCTGTTTTCTATCCTACTCGCTAGGTGCTGAAGCTGTGAGTCAAACGATGGCTTCAAAAGAACAGACACTGGTTTGCACACAGTTCACCAACACATCAACGTTGTGTAGCATTATGGAGGAATAAAGTTGTGCTTACCCATTACACACTGGATACAGCGACAGAACCTATCAAGTAAAATTAAGTGTTCAAAATATGCTGTACACAATATATCTCAGTATCATGCGTACTTTGGTCCCCTCGAGTATTGATTTTTGGGTAAGTTTATACATGCCTGATACAGTGTCTCCATATTGACGTGATCTTGGCCAGTAGCGTTTAGTGCTTTGTTGGCTGCGTCTCTACAAAATGAATAGACAGCAAGAGTATATAAACTGTGACTGCAACTATATCGTGGAAGCATTCTTAGCGTAAGATGACTCACCGCCGGTGATCCCAGGCCGGAGGCGGGAGCCAGTGGTCAAAGTTTGTCTCCACTCTATACCATCTAAAACAGGAACGCACAAGTTTTATGTTGGGGTTCGTTTGTGCTTTTATGGAACAGATTCCTCTCAGATCTTTCGTTCGGCCCTACCCTCCACTCACAGGTTCCAGTGCCCAGATATCAGCCGTGTCTGCTCGGTCTCTGGTGATGACGACCCCTTCCCCCGCTCGCGCCCCAGCCACAATGTAATACACCCCGGTGATGATGGGCGTCTTAGAGAGACGCATCACGGCATCCTGAAAGTCCTTCGCTTCCTCCAGTGTCTGCACAGTGGTGAAGAAAAGTGGATTTTCAATTCTGTGGCTGGTTTAGATTAATTTTATATATATAACTTATTATACCTTTCCCCCAAATGTTACTCCCTTGCTGCATGTTGAATAGCTTTTAAACTCTTTAAAAACAATCATAAATTGTTTGTAGGCTATTTCAATTTTGAACCAAGATTATTTATTATTATTGTTGTGCCACATTTGCGCTGCTGTTGGGCAATTTAAACGTGCCAGATCCACGTGGACTGAAAGCCTGTCCACAATAAATAATGACGTACATTAAAAATACTTTCAGCAGTTATAAAAATGAGAGAATTGAGGATAGCAGAGATGCAACATTTGCTGTATGTTTAGGGCTTTTATTGTGAAAGGTAAAGCCAGAGTAAAGTGGTATGCATCGTTGTTGTGAATGTGGGGGAAATAAGTGTATTTTTCCAAATTAATATTTTTATTTTATTAATTTGGGGCGACAACGCTGTTGAATGAATTAGTCTCAATCGTGCTGCTCTCTCTGCTCTCGTGCTGCTCTCTCTGTCCGCCAAACAGTGTAATGCATGATGGCACATACACGATAGGTCGTGTCCATCGTTAACCACTATTTTCCTCAAAGCAATATGAGAGACTTACTTAGTACTGAGGATGTACTCAGTATAGATATAAGCAGCACAACAAAATGTCGATTACAAGTTACTATATTGTGTTACGGATTTCAACCACAGCCTTCCTTCACAGTTTCATTTCCTCATTTAGCGAACTTCCTTAAAATACTGTACTCACCTCCCTCACCAGCCAGCTGACTGGGGATCTGCGTAAAATTAAAGCAGACACCACATTCTTCCACCAGTTCCACCAGTGGTCAGTTCCTGGTGATCACAAACATCATCAAATTGAGATTTTGCAACTTATCTGGACAAACATGACAGCTGAGAAGAAGCGAGGTCATACCTCTTTGGTCGCCAGAGATCGTGAACTTGTTAGGACTCTGTCCCGTCCACAGGCCAATGTATCCAGCAAACGAGGTTCCACGGTATGCCTCCTAATTGGGTTTGTCAAATACACCTTATTATAAAATAAATTCAGCCGGTACAACAGTTATTGAAGCACTTTCCGTGTGCACTGTACCTTTCCATTCTTGAGAAATACTACGTCCATGGTCAGATTCCTCAGAACAGGATGTGGATAATCAAGGTTCCTGCCGTGGTACACGTGCCCCGTTTTGTCCTGAGCTACGATGCTGGTGCAAAATCTGGGAATGCACAAAGTTTATTTTGCAAGCATGAGAAGGCCTGCATGTTTGATCCAGCACACTTGTATGATATTGATTGTACATCATACATACGCAGATATTTCATAGGCAAAGTTGAGAATGACGACGTCTGAAGGGCTTCCAAGGTGGGAGGCCAAGCCGCGGATTTCCCCCGCGTATGGCTGAGGAATGTACTTTTCAAGATCCATCACCAAAGGAATGAGAGCCTCGTGTAGCCATTTTGGAACCGTAGTACTGACAAAAAACACATGAAAACATGTCTGTTACAACTGGAAGATGCACACAAGAAGTTAGTTCACTGCTGATTCAAGACTGCCATGATGTGTTAATAGTAAAGAACACTTCCTGTTAGCAGTTAGCTCTCTCTACCAGTATTTTCTGAACTATTTGTAGTTAAGTCCCTGTTTATTATTGTGTCACTTTCTCTTACAATATAATGTAATTTAAAATTAAACTTGACTACTATCTGTGCTCTTCAAAGTGGATAAGGGCCAATGTACTTGAAATAAGCCAAGGTGGCTGTATATTGAGATAAAAAACGTGGGTATTCTTTGATATTTAAGATGCAAAGTGGGTGAGATTATTAAGTGCAAATACAAGCAGTAATGTCCTGTGACACCGCTACAATTGCTCACGGCTCCTAAAAAGCACTCACATGCAACCACGGCCATTGAGGGAATTTGGAATAATCTCAAATACACTCTGATAAAGTATCCCGTCTCACATTGGAATCAATAGACTCCACTAACACTTGTCCCTTAAAGGACCGTGGCAGCGGCTGAACTCACATGACACAGAAACAGGAAGCTGACTCTCGCCGCACCGTCTGAGCGCCAAAGGTAATTTGACATGGTGGCCAAACCGCTGAATCCTAGTTCCCGGTTTTGACACGTGATACTTAGTGATACGTGATACTTAGTTCACATTTAAGCCGCAATCAGGTTGTTTAATCACGTATCGTTTTTTAGGAAGAGAAATCAACTTCCCAGTACTAACACATGAATAGCACTAATATAAAAGATAAGGCAAGGACATTTTATTTGTATAGCACAATTCAACAACACGGCAATTCAAAGTGCTTCACATTTAGCAAGGAGATTTACCAACAGTTAAGAACATTGATTGAAACATTAAGAAAAAAAAAATAATAATAATATTTATAAAATGAAATAATAAAAAATAGAATAACTGAATGCTGCTTCTCCATGTGTAGTTTTTACTCTGGGAACCGAAAGTAGACCCGTCCCAGGCGACCTGAGGGGTCGTGGCGATTCATAAGGTATGAGCAGATCAGAAATGTACTTTAAACGCACTAATCACCAAACACAGACTTATGTTTCTTCCTCGACTTCAGGTGCATGAACTCAAGGCGGGCTCAGGACTGAGAGGTGGCGTTTAAACAGAATATTCACAGCATCAGAGCAACATCAGAAATCTACGCAGCTAACAGACACATAATATGTTTTCTGAAAATCAGTTGGGTCCAATATTTACTTTGGTAACTTTGGTAAAGAGAGTAAACAGTCAAAATGTATGTTCAATTCTCCCCAAGAGTTAATAGCAGCAGGACCTGCGACTAGTGCGCTAAGGGGGCGTGGCAGCGGGGGCGTGGCAGCGGTAAAGACCGATTAAAAAACGTTACAAAAAATCACTACATATCTTTCAGGACCTGTGTAGTGCTAATGGACCGTCTTTACCAGAATAACAGCACACAACTTTAATATATGAGAATCATCATTTTACTTAGGGCTTTCAAACTTGGCAACCACTTGTTCCTGCGTCGTAGCGGTGTGTCCGCTAGCAGAGTTTGTAATGACATGTGGATAAACATGTTACCTGCACGACACGAAACTACGTGACTTTGGCAAACCCGGAAACTTACTCGATAACCTCCGCGGCGGCTCTCCTCAGGTAGTCCATGTCGAAGACTTTGAGGAGGGGGTCCCACCGCACCGCGGGGTCTTCATCCAGGCTGATGTTCACTGTGGGGGGGGCGAACTGCGCGCGGCCCGACAGCACGAGCCCGAGCCCGAGCCCGAGCCCGAGCAGCAGCAGCGCAGACCGCATCGTGGGAGCCGGTGGTGTGAACCGACCGAGGCGGGCGTGAGGTTTAAATAACAACGCTGGGACTTCCGGTCTGAGTTGTTTTCACAATAAGAGCTAGTTAATAAACAGTTTATAAAACAAGCATACGTAAACGAATGGCTTTTGGATTCAGTGTGATAGTAACCATGATTACGCCAAATTATTAAATTGCATTATTAAAACACCAGAAACTCAAATTAAAACGTATTTGAACTTGTCAACAAAGACACATTATTCGTGCGAAGGTTCTACAGGCTGTTTGAATATCAAAATGTTATCCTGTCGAGAGTTATTAAGATTTCCACAAGCCTCCAACAAGTTGTTGTCCATTCCTCCTGTTTGCTACTCTACACCCCGTAGAGCCTATCTTTCTAACAATCTCAATCCATCTTTTTCAGGGTCATAGTTATGTGCAACGAGCAGGTAGAGGGTCTTTAGTTCATCAATTAGTCAGTGAGAACCGCAGTTTAAGTACTTAGTGCGTCAATACATTCATGCAAAGCTTTTGTGTTTCGTTTGGTTTATTCATCATAAAACAAGCCTACTGTTCCATAGTGTTACCTCATTTAGAGATTAAACTAAACTGTATGTAATATAAGCAAACAGAAGAATGAACTCATACAAATAACAATAAAAACAAGGCAGGGGACAGAACAATTTGGGAAATACACGGAGGAAAGTTAGAGTTGACATACCACAGCAGTTGATGAGACGATGTAACTCAGGTGTGCATGTTGTCAGCTCAGGAGCAGAAGAAGCCACGCAACTCAACACACACACTTACCCACACGGAAACACACACAGAGGAGTGATGGGGGCGGGGAAGCCAACAAAAAACACAAGGCAGGACAATTGGCCACAATGAATTGTCTCTTTTTTAAATAAATACATTTAGAACAACTGTTGATACCACAAGAATTTATTTACCTGGTACATAACGTTGTAATACAGCTTACAGACCTTTAATAAATGCTCTCGACTAACCCTGATAGGCATAAGCTCTTTGGGGTTGCATATTAAGGATAACACGGAAGTAGGCCTATCTGTAAATGTGGAAACTGCAAAACCGACTAGTCATTATACTATCTCATTATTTATGATGAATGAAACAGCACCAAGGGTCAGTTATTATATCCTAATAAGGATTAAAACGATCTGACACCAGTAACCATTACTGTCTGCGCTGCACAGCCTGAAATAGCTGGATGAATTGACGTTCCTCCACCGTCTCTTTAAGGTCATCCTGATCTTTGATTAGCTCCCCACTAAGTGATGTGAGCTGAAGAGAAATCACCCTCCCCCCTCCTTCCCCCCGACCGCCTGCCTCCCCCACAGTGCACACTCTGTTCCCAGCAACAACAGCCCCTGGTCCAATCCCACAGAAGCTCCACAAGTGAGACATTAATCGGGCTGCATCGCGATAACAAGGTCATTCCTTTCTGTGGTTCTTGGAATAATCTCATGTTGATCTTTTTTTACACTGGTGTCAGTGTTTTCTAGCCGACAGGGGTTGCCACCTCAGGCCCCGTTCTGCCTCGGCTCAATCAGCAATTGCCTTCCAATCGGGTGTGAATGCATCTTTAGATAGGATTGTGAACCAAAGGAAGAGAAAATAGAGAATAAAGATATGAATTAAATTGTTTTTACTCCTGCAGGATATTTATTCAGATTGTGTTGTCAGGAAGATAGGAAATCAAATATTGTTCCCGATTCATGTGGTCACTTACGGAAGCAGGAACAAGCTGTAAACATGCCCTATATTATATTATTAAAAAAAAGATGGAGGGGAATTTGTGTGCTGGGAAGGTAAAAACAAATCAATGAAGTCTGAGAAGATGGGAGACAGAGATGGATTTATGTGCGCTCCTTTCACATTTCTTTACAAAGAAAAAAATAACATGCAAAATATTGTAGTGACGTTGTCTATTAGTGTTAAAGTTGTTACTAACCTTTTCTCTCTAAAGGCGGCATATGGGAGAACTCATCATTTTGCGTGAAAACGGTTTGACGCAATAATTCCACAAGGAGGCGCTGGTACTCCACTCGTGAGCGCATCAGCGCCTTCAACACTCCTCCTGTGCCGGAATAACCAGCGTGACGTGAATACAAGAAAAGAAAAGGAACGAGGGCAAGGGTGGGGGCTGGTAGTCCATATTATTAAATCCGAAAGTAAATCAAAGATATAAATAAAGTCCTTTCTCCCACAACCTCAAACACCATTTGCAGTATAGCCGAACACATTTTCTGCTCCTCCTGTCAGTATTGTTTCAGTGGCTGCCATTCGGTACACAAACTGCTCAACCTGCATGGGAGAGAAGTCTCACGAACAGAAAAACCAGAACCCTATTATGCATTAGAATTTGAATAGTTGAGCCAGTAACATAAGACATGCTATTGATTCACACGCTCCGGAGGCCGCGCCGCTCCACGGGTTATGTAAGGGTTATGTAAGTGCGTGTTGTTGTGAGGAGCTGTCAGGTTGTCTGGATGCAACACGTGCAACCAGACAGACACTGAGACCCAAAATCCACGGGCGGGGGAGGAAAAAAAGAAGCTTTATTAATATATATCAATAATACTTTATATACAAAATATGTACAACAAACAACCTTTTGTTACATTTCAAAATAAAAATCCCAAGTACCTCTCTCTATACAAAACTATTATTTTTCTTTGAACTTTACATTCACTCTTTTTGCCCCAGACACGACATGTAAAGCAAAAATACATTGAAACTCCTGCCATGGTTGTGTGTGTGTGTGCGTGCGTGTGTGTGTGTGTGTTGTAAAGGCAACATCAATGAGCTAAAATCAGGCCTTAACTTGACTGGGTATTTGTGCGTGAGATGCTAATCTGGTTGAACGCTGCCTCGCACAGCGAAGCGACCGCCTCGGCCTTCGGCGGGTGGCGACGGCGATACACTCGGCGGGGTCACGTATCAAAAGTGGAGATGCACGCGTAGCATGAGCGAAAACAAGAATCATTTACAAGACATTACTTCACAGGGACTCCCGTGTAGATGCACAAATAGTCATGAGTCACAAATGAAATCTTCACTTTTAAAAATAGACGGGAGTGGCACACCTCGTACGGGGACAACACCCTGAATTCTCAGAGCGCCGCTCGTTTGGCCGCGGGGGTCATCAAGGGCGTAAGTTATTTTCGGGTGTTCTTTTTGGTAACATTCTTGGCTAAACGACGGTTCGCTGCAGCTCCGGGAGGGGCCGAACACAGATCCACAGCAGGTCAAAGGTCATTCAAGCAGCATTTACGAGGGGCTTTTGTTCAATCTTTACATTCATTGGAGGGTGGTGTGTGTGCAAAAGAAGTAGGTCAAAATCATGGTTTTTATGTGGGGGCGGACTGGGGGCTTATCTGTGCCTTACATTCGTTGTTTACCTCTGACATTCAACACTGAGTGCAGAGAAGAATCTCCCGCGTCGTCGTCTTTGAACCCATCTCGATCACAGTGCTTCAGAGCTGGGTCGACCCCTAAAAGTCCGGTTTCAGCGTGCGGGGGGCCGACGGTCAGACCACGGCGACCCCTCTCAGGGTCACTGTCCTGAGGGGCCAAACAGCGGCTGAGGTTTGAAGGGACGCCACTGAGTTTGAGGGTTGTTGTTGTTGTTGTGGTGGTTTTGACCATCTTTTCCGCCACATCCACACTCAGAGGGCAAGATTCCAACATGGAGGCCTCGCGCTCAGTCTTTGGCTTCCAGGTTCAGCGGGGCGACCTGCTTCAACGCCTTGTGCACAGCGGGGGAGTCCATGGGGTGCTGTTGGTAGGAGGACGCTGGCGAGCCCGCCCTCGGAGACGTCTCCGGCGTCCTGCTCATGCCCGGGTACATCACGGGCATTGCCCCCGTGGTACCAGCGTTTGTCCAGCATGGGCAGGTAGGCCGCTGTTGCCGCGGCCGCAGGCGGGAGGAGGTAGAAGGGAAGGCAGAACGGGGGCTGGTCGGGGGAGAATCTCATGTAGCCGCCAGCAGGGCCTCCCGCCACGTGGCCGAGGAGAGCCTCGTCCTCTGAGGAGTCGGACTTGGACTTCTTGGCCCGGGGCTCGTCGCCCTCCTGCTTGATGGCGCCGGCCGCCGCCGCCGCCGCCACTGCCGCAACGCGCCTGCGCTCCCCCTCCTTGGCCAGGCTCTCCGACCACTGGGCATTGGCGTCGCGCTTCTCGTGCTCGCCGCCATAGCCGCTGTCGGTGTCCGTGTCGCTGCCGCTCTGCTCCCCCGCCGCGTGGGGGTAAGTCCTTTGAATGACGGGGACGCAGTTCTTGGCCGAGCCCTCGTACGCCCTTTTGGCCTCTCCGGCGGGCTGCTTCTTCAGGCTCTCCGTCGCCCGGGGGACGGCCTCCGCGGCGCCGCTTTGATGGTGGAGGACGTCCGCCGCGACCTTTTGGATGTGGCTGATGACGTGGGAGGGAGTGATGTCCCTGCTGCTTTCTTGGCTGGTCAGATAGTGGAGGACCTCTTTGGCACACAAGTGAAAGCCGGAGCGGAACATCTCCTCGCCGGCCTGCGCGCCGCCGTCGCCGTGATCACCTGGTCGATCGGAACCACAGGGTTAGATTTTCCACTGACAGAGACACACACACACACACACACACACACACACACACACACACACAGAGGATATGGAACTCACCGATCTGCAGGTCGTTCTGCAGCGCCATGATCTTCTGCTGCTGCTGCTCCAGGACGCCGCTGAGGGCTTTCACATGCTTGAGCGTGAGCTCCAGCACCACGGCCTTCTCCAAATGACCCAGCGTCTAAAACAGGAAGACCTTCGATAAGCATGTTGATCTTTCTTATGTAACACATTCTGCAGCTGAAGAGAGGACAAGCGGGCGGACACTCGGGACGTCACGCAACCAACCACGAACGGAAAATGAAATAAAAGAATTGGGTCGATTTTGAGTTTTTAATTCTAATAAATGACACGATTACAAGGGGGAGAGAAATAACGGTGTTTTCGTTGTTAAAATCCTAAACTTTTTATTCTTTGGGACTCCAAAAGTGGATCCCAAAATGGCTCGAGCGAACAAAGCAGCTCGGCGCGGAGCGGGTGCGCGCGTCGGACTCACGGTGAGCTTCAGGTGTTCTGGCAGCAAATCCTTCAGCTGCGCGATGCACTCGTTGATCCTGTCGCGCCTTTTCTTCTCGATCAGTCGGTGGGGCAACTTGTAGGTCTCCTGCAAGAGGGGTTGGAAGCGCGGTCGGTGAGAGATCCAGGCTGCTGATGAAAGCTGCAACATTTTAGCATTTGGACTTTGAATTTACCTTGCTGTCGTCCGCGCCGCGCTTCATGCCCCTCCTGGGTTTGTACACATACATGGAGAAATCCATTCTTTGGGGACGGAAAAGGATTAGTTAGACTTCAGTTGGGTTAAAATGCTTGGGGGGGACAATAGAAGAGAATAAAAGGTTAAAGTGTTTTCCTTTTACCCTGGCATGTCGACTATATCCATGGATGGTGGTGGTTGCGCGCTGGTAATCCTCTCCATGTCGCTCAGCCGTTTAAACCCGAAAGATAAAGGCGTCCAAAACGTTGCTGTCGCACAACGAAACCCCCCGCACACGCTCGCAAAGGAATAAGTATAAAATAAGTATAAATAAGGAGTATGTCCTGTTCTCCGGTGAGCGGTCGCGCTGTGCTGCCGGAGTCGGGGCAGTGCGCAGTGTTGTCACCCTGAAGGTTGTGGGTCCGGGGCGGATCTGAGTGTGTGTGAGAGAGCTGGGTGGGTTTTTGACTACGTGTTAAATAAACCCTGTGACTGCAGGCACGTCTCTCGGCTGGAGACACAGACTCGACACCGTCACATGAGCCTCACGTGTTGGACGGCGCTTTCAACTCCTCACCCTCCGCGCGCGCGCAGCCTCCCCCTCCCCTCCCCCTCCCGCCCCCACGCCCTGCTGCTGGAGTACAACCCGTTTCTGTAGTACTCCTCCACTGGGGCCGAGTCCCGTGTACCGCCACGCGCCTCGCTCTCCAGAGCGTGTTTACAGGGAGAGAAAATAGAGCGCCGGTCCCTCGTCACAGTTAAGACGCGAGGGGGGTATTAATCCGCTGAGTGCAAATGTGGCAGGCTTTCTATTACATTGTAATACGTGACAAAAACACGCTGTAGCCTCTAGTGACGTATACCCGTTTGTTACTAACCGTATCTTACCACACGAGATACGCAAAGGTGTGATAAGGATCAGTGGAGTCGATTCTACGTAGCACTTTGTTCCTATAGTAACGGTAGTTTTACTAAGATAAACAATAAATACAAAACCGTGTTTTAAAAGTATTTATGATCACAATCCCACACTATAAAATGATTTGGTCTGCAATAAAAACTTTAAATTGAGGACAAGTTTCGTGATTCTAGCAATCCATCTATATCTATGTCGATCTATATAGATATTTAGTGCGAGTAGCAATACAAAGTATGAAATGTAAATGTCCCCGAGTAGAAATAGAAAGTACTTAAATTATAAAGTGTGTGTATAAAAGTGAAATGAATATATATAATATTAGGCTATAAATATTAAGTATATATGCATTTTTTCACGTCTGTGTATCGATGCAGCGGGTTAGGGGTTAACCTAGGGGTTAGGTTATCATTTCTACTTTCCTCCTTCCACATCATTTAGCCAGGTCACGCGCTACGGAAGGACACCGTGTCATTTCCCACTGTACCCACTTGCCGTGTGACACGTGCACCTGCAGCGGGATCCCGTCGCGTAGCGAATTTGTTTTCCTTTTCATGCCGGTAGTATTAAACCTGCCTCTGCCCACCCGCGGTTCTGTCACGTTAAGCTCCTCGTGGTCGGGAGGGAGCCGAGCGGCGGATCCATGCCGGTGACGTCATGCGCGCCGACAGCCGAGGGTTCCCGATTGGTCGCTCGCAGCGGCAGCAGCGGAGCACTAAAGATAGAAGCGGCTCCAAAACACCGGAGCGAGCAGACCGCAGACGAGGCAGCGGGGAGCCGGAGATCCAACAAACCAACAAACACCGCGGACTCCGCTTTTGCTCTTTCGAGATGGAAATGCTGCGTTGTGTCCTCGACAAGGTCCGCAATCGACCGAGGCATCATTAAACGATTTTGTCTTCATTTACAATGATAAACATGCTGTTGCAGTTGTTTACTACCCTATTGTTACGGTTCATCATAAAATATATGCGGAATATAAAGGCTGAATATATTTTTCAGTAAAATATGAAATACAATTGATATTCTATCTATCTATATATATATATACATATATATATATATATAATTATTCTTATATATGTATATATAAAATAATGTTTCTCTTAAATATATGTCACAAAGCAGATATAAAAGTGGCATTATTTCCACAACACTCCATTAATGGTAAATTAATGTAGACCTCCCTCTAGCATGGCCCACTTAAATACTGTGTAGTAGATTCTTTGCACTACTAAATGCTAAATGTTTTGGGTGTCTACCGTAATGTAAAACAGAAATCCTTTATCCAGATTGTAGAGAACAGATTCTACGAGCTCTTTGCTTCAGCCTAACTCACAAGTCGTGGAGTGGAGCTCCGTTGTTGCACCAGATCGATCAATATGTCACGCTGCAACGAGTCTTTGAGGGACAACATGTTAATTACCAGCAGTGTGGAACATTCATTCCAGTTTGAAGCAAGTCCTAAAGTCACGAACGGATCTCTGTTGGCACACTGATCAGCAGTATATGCTTTCCGTTTTAGTCTGACTCAACACAAAACAGTGTCTCGACTCCTGCCTTAAAGGGTATCAGCTCATCTAAAGATGGGCAATGCTTTATAATTAGCATATTTCCTCACTAACTATCTAGATTATTCTGAATCCACCTGCTTACACACGTTCCACTTGTACTGCTGTCGTATGCTGGTTTCATTGACGCCGGTTTCCGTTGAGCGAGGTCATTTCTCCGAAAGCCAAAAAGATTACCTCAGGACCTCAGGTCTAGTTTGATTCGTGACGTGGAAAGCACTGACTAAAAGTCCTGTACTTGGCTCTCAGAACACATTGTATATATTCAACAGGTGGTTTATAAGGACTAAGACAACACTTATTGAACATAATGGACCCTTTCCCCTCTCAATTTAATCATTAGGAAGATAAGAGTTTATTAATAAACTGAGGCAATCTGCTTTCTATAAAATAACCTCAAACACAAACCAATAAACAGAGACAACATGAAGTAAAGGATAAATACATCAATTTTAATAAATAATTCTACTTTAATATACAAATTAACAGTGCTTAGAGTTTTAGTTAACATTCATCGGTTAAAGTTGGTTCTCTCCATCTCATTTTCCTACACAGAAGCAAACATATGCAGCAAGCGTTATAAACATAGTCAAAAAAAAAATAAAAACTAGCACGGAAACCAACTAACAAATTTCGGTGGAAAGGAACATGGAAGTTAGTGATTCTGCACAAGCAGCAAGCACGTATCAGACTATACACAAAGAAACAGGCACAACGGAACAGATGTTTGCCGCAATACAGGAAATTATGCTAATGACGTTTATTACAATAGCAAACTCCTGCGCAAATTGTAATAGCACAAGTGATGCAGAATAAATTATATGCTCTATCAAATCACAACAAATCTAATCGTATAAACGTCCTCTGGAGCCCAGTTAAATAAGAAAACAAGTCAGCACTGAGACCTGACACCATTGGATTTGCACAGGTGAAAGAAAACAATCTGTATATATTGCCCTTGCACAATATACTATCTCTATTGAGGAATAAAAAAAAAAAAGGAAAATTCAAAATGCCAGCTTATTAAATATTATTTCTATATTATATAAGACAACCAACTACTTCCTATTTAAGTACCCTGCGCTTTTAAATAAGACATAATTGAAGGAATTTAAATGTGCACACCAATGGGGTTGCATATTTAAGTTAATATATTGCACAGCCACATACAAAAATAAGACATTTAATACTGCTCGTTATGCCAGAAATATAAATAGGAAACATTTGAATAAAACAAATGTGACTAATCCCTCGTGTCCCGTTCGTCGTGTTTCAAGTTCAACCAGTAAAGGCCATGTGTTGAGAAACCCAATTCATCTTTAACATAGAAAACATTTTGGCACCAGTTCCAAACGGGCCTGAACCGATCGAGGTGGGCGAGTGTTACTGTTTCACAGACATACGTGCGCAGGGCAGAGCTACACATCGCCTTATGACTACTTATGTTACAGTGACTCCCTACACTCAGTGCAGTGTACATCATGTGCAATCGCTGAGGGAGGAAGGCGCGTGCACACAAACACACACACACACACACACACACACACAGTGAGCTGCCCCAGGGCCCAGCGTCCACTGACCCCCTCATGCAGGCTGCTGGGGGTTGACGTTCATGTGCTGAGGGTGGGCCAACAGGCCGATCCGCTGCTTCTGCTTCCGCTGTTCGGTCATCTGAAGGAGGACAAAAAATAAATGAAATCAATCCAAACTGTACCTCTGCCGTCCTCCTCCTCCTCATAATATGCTTGGAAGCCGCCCCGGTTTCACGCTCTCCATCCATTGCTTCCCTCACTTCGCTTTACGGAAACCAACACGCGGCTGAACTCAAAAACGGAATCGGTTGAAAATCCGGCCGGCCTCGTCATCCACGTTGTCTCCCCCCGTGGCCTCTGACGAAAGCGGCACAACACTAACAACTAATACTGAAACTCAGTCGGGAGATATTTCAGAGATCAAGCAAAGCCCATGAGTCATAACACAGGGGCTAACCTTTACAGCTGCAGGAGCTAGACGGGCCTTTCTGCTAGGAATTGACTTCATTTAAACACGAGGCAGCGATTTGCCCCTCGACACTGAAACACAACGGTAAAAGTGGGAGGACAAATGGTCTTGTGATGAGTGTTCCAAGAGAAATAATTCTGCGTAGAATAAAAAAAAAATACCATTCAGACACATGAAGTGGACCTGTGAGCAGCAGAATTGGTGCTCAAGTCCACTTCATGTTTGTTTGTTTGCGCTCTGCCTGGATGCTGGTTTCCATGTACGTACACCTTTCTGAAACGCTTCTTCACTTTAATTTAAAAGGCCGCGCACATGTTGAGTTTGGGTTGAAAAATGTGACCGACGCCTGCGCGCCCTTCGCAGCTTGCAGCAACACAATAATCATTTCCTCTGTCTGGGTCAAAATGTCTCGGTAACATTCACTTCCTCACACATAGTTCTCATTTCAAGGGTAAAGCTGTTTATACAAAAAAAGTTTACTAGAAAGGGTGGACCGCAGTGATTGCGCAGATTTAACACGACAAAATGATTTTTTTCCTATTGAAGGAATAGTATTTTAAAGTCACACACTAAGTATCTTATTAATAAGCCTGATAGATGGTTATTATTTTTGGAGATCCAAAATTTGCTTTTGTACTTTTCTAAATATCCAGAAAGGCTTTATCCGGTGAACCAATATAAAGGGCAATAAAAACCACTCCAACGGAAGCTGATTGAGAGCCTTGTGAGGCGTTTTGGGGATGATGACTCACCGACATCAGCATTTTCAGTAAGCTCTGCATCTAAAGGGCGATGAGCTGCAGGCAGACCAACCTCGAGCAACGGCTGCAGCCGAACATCCCGGGTGAAACGCGTCTCTCGCTGCTCGCGTTTTATGCCCCGTCGACGTTACGCAGCCGTTGGACCCACCTGTTCTTTGAGCTCAGTCAGCTGGCCCGATAGGTTGGACACCAGTTTCATGGTGGACTCCAGCTTCTCTTGCAGGTTTCTGATCTCATTCTGCTCGCCGTCCGCATCGCTGCTGACCAGGGACATGGCCCGCATCCGTGGGAACCAGTCCAAGTTGTGCTCCTGGTAAACACAGAGCCGAGAGGTGAGGGCCCGCACAGGGACACAAATCCGCCTCCGTGGGGATTTATCTAAATAAATATATTAAATGTATTTAAGAATTTCGCAGAAACACTTTGCCAATTCCCTTACATGTCATTTAGCCGACGCCTTCACATCGCATTTTTAACCCATGGTGTTAACAATTGTACAATTTGGTACAATTTGCCCGGGGAGCAGTTAGGGGTTGGGTGTCTTGCTCAGGGACACTTCGAAACGGAGCAGCCCGGGTTCTATCTGCAGACCTTGCGGTTCCCAGCACCCCCTCTCTACTCCCTGAGCCACCGGCACCGTCTCTCAAGAGTAGTTTGGAGGCTACACACACACACACCAAGTGTCCCTTTCCTTTGGTTGTGAGCAGTGATTTGAGGCCTACTCTAAAAGCGGAATCAAACTAATCTGCATCACATGGGATGTGGGGGCCAATCTGGAAATTACCCACACGAGTCAGTTCACTCATCTGTGACGCGTTAACGTTACGTCTCGCAATATACACAGGAAAATGTGCAAAAGAACCGTGTTCATCTGAAAATCGGCTCGCGGTAGGAGCTCGTCGTGAGGCTTATGTACAGTGCTCGCTGGAGAGAGCACACGTTTGAAATGTCGTCTGTAGCGGTGATTTCTGCTGAGCAGCAACCAGGAGCCAGCCAGGTTGGAAGTGTAGACTTTTATCAGTTGTGTCACAGCTTTGAAGTAAGCTGTTGGGTTTGGCATACTGGGGGAACGAATCGGTTCAGTGTGTTTGAGGGTGTAAACAGTAAAGAACATTTAGGGCACTTTTACATGGTTGGAGGTGTGTGTTCATCCTGAATGATCTAATGACTGTGGGGTTTTTCGGATGTATGATGAAGCAGCAAAGCAAAAACAACAAAGAATATCCCGTCCCTGATATTCTATGTGGTAATTACATCTCAATACAGTAGTTGTCATCGGTTGTGGACATTCCTGCGCTGGATTCAGATTTCCGTCCTGCATCAGAGGATCCAAAAGAAGCAACGCAGACGTCACAGTGACACCTGCCTCCCTGTTTACTGCCTGCTCTCGTGACAAAGTGAGAGGAATTCACCTTTGGTCTAAAAGCTTCTTGAATGTTTGCGGCCCTAAACAAGAGGACACATGGACAAATCTCTTGTCTTTGCAACTTTACTACACTTAACCTACATACACAACACGCACAAATGGCAGAGGCGCGTGACACCGAGCCACCGCTTTGAGAGGTTGCCGAGTTCAGACGGGGGGCCGAGGGCCACTCGCCTGCATTCTTTCACGTTCCCACTCCACCGCCGTCAGAGCCGCAAACCGCCCGCGGGTCAGAGAGCAGCCCGGAGGGGAATCACGCCACACGCAGGCAAAGAGCAACGCACTGGTGGTGAGAGGTGCGTGGCTGTGTTTACCTCGTTGTTTCTAATGGAATCATGCATATGCAACACGCAAACAGGAAAAAACAAGCGGTTATATTTTTTTTTTATCATCGCAGCGCTTTTTATTCATCTCGCAAGTCTGTCTGGTGGAGAATAAACAATAAAAGGTCACTGGCTCGTCCGCCCCCGGCGTTTCTCACACTGACTGCGCTGTCAACGCGACGTGGTCACTTCCCCATTCCGGGCTCACGTGCCTTTGTTTGACGACATCGGCCCTCTTTTCCATCTCCGCTGTTTACTAATGCGGGTACTTCCAGTAAACCGAGAAGACTTCAGACTCAGCATCACGCCGGTTAGATGGAAATGACGGAAGTACAGTTTTCATTATTAAAACCGCACTGCCATGAGAGAAACAGGATGCGGTGTGGTTAGAACGGCAACAGAAAACGTCACAGTCACGCCACAAGCCGGCTGACAAGGCGACGGCCAACTCGACAACAAACATGCTAAATAAAAGCCCCCCCCGAAAGAGCTACCGCACATCAAGACGGGCGCATTCTGCTACTGATGTTTCCAACCAGCTGGAGGAGCAGGGCTATCCCGCCGTGCTGAATGCATTGAAATGGGGGCAGCGAGTGTGAGCCCAGCGTCACCTCTTTGGGGTTTTTTTTTTTACACCTTAGTTTTGACACTTCAGTCAGAGACCTTCAGCATTGACGTCAGTCCTAGTCATTGTCAGAGTGATCCGACTTTTAACATCCCCTTCTGGCCTGTTGCTTCTTCCACGTTACTGCAGCATCGGACGAATCGAAACACGCCAGGCAAGACGCAGCATAGATCCTGTTCTATAAATAGCTGGAGTAGACTGCCAGCAGGCAGCCGCAAGAACAGCGGCAAAAAAAAAAAAAAAAAAAAGAAATCACCAAAATGAATTAAATAAATTAATCTTCGTATGGTTTTATCGTCACTGCCTTACATATGCTTTATAACTAACATGTGAAAAAGCATTATGAACGAGACAAAAAGTCTATGAAACCATGTTACCTCCGAAAACAACACCCACAGACTTAAAATGAGTGAAATAGTAGAGAAAGTGTACGTGCCACTAACAGCATGGACGTGGTTCAGCCACTTACGCGGCTGCTTAGTAAGAAATGCAAGTCTCGATAGTATTAAATAGAGAATATTAATGAATGACAAAATAAGCATTATATGATTGTCATCTACGCCTAACTGTTTTATGGTACAAAGACAACTGAGCAATACATTTAAACTCTCTTGTTTCTGATCCATGCAATGATGATGACATCATTTTGGATTTGGATATTATGCACTTATCTGATTTACTTCATTGCTCGCTTCCTTTTTTGAGTGAACCACATCCACCATCATGGAGCCTGTCCTTGTGATGTACGTGTTTTCCACTTTCTAAACATTCTGCCCTGGCAAAGAGTAGTGTAGTAAGTAGTGCGCTGATATGATTCACTTTCTTCAACAGATATAATGACTCTCAAATTCAATTCACTTATTTAAAATCAAAATATAGGACTACAAATGTTGCCATACAGGTCCTCTCTGTGTAGCCGGGGTAAGTCGATAAAAGAAAAAAACAATTAAATAATCTCTGAAACAAAGATCTTTGTGGACTACTCAGACAACGGGGCGGCCATGCGAGGGTTAGCGTGACTGATGACTGGGTCAGCTGATGGGTCACCGGGGTCCTTCGCACCATGTGTGCCCTCGCCGCTCTGCCTGCCCCGGTCAAAACGCAACCTTAACAAACTCATTTGGGCTCAGTGGGGTGTAAGGTTAACGGCAGGGAGGGCGGGGGTTAATCCCCAATCACGTGGCTGCTCACAAGGCCGAGTGCAGCAGATCAAGGCGAGAGGCAGCGGAGTGTGCTAAATGGCTCCTAACGAGAAACCGTGTCACAAACTGACAGCAGCACAAGTGCGTCAGGGTAGCAAGGGGCTTTCCTGTGGCAGTTTAAAAAGGTATTTTTCATTGCTCACAGGCTACGAGTGTGATGCAACAATCTAAAACATTCAATTGTTTTTATTTTTCGCGAATGAAAAAAACATTTTCCACAGTTTGTCTGCCTAAATCAGTCGTGACACCTAAAGCTGAATCGCGAGCAAGCGCATGGATCTGCAGCTCTTGCTTCGCATTGGTAAGTTGGTCAAAAGTCTTACTGGTTGGATTTTCACATTTTGAGGATTAACAAACTGTTGCTCGAGCTCGCACCAGTTTTGGATTTCAATTAGATTTTTTTGGGGATCACTTTCAAATCTGACATTCATTTTGAAATCAAGATGGAAAAAATAATATATGAAAATGAATAATAATATATACAACTCTTAATACACCACAATATTTTCTGTGTATAAACAATAAAATAGCAAAGAAAAGCAATACAAAGCAAGGTGACGGTAAAGCTATAACAGTGTAGCTGTTATTTGACTCAAACCACGAGGCTGCCATCCGGCCTGCACATCATGAGGTTATATGCCGAGTGGGACCCGAGTGTGTCTAATGTTTAAAACAAGGCATGGCTGCTTTGTCGGATTAACACACGTTATGCTAATGAACGACTTTGTCTGAATGTTAAGTCCCCGTTCACAAAGCTGACTGATGTGATAATACTTTGGAGGGATTCAAGGTCACGGCGGCAAAGACCACATAATGCAGTGCTGGGACTCGGGGACGGCTGAGGTTATAATACTGCCCCTCGTAGGTGCTGAGGGACAAAAAGACTGCAGCGATCAGCTCTGTTGATTTAAACCTGCTCGCTGGAGTCTCAGCGCCCACAGTGCTGCTTGGGAGTGAAGGTTAACCTCAGGGACGACCACGGCGGCAGCATGTGTAGTCTCTGAGGCACATGGATCGTTACGCGCAGCAGCAAATAATATTTACTTTATAAAAAAGGGACTTTCAGGCAAGGGAAGGTAATTTTTCGTTCAATCAATTAGTGTTGTTTATTCTTAATATGCCCATACTTGAATGCACATACTCACCCTTATCATTTCGGCCACGTAGCTTTCTGGGCCGGTGTACTCGGTGGAATCCTTCACCTTCACCAGGACAATGAAGCACAAGTAGTGCCACATGTTGTGCTCCACTTTGATGTGCTCCTCGAAGGTAACCGTCTTATTGTCAAACTTGTCCCTCTCCAAACCTAAAAATTGAAAAGGACACAACCCCCAATTGGACCGCACGCGCACACACGCACGCACACACTCCAATAAACATTAATTTCCTTGGAAGAACGAAAAAAATGACTTCATCTTTCTTGTGACCTAAATGATGACTTTCTGAAGAAACCCAAAGAGGAAATACAGTCACAATGGTGTGGCCAACCCAAGGTATGGTTTCTCAACTGTTGAGGTGCTGATGAACGAGTTAGTGTACAGTCTAACATGGTCAAGACCCATGTGGCAACAGGCCTAGAAACACTCCTCCACAGCAGCACCTGCCATGACTAACCATTCATTCTGGGAAGAAGAGGCGTTTCCTTGTTTACGCAACAAAAGAGACTCGCTGCGGACCACTCATTTGATTGGTCTTGATTTCGTCATCAGGTTTCATCAAATGAAGTGCTGCCCCCTTTAGCTGCTGGTTAAGCTGAATTATAAAATTAAGTTAAAGGATGACTAAAATAACCATTCAATCAAAGACAAAATGTGTGAACCTTGTGCCATGTCGCCATTCACAGCTAAACTAAAAAGGGCAATGTTTATTTATTTTTCTCTTCCTCACCACAAATAAAACATGTCGTCTTCAGGACTTCCTCTTTTTTCTGCTTCTCACTCCTGAGGTCGGCGAATGTGTCGATGATGACACCAAATATGAGGTTGAGGACAATAATGATGACCATGAAGAAGAAGAGCATGTCGTAGATCACCCTGGCTGCGAAAAGGGGCTCCTGTTGAAGCCAAACAGAAGACAAGTTGTGAGGATTGTCACTGGGACAGTGGGTTGCAGACGGCTTAGACATTCACAAGGGCATGTACGCTCTTTCAAGGAACACAAAGTCTGGTTTGAGGAAAAATAACTTGTGGTATTCAATTTCTCATTAAAGACGAGGTGTACCGTTTGCATACAGTGCCGTGTACATGGGCAGTTGTTGTGTGTCGAATGCAACTAAAAACACTTCAAAGAATTCACAGGAGTGTTCACACAAGTATGAGTCATGCCTTCATACGAGGGAGCAAGCTGCAGATCTTACACATGTTATGGTTGGGCACAAGCTTGTCTTTGTCCTGGAAGAAGTACCGTTAATGCTTTTCCTGGCATGTTTAAAGTTATGAAAGTTCCCCCTGCAACGTCTCCGGCCTGTCAGGAGACATCTGGTGTTTTTTTACTTCTTAGAAATCCCCTCATCCTGAATAGCTGAATCATTCCTGTTCATGCTTATCCGTTCAAATACGTTTTGTAGTGTTCTCCTCGTGTTAGAGTTGATTAAATAAAATGATGTCCTCATTAGCAGTCCCATTTTTAATTAAATCAGTGTGTGCGAGTGGCCGAGGACAGTTCAAGCACGTAGAAAGCGTACAACTATTTAAAGGCGAGGGAAGGTAATTTAATGATACGGTTTTGTAAACTTGTAATCTGAACACTGCTTGGCTGTGATGTCTTTCTCCTTGTTGTGTTCCTGGGCTTCGTACCTCTTTGGATGGCTTCCGCAGGACGTCCCCGACACCTCCGCCGCTCCTGAGGCCGTGACTCAGCACTGTGACAATGCACATGAGCAGTGAGTCACATGATCGCTCCTTGTCCTCAATCACCACCGCCGATGGCTGGACCACAACGGAGGCTGAATGGGGGGACACACAGACGCTGTCAGATAGTCATAGTTCTGCATAGGCAAGCGTTGTCTGCTACACGTCAATGCGCTCCCTTTAAACCTACATCCAGAGACAAAACACAACAAAAGAGGGGGCCACTTAGACACTGCATACATTAAACACACAATACTTTAGATGTATTATGCCACCGGCTTTATGTACTCTAATATACACTTAGTATAGTATATATATTATTATCCGCCTCAGCTGAATTCACAGAGCTGTTAAGTCCTCAATCCACACAGCAACAAGTCACCAGACTATAGTAATTAGTCAAGCTGGTGATGACTGCCAGGGGAGCCGAGAGAGTCGCACCAGTGTGAGGATTTGACATGGTTGGCTGATCGACGTTCAACTGGTGCATGTGCTTTGATTGGAGGCTTTTCCCGTCAAGGTCAGTAGGTTCGGAGGAACCCGTTGTTTGCCGTCAGAAGGTCTCGCCACCATCAACGTGTGCACCCTACCGACCGGCTTGTATCTAATGTTAATAAATCCCGACATCTTAACACAGAGCCCTACATTGGGTCTTAGGAGAGTCTAAACCCCTTCACCCCGCCCCCTGTAAAGCCCCCTCTTGGCCCAAACCAGGTTTAATCCCATAACCACTCGGCCGCCCCGTACTTGCATGCCGGTGGAGCGAATCCCGGAGTCGTCTGTGAGGACAAAAAGCCCATCCCACATTCAGACATACGGGCCTGCACATGAGCGCACACATGGCAATCTCATGACACGCATGCACAAACATGTGGCTTCATATTCAAAAGCGGCCTCTGACCGAGGCGCCCCGTGACCCACAAGCACGTACAAGTTTTACGTTGAGATTTGTCGACCTACCATCCATTACCGCCTCTGAGGAACAGTTCTCCCCATTGTCTTTCTGGCACACTCCGCCAGAGAAGTACTCTCCCACCATACTGGCCTCGTGCTCTATTCAAATGGTGGAAACAAGACAATTATTTTCAACATTGCATATTAAATGGTGACATTTGCTTGTTGGTGAGGCTACAAGCCAGATAAGTATAAACATAAGAGTAAATGCATTGACATTAGAGTGGACACACACTTTGTGTATTCCGTAGCTAAACTTTGACTGCATGTGTTTTCATAAACAACCTGTGTGTGTGTGTGTGTGTTTTAGTCTCCCGACTGTCTAGGTCAGGGGGGTTAAGATATTTATGTGGAATGAGGTTAAAAAAAAAAAAAAAAAGGTGAGAATTGTTGTGCTTTTCAAAGTACCTAGAGTTTTGTTGGGTATCCTGTCGACAGCCAAAATGAAATCGTCTTTGAAAAAGATGTAGCCCACAATGGAGAAGAGGTAGACGAGGATGAGGGCCAGCACGGCTGTCAGAACAATGGAGCGGCCATTGCGAGTCACACTCTTAATCACGTTGAGCAAGGTCTCTTCTCGGTAAACCAGATCAAAGAGCTGGAAAGAGGATTCAGGTACATGGGTGCAAACATTGGTAGCTTGTAAAATGTGCATTTTTGGTCTGGATCATTGCTTCTACAAAGCTGCCCATGCAAACATTTTAATGTTAATTGATATTGGTGAAAAAAAAGGAACCTTAATGACCAATAAAAAGAAATTCCACCATCAGCATTGGGTGTCTTATCTCCATGTGTGCTCACGTACCAGCAGGCTGTAAAAGAAGACATGGACAAAGACCCCCAGGCTGCAGATGATCAGGTACAGCAGGTGGTACAGGAACTCCACGTCCATGACCATGGCGATGTAGCCACGTGTGAAGGTTCCGCGGTTCCCGACGAAGCTCGTCAGAAAGATCACCTTGTTGCACAACTGAAGAACCAAGGACACCACAAAGAAGACTTGTAACGCAGAGACATTGAATGAAGGTGCAAACTTTGAACTGAAAAAGGAAAGTTTACAGAAACAGAAAGTGACATCTCTATTAGAAGCTGCAATACTCCCTCAACTATTAAGCCACTGCGTCCACTTGATCACAGAATCTGTCAACCAGTCAAGCATCCGCTGTGCAATGAAGCGTCATCTAAACCTGATGCCGCACGGCGGGGTCTGAAGAATTGCTCATCGCTTTCCGAACACACGGATGCACGCTTACGTTGCAGCCCCCCAGCAGAAGCAACGTGGGCTCCAAGCCGACGGAGAAGATCAGGCGCAGTATGGTGGAGGCAATGAGCGCCCGGATACCGTGAGGCTGAGGCAGGACGATGACGATAGCCAGGGAAACCAGCATGGCCACCCACAGCAGGGCGGACAGATGGGGCTCTAGGGTGCCTGAGGATAAAGAAGGTTACATTTGGGACAGTTGTGACATCAGTGTATTGTGAGGCTAATAATGGTGTTCGGTGGGTGGGAATATACGATTCTTCTGTAAAAACAGGTGTATCAGGAAATGTAACCATAAATCTTCACACCTTCCCCCCAACTCATCCTCTGCACATTCTTCAAGAGTTGTTACGTCGACCAGTGCATCATTGCAGTAAGGACATGTGGCGCATACCTGCCATTTCCAGCACGACTGTTGTTCATATTTAGAATACATACAGAATGATTTTCGGAGAAGAGTAACAATATCCTTTTTTCTTCCACTGAAGTGCCCACAGCTGCAAATACACAACTTTAGTAGGCTGTAATTGTGCTGTTACAGACCATGCCATAATGAACTAGAGGCTAAGTGGCCAAACCCAAGCAGACGCATGTTGTCTGACTGGGAATGATGTGTTACCGGGTAAAAAGGTACACAACCGCCTTGCTTTCCTGGTCAGCAAAGTGTTATCATGAGCTCACCAGACCCTGACTGCGTGTGAATGAAACTCCCCACTGTTAGCACACAAATGCATTTATAAAGTTGAAAAGGTCAGTCAGGTTTTCTTTTCACCGCGGCACCGAGAGCGTCTCCCTCCCTGCTGAGGCCTCCTCTTTCACGCCTCTCTGTGTACAGATCACATGACAGGTACTTGTTGCATAACCTCCGGTTGGCTAAAAATACACTTGATTCCAGCTGAATTCACGGGGATGGTCCTGGGCGCTTGGACTCTGCACCCGACTGAGACGCAGCAGCTGCGACGACGCACGCAGGCGCACACACACACACACACACACGCACACACGCACGCACACACACACACACACACACACACACACACACACACACACACACCTCAGGTTCGGTCTGATTCATCTCGCCTACTCTCTGGCTATTGGAAGATAGATAGATAGATAGATAGATAGATAGATAGAGGCTGACCGTTTAGGCTACACCGCCAGACTTCAAAGTGAACTGCTGCTGCACACTACGTGACATTTTGCTACACAAACAAATAAGGAAGTGCTACTTGTTGTTCTGTAAGTGTCTCCTTGTTGCATAATCGAGCGCTGCCTGTGAGGGTGGAGAGAATCCGAGACCTTGACAACTGCTGGTCGACGGTTGGGAAACGATCCGCACAAGGGTTTCTCATCAAACAAACATCCACTGACCAGCATGTAAGGGAGGGGTGAAGCTGGTACATTAATGTTTATGGGGATTTTTTTTAATCATACTCAAGTACTGCATAGGTGCAATTTAAAAGGTGCAGTAGCCGAGATTAGAAGCATTTGAATTTCCTCCAACGTAGCCGACGTTGCTAATATTGCTAACGTGTAAACCAGGGGCGTTTCTAGGATTCAAAGAAGGAGGGGGGCTTAACCCCAAGGGGTGCATGTTTGCATACATGTACGTACAAAGCAGAACGCACGCACTATATAGCTTGTTAGAGTTATAAATAACTAGTCCACGTGAGAATCAATACTTTCATTTAACAGCATTACCAAAATTAAAATTTTAAAAAGGTGCCATTTTATTTAAAGCCAATATTGCTAAATTATTGGGGGGGGGGCACTGAAAAATATTTTAGGGGGGCAGCAGAATGTAGAAGGCAAGTCATTCTTTGCGCAGGTAGACAAAATGCCAAATTGTCAAATGTCTCAAAACTTTCCACAACGAGGTTCGATGGAGTAGCTGTAGTAGGTTCATTCAAGGTTTACAAGCAGTGAACATGAGAACCATCTGAGCTCATATTGAATCCGGTAAATCATGTGAACGTGTGTGAGCGTGTGTGTGTGTGTGTAGCCACTTAACCGTTTAAGTGGTAGAGGACTTTTTTTCTTTTCCCTTGATAACCGGCTTCAGTTTGTTGCCAACATCTGCGTGTTCTGGAATGAACTGTTAAGCTCCTAAAGGACCTTTGACACTGAAAAGCACTATGGAGTTTCTGAAGCTGAGCTAACAACGGTCTCTTCTGCTCCACTGTGAGGAAGTTCAAACAAAAGGGAGCTCTCCGTTTGACCCTGGACGGAACAATTGAAAGTTTGTGCAAATCACAATGTGCGTCTTCTCTCTGCTGCGCTGCACTGGAACAATGCCGGCCTTAACGCCTGCGGCTTTTCACATCACCACAAATACTGCCCACAAGGAGAGCTGAGAGGAAGAAAGGAAAAAGGAATAATAGACAGCAAAAACAAACAGAAAACAGAAAAAACACACTCAGGTCGCTTGGTTTGTGAAAAACCTCATGTTATGCACTAAACGGTACGAGACACCCGACCGACCTAAATCTAGACCACTGGCCTAAATGACAGAGCCTGAATGATCAGGAGTTAATAGGGCAACAAGGGCGTAGCTTGTTTAAAACAAATATATCGGTTTGGTTTCTGTTGTCAACACAGAGAGCAGGTGATCTCCATTACAACCTACTGATTAAGTTGTTTAGTAAATGTTGTGTGTGGTTTTGGTTCTCTAATTCTGTTCAGAGACATGCAAGTGTCCAGTAGCTGTAGTCTTGTGTTGCATCAACCAACACAAACTTTACACAAACTTTGATACATGAAGAAAAAGTTTGAATCCGTGACGTCTTTCAGCAGCTCCGACTCAATGCAATGTTGCGGATTAGTTTAAAGTAAAAGGTCTGCCATATCACTTTTTTTTGCTCTCTGTGCGAGTGTGTGCAAGATACCACGTCTCCTTCATGACTTTTTGACATTTCTTACGGACTGACCACAGTTACGAAATTCTGTATCCACAAACACGAGTGACACATCTGGAGAAAAAGACTACTCAAACCAAGACGTTGTGAGAGTGAGACTGGAGGCCTAATAACCTGTTAAGTCTTAAGCTCAGAAAAGATACACTATCAATAGCCAAAATGCAAGTGTTCTGCTGGGATTACATTCTCATCACACCTCCACTAGTGGTGAAACTCACCTTGGGAGGTGTGAGGCTACACCCAAACCACAGGCACGAGAGCACGGTGTTCTGTAAAGTCCTGTGCAATCTGAACGCCAAAAATGCAGTTCACGTGTGTGATCTGACTACAAGCAAACTAAATGCCACATCGGGAAAGGTTTGTGGATCCTCGTGTCCAGGCGCAAGCAAAAGCGGCATCCCTTGAAGGTATTGATCAGGATCCATGCAGCCACTAAAAGCCTTTCGAGTACGCGTCCGAGGAATCTTCTGCGGCTTTTTGTCATTGATTCAATCAAGGGTGAGGGGAAGTGTTCAGCGTGCTGCTGTTATGAATGGCACAATGCAGATCGCATTTTTAAGTTGAAGAAAATATCAGCACAAAAGCGGCCCTGTCCAACCGTGCCTTAATACAACGCCTTTTCAGTAATGCAGCAGATCCTGGAAACAGACCCCAAGTAATCGTTGATCATTGTCAGCGATGTCTGCCGAATTTTGAGCTTCAGGAACTTTTGTTGCGCAAGACAAATTAATTGCACAACACAACAGTCCTTCCCTTCCAAATAAGAGAAATGCATTTCCTGCTAGAGAGGCCCCACCTTCCCTCTCACGAGGGCAGCTGAGAACAACCTCTTCTCGTACACCCTGAAACAGATGTGAAAGATGTGCTAGGTAATAAAACAAGTTGTGACTCAGATTTTTTGTACCGTAGGAAATCGGCAGCCGCACCGGTTTCTCACTCAGAAAGCTCAAGCTAGGGGATTGACCACTGACCTCCACGGACTCCCTCCAGAGGGTAGAAGAAGGCCACCAGCAGGTTCATGAGCACGGCCAGGTTGAAGGAGATGCTGCTCCAGAAGGACATGTTCCTGGAGCACCAGTACAGGATGGGCTGAGCTGGACGACAGGGTGTTGAAATTCACACGAGTCATTGTACTGCGGCGAGATCCTACAGCCATCGTTATGTCAAATGAAGCACACAGTATCAAATTATTTCAAAGAACACTGGCTGATCAGTGTGTGTGTGTCCAAGGAGATGTGAAACACATTTGTGCCATTAGTTTATTTCGAAATGATTGTGGTGAAAGCTAAGAGAAAGATGTGGATAGGCAATCCTCTCAGCGAAAAACATTTGTTTTCCCCAACATTTTTGCCTTTTGTTGTGTCAATTAGACTTAAATTTGAACAACTCATTTAAAAGGTGGATCAGTGTTGGGGTGGAACACATTAATCAAACCAGTGCTCTCTGTAGCGCCATCGCCGGCACCACAGCTGTTCCAAAAAGGATTCACTTTGTAGGGTAAAAACCGGCAGAACTCAAATCTCCCAGTACACAAAACCAATAGTCATGCTCATTTCACACACCCAATTTGCACGTGTGTGTGTGTGTGTGTGTGTGTGTGTGTGTGTGTGTCAGGAGATCAGTATAGTGCCACAGCTATTTTGAGTGTGTTTATTTGAAAAGAAGAACTGCTGCTTGTGTTCAGTGCCAGAAGTCACTCTATTCATCATGAAAGTGGGTTAGGGTTAGCAGCCCAGCGTGCTCTGGCTGTCGTCACGTGTTGGTCACATCCTAGACAAAACCTGCTCTTTCACACCTTTCTTGTTTCCGGCAACACTAAATCCAGTAACCTGAGACACTAATCTGCTTATAACATACATATTGCAAGCCTATTCACACATGTAACTATTTGCGTAACTATTCTGATATCCACATAACATCACACTTACAAACATGACATCAGTCACCCCTGAAAAAAAACATACATTTACACATTCATGGGACATTGATCAACGTAATACAGTCATTATTATAACTATATGGTAATGATAATAAAACGTTCCTTATCAAGGTTTACACATTCTCTCCCCTTCCATTCCTCCAGGCCTCAGACATGAAACCTGCCTCATCGCTGTGTCGAGCCGGTTACATGCGAAACCATTATAAATGCAGTAGGACATTTTTTCTTGTATTTGGAGGACCAGAGGTGTGTCCCACGAGGCAAGGAAGACGCAGCTGGGCTTTCTTTGCCTTGGCTGGCTCAACTAAATCAAAAGAACCCCAGTGAGCGATAACGAGAGACGAGAGAGACGAGAGAGACGAGAGAATGCTACAAAGCACGTTCTGGAGTTCAGTAAGAGCAAAAACAACCCTGCACATGAAATAAAACTGTATTCCTGCACGGATTTCCTGCACCACCAACTGAAAGCAGGTGACTTCCTGTGGCGATAACAATGGCACGGCTCCATTCGGCTGCACTACTGATTTACGGCCTAATGGGTTTGCCTGTGTGACGTGTTCTCTCAGTTGAGAAGCTGCACTGCTCAGAGAATACTGTCAGGAAGGCAGCAGACAGATTTGCTGTCTAAACACTCCCGCTTATAAAAAGGTACATAGGTTCAGATACGCTTTTAATAACCGATTTCAATCAGAAACTCATCTGGAAAGTTTTTTGTCCAGAATGTCACAATCCGGTCAGGTTGAAAAAGGGCAACCTTTGTTACACCAAAAACTGACTTCAAGCCCAACGAGTGGCCTTGCCTCTGATGTGCCCAGCCCTAAGCGTCTGTGGTCGCTCTTGCTAAACATGAAATTATAGATGAAGGTTAGAGCGTTTTTGGAATGTAGGTACTTTTTCTGGAGAACACTACAAAATAATAAAACTCTTCGCTATAAAAGAGAAACCACAAAATCAGTCTCACTGTATGCCGATGTCACATACTTGATGATATCACAACTTTGGGAGTTGCTGTTCTGGTTTCTGCCTTTGAAAGAGAGCATCTTTAGCTTTTAAATCACACAAAATGTGTGCAGGAAAAGTTCAGGAAATCTTTCTCAATCTTGATTTGACTAAATGCCAATGTGACATACAGTGGAACTTTCTCACACATTTATGAGTGTATGGAGGGGAGGGAGGAGCACTGCAGGGGCCTGACGGGATGCAAAAGGACAGTGTGTAAACCAGGAACTAAGAGATAAAAGAGTTGAGGAAAAGGACGTACAGGGAACCGTGTTCGTGTCACCAGAAGCCTCTTGAGTACCTCGCAGCTTCTTCTGCCAATTCATCTCGTTGAAAAGGTCCTCAGAGCGCAGGAAGAAGTCATTGATCTTACTGCCTTGCTCGTCGCGCTCTGTGGTGTAGTAGACACGCAGCTTGGACTCCTGGGTGAGGAACTCGCAGATGTTGGGCACGGGAAAGACTATCTGCTCCATGGTGCGATCCAGCCGCACGATCTGGACACAAACACAGAGGCAGTCACCACTGAAAACATTTTTAAATTTATCCGTATATTCATTCTACTGTCTGGTTTTTGTCACAAACTGTACTACAAATAAAAAGGGTTGTGTTTATTTAAAAGTGCCTGATAGTTGAAGCGATTGTCTACAATCAACATTCCTTCTCTTGAGGAAAACGTGATAACATACCAAAGGTACACACTGTGACTGGCAAGCAAAACATCATCACATGTCTCGAGCCAATAGCGAGGCCAACATGTTGCATTCCTCTCACTGACTGTACTTCAAATACGTGTCCGATAGCAAGCAGACAAAGGTGACGGTTGGGGATAAAGTCTCAGTCAAACTTAATTCCAACACAGGACACCCTTGTTGACCACTGACCTCGATCTGGGCTGTGTGTTTGGCGTAGAACTCCAAGGCCTCATCACCCTCGCCATATGTCCCGCCTGGCTTTAACATGGCCTGCAGTTCCTTGTTGTGTCGGGCCAACTGGAATGACAACATGCACCAGCAATCAACGGCAAACAAATCAATGATTCATCCAAAGGCACCGAGAGATTGTTGTCTTTGGCCCTTCCATTAACTGGCATGTGCTTCTGGGAATTCTGAGCCAACATTGCTGGTACTTAACGGCTGGGCACAGCACAAATATGCCATTTAGCTTTTCCTTTGAATGCTCAATGTTCCGTTTGTCCAACCGCAATGAGGCTGCAGGGTGTGGATCGACGCTGGGTGCTTAACCACTGCGATTGAAGTTGCCCGTGAATAATGTTTTGTTCACACACTCAGCTGTTGAGCAGCACGTAGCACAAGCACGGGAGGAATGAGGACATTGTTCCAGAATGGCAGGTATATTGTCTCTTTAATCGCCGCAAGAAATGCCTCAGAGCCCCGTCACGTGCGTACTGCAGCGTCACAGGCATCTCAGTATCAACACGCAGCTCGTGACTTACTTGATGTGCCAAGATGTAGATGTTGTGGCCGACGTTGCGTGGGGATGCGGAGTGCTCCTCCTCCTCACCTTCGCCCTCCTGCGGCTCCTCCACCTCAATCTCCCCCTGCATGTAGGCCTTTTTGATCACTTCCACCTGCCGGGATACACACTGTCACATAACAACCACTTAATGCAGCGAGACGATTTGCACGATGTTGCACGCACCAGTTCCTTGGGCCTCATGTTGTACAGTATCCTCTCTGCGTTTTCGCTGTCATGGCGACTCTCCATAATCGCCAGAAGAAGCTTGGAGGCGTTATTCTGCGGAAAGACGAGTGCACTCTGGATCATTTTTTACAGTACACAGGGAGATTAATGAGGAAATCCCCTCAAAAATCTTATTATCCAATAAGTAAGTGGAGTTCTTAGTGATGATGTTTTGTAATGATACGTTTTGGAACATCTTACTGGAACACTTTCAGGGATTTCTTCAGAGTGATTGCCTGTAATAACTTGATAGCTTTAGAGAAGGATGAGTGCAGCCAAGTTGCTCATAACACCGGGCTGTGACGGAGATCAGGACACTTTGTTTAGCATTTGCATGTCAAATCCAACTTTTGTGTTTTGAAACTAAATATCATTCTGACGCCCTCAATTTTCCAACAAAAATATCTGGTATGGTCCCACAGCATTTATCATCAAGCAGCAAAAACACTGCCGTGCCACTTATGTAACACTAAACGGCTTTTAAAGTGTTATCGATAATCACTAACTTTGAGTTCCAGCACCAGATCCATCCTCTTCTTGCCGAGGGGGTTGATGTCATTGAGGATGAGAGCGATGATGATGTCGATCCCATTGCATTCATGAGTGGCGATGCAGTTCTGCAGAACCAACGAGATGAACAAAAGACCAGGATTACAAAATGTAATCAGTAATTCTGATTGACAAGACTTGTATGTGAACAGCAACATCACTCAACACAAAATGACATGCCGTCTGAGGCTGCTGGTGTTTTGTTGCTGGGATTTTATGATGGGCACAGGTCACTGACGGGATGGGTCAAATTACATACCTATTCTTATTCACCAAAGCCATTCAATAACACAAGCTTACCAATCAAGGCAGCGGTAGAACTCCTGTGTTCTGCCAGGTAAAATTACTGTTTTTTTTTCGCAATGGGATCTGTTGGCTTTGAAGAAAGCATAGATATAACTGTACAAGCCTACCGTAGCGAAGGCTGTCTGACTATAAGGAAGACGGGCTGTGAAAATATTCTAAATATAGCGTAGATTTAAAGCGTCACAGATATTTTTCATATGGGCTATTATTTAAGTTGCTAAAATAAGTTCTGGCCTCCGAGCAATACGTTGCTTTTCCTTTTCCACACTGGGGCCGTGTTGACCCTCATCCAAGACTGGGTATCTCTTCCAACCCCACTGCAAAATATCCAAACTCATCCTAACCAAAATAGTTTCAGCACTTGTCTCTCGCTCTATTCCCTCTCAGCAGAAAGGAACAAAGAGCTCGGTTTAGTCTGGCTGTCACTCCCTTCTAGCGATGTTTGAGGGAACGGAACTCTGTTGCAACGGCGCCTACATTAAGCTAGTTGCTTGTTTATGCCAGTTAAGCACATGCCATCAAGTGACCCCACGGCGGCTCGAGCAGAGGATTCCACCATCATGTGAGACCAAGACCAAGCAATGCAGATCCACACCAGAGGAAAAAGCACAGGCTCGCTGCCCTGAAGTCCGCTGCTGCTGAAGAGACGGACTGCGAGGCTTTAGTGCGCAGCTGGGTGCTCGGCAAGATACTACTGCAGTACTATCCAAAACAAAATGACTACAATTACTAAAAGTGAAAAGGGTCACTCTGACATGGGCGGAGGATCTTTTTGTCTCTAGTATTTGATAACAAAACAACATTCAGACATCCAAATGAAAACAATGCTCTATGTTGTGACTCTACATATGTGCCTTTGCATGTTAGTGTGTGTACATGCATCACCTGGTTTTCATGACAGGGACCTTGGCAGTACTCAGTCAGGCTCTCCACAGTCTGGTTGATGAGTCCTACGTTCTTCTCATTGATGTAGAGTCCCAGCAGCCCTAGTCCCCCCGTAGTGCTGCCACAGATGCAGTCCAGGAACTGAAGTGTCTCACACACCAGGTTGTAGTTGTTCTTGTTGTTCTGGTTGCGCAGGAAGTTCTGGGGATAAAGGAGATACAGCTTACGCTAACTTTGTTCCAACCTCAGGACCAACGTATGTGAAAAGTTATGTGAAATGTAGACTGGTGTTTACACTTTGTTTTTAAAGACAGCCAGACAATTACTCCATCTCTTCGAGAGGAATAAAAAAACATTGGCGGGTCTCAACGGACGAGGCCGACCGCTGAGCCAAGTGCCTGCGAGGGTTTGGGCCTGCAAACAGAATCAGTGGAAGCAGGAAGTCTTCTGTCTGGTCTGCAGACTCGGGCCATTCCACCAACACAATCCTCATAGTGAAACCAGACCAAGACATCACAGATTTGGAAACGGCTGCATCAGGACGTTCTGCCAATGAGGCCTATTTTCCCTCCGGTTTCATTTCTGCGTGACCGAGTGCGGTGACAGAAAGTTGGAACAAAGTTCAGGGGGACGAGGCGGGGGGGTGGAGGGGTGGTTTGGGGGTTCTGCCGACACAAACGGAGGAGGACGGCTCACCTGCAGTTCTCTGTTGTGGTTCTCACAGAGCAGCTGCATGAGGCGCAGGATGGGCTGCATGATGGTGATGATGACGCTCATCTCGCCCTCCTCCTGGCCCTTGTCAGGGGTTGGCACGGGAGTGCCGTCGGCGGCCGCCTGGTGCTCCTCGGCTTCGGCCTCGCGTCGGTAGGTCGTGAAGGCCTTCTTGGTGACGACGGAGGCCTCAACCAGCTGCTCCTTCACCTCCTCGGTCACCACTGCCACCACGTCTTTCACTGAGCACAGGTGAAGGGTGAAACAGAAACAGACCACCGGAGGGAGGACACACACTCATGTACGGAATAGTCGACATTTACATACAGACCTTTTTTTAAAATTATATATATAAGAATATAATCAATCACATTTTTACTTTGGTCTGTACTACAGTTCTAAAATGAGTGTAAATAATCGACAAGTAGTAGACTAGATAAACGATATGGCAAATATGTTTGAGACAATTTGTATTCAAACCGACTAAATGCCACACAAGATGACAGAGGTGTATTTTGCCAGTTTGATCATTTACTATAAATGTAATAATAATAATAATAATAATATTTCCAGTTGCTGAAGCTAGGGCCCTCATCACCTTTCTTGCGTGCTGGAGCATCTTTGTCTGGTGGCTCTTCTTCCTTCTTCTTGCTGCCAAGGTCACTGGTGTTGACCGACACTGTGGCTTTGATCTCCTGCTGGGCCAGCTTCATGCGCTCGTAAAACACCTTGAAGAATTTTTCGGACTTGTTGTCCCCAGTCAAACGCTCAAAGAATGACCGCTGGAAAAAAAAAAAGAGCATGGTGAACATTACATGCATTTCACTTTCTTTGTGATACACCAAACAATTATTACTGGTTGTAGTTGACGCACAATTTTCTGCTCTCTTATTTTATCTCTAAGGCAGATTGGAGGCAGCTGGCTTTCAAAATCAACATGTTACCAGCAATGTTTCCTTTCAAAATGGTCTTTGATCAGAGCACAGGGTCTTAAAAAGTCAGAGGACATTTTCTATTCAATAACCTTTACTTCTCATTATTGAACGCCACAGGTTCTGTTAGAAGCTGTTACATAAGCCCCCTCCAACAGTGCAAGACATGCTGCGAGGCCTCAGCTCCCGCACTTGATTTTGCACCATCTTTCCCCCTCTGCAGAACATGGCACCCTGAGGACCAGCGCCAAGGGGAAAAAATATAAATAAATAACAAAGACAAGATTTGGAGTAGTCACATACTTAAATACCTACACACATGCATACAAAGTTGCAGACACCAGCTGAGGACACAATGCTGTCGAATTTGCCTCACGTAAAAAAAGCAGATTTTTGCTCTCATGAGCTTTTCAGCGAGGCCACAAACACAATGCGACTCAGCACCAGTCAGATTTGTGAAGTCGAGCTTTTTCCTAAATACACAGAGGGCATCTAGTCCGAAAACCTTGCATGCACGGAGATATTGTTTATTCTGCAATGGGCTCATATGTTCCGTCCAGTCCACAATCCCTCTTTACATAAGACCTGTAATCAGCTGAGTGGTTCCAGTGAGGGCACACAGCGCCTCAGCTCTAACGCTGTTACATCAGCCCACAGAGGGCGAGCAGTGCAGAGAGGAAAATCCTGCCCTACTTTCCTGTGCCAGAACGGCACGAAGTGAGTGTGCGGTGTGAGCCGAGGGAGGGTCCGAAACTGCGAGGAGAGGTGGTGGCCCTGGTTATCGCATACACTGATTGGGGGGGGGGGGGGGTGTGTTTGAAAGCCGATTATATAAGACTGGTTCGTGGTTTAGCTGAACTTCTCATGCTCAAGTTTCCAAAAGACGGGAAAGACATCCAAGTGAAGCAAAATACAAGTAGCTTCTACCTGCAAGGAGATTTTTTGGAAAGATCTGAAACCTAGCCAATGATCTACGGAGAGATAACCTCTGCACAGTCGTACCGTTATTGGGCAAATCAGAGTGGTCGTCTCTTTCATGCAACGGTTAACCCTTGCTTGTTTTTCCGAGCTTTAACGTGGTGTCGTTTACAAGATAGGGTCGTCACCCCTCCATAGTGATCTGATTAAGAGTCCGCAGAAGACTTACGCAAGTGCTCCACCAGAAAGAAACAACAGCTCCAGGGTAGCAGCTTTACAAGATTACCATACAAAATGAATCTCATGACTACGGCCGTAAAAACTCAATTTTCTTCACAGATGTGAAGGGAATCATTTTGTTGACACTGGTCTCTCTCTGATGTCTGAAGCCCAGAGCCTCAAAAACTGTCAAATACTAAAAGTGGGCCTCAACTGCTTGCTGCAATTGGTACTCCTCATACATATTTTCAGACTGCAAGTCATTGAGCGTTATTGCATGGCATTGAATGGTTGTTGTAAAAATGCAAGGAATGCTTTTATGGTTTGAATTTCTCAAAGTCAGGTGCCGTTTACAACCGAGTTTACTACCTGTGTTAAAGGGGACAAGACTTTCACACAGAAACTGGTTTCGGATTTTTGGAATTCAGCTTCCATATCTTCACGTGAACTGTGAGTCACCCGCAAACAAAATGGTCCCTCGGCCAATCAGCAAGGACTCGTCTCACCGAGGTGGCTCTGCCTTTTATGTGGAGCCATTAGGCCCCCTGGGAGCTCTGCTCACCCGGCGGCTGTCACTCATGTTTAGCACGGCAGGTTTCGGTCGGCTCGTAATTCCCGCTGCGATTCTACACGTTTAACACACTGGCACAACCAGGCCTCCTGATGATTGCACCTCCCCCATATACCCTCTCCCTCAGCTGCCACCCCTGCTCCTGGCATCAACACGGGCCAGTTATGCAAGACCTGTTTTTACACCACCAGCTCTCCCCATTTCTTTTTTATCCCGTCTCCCGCCTGACACCTTGGCGAGCGACAAAGCCTTTCCTGTGCTCATTGGAGGGCCTCGGGTGGCGTACTGTGCGCCCCCCCCCCCCTCACCCCCGCCCAGCTGGTAACCACGGTGATCCGCTCTGTAAAGCTACGACAAAGTGCTCCCGACAGGAGTTTGGAAATGAACGTGCAAAGCATGCGTAAGATTCTGGGCCGGCAACAAGCCAAGAAAAAGTATTGAATGATTTCGACAACAGAATTGCGCAGAAATGCACCGATCTCGCTGAAATGCTGCAGGCGGGGTTGACATTCGTAAGCAAACGACAAACTGAGTTTTAAAAAGGAGAATCCCCTCCCCTCTCCCTGGTTAAAAGGAGAGCTGGTGTGTTGATGACACGGATGCCTGGAAACACACTTTGCAGAAGCTTTTTAAAGCTTTCCAAGAGGTAGATGTAACGTGAGCATGAAGCGTGCAGATGTGGTGGTGGGGTGGGGGTGGGCGTGGGGTGGTGTGAGGCTGAGGGTGCTGGCGTGCCACAACAGGCCTATTGTGAAAGAGTGGTGGCACCTGTTGGGTCCTGTAACAGTTACGGATCTGAGGTCACAAAGACGGTGTTGAGTGGATGGGTGGTGGGCTGGGAGGAGCAGAGCGCCACTTCATCTCTCCCATAAAAACACACACATGTGCACGCGCACACACGCCCTCTCTATTTCTCCAAGGGCTGCTTTTGGAATAAGCGTTGCAGCCTCTAAATATATCTGCAGGACTGTGTGCATGTGCTAATGTGGTGCACAGATGAGTATGCATCTACAAGAGTGTAGATTTGTGCATGTGATACGGTCTGTGCATACCATCTCTGGTTGAGTTTCACTATTCGTCTCACTGCATTTGCTGCTCATCGCTGAACAACAGCCTGCAGGGTGTGAGCATACGCGAGATTCAGCATGTTAACTTGTGTTCCATGGTAATGGGTTGTTTATGAAAAGTCATGTCAGGTCAACAATTCAGGAGTTGCCACATTTCTTCAAAGCCCAAACTTCATTTTCAGTACATTATTCTCTGTTAAAACACTGTCACCAATCACTTAAAATTATACCATTTCTTCATGAATTTTAAAGGTGCCGAAAAAAAGATTTGAAAAAGACTTTGAAGTTGCAACATTGCAGATGTGGATTGCTGCTACATGACTGCTGAAGGTAAGCAATAAGCATATTACATGTACTGTATGAGGCACAACTGTTCATTGCTTATTGCTGCAACAGACCTGCATTAGTTATTATTTGATGCACATAATAAAATCATATATTTCATCTTATGGGCAAATGCTAGGGGAAGAAAATACAAAAAACATTTCTTGTTCACCCACTAGTAAATATGGATTGATGAGTTGAATCTCATTTTTTGGTCTGAGCCCTGGATGACTTCGTTCTGAGGCAAACTAACACCCATCCATCTTTTACTAACATGCCCCCTTTGGTTGGCTTGACAACGTCCCAGGTTTACTCGCGAAAAAACAAATAAACAGACTGGAGCAATCAGTGGGCATGTTGTTGTCCTGCTTTTCGTTTAGAAAACAAGAGGCCTTCTGTCTTAAAGAGAGGCATGCGACCCATCCTTATGTAATACAGGAAAATGTGGTGCGTCTGCTGATATGTTGTATAGTCAATCCGGGCCAAACATGATTGGTCAACAAAGCCCACTTGTCTCCCACTTCCCGGACACTGACAAACAAGGTTAAAAACGCTGTTAAATTTTGACACAAGCTACATCTATACAATTGTGTCAGCGTATCAAGTTCACTTTGAGCTGATTTTCTATCACCAACGGTAAGGTAAGAGAATCGCCTTATCGCAGTCGGGAGGTTGAAATTTAGATTCTTTGCAATTCATGGGAATTAGTTGCTGCTACTTCCTGGTAAAATGCCTGGATTCACATCGACAAGACAATGGGCTTTCCAAACATTTAGGACGACCTGTGGTGCAACACAAACGCAAAAGTTCCACACCCTCTTCAAATGCATGACACGTTCAGGAGTGGACATGGTGGAGCTTCTTCTCAATATGCCCTGACCCGGAAAAGGCAAGTCCGCACAGGAAATGACAGCTGAGTGGACATGTCCGCTGAGCTGTTGTGCTCTGAGGGAGGCCGAAGGAAGAGTAGCACAGGAGAGCCACTGAAATCCATCTGATCTCTCAGGAGGCCTCTGAAGATTTAAGCCCTTTCCTGCAATCTTTCCACCAGCAACGCACGACACAGCTATGAGTGCGACTGGATTGTGCGGAGGTCCGTCGCTCTGGCCGTCATTAACCTGGGCGCACAGGCAGGCTGCAGCTTATGTACCGGTTTCCGTGCAATAGCCTTCGTGCTGGAGGAAGTAACAGTAAAGTACTGATTATAACCTTAAAGCAGTTCATCTATGAAGTTGAAATGTTTTCTTTGTGCTTTCCTGTTCAATGAAATGCAGCACTGCAGCTCCCTTCTCCACCCCACCTGCTTGCTGTGAGGTTTGCAAAGAGTTAGCGTTGCCTTAGCAACCTCCGGGCTGGCTGTGGGGTGGCGATGACTTGATTGGCTGCACAGCTTTGACCTCCTCTCGCCAGACTGCGGTTCCTCTTCCATTCTGACTTCCCATTCTCCTCCACATGGCCCGAACTCACTTTCCCTTTTTAAAAATAAACTCACCTTCAACTGGAAATGTCACTAAGTTCAAACATGTCTGGAAAAATGAAAAGGCAGCTTCCTTGTTAAAAGTTAGTTGCTTTTACTGTCAGATATGTTTCATAATTACACTTAAGTAGAGTCTGAAAATAGTGCACTTGTTTCTATATATACAATGACTATTGTACAATATCCTTACAATCACAATGGTGAGAACTAGAACAGGAAACAAATTTGATTGCAGGATTCCCATCTTTTGTCAGAGCACTATGCAAATGGTGGTCTATTATGCAACAGGCCTGATTATGCATAGAGGACAAAATAACCCACAGGCAAAAACCACTAAACCAGAATACACCGTTAGACGGCTTTCAAGCAGCAAGCACTCGAACGCTTGGTCGAAATACACACATACAGGTTTTCTACTCCATGCAGCATATGGAGACACACACACAAACACGCGCGCGCACACACACGCAACCATGCATGCGTGCATGCATATATGCATGCGCGCATGCACACACCCACGTGGGCTGATATAATGCAGTTGCAAACACTGCAGCTCCCTTCTCCACCCCACCTGCTTGCTGTGAGGTTTGCAAAGAGTTAGCGTTGCCTTAGCAACCTCCGGGCTGGCTGTGGGGTGGCGATGACTTGATTGGCTGCACAGCTTTGACCTCCTCCCGCCAGACTGCGGTTCCTCTTCCATTCTGACTTCGCATTCTCCTCCACATGGCCCGAACTCACTTTCCCTTTTTAAAAATAAACTCACCTTCAACTGCAAATGTCCCTAAGTTCAAACATGTCCGGAAAATTCACACTCAGCCCATTCAATTCAAGCCCCCCCCTTGAGGTTGAGTGACGGGAATTCTTCGCGCGACAGCTTTGAACCCCCGCAGACAGGGTCTCCGTGTTGAGATTCTGCTTGTGCCTCTTTGAGACAAATGCATTTCTTTGGTTGCATTTATTTGCAAGCGACGTGTGTGCGTGCAGGACCTCATTAACACTTCACATCTGCTCTTCCTCTATGCACTCTTACCTGTATGACCGTGTTTCCGCCCTCGAGCAGAGCGATGGCCAACAGGATGCTCTCCTGGAAGATGCGGTCGCTCGTAGCGTTCATGATGAGATCGATGACCAGATCGGACGCACCTTCTTTGTCCAGATGGCACTGGACCTCCGCCAAACTCAGCTCACCCCGACCTCCGACCCCGGAGCTGACCACTGTGGACACGTAGGGGAAAGTCATCTGTGTTAATGCTGATGGGTTCCAATTTCAGACACGTTACATAACAAAACATGGGTCACAATCAATCATCATATTTAATTACTAAATGCTTCCAGTACACTGCAGGCTAAATGCAGCATGATTAATGCCTTTATACTGCATCCATATTTAACTTTAACCGACGTAGCACTAAACTAGCTAAGCTTACACAGAACGGGAAACTAAACATTAATACTAGCTTCCTCGGATAGCATTATTGTTATGTAGATTTTAAAAAAAAGGCAATGGCAGATCTTGGAAGCCTGGTTTCCTGAACATGTGGATCACTCTCCATACCTCAACAAACCAGCTGTACCAGACCACAATACAAGCCAATTGAGAGGGAAGATTCATAGACTGCACTGAACTTCACCGGGGCTGCTGCATTCATCAAGCAAGAAACCAAATATATATATATACATATTAATGTATATTTATATACATTTTCTACATAAAGTGGCTTTAAGTGCAGAGTGCAGAGGATGTTGAAATCAGATTTGCAAAAGATTTGCTGGAGTTTTTGGTGCATGGAGTGAACCGCAGGTTTTCATTTCTATCCATAAATGAGATCAGATGTGTCTGTAATCCACGGAGATCCTTTAACTCCAACTGCAGCCAGCTACCGCGGCCAGCCAGGGCAGCAGTGGTGAGATAACGGCACCCATCAGAGCCATCTCTGTCTGGGCAAGCCAGTGAATCAACAACACATCCCATTCTAGACGGAGCTTGGCTCGCTGGTCGCCTGGCAACAACACGGCACACGTTATGCTGAGGAGAGAGTCAGTATGCTCAGTAGCAGAGCCGAGGTCCAAGGGCTTAAAGTACAAGGCCATGGCTGTGAATACAATTATTGTTTTTTTATTTATTTTCCTCAAAGCACTGCGGATGAACGATGAGTCATAGCCGACAGACAGGGATCGACTCGCCGCAACAAATGGATGTCAGTTTTACAATCTATTAATCTAATGTCAGTCTTGATTGAGCAAAGATTAGGGAACAAATGTATGATTAACTAGTTTGTATTAAAGGTTTTCTCTACATTTGTATGGTTGATAACCCAATAAACATACACCCAAATATATAGTGCTGTGGATTTACACTGTGGGCTCCAAGTGGGCGTCCACATGAAAGCAATGTTGCGTTTGCTGCCAGCAATTGCCACTATGACTATTCATTGTAATCTGTGTAAGAAACATTTCCGACATGAGAGGAACTTACGCGTCATATATAACATCCTGTGAAATTCATGCGACCAAATGTTAGCGCATTACCAGACCTTTCTTTACAGAGACGTACACAGATTTTGCCTCATGCGTGAATCATCTCATAGTATTTAACAAAAATAAAAAGCAGCAATATTATTTTTATTTTAGTTTATTGAAAGTTTGAATGGTGCGACCAAAGCTGAAAGGCTTCAAGTTTCTGCCTTTATTAATAGCTACAATTGTTGGCTTGTATATATTCCAGCTGGCAGCTGCATACTGAATGATTTTAATCTTTGACTCAAGTTGTTTGTGCCGTGTTGAGCATGCTATCCAAAGTAAATCCTCTTTTCTCTATAAATCATACAGACACGTAAGATGCTTCATACACACCTGTGGGTAATTTCCCCGGCGCTCCAGCAGCGAGCGGCCCGTTGTTGAAGGCCGTGAGGCTCTCTCTCCTCTGGCCAGCTTTGACGTTTCCATAGTATCGATTGACAAGGATCTGCCGCAGAGCTTCCCCCTATTGTTGAGAATGGAAGTTAGGATAGGTTTCCACATCGTAGAAGTGGAGCTGGAACATGAAGTCAGTGTTACTGGTCTAACGAAGCTTTACCAGAACATCCTTAATCACAGCAAAGGTTCGAACAATATCAGGCTGTGAAAGTTTAGGAAATAGACAGCAATAAGATTCTGAATTCCTTTTAGAGATGCTTGGGGCAAATAAAAAAATAAAAATAAAGACAACTTTAAAATTACCACAGGAATGATAAAAACAAAGAACAAAACAACTAAATAAGAGAAAAAGTAGAGTAAGAATGTGAAAGCATTAAAGGCTTTTTTTTTTGCCTGAGTCAATGACGTTTAAAGGCGACGCTGAGCCCTCTCAATCTCCAATCTCAACAAATGCTGACATTCAATGTTTCCCCCTATTGGTCACCTGCACGAGCCCTCTGGGCTGAACATGTCACAGGCCGTCAGAGAAGAGAGGAAGACCCAGAGTTAACATTGATCCGTTGACATGCCTCACGTGCCACGTATCGCATAACTGGTGAGTGGGGGAGTGAGTGAGTGCCATGCAGTGGAAGCAGCGCCTGTGAGGGCTTCCCGGTGGTCGGTACGTGGTCGACCATCTCCAAGATGGAGGAGGAAACCAAACTCAGTACCTACCCTCCTCTGATCATCCAGTTGCTTCTGCGGCTGGGTGGGATCAAGCTCCTTAAAAAGGTGAGGCGAGTTAGCAGAAAGCAAATAAAAAAAAATTAAAATGAAAAGGTCGGATAGGAAATTAGAAAACAAAATGTTGTTAATACAGTGCAAATTAGTTCCTTTACTAGCATGCAGGGAATTGGGTGCCAATTAGATCATGCAGTTACGAGGGAAGTGGTTGTGTCAGGGAAGATGTGAGGTTGAGTCAAAGTTGTGCAAGGCTTCGTGCAAAGAAGGACTGATATTTGTTCTAAAACAAAAAAAGGTCAATTATCGAGAGCATTTATGGTCAGTCGGATGAGGAAAATTGTCATATATTATTGTCACAAGCAATTTATTTACATGACTTTACAGAATGACCAGCAAAAAAAAAAAAAAAAACTACCGACACACACGTATTGTGTATTAATCTGGCAGGGAAAAACACCTCCCCCTACCCCCCACCACCCCCTCCACCCACTGAGGGAAATCAGAAAACTGGACTTTGCTCAAAAGCCAAGAGGTGAAAGGCGAGATGAACGAGAGGTGGGACGGAGTGAGGGGAAATGGAATATGTAAGGGGGGAGGGAGGGGGACGCCGGGGGAGGTTAAACACACCTCGGCATGGACTTCAGGCTCAGGTGGAGGTGCCAGCTGATTGGAAATAAAAGGATGATGTTAGTCAGAGGTGGAAGATGTTGAATTAGTTACGTTGCCCCCAAAGAGTAGAACAGAGAGAACGCAGACCCAAAAAACAGCACGACGCGTTGCTCTGAGAGCCCTTGGTGGTATGGGATCGCTTAATGGTGTGACTGTTTGGTTGTGTGTGACTCGTGTTTTCGCCGAGGTGTTGCGTTGGGACTGCAAGGACGACAAGCAGCATGGGGCCACTGCAGCGACGAGGCAGAAGCTCTGTGGCCTTCACCACAGCGGAGACCCGGTGCAATGCTGCACTGTGGTGCGTTTAGTATTCTGTAGTTTGCTGTTAACCTCCTTCTGCAAAGCGTTGCTGCATGACAAGAGATGTAATGGCTGACAAAGAAAATAATCACATTCATAAGCACTGACAATATGTGCACTGGTGCATATGGTGGCTATAAAAACAAAAAAGGGAGAACTATTTATGGTTCAGAACATTTCGACAGACACTTTTGACAAAAGAAAAAGTTTGTGTTAGAAAAAGAAAAGAAATTGATACGACAGTGCTAAATATAAAAATCTATACCAAATGTCACTTCGCCCCCGAAATATGATGAAAAACTACAGCAACTAAACGTTTTTTCTCTGCGGTTTCCAAAAAAACTGGAGCCAACCATTCAGTTTAAGGAAAAGTTGTTATAAGTGTAATATAAGTGCCATTTTAGTAAAAATGTATTAAATAGTATAACAGAAAATATATATACACAATGTATCCATTACAGCACCCTCTGTATGCACCCTCTGTCATGCTCATTGTGCAACTGGGCAGGAATTCCCCTGTACCGAGCCCCCTTGTACATCAGCAAACTGATTTCCACAGTACAATGGTGATGCAAAGGCTACATTCTACGCTATCGCCATCTTCCTTCTAATTGACGTTGGAAATAAAACCCCTGGTGGGACAGGATAACCCCTGTTGATGTAATCTGACCTCATTTGCCATGTTATAATACGTCAATAGCTCGCCTTAGATTTTATGAGTTACAGAATATACCGGACAGCGTGACGCCATTGTTGTAAGCATCAGTTCTGCTTCTTATGCTTCCAAGACTGTGTAATAAATAAACACTCCAGGGGCAAATAAACGAAACAAGAATCAAAACGTGCAAGTCTTAAGATCTTGCTGAACAGGATTTTCAGTATCTACCGCCAATGGTCGAAACGTCGCTGCGTTTATAGTGACTCGAAAGACCTAAAAAAAAAACGCCTCACCTCAAAGGGGAATTCATAACGGAAACTGGCTGGTCAAGACTTCAGCGACAAAATCCAGGCTTACTCTTAGTATAGCCCTAACCCTAACCCTGAAAGTAAATCCCCTCCCTGCCCCTGCACCACGGCTCCTTAAATACATCTATGCTCAACTTTTATTGCCAATTACCAGCAAAGGTCACAAATCAGTAGAGGCATTGAATATTCCAGGCAAGCGGAAGAAATGAGTGAAGAAAAAAGAAAGAAAGAAGATCGTTTGCTCTTATGTAACCGCTTCCTGAGAGCTGGCCTGATCCCAACAGCCGTGCAGCGTTGTGTTCAGGAAACTGGGACAGCTGCTGGGTGCTGCCGAGGCACGTCTGCAGCTCCCCCTGTCGACTGAGACATTAAATAAATAAAACAGCCTAGGGTCTCCTGAGTTCAGCCATGGGCAACAGGATAAACCAGGACAAGCAGGAGTCTGTCTGAGGACACAGTCTGTGATGGGAGGTAGCGCACTGACAAAATAAAAGGCTGAGAAAGTGAAGGAGAAAAACTATAATATTTGGCAAAGGCGCGGCTCGGATGCGGTCAGAAAAGAAAATGCTTTTGTAAAAAAGAGGAAATCTACTAATCCAGAAATCTCTAGCTAAACAGACAGTAATTGGCCACACTGATGGAAAGATGAGGACGTAGAAACCGACACACGCACAGAAAGACAGACACACAGACACAAAGACCTTCATACAACCCTGGCTACACGTACGGTTCTCCTCAGCGGACCGTGTTACTGGAGCGAGACGGAGACATCTCCATCTGACCACTGCGACCTCCCACCGCCTCACAGACAAAGACGCTCACGAGCCCGACAAACACATGCAGTAAATTAGATGATCGGGGGGGGCAAGATAGGAGGGCTGCTGGACGATTGTGTCTTGTTAAGTGCCCCCCATCTCCAACCAGCCCCTAGCATTCGATCACGTTTCTATTCCTGAGAGAATAAGATAACCACCGTTTATGGGTGAAACCGCCACTCGGCTTTATCCTGCTTTCTCTCATCGCTCTCCCTCCCTACACACACACACACACCAGCGTGGCGGACAGCTGCACTTGTTCCTCGTGGGTCGGGGGCGTTACGATTGCGTCAGACAGCTTCACAACGTCCATCTTGGCGGTTTATCTCGCTCCGCTCTTTTTTTAGGGCGTGCCCGTCTCCCAGAGAAGAGGTAACCGCAGACATGCTGCCAGAACCTGCACGCCGTTTGTTAACCTGAGTGTGCAGGTGAACGTGAGTGACACCGAGTGAGCGCTGGCCCAGGGGGCAGAAGCAGTGCTCGTGCATTCTTAAGATGCACGTGGGGGGAGTGCAGGAGACAGAAGGGCTGGTTTGTTTTTTGTGGAAGCTGGGGATTTCCGCTGCTGCCGCGCTGAGCGCCACGCTCGAGGAGAGAGGGAAGGGAGGGTGTCTGGGGGGGAGAATGAGAGCGACAGACATAACAGAAAAACTAAGAGCATGTCGCTTCCTGACAACTCTGGAAAGACCCTTTCCGACAATCTCGCCATTTCCCCTGCTGACATTATGTTCACTTCCCTTGCACTCAACGCTCTCTTGATTAAGTGACTCGTGGGTATTGAGTGTTATTTTCCTTCTGGCAATGATCCCTTCTGCTCTGACAAAGTGTGCTTTCAGTTTTGACAAATTGACCGATTTCGAGAAAAGAGAAATTCAGTGTCTTGTGTACAAAAGAAACAGAGACATACACGTCCTCGGACTGGCTTTTCCCCAGAGCTTTTGGTATGCAACACACAGTGCTCCTCAATGGACAGAATTTGACCAAGTTAAGAAACGGATGAGAAGTTCTTTAAGTGCTACAAATGACAGTTAATAACCTCCATCTACTGATTAAGACCTTTTGATACGGTTGAAAGTACCAGAATAAAAAGGGAAAAAGGACTGTTCATCAGATTTTATAGGACATTTTAATATAAAGTAGGTAAAAGACAATCCATACGAGATATATGATAAAAACAAAATATAAGCTATAAGGGACAGGGATGATTTTCTGTCAATAGACCAGTGGCTTTTGTTATCTGATAGGAATAAAGACAACTGCTGCTCTCAATGAGAACTGAAGATCCCTGGGGGTGTTCTGATCGGTTACTATGGTTTCTTCAGTGCCCTAAAACTAGAACAGAATAAACTTGATACAACTACAAAAACCAAACTTACACCTTAACTGAATGCAAATTATGAACATATTTGTGTGGGAGACGTTTCCTCCTGTGATGCTGGTCACTAGTCACATATGAGATAGAGATCCTCTGCAGTCACACCCATAACCCCGTGACATCTACTCACTACCGCGAACTGAGAGGAGAAACCCGTTTTATTCACTTCCTTAAGGCCACAAGGCACGACCACAATTATTTTTGCAATGCACACCAGACTGCACACAGTCCACAACCCCCTCCCCGCCCTATTTGATATGAGATCTGTGTTGGATGAAGTTTCTCCAGCTAAATATCCATCTTAATATACACACACACACACCTGCTCTTGAAATGGTAACAGAGGGCTTAGAACATGATCTTCCACCATCATCCATCATGAGGGGGCCGTGTGGCATGTAGATTGACTGACTATGAGAATAGAAAACAGCTGACGTTGACTAATACTTCAGATCATTGTCAACTCAAGATTAAGAGATGAAATCAAAAATACAGAATATTCCCCATTATTATTTTAAATCTGGAGCAGCCTGGTTTTAGAGATCCATCCCGTCGACGTGTCCACTCGCCATTGTAATGGGACTGCCAGAAGATGTCAAAATTTAAAACTCAACAGCAGAGGCTCTTTCCAGAAATCATGACCCGCACTTTTAACAAATTACAAGAAATTCTCCATAGTAGTATACTGTTGTCTATACAGTTAAATACTGTAAAACATCCTGACAGTTGACGTCTAGGAAAAAAAAATATTTTTTTTACAGCACACTACTGTTCAAAGTTGCTGTATACTACACTTTTTGATTTGACTCTAAATCCGCCAACAACTCACATCATATAATCACATTGCATCAAGTGTAAGACTTTAGCTTATTTTTTTCACCATTCACCATTCACCATTCATATGGCAATAAATGGCTTCTGATTCTGAACTGATGAAGACTGTGTAAAGGAATCTAGACACCATCGATCCGTGATTATATTCATGGTGCAAAAGTTTGACGATATGCGATGGATTTACGTTGTATTGATTTTTGCCGATAACGTCACTTGTTGTTAACTGGATGTGTCCAGCATGCAAGCAGCTTCCAGCTAACGTTACTCTTTGGAGTGACCGCTTTAATATCTGCAACGTTATCTTTCTGTTTAACATTTTACAGTAATTAACTGTTTATGGGCATCACGGTCGGAACAGTAAAGTAACGTAACATAATGCTGTTTTTATACAGGACCGTATTTTATTTACAGTATTATGCTGTTGTAATTTACAGTAGCTATGCTGTAGAATTACAGTAGAATACAGGAAATGTGGCTGCCAGTAGATTAAATTAACAGGGAAATTTGTTACTCAAGATGACACAAGATGAGGCAATTTGGTTTCTTCAAGAGTAAATAAATCATGACTTGGTCATTATTTGGTGCGATAAGTGACGTTTACATCCCCTAAATGGGACATAAGTGTGAGGATAAAATACTACAACTGGTTGTTACAGGGTAAGCAAAGTGTGCAAAGTTAGTTTCTTGATAAAAAAAAGAAAGAAAGCAAAAAAATCATCTCTGTGCCGTCACAGAAATTCCCCGGCCCAAAAGTTCCACACGCAGTGCCAGCCCGAGCCTCTTGGGGGCCCTAAGCAGAATTTGATTTGGGGGCCCCCCTCCCACCACACAGAGTCACCTGTGCTAGAAGATTATTGGCACAAATGTCACGCTATAATGTTATAGCGAAAATTATAAATGAATACAGTGAGGTTATACTACAAAACTAGGGCTGCTTGCAGCACTGAACGGGCCTTAGCCTCCCCTTGCATGTTGGGGAGGCAGCGGTCAGCCAGACACGTGGTCAAAAAGTGAAAAGACAAGAAAAAAACATCTAGTCCCAGGCAGGAATCGAACCCAGATCTCTGGCTCTCTAAGCGGACACCTTATATCTGAGCTATCAGTCACACTTGTCAATGCATGCACGTGAGCAGTCTGGTTCCGCCAGACATAAACAAAAAAAAAAGTTAATTTATATGGATGTCTATGACTTGCAAGAGTATCATATTCCGGATAAAGTTGCTCATGCTTGGGGCCCCCTGGTGGCCAGGGGGCCCCAAGCAGTCGCTTAGTTCGCTTATGCCTCGGGCCGGCTCTGCCCACACGGTTTGTGATCAGCAATCTTGGCAGCATAAAGGCGCTGTAATGGCCATGCTGCAGAATGCTCCATTACAACGGTCTTAAAATAGCCTTCGGAAGGGATAATCAATAGCACTACACATGGAATCCGTTAAAGCCATCTTCCTGCATTAACCAGAATTTATTCAGTCAAATTAAACTCTTCTGAAAACTAATTTCCTCTTTAAAGAGTGCACTCGAGGAGAGAGAGTTGTTAGTACTCAACCATAAACAGGCGGAACACACAAGCATATTGTACAATGGGAGCTTGACTTGCTATCAGTGTGCTACACGACCACATGGAGCATCTCCTACAGACACACAACACGAAACGATGGATGAGCTACTGATGGGAACGTGAAGCCGGAGGGACTACAAGCAGCACGAGCATGTCTACGTTGGCAGTGGGAGACTAAACCAGATGAAACGACACAAAAGGAAGTAAAGGGATCAAAACCTCAGCAACATCCATTCCATCATCAAAGGCAATCAGCTGCAAGAGAAAAAAGTATAGAAAGGCAGAGAGTTAGTAGAGCCAGATTAATGAGTTAGAGCTGGTCACAAGTATGCAAACGAAAACTCTGTCACACATATACACACACACACACACACACACACACACACACAGTGGAATAATTGTAATAACAGGCTATCTTGGGATTTACTGTTCCACAATATTAAAGTTTAAGATGATTTTAAGTTTGTTTGTCATTTATTTCCTACCTTCAAGTCCATATCAAGGAGAAGAATATAAGGTGATATGTTTGTTAAAATGTATTTGTTCAACAATTACCGGGATCTCGCTTTCCATTGAGCTGTGAATCAATTTATGGCCTTTTTTTAGTCGCAACTTCTGATTTGTTGTGCACTAAAGGATGGCCGGATCTAATATTTTCCGCTGTGTGGTATTTTAAATCCTTTTTCCTTTTTGAAATGTACATTTTTTTTACTTTTATCTTTGCAGATACAGATTTGTCTTTACTAAAAAGGGTCCTGATTGTATTGATCCAAAGTCCACATGTGATTTGAATTCTCAGAACAATATGTCCACATAATCCGTGGACATGTTTTGTTTGTTTTTGGACAAAGGGGAGTCTTATTTCGGTTGATCAATATACAAAACAGTGCTATTTCTACCCACTGTGGTTAAATGCTGTTAAACGTTAAAAGACAAATATTTCTTTAGTAACTAGTTTTAAGATACAAATCCTTTTTGCTTTCAGTGCAGCTTTTTTTAAGCATAGCTCTTATCCAATCAGATTCAGCCCCTTTGTCCCTGTGTAAGGGTCATCTATGTAGACTCTGCACATTGAAGTGGCAGATATTGATTGTCATAGTCGTCGACCAATCAGATCTTTAGTTTGACACGTTGGCCGTTTACTTTGACGTGCCAGTAGTACCCAGGCGGTCTCATAAGTACGTCAGCATTAACGTACATTGTAGCAGTAACATGTGCTGTGATTGGTCAGTGGTGCGGCGTACAGATCTTTGTATTTAGTAAGTTCTAAGTGAATTCAAGGTGCCTTTTGTGAAAAGTGAACAGCATTTGGCAAGTGAACTGCTTTCGTGTTTTCACATCTCGAGTAGCGCGATAATTAGTCCACCGTGTTTTAATTATAGCGTTCCCGCTGATTAAATAAATTGTAAATTGTATTTGAATGGCCCGTGCTCTTGCGTGTGGGCTGTTTTAGTGCCTCAGTTGAACGATTGTTTTGTCATGCTTTGTTATAAATAAAAGAAAAGGGTGAGGGTCATGTAATATTTTGTTTCACAAAATGTTAGTGTTATTGGAACATTAGGGTTTTTTTACACGAAACAAATAACTGTAGTGTCATTATAAGGTTGTTAAACCGTAGTAAAACACCACAAGGGCCCGGTAGGAAATGCAGCAAAACTAACTGGCTCTGCAGTGGTGAGCATTTTTTTTTATCCCCAAGCAACATGTTGCAATGTCCACACACCCAATATCCATAATTCTGTTCTGCCAATGTTTACAGCTACATCGACTAGTCCTATCTTTTTGTTAAAGCTTTTCTTTAAAATGTAATTTAGTTCAATTTTTTTTACTTTTTTTTCCATTCTGAGGCAGGAGGCTCAAGACCTCCTGCCTCACCAACAGTTTCTTTCTGTCGGCAGTCAGGCTCATCGACAGAGAACGTGTCTCTCACTTTACTTTGTTTTTACCAGTGAACTATAACACATAAGACAAGTTTACAAACCCACTAACAACGAGCTTCATTAGTAGCCAATGGCGTTGTTAGTAAACCTGTAAAAGGGTTAAGGGAGATAGTCAAAGCATGTGTGATGTTAATAGTGTTAATAATGCACGTTCCCTCAATTCTTTGTTCTTATTGCTTATGAGGCTCTTTGTGTACCGGGGTCTTATTAAACTTCCCTGTCCGCAGTGATTTCACATTAAGGGCTTGATGACACGCATGCATCTCTTCCGTTAAGCGCGATGCAGGAAAAAGGCCCCAGACGCTACAGAGGAGAGCTCAGCCTCCTCTTTTATTCCACCGTTTTTTAGTCTCATGTGTTCCAGTGCGTTTGCTCACTAAAGTGTTTTATCTCAACTGTGGCTGACGACAACAAGCGGATGATAAAAAAACAGGAGCGCAGAGGGCATTGTACCTTCTCCCCATAGCCCCGGTCTTTTGTCATCATCTCCCTCAGTGTCTGCAGTACTTTGATGCAGAGACGTTCCTCGTTCTCCTCCAACAGCTGCTTGGTGTGTTTGATCAGCCTGGTCAGGGAAAGAGAGAAAAGTGAGTGCGTGGAAATGGATTGATGAAAGCCACACTCCCCCGACCAACTAATGAGCTAATCCCTGCAAAAAAACAAAAAGAAAGTTCTGTGTCTTGCGAGGTTCCTGTCATCCAAGAGTATCCATGAAATAAAAAAATCCCCCATAATTTATTATTTCTCAGATTTAATGTATTTGTTCCTTGACTATTTCCACAGTATCTGCTTGTTATTTATATATTTTGGGGAAGTTTTACAAAACCCTCTTCAAGAATCAGAGTAATTATTTAGAATAACATTAGACTATTTTCTGTAGCGTTCCTTTATTTTTTTTGGACCAAATCTCATCAAACGCGAGTCTACCGTAGCTTATCTCACAGTCGTCTACTTGTGGCACATGCGGCATAAATCGCGCATTAACCAGTAGAATAAAATGTCATTGGGCCAGATTCTAACCTTTGGACTTACTTTGATATGAATCCTCCACTTTCACATTTCTTGCGTGCTTCTGTGTTCTCAGGGAAGAGCAGCTCTGGACGATGCAGAACATCCACCAGCACGGAGAGCTCAGCTTGGACCAGCGGCCTCAGCCGGTCCTCCAGCGCCGATACGATGTCCTACAGAAAACAGGGACATGCAAACACGGAGGAGATATTAACAAACAGTTCTTCCACATAACACAGCTTTTAAGAATGATTTTTCAATGTTTTATAAGGGGAGTAGTCCCAGAATCCAATGGATCTAATGAAAATTCTATTTTTATGTAACATTAACATGTAAAAAAGGTAGGACATACATATATATATATATATATATACACATACATATATATATATACACATACATACACACACACACACACACACACACACATATATATATGCGCTTGATGTTATATATGCATAATGCTTGATGAATAAATGCAAGAGAAAGAGGATGTGACGTATCCACTACACAATATACTGTACTTTACAAAAAGCAACCCATACTTAAGATGCACCACCACATCCCACTTCCTGTCACATCTGGTGAAAAATGCAAATAAGTGAATGCGCATCACACACACTGCCGGTCTGGTGTGGATTACAGTACAGTGTGGGCGACTAGGGAGTGGTGATGAGTGGTGATGAAAAAACTAACTTACAAACACTAGCATGTAAGCATGCACTCTGCGATATACTGTTGGGGAGGTGGGGAGGTGACCCTTTTGGCAACGACATAAGTCTCTCATCGGGAATCGGTTGATAAAAAGACACAAACGACTAGTAAAATCTTTGAAAATGATACAGCTGAACAAAACCATGTCAGAGGTTTTACAGACTTCCAGTGAAGACCGAGTCATACATTACAAGGAAATAGGGTGTAGCAGCTTGTGACTAAAACCACTTTTTTTGCAGTCTTGGCAGATTACCACAAATCACGAAAAAAAACATTACACATGCCACATTTGTATCCATTAAACAAATAAACTACAGCAGATGTCTAAAGGAGGTCTGAGCTTACACTAATCACTGTTCACAAAGTCAGTCGCAATCTTGAAACAAGTATGTGTACACGTATGAGGAATCTGAAACTTTCACTATTGCACACGGTTCCAACAATTTTCAAGAAGACAGAAATAAGAAAACAGACAAATATAATGCACATACAAGAGCTGAAAATAAACAGCATTCAATGTCTATGTACAAGTCCAAATGACTTGTAAACATTGTAAACATGATCAGAATTGTGCTGGTTTAAATATTGATCAATGTGATCAATTACATCATCACATATTAATGCATAAATACTGTATACATTAGATGAATATTTCATACCAGAATTGTATCTTAATACATTAATAATAATGTCATATAATTTCAATGCCATAGTCAGAATACGCATTTAGACGACAGATTATCAATTTAATTTCAGTTTTTGTGTATTTAAAAAGAATTTGGCTACTAGGTCTTCATTTATATAATCATAGCAACAGCAGCTGGCGGCTCCAAAGTACTCGCACCTTCTGTATTCCAACTCTAGCTCATGTCTGCCAGACTAAGTAATGGCACATACGACCATCTTTAAAGGTACTGAGAAACCGTGATGCCCTTTACTACTCTGTATGTGCCCCAAATGCACTTCATAAAAGCCATCGCCGCTTTCTGTTCTCCTCAATAAACCAGCCTGCATTATACACACAGCTGAAAACAGTCTTCAGGCAGTCCAATTATTTTACAGATGTTTGATTTAACCAGATTTAACCAACCTGTAGCCTCTCAATGATGTTCCTGTAGTCTTTGGAGGAGGTCTGGCCGGAGTCTCCTCTGGTAGTGTTCTTTGCAGAGAGTCTCCAGCTGAGGATGCTCTTCTGCACAACATTATTGGACTTGACAAACAAGTTGTTCACCTGACTGTCCAAGTCCACCGGAATGGCAATGGCTCTGCTTTTAGCTGGGTAAAGGTAAAAAGTGTGGATATTTCTGCTTAATGCCTTTATCGTGTGCTTAATGCCTTTATCCCACCAATGACTTTGGTGGGATCGGAGGTAGACGTTAGCCCAGTATCTTACCCACGTCTGAGAGCACTTTAATGCAAGCTTCTACCGAGGCCTTCTGAACAGGGTTAAGCCAATTACAGTGGTACACCCTGAAAACCCCCTGGAGCAGTTGTACAAAAACTGGCTGACGAGTCTGGAAGACATAGGGAGAGCACGTTAAAAGAGTACGAATAAACACAATGAGAGAGAGAGAAAAGAATAAACCCAAAGCACATAGGGTATAGGAAATATGGAGGAGAAAAACGGGGGTTAGGAATCTAAGAACCAACAAAGTGACTGTGACTGTGTTCCTTGATTATGTTGAACCAGAAACCGACATTGTGCTAGAGATGTTACTGTGAGGATACTATAGCACCTAAGGTGGAGGAGTCTAAAGCATTGGGGCCTGTTGGGCAGCTGATTGCGATCACCGGACTGCCGTTTCCAACAGACTTCAGCTATCAGCTGGCCACAGACCAAGAGAAAAATAAAATACCTCAGTTATCTTCCCGAAAATGGCAGCCTGTTGCAAGAGAAAGAGGGTCGTGACGTCATCATATATTGGTAAACCTCAGCAGGCAGAGTTCTCAGAACGTGCAACGGCCTGCGCAAAAACTAAAAATCAATCATTTCTAGGGGGGCGACTTGGAACAAAACCAATTCTATGGAGGTAATGTCGAGGATTTACTGGGGAAAGCTGTGGAACGACGGGAAACCAAAACATTGTGGTCAAGGCCATGTTGCTTGAATTAATTAATCTGCACCCCTTCCCGGCAAAACATTGAGCAACACACCCACATAACTGGGAACAGCAGAGTCTGTGTGCAGACTGCTGACTAAGCAACAAGAAAACCCACGCAGTGGAGATACTTCTAAAAATTCCCGTTAGCCAAACGCCCAAAAGGGTTGGGAAACCAAAGGCAGTGGAGGGTTACCGATACTTACATACATCCGGCGAGCCATCTATTCAGACGGAGGAATAGTGTCAAACTGTTTTAGCATGCACAGTTTACAGCCTTTAAACTGCTTGTGATATGCACATCAAATTGCTATTCTCCAGATTACCTGCAGGCTTGTGCTCTGGTCGGAGAAAGGAGAGCTGAAGAAACATGTGACAATGCTCATGACTGTCTCCGTTACATAACGCTCCAGGATGGTGTCTGCATGCTTCCTGTCGCTGGTGTTGTTGCAAACCTAGGAAAGGAACACAAAAGATGTGAGCGTGACCCACGGCCACTGGATCACACTTCCTGCATGTGGGAGGCAGCTGACATGTGTTCACTCCATGCTGTGTTCCCCCAAACACAGGGCGGAAAATTCAAAAATTCAAATACATTGAGGCTTACCCTGCAGATGTCCACCAGGAAGTTCTCAAACAGCTTCCACATATGGTTGGAGGTGTAAATCTCCTTCATCTCCACCTCTGTGTCCACATAGCAGTGGTTCAGGAAGTTGATGTAGGCAATCTTCACCTGTGGGGATCCAAACACTTGAGGCATGTTGGTGATGGGTGAACTGAACATGTTGATCCACGGGCTGAAACTCGCACTCATGTCCAACACGTGTGCAGCAACATAAGTCGAGTGGGAGGGGGAACGGACCCTTTCCCTACTCCTTTCCCCCCCAATTTACAGCATTCTTTCTCTGCCGTGTGGTCGGAGACAACAACAACCCCATGATTCTACGGGCGATAAAAAGCTATTGTTCACCTCAGGGATGCAGTCCTCATGCGTGACGACCCGTACGATATCATCCAGGGGCAGCAGAGAGTTGCACTTGATCTCAGTGTAGACGTTCTTGCCCTCAGTGCAGACAGCAAGCAGTTCCACCAGGTGGATGTGGTACATTAGAGGGCTGTTTTCATCCATGCGGTCGCGCTCTGAACGCATCATCTGGACCAACGTCTGGAAGGAGGCGCGGTCATTGTAGAAGACCAGGACGTCCTCGCCCGAGTTCACCAGCTGAGAGGGGAAGAGTCACAGTGGAGAGCACCGTCTTGTGACAAAGAGATCTGCATCTGTCATTTACCGTTGACAAACCCTCATTATTATTCTGAATGTGAATCTTCTCTGTACTAGGCGTTGCTGGCATTGCAACATCTTCTTTTGTCTCGTATAGAGACCATAGAACGGACCTCGGCCATGACGATGTCCTGACACTTCTTGATGAACTTGTTCTCGGCCTTCACTATGGTCTGCAGAAACTTGAGATATTGGACGTGTCGACCGTGGGTCTCGGTGCAGTGGACAAAGTGCTGAACGACTCTTTCGTTGATCTCACTGCACAGCTGGAAGTTGTTCATGAAGATGTGCTGCATGGTGACTGCCTCCAGAATCTGAGGGAGTTGGAACAAAAAGGACAGTCGTGAAAATGAATAAATTCAGGTGTTTTCACATTTGTTGTGAAAATAAATGAATGTGAGTAAACACGGGCTGCCAGTAATACTCACCCCTGGGTTGAGGAACAAGTTTATGTGCTTGTGGAGAAGAATCTGATTCTGTTGATTCCCCGCACAGAAGTTCTGCAGGAACTCGTGGGCTTGTTTCATGATCTCCTGCATTCGGACATCTTCGCCCTAATGCATTTTTTATTTACAATGCATTAAAAAGGAATAGTTTAGGAATTATTTTAAGAGGGGTTGTGTGTGATATGTATTCATAGTCATTGTATGTCCTATATATTCCCAATTATTCTGCAGTAATACAATATTCATTCACAGTGTTGCACCTTCTCGTAGGGGATCTGTAAGAGCTCCAGTACCACACTGTGAGCTCCCATGTTCCTCAGGAGCCTCTGCTGCTGCTTCCTGCTCTTCTTCCCCGAGCTTCCCTCCTGGACACACAGCCTGCTGAGACGCAGGAGAACCTGAAAACACACACACAGGCAGGGTTTGAATTGCAGGGAAGCAAACATTTAAATACTTGTTTGTTTTTGTATTTTACAAATAGCCACACCTCTTTCACAACCCTGTAGTTATAACTGCTGGTGCTTTCGGACTTCTTCTTGTCTGAACCAGGCGAGTCACCCTGTTACAGACAGGCAATATGGAGAATATGTCTATTATATAGTCTATTATAGTGAAACTAACATCATCTGTAATTAAGGCAAATTAGGTGTTTAACAAATTCTTCGTCTTTGGTCAATCCAAGAAAAATACTTTGTTTTAATCATGTCGTACCTTGTTTTTGTTTTCAGACTCTGAAGGCCCATCTCCGTCCATCCCATCTTCCCCTTGCCTTTTATAAACCCACAGTTCAGACTTCTCTACAATGGAACGTAGCTGGTCCAAATCTGACTTGATCTGCTTGTAGTTGTCCACATCCTGACTGGTCACCAGCAGCTGAACCTAAATTAAGGCAAAGAGAGTTGAGGTGTAGATTCGCATCACCTTTAAGTTCATCTCGGAAATCCCAACCTTTATCAAATATCAGCGTTGCTCTTGCGAATCCAGGAGGTGTGCACAGTCAGATATTAAAAAGAGGGTGGTGAGTCATACTTGTTTGAAGGCCATGAGGACCTCCTGCCTCTGGCTGAAGTGTCTGAAGAGCAGGTGAAGCGCTCCGGACACAAGAGGAGGGTAATCGTGCATGGTCAGGTGCAGCAGGACCCTCAGGAAGGTACGACCCCCGTGGTCATCCAGGTCCAGCGGAGTGTTCTCCTCACTACAGAGTTATTGGAGAAGAAATTACATTAACTTCATCTTGCTTTACGTTAAAGCAGGATCTTGTTTTTAAGATAAAATAACTCAAGAAAGACTAGCAGGCTAGGCGAGTCTTGTAAGCAGATTACCTTCCACCAAATATCCCCTCTGCCTGCTCCTCAATGTTCTCAAAGTCAAGATTTCCTGGAGTCGTTGATATAAAGCATCAGAGAGTCAATATCTTGAAATGAATCCAGTCCAACATTTGTATGAAAAGAAAGGGTGAATAGCAATGCAATTAATTTGTTAACAGCAGAAACATTTCAAGTGCATGTCTCTCTTATATTGTAAGTGTCCCAGTATAACATGACAGTGAGCCAGCACACAGAAGAACCACCATGTCCGCTATGAAAAAAAAAAGGAATTCAGAGAGATCAAGTGGCATCGTACCTGGCATCTGACCCGGGACGTTAATGGTTCCATTCTGACTGGAATCTGCCTGTGGGTTATTCTCATCGAACTCTCGCTTGAAAATACAAAGCAGGCAGGAGATCCTGTAGTCCAGCCTCACGTTCAAAATGAACTGAAGGAGATATAAAGAAGATGTACACGAACAAAACAAAAAAAGGACTCACGATACAAATAAAAACAAACTGTTGGCTGACAGGGAAGAGCGAGTTTTGCAGGTGACCCACCTGCAGAATCTCGATAACTTTGAGCTTTGTATCCATGACCATGATGTCTTCTCGTTCCGGTTCAATCTGGGCTTTGGCCACATCTCCCTCCGGCGGATGAGTCGGCGTGGTGGGCAACAGGCCGCCTCCCCGCAGCACCACCTGGGTCATCAACTCCCCGACGCCGTGGATGGACTTCATCACATTACTGCCAGCTACGTTACAGAAGCAGAGACATGATGGTATTTAAATCCACACAATGTGTGTGCATTGGTCTCACCTGGATTTAATTTGTATATGAGAGGCGCAAGGGAATTAACAGTAAAATAAAAAACTCAGATGAACAGATTCCGAATATGTAGGATGGTTCTGAAAGTCACTATCAAATAAGACATTTTAAAATAAAACATTTTCCTGGCTTACAAAAATATGAATCATGTAATAAATGGATTTATTTATTTATAATAGTTCAGACTTATAATAGTTCAGATTCATACATACAGTAGACAGAGTAATGGTAACACCAACAACGGTACCTCACATGCCCCACTATCCCCGATATCCCTTTAAATTACCCACAGGTACTGTATGTGAAAATGAGAAGTTGATCAACCCCTGAATAAAAATTGGTAATTTCCCAATGACAATATCGGCCCTCCCTCTGTGGTGATACAACATCAAACAAACATTCGTCATTGATTAAAATGAAGTGCACGCCTGAGCGAGCTACGCGTTTACCTTTGTTTTCCTCTCCCTTCTCTATCTTGTTGATTGGAAAAATGGTGTTCACATGGACACAGTCTAAAATGTTCAGTAAGATCTTGGTCAGTCGAAGCAGGTCGCTAAAGTTGTAGAAACCAAAGTATATGAGGTTCCTCGCCAGGTTCACCACCTGTGGACAAGAAAATGTACAACCATGATTCAGTAGAGTTAAACCAATGTGACTTCTCATCGGATGACGCCACCCAAAAAGAGGCAGTACCTCAAAGGTAAGCTTGTTTTTCTCCCTGTCAGTGAAGGGAATGTTCTGTGACACCACCTCTCTCAGGTAGTTCTCCACGAAATCCATCGTGAGGCAGAACCGCTCTTTGATCTCATCTCTGGTGGTTCCATCGTTGTCATAGCTGCTAAATAAGAGCAAAAATGAGCAAGGGGACGTCTCTGGAATGGGAGCGAAAGTCAATTAAAAGTCCATGCAAGGGATGAACTTACTCATCGATGGCAATCTTGGAAGGGATCTCGGACCAAAGACGGGCATATTTCACAGGCGTGACCTGCTCCTGAGGGTCGCGGTCCACATGCATGTGCAGCATCAGGCGACAGAAGGAAGCCCGCAAGTCAAAGGGGAGGTCCTCATCCGACATGCAGCGCAGGATCAGATCCACATCCAGCTGACCGGAGATCTTGTTGATGGCCAAGTACTGACGATCCAGACACATCCTGGCAAAGAGGTTCAGCTGGCACCTGTGAGGCAAGTATTAAGCCAGTTTGAAATCATTAGCGTTGTCCTTTTTTTTGTGCCATATTTCATGAAATATACGGATCTTATGTTTATAGCCATAGAAATCTCACCTGTAGTAGCTGACCACCTCCTGGTCCTCCTTCTGGCCCTCCTTTGCATCCTGAGCCAACTCCCTGACGCTCTTGCTCCGGATCTCTTTACAATTGTCTTTCCAGAAGAGCCAGACCTCCTCCTCATCCTCCGGCTCTACTGGACCCTCCTCATTAGTTATCGTCTCAATTTCAAACCTCGACAGGACCAATCTGGTGAATGGCATGAAAGTTGTTTCTAAAAGCCCATTTCAGATTAATAAATGAATCAAATATGACAAGAAATAAGACGCTAACTTGGTTTCGATGAGGATGTCAGCATTGATGGGGTCCAGTACTGAGTTGCAGATGAGCTCCTGTGTCACAGGGATGGACTTCTGCATGGACACGCAAAGATCCGAGAGGTAGTCCAGAAACCTGGGTGAAAATAAAATAAATTGGATTACTGTTATTATAATTAAAAGTAAAAGTAAAGCCCATATCATCGTGATGGATAAGTATATCCCATAGGTCAATGACAAACTTTCTAAGAAAGACCCAAATTATCCATTTAGTGATTATTTTAAGGTATTAACAAATGGGCTTCTATCTTTAAGAGATATGTATGGTCAATTCATTTGTGTTAGGTAAGTAAAAGAAATACTTTGCCTGACGCCCCCCCTCCTCTCCCCCAGTCCAAACTTCCTAGACAGAACTTTTAACATCATCAAATTACTTGCTGTGCCAAGGTCACAGACAAGCAGCTCCCCTCATACACCTCTGAACACATTTGAATACATTTACATAGATTTACATTCCTCAGGAGCCGTTACACCAACATCTCTGACCAAAATTGGCCGCAGGCACTTCCATGCCAGCTTATGATACCGGCCGGGGCCCCGGCGCTTTGCTGTGAGCCTCACCTCGGCTCCCGGTTCTTCCTCACTAGAGTCACAAAAGTGTCTATCTCAGCAGCAGTGATGTGTTTCTCCAGCAGCTTGCGGTTGTTGTGGAGCAGAGCCGTTATCGTGTCTTCTGCCAGCACATCGTATCCTATCTGCTTCTGCATGAAGCGGAATTGTTTAGCTATGTATTCCTGTGGGGACAAGGAAAGAGGGGATGGTCACTGCCAAGTTGAGGCCGCAGTACAAAGGGGGTCGGAGCGGAGCCGCTGAGTCCACCTACCTGGTTCTTCCTGTAATCCTGCTGGGAATGCCGCAACACCCTGTAGCACAGCCTGCAAATGTGTCTAAATGGAGCGTGGCGCTGGTCTCCGAGCTCCTCCAGTCGCAGCATGGGACCATCGCCGCTGTCTGTGAAGGGGGCTTGGAGGAGTTTGAAAATCTAAAATGGAAATATCCCAAAATGTGGTCAAATCGTGCACTCTAACAGATGAGTGCAGTAAGAGTCTGTGGGCTTTAAGGCCTACCTGCTTCAGGATATTCTGCTCTCTCATGAGTTTCTGTCTTTCTCGGTTTGGTTTGTTGACCATGATCTCCAAAACATCCTGCCCACTGTTGGGGATGTCCACCACGAAGAAAACCAGATCCTCCAGGAGCTTCGTCACAAACCTGATGAGTCGTACAAAAAAACAGTAAAACTTAAAACAGATTTTGTCCTTTCCAATAGGATTAACGGATAAACACGTAACTCTACAGTACCTTCTTTCATTTTGCGTAATGGTGCCTCTTTCCAGCTTGCCAGCGATGGACGCCAGCACTTTACTGGCATCGTTGGCAAAGTCTAAATCCCTCACTTCTGCTGGTGGTACTGGCACGATGGCAAACGCTTCCTTGTCCTCTTTTACTGCCGATGTTCCAATCTGGAAAATTCAGGTGGTTTTTAGATCGCTGATTAGGAAACCTCAGCCGTGCGTCTTCACCTCAGCGTGCGCTACTCACCCGTAACATAACAGGCTTCTCCTCCTCTTTGTCGATGGGGTTGTTGGTGCTGTGAACCCACGTGTTGGTGCACAAGTGTCTCAGCCTCACGTAGGAGCTCCTACATCAGAGGGGCAGAGGAAATTGTTCGGAGATGTTTTAGTAGTTAATCAAGTCCCAGGGCACAGGATAAATTGGCTTAATGCTCTCAACACCTGATTAGTAATGGAGAATTTACATATTTGATCATTTCCACAAAGTAGCCGGCACCAACAGCCCTGAATACTGAGTGAGTAGTTTTAAATTTAAAAACTAGACGTGACAGGACAAGGATGGACAATAATCTACGCCATTCCTTCGGGAAGACATCAATGTATCCGTTTTAGCACTATTTACACTCATGTTTGAGCGATACTAAATCACAACACAATTTCAAGGAGATTAAATGCGCTCACAAAGAAAGGAACTTTCTTGAGGGCACCGTGCCAAAGACATTCATTACATTGGCAGAGAACATTCACGCTTTAATGAACCCTTTTAGTTGTAGACACACCAACAATGATAAAGCCACCAAGATATCTCACAATCTAACCAGGAAATGCAATTAGCACATTCCTGATCTCTACGGAATGACACCATTTACATTTTCTAAGCGAAGGGGCTTTTCTCGAGGACAACACTCACATGCATGAACTTCTCATAGCACTAGTAGAAGCAGCGTGTGGTTAAATGTGACTAATAAGGATATATGTCTGTTTGAAATTGTCAAATACAGCGAAGTTAAATTAACAAGTGTATTTTCCAATTCTAATCTCCCTTCACCAAAAATCTAAATCGCCAGGGAAACAGTGGTGTTGTTAGGAGAGATTTACAAAGTGGAAGGCTGGTCTCACAGGAGGGCCTCCACATGGTTTGAGGGCAACATCAGGGGAAACGCATAAGGTCCCACCTAATTAGCTTCCAGGATAAGATCATATAGAACAGAGACTTTTATCTCCAGAGGATGCAGGATCTGCTCAGCCGCCCTCCGGGATGGACCAAGTATGACCCCACCTGGAGCTGATCATCCAGACCAAGCTTTTCCGTTGATCTCTAGATGTCTGAAGCATTCCTGCCCAAAGACGTGATCTTTCTGTATCTCTGTTTTTGCGTCAGTAAACTTTCTCAGCTGGAGGAGGCACCCGATTATCTCTGAACGGGGGCTCGAATCACACGATCGCTTGGTTGAGACAGCGTCACAGGCAACAGACTTGAGTTGCTGTATTTTTCACACTATTAACTAGAACGCAAAAAATATCCACACCATCACTCATAAATAAATGATGCAGATTGTTTTTAAACAATCAAACACTTACACCACCATCTTACTAAAGGTCTCATAAAGAATGATGGTCTGATTGCAAATCAACACCTCTCACATCACCAAGACACGATTCATTGCAAGTTGCATTTCGACAAGTGTGAGGAGGTCATTGTTTTCTATCCTTGCCAGCAGCAATGATGTTTCGGAAGAGCCTGCTTACGAAGGCAGCTTCAGTAAATTGTGTGACATTACGGATCAGCCACTATTAACGTGTTCAGCATCATCTCCCCTCCATTAAGCACTAAACCTGGAGACAGAATAAAGCCGGAGCCAGCCACGTCTTTCATACCTGCTGCACGTGTGGGAGAGTAGGTGGTGTGTGTGTGTGTGTGTGTGTCTGAAGCTTGTTATCCCTTCTGCACACGGAGCAGACAGCGGCCGTATTCTTGGTAGACATTACGTGGCCGCCTGCTGAAGCTAACAGGCTTACAGTTCGATTAGCCCCTTGGCTGAAGGTGGGAAAGGGAGGAGCAAGCAGTCACAGCCTGCAGCACGCAGACACGCACCTGACAGTGTGACACAATGGGGGCTTTGAGGCAAGGTGAAGAGCCTCCGCTTTTATCCAATGAACGGTCGAGGGCACATGCGTTCCATTGTAATGTCAACACGAATTTTTTAAAAAAAGTACAGACCGAGGGTTTTGTTGTACCATTGTCTAATATTTCGCAACTGTTGTGAATACAGTATAACTCGTTTTAACACTAGCCTGGAAGTAAAAAGTCAATGTCCGATTAAAAATTTATCTGCCTAATGGTGTGCGAAGACATGCGTAGTGTTCACACAACGTCTACTTTGTGGTTTCAGCTCAGACACATAACACGCCCTTCTATGTACGCGCTTACTAGCTGCGTCATTACAATGCTTTCCTGTTGTATGCCCTGATGGGGACTTCCCTCATCCTCGTGGCTGCTATCATAACATCCAAAAAGGTTACTGTGTACAAGATCATCAAACATAAAAAATGAAAAGGAAAAATGAGCAATACTAATCTGACACAGGTAAAGGATACATAGAAGCCAAGAATATAGCCATAACCGTTTGATCCCTGTTAAAGCATAAAGAGAAACAATAACCATGGCCACCACTTTCACTGTCATCTGTGATTCAACCAAACAAAGATCACTTATTTGCATGTCAACTTTAAAAATAACCAAGAAAAAAAACAAAACAGAACATAACAAAAGAAAAGTGCTTGGTCCGTAGTTGCAAACAACCTGGCGTCACCTCAGTGATTGCATTTCCTAGTAAAGCTCAGAATTCCCCTTCAACCTTCCACAAGTCAAATCAGGCCACTCTACTTTGTCTGACATCACTGTGGTCTAACGTGGTGTTGACATATTTGTCATTACTCCCACTTCCCTCCCATATGTTTCAACATCCCTGATGTGGTTCTTTCCACTGAAGGGGACGAAACATGGTTCCCCTTAAGAGCTTCTCTGACACTGTATGTGATTTAAGGTATCACTTGTTTCTACTCTCAGCTGTTAAACAGCCTCACTAAACAGCAGTACAGACACAATTGAACATTTTTTCCTTAGATTTTCTGTTAATGTAGTAAGGGTGGTGGTATCATGTTTGTATTCTTCGATGTCTTTCAGTCGTTTTCTATCACTGTGATATCTGAATGAAAAATGTAAATGTAGCCCCCTCCCAATACAGAAGACATTCTCTTTGGTCCGTGGGTGCACAGTACTCTGTATTATACCTGGGCACCATGGAGTCTCCTCCTCTCAGGGTGGTGGGGTCCAGCTCAAAGATGGAGGAGATGTCCATGCCGTCGGGAACTGGCACCAAACTGTACATGATCTTCTCCTGCGGAGCTCGCAGGCGGCCCAGTAAAGCTTCATTATCCGCATCCAGCTAGAGCGGGAAAACATGTGTTGTGTGGGGGGGCAGGGCACTGAATACTAACTGCAATGACGTTAATACACACACACACACACACACACACAAGCACACGCACTATGAATTACAAATAGGAGGGTGTATGTTTTGACTTTAAGCTACTTGTCGCCGGTGAAGCTGACGTTCACATTCAGTTGCAGTAGAGCAAACCAGCGAGCTACACTCTGCCATCACCGCAGGCTGTTGACAGCTGCAGCTGAACGCCACCTCGGAGAGGGGCTCCGAGGGGTCTGTACAACACCGCTGCCTACCAGCGCTTTCTATCGAGACATGCATCAGCTGAGAGATGATGCCATGGAGACACCCGGTGGTGATCTAGCGCTACTAAACTGAAGACACAAGCAACCTAGATGGAAAGCGTTTGTGGTTGTCTGAGGGGTACAAACAGAGGAACTGGAGGACGAATGCGATAGGATGCAGCAGCCAAGAAAAGATTTTGTTACAGTACCTGAAAATTAAAGGGTGTAAAGTCCACCACCTGGAGCAAATAGCAAAGATCCAGCACAGAATTGAACAGGTGAGATCGATAGCAGTGGGGGAAATGCGCATGACGTTGCTAAGCACTCTGGAAGGGGAAGAGAACAAGTCTTACCGCAGACCGCTGCTCAGCACTCTCCTCCTCAAAGTCTGCATTCACCTGGGAAACACAGTCAGGCGTCAGTCATTTCTAAATTGAGGTCACTGCGGCCAAGCAGCCAACTGAGCTGTTTAACACCACATGGCTCAAGAGGCTGAGTGGCGTCACAGCATTTTGCTTTTTTAAAAACAGTCAATATTGTGCATGAAAAAAAAAGGTAAAGAAGTTGACACCCACCTCACCCATCTCAGCGGCCAAATAACACCCGGTGGCCAAGTGCTTAAACCTGAACAGGCTGTTCCAGTAGCCGGCACCCCCCCTGCATGGGTCATGGTGGACCACCTGGTAACAGCAAAAGGACACATGGAAAAGACGGCATTAATAAGTTGTGTGTCGAATTCCTACAACGTTGTCATTTCAGTTTGAATTTGCCTCAAATAACTTAGGAACCCCAAAATGTGTGTTAATAGATTGTGTATGTCAGGGTACAGTGCTTTTAAAAAGGAGGCATTCAAGTTATCTTGTTAACAAAAGGAGAACAGAGACCAAAGAGTGAAGTAACTAGTTACGCTAACCTCTATTTCCCAGAGTGCTTTGCTGCTGGTGGCAGAAGTGGCGGACTGCCGGCCAGTTGTTCGAAGGAAAACATGCTGCTGCTTCCTGTGATCATCACATGTGAGGAACTTCTCTTGCTCTGCATGGAACAACCGGACGACATCGCCCTGCCAGTACATACAAAAACACACACACATACACGCGCGCACACGCACACGCAGAAACAGAAAAGTGGTAAAAGGACACGCACATTCATTTGTTATTGTCATTTTTATTCATCTTAAAAACTGTGTTAAACGTTTTGTGTTCTAAAACGTCAGCATATTTAATAAAACTGTACTTGTGAATTTGATATATTTAATTTCACACAAAAAGCAGAGGTACCTACCCCTTTAAGTATTGTTTCTTTGTTGTCACTCCATTTCATGAACAGAACAACTTTCCAACTCGTGTTGCAATTAACGGAATTAACCTGAGAGGCAGAAGAGTGTGTGAATGTCGTATTACACGTAGAATAATGTCTTCTAGACTCAAGCTTCCTTTTCCTATTAAATTAAGCTAATTATTATTGACCTCATTGCATCCTGGGTTGTCAACTAGCTGGTGGGTGCTGGCATGCAGCGGCTGACCCGCATTCACAGGGTTAAGAACCACTTTATCTCCAATCACCACCTGCAGGAGCGAATCAAAGAAAAACACAGAACACACCGCATTTTCACTTTGGATGCATTTGACGAAATAAAAAGGAATACGTTAGTGTTCTCTCAAAAATAAGAATGGATACTGAGGTGCAATGTTGACTAGAAACTAAGTGTCATTTAACCTGCCTGAATGCTGATTCTTTCTTTTTATTAGAGAAATCTTTGAACAAGATCAAACACTGGTGCCATAAGGGGCCACTATGTGTGCGAATGAGCACTACATTTTATCTCCAAACTCAAAGTGTCTCAGCTACCGGCCATCAGTCTGTGTGAACATACTGCAAACCAAGGGAAGATTGTGCACGCTCCGGGTAAACACTAGGGGGAGTCGAGACCATATTGTGAGTGAAACGAAGGGTGAAGGGAAGAATCGTTGACGAGCGACAAAAAATCACCCGTGCCAGTCTCCTTTTGTGCATGCACTCTTTAAATAGATCCAAAATATGTTGGCAAGCTTGTTTGGGTGACCTTAATAAGTGACCTTATTGATGAATGTGCATTATAACGGAGTGCAAGAGAAAGTGCACATATGGACCTCAAACAACAACCTTTGTATCATGCCAGTCAATTGGCATCTCTCCCCATTGACCTTGACCAAGTAACCTCAAACATGGAACTGGTCCCCTGCATAATAGCTGCCCTTGTAATTAAAAATGTAAGATGTGTCGAATGTAGATGACCCATTTACCAGATTAATAAAGTGTGAATACATTTTTTATTTTATTTTTTTATTGCAAACGTTCCTCTATGAACTTCCATTAGCCACAAGAAGGAACTGAAGCGTGATCTGCCAAGGTTATGTGGATAGCACCATATGGGACATTGACACCTGACCTGGTGCTCTTTGTCCTCTGTCTTCAATTCGTTCTCTTTTTATGTGATCTCACGTGACATCGATTTTTGGGAACCCGGAAAAATACTTCAAATACATCCTTTATTTCCCTTACTGACAATAATTAACTGGCATCCCGCAGCCCGCTCTACCTACACTGTCTCCCAGGGATCGCAGCTTGTAGAAGGGCTGGATGTAGAACCAGGATCCCTCGTTCCCCGCCGAGTCCAGAGTCACTCTCATGGCGTTCTTCTCCAGCAGCGCAGGTAGCCGCTTGTTCACCGTCAGGTACTTGTTGCTCTTCAAGTGCAGCAACTGTCGGGAAAAGGAAAAAGAAACAGCATTAAGGAACATAGCTAGTGGCACAAACACACTGCAGACGGTGGTAAGCATTAAGCGTTGTAGCACAGATGTCAGATGACAGTCTTATACCACACTAGAAATGTGGAAATACACTGGAAATAGGGCTCCGTTGGGTTCTACATTTCTTACCACTTAAAATCTTGTCTCCTTAAATACTTCTCATGACCTCTTTTGGTTCACCCATTAAATAGTTCCCACCCTGTCAAAAATAATATATTACCGACCACAACGGAATCATGCAAGCTTTTATAGTTTTTGCCCGTGGAGGGACATAATTAAAAGCCCAAATTCATCCTTCAGCGTAACCGGTGATTTCACACAGCAGCGCAACTTTACAAATTAATGACAACAAGAGGGAAGTTCTGGTTATTGCATTAGCTGAAGTTGCCACTACAATCTAGCAGAGTATTGGTCCAATCTCCTCTGCTGGGATTTGGGGTGAATATTTGACCAACCAAGCAGCTAATTAGATCTTGTTTCTGTAGAGGCAAAGTGATCACTGAATTTAATTTCTTCTTTTATGTCTGCTGTTCACCGTCTGCAGGTAATCCAGAACGCTTCCGCCAGATTACTCACTAGGACAAATGCACAATGTCACATCACCCCCATGCGGGCTCTCTGCAGCTTATAGGATGCACTTTCAAAATCTCCTTCTCACTTACAGAGCACTATACGGTCAGACTCTGGTCACAGTCACATGTTGCAAACTTCTCTATCCATCCCACGCACTCGCCTAAGGTTTTAGAAAAACGCGGCCTGCGCCCTTATACACCAACCGGACCTGTTGGGACTGTATTCTACCGGTGTGTTGATACTTATTGTCTATGATGTCCTCTTTTGTCTGTGATAAGTGCTACATGAATATACGTTAATTACTTACTCACTCAAGGAATCGATCCAAATCGGTTCCTTGGATTTCCACCGCGAAAGCACCAGCTTTGTGGTTCTTAAGTGGTGCTTAAGTGGTTCTTAGGTAGCACCATATCATTGCTGGGCTAGAAGTAAGAACCGCTTACGTCAGCGGATGGGGGCGGGGTTATCGTGAGACCGCCATTTTTAAAAATCTCCGTCTACGAATAAAGACGAGCCGCGCGAACACGTTGGATCCGCCGTGTTTGGATGCCGATGTAGGTCCGCAAAGCCATGAACATCAACAGCAAGGCAACGTCTGCCGTTGTTGATGATGTGTTTGGCGCCGCCACGCTGACTTTGCGGGGAAAGATGAGACGTAACAGCAGCGGTAAAAGTAAGCCGGTACTGTCCGGTACGGCGTACCGGAAAGAAAACTGTACGGTCTCAACTGCTATTTATCTGCTAACGGCGCGTATATTACCGGTCAGCCCGGCCCGTACAACCAGGAAATAAAAACTACTCTCCCTCCACCCCCCCGCGTAACAGTGACGTAGGACCTGGCTCTGCGCTGGCTCTTTAGCCTGTGGAAAAGCAACCACTTCTTTGGAGGCTCCTCAGTTCAACCAACTCTGAACGGCCACCAGCACCTGGTTCTTGTTGGTGGAAAAGGGGTATGTGTGTCACCAACATGTTGTTGAAAAAATATTTCCAGTGTACATCCCACACGGCACAGAATGTACCATCTCCTCTGTGTGTGTGTTTGTGTGTGTGTGCGCCACTGAGCAGGAATACATGACCATCCTTGGTATCAGGTGAGCTCATACCGGCGCGCTCACCGCTCCTGTGCAATGAGGACAGCACGTTAAGATATGCCAGTAAATATTATAGCACGCCTTTGTGCTGCAACAATTATTTAAAACTCTTCTCCGATTACAACTGACTTACAGTCAGTGTTGATAAGCACACGTCGTCATATCTGGTGCAAAATGTTACTGCAGATCTGTTTAACCAAAGCGCCTTATCTCCCAGGGTCCCGAACACACCTGGATGACATTTCCATACTGGATGACTGATCCCAGCAGCTTGCGGTTTTCAGACTCATTCTGCTTCTTCTCCAGGTCAGCGGCATGCTGAGAACACAGAGCAGGAAGACGGAGAAACAAAGCGCGTTCACTGCCGTCCCAGAGGAGGGATACTGCATTTGCATTTCACATATAAGTAGATTGGTGTCATTATTACACTAACCCGTCATTTTCAACTAAGGCCAAGAGGACACTTACATGGAGCTTAGTGAGGAGCAGTGTGTCAGTGGTGCTGTTGCCACCAGGTTTCGCCGCCTTCCAGAACTGTTTCTGTGCGGAGTATCTGTTCATGGGGCACAGTTTGAAAAGGCAATCTACGGGAAAGAACACAAGAGGAAGCGTCAAGAGGCAAACTTCATCATTTAGAATTCGTGGCTTCCCAGCAGAATACCGGGCTACCTGACCTCATCGGAAAAAAAGAAAAGAGACACCAACGTTTTGAGGAATTGGTTCACTGGCAATCTGAGTGGAAAATCAGCACATTCATCTTTACAGTAATTTAGCACTCCACATTTATACTTTGGCATTCACTATGTCCATCTGTAACACTGTACACTTTAAGTACGTGTGATTCCCTTCACGATATAAAGCAGAACATCCTGCACAAATTCTAACAATAACATTAGATAAGTTGGAACTGGTCATACCCCATTTACTCCCGGACCGGCTTCAGAACAGTCAAAATAATTGACCTTTTACTATGCGAACAAATGTTACTGGGTTCTACAAGAGCTACTTTATACAATATTAAATCTGTATTCAAGGAATGAATTATAATACGTTTTCCCCTCCAGACTTGTCACAACTAATGATCATGTTTCCATGAAGTTTGTTGCAGAGAGTAAATCCCAGTGTCCGTGACTTCCTCGTGGGTACCACCGGACAAAGAGTGTCCGCCGCTACACAAGGAACGGGCAGAGCCGCTGGGCTGTCAAAGGGGAAGTGAACAGAACCCCTTGCAGTTTCGTTGAGGCCATTAAGGAGCCATTCGTGCTGCAACTGAATTCTGTGTGAACCTTTGGTCCCCTTAAATGAATAGCTTATTATTGTTATTATTTTGTTTATGCATACGTAAAAGGTATGGGTAAAGACAGTACCTGAAGAGAAAATAGAATAGTGCTGGCAACATCTTTGATGAAGTTTGAAGAACTAAGTGTTTGTTGGATAAGCAGTAGCTACCAGGTCACCAGATGATCACAGTCTAAACTAGTCAAGCCATTTCTCTTGCTCTCTGCTGCTCACCAAGAATACACAACTTTAAACAAACAGCATCAGAAAGACTTGTATTTCCTTATATGAGCCTGCTGTGTCGTTCTGCATCCAGGCTCTTTGATTAGTAGACACTCCATTATAGACATAGCTTCATGTTAACTGGTACGGGGGAGCCAATGATCTATATAAAAAAAGGTAAAAATAGCCCCTGTGGCTGCCTCCTTCCAGAATGCGGCCAACACAAGTGTCTCTAGTGGTGAGCCTCCATGTACCATGGGGTGGAGAACGGATAGGAAGAAAACCAAAGACCAATGTAGAAAATGGGACACTGGGATAACATCTGTCTGACTGGGGTGAGTAATGGGTTATGAGTTATGGTGTGTGAACTTCACGGAAGTTTTCGCCTGCTAACAGTGAAGAAAGTAGTTCTGCATCCATTCATTTTACTTTGAAGTAGTCTGCAAATGTAACTTTTGGACCAGATGTTTGTACTGCTTGTACACAGTAAAGCGGATCACGTGATGAACTACAAGGAAGTAAACACCCCTCTGCTAATAATCCCAGAATATATTGTGTGGCATTTGCCAAAATTCCATTCATTTCTGATGTGAGCTGCACGGTTTGGCTCTTTCTTCACACCCAGCTGGAACAAAGGGCTTCATATTTTTGCAGAGACCATGACTGCATCTGGTGTGTGTTGTGTCTAAATGTGAAGGTCTACAAGAAAGTGTTGGTCTGTACACAAATAGCAAAAGACACATCTACTCCTCCTCCTACGATAATCAATTGTAGAGTTGTCCTGAGATGACCGCCATATCCATGTTTATATTATTAGTTTACAATAAATTATGTTGCAAGTACATCTAGAAAGACATCCCAGGAGTCTCATCTGTTGTGATAATAGATCCACCTCACAGATCCATCTGCGAGGTTTCATGCCCGCAGAGCGTGACACGGTTTTGGGAAAACGGCCACTCCTGCAGATCTAGAGGTAACGTGAGACACGGCGGTTAAACTAAACAAAACATTCCGGTTTGAGTAACAGTTTTAAGTAACAGAGCTACCAGATGATGCTAAAAGAATTAGCAAAGGAGTGTAGGGCAAAGGTAAATTAGAGAGTTATCACCTTGTGTTCCATTCTCAGATTTTAAAATTCAGCTTTTGGTAAAAAAAAATAACTTAAATAAATGCAGCTATTTGCCAGGTTTTTTCTATATAGTATTTGTACTGAAAGGCCCACACAATGTGCTCAGCCGTTTATATTCAAAGAATTCCGCTACCTTATATCAAAGAAAATTGTTCATACATTTATTTTTAATGCTTATTTCAGTATTGTTTGCATAAATAAGTTTGCATACACCTCGTAGACAGTCACACGGCACAGCTGGAAATACAAATCCTAGGCTAACACGGTAGCTCTATAATATTTAGCAAAATGTGGATGAACAAAAACTTAACATAAAGCCAAAGTTTTATTACGACAGACAAAGTGAAATGATTGAGCACAAAACGATCTCCTGCACGTTTAGTCCCACTGATCTTCAAGTGCTTTGAACCAACCTGTATTTATCGTGTGTGCGCACACACACACGATAAATAAAACAGTTTCTGTAACATTTATAGTAATTCGACGCAGTAAAACATGTGGTGCCATAGATTTCTAATTAATCATTTCTTATTATATAATCTACTTCGGCTTTTGCACAGCCATTTGTTACTCTGCTTTGAATAGGATTTGAATGTAACAGTTAGAAACGGACACGTGAAGTCGCTTCTCTGCATCCCCAAAGAGAAAGGCGGCGTTTTGTTTCAAGCCATGCAAAGGTATAATCGACGCATCTGCTGTTTATCACATCCATGGAGCTCGTCCTGAGGAGAAGGAATTAGTGGCACAGGCCTCAGCGTTGTGCACGCCTGTCACAAGTGAGTTTGCGCTTGTAACTTTTAGTGCATCAATTCATGGTTGAGAATTTATTAAATGGACATTCGGGGCATTAATTAGCAGCCAGGACCTAGAGCCTAAGTTGAAAAAAGAAGCTACTTGACAGGAAGTGGGTCTATTGCTGGGCACCTTATCTGTGGACACTGCTGTTTTGTGTCTTTCGCCAATAAACTGGTCAAATGACTAAGCTCCTTCCCACAGGGGTTCAACGAGTCAAATCAGCTGTGCAGGTGCATCAGTGAAACTCATTTTTTTTAGGAATTACCGTGGCTGTCTAGAGGGGAATAGTCTGAAAGTCCCCATTATCAGTGCATCGAAACATTAATTACATCCATAAAGTACAGTGGCGAGTTCAAGATATAAAATTTCCTTAAATCTATTCAATTTAATTCAGAGGTACGATTCAACTTACCGTATTTTCTGCACTACATGGTGCACCGGATCATAAGGCGCACATTCAATGAATGGCCTATTTTAGAACTGTTTTCATATATAGGGCATACTGGATTATGAGGCTGCAGCACATCCCAAAGATTCTCAATGGGGTGAAGGTCTGGACTGTTTGGAGGCCAATCGATGTGTGGGAATCATTTATATATACATAGAATGTTATACATAGAATGTTTACATTCTATCCACTTAGATTCTACTACTACTAACAGATATGACTACTATCGAGTATAACCACCATTAGATATGAGTAATGTGACCAACTTGATTTTTGGGGGCTTTATCATGTTCAAAAAGCTAAAAATTGGCATGCATATGAAGACTGTTTTTATTATTATGAACTATTTATTTGATTTTCAAATAATTTGTTTATTAAACTGTCGTATGTTCTTTGGTTAAGATATGTTGTGTATATGTGTAGGTAGGTGAGAGAGTTGGGCTCAGACAGGCACTGGGGTCACCTCAAAGGGGTCCTTGTTTTAGCACTTCCGTCACCCGGGCAGGAGAGGGCTGAAGGAGGAAACTAGCAGTTTTTTTATACAGGGCCCTGCAGCAGTGATTGGCCCAGAGAGCGCCCGCAGTTAGGAGTTCAACTCCTACTGCTACAGCAGCAAAAAGCCTTCTGCAGCACATCCCAAAGATTCTCAATGGGGTGAAGGTCTGGACTCTGTGGAGGCCAATGCATGTGGCCAATGCATGTGTGGGAATGATGTCTCATTCTTTCACTCTTTCAGAATGAGGTCAGCTGACCTCATTCTTTGAGCACATACTGTTGCTGCCCATGCAGTTATAATCCAAAAGGAGGCTCGTACCCAATTGTTTAGTTAAATCCAGGTGGCGACTTTTTGGCTACCAGTTTATGTTTACATTCTATCCACTTAGTAGTTATATCTGTTAGATTCTACTACTATCAGGTATAACCACTATTAGATATGAGTAACGTGACTAACTTGATTAGGGATTAGCAGCAGCAGGTGTCAGCAGCATGATGATATCATAGTGACATCATAATTAAGGTAGCATCATGAAGAAACCATGATGACCTCCAGTTGACCTGCACATGACCTCGAGTTGACCTCCACATCATGAGGACACCTGATCGTCACGGGTACGGACAGGATTCTGGAACAGTGACTTCATGAGGACACCGGATCGTCACGGTTATGGACATGATTCTGGAACAGTGACTTCATGAGGACACCTGATCGTCACGGTAATGGACATGATTCTGGAACAGTGACATCGCAGAGAGTCATCATCAGAGTTTAGGTATACAACCCATCGCTCCCATCAGGATTAAGTTCGCTGGCTATGCCTCGCTCTGCTTCTTATGGAGCTTCTGCAGGAGCATATACCCCCTTATTGAGCAGGGCGAGGTGTTAGTCAATGTAACTGGGTCCTGCTGCAAAGCTGGTCCTCCTTTGCAGTAGGACTCTTGGTTCAGGGCTCGGGAGGTTTAAGCCCTGATGTAAAAGTGGACCCTCTTGCATCAGGGCAAGGGAGGGTTAGGGGTTAGGGTGGGGTTATTAAACTACTTGTGTGTGTGTGTGTGTGTCTGTGTGCGACCCTTTTACATTAGGGCAAGGGAAGGTTAGGGGTTAGGGTTAGGGTGGGGTTATTAAACTACTTGTGTGTGTGTGTGTGTCTGTGTGCGACCCTTTTACATTAGGGCAAGGGAAGGTTAGGGGTTAGGGTGGGGTTATTAAACTACTTGTGTGTGTGTGTGTGTGTGTGTGTGTCTGTTTGCGACCCTTTTACATTAGGGCAAGGGAAGGTTAGGGGTTAGGGTTAGGGTGGGGTTATTAAACTACTTGTGTGTGTGTGTGTGTCTGTGTGCGACCCTCTTGCATTAGGGCAAGGGAGGGTTAGGGGTTAGGGTTAGGGTGGGGTTATTAAACTTTTTTTGTGTATGTGTGTATATGTGTGTATGTGTGTATGTGTGTGTATGTGTGTGTATGTGTGTGTGTGTGTGTGTGTGTGTATGTGAGAGAGAGAAGCAGAGTTTTACCTGCCAACAATTTTTTTTTCCCGGACGTTTCCCGTTTTTTACCCCCATCACCCGGACACCTCCCGGTTTCCCGGTTATTTCTCCTGGGAAACGTTGCATATGCGCCCCCTCCTCCCCGTCAACAACGACCAGAAAGCGAGCGAGAAAAATGTCAGCCCCCCCTTGTCGACAATTCCCACACTCTGATCTCCCTATTTTCGTAACCTAATGTGTTTGCAGGTTTGGTTTAACTCTGAAAAGACTAGTTAACCAAAGTTAACCACAGGTTCCCGTTGATCTTATGATGGATGTGTGTTGTGAACAAACGAACCATCAACGCCGAAATAAAAGCCTTGTTTGAACGAGAGCGGTGTGAGAGACCTCCAGCTTACAGCAAGGTCACTGCGCAAGACTGCCCGCCCGACGAGCGAGCGGCCGCGGCTGCACAAGCTGGCTGTCATCGCTTCATGGAGCTTCTCAAGTCCAATAATGGAATCATCCCTTTTCTCCGTCTCCTAGCACCTTTTCTATCCCTTTAACTTCTGCCTGCACTCACTCGGGAACAACGTGCAAACAGTTAATTCACTGAACATTCTGATTAATACGATTAAAAATGTTAATTATTTGACAGCCCTACTTTTTACATTTCTGTATTTTCAGCAACATTTTTAAAGTTACATTCAGCTTTTTGCATTCCAACGCATTTTCAGCAGGAAATGTATTTTCTAGTTATTATTATACTTCTCACAAAGTAAGGGCCTTTTTGGGGGCTTTATCATGTTCAAAAAGTTGCTCACTATATGGCGCACCGGATCATAAGGCGCACATTCAATGAATGGCCTAGTTTAGAACTGCTCCAACAGGGCCCAGCGTGCTGATCTGTGAGCGGTGCCTCAGTTGCAAGGAAAATCCATGCGTACTAATCCTAATTCAATGAACAGCCATGCTGCGCACCTGCTGTGAACCGACGAGGACCGCACAGTCACTGCAAGCCGCAAAATCACATGAACAAGCCGGACACCGTCACAACAACAGAGCAATCAACACAACAGCTGCTCTGATGAATCACCAGCAAAGCACTGCGAGTTCTGTGGTTGGTGTTGGGGGTGTACTCTGCATTAGAGCCCAAAATATTGGGAGGTGTATTCACAAAAACACAGCTGAATGTGATGTAATCCAACAAAAACAAGAGGATCACCATTAATTCTGGACTTTCTTCTCTATTATGTAGTATCAATAACATTTTTCAAATAAAGATTTCATTTCATCATCCTCGACTTCATCTTCCTCCTTCACCCATGTTTAGGTAATATTTGTTTATGAATGGGATATTCATAAACAGATGATCACACCGGGATATTTACCAGACACAATGTCAGATGGCAAATGAAAAAAATGACCCTGCATCTCACTTGATTTATAAACATGAGCTTGTAGTCTCAATCACTTGCACTAGAAAGGTGTTTAAATCCTTTAATGTATGATCCCATTTAAAGTGAAATTATACCATAAGGCAGGGACTTCTCCGGGACAGTGCAACTTTGTGATCTTGTCCCCACCATGGCGACTGATTAGGGTGGGGGTGAATAGTTGAACCTTCCTCTTGTGTTGGCTTTGTGTTACCATCTCTTATGTCAACAGGCCGACAGGTAGTCAGCTGACCTCATTCTTTGAGCACATACTGTTGCTGCCCATGCAGTTATTATCCAATAGGAGGCTCGTACCTAATTGTTTAGTTAAATCCAGGTGGCGACTTTTTTTGGCTACCAGTTTATGTTTACATTCTATCCACTTAGTAGTTATATCTGTTAGTAGTAGTAGTAGTAGTAGTAGAATCTAACAAATATAACCACTATTAGATATGAGTAATGCGACTAATGTGACTAACTTGATTAGGGATAACAGCAGCAGGTGTCAGCAGCATGATGATGACATCATAGTGACATCATAATTATGGTGGCATCATGAAGAAACCATGATGACCTCCAGTTGACCTCCACATGACCTCGAGTTGACCTCCACATCATGAGGACACCTGATCGTCACGGGTACGGACAGGATTCTGGAACAGTGACTTCATGAGGACACCTGATCGTCACGGTTATGGACATATTCTAGAACAGTTACATCATGATGTCACCTGATCGTCATGGTTATGGACATGATTCTGGAACAGTGACATCGCAGAGAGTCATCATCAGAGTTTAGGTATACAACCCATCGCTCCCATCAGGATTAAGTTCGCTGGCTATGCCTCGCTCTGCTTCTTATGGAGCTCCGATAGAGCATATACCTCCTTGTTGAGCAGGGCGAGGTTGTAGTCAATGTAACTGGGTCCTGCTGCAAAGCTGGTCCTCCTTTGCAGTAGGACTCTTGGTTCAGGGCTCGGGAGGGTTAAGCCCTGATGTAAAAGTGGACCCTCTTGCATCAGGGCAAGGGAGGGTTAGGGGTTAGGGTGGGGTTATTAAACTACTTGTGTGTGTGTGTGTGTCTGTGTGCGACCCTTTTACATTAGGGCAAGGGAAGGTTAGGGGTTAGGGTTAGGGTGGGGTTATTAAACTACTTGTGTGTGTGTGTGTGTGTGTGTGTGTCTGTGTGCGACCCTCTTGCATTAGGGCAAGGGAGGGTTAGGGGTTAGGGTTAGGGTGGGGTTATTAAACTTTTTTTGTGTTTGTGTATGTGTGTATGTGTGTATGTGTGTGTATGTGTGTGTATGTGTGTGTGTGTGTGTGTGTGTGTGTGTATGTGAGAGAGAGAAGCAGAGTTTTACCTGCCAACAATTTTTTTTTTCCCGGACGTTTCCCGTTTTTTACCCCCATCACCCGGACACCTCCCGGTTTCCCGGTTATTTCTCCTGGGAAACGTTGCATATGCGCCCCCTCCTCCCCGTCAACAACGACCAGAAAGCGAGCGAGAAAAATGTCAGCCCCCCCTTGTCGACAATTCCCACACTCTGATCTCCCTATTTTCGTAACCTAATGTGTTTGCAGGTTTGGTTTAACTCTGAAAAGACTAGTTAACCAAAGTTAACCACAGGTTCCCGTTGATCTTATGATGGATGTGTGTTGTGAACAAACGAACCATCAACGCCGAAATAAAAGCCTTGTTTGAACGAGAGCGGTGTGAGAGACCTCCAGCTTACAGCAAGGTCACTGCGCAAGACTGCCCGCCCGACGAGCGAGCGGCCGCGGCTGCACAAGCTGGCTGTCATCGCTTCATGGAGCTTCTCAAGTCCAATAATGGAATCATCCCTTTTCTCCGTCTCCTAGCACCTTTTCTATCCCTTTAACTTCTGCCTGCACTCACTCGGGAACAACGTGCAAACAGTTAATTCACTGAACATTCTGATTAATACGATTAAAAATGTTAATTATTTGACAGCCCTACTTTTTACATTTCTGTATTTTCAGCAAAATTTTTAAAGTTACATTCAGCTTTTTGCATTCCAACGCATTTTCAGCAGGAAATGTATTTTCTAGTTATTATTATACTTCTCACAAAGTAAGGGCCTTTTTGGGGGCTTTATCATGTTCAAAAAGTTGCTCACTATATGGCGCACCGGATCATAAGGCGCACATTCAATGAATGGCCTAGTTTAGAACTGCTCCAACAGGGCCCAGCGTGCTGATCTGTGAGCGGTGCCTCAGTTGCAAGGAAAATCCATGCGTACTAATCCTAATTCAATGAACAGCCATGCTGCGCACCTGCTGTGAACCGACGAGGACCGCACAGTCACTGCAACCGCAAAATCACATGAACAAGCCGGACACCGTCACAACAACAGAGCAATCAACACAACAGCTGCTCTGATGAATCACCAGCAAAGCACTGCGAGTTCTGTGGTTGGTGTTGGGGGTGTACTCTGCATTAGAGCCCAAAATATTGGGAGGTGTATTCACAAAAACACAGCTGAATGTGATGTAATCCAACAAAAACAAGAGGATCACCATTAATTCTGGACTTTCTTCTCTATTATGTAGTATCAATAACATTTTTCAAATAAAGATTTCATTTCATCATCCTCGACTTCATCTTCCTCCTTCACCCATGTTTAGGTAATATTTGTTTATGAATGGGATATTCATAAACAGATGATCACACCGGGATATTTACCAGACACAATGTCAGATGGCAAATGAAAAAAATGACCCTGCATCTCACTTGATTTATAAACATGAGCTTGTAGTCTCAATCACTTGCACTAGAAAGGTGTTTAAATCCTTTAATGTATGATCCCATTTAAAGTGAAATTATACCATAAGGCAGGGACTTCTCCGGGACAGTGCAACTTTGTGATCTTGTCCCCACCATGGCGACTGATTAGGGTGGGGGTGAATAGTTGAACCTTCCTCTTGTGTTGGCTTTGTGTTACCATCTCTTATGTCAACAGGCCGACAGGTAGTCAGCTGACCTCATTCTTTGAGCACATACTGTTGCTGCCCATGCAGTTATTATCCAATAGGAGGCTCGTACCTAATTGTTTAGTTAAATCCAGGTGGCGACTTTTTTTGGCTACCAGTTTATGTTTACATTCTATCCACTTAGTAGTTATATCTGTTAGTAGTAGTAGTAGTAGTAGAATCTAACAAATATAACCACTATTAGATATGAGTAATGCGACTAATGTGACTAACTTGATTAGGGATAACAGCAGCAGGTGTCAGCAGCATGATGATGACATCATAGTGACATCATAATTATGGTGGCATCATGAAGAAACCATGATGACCTCCAGTTGACCTCCACATGACCTCGAGTTGACCTCCACATCATGAGGACACCTGATCGTCACGGGTACGGACAGGATTCTGGAACAGTGACTTCATGAGGACACCTGATCGTCACGGTTATGGACATATTCTAGAACAGTTACATCATGATGTCACCTGATCGTCATGGTTATGGACATGATTCTGGAACAGTGACATCGCAGAGAGTCATCATCAGAGTTTAGGTATACAACCCATCGCTCCCATCAGGATTAAGTTCGCTGGCTATGCCTCGCTCTGCTTCTTATGGAGCTCCGATAGAGCATATACCTCCTTGTTGAGCAGGGCGAGGTGTTAGTCAATGTAACTGGGTCCTGCTGCAAAGCTGGTCCTCCTTTGCAGTAGGACTCTTGGTTCAGGGCTCGGGAGGGTTAAGCCCTGATGTAAAAGTGGACCCTCTTGCATCAGGGCAAGGGAGGGTTAGGGGTTAGGGTGGGGTTATTAAACTACTTGTGTGTGTGTGTGTGTGTCTGTGTGCGACCCTTTTACATTAGGGCAAGGGAAGGTTAGGGGTTAGGGTTAGGGTGGGGTTATTAAACTACTTGTGTGTGTGTGTGTGTGTGTGTGTCTGTGTGCGACCCTCTTGCATTAGGGCAAGGGAGGGTTAGGGGTTAGGGTTAGGGTGGGGTTATTAAACTTTTTTTGTGTTTGTGTATGTGTGTATGTGTGTGTATGTGTGTATGTGTGTGTATGTGTGTGTGTGTGTGTGTGTGTGTGTGTGTATGTGAGAGAGAGAAGCAGAGTTTTACCTGCCAACAATTTTTTTTTTCCCGGACGTTTCCCGTTTTTTACCCCCATCACCCGGACACCTCCCGGTTTCCCGGTTATTTCTCCTGGGAAACGTTGCATATGCACCCCCTCCTCCCCGTCAACAACGACCAGAAAGCGAGCGAGAAAAATGTCAGCCCCCCCTTGTCGACAATTCCCACACTCTGATCTCCCTATTTTCGTAACCTAATGTGTTTGCAGGTTTGGTTTAACTCTGAAAAGACTAGTTAACCAAAGTTAACCACAGGTTCCCGTTGATCTTATGATGGATGTGTGTTGTGAACAAACGAACCATCAACGCCGAAATAAAAGCCTTGTTTGAACGAGAGCGGTGTGAGAGACCTCCAGCTTACAGCAAGGTCACTGCGCAAGACTGCCCGCCCGACGAGCGAGCGGCCGCGGCTGCACAAGCTGGCTGTCATCGCTTCATGGAGCTTCTCAAGTCCAATAATGGAATCATCCCTTTTCTCCGTCTCCTAGCACCTTTTCTATCCCTTTAACTTCTGCCTGCACTCACTCGGGAACAACGTGCAAACAGTTAATTCACTGAACATTCTGATTAATACGATTAAAAATGTTAATTATTTGACAGCCCTACTTTTTACATTTCTGTATTTTCAGCAAAATTTTTAAAGTTACATTCAGCTTTTTGCATTCCAACGCATTTTCAGCAGGAAATGTATTTTCTAGTTATTATTATACTTCTCACAAAGTAAGGGCCTTTTTGGGGGCTTTATCATGTTCAAAAAGTTGCTCACTATATGGCGCACCGGATCATAAGGCGCACATTCAATGAATGGCCTAGTTTAGAACTGCTCCAACAGGGCCCAGCGTGCTGATCTGTGAGCGGTGCCTCAGTTGCAAGGAAAATCCATGCGTACTAATCCTAATTCAATGAACAGCCATGCTGCGCACCTGCTGTGAACCGACGAGGACCGCACAGTCACTGCAACCGCAAAATCACATGAACAAGCCGGACACCGTCACAACAACAGAGCAATCAACACAACAGCTGCTCTGATGAATCACCAGCAAAGCACTGCGAGTTCTGTGGTTGGTGTTGGGGGTGTACTCTGCATTAGAGCCCAAAATATTGGGAGGTGTATTCACAAAAACACAGCTGAATGTGATGTAATCCAACCAAAACAAGAGGATCACCATTAATTCTGGACTTTCTTCTCTATTATGTAGTATCAATAACATTTTTCAAATAAAGATTTCATTTCATCATCCTCGACTTCATCTTCCTCCTTCACCCATGTTTAGGTAATATTTGTTTATGAATGGGATATTCATAAACAGATGATCACACCGGGATATTTACCAGACACAATGTCAGATGGCAAATGAAAAAAATGACCCTGCATCTCACTTGATTTATAAACATGAGCTTGTAGTCTCAATCACTTGCACTAGAAAGGTGTTTAAATCCTTTAATGTATGATCCCATTTAAAGTGAAATTATACCATAAGGCAGGGACTTCTCCGGGACAGTGCAACTTTGTGATCTTGTCCCCACCATGGCGACTGATTAGGGTGGGGGTGAATAGTTGAACCTTCCTCTTGTGTTGGCTTTGTGTTACCATCTCTTATGTCAACAGGCCGACAGGTAGTCAGCTGACCTCATTCTTTGAGCACATACTGTTGCTGCCCATGCAGTTATTATCCAATAGGAGGCTCGTACCTAATTGTTTAGTTAAATCCAGGTGGCGACTTTTTTTGGCTACCAGTTTATGTTTACATTCTATCCACTTAGTAGTTATATCTGTTAGTAGTAGTAGTAGTAGTAGAATCTAACAAATATAACCACTATTAGATATGAGTAATGCGACTAATGTGACTAACTTGATTAGGGATAACAGCAGCAGGTGTCAGCAGCATGATGATGACATCATAGTGACATCATAATTATGGTGGCATCATGAAGAAACCATGATGACCTCCAGTTGACCTCCACATGACCTCGAGTTGACCTCCACATCATGAGGACACCTGATCGTCACGGGTACGGACAGGATTCTGGAACAGTGACTTCATGAGGACACCTGATCGTCACGGTTATGGACATATTCTAGAACAGTTACATCATGATGTCACCTGATCGTCATGGTTATGGACATGATTCTGGAACAGTGACATCGCAGAGAGTCATCATCAGAGTTTAGGTATACAACCCATCGCTCCCATCAGGATTAAGTTCGCTGGCTATGCCTCGCTCTGCTTCTTATGGAGCTCCGATAGAGCATATACCTCCTTGTTGAGCAGGGCGAGGTGTTAGTCAATGTAACTGGGTCCTGCTGCAAAGCTGGTCCTCCTTTGCAGTAGGACTCTTGGTTCAGGGCTCGGGAGGGTTAAGCCCTGATGTAAAAGTGGACCCTCTTGCATCAGGGCAAGGGAGGGTTAGGGGTTAGGGTGGGGTTATTAAACTACTTGTGTGTGTGTGTGTGTGTCTGTGTGCGACCCTTTTACATTAGGGCAAGGGAAGGTTAGGGGTTAGGGTTAGGGTGGGGTTATTAAACTACTTGTGTGTGTGTGTGTGTGTGTGTGTCTGTGTGCGACCCTCTTGCATTAGGGCAAGGGAGGGTTAGGGGTTAGGGTTAGGGTGGGGTTATTAAACTTTTTTTGTGTTTGTGTATGTGTGTATGTGTGTGTATGTGTGTATGTGTGTGTATGTGTGTGTGTGTGTGTGTGTGTGTGTGTGTATGTGAGAGAGAGAAGCAGAGTTTTACCTGCCAACAATTTTTTTTTTCCCGGACGTTTCCCGTTTTTTACCCCCATCACCCGGACACCTCCCGGTTTCCCGGTTATTTCTCCTGGGAAACGTTGCATATGCGCCCCCTCCTCCCCGTCAACAACGACCAGAAAGCGAGCGAGAAAAATGTCAGCCCCCCCTTGTCGACAATTCCCACACTCTGATCTCCCTATTTTCGTAACCTAATGTGTTTGCAGGTTTGGTTTAACTCTGAAAAGACTAGTTAACCAAAGTTAACCACAGGTTCCCGTTGATCTTATGATGGATGTGTGTTGTGAACAAACGAACCATCAACGCCGAAATAAAAGCCTTGTTTGAACGAGAGCGGTGTGAGAGACCTCCAGCTTACAGCAAGGTCACTGCGCAAGACTGCCCGCCCGACGAGCGAGCGGCCGCGGCTGCACAAGCTGGCTGTCATCGCTTCATGGAGCTTCTCAAGTCCAATAATGGAATCATCCCTTTTCTCCGTCTCCTAGCACCTTTTCTATCCCTTTAACTTCTGCCTGCACTCACTCGGGAACAACGTGCAAACAGTTAATTCACTGAACATTCTGATTAATACGATTAAAAATGTTAATTATTTGACAGCCCTACTTTTTACATTTCTGTATTTTCAGCAAAATTTTTAAAGTTACATTCAGCTTTTTGCATTCCAACGCATTTTCAGCAGGAAATGTATTTTCTAGTTATTATTATACTTCTCACAAAGTAAGGGCCTTTTTGGGGGCTTTATCATGTTCAAAAAGTTGCTCACTATATGGCGCACCGGATCATAAGGCGCACATTCAATGAATGGCCTAGTTTAGAACTGCTCCAACAGGGCCCAGCGTGCTGATCTGTGAGCGGTGCCTCAGTTGCAAGGAAAATCCATGCGTACTAATCCTAATTCAATGAACAGCCATGCTGCGCACCTGCTGTGAACCGACGAGGACCGCACAGTCACTGCAACCGCAAAATCACATGAACAAGCCGGACACCGTCACAACAACAGAGCAATCAACACAACAGCTGCTCTGATGAATCACCAGCAAAGCACTGCGAGTTCTGTGGTTGGTGTTGGGGGTGTACTCTGCATTAGAGCCCAAAATATTGGGAGGTGTATTCACAAAAACACAGCTGAATGTGATGTAATCCAACCAAAACAAGAGGATCACCATTAATTCTGGACTTTCTTCTCTATTATGTAGTATCAATAACATTTTTCAAATAAAGATTTCATTTCATCATCCTCGACTTCATCTTCCTCCTTCACCCATGTTTAGGTAATATTTGTTTATGAATGGGATATTCATAAACAGATGATCACACCGGGATATTTACCAGACACAATGTCAGATGGCAAATGAAAAAAATGACCCTGCATCTCACTTGATTTATAAACATGAGCTTGTAGTCTCAATCACTTGCACTAGAAAGGTGTTTAAATCCTTTAATGTATGATCCCATTTAAAGTGAAATTATACCATAAGGCAGGGACTTCTCCGGGACAGTGCAACTTTGTGATCTTGTCCCCACCATGGCGACTGATTAGGGTGGGGGTGAATAGTTGAACCTTCCTCTTGTGTTGGCTTTGTGTTACCATCTCTTATGTCAACAGGCCGACAGGTAGTCAGCTGACCTCATTCTTTGAGCACATACTGTTGCTGCCCATGCAGTTATTATCCAATAGGAGGCTCGTACCTAATTGTTTAGTTAAATCCAGGTGGCGACTTTTTTTGGCTACCAGTTTATGTTTACATTCTATCCACTTAGTAGTTATATCTGTTAGTAGTAGTAGTAGTAGTAGAATCTAACAAATATAACCACTATTAGATATGAGTAATGCGACTAATGTGACTAACTTGATTAGGGATAACAGCAGCAGGTGTCAGCAGCATGATGATGACATCATAGTGACATCATAATTATGGTGGCATCATGAAGAAACCATGATGACCTCCAGTTGACCTCCACATGACCTCGAGTTGACCTCCACATCATGAGGACACCTGATCGTCACGGGTACGGACAGGATTCTGGAACAGTGACTTCATGAGGACACCTGATCGTCACGGTTATGGACATATTCTAGAACAGTTACATCATGATGTCACCTGATCGTCATGGTTATGGACATGATTCTGGAACAGTGACATCGCAGAGAGTCATCATCAGAGTTTAGGTATACAACCCATCGCTCCCATCAGGATTAAGTTCGCTGGCTATGCCTCGCTCTGCTTCTTATGGAGCTCCGATAGAGCATATACCTCCTTGTTGAGCAGGGCGAGGTGTTAGTCAATGTAACTGGGTCCTGCTGCAAAGCTGGTCCTCCTTTGCAGTAGGACTCTTGGTTCAGGGCTCGGGAGGGTTAAGCCCTGATGTAAAAGTGGACCCTCTTGCATCAGGGCAAGGGAGGGTTAGGGGTTAGGGTGGGGTTATTAAACTACTTGTGTGTGTGTGTGTGTGTCTGTGTGCGACCCTTTTACATTAGGGCAAGGGAAGGTTAGGGGTTAGGGTTAGGGTGGGGTTATTAAACTACTTGTGTGTGTGTGTGTGTGTGTGTGTCTGTGTGCGACCCTCTTGCATTAGGGCAAGGGAGGGTTAGGGTTAGGGTGGGGTTATTAAACTTTTTTTGTGTTTGTGTATGTGTGTATGTGTGTGTATGTGTGTATGTGTGTGTATGTGTGTGTGTGTGTGTGTGTGTGTGTGTATGTGAGAGAGAGAAGCAGAGTTTTACCTGCCAACAATTTTTTTTTTCCCGGACGTTTCCCGTTTTTTACCCCCATCACCCGGACACCTCCCGGTTTCCCGGTTATTTCTCCTGGGAAACGTTGCATATGCGCCCCCTCCTCCCCGTCAACAACGACCAGAAAGCGAGCGAGAAAAATGTCAGCCCCCCCTTGTCGACAATTCCCACACTCTGATCTCCCTATTTTCGTAACCTAATGTGTTTGCAGGTTTGGTTTAACTCTGAAAAGACTAGTTAACCAAAGTTAACCACAGGTTCCCGTTGATCTTATGATGGATGTGTGTTGTGAACAAACGAACCATCAACGCCGAAATAAAAGCCTTGTTTGAACGAGAGCGGTGTGAGAGACCTCCAGCTTACAGCAAGGTCACTGCGCAAGACTGCCCGCCCGACGAGCGAGCGGCCGCGGCTGCACAAGCTGGCTGTCATCGCTTCATGGAGCTTCTCAAGTCCAATAATGGAATCATCCCTTTTCTCCGTCTCCTAGCACCTTTTCTATCCCTTTAACTTCTGCCTGCACTCACTCGGGAACAACGTGCAAACAGTTAATTCACTGAACATTCTGATTAATACGATTAAAAATGTTAATTATTTGACAGCCCTACTTTTTACATTTCTGTATTTTCAGCAAAATTTTTAAAGTTACATTCAGCTTTTTGCATTCCAACGCATTTTCAGCAGGAAATGTATTTTCTAGTTATTATTATACTTCTCACAAAGTAAGGGCCTTTTTGGGGGCTTTATCATGTTCAAAAAGTTGCTCACTATATGGCGCACCGGATCATAAGGCGCACATTCAATGAATGGCCTAGTTTAGAACTGCTCCAACAGGGCCCAGCGTGCTGATCTGTGAGCGGTGCCTCAGTTGCAAGGAAAATCCATGCGTACTAATCCTAATTCAATGAACAGCCATGCTGCGCACCTGCTGTGAACCGACGAGGACCGCACAGTCACTGCAACCGCAAAATCACATGAACAAGCCGGACACCGTCACAACAACAGAGCAATCAACACAACAGCTGCTCTGATGAATCACCAGCAAAGCACTGCGAGTTCTGTGGTTGGTGTTGGGGGTGTACTCTGCATTAGAGCCCAAAATATTGGGAGGTGTATTCACAAAAACACAGCTGAATGTGATGTAATCCAACCAAAACAAGAGGATCACCATTAATTCTGGACTTTCTTCTCTATTATGTAGTATCAATAACATTTTTCAAATAAAGATTTCATTTCATCATCCTCGACTTCATCTTCCTCCTTCACCCATGTTTAGGTAATATTTGTTTATGAATGGGATATTCATAAACAGATGATCACACCGGGATATTTACCAGACACAATGTCAGATGGCAAATGAAAAAAATGACCCTGCATCTCACTTGATTTATAAACATGAGCTTGTAGTCTCAATCACTTGCACTAGAAAGGTGTTTAAATCCTTTAATGTATGATCCCATTTAAAGTGAAATTATACCATAAGGCAGGGACTTCTCCGGGACAGTGCAACTTTGTGATCTTGTCCCCACCATGGCGACTGATTAGGGTGGGGGTGAATAGTTGAACCTTCCTCTTGTGTTGGCTTTGTGTTACCATCTCTTATGTCAACAGGCCGACAGGTAGTCAGCTGACCTCATTCTTTGAGCACATACTGTTGCTGCCCATGCAGTTATTATCCAATAGGAGGCTCGTACCTAATTGTTTAGTTAAATCCAGGTGGCGACTTTTTTTGGCTACCAGTTTATGTTTACATTCTATCCACTTAGTAGTTATATCTGTTAGTAGTAGTAGTAGTAGTAGAATCTAACAAATATAACCACTATTAGATATGAGTAATGCGACTAATGTGACTAACTTGATTAGGGATAACAGCAGCAGGTGTCAGCAGCATGATGATGACATCATAGTGACATCATAATTATGGTGGCATCATGAAGAAACCATGATGACCTCCAGTTGACCTCCACATGACCTCGAGTTGACCTCCACATCATGAGGACACCTGATCGTCACGGGTACGGACAGGATTCTGGAACAGTGACTTCATGAGGACACCTGATCGTCACGGTTATGGACATATTCTAGAACAGTTACATCATGATGTCACCTGATCGTCATGGTTATGGACATGATTCTGGAACAGTGACATCGCAGAGAGTCATCATCAGAGTTTAGGTATACAACCCATCGCTCCCATCAGGATTAAGTTCGCTGGCTATGCCTCGCTCTGCTTCTTATGGAGCTCCGATAGAGCATATACCTCCTTGTTGAGCAGGGCGAGGTGTTAGTCAATGTAACTGGGTCCTGCTGCAAAGCTGGTCCTCCTTTGCAGTAGGACTCTTGGTTCAGGGCTCGGGAGGGTTAAGCCCTGATGTAAAAGTGGACCCTCTTGCATCAGGGCAAGGGAGGGTTAGGGGTTAGGGTGGGGTTATTAAACTACTTGTGTGTGTGTGTGTGTGTCTGTGTGCGACCCTTTTACATTAGGGCAAGGGAAGGTTAGGGGTTAGGGTTAGGGTGGGGTTATTAAACTACTTGTGTGTGTGTGTGTGTGTGTGTGTCTGTGTGCGACCCTCTTGCATTAGGGCAAGGGAGGGTTAGGGTTAGGGTTAGGGTGGGGTTATTAAACTTTTTTTGTGTTTGTGTATGTGTGTATGTGTGTGTATGTGTGTATGTGTGTGTATGTGTGTGTGTGTGTGTGTGTGTGTGTGTATGTGAGAGAGAGAAGCAGAGTTTTACCTGCCAACAATTTTTTTTTTCCCGGACGTTTCCCGTTTTTTACCCCCATCACCCGGACACCTCCCGGTTTCCCGGTTATTTCTCCTGGGAAACGTTGCATATGCGCCCCCTCCTCCCCGTCAACAACGACCAGAAAGCGAGCGAGAAAAATGTCAGCCCCCCCTTGTCGACAATTCCCACACTCTGATCTCCCTATTTTCGTAACCTAATGTGTTTGCAGGTTTGGTTTAACTCTGAAAAGACTAGTTAACCAAAGTTAACCACAGGTTCCCGTTGATCTTATGATGGATGTGTGTTGTGAACAAACGAACCATCAACGCCGAAATAAAAGCCTTGTTTGAACGAGAGCGGTGTGAGAGACCTCCAGCTTACAGCAAGGTCACTGCGCAAGACTGCCCGCCCGACGAGCGAGCGGCCGCGGCTGCACAAGCTGGCTGTCATCGCTTCATGGAGCTTCTCAAGTCCAATAATGGAATCATCCCTTTTCTCCGTCTCCTAGCACCTTTTCTATCCCTTTAACTTCTGCCTGCACTCACTCGGGAACAACGTGCAAACAGTTAATTCACTGAACATTCTGATTAATACGATTAAAAATGTTAATTATTTGACAGCCCTACTTTTTACATTTCTGTATTTTCAGCAAAATTTTTAAAGTTACATTCAGCTTTTTGCATTCCAACGCATTTTCAGCAGGAAATGTATTTTCTAGTTATTATTATACTTCTCACAAAGTAAGGGCCTTTTTGGGGGCTTTATCATGTTCAAAAAGTTGCTCACTATATGGCGCACCGGATCATAAGGCGCACATTCAATGAATGGCCTAGTTTAGAACTGCTCCAACAGGGCCCAGCGTGCTGATCTGTGAGCGGTGCCTCAGTTGCAAGGAAAATCCATGCGTACTAATCCTAATTCAATGAACAGCCATGCTGCGCACCTGCTGTGAACCGACGAGGACCGCACAGTCACTGCAACCGCAAAATCACATGAACAAGCCGGACACCGTCACAACAACAGAGCAATCAACACAACAGCTGCTCTGATGAATCACCAGCAAAGCACTGCGAGTTCTGTGGTTGGTGTTGGGGGTGTACTCTGCATTAGAGCCCAAAATATTGGGAGGTGTATTCACAAAAACACAGCTGAATGTGATGTAATCCAACCAAAACAAGAGGATCACCATTAATTCTGGACTTTCTTCTCTATTATGTAGTATCAATAACATTTTTCAAATAAAGATTTCATTTCATCATCCTCGACTTCATCTTCCTCCTTCACCCATGTTTAGGTAATATTTGTTTATGAATGGGATATTCATAAACAGATGATCACACCGGGATATTTACCAGACACAATGTCAGATGGCAAATGAAAAAAATGACCCTGCATCTCACTTGATTTATAAACATGAGCTTGTAGTCTCAATCACTTGCACTAGAAAGGTGTTTAAATCCTTTAATGTATGATCCCATTTAAAGTGAAATTATACCATAAGGCAGGGACTTCTCCGGGACAGTGCAACTTTGTGATCTTGTCCCCACCATGGCGACTGATTAGGGTGGGGGTGAATAGTTGAACCTTCCTCTTGTGTTGGCTTTGTGTTACCATCTCTTATGTCAACAGGCCGACAGGTAGTCAGCTGACCTCATTCTTTGAGCACATACTGTTGCTGCCCATGCAGTTATTATCCAATAGGAGGCTCGTACCTAATTGTTTAGTTAAATCCAGGTGGCGACTTTTTTTGGCTACCAGTTTATGTTTACATTCTATCCACTTAGTAGTTATATCTGTTAGTAGTAGTAGTAGTAGTAGAATCTAACAAATATAACCACTATTAGATATGAGTAATGCGACTAATGTGACTAACTTGATTAGGGATAACAGCAGCAGGTGTCAGCAGCATGATGATGACATCATAGTGACATCATAATTATGGTGGCATCATGAAGAAACCATGATGACCTCCAGTTGACCTCCACATGACCTCGAGTTGACCTCCACATCATGAGGACACCTGATCGTCACGGGTACGGACAGGATTCTGGAACAGTGACTTCATGAGGACACCTGATCGTCACGGTTATGGACATATTCTAGAACAGTTACATCATGATGTCACCTGATCGTCATGGTTATGGACATGATTCTGGAACAGTGACATCGCAGAGAGTCATCATCAGAGTTTAGGTATACAACCCATCGCTCCCATCAGGATTAAGTTCGCTGGCTATGCCTCGCTCTGCTTCTTATGGAGCTCCGATAGAGCATATACCTCCTTGTTGAGCAGGGCGAGGTGTTAGTCAATGTAACTGGGTCCTGCTGCAAAGCTGGTCCTCCTTTGCAGTAGGACTCTTGGTTCAGGGCTCGGGAGGGTTAAGCCCTGATGTAAAAGTGGACCCTCTTGCATCAGGGCAAGGGAGGGTTAGGGGTTAGGGTGGGGTTATTAAACTACTTGTGTGTGTGTGTGTGTGTCTGTGTGCGACCCTTTTACATTAGGGCAAGGGAAGGTTAGGGGTTAGGGTTAGGGTGGGGTTATTAAACTACTTGTGTGTGTGTGTGTGTGTGTGTGTCTGTGTGCGACCCTCTTGCATTAGGGCAAGGGAGGGTTAGGGGTTAGGGTTAGGGTGGGGTTATTAAACTTTTTTTGTGTTTGTGTATGTGTGTATGTGTGTGTATGTGTGTGTATGTGTGTGTGTGTGTGTGTGTGTGTGTGTGTATGTGAGAGAGAGAAGCAGAGTTTTACCTGCCAACAATTTTTTTTTTCCCGGACGTTTCCCGTTTTTTACCCCCATCACCCGGACACCTCCCGGTTTCCCGGTTATTTCTCCTGGGAAACGTTGCATATGCGCCCCCTCCTCCCCGTCAACAACGACCAGAAAGCGAGCGAGAAAAATGTCAGCCCCCCCTTGTCGACAATTCCCACACTCTGATCTCCCTATTTTCGTAACCTAATGTGTTTGCAGGTTTGGTTTAACTCTGAAAAGACTAGTTAACCAAAGTTAACCACAGGTTCCCGTTGATCTTATGATGGATGTGTGTTGTGAACAAACGAACCATCAACGCCGAAATAAAAGCCTTGTTTGAACGAGAGCGGTGTGAGAGACCTCCAGCTTACAGCAAGGTCACTGCGCAAGACTGCCCGCCCGACGAGCGAGCGGCCGCGGCTGCACAAGCTGGCTGTCATCGCTTCATGGAGCTTCTCAAGTCCAATAATGGAATCATCCCTTTTCTCCGTCTCCTAGCACCTTTTCTATCCCTTTAACTTCTGCCTGCACTCACTCGGGAACAACGTGCAAACAGTTAATTCACTGAACATTCTGATTAATACGATTAAAAATGTTAATTATTTGACAGCCCTACTTTTTACATTTCTGTATTTTCAGCAAAATTTTTAAAGTTACATTCAGCTTTTTGCATTCCAACGCATTTTCAGCAGGAAATGTATTTTCTAGTTATTATTATACTTCTCACAAAGTAAGGGCCTTTTTGGGGGCTTTATCATGTTCAAAAAGTTGCTCACTATATGGCGCACCGGATCATAAGGCGCACATTCAATGAATGGCCTAGTTTAGAACTGCTCCAACAGGGCCCAGCGTGCTGATCTGTGAGCGGTGCCTCAGTTGCAAGGAAAATCCATGCGTACTAATCCTAATTCAATGAACAGCCATGCTGCGCACCTGCTGTGAACCGACGAGGACCGCACAGTCACTGCAAGCGCAAAATCACATGAACAAGCCGGACACCGTCACAACAACAGAGCAATCAACACAACAGCTGCTCTGATGAATCACCAGCAAAGCACTGCGAGTTCTGTGGTTGGTGTTGGGGGTGTACTCTGCATTAGAGCCCAAAATATTGGGAGGTGTATTCACAAAAACACAGCTGAATGTGATGTAATCCAACAAAAACAAGAGGATCACCATTAATTCTGGACTTTCTTCTCTATTATGTAGTATCAATAACATTTTTCAAATAAAGATTTCATTTCATCATCCTCGACTTCATCTTCCTCCTTCACCCATGTTTAGGTAATATTTGTTTATGAATGGGATATTCATAAACAGATGATCACACCGGGATATTTACCAGACACAATGTCAGATGGCAAATGAAAAAAATGACCCTGCATCTCACTTGATTTATAAACATGAGCTTGTAGTCTCAATCACTTGCACTAGAAAGGTGTTTAAATCCTTTAATGTATGATCCCATTTAAAGTGAAATTATACCATAAGGCAGGGACTTCTCCGGGACAGTGCAACTTTGTGATCTTGTCCCCACCATGGCGACTGATTAGGGTGGGGGTGAATAGTTGAACCTTCCTCTTGTGTTGGCTTTGTGTTACCATCTCTTATGTCAACAGGCCGACAGGTAGTCAGCTGACCTCATTCTTTGAGCACATACTGTTGCTGCCCATGCAGTTATTATCCAATAGGAGGCTCGTACCTAATTGTTTAGTTAAATCCAGGTGGCGACTTTTTTTGGCTACCAGTTTATGTTTACATTCTATCCACTTAGTAGTTATATCTGTTAGTAGTAGTAGTAGTAGTAGAATCTAACAAATATAACCACTATTAGATATGAGTAATGCGACTAATGTGACTAACTTGATTAGGGATAACAGCAGCAGGTGTCAGCAGCATGATGATGACATCATAGTGACATCATAATTATGGTGGCATCATGAAGAAACCATGATGACCTCCAGTTGACCTCCACATGACCTCGAGTTGACCTCCACATCATGAGGACACCTGATCGTCACGGGTACGGACAGGATTCTGGAACAGTGACTTCATGAGGACACCTGATCGTCACGGTTATGGACATATTCTAGAACAGTTACATCATGATGTCACCTGATCGTCATGGTTATGGACATGATTCTGGAACAGTGACATCGCAGAGAGTCATCATCAGAGTTTAGGTATACAACCCATCGCTCCCATCAGGATTAAGTTCGCTGGCTATGCCTCGCTCTGCTTCTTATGGAGCTCCGATAGAGCATATACCTCCTTGTTGAGCAGGGCGAGGTGTTAGTCAATGTAACTGGGTCCTGCTGCAAAGCTGGTCCTCCTTTGCAGTAGGACTCTTGGTTCAGGGCTCGGGAGGGTTAAGCCCTGATGTAAAAGTGGACCCTCTTGCATCAGGGCAAGGGAGGGTTAGGGGTTAGGGTGGGGTTATTAAACTACTTGTGTGTGTGTGTGTGTGTCTGTGTGCGACCCTTTTACATTAGGGCAAGGGAAGGTTAGGGGTTAGGGTTAGGGTGGGGTTATTAAACTACTTGTGTGTGTGTGTGTGTGTGTGTGTCTGTGTGCGACCCTCTTGCATTAGGGCAAGGGAGGGTTAGGGGTTAGGGTTAGGGTGGGGTTATTAAACTATTTACGTGTGTGTGTGTGTGACCCTCTTGCATCAGGGCAAGGGAGGGTTAGGGGTTAGGGTTAGGGTGGGGTTATTAAACTACTTGTGTGTATGTGTGTGTGTGTGTGTGTGTGTCTGTGTGTGACCCTCTTGCATCAGGGCAACGGAAGGTTAGGGGTTAGGGTTAGGGTGGGGTTATTAAACTACTTGTGTGTATGTGTGTGTGTGTGTGTGTGTGTGTGTGTGTCTGTGTGTGACCCTCTTGCATCAGGGCAACGGAAGGTTAGGGGTTAGGGTGGGGTTATTAAACTATGTGTGTGTGTGTGTGTGTGTGTGAGTGAGAGAGAGAGAGGGAGTTTTACCTGCCAACAATTTTTTTTTTTCCAATTTTTTTCCAAGTTTCCCGTTTTTTACCCCCATCACCCGGACACCTCCCGGTTTGTTATTTCTCCCGGGAAACGTCGCATATGCATATGCATATGCTTTTTACTAGGGCTGTCAAAAATAGCGCGTTCACGGCATTAATTAGATGTTTGGCGTTAATTACGTAAATTGTTTTAACGTATTTCACGCATGCGCAGTGTGACAAATTATTTAGGTCAGGAAAGTACGTCTTCCTCGGGCAGTGGTTCTCAACCGGTGTCTCACGACTTGTGTCAAAAGCGTACAGCATACTTCTCACAATTTAAACAAGTCTCCTGAAGAGAAACGGTATCACTCACCCAACCCCTCCCAGTTGGGGGACGGTTCACTGTGGGAAATAATCTTTCAGATTTATTTCAGGTTCCGACCAACATGAGACCACTGATTCATCCATGAATCTATGTTGTGGTAAAAGGATGTTTGTGCAGTGCAGTCTTAGCAGAAGTAGCATCACACTTCACTCACACCACCACTCCAGAAGCCACTAACTCCTGCAGGGGTCACCATGTCTAAAAAAAGATTGATTGAACTCAATCAATTTGCATGGAGCAGTGTTGTAAATGGAATAATTCACTCTTAACTAATCAACCAAAGACGTCCTTTGGAAACCTGCCAATTAGGGGTGTAATGATTCAGTTAGATCGATGTATCAATTTCTATTCCTCCGATCCAACTACATCGATCTGTGCTCGGCGAGTTGGCCATATGGACGACATATATCAATCAAAGATCGATTTAAAATGTAATAAATCGATTGTATCAATACTAGGAAATAACCCGTTGGATTTAAGCACGTCAGACTGTTTTCTTAGCATATTTAATGATAAAGGCTGTCGCGGACTGAGCCGTGACGTGCTCACGCAGTATGCAGGTCCCGCCGTCCCGAGCCCCGATTCAACTACCGGGTTTCACGGAAAAACCGAGAGGACGTTCCAAAAGAGTTGAAATAGCGGGGGGGTTTGCGGAGGTTGGTAGGGGGAAACCATTATTGCAGGGGTGTTTTTTGTGTATATCACTAATACAGGTTTTTTTTCTGCTACACTGCTACAGCAGTGTTTGCACTTTATTCAAATAAAATGTGAATGCATTTGCCATTCATTGTTGTTTACTTGTTTATTTATATTCATAATCAATTGATACCTGATTCCATTACAAGAAAAAACAGGAATCTAGGGAATTTATTTCAGTCACACTGGTTGAATTTTTGGCTAAAAAGTTACTGAATCGATTTCAAGTCATTGAATCGTATCGTCCTAAATTAACCAATATCGTCCTTGAATCGTATCGACAACCATGAATCGTGATCGAATTGAATCATTGTTAAAAACGAATCGTTACACCACTAATGCCAACACTTCAAAAGGATTTACGAGGAAGTGGAAGCCACTGTCAAACACGTATTGGCTAATAGATTAGCTACACCTGTCGCCACCTGAATGTCCGTCTCTGTGCTGATTGATGACAGGGAGAAAATTTGATCCCGTCTCATCTGCAAATGTTTACTCTTCTTCCAGAGTGAGTACACCTGGAGGCAAAAGCTCTACCAAGACACCATTAACCCCTTTTCAAACATGTTTACTAGAAGATGATATGCAAACATACCTAGAACCACATAAGCAAAAAAATGACTATTTCCAAACGCAGTGAAGCACCTTTGGGTGGCAGACGAGGGTCGCAGCATAAATTTATGTTCTAAAATGAGATCTCAGCCTGCAAAGCCAGCAACCACCATCACTTTTTAGTACGACCGTAACACCACCTGAAACCAATATATGGAGACAACTATGAATGAATATACACTCCTGCAACGCAATGTCCCCAATCACCTAAAAGAGAATTATCCCCAAAAAATACTATCGAGATCGAAAATAAGTGTCAAAATGTTTCATTTTGACTGTTGGGAATCATATAGCAAGACACTTGAGAGCAAAAGGTTCCAGACACACTTCTTCAACTTATAAAATGCACCTGACCTGTCTGAGGGAACACACATGACCACAACAGAAAATAAGTAAAGACGGCAACAACAAAAGATTTTACGCAAACGGCTAAAAAGTACCGCTTAGAGCAGGGGCGTCAAACTCATTCTAGTCTGGGGGCCGCATACAACTTAATCACATCTCAAGTGGGCCAGACCAGTAAACTCATTCCAAAATTACATAGAAATAACAATAATTCCACTTTCTTCTTTGTATTAATGCAGAGAAGAAGTAAATTATAAAAATCTTTATATGCAATGAATTGTCCTTTTAATAAATATATTATCAACAACCTAAGAGTTTTTAAGAAAAGTATGTGCCAGTTTAACATTTATTTAAGTGCATTATGCATAAAAACTGATCACAGTGATTGTGATTCACCTCCATGAACATGTAGGAAGAGGTCCATTTTTCTTGAAAAATCCGACACTGTGTCCACTTTTCATTTCACTGAAGAGGGTGCCAGGGTCAACAGAAAATGCGGGTAAAGCGATAGACGTGAAACAGCGCCACTAGCGGACAATATAGGAACTGCAGATTTTATAGAAAATGAAGTGTATTCTTATTTTTTTTCAATAATACAGATTTATCCCACGGGCCAGACTGAACCACGTGGCTTAAAGGAACAAAAAAAAAACATGTTTGAGATGCCCAAAAAAATAAAAACAAACTTGAAGTCAGTATTGAAATATTATAAAGTGAGATACGAGTGATTTTGAGGCCTTACCTCTGAATTTCTTGGGGGGGTTGTTGAGGTCACCCATGTCTGGTTGTACCACACAGCGGTCATCCACCAGCCTGCAGACACAGCAATCGTCACGTTGGGTCAATCACAAGAAACATGAAGGCACTTGAACACTTCAACTTGTTTTAGTGGTAAGTGAGGTATGCGTTTCGATCTTGTGTCTCAACAATGCATCAAGGCAAGTCAGATAAACTAATCCCATTAGTTTAAAAAGACAGTGAAGCCTCTTAGTTCAGTGTAAAGAGAAACTAAACGCTGTCCCAATGTATTTTCCTAATTAGCATTAAATTACAGACTGAGAAAAATGAGCGTAGATATTTCTGGAATGTTTCTATTATTATTATTATTATTAACACGGTTCACGTACCCTCTATTGGGATACCTATTACAAACCTTAACCGAAAGAATGCAACAACCGCGCATCGTAATCTATTTCAGCCCAATTGTTCCACCTCGTTTTCCCAATTAACATACTAAATATGTTGGTAAAACGTAATAGCTCCATCATACTAAGGAATTCTGGGGTAGCCAGTGGGAATATTACACAATAACTACACTACTGAGTAGGCGACTGTAGTCAGTCCAGTCAGTTACATCTTTTTATAGCTCATGCAGCTCACTCTGCACTGCAGAAGGACTGGAGATAAGGAAGAGAGAGCACCTGGCGTGAGAGCTGCTCTGCAGGAACGAGGAGCCTTGATCCCGACGAAAAAGAACAAAAGGCTCATGCATCCAAGGTAAAGGAGAAACCTCCCCTTGCATTCTGGGATACGGCATTGCCACTGCATCCCATCTTCCCGCAGCATCAAGAGGAGGGATGCTGCCCTCCCCCCGAGCCGACGATGATGCAGGTGGCTGCAGCCGTCTCTCAGGGGGTCACATTTAGTGTGCAACACCTAACGCGACGTTGCTATTTTCAGCCGCGTCCTTCGAAGCTGACTACTAAGCATAACAGAGCTAAATGGTAAATTTGATAAACAAGCGCTGTCACTGTGGCGGCCTCCTAAGCAGTACACACATTTGTTGCCATGGCGGATGAAGCATCACAGTGGACAGCGAGAGGTTCATTCTTTCACCGCGGAAGAAGAAACACAAACTGCATGTGGCAGAAAATATTGAGGAAGCAAAGAAAAGAGATGGTGTTGGATAGTTTGGACAAACATGGTCATTCATATCATTGATCTTTAGGCCTCTCGCTCGCTCTTTTGTATTCTTTGACCTTTGTTTATACTGTGATTGTCAACAGCATTTGAAGAGTTGCTCAGTTTGCTCACAAGGACATGCACGCTCAACCTGTCGGCGACATTTAGGAAAGTAGTTGAGCACTTTAAGTACACTGAACCCGCCGTGCAGCTTGAAGCAAGTAGCCAGGATCATTTGAGGCCGGACTACCAACTGAGAGCAGAGCATCAAGGAAGTGGAATAAAAAGGTGAATAATGACTTGAGCAGGATTCACCACTTGACAAATACATTCACAATTGTTCTTCAGCCGTCAACATTGTCAGATGTTCAAAGATGAAGACAAAACCATCAGATTAATGGGAATGTTCCCTCCTATTCATCAGCGTGTTGCAAGTGCAGGAAGTACCAATATGTGTGGTTCATTAACAGTAAAGTAAAAAAACTAAATGCGTTTAAAGTGCCCATATTTTGATTATTTTTCAACAAGTTAAAATAGGTCTTTGAGTTCCAGAAAACATGTTTCTGAAGTTGTTTGCTGGAAATAGCTTGTAGGAAACGATTGTTACCTCCCTCTACTCCCCCTCTGTTTCAGCCCCTTTCAGAGTGTGCTGTTTTCTGCTGCTCATTACATATTCATGCAGCTAATTTGGCCACGCCCACAGCTTGGGGAGCGATCAATTCAGAAACCCATCATATCTCACTCAAAACAGCATGGATGGATTTTCTTCCAAGTTTGTATGCGTGTGGCAGCACCAGAGACACACAATAACACCCCAAATCCCAGAAAAGGTGATTTTTCCATAATATGGGCCCTTTAAAGTTCTGCTTCTTGGCAAACATCTGACCCCATCCCATATGGGATGACAAAACACTGTCATTTCTCACCAAATTGAATGAGAAAATGGGCCAAACTGGAACTAAACATGCGTGGAGTGGTTGGTCGCCAATGTTAAATAGGAGCGTCTTACTTATGGAATACACAAAACATGTATTTTTTAATGGCAAAAGTTACAGCATAGCAAAAGGTCTTGGTCTTTTTTGTCATTAAAACAATCTCTATTATATTGGATATAATAATGCTGAATCACAAATTTGCTATGGAGGGTTTTGAAATCTGCACAGCATCCTTCCTCCCAAGACCATTGCGTCACAACAGAAAGGTTTAAAGAGCCCATATTATGGAAAAATCACTTTTTCTGGGATTTGGTGTGTTATTGTGTGTCTCTGGTGCTTCCACACGCATACAAATTTGGAGGAAAATCCATCCATGCTGTTTTGAGTTAGATACAGGTTTCTGAATTGATCCAGTCTTCAGGCTCTGAATGAGCTGTTCAAAATCGCAAGTTTTGTTACGTCACAAACCAAGATATTTGAATAATCCCACCCCCTCCAGTCCCGTTTTTCAATCACAGCCCGCCTGCGCGAGTTTATGCGGAAGTCCGCCAACTGCACTGAAATCATATCACTTATTATCCACGGGCATTAAGTCCATTTATTACACTCCCCTATCATCTCAACAACAGCAGTCATACGCACTACTGTTTATTTTGCAGTCTGTACCGTTTTATAGTTGTGTGCACAGGGGGCAATACGATCAAGCTCACCTGCAGGGAAATGGATGTAAAGACAGAAGCCAGGTGGACTTACCCTAAAGTGCTGATAAATCCATTGGTGGAGCCTTCTGCATACAGGGAGCAAACGTCCCCAATATGGAGAAAACTGGACATCTTGTCCGACATGGCTCTTCCGGGTTGATTACACCTGCAAAACATTGACACCAAAACATTCTTGAGAGCAGTCACCACAAACAGCAGAGCTCGAGCAAATCACACATTACACACAGCTCGTCCATTGGGCCATTAACAGAAAAGGAACAGATGATAATTCTAGCAGCTCCATATTCCTGCACACATTGGCGGTTGATTGCTGATCAACTTGAAATTAAATTGTAAACACCCCCTGTTGTAATCATCTCATACGATCCATCATTACTGTCAAGACGCAGACTTTGTTTCTGCTGGTTTGTGATCGCTTGTGGGTCCAAAAGTAGTGATATTCCTTTTTTTGCCCATTCTCAGAGCAACAACTGCTGTAAGATCCTGAGCGACAACAACATGCTCTAAAGCTAATAAGTGTTCTTCTGTGCATGTGGCCTGAGTATTTGTTAGTACGGCTTCTAGTCCTTTAAAGCATAGCCTACATATAGAAGATAAACACCATGACAGATTCTTAGATAGTTCAACTGCACAGCTTTGCAGCTCGTTCAAGTTGGACACATGTGTAAAACACCATGCATAATGAGCATGGAGAGCAGGATGAGCAGGATTTGAAGCAAATAGAAAATACCTGCCAAGAACACTAGGCTGAAGTTTATCTGTGCTATTGTTAGCTGTGGGACACCGATAGCCTGCATGAACATCTTAAAATGTAGGTCACCTCTCTTCAGCCCGTGTCCAGCTGGAGACAACAGAAATGACAAACTTCCTCACGTTAAGGGGGGGGGGGGGTCTTTTCTTTCTCGGTTATTGTTCTTCATAAAACCACAAAGAATTAATTTAGCTTTACCTATAGATTAAAATTAGGCGGACTCGTACAGAAACAACAAACAAATTGTATCTGCAAAGGAGGGAACCTCAAATAGGACATACGGCGTAGCATGAGCGTCTCGTTTGAAAGAAAATATCGATTGACATTTACCCAGATTAAGAAACTGCGACACAACGTCAGAGTTCTGACCAACTAGAAGACACTGCCACGACGTGTGACGTGATGAGAAGCTCCCGTGTGACACTTTAACTGCCTATGGAGCTTCCAGGCGGGACACGCGCACGCACTCGCGCGCGCACACACACACACATACAGGACACGCGCGCACACGTTCCAGCCAGCTAAACCAAATGGCAACGCGCCTCACTTTCCGAGCCCCATCTGCGCGCGGGGGCTCCTTCCCTAACAGGCACGCGCGCCAAAATGAGCGATGCGCTAGCTGGAGGACTACGGACGGACGGATGGATGGTGACTTCACCTGTAGAATGGAAGGAGGCGTCAACGGCAGAGGGAGGAAGACGTGTGAAGAAGTGGGTCAGCACGGGATAATTTCCACACCGCTATCCTCGGTTAAGTCCATAGTGGTGAAACTCCCGGCGCGGCAGCGAGCTGAGCGGCGTTATCTGTGACAGCTGAATGCGTCCTCGGCTACAATCCGCTCCTTACCACCTCCACATGTCACTGTGGAAACGCCCCTTTCGGTACTATTTATATTGCAGCAGTGCTCTCTGGGTAATGTAGTTTTGTGTGAGACGTTCAGGCTGCTGTCCCACGCTCTTGGTATCTGAAGCTCCAACTTCACATAACCAAACCTGTTTTCTTCTACAATTTAAAAATATTCATTTTATACAGTACCAGTGAAATGTTTTGAGAGAAAGTGACTCCAAACTTTTGACTGGTACCGTTTATGAGATTTGTATCAGAGAGGAGGACAGAATGGTGGCCTGATTCCATTCAATTAAATTTACGTTTCAATTAGTCTTCTTTATTCATCATATTAATAGCAACAACCAGAAATAAGTGATAACCATTGTGGTGTTTTGATACAGGCGTATACATGGATGCCATGAAATTGTGCTCAGATATTTAAGCTCCCGAGATTGTGAGCCACACCGTCTAAAGTGGTACCCTAAAACCTGATCTATTTACATTTATTCTGCGTCGTCCTATAGCTACTGCGGTGATCTATTTTTCCTAAGTGTCATCATCTGTTCAAAGCCTTATACATTGGTAAAAAAAAACTGAGATGGTGAACATCATCTGTTGAAAGGATGTTTTGACCAGGTTGGCTCTCGATCTTCTGTTTGAAGCCCATCAGCTGATACTACTGATACTGATAGAAGACAATAGTTTAGAAACCCCCTGCTCCTTTAGATTGTGGATATGTGGCTTCTTGAGGACTGTAGTAAAGATGTCTCACAATGATCAAAACTATGGGATTGGAGGTTTTTATCAAAGTCTGCGTTATTTCACATATTCAATGTTAAAACCAGGAGCACACATACCGCCCAAAGAGGGGCTCGTCCTGTGCATGTCAGTGTGAAAGGACGTGAGACAAAGAAGCAGTTTCCTGTCAGAAACAGTGGGTGGATCGACGGCGGTCCGATTTTCAGGTTTGTGACCGTGCCTGTCTGTTAAGTTGAGTTCATGTATGTGTGTGCCTATAATATTTCTTCTTTTCTTTTTCTTTTTACCATACTCCAACAGATGATTTTACTAATGGGTCACTGTGTTGTCAATCTCTGGAAGCCTCACAACTTTGAGCGATCTGGTTTATTTCCAGTTGACCCAGTAGAATCCCAGTGTGACTTTTTAAGCTAGAAATGGAACACGGTCTTGTACTGAAATATTCACAATTATCACTGTACAATACTGAACTCATAAATAACGTGTCGATGATAAAGTGTCTTTTTGTAATTCTTCTAAAGAAAGGAACAGGCTCACCTACAGTTTCTCCATGAAAGCCTGCACATTGCATTTGAGAAATGTGTAAAAGCTTGATAATACCTTTATCATTCCAAATTGCAACATGAATGAGAAAGTGGTGTACAAAGAGAAAGAGCACTTTCATCCCTAAAGCGGGCTGAGGGGCTTTAACCCAACCCATTGACGAGCTGGTAATTTGTTCTTTCTCAGCTACAGAAGATGGTGAGAGACGGAGTAAGTGGGGCTAAACAAGTTTTCATTACCATAAAAGTGCTGCTCCTCTCTTTCCACATTCCACATCTGCTTCTCATCGGGCACAGTGAGGACTTTGAGATGTAAATGATTGCAAATCGCTATGTTTTATGATCCGAGCCCCCAACCCCTCAAAAAGTGTTGACATAATACCCCGGCTCTTATATGATAAAATGGGGAAAATGCATGTAGCTACAATCTCTGTACTGCTAGACTTTTATGGTTTTAACAAATTCAACGTAATACATCATGCAAAAAATGATATCAAAAGAACATTCAATTGCCTTTAAGTAAAACAGTTATTCCCTTTGTTGAGTCATTATCAATGTGAAAGGAAGAATGAGGGAAAAGCTCTTTGTCTCGCACACAGTGCATGAATGTAATGTCAAAGTGATAAAATCACAATATCTAAAAAAGTAACCAGTTTGCTAAACTGGAAGCATTTCCTGGATATGGATGAATTTAACACGAAGCAAAGTTGAATGCAGATCCCGAAGTACTCAGTTGTCATGGATACAGTCTACAGACGACTGGCTGACCGCTCAACCACGGAGCAAGAAAACATTGCATACCGCGATAAAACCAGATGGTGGCTGCGTTTGTATCTTGCAGCTTTGGTTTGTAGATTTGTGTTTTTTTGGGGCCATTATCGCACCTTTTCTCAACGTGTGAAGCTTGTCTGCTGCCACAAGGCGTTCGCCAACTAACTCCTTGAAAGACTCCCTGTGGAGGGGGCTGACTTAAACGAGCAGGCGTACGGACGACGAAATGCAGCGGCCGTCCGTGTGGCTGCACAGATTGCAGGATTCGTCACTGTGCATGGGTTGGTGATCAAGTTTTCTCGTGTGCAGATCCCGGCCTTCCCAGAGCGCCACTTGAGTGGGCACAATGGTCGGTATTTTTCTCATCCGGGGCTCCGACAGTCCTCTGTGTGGGCCACCTAATCACGGGATTCATCAGAAATGTCAAGAGCATACATCGGGAACAAAGCGGCTCCTGAGTTTCTTTATTATTTTTTTCACCAGGGAGGGCAGTGTAACTCCACAAACAACATGGCGGCCCTCAGCCTGCCGCTCTGGATCTGGGACATCAAGCTGCTGATGACATGATGCCACATGGGACGAGCGTTATAGATGAGGCCTTATTAGGGATTTCAAGCTAAATATAGAATGTCTTTCAACTCATATTCTGTACGGACTGTTCCATTTGATTATTGAGGCTGTGTTATTGGAGCTCTGACAACTGGAACAATGAGTCCTTCCGCTCTCTCGACAAGAAAGAAGCCTGTGATGTATACAGAGACCTTGGGTCGGTGGCACAGCCGAAGCGGTACATTTCCTCCCATTGCAGCACCAGTGTTGCTACAGGTACCATCTCCTTTTGCAGACCATAACGGCTTAACGCGAGAGCGCACAGTTGAACACATCGCCTCTCAGAGACGAAAACAATACTTTTTATTGCCCCCTTGCCTTCTTAACACGCATTGGAACGGCCATGAGGTGGAAATCCAGCTGGCTAAAAATAGAAGACAATTATGCTGGTGTAATGGCCTGCATATTCCCAATGGAAATAGGCTGATTAGACCAGCTGCAGTATTTTCTAATTAGCCCTCGTGGTTATGTGGTAAAGCGCGTTACCAGTGTAGGAAATACAAGTTCAAATTGGACCTTGTAGTAAACCACTCTGCGCGAAGAGGTTTATTCATAATAACAGCGCCAAGGTGGCGTCTCTTGCGTGCCTGTTTCTCTCCAAACTAACAGACTAATGCCCTCTTCATAAGCACTGTGCACGGACAGCAGGACCACTCCAGCACATCCCCTTGGTTACGGCATAATCAATATGCCACACCATACACAAATAAGGGGCGGGGGAATATGTTGCCAGGTTTTCGTTTTTTGGAGGTAAACACATGGGACACTTTCCTATTTGAGCCAATCCTGCTGAAGGAGAGCGGCATCCCGGCAGGCTGTGGTCAGACGTCACCTGCACAACATGTTCTGTAAGCTGCTTGAACTGCAGGTAATCTATTAGGATCAGCAGGACCGGAAGACTCCCTGCCTCACTTTCACTTCCCTGCTGCCTACCTGGTTATCCAAATCAGCTTTTGCCCATGCATAACTATCAAAACGGACACATAAAAGATGAAGAAAAAAAACTTAATGAGCATCATTGTTCTGACTTGAATTATTCAAACCATCAAACAGATCTAACATAACTCACATAACAAACGTATTAATAGAATATTACACCAAAGGCATATTTCCAGATTAAAAACTAAGCCTGTACTGGATGCTGCACAGGTGAAGTGGGAACGGGATTGTCACAACTTAGTGTGTACAGGAACAGTTTTTTACAAATGGTTCAAAAAGGAAGGGATCCACAACTGATGAGCCTGACATGCAAAGTGAGCATCTCCCACGATCGCGTCCCCAACGTCAGAGCACATCCAATAATACCGTGCACTCAGTTATTTACCAGCATGCCACTTACAAGCGGACCGTGAAGGCCCCAAACGGCTTGGCTAAGAATAAGTGTGCTTCAAGGGGTGAAGGCCAGGCGGGTGCTTCTTGGGCTCCAGAACTTCCTGCTGAGACGTTGCAGGTGTCCTGAGACAAATATAACTTAACATCTGTGATGGGAGGAGCATCTTTCTGACATCTGCAAAACACAACCTCCTCCATTAGAAAGTCTGTCGGGACAGGACGGGTTTCAGTTATACAAAATCAGTTTAAGTGGCAGTTTAAGTCATTTGTGCGTACTGAGCGACAACTATCAGTTGCTATCGGACTAATTCCATACGCGCCGTTTAGTCTGCATCTATTCAGAACAGAAACAGATTGTTGAAAAAAACATTTTGTACATTCACAACAAAGTCAGGAGTTGACATGTTTTGTTTTCAAATTGGACATTAGAATGCCTTTGCCAGCTGAGGCACAGCAGACAGCTGACGTGTTTTCAATTCCCTTTTCCTCTTTTCTCGACTTGTCTGCAGGATTCAAGGCAAGGACATCTGCTCCCTCATCAGAGAGGTGCCCTATTTTCCAACAAATGAACTGCCAGTTGGGAATCCTCCACTGGTCGTTCACCCTGAATTAGTGTCACCTTCAACGATGTGACGCATGGCTGCTCATCAAAGTGTCCCTTTCTACCATTTGCGCTTTCAAGTTTCACATAGCAACACATTAAGGCAGAAGTCATATTAGACCGAATCAAAGTGGGGCTACAACACCGCCGTTTAGCAGAATTAAACAAATAGTATTTAAGGGGTCAGGTTGTGCACTTTAAAGATGCTGTCACCTTTGGACTGTGTCTAGCTGGAAATGCACCGGCTTTCATATGCTAAAGATACGCTGGCTGTCGCCTCAAATCTCCCCCTCGAAATCTCCTAAAGAAAGAGCAAAACCAATAACCTACAAACCCTTTCCTTACGGAGGCTAAATCAATAATAAAGAAGAATATAATATCATAAATCAAGCAACTATTAAAGATCTATATTTTAATGATACTCCTGCTGTTCTGAGGGTTGTATTATTGTTTTAAAGCTTGAGAACGGGATCAATCTGATCATGCCACATGGCATTTTCATACTAGAGTGTAGATCAGATAAACAGCCCATTTCACAGTGTGGACCACTGACCCCGTCGCCTCCACACTGGTTGAAACAAAAAAACATTAAGATTGACAGTGTCTCCGGTCGGCAGAGGGCTTCCATCCCCCACCATCATTGGATCCCCCTCAGCGGCTGCAGCACTGGTCCCATTCGTGGCTGAAACACGGTCTCCATCCTCATTAACCCAGATGTGGATATTAATAAGATGAAAGCAGGTCTAGACTCGAAGCAGGGCAGCTTGAGCAGAGCAGGCCCTGGTTTCAGAACCCTCACACTGATGTGGGACACCTTGTGGGATGTGGGGCACCTTGGGAATAAAGTCGGTTTCTATATTAAAAAATACCCCCTGGCCCTTTTAAATTGGTCCCACCTCTCCTGAGGTTTGAGTGCAACGAGAAGCTGAGAATACCTCCAAGGAGAGGCTGCGTGGATTGAAGAGATATGTTAAGTGGATCGAAACAAAATATAGCCATTTATTTAACTGAGCATTTTGGTGACACATTTTTGCAAAAATCCTTGGCCACTGTGGAGGTGTAGGAATCAATGTTGTAGCCTGTGTGGCTATAAAAAAAAGAAAACCCTTTTAAATAAAAATCCTCCAATTTCGGTCACAGCAAATGATGCCTGTGCTCCTAGCGGGATACACGTGTGGTGTGAGAAATGGGATTTAAATGCACCAGGAAAAGACAGCTGCAGAAATCTGGGGGGCAACATCTTTCCACAGAACAAACATCCTCTGGTGTAGGAAATGACTGGTGCGAGAACATCAAGAAGTTTACCGTTTATGTTTTAGTTGTTGCGTAATGGGGCACAGCAGGTGACCAAACAGGAAGCGATGACACACAGACGTGACTCCTCCGGCTGACGGCGTTAATGGAGCCACCAACCAGCTGCACGGTCTTATTCTAATGGCTGTCTGCATTAACCAAGATCTTCGGGAAACTGAAAGTCAAGCTATTTATTTGAAAATCCGCCTCCTTCAGAAAAAGACAATCTCTTGACATTTAAATAATAACACGTAATATATGCAATTGTATTTCGCTAATTTGCATTGATGATGGATAAATCCAGTGGAAGGAAGCGAAAGCAGTTTTTGGCACCGCAGTGGCACTCCTTCCTCTGAAGTCCATCCGTCCTACCGGCCGGCATGTCGGCGTCCCTCCGTGCGGCCAGCCGCTCCACGGGGAGTTGGTTCCCGTATCCGCCTGCGTAGTCAAACGTCAGCTCCTCTCGCGCGGCGACGTTCCGCCCGGCAAACAGCGCCAGCCGGGGGACCAGTGAGTGCACGCGGACCGGCTGCATGAACAAGTTGGGCTGGCAGGAGTGGTTGAGGAAGCGGCCCGCGTTCCCCACGGCGGCGGGGTCAACGAACGTCTCGGCGACGGCGCCTTCGCCCGCGTGCTCCCGCACGGCGATGATGTAGTTGTTGTCGCCGGGTCTCTGCGCGCGCTGTCTGCGTCGGGCCTCCTCGAGACCGATCACCTCTCCGGCGTACTCGCACACAAACGTCCCGCGTGGGATTGCCTCGAGCGTCCGCACTCCCCACCCCTTGTCCTGTGTGGCGTAAACCTCCAACCTGAGCCGCAGACCTCCCTGCACCACCCGGCTAGAGCAGGCGTCGCTGCAGGCGCACAGGGCGTTGCACTCAAACACCGGGAAGCAGTACCCGGAGTCCGCCGGGCCGAGGTTGAGCAGGGCGCCGGCGCCGTCGTAGGCGCGGCCGCACGTCCGCAGGCAGGAGCAGTTCTCGGGGCAGCAGGAGGCGCAGCGGCAGGAGCAGCCGGGAAGGGTGACCTCGCTGGGGTCGGTGGTGGACCCCGGGCCCTGAAGGTTATCTGCGGAATACTGAAGAGTGACAGCAGCGCAGCAAAAGGTTAACTTCAGAGCTGTAAATAACACACAAAGGAAACTAGTCACAAGATTCAGTCTGCAACTTATTTTGATAATTGATAAATTATTTAGATGAGGCCGTATTAGGGACAGCGCTGTAAAGTAGCCATAGGATTTATCTGTGGTCATTTGCTAACATCTGCTGGTGGAACTGGGCGTTTCATTTGATAAATTGCAGGATTTGTGTCCCAGCCAGAGGTTTTCTGGACAAAACATAAGCAGGAGTTTGTTTTTACTTTAATAATTGTATTTTAAAAGGAACGGTACCAAGACATAACTACAGGCGAGCGACGAACAGCAAACTACAAACCAACAAACATGCATGCGAGTGTGTCGTGTGTGTGTGTGTGGGGGTGCGCGCGCCCGAGACTTTTAGAGATGAAGAACTTAAGTTATATGACAAATGTATATGTTTATGTGTACTTTGGGTTCAAGTGGTTTCCAGGCCGAAAACATTAAATAAACAAGGGAACCAATAACACAACAATAATAATGTTCATAGTTAGGTTTACATCGCTAAGTAACACTAAACTGCGCAGAGACAACTACGACAAATACGACCCCCCCTTCGCTCCTCTCGCAGATTAAGGGGACAGACACCGTGGTGGACATCGTCGGTCAACTGTCCCACCGCAGAGACAGCGACGTGCTGGGAAACGTTACCTGGAATTCAGGAAAAGTCATTACGGCGGAACTGCGCGTAATTAAAACCGGCACATTCTCGAGGCCGTTGCTCAAATCCACGCTCATGTCCAAAGTGTCTTCCTCTTGTTTAGACAGCAGCAGGTCCCGCGGGGATGTAGCTGTGAAGCTGTAACTTCCGGTGGTTTGATAGCAGGCGCGCGCCCTCTACAGACCGCCGGGTGTTACTACGTCGCCGTGAACGGTCTGGTTCCACCATCTGGTTTCTCTCTCAATGGGCAGCGGCCACGGAGATAATTGTTTCCTCTAAACTGCAGTGAGGTGCAACTGGAGAGCCCTCTGAACAATAAAAGTGATCTCACGGTGCCACGCCTCTTTTATTCAGTTTTATAGGCACACGCAGTGTGGTGGCATGCATTCAACTGCAGCTGCAACATGTGGCCTGCAGGTGGCGTGAGAGGTTAGGCCAGACACGACACCTCTTCTTGTGAATTTACAATTTAAATGAGGGATAAATAGATTTTTTGGAAAACAGACACTAAAAGCAAATGTCAAACATTTTAAATTGCATTAAAATGGATGTCCTATTATCCTCTCAAAGGGCTGTACCCAAATGTGTCTCAAAGACAACCTCCTCTTTTACATTCCCTATCTCAAGATAAAGCACATTAAATGCCAGGGGAACTTATTTAGACAACCCATATGGGCAAACCAGTTGAAACAGGCCCCTGTGGGTATATGACTGTGGGAGGCCGTGGGAAGCCCATGAAGAGTGATGAACTGTGGTGTCTCCAGTCAGACGGATCCTGACTGCTGTACAGTGCGCACTAAATAGTCTCCAGAGAGGAAAACAAAACATCATCTTATTTTAATGTCATTCTTTGTTCTATCTTCAGGCAGACACTGAAAGTTATGTAGAGTGTGTTTCCATGCCTAACCTTTCTATGATGTGGTGTCATTCGCATGTGGTTTATTCTCCGGGGGCCAGCTGAGACAGATGTATGGGAGGTCACATTGTCAGCCGGCATTTCCAACTTGCACACAAGTGTCCGAGGATTTCCCTCTGAGAATAATCCTTCATCTTTTTTCTAGCATGTCAGTTTGTCAGTTTGTCATGCGGCTGGGTTTCTCATATTGAATACTGAAACGTGATGACAATAAACTTTATTCACAATTTGTTTGACTGATTTGACAAAGACGGATTGCTCAATTGTTGTGCTCTACAATCCCATTGTTCAAATTACATCACAGACATTTTCACCATCTTAGTTGACTCCAGCCGCTTCCCAACCCTGTATGGAGGATACAAGAAATAATAATTCCAATTTTCATCTAAAGGTTAGATGAAAATGTAGGGCATTGCGTAAAAAATTACAAATTTTTCATGGGAAAGGCAATCCATCCAACACTTAAAAAGGTAGTTTGCTCAGACCCACAAATGTTAATATAATGTTGCTGCTATAAAGGAATAGTCAGGGGACAACCTCAGCCGCTCAAATTCATCTGCTTGAAACCGTAAATGTATATACACAACAATTTACAGGCCTCAGGTGAGGCTCTCCCTCGCAATTTTTGGAACAACCATTATGGACAAGTCCACTGACGGGCTGATATTAAGAATTCAAAAGTTCATTCTCCCAGTCGCTATGCACAGAGTGAGCATGGGCACCGTGATGTTAACTAGTCGTTTGTAAACTACTCTTTTCAAGCTATGTGTTCAGCTTTTTTGCTTTTGCCATCTTGGTTTTTGGTAGTCATCATTGTCTCTGATTGTCTCCAGCACTGGAATATACAGCTGGAGATAAACATACTAATACAAGGTGGCCGAGGGGGGTGACAACAAGTGGCGGTCATCACTCTTGGATGTGGGCCATCACGTTCTACACATCAGGAAATGTTTTTTCTCATAAATTACCACGAGATTATCTGGACATTGACTCAGGAACGGCTTAGCTATGAGCTGACCTGACGTACTCTTGTATCTTTGTGATGGAGAGTACAGGCTCTCGGTTCTTAAAGCACTTCTATGACAAGACATTACTGCAGTCTTGTCGTCTCTCTACCGAATGCGGAATAAGACATTCAGACGTAACCAAAAAGGTTACGGTTGACATTCATTTAAAAAACCTGAATACACACACAAAAGGTTAAAAAAAAACTACCAGACTACCAGACCAGACACCATAAAACCTGTCAATCATAAGATAGCCACAACCAAAATTGAATAATAAAATGCTTTATTGTCTTTTTCACTCTAAATGAGACAATCATTTATCACATGAAGATATTGCTGTGTGGAAGAATAATAAAGCAATTGACAGGACATACTCCTGTTCGCTGTGTTTACCAAGGTAATAGTGAGAAGTACGTCATTTTGCCGTAGAATCTGATTTATTTTTGCAACCAGAGGAGTTGCCCCCCTGATAGATAGAAATAAAAGTTTAAAGCACTTACACAATGGCATCACATGTTCAAAAGCCATTCCACCCCCCTATTCTTGTGTTCATTCATTTTGTTGGACCTTTAATTATGACCTGAATAAATGAGTGCATTTTTAAGGATTTGGTGAAAGAGTTGCATAATCTGCCTATTGTGACCCCATCCTAGAGTGGTAAAAATAAGCTGTATCTTATAGCTTTTCAGCCTAACTATTACTGATTTCTATTGCTTTTAACAGCTTTTTTGAGGTTTCAGGTTGATTTCAAGCGAGTCTCCTAATTGAATAATCTAACAAATGTCCACTTGCTTTCTTGTAGTCTTTAAAATGGCCTTTCCTGGTGTTTATAATATGACTCGACATTATGGTGCCCACTGTGTCTCCTGACAATGGGCTGAGACAGCTTTTCTTTAATAGGCCCCGTTGACAGGGAACCCTTTGGCTTTAATGAGAACACACACACACACACACACATAAAGGAGCAGCACTTGCAGGAGTAAAAATGGTTGGGAAGTTAATGAACCACAGGCATGATGAAGCATGTTCTTTGGGGACATTATCAACAGCTGTCCAGCCCTCCCTCTGCTACTGTTGATTGAACTGGGCTCAAATTGGCTGCAACGCTTCACACAGCTTGTAAGGAGGGTTGCGTGCTTCATACGTGGTACACTCTAGTCTGGTACGACACTGGGGAACAAAGGAAATTTCAAAGGTTTCCTCCTCTGCCTTTGTCAGCCTTCGTAGGCATGATTATGACAAGTGAACCCCAGAGGTTTAAGCTCCTCTTTCTGACGACTACGGTTGATCAAAGGCCACCAAAGGCGGAAAACAGAGTGGATCGAAAAACTCTGGGATTGCATTTTGAAAACAAGGTGTAAACAAAAGACAAGAGATAAAGATTCAAATTTACCAAATTTCACTGCGTTGAAATCTTGAAAAAGTGAAAAAAGGTTGCCTTCCCTTGCTGCCAGGCAAATGCAGCTGCAGTGACAGTTACATGACAAGATCTTGCGAAGCAATTAAGCGACGACTCGAGCCTCCAGAAGCATGTAACATATTTAGGTATCAGTTGTGTTTATGAATGTATTGAGTTCTTTTGCTGTCCTCATTGGTACACAAATGCCTGATGCTTATTAGGGACCTCGCTACGACTTTGTCGGAGAGGAACCTATTATATGTGATGGAATTATTATTATTATACTTCTCACACTTTAAAGGCCTTTTTGGGGACTTTATCATGTTCAAAAAGTTGTTAAATTTCGCATGAAGATAAAGATTTGATAATTTTCGGGTCTCGCCTTGTGGGTATAAGGAAATGTCTCTATAGCGCCCACTAGAAAAGTGAAAACTACCCTACTAGGCCAGTTTCCGCCCCCAATGTCCGATGGACTTGAAAATTGGCACAGATGTGCTGCATGGTATGCAAATGAGTCTGACTAGATTTTCCGCCATTTTGAGAAAAACACGTTTTTTGCCATTTCTCCTAAACGCTCAGTCGGATTTGGATGAAACCTTCCAGTAATCATTATTGGTTCAATGTCCCCCTGATCCACCCAAAATCGTGCTCATATCTCAATGTTTTCTAGAAGAACTTTGCAATGGGTGTGGCTTAATGTGGCAAGATTCATAATTCCCTAATTACTTGGCCCGCCCTCACCAAAATATGTAACATCTGTAGACATTGAATCTCTGACCACCCCCTAATTTTTGAGAATATTTAAAGAATAGGGAGCGCTGCAGTGAATCATTGAAAATCTGCCTTTTTTGGGTTATTTTTGGCCTGTTTTCATGATTTCTTGTTATTATTAGGGTGCTTGCTACGACTTCGTCGGAGAGGAACCTATTGTATTTCATGGAATTATTATTATTAGGGTTCTCGTTTTATTAGTGTTTTTTTCTTCTTCTTTTAAATGACATCTATAATGTCATCTATAAATAAAGTGGCTGCAGCTTCTTAAAAGAGTGCCTCTAGTGGTTCATTTCCAGATTCATTTCTTTAATGATCACCAATTCTGTGATGGTACAATATTGGATCCTGAAATGCAAAAAAACAAACCAGATGATGTTACATTTGGCTCCATCTGGGGACAGAACCCATCATAGTCAGAGACAGGGAGAAAAGGGAGGAACGGGAGAATATTGAAATATTACTGATGATCAATAGCCTCGGTTTTCCCAGGCTGGGATCAGTAGATAAATATCCATATTTATTTTCTTATAATGATTAGTTTTTCTCTATGACAAGTGAAGTCATGCTAAATCGTCTGGAACCTTTATTAAATCAGTGTTTAATGTCACCTTTTTTCATTTAAATCTTGCTGGACAGTTGAAGTCTAACAACAGGACAACCTGTTAGTCAAGCATCATTAGCAGCACCAGAAACCCTTGGATCATTGAGCTACAAAGGCACAGGTTTCAAATCACCTGTAACTGTCAGCAGTGGTGGAGGGAAACGCTGTGTGCACTCACTGCTCACTGCTCATTTCCAGCCCCTTGTCGGTAATGATCATGCAACGAAACTGGCTGTATGTTTTTACGAGTTGTGGCTATGTTTTGCCTTCAGCGTGCATGAAATGGGCTCTCTATAAAAAGCCTGTTTGTTCCAATCTGTAATAGTATGGAATGATTGCAACATGCAGCAATGAGCATCTCCTAATGGTGCGTCATCATAATGGAAATGGAAAACGCTTTCAAACAACGAAAGACAACTTCCGTTGTGTTTCCTGCATGAAATGTGATCATTTGTGAAAATGCTTGGAATTGGTTGGGGCATGAAATCAGAAAGAAATGTGTCCTAATAAATTCATTCTACTGTTCTTCTAAAAACCTAATTTAGAGAAACAAAATATGGCACGTTATTTATGAGTAAACACAAAAAGAGATTAAAGCCATGCTGGGTCTGAGAAGTGGTTAACCAAATGCTAACCCAAATGTAGTGGGGAAAGCGCCCATATACTGCAAGTGAAGGGCTGGCTTCTCCCCTACCAAATGTCCTATTCATGGCTAATATAAGACACATAAAGTAAGTGTTGACTTTGGCCCAGATGGCAGAATATTGATGCTTTTTCTTTTCCTATGTGGATGTTTTTGCACTCGGGCAGAGTGAGTAATGTATTTTAATGAGTGTCAAGTTGAGGTTAACACAAACTGAGGCGATTTATAAATGTGTCTATTGCTTGTCAACACATCTTGTTGTTAAAGAACTTGGGACATGAGACACCATATTGAAGTATTTTATATTCTCCTCTTGTCTCTTCATCACACTAACAGGCTGACGATAACAATGCTAACAGGACTATCATCGGGACATACAGCACAATGTCAAACATTCTCACGAAGTGGAAAAATCAAATTCTTCACCTGATAGCAATCCGAGGATCACCATTGTCTTTTGTCTAAGAAAATGACACTGCTACTCCAAGATATGTGCGATATACACGGCCTATCTAAGGGAACAAACTCATGTTTTCGTGTAAATGAGGAGCAAAAACCGTTTCAAAGTCAACACGTGGTCGACCTTTTCCACCTGCTTTCTAATGTCACCATCGGCTGGAGGAAAAGTCAGGGGCAGCATAAGGTCAGCCACAAATATTTTGAAAATATTACTATGCAAGGCTGAAATCTGACATCTTGCTTCGATTGTTGCCTCGCTGCGCAAATAAAAACATAGCACAGGCATGTGTGTGGCCTGTAGATCACTTACTGCGTGCACGCACACACACACACACACACACACACACACAAACACTGGTACATATAGGAGACCATTTCTCACTGCTTTGTTGACCAGTAAATCAATAGAGAACTTAAGCGTGACCCCCTTCTGACTGAATTATGTCATTGTTTCAACCTTGATGACTGATACTTGATGTCGGTACATCTTTCTCATTGAAACTATACCGAGTGTGCTCATTGAAATAGTCTTTTTTTTATTCTGCAGTCTTGTATACTGTTGTATATCTTTTACATACTTTAGCTTTTAAGTCCTGCGTGTCTGTTTGGCTAAAACAGCCGTGACAGTAAGAGATGGAAATAACCGCTGAGCCATTGTGTCAGCAGTGTGTCTTAACACATACACAGCATCCGAACAACTTCATTTCTGCACCAGATTCTCCAGGCTGATGAGAGACGTCCCACCACTTTGAAAGGAGGTATTAAGTGTTTTATTGACACTGGTGGAGGTCATTGCCTCATTGCCTGCAAAGAGTGCATTGGTTTTTCTACCATTTTCATATTCATAAACGTCATCACTCCGAGAATATTCTGATTGCGTTCTGATAGAAATGCAAATGACCTCCGTGTCCTTCAAAGTACATCTGTATGCCAGGAAAGTACATCTCCCAGAAACAAACATTTTGAGCAGGTGTGCACAGTGGTCTCCACCACTGGTAAAAATGTGTACATAAGTAATTAACAAGGACAACGATGTGGGTAATAAAGACAGATTGTTTTAATTTCCAACTCTATGAACTGTGGCTAAAAGTCAGCAGAAATGCAGGACGTGTTCATAAAGGGCTCAATATCTCAGCGAGAGCGCTTTCATGCACTTGATCATTTGGAGATTAGGATACACAATATACAAAATGCTGCCTCTGACATGCGGAAAACTGACCGTAGAGGAGTTGGAGCGTGTTACACCGCGGCGAAGTTGTTGGGTTTGTTTAATTTTGTCTGGTCTTTTTGTCTTGTCGTTTCCCATTTTATTTTGAAATAGCAACTTTCTGCTCATTTCAGGTCACTCGCCCTTCGTCATGTGTCACCAGTCTGATTGTCATCCCGATTGTGTCCATCTGTTTCCCATTCCCCTCCATGTGTACCAATAGCTTTGTCCGGTGCCAGTGTGTTTGTTTCTGCCCATGTGTTTGTGCGTTCACTCTAGCCTTGCCAGAATTACCAAGCCTTGAAAACAAAGCCATTGTGTTCTGCTCTGTCGTCTTACTCAAAGAGTAATGTGGATTTAGTACCATAGATTTAGGTTCAATGGTTAGTTTTCGTAGTCTTTGGGTTCTCCGTAAGGAGTCATTTAGTTTTGATAATCTTTCCTAGTGCCTCCAGTTTTAAGGAGGGTTTTTGTTAAGTGACTCCGTCGAAAGAGTGCTTATGATGCAGTTAAATGTCTTTTGTTTTCCTCCTGCTCATAAAATCTGTGAGCAACAGTTATCATGGCGGGCTGCAAAATGTACTGGCTGCAAATAAGCAAGTGCTTGTGTCAGCCGTAAGGCCCCCTCTTTAAAATGTAGGTATGCTCAGGACACAGACCGTAAGGGATAAAAGTATAAAAATAGTTTCATTTTTTATAAAAAAAAGATAGAGATCATTTATATCTAAAATTCACAGTCCTCAAAAAAGTCTTACGTCCATCAGGAACAATCCGATTCCTGGTTTGCCACAGTTTGGTCCATCCATGTTTCGCTGCGTTCCGTTCTCCGTTCGTTTCCCTTGTTGGTTCGTCCTCTCGTAGTGGCACCAATCAGCCACACCCAGCATTGCACCTGGTTCTCAATTGATTATCGTTTCCACCTGGATCCTTTAACAACAAGTCATTAGGCCCAATAGGAAGTCTAAAGGGGCAGCGGTCCATGCAATAACATAGTAAACACACCACAGCAAAACACACCACAGCAATCAATAAAATGATACACACTAAAAACACACACTAGAAACAATACATTAGACTCCTAATAGGCTGACACTTGTGTACCTCTTTCTGAAGTCTGGATCTCATCGAGTGGTCATTTTCTCTGTAAATTGTTTAGTTTGGCAGGCATGGCAACAGTAACTATAGGGGGGCGCAGCTCAGCAAATGGTTAATAACAATCAAATTAGAAATGGTCCACTGCACTGGTGTCAGGAGACTTACACTACTAGTTTATGCAGGTTAACTGTGATGGATTTCGTTTAAATAAATTATTCTGTGCTCAAAGCTCAACTACTCCACCTCCCTCTCTTTGGTTTTTCCTCTGCTCCTTAAGATGTGCACTCAATCTTTTTACACTCCACGTGGATGGAGAGCTTCAGGTTCTGGCTCAAACTTGCCTCCAGCTTTCTCACTGGGCAGATATAATATTGCTATAAATTTTTCCAAGCGACTATCACGTCTCTCTTGAGGCCGTTAAGACTGCAAATATTTGCAAAATGACATTTTCCTCCTCGCACACCAATCCCGTCTTTGTAGTATTGTTATCGGATTGCCTGTGCATTTGTATATTTGATTATTTTATATTATACTGGTAATATATATTGTAATTTATTCTCTTTTGTTCAATTCCGTGTATGCACCACTCACTCATCATCCCAAAAGAAAGAGACATGACTTCCCGCTGAGAAGATGCTATTTTACTTCACCATCAGGGCAAAAGAGGCAGCTTTTCACACTCCACACCTTTGAAAGTGAACATGATATTTTAGTGGTTTCCCACCTGCGGGGTGTTGACCTTGTCAGTGTTATTTCAGGCTCTGGGGACTTCTCTCACTCAGCTGCAAGCACCTGCAGGAGGATGGGGGGGTTGTCATGGAAACAGGCCACTGGGAGGGGACTTCGTGCAAGCCCCAGGGCATGCTTTGAAAAGCTTTCATTGATAGCTGTCCCATTGAGCTGATGTCCAGTCTGTTACTAGGCTACCCACTGGGACCGTGTAATGACTCGTCCATTTTTCAAAGCAGCAGTTTCTATGTGCAGTTTTAACAAATGAAAGTCTACTGTTGCTCTGCACTCCACTGACCATTATTCTTTGCACAGGGCACGGGTCTCCCTAAAAGCTGAACGACATTCACTCTCATTTTTGTTGTAGAATCTTCTGACACCGCTATACACGTGAAAAGGCAATAGAATGAGACAGTGTTTCTCGATGCACAATGCACACACAGCCTTACAAGTCACTAACTTTAAGAGTCAAGGACATCATCTGGTATGTGTAATCTACGTCCATAACTTATTTATTCAAGCCAGCTAATAAGAGTATAATTTAACTATGTATAAACATTCATGTTTATAACACAATATAATGTTTTGAGTTTTGTCAACAAATTATGAGGTTAGTTTTAGAAATGCTTCCGTGAAGATGTTTTTTTATTTATGGATTATATTTCTAATTCTAATTAATTAAATAGCCTACTTATGCTATAGCTACTTCACAAGAGACATCATGTACGAGAATAGCCATGTTGTCAGGGGAGACTAAGTGGCCATTGTTTGATTTCACCACAAAGCCCAGATCTCTCCATTAACACCGGGGCCACCACCGGAGATCCTCTTTTTCTGGACCGTGAGCCACTCAGATCGGGTTTTGCATTGTGTCACACGCGACCTATTACTGCCTCATTAGATCCTGCAGAGAAAAGTGGAGGTTGATCCATGTCTTTTCACACGGATAGTAGGCCTACTACACATTCCACAAAATACAGCATTATGAGAACCTCCATCATTTTGTGGATTATTGTATTGTTGCCAAATATTGCTATACCACGCCATTATATGTAATCATCGTCTCCTTTATTCATGTCGCAGCTGAATTATTATCCCTGTATTGCGTTCTAACTAAAGCTTCGGAGGTACAGAGGTAGGTCTGCATTAATTAAAACAGACAGGAATCAAAACATGTAGGCAAAACACACACTGTCTCGGTTTTGAGAATAAATGTTTGTTTTTTATGTTAGTGCATTTAGTCTGCGGCCTATGGTTCAGTGATTATATTGCAACAGGACAGGAATTTGAATTATTCTTCAGCCGATAAACCTATTCCCTTTTCTTTATCTACACAAAAGGTTGTATACAAACACCATTTACTCACACTGGATTTTTTCCCTCGAAACGATTAAAAGCTTTGAAATATTTAGTTACAACCTAAATGAAATTTTCTCAAAGGCATATACAGTATACTATTGCGTTAAGTAGAAATGACACTTGGTGTTGAAATCATGGTTTAGAAAATATGAGGAAAGAAGATTTTATTTGACTGGCTCTTCAATAAACAACGTTTGTGTGTGTAAACCACATCAAAACCAGTGATTGTAGACATATTCTAGCAAAATAAGAAAAGAAATGTTTAAGAAATTGAAAAAGCCTTATATCTATTCACCTATTTCATAACATTCATATTTCTATTGCTGGTTTACAGTAGCTGATCTGCAAACTTAAAATCTAAATTAAACATATTATGTTATTACAATTATTTAATGTTCAAAAAGTAAATTAAGTAATAGCTGATACAACATTACATAGAAATGGCTAACATCATTTAATAGACAGCATATCAAGTCTAAACACTTTGTCAGCTTATATGTGAGTTGATAGACAAATTAGTATATATTTATATATATTTCAGTGCACAACAGTCAACAGTGAAACTGTTTTACAAGAGAAAGAAAGGCAGCTTTCAACAGTTCTGCCATAGAAACATGTCAAAAACAGGTTGGATTTCAGCGTTCCCGATGCTTGCGTAGACTGAATCCGTGACAATGCTCATGCTGTGTTCATTAAAATGAGAACTAAAAATAAAGCACAGTGACTTCTAAAGTCCAAGGAGCTAAACAAAGCTGCCACATTGTGTGTCAAAATGGGCTAGAGGTAAAAAGGCAATATGCTAAACTAAAAGATGTGTACATGTCGGTTCGTCAATTGCTTTAAAGATCAAGTCTCAGAGAACCGAAGAAAAATAAACTGGAAACATGAAAGAAAAGAATGACTTTGCTCAATTACACAAAGAAGAAAGTATGTATATTTGTGCTCATGAAAGAAGCATGTCTTTATATCTCCCACTGGGTAGCAGCTCTCACCACATGTAATAGCTGCGCGTGGTGTCCACCTGACTGGGTTTGGTCTCGGATGAGCCCTCTTTCTCCTTCTCACTGTCGGCCTCCCACAAGTTGATAAGGGGAGGATACAACTCGTTCAGCGGAATTGACGAGGTTTTCTGCATGTACTTTTTCAGAGAATGGTGATAGTTTTTCCTCTTCCACCTCTTGGCAATGTACACTCCCAGAGAGGCCAGACTGATAATTGCAAACATCGTTCCCATGACTGCCGCAAGAGCAGTGTTGGTCCCTTGGTCAGATATTTCCACAGCAAAGGTTGCCTGCTTCGTCGTCACGTTCACGCACGACTTCTGTGTTTGTTGATGGACGCTGGAGACCGTGAGGCACACCTCGTACTCGGTTGCTGGTTGTAGATGCGTGAGGTTGTACTCGTGCACATCAACGGGGACCCTGGCAGTGTAAGTAATATGTGGGTTGTCTATTTTCATAGTGGCAGATGACCACTTGAGGTTGGAGGTCATTACATTGGAATTTATTTTCCAGGAGACAAGGATGGAGTGAGCTTCTGTCTGTTTGACGTAGATCTTCATTAGCTGAGTGGTGTCAAAAAGAGTGCCGTTCACCCGTAAAGCTGTCACTCTTGTGTCCGCTCCTTCTGAATTCTCAGCCACACAGGTATATCTGCCAGAGTCTTCTACCTGAATACGAGTTATTCTTAAAGTACCTTCATTGCTGAGGCTGTACTTGTCAGATACGGTGTCAGTCATTACCTTGTTCCCCATCGGCGTCACCCAGTAGATTTCCGGTTCAGGCTGGGACACGGCTCTGCAGTCCAAGTCCAAAGTCATGCCGATGTCAAGGTTGAGGTGGCTTGGGAAAGTATCGTGGGCAATCAAAGGAAGGCACTGATTTGCCAAATTATTCTGCAGCACCTCCCGAACATGCAAACCCCTTACTTCTGCTGGCATGGCACAAAACATGGACAGAGGCTCCATGAAACGCACTGTGGTCCTGTTGGAGCTCATCCACTGAATGACGCAGTCGCAGCGCAGAGGATTGCTGTGGATGCTGATCTCACGCAAATTGGGCAAAGAGTCCACTGTGGATTGATAGAGAGCATTCAGGGCGTTGTTGTTCAGCATTAGACTCTCCAAGGCAGGGACATCACGAAAGGCCTGACGGTTGATATAAGAGAACTTGGGATTGTTTGTAGCCTCCAGTTTTGTGAGCTCAGGAAGATTGTCAAGTGCGTAGCGGTCAATAGAAACCAGCTCGCCCATGTTGTTTATACCCAGTTCCTTCAGTCTCAGCATGTTCTTGAAATCTCCTTCCTGAATCTTGTGCACTGGGTTTTTGTTTAAATCCAAAAACTTGAGGTTAGGTAGTTTCTGCAGGGCTCTCTGGGGAACTCTGACAAGCTTATTGTCATAAAAAGAGAGGCTTTCAAGATTGTCAAGTCCCACAAAAGCATTTCCAGGTATGTCTGTCAAATCCATCCCCGCCAAAACCAGACTCCTAAGATTGCCCAATGGCTTGAAATTAAAGTTGATTATTCCAACCACAGGGTTCTCCCCAATCATGAGGATCTCTAGGTTGGGTGTGGATTCAAACCATCTGCTGCCAATGGTTTTAATTTTGTTGGAGTTGAGGTGAAGCCTGAGCAGGTTGTGGAGCCCATAGAAGGCATTTGCAGAGATTGTGTTGATCTGGTTGTGGTTGATGTAGAGCTCCTGCAGGTTGCTGAGGTCTTGCAAACAGTAATCTGGCATTTCTGTGATCTGGTTCTCCTCCAGATGAAGTGTGGTGAGCTGGGACATGTTGAAGAGGCCAACATCTCGGATGCTACTGAAGTTGTTCTGGGACATGTCCAGCTCGGTCAGGTTGAAGAGCTGCTCTAGCTCGTCATTGGTCCTGGCGATGTAGTTGCTTTGTAGAAGAAGAACCTGAGTGTCACTGGAGAGGTTTCCTGGGATACGTGTTAAGCGAAGGTCATTGCAGTCTACAGTGATAGCCTCTCTGTAGGTGGACTGGGGGGTAAACCATGGCCGGATCTCGCATACACACAGCTGGGGGCACTCATTGCTCTGGAAGGACAGTCCTATTGATACCAGCATCAGGCCAGCAAACACCTGGCCCGGAAGTAAGCAGTCCAACCTCTGTCTAGCCATGCTGGGGATGGACAGGAGGAGAGCCAGATGAATTTAGGAGCGAGGGCGTTACAGTCATCAACCAGACCTTCTGCTGATTAGGTATTTCAGTCCAGCGACGGGGTTGAAAGGGGGTAAAAATCTACCACAAGATCTTGGAGCCCCAGAGTAATCTATAAAAGAAAGACAAAGCAGATCTATGTCATTGTAAAGAAAAATATTATTTCCGTATGGAGGACTGTTTAAAATACGTATGTTTGTAGCAATGCTAGAAGCACGGCTCGGTAATAGCAATGCTTTGGTCCAGACTGATCTACGTCAATCTATCGGATGCATAGTCTTGAAATTCTATACATACATTCATTCATTCATTGTTCTCAGACAACAGATAAATAACACAATTAATAAAACATCTTCTCACTCGCTCTTGTCAGCTTTGGTCTAACATTTGCGGTTTTATAGGAAATATCTCAGCAACTTTTGAATGTATTGCCATGGAATTAAGCAGCAACATCAGCTCAAAATGTTATTTTTCTAATACTTTGCTTTGAGAACAAAGTGTCTCATGATACAGAGCCGATAAGTATATAAAGCTTTATCAATCCTCTGGAGAAACTAATTTGATACCAAAAACAACTCATGCACACATTAATAATAAAAAGGAGGTTTCCTCAGTGCACAACATTGAAAACACACTAAAACAAAAGAGAAAAAATATGCCATTTCTAAAAACAACAACGTATTATGATTTATTTACTCACGCACTTATTGCAAACCTGTTTGCATGTTGACATTATCATTTGGCTCGAAGTACTACTTTCTCAGAGTACAGCACAACACAATAGCTATATATAACATGAGTGTACTCATGTACTGAAATAGAACATAATCTTTTGTTTCTTGAAAATTAAGCAACAACATAAGACAACCAACTGAACAAGAACAACAATTGCGTCTCCATTGTGAGACCGAGTTATGTGCAGCATCAACAACTTTAGGAAAATGCAAGTTCAGCTCATTACAATGCCTGCACTAAACCCTGCTATGAGCAACTTGGAAACAAATCAGATTTCATCGCGGGCTTTCATCTATCCAGGCCCAAAAAGGATGTGATCATTAGCTTCCCCGAACATCATTAAAAACGGAGATATGTGTATGCGCCAGGCCTCAGAGAAAGCAAAGAAGAAGAAGAAAAAAAAGATGCATGTCTTCATTTTTAATACGTCTTCAGCTTGCTGAATTTAGGGCAAACAGGAAAAACAAGTTTTCAGCAGGGCTGAGATTCTTTCTGGGATGATTGGGTACAGAAGGACCCTCTCAAAACTCTAATACTTGCAACCCTAAAACAGGAGCAGGAGTGGACTGTGGGAGGACTAGAGCTCAGTTGCTTTGTTCATCAAACACAAACTCCTGAGAGGCACAATAGGCATCCGTTTGCCACACTCACTGCAGTGACTGAGGATAAAGCGTTTGTTCCAGGGAATAAAACAAAGACAGGTTGTACTCACAGCACTGCTGCATTTCACTGATACTCATGGTCTCCATCACTCAACAACCACTAAGGAGTGCTATTCAGTGTTTTTACAGACCTTCTTGCTCCCCTCAGGAAGAATTGTCATATTTTCTTTAATATTTAAAATCACATTTTTACCTTGTTCACTTTGGTTAGGACCAATGTTTGTAAAAAAAATAAAAACATTGCCATTTGCCTCAATGCATCTTGTCTCTTGGTGTTTGGTGATAATTTATTAATGTTGGCACGCTTACATTTCTCCTCTTACTAAACTAAGAGGAGGAACATGGTAATCATGATACACGCCAAAACATCAGCAGGATGTCCCGGTTAAGCATTTTAGCGCGCTTACATCAGCATTAGGCTCTAAGAATCACCGATACACAGCCTCTCTCTCAGTCTTGTTTGGGGGATTTGGAGCAAGCGATGGTTGTCAAATGCCTTTATCTCATTCATACCAGATATGCGTCTGTTCACATGCAAATATTGTATACAGACATAACAGTTTTATCTCTCCCCATTGTTTATTAACAGGATTAGGTTTATGGGGACGTCTTTAAGAACCATGTGCATATGCAGTATCCAAAATCAACAGAAGTCCCAATACTCAATTAAGTCCTTTAACTTAAAAAGAAGAAAACCCATCCAATGCATACAGCAGCATCGTGGTACCCGGTCTTCTCCACCACACAGCTTTATGGTCAACACCAGCTTAAGAAGATATCACTTAAGAGGCTTTCAAACAAGCGCGCTGACTAACTCATCTGAAAGGAAAATGCCTGACAACAGCACCAGGGGGACAGAAAGATGTTTCTGCTCCTCCCATACTGGGTATTCCCTACAGGATAGGGAGGAGCATGGGGAAAACGGGCGTAGCACAGTATCTTTTCTTTAAACTAAAGTATATTTTGTGGCGATGGCTGTGCCAGTCAGGATTAGTGGATGGAGACACTGAAGTGCTGATAAGCTTGAGGCGGTGTACTGGATTCCAACCCAGAGGACAAAAACAGGCCACGTAAATTAAAAGCAACATATCAGTGCAATCTAAAGATGGACTGTTTATTTATAGGAAAACTTATTCAAAAAATAATCCCTACATATTTGGCATTGTGACTAAATAACCTCTCCAATTAAAAAATATAAAATAACTTAATTAACTTTTTTTAAGTACGTTTGTTAGTGCACCACAGTCATCCCAAAAATCATGTAACAATGTTTTGTAAAACCCAAGCACATTTACACGTAAAATAATAATATTGTTTTGTTGGCTTTCTTTTGGGTCGGACTGATTAAGTGATAGACTTTTTGGAGAATTATCATCAATTAAGAGTCAAACAAAATGGCAGTTTCTGGAAAAACATTTGAATGAATAATAATTGAATAATTGAAAATTCAATGAAACACATTTGTTCTTAACATTACATTGTTGGTTGATTTAAAACTAAACAATGCATTAAGATCAAAAGCCTGATTTTTCTTCACTTAAAAACCATTGGGTTTTAGATAAATTGCCGACAAAAACATCGCTGAGGAAAAAAAAAAGAAATCATGATATTTACTTGTTTTGTTTTGCAAAATAATCTTCACATGGAATACCACGTCTATACATTTTGAAGCGTAAATGTAACCAAAATAAGTAAAAAGGTAATGCTCAAGTACACCCCGTCAATCAAGTCACATGACTTCACCGTTTGTGTTCTGCGGTGATGATGATGTTTGGTACTCTCATTGAGCTAATTGTTAGTTAAAAATTCACCAGAGGGGTATTTACTTACACTGCAGATAAAAGCAATGAAATCTCTTAAGCTTGTGTTAGTCACAAACATCATTTCAGGCATCTAACCAAAAACGCATTGACAGAAGTGTCAAAGTGCTTTAGGGCTCATTCCTGCAGTGCACTATTTACCACAAATGGGGTTAATCGTAGATTCTCCCCATTCGGTAAATGCTAACAGCTTTGTCTATGCTCCTCTTAGTGCAGTGTAAGATTAAGAAGTTTCTGTTCCCATTTAATATTCAACGCATAAACTATGACACACAAAAAAAGGTTAGCTGAAATAAAATAAAAAAAGAGAATACTGTTGTGATGCAACTATGAGCACTAAAAAAAACCCGGACCACATTCTGTTGATACGGGTTGATTTTTCATCAACAACGGAAAGCCGCCTGAGGTCCATTGTGAGCGGAGCCCCAGAGCAGCAGGAGAGCTTAAAACGCACAGCGGGTGGAAGAACACTCAGCCAAACACCAAAGGCAGGAAACAGGCACCACGGCAACTTCTGAACCTGCCCAGAGGATCCCTAAAATAAAAACACCAACCACCCAGTTATGTTTCCAATGAAAATCTATTGGTTAATAAATAACGTTTTTTTTTAAACAATGTGGTTAGCGACACAACAATGCGGCAGACGGCATGCAGCAAAGGTACGCAGGATTTTGTAGTGTGTCATTCTCACACCAACTGAGATTACGCTTTATAATCTAGAGCAGCAACATTAAATCATTAACGATTTACAACTGAAGACTCATCACCAATTGGTCACAGGCACGATGCTTTCAGGAGACTATAATTTTACTGAATTAAAGTTGCAAGAAGAACAAGATTTATTTTATCCTTTTCTCTCCTAAGCAACATAACTAAACAGCCTTGGCTCAGGTTTTAGTTTTTTGTGTTATTTTGAAAAGTATTTAGCCTGCAAGGCTAATGACTACAGTGATAACTGTCAGCACATTGCCATTTCAGCACCGAACAAACCTGGCGGCCTGGCAGCCCTCTTTCATTGCATGCCTGATTCCTGTCGTGTCCACTTGAGAAACTGTCACATAGTGGTCCAGCTTGTTAATTGGCATACGGACGAAAGTTCACAGACATCGCTTCACAAAGATATGGCCTAAAAATATCCAAACGGGTTGCTCATACAGTATCAACCATCTCATTACTTGCAGCCTCATTTTACAGATACAGTTATAACTTGCCATTGTGTCAGTGTATGATAATGGTTTACTAAAAAGGAGGGAATGGATCCCAGTTTTCTTATTAAAAACATAACTGTGAGGAATACCAACAAAAGGATAGTCACTTTTTTTTTTTTTTTTTAATAATCCAGGCCATTATGTGTATGAGATGTGCTTTAAAGTCTTAAAGTCTCCCTCTAAACCACTGTGATTGAATGTCCAAGTTATGTCCAGTCAAACAAATCCTGCCTTGACTGCGATAATAACATAACATTAAGTGTGACATGAGAAAATGAAAATGTGATTTGGGATCCCTCGTGATATGTGCGTATAACCCTGACCGTCTAGGTCAGCCTTCAAGCTTCAGTTTACTTGTGCGAACACCCCCCCACAAAAAAAATGTTGTAACAAATTGAACAAAATAGGAGTTGGTGAAAACACTCCAGAATTAAACGGCAGATCAACAACTCAACGAGGAGGAAGAAAAAGAGCAGACTGCTGCCGTGACCAGGCGGTAAAATGAAGAGAAAACTCAACCGTCTGCATCAAAAAACAAAAATGAGAAATATTAACTCACATTACAGCCTCTTGGGAGACCACGTATCAGACAAGAAAATAAGAAAATGAGACAAGAAAACTCTATGGGTAAAAAAGTTTTTTCCCCCATGAACGATGAGGGAATCAGGACTTGGATCTGGACAATGCGTCCGAAATAGGGTGACGAGACTCTTTACTCGTACTTTCTCACCTAACTAACATACAACTAAAAACAAGACTAGGCTTCTCCTCGTGGTAGTAATGGGCCATTTGCTAATCAGCGGCACCAGGGCTATTGAATTTACAGCTGCTTGTTTGCCACGATTCTCAAAGTTCACGTTCAACCAAAGATACGTATCAACAGAATTGTACCACAACACTTACAGAATGACAACGGTATAAAATGAACTGGTTGATCAGCCAGTTTGCCAAATGAGGTTTTGGGCATTTAGATTAAAACAATGTAGATTGCTGTAGCACTTCAGGGTCCAGTGCCGATGGTGCAGCTACACCAGATTTGGCTTCACCTAATATACAGCCTCCCTCGTACATTCAAGTTTTCCTTTTGGAAAACTTGAAGTTGCCAACGATTTAATGGTGTGTAAGTGAGATAAATGTCCATCCACTCCTTCTTGCCAGTCAGCACAAATGACTGTGTCCAACCTCACACAAACTCCATTTTCCCAGAGCCTAAAAGGTACAAATCTGTTTCTGAAACATCTGTCATGGGGAAAAACGCCAAGAAGGCAGGATGATAGAGACTGTCGCTTTCCTGTGTCTGGAAGCCAACAGAGGACAAAGTGTTAATGCCTCAGCCCTTCTTTGAGGAATAATGGTGCGAGGCCCGAGGCTGAATAACCCACCCGCCCCCTTTACGCAAGGCCTTATACCCTCGGGACCTAAATGTGGTGGTGGGGGTGAATCCCTTTACCACCTCCCCCCCTCTTCCATGATCCCTGCTGTCTAACAAACCCGCACACAGACACCGGCCTGCAGCACACACGCCTTTTTGTTACACTAAATAGTCATGGTCGAGGTACAAAGAAAATAGACATCTCGTGTGTCTCAGTATGAAGTGTGTAGGACCCATACGAATTACAGAAATCAGAGATCTATCCATTTCTTCTTCATTCACTTTTAGATTGCTTGTGCTTTCTGAGAAGACAGCAGTGCAGAACCACTCAAGTCGAAGTTTGAGAGAATCGAACAGCCTTTGATCCAATGAGACATATCCAGAGATCTGGCTGGATAAACCTCAAGAAAGTCTCATAACGAGTAGCAAACCGCAACACAGTGAGATTCTTTCTATTATACTGTGCAGCTCCTTGGCCCAGAGGTCCAGAGCGGAAAGAGGTATCTCAGCACTTTCCTGAAAGAGTCCCGTGAGCAAACACACATTACAAACGAATCCCTCGATCATCCTAACCTTTCCACGCCCTGTGCCCTGAATTTGAGTGATGCGAGTCAGCAGTCTGCCACCACAAAAGCGCAACAGCTGCAGCGTCGGTGAACCACAATGGACCCCCTGCCAATGCAGCCCCATTCTCACCGCGGCATCTCCTGCACGGGGCCTTATGGCTCGGTCGCCAGAACCCGGGGACTTTTTGCTCGTGTGGAACGGAGGCGACGCGACATCTGCCGAAAAGCCTTTAATATGCACATCACACGTTTTGCACGACGTCGCTGGCGCGGCAGATATACCGCAGCGGGATCAAAGTTTGTTTCATGTGGAATACCGCTTTGACGCATTAAAACGGTTCGATGTATTATGATCAAATTAGGGTGGAACGTTGTTTTTCGGGGGATTCAGATTGACCAGACCAGAAGCTCACCCTCCCCCAACAAAAAACAGGCCATGCCCTTGAGTATGTGTGCATCATGAATGCATGCTATTCACTAAGTGGGACATTATTTACATCCTAATAGGCAGCTTATACAGAAACTATCAGACACTTGGGGGGCGGAGGGAGAGAAACACGCCTTTCGCCTCCTGAGTGGTTTCTCACCTTGTTGACATTCCGGTCCAACGTTCCCAAGCGCACGGGTCCTTTATCCAGACATCCACGCCGTAAAAACGATCAATGTTATTGTGCCGAGTGAACAGCGCTATCAGACCGGGTAGGAACACATGTTTCTATCTCCTATCCGCGGGTTTCCAGCAGGCGATTCGTCCCTCGCGTACGCGATCAGTCGCAAGGCGCCTCGTAGAGACGCATGGTGCGGTGTTTACCGGAGATCTCCAACCTGCTGCAAATCACCCGCGACCGGTATCGTAGCCCGGCGGTGTCCCTGTGCGTCTGCCTTCCTGCCTGCTCCTTGTAACGGATGAAGGAGAAAAAATGATTACCAAAAAAGAGAGAAAAAAAACACCTGGCGCTGTCAAGACCAGTCAGCTGATTGGCCGGCAGGCTATTGGCTGGGAGCGCCTGTCTGTCACTGTCGGCCAGGCAAAGCAGAGCACCATCTGCTCCGGGCTTGTTGTGATGTGAACAAAGGCAGTAGAGGACGGTGGGGCATGGGGAGGAACGGGGGTGGGGGTGGGGAGACTAGGGGGTTGGTGCATGGCATTACTGTTGGAAAAACGTCTCCCCCTCTCTACACCAACCTTAAGGATAATATATTACTTTTCTGCAACATGATAACACAAATCAGAGAAATATCGTATGTTATTACATTTTATTAATCTTTCTTATTATTCTGCTAATCTTTCTGGAAATCTGAGCTGCTCATTGAAATGAGCTGTAACTTGACACATAGTTTTAGCAAACTGCCTCACTGTATCCAAACAGATGCAACAAATATGTTCATTCATTTGAGGCCATAAAATCCACTTGACAGAAGAGTCATGCTCATTATTCATCAATGATGTAATACTGTATTATGTAATGCTCCATTGTCTTTCTAGTTGGCAGTTGAAATAAAATAGAAGATATCAGCAAACATCAGTACTGTGGCCTTGTTAAAAGCTACAGGTAGCATGCACAATTAATGCCATGATAGTGGCATTCGTACGCTCGATGAAATATACACGGCACATTATAATAAGCAATAAAATGCCCTTTGTGACCTTTAAATATAATTGCAGCTGTATAGGATCACATTAAATTGGAGCTCCTGGTGAAACGCTACCAGGATCCATTAGCATTCATGTGACCATGTAGGATGACATCTGGAGAGCATTAGTGCTATTTGAAGAATCCATTTGCTCACGGTTGCGTTGAGACAAGGAGATTATGAACCCGGTGTTTGGAAGCATAGCACTTGCATCCACCAAATGTGCTGCTCCTGTTGTTTGTTGCTGTGTCCCAAAGTGCATAGCAACTGCAGCAAAGTGAAAATGAGATGAGAAGGGCTTGAAGTAGAGACCCCTAATGAATATTTGCACTCCAGCCCACAGTCTCTAAACCTAAATCCACCTTCTATTGAACCTTCCTTCTAAAAAAAAAAAAAAACCCTAACATGGTGGAACATCTGCTTTTTCTCTTTCTCCAGCCCCACTGTCCTGCAGAATCTGTTTGTCCTAAGGGTGACTTTCAAATGGAGGCACCATCCCCTTAATGCATGTTGTTGAAGTGCTGGGGAACTGTCGTTGGCTAACACTCAATTCAGGCACTAATTTTACACACATTGGTCATTCGAAAAGGCATCGACTGTTATTTTTATTTTATCTGCACACCTCGTCTCTGGTCCTCATCAATGGAGAGAGATGAAGACAGATGGCTTGCTCTGGCCCCATCATAGTCCCAAGGCTATGCTGACCTGGGCTGAGCATATCGAGTAATATCTAGAAAAAAAACTTCTCCTTTACATTGAGCTCAAAACAGCGTTTTTCACAATAATTAAAAGGCGTTGAGCTCCGTCTTGTTGGTTTAGGCTTTAGGTTTCTTATGTCTACATACTGTATATGACAGCACAATTTGAACAGCGAGTTCAGCACCATGGACAGCGCACGTACAGCGGCCCACCTGCGACGTGTTGGCATACAGCGCAGCTGAGGGACAACTGATCCGTGACAGTTTGAAAGCCTAATAGTATTCTTCTCTGCTTTCCTCATGGACAGCCTGGTAAGCAGCATATCTTTGTCTTGCATTTGTACAACGGAATGTTTGATTCTTCTGTCTCGCCCGTGATCATGGAGAAACTAATATCTGTCCACTACATTCAAAAGCCCAAGTTCTGAAAATATCCAAGAAATTGAATGGTATCACAAAGTCTTTGTGTTTTTTAATTTTGAGTCAACACCAAAAATGGGTATTGATACAAAAAGCACACAATTGACTCATGTTTCAGCAGCATTGGGTAAAAAAATACAGAACCCTCCACAACCTGTATAGTCCCACCTGGCATCACAATTACTAGTCCTTTTTCTCTCCGTTCTCTTACAGTGGTTTGATCAACTCCTCTTGAGAGTTGCATGGCTAGGAAAACAGGAAAACAGGAGCCGGCATAACATCTCAGGAGTGTCAGAGAATACTTTTGAATTAGCAGGCACTGACACATGGCCAGTCACCGTGCTTGCATCATCACGTGTTTGCCCCCATTAATCTTCAAAAAGTTACGCTCCTTTGAATTTTACCTCAGGACTCCAATGGTGGCAAATGAAAAGCTAAAAACAGCACACCGTCAGTCGGCCACGGCTTCTGTCAGTCCCTCACAAACATGTTCAATCCTTGCTCTGTCTTCCACTGAAATCATTCGTGATGTGAAATCCGGCCGCCGGTCCTCTCAGCCTGGCAGTGTGCTGTGCTCTTTCTATGTTCTCTTCCCTCCTTTGAAGTTTGGCAACAACAATAGAGAAAGCACAAAAACCCTGTTAAGAGAGTCAGTCATTAACTTTGAATCGCCAGTTAGTCTTGATGGTTTATCCCCATTCAAAGCTGCTCTGTGTTGTTTAAGAATCATTTGTGGTTAAAGCCTGCTCCCTAACGTATGTCACACCATATCCCTCTTGCGGTAACAGCTTGCGGTTGTGAGGGGGGCACAGTAGTGTCCTCATCCATACATCATTTGTAGGCCTTACTGAGTTATTAGGGCACTTTCTTTATTGTTTATGAAGTGGTCCCTCTCCTCCTACTCCCCCCAGGTTTGCGGCCATTCTGTATTCAGAGTATTGAGCGCTTTTGATCGCCTCTGTTAACTTGTGAAGTAAATACTGTGGTTTATCAGGCCTTGTCATCTCCTCGCACAATGAGACAGTAAGCATGCTAAGCCTTTAAATAACATAACCAGCTTCAAAAGAGGCTTATAGTGCCAGAAAAAAACACATGTTGTGCTCCAAATGTGTATTGTGTGTGTGTGTGTGTGTGTGTGTGTGTGTGTGTGTGTGTGTGCACCTGTGCTGCATCGCTAAGGACCTGGGGGGCAGACAAATGTTTTCACTCTCATGATATGCCAGGTGCAATCAAATGATAGCTTTGCTTTATGGCACCTCATCGATAAAACTATCTTGTGTAATGAGAATTCTGAGAATGTCTGCTGTGCAAGTTCAGGTTTCAAGGCGGATGAAAAAAAGGATAATATTGGGTGTAAAACAATGGCAGTGTATTGTTTAATATTAGCATTTTCATTCTCCGTGACTAGTCCTCCCCAGCCTACACTGCAGAAGCAAACATCGCTATAAATAGAGGGAACCAATGAAATACTTCTCTTTTTCAGGTAGTGTCGACTGGAAAACAAGTAAGGGGGTGTTAGGGTTGTGGGTGTGAGGATGATTGAGGGTCAGACGCGGGCGAAGCCGAGTCCGATGTGATGTGGCATTTGGCTGGCGGGCCTGCGGGAGGTCAGGCTATCCAAGGAGTTGACAGTCGGTTGAGCGCGAGCCAGGTGATGGTGCTGGTAGGAGACAGGAGCAGATGGAGACGCTTGCCAGCCAGGTCGACTTGAATGAACAAGTGCATTTTCCTAGATTGGCCAAATTTAGTAAGTAAGTAATTAATAACACACAAAAATTGTTGTATCGTTTTGCCTGTTTTTAGGCCTTAGTTTGGTGCTTGGATTCATTTTTTAAGTTCTTCATCTGCCGGCCAGCAGTCAGCCTCAGAGCTCCGCCGATCCAAGCTCCCCCCCCCCAGGCTCTTCAGCTTATTATGAATTTTCCCTTCATAATGCCCCTACGCAGAGGTTAAAATGCACCTCACCTACCGCTGAAAGTTTTTGTCTTCAAATGTGACTTTAGACGACAGCCGAGGGAGGGAGGCAGAATAACACAGCCGGCAAAGCACGCAGGGACCAATTAGTCCTCTAATCTGTTACCTGAGGCCGTGCTGGTGCAAATCACAGGCGTGCTGCTGCAACGTGTTACTTTCCCCTCCTGATAATAATGCATCAAGAGTTTCAGCTATTTTTATTTGTTTATTTTATGCTACAGTAACTGTACAGTGTACTTTTGACATGTTTCTTGATGAAATGTGTTTTCAATCCCTGCCTAATTTGGCCTGTGGTCAGGCGTACACTGAGTGGAGCTTTGATGGGAATAAGGTGATGTCACCAAACAACAGAGATACGTCATTTGAGGCCAATTGGAAACATACAGATAGATGCTAGAAAAAGGTCTTATAAAAATATCTTGGATTGCGTGCATCTTTTGAGAGTTATGAAATTTGTTTACAGTACCATTGGTGGACATCTTCACCAATTGGTTTAGGACATTAGGACAAGTCTCATATGAGGTTTAGGTCTCTTCAACAGCATTGAAATCTTCCAAATATTCAGCAATAACACTGAAAATATGTTCTATGTTTTGTGCTGCTATGTTTTGCATCTGTGACATACTGGAGGTAATTTAGTAATCTATTCATCTGCCGACGTTTCACATCTTTGCAGTCAATTATCAACAACATGTAAGGAGATAATCACCCAAACTATCCTCTGCCTTGTAGAAATATACACAAGTGATATGACTTACACACAGTCTGTTTACATCCGTCTCCCAGAGCCAAGACATCATCTTGACCTTAAGCATCGTGGTCGGTGACATTACAGGTTGAGAGTGAGAAGTTCAGAGGGAGGAACTGCTATAAGCTGCCAGTCACTCAGCTGATGGTTGCTAAACTAACTGTGGTTGCCAGGCAGAATTGGCAGCTTCCAAATGGTTAGACGCCCTGATCACTTTCACACTTTATATTTTTTGTCTTGTTTTTTCCACACCTCCTTCGCCTCCCTTGTAGCAGCCTTCTGTAACAGATTTGAGAGGTGTTTTATTACTTGGTCACATCCCTTTCCGGCTTTCCGTCACGCATCCCATGCAATAAGTCATGCATATGCACCCATCTACACCTTCGTGTAAATACCCATACAGACCTCCACATAGCAAACAGTGGAAATAAATCCCTTTCCAAATATGTCTCCAAAAGCTGAAGACTATCCTACTCTCTCCGGTTGAGGATTTGTGAGCTTTGCGATATGAATAAGCAAATACATAGTAAGAGGGTTTCTCTGTACCACGCCAACCGTGTGTGACAGCAGCAGGGGAACAATCCAGAGTCCGCAGGACTTCCCTCTCTTATCCGGGAGAGTGTGCAGCCTTTGCATCACTGGAGAAGTGAATTTACACCACAACATGCGAAAGAACACTGTCGTTAAATATTAATGACATCTGCCTAGCAACCAAACACGAATTCTCCGTGGGATGCTGAGCCGCTGTTCCCACAAAGCATCGGAGACATGTTTTACAGAGTTCAGCCCATAACGATGGACTTATGGAGGTGGACATTTCATAAAATGTCTTTATTGTCACCAATAATGTATAATCTGCTCTTTACGTTCCTTCTGGTATGTATGGTAGTAGTGGATATTCTCATGGGATCACGGAGCACCTGCAGGGTAAAGCTAGGATTGAAAGTGGCGTATGAATGTCCCAGCATGCTTTAGTGGGAACCACTATAAGATTCATAACACGGATTCAGAGCAGATCAGAGCTGCAGCCTTAAAGTTTTGAATCTTTTGCTTATTCGAAGAATTATTCTCACTTTAAATAACTTCCCATATAATTTGGTTTGTTACGTACTATTTCCACTAGATGTTACATAAATCTTCTCCAGCTTTACGTGTATGTTTATGTATCTTAGTCTTATTGTGTTGTTAATCAAAGAAAAAATAGTTGTGATTCTAACCTCTTTTGAAACAAATATCGTCCAAACACGTCCATAATCCGAATAATCAGTGTGATCTGGTAAGTGTGATATTCACACTTCTTAGATTGCAGTTGTAAACATTGCTTTGTTTGACACAATTGTGTGATGGGCTTCATTATTTATTGTTGAACCTGACAATAGTTTTAAAAAATTAACAAATGAAGGAAAACATCAAGTTTAAATGCGGAGAACAAGTCTGATCTACTTAAATCAACACTCAACAAAGTGCATACCTCAAGCATGTGTAAATACTAGCTGTGAAAGACTACGTTTTAACAATAGCTTTCCAATCGTGACTCAGTCAAGTTTTCTCAGAGTCTCCCTCACAGGTCCGTTCGGTTGTCCTTCGCTGGGCCTGGATATCACCGTCACGAACCTGCGGTCACCACTTGAATGCAGATGGCTTTCATTCACCGCTGCAGTGTGTTTCACTGAGCATTTAGTATTCAGATATTGTAATTACGGAATCGCCGCTTTGATGAAAAGTTTTTTGGATAAGAGAGACAACATAGAATTGTTAAGGCTGAAATATCAGCAAAGAATCCATGCTCAACGTGTCTTTACTCCTCCCTGCTCACAAACTGGCCAGAACAGGACAATTTAACGTCAGCTATGCACTGCATCGCGTATGAAAAAAAGCACAGAGCCATATGCGGCAGCGCCTCAAAGACGGCGAAGGCTGCGTTTTGTATTTGATGAATAGCAAGCACCTGCTGCCATTAAGCAGGCTTTAAAGGCTACACAAAAGTGGTTATTACACGTGCTGGCCTTTGGTGGGCTGGGCACAATGCGGCTCTTTTAAATACATTTGCAAAAGAGGATTGAATGTATGGTCAGCCCCCTCCCATGACTGGCACAGACAGCAGGAGCTTAAGGCCGACCACCCGGGGATCAAACATAGAGACTATGGACGGAGCAGCAGCCTGGCTCACTGCGTGAGATCTCACCATGAGTGCCAGGGGATTGACTCCCTTCACCCAACAGGCCATTACACTGCTTTTTATTAACAATGAAGTCACACTCTCACATACACACATTCCCCTTTTTTGGTTTACATCCCTATAATGTTATTGGAAACCTGCTGATGATTATTAATGCTGATGCCCTGACAAAGGTCTGATTACAAAAGCATGAAAAAAGAAAATGTAACAGTTTAACTAGGGCTGCTAGCCGCATTGGACGGGTCCTCGCTACTCCGCGCACGTCGGAGCACTGGGCGGACGGCTGCAAATGCGGTCGAGGAAGCCTGCGGCCGTCGGACAACGCTTACGCCCCTTAGTTGTTGTCAACCACGTGGAGCGACGCCGGCAATTGCACTTTGCAAACTTTATCTTTAACATTATCAGGCCTTAGGCCTTTTCTGTCAACATTTGAGAGGAATCCGATTATATACACACATGAGCCAATTTCCTTTAAAATCTATCACCAGCCAACTTCTGGTCATTTTCAGGTTAGAATTAAAAGAAAACTATTAATAGGCACATGATCATTCCACTTCCCGAGGTGTGACTCATTGGAAACCAGGAAATTCTGATGTACAATCCCAAAATTACAGATTCTACAAAATAACATAACATAAAATATTATAAGAATAACGAGACCAACAATTTAGAAACACATTTCTCAAGTCAGAAACTATAAAAATGATCCTTGTATGAATAGTCCTAACCTCTTAAGCTATCCTGCTCTGCTGCTAGAATGACGAGCGTGCTTCTCCCATCCAGGGTGCTCACATTCAAACACGTGCACACAGGTTTTACACACAATGTTACATAACATTAAAGCTAAAGGCGGTCCAACGAAATATTAGAGTGTGTGACCTATTTTGTTCCAGCGCACGCTGGACCACCTCCTGCTCCCAATCTTTGAGATTGTCTTTTGTCCATGTTAAGCTACCATAGTTTGGGTATGCTAACCATAGATGCTAACTGTTGGAGTCTAACGCATAGCTTACGTTACTCTGGGCTGTTAAAAAATAAAACCCTTTTTAATGTGGATCACGACTCGCGTCTTGCCTCATATCATGATCTTTTGAAACCAAAACCTGCAGACTTCTCGGATTGATTGCCAGACATCATATCGACGTTCGTAGGACACATGCAGGCCAAAGAACGGTACTTAACCCTGTTCCGCCGGCGTGCGTCTCATTCTCAAAAAATGCGACTTGTACTCCAGTGCAACTTATATATGTATTTTCCTTCTTTATTATGCATGGAGAAATGGGAATGAGTGGAAGGAGCGAGTGACGGTGACTGAGTGGTAGGAGAGAGTGCCGGGGGGACCCTGACAGTCCTCCCAAGGCGGCTCCCGACGGCTGAGACGAAGAGCGTACACGGGTGAAATGGGGTGAGTCCTGTTGTAGCCTGCCAAAGAGAGTTTTGGGCATATTGCGCCCAGGGGAGGAAACGGCTTCAGCTTTCCTGGTTCTAGTGGCAGTATGTACGCAGATGACGGCTGATCTCCTGGATGTTCCGTTCTGTTTATCCATTAGTTTGGGGATGATATCCTGAGGATAGACTGACTGTAACGCCGAGGAGCCTGAAGAAGGCTTGCCAAACCCTTGAGATGAACTGTGGTCCTCTATCGGATACGATGTCCTCTGGTAGACCGAAGTTTCGGAACACATGGCTGAAGAGGGCCTCGGCGGTCATGATTGCAGTAGGGAGCCCGGGTTGGGGAATCAGTTTACACCCCTTCGATCTGTCCACCACAATCAGGATGCAGGTGTGGCCGTTGGATCGGGGGAGGTCGGTCATAAGGCTTATGGAGGGTTATGGTCCTGAGGAGCGCCAGTGGGTTCCGACATGTCACATCCTAGATCCAGCACTCATCCGGGACTCGCCTGTCTGACACGTCCGTCTCCTGCCTGACCACGCCTGCCTGTATCCAGCTCATAAATAAATACTCAAAATTGAGCCTTCCTGTGTCCTGCGTCTGCTCTTGGGTCGTCGTCAGTGAGATCCTGACAGTTTGGCCGCTGGAGCTGTCTCCTTCAGGGTGACGTAAAGCCGCCACACTACCATCATCAATACAAGATCTTGGTAAGAATTGAATACATCACTGGATGGAAACAATGCCACAGCGAATGCGTGCAGTAATCAAAGCTAACGAAAATATTAGAGTGTGTGACCTATTTTTTTTGGTGGCGACTTTCTTTTGGCCGGGCAGTGTAAGTAAATTATAGATGTACTACTTGTGAGTATATATATTTATTAATGATGATATACATGTCTACGTACATGTATGTACGGATATAGTAGTAATGTAGCCCACTTGGACAGTAGTGACATCCAGGCATGCGTTACAAAGAATATTTTATTCCCCGGGAGAAGTGCGCATCAGCGCCAAGTTACAGGTACAATCTTTTTCCTTCGTCTTACTTCACCTTCCTCACTTCTCCTCCTACTTTTTCTTCTCCTCAAGCGCGCGAAAGCATCTCCCGCTTGACTCCTAAAACAAGGACCCTTTTTAGGTGACCCCAGTGCCTGTCTGAGCCCAACTCTCTCATCTACCTACACATATACACAATACTGTATTTAAAAAACACAACTATTCAAAATGTATATTATCTTTTTTTTTCTATCTTTTAATCTACTAATTGTTTGAAGGGAGTATCACTGACACAACCGCAGTTTACTAGCAGCACCTCTGACTTTCAAGGAAAAATGTGAAACAAAGATTGGATCTGACAATTTGAGCAGTTGAGGTTGAAAGAACAACGCTGTTGTGCTCTGCTGATTAGGTTGGAGGCTGTTGCAGATGGCTATTAAACAGCTTCATTATGTTCCTGGAAGAGCAGCTGATACACAAGGTACATGAATTAGTCCACATCGGCATCTTGGGGGAACGTTTTTGCGTGGAGATGAACATAGTCTCAACCAGAGCCGGACAGTAATGGAGTACATTTACTTGAGTACAGTACTTGAGTACAATTTTGAGGGATCTATACATTACCTAAGTATAATTTTTGGAGAGTACTCATGACTTTACTCAAGTACATTTGAGAGGCAAATATTGTGTTACTCCGCTACATTTCTATCCATAACCGTGAGTACCCCATACTACTATCAAAAAAAAGAAGGAAAGAAAAATCTTGGAAATCCTCAATTTGTTGTATCCCTCTCGAACGTGATTGGATTGTGCAGGAGCTACTGATTGGGACACAGGGACAATAAACTTTATAGCTTCTCGATTCTAGCTATGGAAAAGTGCACTAAATGATTTGGCCTGACAATAGTTAGCATAAGCCGAGGCAAGCTAATCGTGTAACTGATAATCAACTGAAGCAAGGGCGTAACTTTGGGTACTATTGGGGGTGTTAAAGTTTCGCGGCATATACAAAAATTGCTGTAGCCTGCAATTGTAAATACATGAGAGATATGCTACCCAAAGTCTTGTATTTGCCTGACCTAATATTGCAGCACTTGTTGAATTGCGACTTGGTGAATGTCAGAAGCACCGAAATACTTTGCTGGTCCACGTAAATTAAAGTTGGTTGCACCAGTAAACCAATTAAAAAAGTTAGTCTGGAGCTATTGGAAAATTCTGAACAACCAGCACTTCATAATTAATAATACTGCTATGTAGACTACATGATGGGTATCTTTATTATAGTGTAAACTGAAATATTATAATGTGTTTTACAGAGAAGGCATGAGACACATCTGGAGGAATACTGTCAACTGTGGCAGTAGCAATGCAATATTTAGAAAATGTACTCTTGTACTCTTGATACTCAAGTACTTTTAAAACCAAGTACTTCAGTACTTTTACTTAAGTAGACATCTGACTTTTACTTGTACTTGAGTTAAATTTAGCAAAGGGTATCTGTACTTTTACTAAAGTAATGAATCAGTGTACTCTGGTCTCACCCGTAAACACATGTGATCATGTTTGTTTCGCCTGGTTTGCCTTAAAGGGACGCTTTGTGACTAAAGGTACCTGAGTGGAGTCACGACGTGAACAGCCTGACAGGGATCGGTAAAGTCGTGCTGCACATTGAGAACACCCACAGTCCCAATGACGCAGAAAGACACACCAGGAGGTCCACCGACTCCACAACGTAATGTGCTGTGTTTAGGAGGAGGGAAGGGATTGCCGCATTGAGCTGATCAGACTTGTCTGGGTTTTCAACAGAATGCAAAGAGGCTCAGGATCAAAGCGTAAACACTTAAGACGTTGCTTGCTGATATTAACTTGACCCGGTCAACATTCATTGTCCACTCAATGAATGTTTGCTCTCGTTTAGCTCTTTCTTTGGGTTTTTTGTCTCCTCCCAAAGAAGATATCTCCAGCTACTAAATACTTAACTGTCCACCACCGGCTTGGTACTGAGCACGTTTTTTTAGATGAAAAAAGCAGTGTGACAAGAGCGAATTAATGAATCAGTGAACGCCACTGACCTTTGATACAATTTATATAAACAAAATAATTATAACAGCTCTAATATTTCACAGAGTGTCCTCAAGGGTTCAATGGACTTCAATACTTTAAAATACTTTAAGGGACTTCCTTTCAAAAAGTAAAGAAACGATTTACTAGGGGGCAAGTAGTCTGCTAGCTGTTACATTTATCAACTTTTGCAAAGTGAAATGTTTCTTTTTTATTTTTCTTTGTATTTACTGCTACTTGATGCTCTCACATTTATCGGCCAGCAACACACTAATGTTTTTTAAACAATTTGATATACAAAATGCATGGAACCCCCCCACCTGCCTCCCCCGCTGCTCTGCATCATGTATTGCGTGCTGTATGCAGAGTGATGAGTCAGCAGTTTCCTCATCCTTTTCTCGCTTAAACCGGCCCGTGGTCCGTAGGAAGGGAAGGTAGGGTTCCCTTCGGATGAGTAAAACACACCCCGTTCTGTCTTTTTGTCGGGTCGTCGGGCAGACAAGCTAAATTACATGTGGGGCAGAGTGAGATCAAAGTGAATTATTAATGTGCTTCCTACCCTGTGCCCTGCTCGTCGCCATATCGCACTGGGGAGCGAGGACAGGACATGCCTTAAAGCTGCTATTACACTGGTATTCCTCAGGCAGCTATCATAGCAATCTATACCGCCTCTCTCCTGAAGGGTTTTTACTCGATTTGAAAAGCAATATACAGAGGACGAGTTCAGTTAAACAGTTGTTAATAAATCATGGTGTTACTGTTTTTTACAATGCTATATATCATTTTTAGTTCCAAGGAGGTGATGAAGGCATCATTTCCCTGCTGTTTGCCATCAGTCAGATTGACCGTTCATACTATTCAATAGTTTTTTTTTTTTCTCAGAGGGAATCATTGCTTTTTAAAGATCATTGGCAAAACGTTTCCCCGGTCTCAGGCGGTGACACAGATTCTTTGAGGAAGCGATTAGATTGTTGGCTGTGGTTAAATTGGTTTGGCTGCGAGTGTTGTTTCCTCACAGCAGAGCTGGAGGACAGGCGCTGAGGGAAGGAGATAAGGGACAATGGCCCCTGATGAAGATGATGGCTACAGGGTAAGTCTTGGGATAGAGCACAACATGTTATGTATGTCTCCTCAAGACCACAGCTAATCTGATTACTGTCCGCATGCAGCATAAGATGTCATTTGGGCTGGGTGCAATGACAGCGCAGAAGCATGTGACTGAGGCTTAGGGTTCTGTTTTGTTGCCTATCTGCACACCTGGAATTTTTCAAATCATCTTTTCAGTTTGAACTTGAAAAGAACTTGAAAAGAAAACAACGCTGTCGCCTAAACTTAAAAAAGGGACAAAACAAAAAGATCAATACAGTGAGGATTTTCATTTTTGGATACTGAAGTTTATTTTACTTGTGCGCTCCACTTCACAGCCACTTTCTGACTGGCTGACAGAAGATCTTAACTTTGTTTGGCAAAGACTAAATGTTCTTTTTTATCACCAAGCTGTGCCAGGATGCATCAGATGCCCTGCTACAGTTAATCAAACATGTATTAAAACAAAATAAAATGTTGTTATTAAAGAGCTTTTTATGGTTTCTTAAGTTTTCATCGACTTTTTCATCATTGCATCGACTAAACAGCCACAGAAGGTAAGAACAGACTGTAACAGCATGCATAATCATCAGTTCTAATGATATAAAGGTCGGGTGTTTTATTTTCACTAGTTTTTAACCGCGGTTTCCCACATCTATCACATCTGCTCAATTTATAAGTCGTCTTGATCCGGATATTATTGTTTCCTTTGTTTTTCCAATCCGATGAAAAAAAAACCTCTTTAAAAAGAAAAAAGAATACAAAGTGTCGCTGTTCTGATGAGTACATACTATATGGTAAAGAACAATTTGGTGTTCCGATTGAGGTAAAGATCTTGGTGATGGCAAAAAGAAACCAACATAATTTGAATGTTAATGGGAAACAAGAAGCGAACAGTGGACTACTGGGTCAAAGTCCCGTTTTGTTGCCTCTGCTCACGGTCACTTGGAGAGCAGGAAGCCGCGCCCCTCCCCTCAGGGAGAGACGGCACAGTGAGTCCACGGCCCCGGGGGGCCACCTTCACCTCGAGAGCTTTGCAAGTCGACATCAAACTCTGCCCCGGGGAGCAGCAGTGGAGCAAAATAGCACCACTGCAAAGTGAAGGTGTGCTTTATTTATAGCTGAAGAAAAAAAACACTACATCATTGTAGTAAAGAATTAAGCATTTCTTTTAAAAATGTCAACAGGTTTACACTTTGAAAGCGTATACAATTTGTTGATGAATGAAGATACAAGGCCTACCCTCTGGGATTACAACACATTTAGGGTTATAAACACGGAGGTACATGAAAGATTGATACCACTTTTAACATCAGTACAGCATAAATGTAGCAAGAGCGGTTAGCTTAGCTTAGCACAAAGATTGAGAACAGAGGAGGAAGCTAACCTGGCCCTGAAAGAAGAAGAAAGACCATTAGTGTATTTTCTATTTAAATAGTAAGTAAACAGTAAATACACTAATCCCTGTGAACAAAGCAGATACCACAATGTGAAGTGATGAGAATGATGACTATAGCTACTGACACATGACTACACAGATACACTATTGAGACAAAAGCAGCAGTCGAACACAACAAGTGTGACACGTACACCAACATGTACAGGGAGAGCCGGCTCTTTATCCCCTCTGCTGTGAGCCGGACGAGCAAAGCCAAACGTTGTTAAGTGTTGGAGGCTTATAAAATATCAAATGAAAGACTCTGTAAACGCCCAGTGAATGATTGCTTACTGGATGATGGATGTGCACGTCATGAATACCCTGTGACCACACAAATTACTGTAATTGTCAGTCCGTCAACTTCTACACCGCTTGCTTGTGTCAATCCCAGATGACATTGGAAAGTTACAATGTTATGAAATGAACAAATAATAACCGCAAGCTTCTCAAAAAGATGTGAGTAGCTGTTGCAGCAGGCCCAAACGCTTGTCTTCTTTGGTTATAAATAAAGAATATGCTCTGCTCTGAAGTTGGCGTGTTGCAGGCACAACTTACTTGAAACGATCCTTTTTTTAACTTTGTCAAAGCCGCAAAGAATATTTATCAGTTTGCATCAAATCTGACTCCCTTTTTGATGTGCCTGGAGCTCATGCTCTGAAGACGTTCCTCTCATTAGAAATTCCTTAACTCACAGCCTCAAATCGCATTAGCTGAGCATGGCAGAATCCCTGGCGATGCAACCCCACGCAGTTGGTGAATGAGTTCACGCTGAGTGCGCGAGGGGAAGAGCTATCGCCCGTGCCCTAGGAAACAAACTCAGAAAGTTGTTTTCCTTTCGTCTCGTCTGTTTGCACTCTCAAGGTAAGGGGGGTCAGACATCCATATTAATGATGGAGATGATAGACAGCCCCTTGCGCTGGATTTGCTGCTGGAGCAAATGGCAATCAATGTGGGGGCGGAACAAATTAGCTTGAGCAAAATGTGCGTTCCTTGAAGCTGATTTGCACACTCATTTAAACACCCCCAACCCCAAATTAACACGGCAAACCTGAGGGTCAAAAGAACAGATGCGCAATAGACATACATGGAAAACAATGTCCCAATGAATGTTCCAGCCTACGGTGAATAATGTATGTGGCAGACTTAATAATAGATCAAATACTCTCAGTTTGTCTCCCTTCGAGCATTGTTGTCTTTCAAACTACTTCAGTTCCCCTCCAGCGGCTCCAGCGGCTCCAGATGTTTTACATTTTGTGGCGCCGAAACCATCGAGCCTGGTGGTTTGGCTTACGGAGCAGCACCTCAAAGGGCAGTGACATCACTGCAGCCACAATAACAACAACAACACAATCGCTGCACGTGGGTGGGTCAATTATGTCATGAGAGATGGGATGTGAAAATCATGTGGGACGCATCGTTCACCCACTTATAGACATGTTTATTACATTGACACATCTTCCATCTGTCTTTTCCAAGCAGTGCATTGATGATATTGTTTCATTGTTATATTGTGGGTGAAAATCAATGTTCCTGTGCAATGCTCAATGTGCCTTAAATCTATTGATCAAAAGCCTTTTGTAACTAACCTTGCCAATTTCTGTATTGACTTTGGAAAAGGAGCCAGAAATAATAATTGTAATAGTTGTGTTTTAATTAATTATCTTAATAATAACAACAATAATAATAATAATACTTTCGTTTTATATAGCGCTTTTCTAGATACACAAAGACGCTTTAGAAAGACAGACGGAACATAGAAAAAGTAGAAATAAGCAAACAAAAGCAACACAACGCTTTGTGTGTGTGTGTGTGTGTGTGTGTGGTTTTAGTGAAATATCATCCTGATGATTCAACAAGTGACACCATGGATAATTTGTTGGCTCACCATTCATATATTAACACTTTAGGATTCACAAATGCAACTTCCACTCAATCACTCTATAGACTTGCCAAGTGTGTAAAATGATTTAATCTGTTGTTCTCTGGTTTGTGAAGAAAATTAAATACCTCTTAAGGGGTGGAATCTATTTTCATGTCCAGCCTAAATCGTGGGTCAGTACCTGGAGCAGACTGCTTGTGAATGTGTTCTTCCTTTTTTGTGGATTCCAAAGAGTTTCAGTGATAAAACATATGCAAGGTATAAGAAGGGGTAGGTAGCATTTGCCAAATGAGCAAGGTTTGGAGTCTCCCTCACAGCCAGGCTTATGCCTGGCTAGAAGCATGCTGTGGTGTTCTGTTCCCACCAATAACACAGGGTGTGCAGCCCGTTCTCAGAGTCTAACACTGAGGCACAGGGCCCCTTGGCAGAGCTGTTTTACCACCAAGGTGTTGGTACATTGCAACGTGTTTTAAGGACCATCGGTATTTCCCATGCTCTCCATGCCTCTCCCTGTCTGCTGTGTCCGCTTGACTGGGGTCACACACAGACAACTGGATGAAGGGCTGCGTTCATTCAGAATCACGAAGGCGGCTGCAGATGTGTGGGTGAGTTTAAATAAATTGATCATGAAAGAATTTGAAAATAACGTGTCAACTTTTGGAGCATGAAGTGAGTGAACAACACTATTAATTAGATAAAAAAATAAACTTTACAAGAGGATTCAAAAAGAAGAAAAAGAAAAAAGGAAGAATTTGATTTGATCATATACTTACAGAATGCCGGACACTTTATTTAATCATTCTGTCAAAGGATGCATGCAGCAGTATTGAGATGTTTGACATTTTCAAATTTTGCTCAAATGTGAAACTCCTCACATTTCTTCTTAGACTCTACAACGAAAACCCACCAGAGGAGGACACAATGTCAATGAGCAAGTATGCAAGCAGAGTAAACATCAAACCCACGTAACAAATGGCCATCTTTGTGTCGTGTTCGATGTGTGTGCAGGCTGTCGATAATCACTCGCGCCCTTGAAAGGCACACATGGTTTGCGCCGTGTTTCAAGCCACTGGATTGCTTGGTAGAAATCTGTACGGATGATGGAATTCACTTCCCTTTTCAAAGATTTGTGGCTTTAACCTACCTTTTTCTCACACAGCTTGACCGATGTGTAAAAGGCCTCGTCCATGCATGTTGATTGCCCAGTGAGACGGCATTCCGCAAGGGCTGTATGAATTGTACTCGGTCTAATTGTTATTCATTTGAGATCCATAAAGCCACAGAGTTTTCTTTCTTTTGATGATATTGGCTTTCTAAAATTACCCCAGTGTATTCAAAAAGGGATATTCAAGCGTTTCCAGACATTCGGCCGTGGTCTGCTTGAGAAACCATCCATCGTTAGCAGCCACTACGAAGAAGATGTTCAGATAAATGCTGTCTCTGACCCTCTTCTCTCATCAGTATCTTCCATGTACAAAGATAAGCTGCCATCATCTTGCTGTAAAGCTAAGACGGAAACTGAGAATTCTTCTTTATTTGCAAATGAAATTCAGAAAAGAGAGTGCCACACTTACTGATTATGACGATTCCTTGCAGCCCCCTGCTTTTGTAGTAGATGTCTACATGTGCAGATGGTAGTCTGAATTGAACAATGATAGCTGAAGTTACAGCTTTGCTGACTCCTGATGATAAAGTGAAGCCATTAGCAGTTCACTGACTCCACTTGTTTTGCATATGTATGGATATGTTCAGGCTCACTGACTTTTATTGCCTTGCTTTGCATTAATTAGCAGATGACTTCAATGACTTTGTGTTAAACAACATTATTAAGACTTGATGATTGACACTGACAGCTTTTTAAATCAAACTATGATTAAGAATAAGAAAATCACATCTTAATTTTTAATCCTGAGCTAATTAAACCATGTATTGGTTTGTGAAAGATGTTCATATCATACATACAAAATATATTTAGAAGATGTGAGATAACAACAAATATAATGTGAATCAAAAATATCCCCACATTTTTGATGTATCAAAATCAATCATGGATTTGTCAAACGGGAAGCAACCATGTCATTTCAGGATGGATGCTGGGTTTTCAACTTTAGGAAGCTTGAAACCACCTTTGTTCATGTGAAGAATGATGGCAGAATAAAGACGATTGTACAGGAAATCATGAACACAGACCAATGTCTTGAGTTTTACGCTAGCCACCATTCACGACATCAGATATTATGTAGTGAGTACCCTCCAACATGGAGCTGAATATCTTGTCTACGAGGAGAAGAGAGCAAGTGGGAGGGGAAGCTTGTCCGAGTGAGTCTCACTCCACTTCCGACTGCCGACTCAACAGGGACCACAGGACACTTCACAGTGAGACAAAATCAAAGTCATTGGCCAAAAGTGAGGGGGCGGCCAGTCAAATCTCCACGGACCGTGCTGAACAGAAGCCCTGGTTACACTGCCAATGCCAATTGTTTAGTAAAAAAAAAAAAAACTTTGTTGAGCTTTGCTGGCAGATGCTTGCTTGAAAACTGCGAATGCTGAAAATGTGCGTGGTCGCCCAAGGATGAATCCCAATGATGGTCCCTTCTCACAAGCACCACTGGGACCATTGCTTTTGTTGTTTTAAATGAAATATCTCAACATGTATTTTTCAATATTCATTACCAGGAGCTCTAATATGATCCCTTAACCTTTTGTCAAGTCAGTTCAATGGGTCGAATTTCTTTTGTCTCATTTGTAACTAAATACCAGCAAAACAGACCACATTCCCATCATGACTGCAGTTTGTGTTGAGTGGCTAAAGGCTAAAGTAAATGACCACTTAGCATTTAAGTAAAACCTCACTGGCCAACACAGGGCTCCTACTACATGACTGAGGACTCTTTCTTTCAGTTGCAAAAAGCCAACTATTACATCTACAGTGGACACCAAATACATGTCCAGGATATTGTCTAAAATATGTGTGGCAGTTTAGGCCCCTTATGGAGAGATATGTTAAAAAGCTACAAAGGTATGATTTTTTTAAACTACAATTAACAACAAATGACCAAAACACAATAATGTAACAGTTTATAAAATATAAGCAATTTGTAACAAATAAGTAATTGTAGCACTAATAATGGTACGATTTTTTTGCCCACAAATAACATACAATCAAATCACTTTAACAGGGTAAACGCACAAATATAAGAGTTTGTAGAACATAAGCAATTTGTAACAAATAAGTAATTTGCAGCACTAATAACAATATATTTATACAATGACCCTGCCGAAGTGCATGCTGGGAGTGGAAAGGAAACGCTGTTGCTATATGATAGCTCGTCTCAGTAAGGGTACAACTTTTTTACCTACAAATAACAACATACAACCAAATCACTCTACCAAGGGACAACACTCCAATATGACCGTTTGTAGACATAAGCACTTTGTAACGAATAAGCAATTTGTAGGACAGATAAGGGTATATTTATACAATGCCACTGCCGAACTGCATGCTGGGAGTCGAAAGCAAACGCTGTTCCTATATGATGGCTACTTTCAGTAAGGGTTCGATTTTTTAACTACAAATAACATCATACAACCTAATCACTTTAACAGGGTAAAACACGCCAATATGACAGTTTGTAAAACATAACTTATTTGTAACAAATAAGCAATTGGTAAGACAAAAAAATGGTACTTTTATAAAATGCCACGGCCGAAATGCATGCTGGGTAGGGTTCACAAGATGGAGTAAACGCTGTTGCTACATGATAGATACTTTTAGTAATGGTACGATTTTTTTGCCCACAAATAACATACAATCAAATCACTTTAACAGGGTAAACGCACAAATCTAAGAGTTTGTAGAACATAAGCAATTTGTAACAAATATGTAACAGTAATAACGATAGCAGCACTAATTACGATATATTTATACAATGACCCTGCCGAAGTGCATGCTGGGAGTGGAAAGCAAACGCTGTTGCTATATGATAGCTACTTTCAGTAAGGGTACAATTTTGAACCTACAAACAACAACATACAAACTAATCACTTTAACAAGGTAAAACACTCCAATATAACAGTTTGTAAAATATAAGCAATTTGTAAGAAATAAGCAATTTGTAGCACTAATAACAGTATATTTATACAATGCCACTGCCGAAATGCATGCTGGGAGTCAAAAGCAAACGCTGTTGCTGTATGATAGCTAGGTTCAGTAAGGGTACGATTTTGAACCTACAACAACATACAAACTAATCACTTTAACAGGGTAAACGCACAAATATAAGAGTTTGTAGAATATAAGCAATTTGTAACAAATAAGTAATTTGCAGCACTAATAACGATATATTTATACAATGACCCTACTGAAGTGCATGCTGGGAGTGGAAAGCAAACGCTGTTGCTATATGATAGCTACTTTCAGTAAGGGTACGATTTTTTTACCTACAAATAACATACAACCAAATCACTCTACCAGGGGACAACATTCCAATATGACCGTTTGTAAAACATGTACATGGGGAAAATGGGGTAACACGTACATTAGATATCAAGCCTTCCGATAGGCAGCTCATTAAGAGACCAAAGATTAGTGCGCTCTACATTTAGGAATACAAATTGATATAGATGCGACGGACATCTTTTGTCAAAGACGCAAGCATTCCGCAATATAGGGAGACAACTCAGTTGTAATGCCAGAAACATCACAGAGTGCTGAAAGCCTTTTCAGCATCAAACCTCCCTCTGTTAGGCTTCAAAGGTAAACATAAAAAATAAGAATCTAAACATAAGAGGGCACAGGACTGCAGTAAAACGTCTTATTATTGCATAGTAAGCACATTGCTAAGTTTTGTGTGGAATAGAGGTAGTTTAGTTTACACATCAACTGCAAGGAACACGCTATGCATTGTGGGAACAAGGCTTCGGCCACGTGTCTACTTTAACTTGCTATAAATATACCCATATTGGTGCTACAAATTGCCCTGTCCTGTGTTACAAACTCTTATATTTGTGCGTTTACCCTGTTAAAGTGATTAGTTTGTATGTTGTTGTAGGTTCAAAATCGTACCCTTACTGAAAGTAGCTGTCATATAGCAACAGCGTTTGCTTACGACTCCCATCATGCATTTCGGCAGTACCATTATTCGTGTTGCAAACGGATTATTTGTTACAACTTATTTATGTTTTACAAACGGTCATATTGGAGTGTTGTCCCCTGGTAGAGTGATTTGGTTGTACGTTGTTATTTGTAGGTAAAAAAATCGTACCCTTACTGAGACTAGCTATCATATAGCAACAGCGTTTGCTTTCCACTCCCAGCATGCACTTCGGTAGGGTCATTGTATAAATATATCGTTATTAGTGCTGCAAATTACTTATTTGTTACAAATTGCTTATGTTCTACAAACTCATATATTTGTGCGTTTACCCTGTTAAAGTGATTCGTTTGTATGTTGTTGTAGGTTCAAAATCGTACCCTTACTGAAACTAGCTATCATACAGCTACAACTTTTGCTTTCGACTCCCAGCATGCATTTCGGCAGTGGCATTGTATAAAGATACTGTTATTAGTGCTACAAATTGCTTATAATTTACAAACTGTTATATTAGTGTGTTGTAGCCTGCCAAAGTGATTAGTTTGCATGTTGTTGTTTGTAGGTTCAAAATCGTACCCTTACTGAAAGTAGCTGTCATATAGCAACAGCGTTTGCTTACGACTCCCATCATGCATTTCGGCAGTACTATTATTCGTGTTGAAAACGGATTATTTGTTACAACTTATTTATGTTTTACAAACGGTCATATTGGAGTGTTGTCCCCTGGTAGAGTGATTTGGTTATATGTTATTCTTTGTAGGTAAAAAAATCGTACCCTTACTGAGACTAGTTATATAGCAACAGCCTTTGCTTTCCACTCCCAGCATGCATTTCGGCAGAGAAATGAGCCAAATGAGCCAGTGTTCATTTGGAGAGGAGCGAATCTGTTGGGACAGTTGGAAATGTTCCTCGATGAACTTCAGTTAAGTGAGAAGGACGTTAGCTGTCTGCAGGAGGCTGATCAGAGCGGATTTTTTCTCTCATCGTTTGTTTCCTTTGGACACGCTGTATCTCTCTGAGACCACTTGTACTGAAGGGTGCCATTTGCATCATACCTTTACTGAAAGTAGCTACACGCACGCACGCGGCTCTAAATCATCCTAATCTGTCATCTGTACATCATAATTCATCCTAAAACGCCAACTGTCACCTTGTCACCCGTGTATATATCACTCAAAATGACACCTGTCAATCAAATGTCAACTGCACATCATACATCACCCCCTCTCCTCCCCCATACCGCCTATATATTACTACTGATATTTCATTGTGATAGTCATTTCTATGAACAACTGCACAGGTGGATGACTATCGTGTATATTTAAAATGCAGTGTTTCTATACATTTCAAAACTGTAGACACACTTTAGTCTAGTATCTTTTTGATTTTCTATTTGCGTCTTTGCGGTGAGGTGCTGTCATCTATTTTTGGGGTGAAGTTGATTTTGCTTTTCCGCTCTCCTTCAGATCGTGTAGGCTCCATCTCTGTTACTCTTCTCCCATGAGAACTTTCAAAGCCGTCAGCGGGACACAAAGTGGAAGACATAATTTGAATTTTAAAGGCTTAACAGAACACATCTCCTCTATCAGTTGAGTAAAGGTCCTCCAAGACAAGAAAGTGCCTTCAGAATGAATCATCAACGCACACAGTCCTGGTGGGAGCTGATTACTCTACTGGCAAGGCGAATAGCAGGAGAAGGTGGTTTGAAAAGGCGCAGAGACGTATTCAGACCTGATAAAGGAGCTGAAGGCCTCCCACTCTGCAAGCTGCCATTTCCACAAGAACCGAACATGTGTTTTTATGGGACAAACAGCATGAGGTCATCTTCCTCCTCTTCACTCACATCAGTGTTTTGTTTTTTTTGCTTCACAAAAACAGATCGTAAAAGTGTGTGGTTTTCACAGCACCCCAGGGAAATGCAAAATGACCCATGAAAACACAAAGCTGGAGCTTCTCCCGAGCCTCCAGAGGTCTCGTTTGGGAGACGTACGGCCTCAGCGAGCAGCAGAGAGCTTCATTGCGATGAGCTAATTAGCCATCCCTAATGTGGATCAGCTTCCATTTTTACTCACGCTGATTTACAGTGCCTGTCCCATTGCGTCTCCATGGAGACGGTGCCGTTTTAAACAGACCATTGTGGGCCGTGTGCACCAAATGATCCCATGAAAAAAGCAGTTATGGCGGCTAAGTATCACCCGTCCCTCTTTGAGGAGGGTCCTGTGTGAAAGCTGTTGGGTCCTCATCACTTGCGACTTGCCAGATCGTCCTCTGTGAGTACAGATTTACAGATGAACAATTGAAATTAATAAAAGACTATGGATAAATGCAAACTCTGCCAAATGGTCAATTCTGATCCTATTATAGGATTAGTTCTGCTCTTAAATGGTTGGACTGCCATATTTGACCCAGCGTGGTATCTCTTTGATCTTGTTTGACAGCCACTGTTCCTCTCTTTCATTCGGTTGATCTATTTAACAGACTTGTTTGATGTTTTTCTGAAGTTTTGTTTTACAATACAAAATGTAGTACTTTTATATTTTCCCAAAGAATGTGTCCTGCAGCAGTTTGCAGCACTGGCTGCAGCTTAGTATGAAATAGTCTCAAAACATGATCTATTAGTGACGCGTATCTGAGAAGTGCATTGAGGCTCTTAGTCAGGTCAGCATTTCAATTTGACTTAAAATGTAAAATAATTATGATATAAAATAACTAAATTGAACATTGGTGTATATTATTTTCTTGTATTATTAGTTTTTTATTTCCAACTCTGTTAGTGAATTTGTAACTACACAAATTGACTCAATAAAAGTGACATACTGTGTAATAAAGAAATAATGTCTTTGAACCTAAGGAGCAGCACACACACACAAAGCTGTTTGGACTTCTGTTCACTTGTAGTGTCATTTTACAGCCAGTGTGCAACAGCAACAAAAATGATTCACAGCGCTACGGGGTGAAACACGCTCGACGATTACCACCTCGCACCTTTTAAGTACATTACACACGCAGACTAAAGGAACCGCGATCGGTTACCGTTTGAGATTCTCACCACATGTCTGTTTACCTGATTCATCTGCGCTGACGTTTGCTGCTTTGGATGAGACCAAAGCTGCTAAAGCCACTAAGCTTCTATTCCACTCGTCTCCTGTCTGGGAGATCAGTCTCCGGTACCGAGGGGAGGGGAGCAACGACACAGCAGCCATCGCTCACCCACACCGCCACGCTCTGCTCCTTACAGTCAGTCCTCCCACGATAGGACTGATGGTGCTCCTCCATCACAGCCAAGGCCCCTGTCAGCACGACTCAATGCCTTTCTTTACCATCTTCCAACTGTGTGAACACCCTCTCTCTCTCTCTCTCCCTCTCTCTCCACCTTCAAACATCTAAGCCCTGATGCTAATGAGGAAGCAGTTATGGGGGTGAGCGCTGATAAAACCAGTCCGCCTTGTGGGGGGGTCTCTTGGTGGAGGCGGGGGGGCTATAGAGAGGAGGGAACAACTGCTGATTATTCAGACAACCTGGTGTTAAGCAGCGAGTTCCTCCTCATCTCGTCCTGAATCCAATTCAGTGTTAAATATTGATGGGCTTTTCATTCTCTCATCGCCCATCTAAGCTGCACGGCGCCCTTCAAACATGTCGGGTGGGGGCTGGGGAAAGATAATCATTTTAGAAGCGCCACCGTTTCATCTTTTAACATCTCCACCCTGGGACGTGAGGGGACTTCCACTTTCATGGCCTCCCTTGCTCAGACACATTTCGTTCCAGACCACAGCTGTCCGTAAGGGAAGGCGTCTTCAGCAGTGGCATACGTTTTGATGTTGCTTACCAAGGGGGATTAATATACGGTTAGTGTTCTACTTCACGTGAAGCACCGTGGTATCTGCCGCTAATCACACAGCAGTCTTGGCTGCTGAGCACTTGTCCGTTTATAGGCAGCAATCCACAAGCCCCAGCTGAATGCTAAATGATGGGCGGCCACAGGCCAGAACGCGGCACAAGCAGCAGCTGTGTTGAGCTCCAACAGGCTACAAAGATCCACAGGGCCGCTAACTTCGACTTCCCCAGAAAAAAGTAAAGCACCGCGTTTCCCATTCTGCTGCTGATTGGCCCCCACAACATGGGTCCTTTACAAAGAGCTACCTTTACAGGAATCAGAGGCACATCAAAAAGAGCCAACCAGAGCATGCCAAGCCTAAAAATAGAGTTGACACTCCTGCCAACAGGCCTTATTCACATAGAATAGCCTGATCGTTTCCTTCAACAGAAGTTCTAGTGGAATTTATTCTTTAAGAACCTTTTGATTACATTTTGATAATAAGACCAACAGACAGCATTTGAAAATGACAGCAGTTTGTACGGCACAGCTAAGATTCTTTCCTCAAAAAAGACCTCGGCAAATGTCACTGATATATTATCATTAGTACCTTTCACAACCATAATCAAAATCATTGTTGTGGGTCAGCCAAATGAAAACATATTGGATCTTTGTACAATGGTATGGTGACGGATGGCAGTATCTTCATTCTGTATCACAGTCATAGCGCAGGTAGTGAGTAGTGTGGAGGAAGTTTAGTATCAGTAATGGAAACACTCTCATTTCATATGCAAATTATTGCCTCTTTGATATTCAAATTTTAAAAAGGCCAGTGTTACATATTGTATGCATATTTATTAATTTATGCTATTTTGAGCTGTGAATAGATACGTAGTGGTGTCCTTTTATTGTAGATAACATCATGTCAGCATTTCATTAGTGGCCTCGGGGGAAGTTTGTGAATGGTGGAAGCGAATCCCTGGTTGTCGGCCTCAGGTCATACGCTGAGGAAAGAAACAGGGCCGAAAGTGGGAGAGCCATCAATGAAAATCTTTTTTTCATGTGCAAAAAATAAATTAGTATATAACACAATGGCCTTATTGGAGTCAGTTGCCAGATAAAGCTGTCTAATTACATTATTATAATGTGAATTTGACAGGTGGAGGGCATGTAGCACGCAGAGCCAGTGTTCATTTGGAGAGGAGCGAATCTGTTGGGACAGTTGGAAATGTTCCTCGATGAACTTCAGTTAAGTGAGAAGGACGTTAGCTGTCTGCAGGAGGCTGATCAGAGTGGATTTTTTCTCTCATCGTTTGTTTCCTTTGGACACGCTGTATCTCTCTGAGACCACCTGTACTGAAGGGTGCCATTTGCATTTCCTACGGCCATTACCTGTGTGATTATGGCTGCATGTGAGCTGGAGACATTTAACGCCTGTGACTGCTCTGACAGTGAGAGAGGAGGGAAGGCCGGACTCAAGGGGCATGTACGTCAGTAGCTGCTCCTTTCTGGGTGGGAAAAAATGAAGCGAATCAATAACAACCTAAAAGGGAAAAGCAAATAGCACTGTTGTCACAAATCAAGTTGTAAGTTCTAAATCTCCAGTCCCAGTAGCATTTGGGGTTTTAGATAATAAATATTGTGCTAGGAGAAAACGATTATTACAATATTCCATGAAAGAAATGGACGGGTAAATACTCTTTTTTTGTATTTCTCGGATACCAACTACTGTACTACCAAACATTTTTACCATACTACGGTATATGAATAGCTACAAAAAGTACGTATTACACGACAACCCATCCAGAAACTCTAGAAGAGTGTTAAAAACAATAGTACCATCCTCCCTCTGCTCTAATAAATCCTCACAAACACACACAGTGCCATCTCCCAGCCTGTGCTTCCTGCCTCTGCCTTTCGCTTGCCTCAGCAGTGCGACTTTTCAAGGAGACACAGCGAAGCCCTCCGATCACACACACACACACACTTTCCTGTTTTGCGTTGCTTCACAATCACAATGCCCTCGTTTTTACAGCAAACTTTCCTCCGCGGAAGGGCGCGTGAACATGCACAGTGCGAGCAGAAATATTCCCTTCTCCCATCCACATGGGAATCCCTACAGTGACTAATGTGTTGTTGGTGCCTGGCTGGGAATACAGACGTGGTGCAGTCAAAAAAGTGATATGCTGCAGCAGTTAAATAAAGTTAACCGTAGGATTTAGAAGGGGAGCTTATGTATGATTCTATGATTCTGTGTATGATTCTCTCTCTGAGCTAAAGGTCTTTATTTATCCCTGCAGATCTCTGGAGTACCAACATTAATCTTTATGATTGTGGCTCTTATTGTGTGTGTGTGTGTTTGTGTGTGTGTATTGCACTTTAGCTACTGCGAAGAAAACAGAATCTTAAAAGCAGTCCTAAAATGTATAGGCTATTTTTTGATATCGTCTGTTCTGATATACATCACTTCCCCGTGTCGTTACAAAACAGCATGTCACTGTTCCCTCCCCATCTTTTTTGTCTAAAGGTCGCCTTCATTGGCATTCTGAGGCAGAAAGGCCTTTGGAAAGTGCAAATTAAATTCCAATCACCATGAGAGAAATCGGTTTCTACTGAAGAACCAAACAAGGCAGAGCCTTGTGGGAGGTTCATTTAAATTATGGATTGCACTCATTTCTGTTGCATTTGTCACCGTGATTGTTTTCAGTTTCCCCGGAATGGTGTAAAGGTTAATTGTATAATTGAGTGGATGCTACTGCCTTGTCCTTTGTCGGCATGTCTGGAGAGAGTCCAAATCATGGGAAAGTATTCCACCAACTGTGTGTCATTGGGTTTTCGGTAAAGCTTGCTCAAAATAGACGCAAACATTTTGTTAATATCCTGTATCTTTGTTATGTAAAGATTTCTTATTTCTACTCAACCAATTTTTTTTAGATCAGATAGTTTTCATTATTTTTAACCTCCACCCCTCTCTGCAGCTGCGCTTCTTTCAGAGGCATCTGCTTCGGATACAGAAGTGTCTTTGTGACGTTTTCTTGTGTGTCCTCCCCATCCATTCATCATTTACCAACATGAATTGCATGTTACCAGGCTGATGTCGTAGAGCGCAGCGGCATTCCTCCACAAAAAAAAGCCTAAAACCAGCACAGCTGAGACGGGTCCCATTCTCCTCCATTGAGCCCAAGGGTCAAGGGTCAAGGTGATATGCATGAGGCAGGCTGCTGCCAGCCTCATGCATATGGATGACGGACGCTCCATCTGTTCCTCTGTAGGATGCAGATCCACAAGCCTCTTTATCGACTCTCTCTCTCTTTTTTTTCTGCCTCAGAGGGAAACTCTGCCAGACTTTACATGGAATCAGTTCCACTTGTTGGTTGCAGAGTGGCGATTTATGCAAAACCATTATAGAAATGCAAGTCACTGCAGTGCAAAGTCCCTATAGCCCAACACCCCGCTCCACAACACAGCTGACTCTCAGACCCCGATAAAGCCCATTTTGTTTCTCTCTAGGCCGACATCTCCCAAAGCCCAGTAACTTGCGGAGTGCTTAACCCTCATTATGCAAAACTCTGTTTTTTATTTTTATTTGAGGTAGGTTAGAGCACAAATGCTCTTTTCAAGAGACACTCTGCGCCACTCGTACCCCTGGCAGCTGCCCAGTCCGCCCAGTATCGGATTTGCTTGCCACTGAGCAGCCATGCTTGAGTAGTCGGAGGTCAAGTGCCTTGCTCGAAGGTGAGCCAGCGCGGTTCCCCCTCTATTGAACAGGGAAAACAATGGCAGCTACAAAGCACTGTGTGAATTTCATAGTCAAGATTATTCCTCGGAGAAAGAAATCTATCCCTTCTGTTTTAATTATGTTTAAAAGGCTATCAGCTAATGAGGGGACATTTAAAGAAACAGCAACATCAGATTGTTTTCCTTATCCACTAGCATGACACAATTACATAAATGCATTGTTCAGATGTGCAGACATTATTGGTGTGTTCAATGTTTAGATCATTTATGGCTTTTTACCACTGTATGTCCGCCACAACTGTAATTGCTAATGCCATTATTAACAGTCATCCCGTTGTTTTTTTCCCTGACTGGAACATCTCACCTAATGGATTTATACAAGACTTCTTATGTCACAGCAGTCAGGTTGGCGAGGCAGGACTGAAACGCAGAGTTTGCAAGAACAGATACTTTAATCCAAACGCGACAGGCAGCACCGACAAACAGATAATGACGCGACACTGGACGACGGATTGACAGGACTTAAATACACAAGGGCAGGTGCAAACAGGTGGAATCACTCACAAGGGGCTAACAGGACAAGGCAGGAAGTGAAGTTACCCAGGGAAACCATAAACATGAAATTTCACAATAAAACAATAACGGGACCAAACCGTGACATCTATGCATTCATGTTCACTCATGTAGTCAAATTGAATAATTCAGTATGATTAACACACTTAACTAAGATGGGGAACATTGTTATTTTCCGTTAGCTTCTAGCTCAACACACTAACGCCTGTGAGTCCAGCTGGGAATATAAACCACATTGACACAAGTATGTTCATGTATACATATTTTATTTTCAAATGTAAAAAGCTAAGACTCAACAGCAAAGAGAAAATAGGTAAAATATATGGAATATATGGAAAAGAACTTTTTTTTTTATTTTTAGGGCCTGAGCCGACTGAAAGTCGGGTGAAGCCCTTTTGTGTTTTGTAGAATTCTTCTTCTTATTATTATTTCACCCGTTTAAACACACTTTTGGGGCCTTTATCATATTCAAAAACTCTTGGAACTTAGCATGTGCATCGGAAGTGCGAAAAAATTGAGATATTCTTGGGGTCGCGCTTTTGTGTTTGAAAAAATGGATCTCTAGCGCCCCCCGAAATTTTCCTAAAACTGCTTCCTCTGGGAATTTTTTTTCCAGTTTCACCGATAGACTTTTTTTTTTACACACAGGTGCTCTTGGATGTGCTCTACAAAAAGGTCAATCATGGTATGCAAATGCACTTGGCAATATTTTTTTGTGGCAATACGTTTTTGGTCTCATTTGCTGTGCTCTGAGCAATCGTGACTTTAGATTCAATGAAGACAGCGTGTGTGCATTGGTCAAACAATTCTTACTCCAAAACCATGGTACAGTTATGCAGGATATTATTGAGGGCATAACAATGGTTTAGTTTTTTTTGTTTTTTACCTTGCTGACAAACTCCAAACACGACATTTGACAAACGGTTTACGTTGTAGCGTTAACGTGGCGAACAAGTTAGCAAACAGCGGTGCATTTACTCATCCAGCAAAACACTGAGCTCTGTCTAAAGCTCTTTTGTCGTCTCCACCAGCTGCTGCTGGTTAGACCTTTTCATTCGTATCCATTAAGGCTTTACTATGTTTACAAACTACAGCTAAAACCTGGCAGGATAATCTTTTTTTTTTTTTTGGCTGAAAGTAGCTGCTGCGTTCCGAAAAAAGGTTGATGAGAGCAAGAATATTGTTAAAAAATGAACTCCACTTCTCTTAAAATAAAAAAACGAACAAATCGGCATGTCAAATCAACCATCTCTGTGTAAAATTAATATGATCAATAAAAGTCTATTTAGTTAAATCAAATGAGATTTTCAGCTCATCAGGTAATTGGCTCTAAAAATAGTTCATCAATAATCCCAAATGACAGTGCAGCCGGGGCCGATCTACCACAAAGCTAATATTGGCAGAGATGACTGCGTCTCTATTACTAAAGGAAGGCGCAAAATCAAGTTCATGCATAAACAATTCTAATCGCAGCTCTGCAGCAGTTTGTTACACAAGCACTTTGAAAATCCTGGAGATCAGTTTATTAATGTAGCTTTGCAGCAGGGAAGGATGCTAAACATCTTCACTGGAGGAGAGCATTTTTTTTTTTTTATCTGATCAGCTTTGTTGTTCTTATTGATGGCAGAGGCATGTTCTCTCAGGCAAATCTGTTTAAAAGGAGATGACGGATGAAGACTGAGGTTGCTGGGGGAAAGCAGCTCATCAGTCTTCCCTCTGCCAGGGTGATGGAGGCATGAAGCTGTCATTTTCATTCGCTCTGCTACTTGCTCTTCCCGGCTCTTTGCAACTCAATCCACGCCTGCCTGCTCCGCTCCGCTGCAATGTTGGATTTCCCTCCTGATCCACACTTTAAAAATGAATGTGTATGGGATTCCTGCACTGCAATGGTGTCTATGGATAGTTGCATATGTATATGAATCATTGCAATGGTTGTATGGTGAATTCAAAATTGCAGCCAGTTCAGTTTCCATTTCCCTATTTCACCTAATTTCACAATTAACGCTACCTATAGAGATTTGCAACCAGGTCTGCAACCAATAAAATATTTATTTAATTTAAGTTTATCCAACCTACAACCTAACACCATGGTGCTAACCCATCAGCGCTCCCCTCCTGCTCTCATTGGCCTTTCAGTGCTTTATAAGCTCTCCGTGGCTGGGGAAAAGTATTGAAAGCTTAATGTGTTGATATTAAGCCGTTTGCCTCGATAAGTCCTTAATGCCTCTGGACCAGTGTTTGGTTTTATGGAAGTCAGAAAGGAGAGTTGCAGGGGAAATGCAATGCAACCCTGTGTCATCTGTAGTCTGTTCTTGTTGTGTTATACCTGCAGGTTAGTGGACAGACATTTGTCTCAAGGATATTGGCGGAGGTGGTCAATTGATTGACGCATGATGATGACATCAGCGGGGGATGACTACAGGGTGTGGAGATGCACCTTTAAAAAATACATAGCGCCATAAACACAGGTGCTGCAGGAGGCAGACGACGAATGGATACATACACACATCTTATCTTTATTTTACAGCCATTACTTGCTATTACAGCTCATCCACAAAGATATAAAGACACAGAGACGTTGGATTTTGCAATGATTAGCTACACGTGTAGAACATTTGCAATGAGATACATTCTCCAGTAAGAATCCCTAACAGACTCCCTGGACATGAAGCTGTTCTTCTCTGGCTCTTGGAGGATCAGCACAGGTTTCCTTACTCGCGTCTGCGGCTGACCTGAGTGCAACCCTGTGAATAATCTGGATAAATAATGTAGAGCACTAAGTGGCTTCAGCAGAGCCTCCTCAGCGTCCACCAAAGGACACAAGTATTCTGGAGGTCTGACGGGCCTACAGCAGCGCTTCTAAATGTCGCCCCCAATGGATAAATAGTCCTCTGATAGAGACATTGCTTCCCGTCAACAAAGCGCTGAATCATGTGTAGTATTGCCGATCTGGGCTCTGACCTTGGTAAGTGTCCAGGGCTGCCTGATTGATGGCTGAGGTATGCCAAGCACAACAAAGATAGAGTGATCGATTTGTCCGGGACTCACCGAGCACTCATTGATCCCTGCCGAGGCCCAGACACACATGAATGTCACAATGAACAAGCAGTCCATAAGTACATAAGTACATAACAGTAAAGCACATCTATTTGCACTCGCACTTATTTTATAAATAAAAACACATTATGTTATAAACAAAAATACATTATTTAGAGTTTATATCTTATTATGCAAGTAATTCCAAAAAGGAACAACCCAATTTGTTATGTTTTTTTGCTCAGGTGTTGCTGGGGAAACTGCTTAATTGAAATGCCTTCAATTAAGAGATAATTGCTAAAGATTCAGCAGCGAAGAGATGTTATTTTACACATTATTCTTGTAATATTATGATTAAACACCTTCAATTAAGAAAATATGTTATTTTATATATTTTTCCTTTTTTGTTGTGACAAAACACCTTCAATAAACTGATATCACACAATACAATAAAACACTGTTATTTTATAGATTCCTGTATTATGAGTTCTCTAAAGGTTGTACAGTAAAATATATATTTTACAGATTTCTCTTATATATTTACAATAGCAATTGATTATTCATAACAGTTTTTTAGAGCCCTCCGGGAAGAATTAAAAAAATAAAAATGGTATTTCTCCATCTTGACTGTTAGTTACTATCAAGTGCACTGTCCACTTTGCTGCTCCAATCCTATGAATTTCCCTATTATAAAGGAATGTCTTATCTTTACCGTTATGAATGTGAAGGTCATTCCCTTAATGTTCTCTCGACAAATTTAAAAAGGATTGATCATGATGACATTTCTTTGAAAAGCATGCCAGCTGTATAGTGCCCCCACTGACTTTTGCTGAACGCTGCACGCAACTCAAATGGGGCAAAAGAAGTAGAATTGTTTCACACCTAACCTAAGAGTTATTTAAGGAAGGAAGTCTCCTGGGAATCTTAGCCTACTGTTACCTTAACCTCAGTATATTTTACTTAATAATGCCTATATGATTATTATGCAGGCTACAGACCGTCATTACACACTGTTGAACTGGATAGTAAAGTTTCAAATCTGTCAAATCTCAAATATAAAGCTGAGACTGGAAACACTTTAGTCTTTTTCTGTATTTGCAGCGCTTTCTAAATGTTGCACATGTATTGTCAATTGGGTAAAGTTTTTCTTAATTTGCTTGTTTTGTCTATTAGCATGTGTTTTCTTAAGTTGCAATGCACTGAGCTCTCAAGGCCACCGTACAACTCAGATGAACAAAGGAAAAGTTCCTACGGCCAGTGGGTGAAATGGTGTCACGTTCGGGTGTCGGTGTGGACCGTAAGGAGGGAGATGCAGTCGAAGTGTTCCAAAAAACAAAAAAGACTTTAATAGTCAAAAAGGCTTGAAACTCAAAAAACACCACGAGGGGCAAAACACAGTTGCGGAACACGAACAGCAACACCTCAAGCCTGTTCTGCGTCGAATCGACAGCGTAGCTACGCCATCACATCACGGGAAATGTGGCGAGTCACGATTGCACATTGGTCAGGTAAAAAAAAAAAAAGCTCCACACCCCGGGCAAGGTTGCCCAAAGTGTCCAAGAATCGATCACTTTATCCGGGGGAGACGCCGTATCGAAGCCCTTGTCCCAGCACTGTTCCATTCGGCTTGGTGGGAAAAGCAAAAATGACGCTTCTTTCGCCCTCTGTGACGCCAAAAAGTACCCCAGTGAGCTTACGTTACGGGCGGGCACGGGCTGCCCGAAGCTCGGCTCTCCACTCTGGAGGTCGATTTTAACCCTAACCGCGATATAAAATATAAAAACTGGATGAAACGGGGTGAATCGCTCGTTATCCGTTTTCTTCCATTTTTCATTTGAGCACACAATTGCAAATGAGAAAACGAGTTGTTATCCGTTATTTCCTTTTGGGTTTGGAAACGAATATTGAGGAAACGAGCCATGTTTTTTTAGTTTTGGTTTTATTTTGAAAAACGAATGGTACACGGATTAATACACATCACCCTTCTCATTAAGGTGTGTCTACTGTGAATACTTTCACCATTTCTTAGTATTTATTACTATAAAGAAGAGACTGAGTTTACATCTGAGATCGATTAACAAATTTAAATAGTAAAACATTCACCTTCTAACCGCCGAACATAGAGTAACTCCGTGACCCCAAACACACGAGCAAGAAAAACCTAAACCCGTATTGAAATGGCACTGGCGCGAAAGACTGAACCGCAAATGCTACAAGAACAGTATGCTAGCCCGTTAGCTCAAGCTGCTGTAGCCCGAACAGAGATAGCAGTGATTAGCCTTGTAAACAACTATAACCTAATACACATTCCGCTGCAATAATGAGCTGTTACACATTAACTCCTACTTTAACAATGTCCGAGATGACAGATACAACACATTAGGAAACAATAGCATGTAGCTTAATAGAGAAAATAGTTAGTAGCCATGACGCCAATATTACGGGACATGCGAGGTTACGGTTACCTCAGTTACAGTTCACTTTTAACTTAATTACCAACACATTAGCATGCCGATACCATATTGCTTTTGCCTAGGATAATCTTATAAATGTCTGTATTGTTTTTATGTGGTATAAACTAACCTGTAACAGCAGGAAAAAGTACACATAAAGAGTGAGACACGACGACGCGTTGTTCTTTCCCCATTCAACTGGATTATGAATTTACGTACGGCGCTCCCAAAGTGTACCGGGTTCTACTACTGCCACCTACTGGCGCAATATGGTATAGCATGCCCTTATTTCCCTCTTTACTTTTAAAGGGTTAAACTGTAAATTAAGGTACCCAACAATATGAAAATCTATCTTCAAGGGAGAACAATTCAAAAACGTCAAAACAAATATACCTTTGAATCACGAAACCCTTTTGTGAGTATCACATAAACACTGGTAAGTCATTACAGACGGAAACACATCCCTTATTGTGCATTTATCCAGGCCAATATTCACTAAACAAGTCTTGAAAATGAAAATGCATTGAGATATATTAGATAATCCCTAGTGCATTCAGATGAGTGTGGTTTCTTTTCAAGCTGGAAATTTTACCTGTTGGAACATTGACCACAGAGCATCATGCGGCCTTTTAAAAGATTATAGCAGCGGGATCATATATTTCTTTTTTATCTGATTATGTTCACATGGGTTTCTTGTCCATGGACAGATACGCCTTGTGATGGTTGCGCCATCCGTTACACCTGAAACAGACGTCTTTGCACACGTCACAAATCTATCACAACTTGTTTTAAAGGAAACATAAGAATCACATTGTAAAGGGAGTTGACCGTGGTGGCCTCCTTCTGGATGGACTTACAATCAAGCTGACGCACACACATCTGGGTCAGCTTGCCACTGAACAGCAGGTAAATGCAGGGGTTTGCACAGCTGCTTCAGACTGGCCAGCAGCATCAGGATGGTAAAGGTTGCAGCTGGAAACAAAAGACCATGGGGTTAGTAAAAGTATGGCGGTATAATGCGTTATATATCGTGGGATATAAATTATATCACATTTCTGTGAGATGTAACTAAACTCAAAACGAATCTGCATTTCAAAATGAGGTAAATTATTATATTTAATAAATGAATTCTACATCAAAGTAAGAATGAGTTTGTTTTTTAAAGTGAGATCGCACACTTATCATCTCACTCTGAATGGGCGCATCCGCGTCCCAGACGGACCACATCTGCACGGTGAAAAAAGGCGTCCAGCAGACGATGAAGGCGAGCACGATGACCGTCTTCACCCTCACCTTAGACACCCCTGCCAGGATGCTGGCCCCGGAGGATGTGGAAGTCGGTGCGCACGGTGCGAAAGATGCGCACCTGGCACACGATCACCACCAGAACGAATATTACCAGAGTCGTCCACGTCACGTAGGCTCTCGGTCCCCCACGGCTTGAGGACCTGCGCCCAGCAGTCGTACACGCCGGGAGAGGGGAGAAGATAAAGATCTGAGGCAAGCCGCCGATGAACGAGGCGCACCAGGCGGCGCACACCGCACCGTTGCAGCGCGCCCTGCGCCTCTGGAACGTCCCCATGGGGCTGCAGATGGCTTGCTGGCGGTCTACAGTGATCACTACGACCATGTAACTGGAGGCGAACATGCCGACCACCTGCAGGTACTTAACTACGCGACATAAGCCGTCCGGACCCACGAAGCGGTCGGTGATGTCCCACGTGAGCTGGGGACAGATTTGGAAGAGTGTGACCACCAGATCTGCGACGCACAGGTGGAACACGAAGACGCGCATCCGAGAGAGCCGCTTCCTCCGCTTGCAGGAGGAAGCGGCTTATATACATTATATATATACGCACACGAGAGAGAGAATCAGGCAGCCTGGAATTACACTTCTTCAAAAGTTAATTCCTAGAAAATCTTTTTGTTAGAGTTTTTGTCTAGTGAGCAGTGTTGTGTTGAGAGAGTCCAGGGAGAAACTGGAGTGCAGGACAGCAGGGGCTTTATATCTCATCTCAGGAAGGAGGAGCAACCTCACCACAGAAGATAATTCTCACGCAGTCAAACACGGAAGTTGAGAACATGCACTTCAACAAAAGTCAAGTCTTTTCACTAAAAGGAACATTTTCTTTACAGAAAACACAGCAAAGAAATGATACACAACTGCAGTCAAACTGAGGATGAAACCAAAATCAGAACCAAACTTCTGCTTTTTCTTTTGTTTAACACGGGTTCGACATCTATGTTAGTAACAGAACAGCTGCTTAGCCAAAGGATCGGCACGGTGCTCTGTTGTGAAATCAGCAGTCATGATACACATTAGCTCATCCGGTGGCAGCTGTGTCGATGAGTACATTGTGCGCACAATCTCTTCCCAAGCGTTTGATAAATTAAAGTGGCACCGGTCTTCTTTAGAACTAAATTTCATTCATTAGCTGCTGCGCGTATCGCAATGTCCTTTCTCAACAATTTGCAGCATTCTGAATCCGTATCACTAGGGAGGAACAATCACCTCCACTTGCTTCCCAAATTAAGACTTAATGTAACTAAGAAGTTCATCTTTGTCCATCTGGTAACGGCTCTTCTTCCAGATGTCGCGGAGCTCCTGTAAGGTGGCGCCTATGTCCTTTCCCGACGTGATAGCCGAGCCTCCTCAGATCGTGACCGCTGATGGGGAAGCGGGGGACGGACCACCTGGTGAGCTCGGCCAGCAGCTTCTCCTCACCTTGATACTTGAGCAGCTCGCACACTTTACTTTGGGTGTCCAGCTCCCGGCTCTGAAAATAGGAAACACAGATTGCGTTGGGAGTTAAAGCCCCCTGAAGAACCTGGTTGTGGATTTTAAGTATCATGAAATAACTAGGAGACAGATATGCAACAATAAAAAACATAATAAATTATTAAGTTAATGCATCGCTGATTTAGAGTTGATCACTTAAAACGCTCCATTGACACTTCGTGACTGATCAGATCTGACAAACTAGAACAAAATAAATCCCCCTTACAGCCACCCTGCCATTAAATCACATTTTTCCAAGTGAGATAAAAACATCACAGAAACATCCTTTGCGTTCATGGAAAATTACTTCACCAACATAATAATATGTTTTCGCAGCCTTTGTTCCAGTTACTCGGTAGAGAGATTTTGCTTGTCTTTTTGATGAACATATCCAGATCCAGAAGATGGTTCAGAGAGATTTTTTAGAGCTTGGATCCATTGTGATTGGGCCACGTAAAATCAACCCTAGTTCATGATAGCAAACATAGTTTAGCGAACATCCACATTTGAGCTGGATCAGTAACATTACTGTATCTTTCCTTGAAAGAATTGAGTTTATCTTTTGTTACAACTCTGGGTCAAATCGTGTTTTATCAAACAGTGACGTCTCACTACTGTAAATCTTTCCTTCCCTTTTCAAACAAACAAACATACAATTAAAACAATCAGACCTCATAACGAGGCAGCAACTCACGTCAAATATGAAGTCAGTGAAGGGTTTGAGGCTGTCCGGCTCGTCTTCGCTTTTGCAGAGCTCCCGCCGGTACTTGACCAGAAACAGAGCCAGAGTCTTCTCCTCCCTTGACACCTTCAGCCGGATGTCCATCTTCTCCACCTCCTCCGGGCAGCGGAAGAGAGCCGCCAGGACGGTCATGGGTTTGGGAGAGTGGTCTTTGGCGTTGTTGCACACTAGCTTCATCTCCTCAATGTTGCCATCTGGCGGTAAACCTGAGGAGGAGCGGGGACAGGTGGGATGAGCCGACTCCAAATTGCAGGAAGTGAGTGGGACAAAGAACCTCTCCTACATCGCACTTCTGCCAAAGACATACTGGCATCCTGGTAGAAAACCTCTGCCTAAAACCTATTTGACTTTCTAATTATTTGTTTATTAAGCTGGCATATCTTTTTTTGCTAAGAGATATTATGTACACGTGTAGGTAAGTGAGAACGAGTTCTGCTCACACAGGCGCTGAGGTCACCTGAGGGGTCCTGGTTTAGCAGACAAGAGGGAGATGTTTACGTGCGCTTGGGAGAAGTGAGAAGGAAAAGAATGGAAAAGTGTACCTGTAACTTGGTGCTGAGGTGCACTTCTTCACGGAGGAATAAAGTATTCTTCTTAAACTAACACACGCCTGGATGTCACATATGTCCAAGTGTAGCTACAATTGCAAATGATTTTCCTCAACTTGGTGTTTTTGTTATGTCCACCAATTACAGCTTGAAGTCTACACTTAGTACCAAATTTCTTCACATCAAAATAATTTCGAGTTACGCAATCAGGCAACATTTTGAAGGAAAAATAAATGTTTATACTATTGTATTGACTACGTGACAAGAAGATTTGAACATAACCAAAAGAATATACGCATTTCTATTCACTCCCTCTTCTCATCTTCCTGCTGAGGTGGACCAAGTGTCTCCTGGCTGCAGGTTCATATTTGGAATATTGATATTTACGAGACTGACCACCTAAAGCTATTGTCCCCATTTTCTTATCCCATGTCGTCCTTCCTCATTCCGCCTCTCACCTATGTACTGGGCCAGTTCCAGACGGTACATCAGCTCCAGCAGATGAGCGGCATGGTTACCGACAACCATCTTCTTCAGTTCCACCCAAATCCGTTCGCCTGATATGGCTGCAAGTCCCCGGCCGTTCTCCCGGATAGCGGCCAGCGTCTCGGGCTTGTGGCCGTCAGGCTCCAGGGCCACTCGGCCGTAGAACCTTGGAGGCACACGGTCCAGGTTCAGTGCTTTTAGTTCAGACAAATACAAACAGTGATTTTCTCTCTATACTTTCATTTTTAACAAAGTTTGAAGGGAAATACGCACCTAAAATAGCGCAGTATCCTCAAGTAGTCCTCTTGAATTCTTTGTTCAGCACTGCCGACAAACCGAACTTGGCGGTTCTGCAAATCCTCGTATCCTTTGTAATAGTCATATAACGTGCCATCGAGACCTGTATTAAAAAGGGAGGATGTCAACAGACCATGGGACATAAATGTAATAGACATAATAAAATGAGTGACAATGTCCAGGCACCTAAAAACATGGAATTGATGGTGAGGTCTCTCCGCTCAGCGTCTTTCTGCCAGTCAGTGGTGAACTCCACCTCTGCATGACGTCCATCGGTCTGGACGTCCACACGCAACGTGGTCACCTCGAAGTTCTCATTGTGCAGCTATGAATAAATAAAACAAAAAACAGATGAATCGCGGACACAGCATAAACTCCCATGCTGCCTGTAGGGACGGGAACGTAGTCACTCATTGCGATGTCAACCAAATCTCACTTTCCGGTGGTTGCAGTGTGTCAGTATTAAAAAGCGGTATCAAGTATCTAAAGCGATTTAATACTGTTGCAAGATTTTATATTTATTTCAATCATATGGTGACATTTGCTCATTAGATGAAAGGAAAAACAAATACAATTGTAAAGCTTTCTGTTGCTAGGCTGCTCATCTGTGGAGTTCTCTCCCATGATCTATCATGAAGGCTGATCCATTATCATCTCAAATCAAGACCCGTTTACTGTGTTGATCAGAGTGGTGGTGTCGGGGAAGAAAATGACCAACTTGGTACTAAAACTTTCCCTGATGCAAAAACAATGATTTTGATCTGTCTGTACAATCCAATTTCATGCGTGAATATGTTGAGGTGTATAAGTTGCAAACTAATGTGTGCAGCCATTTCTTTTATTTATTCATACCTCCATTTGTTTTATTGCTGAATTTTATTCCAACCAAAGACAAAAAACATGTGATACAGCTACATTCCGCCTCTTAGTCTCACAGCCCGTCCTCTTACTCTTGCTGTAATGGTGCCATGTTTCTCTCCTTTGTTGTTGATCATCCTTATGCCAGCTTTCTGGAACATGCGCTTCATCTCCTCTGGAGTGGCCGTGGTGGCAAAGTCCACATCTACAGGCCGCTTCCCGGAGAGCAAGGTCTCGTACAGCACCGCCGGCTATCCTCAGCTCGTGCTTGTGCTTCTGAAAGATCTCTGGAGAACAAACACACACACACACACACACACACACACATTGACACCAGCTGGATAACTTTTCAGAGTGCCTGGAGATACAAACAATCTCTCTGGAAGAATCAAACTTTGAGGGGCGCAGCCAGAGGAGACACTTTGCAAGGTAATCAACTGTCACAAATTAGTACAAAAACATCACCAATCATTATCTTTAGGATTCACTGGGGTGATATACAAATTTGCAAAAGTCTGTTTGATACATGTCAGCCAATATTTAGTTTTTAAGGGCAATAACAACATAGAACATAAACTAAAATATCTGATAACAACCCTTCACATCACTTCCTTAAAATCACTTTCATCACGATTCGAGTTGAATGGGACATTTTAAAGCAGGACATAGTGAAACATGTCAGTGCTGTGTGGATCCTCCCTCACGCCCCTGTGCTTTAAAAGCGAACACACATGCAGCATGCGGCTCTGCTTTCTAGGACACACTACCTCTACTGTAGCAAAGTAGTAAAACGACAGAGCTGTAAGGGACAGCGACTGTTAACCTCAGGACTCTGCCGCTCACCTGCTAGTTCATTCAGTCCATCGGAGGACAGAGACTGGAACTCACTGGTCTTCAGCTTCATAGTGAAGAGACTCCTCCAACAGGAAGATGTTCTGGCAATCACACGAGGACGCAATATTCTGCTCCACATCTACAGGCAAAATACAAAACCACACCAAACAAGCGTTAGCTCGTTCATTGAGTTAACGTTAGCTAACGTTGTGTCATTGGTCCGCGTGCACGTGTCAGTGTGTCGCCTGCTGAGGAGCTGCAGCCACATAGCAAAGTAAAAGCAACAGACATCATAGACAGAACTAACCTGCTACTTGAAAAGGGAAATGTTATAACACTACTGTCACTTCATAGTATCATTTTCTGCCCCGACCGAAACTCCGAAGCTTAGGTAGGGAAGCGTTTTACATCACGTGCTGTTACTGTCCAACAGCGTGAGGTTTCGTCAGGCAGTGGGCGGCGCTTAGAACGAGATGTTGGTAGCTTCTCGCGAGAGTTGTTCCGCGCTGCGGCTTTCTGCCTCTCAGGACCTGACTGACAGAAGTAAGCGGAACTGCAGGCAAATGGCTAAAGTGGAGCTGACACCGCTCAGACCGTGGGACGACTTTTACCCCCGCTCGGAGAGGTTCGCCAAACCGGACGGCAAGGATTTGGCGAAATGGAACAACAGAGTTGTCAACAACCTGCTTTATTATCAGACAAATTATTTGGCGTTGGCCATCGCTGTTTTCCTCGTTGTGGGGTAAGTTACTTATGGTAACTTCCGATGTCGGCACACCAGCTGTCGGTCCCTTGTTTGGTTATTTCTCGCCTAAATTTGTTGTTGTTTACGTTTTGGTTGATTTGGGTAGTTCTCCACCATTCGTGTTCCTTACCATTGTCCTGTTTATCAACTTGGATGTAGCCTTCATCAAAGGGATTAAAGATGAGGGCGCAGACTATGCTTATGTGAAAGGAGTCCCATTTGAATTCATATAAATAAATGGCTCCTGCTATAATGGGATGACCTGTTACTGATACGTACAGTCAGTTTGGACTCAAAAACGTGGGAACCAAAGACCACAACTAATCCAGTTTGAGAATGCTCATTGATTATCAATATAAAAATGTTAACGGATAAATACAATGACGTGGGGCTCCTAATGATGTAATTACATGGAAGCACATTGAAATGAACCCATGTTTGGCCCGGAGTCATTTGGGAAAAGAATCAAAATCAAAGAATCAATCAAGATTGCCAAGTTTTGTCCCCAGACTGAACTAGTCGATGATCTGATGAAAGATACCAGGCGGGAAACACACGGTTAAATCTAGGCTATAGTTGGCGCTTCGTTCCAACCAAATCCCACTTCACTAAAAATAGCAGTGTCCCGTAATGGTCTGTTTCCAGACCTCGTATGATGATATATCGTTGCTATGGTTATGAAGGCCTCATAAGCTTGCGTGTCCAGTCATCTGTTGGAGAGCACAGTTGTGAGAAAAAGAAGCGCATCAGCTGATTAGGGAGATCCTCTCCCCCCCCAGTGTGTTGGATCATTTCTCAAACATTCTCTATTGAGTGAGGAAACTAAACCAAAGGGAATGAACTTTGACACGTTAGTTTAGTGATTTTGACTCTTGGCACATTCACCGTGCGTGTTGGATATGCAGAGGAACACAATAATCAATAGGCAGTCAAGTAAGAGAAATCACCAAATCATCAGTGTTCACAAGCACGGAGGCAGAGGTTGTATTTGAAATGTGGTTAAAACATTTCAAATCAGGCAACAGTAGTTTCCCGACGCAGGAGCCTCTTTGATGATGTGAGGCTCCATCAGACGCAGCGGTTTGGGAGATGTTTCAAACCCACCAGAGAAAATGTCATCTTCCTCCTCACCCACCCTGACACAGTGCAGCAGTAAAGGAGGAGTTGTTTTTTAAAGCAGAGCTGGTGGGTAAAGATAAGCAAACTTTTCGTTTACAAAGAGAGCTGGAGCTTTTGTTCCTGACTAGAGAGACCTCTCTACAAATCAGAAGAACAACTTTGCATTACATGGCAATAGTTTGCCCGATCTATATGGTTTTATGTGGCGTGTCAGTAATACAGTCATAATACACTATATTGAGGTAGTTCTGACTAATTACAGCATATTTAATGGCCGACACAAGCATATCAAATATATATATTGATGTCAGCAAAAATGTGAACCAGAAATAGTGTGGCAATGGCATAATTTGTCACCGGGCCACACTGGTAACTTAATTTTATACATTTTAGAAAATAAACGCGGAAGTTTTGCGTGTTTTTTAAGGCAACTTTTGAGTTTCTATACACTCAATATAATGCCAAACACATTTCTTTAAAGTCACAGTGCGGAGTTTTCCAGCGCCGACAGTGTTTATGAGGCTTCAAAGAGAGTCTGAGGGCCACGCTCACTGCCTGCTAACAGGCGTCTTGTTGTTGTCCAAACCATGTCTGACCACTTGAGGGAGCCAGTGACCACACACACACACACACACACACACACACACACACGCACACACACGCACACAAACACACACAGCAGTTTTGCAGTGATCCCTCTGCTTCCATGTGTCGTGTGTTGCTCCCACGCAGGTTCCTGAATCCTCTGGGGATGTTCACAGCCATGGCCGTGGTGTCGGGCGTCTTCCTGGCTTCGGTGTGGGCCGCAGAGAACAGATCTGTGATCAGCAACTTGAAGAGGAACAATCCCACGGTCTTTGTGGTCGCCGTCATGGTTACCAGCTATATGCTAATCTCTATGCTGGGGAGCGTCATGGTGTTCATGTCGGCCATCACTTTACCTCTGGCTTGTGAGTTCACGTGATACTGGGGAAGGTCATTTTAAGCATTAAATATAATGTATACCTATAATTTAGGTCCAGGCAAAGAAAAGTGAACAGACAAGTATGAAACCAATCAGCTCAAAATAGATATCTACTCATCTTAGTGTTGTGAAATGAAGCACAGGCTACACGTTTTTGACCGAAATCTTTCAGATCTTCAAAGACTTGAACGAAAGTTATATAGTTTTGTTTTTGCCAGGATTTTAAAACATTAACAGTCTCTTTTCGCATCTGCTTTTGCAGTGATATTTGCACACGCCTCCTTTCGCCTCCGCAACATGAAGAATAAACTGGAGAACAAGATCGAGGGAGCCGGGCTGAAGAGGTCCCCCATGGGCATTCTGCTGGAGGCCCTCGGTCAGCAAGAGGAGAACCTTCAAAAGATCCAGAGCCTCCTGGAGGCAAAACTGAAGGAGTGAATGGACTTTGTTCTCTCGTGTGTTCTTCTTTTGGCCAAACATCCAAAGTCTTCTCAAAGTTTCTTTTACATACAGTGTGTGTTAGCCTGCGTGTGTGTGTGTGTGTTTTGAAATTCCCTCAGGGTATCTGTCACGCCACTCAGAACCTGCCGGGGAACTTTTGACAGACGTCTCAGCTACGCAACGTGCACGAGTGTTCATGTGGAACACAGCTGGATACACCGGCCTTGCACCAAGCCCCCCCCCCCTGCCGCTAACCCATCCAAGTGTTGCTATGAAAGAACGAATACAAAAAAGCACAAAGCCAACACGCATCTGTGCCGTGTCTGGACTGTGAAGTTTTTGCAATAATGTCTCTTCTCTTCAGTTACTTCAGTGTGCATCTGAATAGGATTAAAGCATACAAAGAGAAAGCCGTGCTTTTGTTTTAAGCTGTGAGATGCGTCCGTATCTGAAATGAAGGATCAAAGGAGTGTGAGGTCTTAACCTTTGGCCATCAGTATTCCTCCTATCCCCCTTGCCTGTTTAATCTTGACAACGCCCCCTGGGTGATGGATCGACTAGCTTTGCTCTCCACTTACCGCCAATGCTAATCAATGGGCCGCAGTAGATTATAGAGAGCTGCACAGTGACGGAGGGGATTCATCTGCTGTCGTTCAGCTCCAAAAGCCCCAGATAGCTGCTGTGTCAGCGTCTTCCAGCTGCTTTTCTTACTGGATTCCAATTTGAAATTAACTACAGATAACGAGAATCCACGCGAACATAATGCTCTCTAATTTGGTTATGTGGCAGTGTGCAGATTGGGAGAACACGTGATGAAAATGATTGGCAATGAAAAGCGTAATTACTGTTTTTTTGCTTTCAAAAAGACACCTTGGGGCAGTTTCAGTTCTCCAAAAGGCTTTTAAGTCGGCAGACTCGGGCGCGACAGTTTAACCGTGATGTTAGCTGCAGCCCCTCTCTCTGTGCTACAGTAGTGATTTACGTGCTCTACCCCGTTGCCTCATCTCCATCCATTTTGTGCAACTTGGTAGTAGTGAACCAGAGCGCTGGTAAGCAATAAAGTGAAGTCTTGTCTCCAAGGACACAGTGGAGACCCTTGTTCAGATGCAGCTGCTGTCAGGAGCCGACCAACACGTGCGCTCCGCCGCACCCCCAACAGGTGCCTGATTTCTCCTGGACAGACTTGAATTCCAGGAGACAAAGTCACAAACACACCCACAAACAAACAAACACACAAAACATCACTGGAGTCAACACTACTTAGCCTCGTTGTCATTGTGAAGCGACATGGTTATGGTTTGCAAAGGTAACCAGGTAATGTGACACAAAAACCAACCTGTGTACATTCCCTGCGCGAGCTGCTAAGAAACGGCGTGCCTCTGATTAGATTAGATTAGATTCCACCACAAAAAAAACAAGGCATGCGGAGAAGAGTCATTGCGTTTAATAGGCTGCTTCATGTTGTTGGTGGTGCACGATGCACACAGCTCGCTGCCTCTGGGCTGACCTCTTTTCGGGTCATCCTTCACCCTTTAGTTTGCCTGAGAGGCCTCGTTTTCATCCCTTCTCGCCTTCAGCTAGCCTCATAACTTAAACCAGCCTTTGGGCGAGCAGATGCTGCTGCTCGGGCCTCCACTGCAGCTGATCATGTGACATGTTAAGGTGTTAGACTGTGACCTCTGCAGTAACGTAGTCCAACGCGGAGGGGGGGTCTTAAAAGCTTGCATTATTTCTACTCACCAGCAGGGGGCAACTCCTGGTTGCAAAAATAAGACTGAAATGAATATAAATCTTTGAGAAAATTACCCTTCTTTTTGGCATGATTTATATGATTCATATATAATATTAATATAGTTCTGCTTATACCTACTCCTCTGCATTCCAGAACTTCTGTTCATTGGTTGCAAAAAAACAACATGGTGACGGCCGCAACCCAAGATGGCAGCAAGGAATTAGCTAAACTCAAGACTTCACACCGGCGGTCCACAAGATGACAACATCCAGTTGTTAAATTCGCAGTCGTACTCGTTTGCAAGTTCATTCATATTACCAGAGCAAGGAAAACAACTCTGGAATGAGTTTATTGAGAATCTCATAAATCATACAGGGGCCGTTCATGTGTTGATAGAGTCACTTATTTACCCGCCTAATAATTTAAGTGTATGGGGAAAAGTCCCTTGGGGCCAGGGCCGGCCCAAGGCATAAGCGAACTAAGCGGCTGCTTGGGGCCCCCTGTATTCTGTATTCGTAACTGTATTCGTTTATAATTTTCGTTATAACAGTATCTACCCCTTCTGACCATTGTCTAGCACTGGCTTCATAAGTCTGGGGGCTTGATCCAAACCCCCAGGCTGCTTGCCCGACAGAAGGTCATCTGTATCAGCCCACGTGATTGCTCAGCTAATCCCACTACTCACCCTTCATGACTTGTCGGGGCCATTACTCCCGTGAATCGAGGTAAGTGTGCTGATCCTGCAGAAGCCACGGCATAACACGGTTTACTGCCACTTTAATCTGAGCCTGCTGTCCTATGAGTGGGTTGATCTCTGCCTGTGTGCTCTACAGAGGTTGTTTAGTATCGATGGACAACAAAATATGAATTATTTATATACAGTACTTTTGAGTCTTTGTAGGCTGTTTTGTCTCAAATACTTTTGTCTCCATTGTGTCCATTCTGTTGGCATGTAACAGCTGAGGAGATCTACAGGGGCCGGGGGGACGGCACGAGGGCCCTATCTACTGCGGGAAGTTGGTTTGTCCTTTCAGGGCTACTGTGAAACATGACGGGCTGCAACGTACTCAAATGATACTCTGTGTCCGCCACATGAACCCTCTGAATGCTACACAGTTCCTTTAAGACATTTTTAAAATAGAAAAGGAACACAGGCAGCTGTACAATTATACTTCCTTTGTTATATTGAAGGAAGTTGATTTGATTTTAAAAAGCAGCATTTAGTGTGGTTCTTTGTTCTGTGTCATGTTAGATAAGGGGAAAGTAGAGAGGGGCCCATTGTTGATGTGGTCGAGTGTCAGCTGGAGCAGCCTCGCCTGATGTCCGACTGCAGCTGGTGTGAAGAAGCAGAGACAGAGGGAGACAGCTGGATACAAAGCGCAAAACACACACACACACACACACACACACACGCTCTCTAAAGCCAAGGAGCTGAAAGTGGAAGACCTCCCCTGAGCTCGCTCAAAAAGCAAAAACAGTCAAAAGCTGCTCAACGGTGGCCTTCACAGAGCAGAGGCAGGACACCCGTAGGAAATGTGTCCAGGCTAGGGAAGGAAAGGAGGTGAGGGGTTATGGGTTAATCTACAAGGTGGGGGTCGATGGGGCGGGGGACAATGCATGTGTACGGCAGGTTTTACAACCCGATGCCTTCGGGGAGGGTTGGGTGTTATAAGCACTAGCTTGTCGTTCACAGGGAGCACAGAAGAACAGGTTTCCACCCATGATGGGTGTGACAGCTTTTTAAAAGACTGGTTGGGTGAGTTTTTCCGGCTCAAGGACGTGGACCAGCCAGGGGATGAAGCAGGGGGAGGGTCTCTTTAAAGCCGATCGTTTATTCATAAGTAGCTCTTATCACGGCTGATTGCAGCTCGGCGTACAAGCACAAAAAAAAGTGAGACGTACCCGTACAAATGATTCAAAAGTTGATATTTTATTTAAACAAAACCAATTGTACAATTACTAAGACCCAGCTTATCAGTTGCTCACTATATATTACATGCTTTTCAAATACATAAAATCGCTCTAAAAAAAAGACAGAACCAGTGTATTTACAATACCAACATTTACAAACTGCTTCACCCTTTTGGAGAGAAACAGAGCACCACTCCATGATTTCCAGCATGGACACAATAACCATGTTATATTAAAATATTAAAAACAGGAATTTGTCTTCCTGCAGTGACGGATCAGATGTGGCAGTGATAATAGGTAATACTCAAACTTTTGGCTCAATTGTATTGTAAGTAGCGACAGAGCGAAAGACTGAATACTTTGCAAATGCCGATCAAGAGTACACTGTTATAGCTACTAGCTCTGCATCTGGGACCTGCGGGACGTTCCAGGAAATAGCTGTTGTTCAGACTCATTTAAAAAAAAAAAGTTTAATTCTTCATTGTTATCAAAGCTTGCCCAATCCTTCATGGTTACAGTGTTCATACAAGCGTGTGGCTCACGATGCTCACAGAAGCCCTGGAGACCTTTCGTCCACAATCCCCTCGGCCCTATACCACGCGCTCCACAGCAGGTCCCGGTATAGTTTCAGTGCGCCAACGCCAGCGCCATCACCATCACCACAAACACATCCGCCAATGAGCATGCAGCCCGTTGCGTTCTGTTAAGATCACATGGCGGTGGGTAGGTTTGGCTATCCCTTGCGGTCGAGTTCCTTCTTTCTTTGGATCCTTTTGTGAAGAAAAACGGGTAAGTGCAGTCTAAGGCACAATGACGACTTGTCACGGTGAAGAACAAATACAGCCCGTTAACAGGCAGGCAGCTACACTATTGTTCCCGGTTTGGAGTCCTCGTGCCAGCAAATCTGATCCTCGGGCTCCAGGTCAGTATGCATTTGGTGGCCGATGTTCGAGTCCATGTGGCCGACGTCCATGTAGGATCTGTAAAAAGCACACATGATAAAATCCCGTGAGACCAGGTGGCAGAGGGAATGCAGCGTGTGACTGGTTAACAGGGAGTTAGAATGAATTAACTTGAGTTGTCACATCAGCTTAGTAGCGCCAAGCTCAGGAAACAAAACGAAAGCAGACAGTCATGTGCTCAGTTACCTCATGCGTTTCAGGTACCTTAATATCAATCTCCGTTTCACAAGAAGTTGCATCCAGGGTCACACATTCTCACCCAGATGCAGATGCACACAGACATTACAACCAACGCATAGCCTTCAAATGGGAAGATAGTCAGGGGTCACATTTTTCCTCTGCCACACAAGTGCTCTCCCACCACCGCAATACACCCAGAGCAATGAAGCACGTTGAAATGTGAGATGATTTGGAGCTTTACGTTAGTCCCTGACACATTGTTTTTTAAGACACACCACCATCACCACGTTAACCGTGTGGTAAAGTTTCACATTCTCATCTCTCACCCTTTCTTCTGGGCTGCGACTGTTAATTGAGGGAAGCAGGGTTAATTTTTCCTGGTCAGTAGCATAGGCAACAGCCCCACACCTCTCTAAAGGCTGCGAGGGGCGCGCCATCTTATCACGGCTCCGCCACTCAAACTCTGTGGGACATCTGTGCATGAGAGGAGGGCAAAGGTCATGGGTGAGTGGCAGCGAGTCTCAGCACGAAGGCACACAGCAGAGACAAACAAACCGTGTGAGGCACGCGGCAGAGGAATGGGACCACTGGATGACATGATGCCAGTTGGAAGAGGAAGTAGGACAGCCGTGTTTATTATTTTTTTCAACGAAGCCATGCAGTTACTACATTAAACATGACAGTGAATGAAAGATGAGTCAATCAGCTCAAAAATGCAAAGTTCACTTCAAAACATCAACAAGCAGCCTACGGAGTCACGTTGCAGACAGACTGACAGAAGCAAACGCACAGGCCTCGGCTGTCGCTATTTACTTACTATGAACTACCTTTAAGCAAAGGACACCTTATTGAGCCTGAGCCCTCTGGAGGATTGAGGCTGCGCGGGGCTGGAGGCCACCTGCCTCACCCGACAGCCGGGGGAGTAGGTGGAGGTGGGGGGGGGGAAGCGGAGGGGGGAGAACTAGCAGGGAAAATGGCACAGCGCCTCCGGCCGTCGGGGCTGTGCCAGGGGCTCATAAAGGTCTCGGAGGCGCCATATCTATGAGAAAGCAGGGTCCATTGCACAGCACAGTTAAGGAGGAGAACCAGTCCTAAGCTGTGAGGAAGAACTCAACGCAGGCTGCACAGATCCTATAATCCCGCAGCTCAGCCAGGCCATCGTGACGTCTTTCTCATTTCCTAACTTACGGTTGCAGAAAAGGTAACGAATAAGGCGATCAGGAGCCTGCAGTATGTGCACGTGTGTAAAGAGAATAACAAAACCCAACGGCAGCTTGCATTTTCCATAGCCATCCATTCTAGGTAATTAAACAGTAGTGCTTAGGTTGGGATAAGTCGGATCAGGGAGGGGCTTAATAGATAAGTAGATGAGTTGAGGCACTGGCTTTGTTTTCTCACCTGTTGTGGGCGGAGTGGGTGTAGGGGGTTGTGCTGTAGGCGTAGGACTGCGGCGCGTGCACAGGCATGTTGTATTCCGACATACCGCCACCAACACTCATGGTGCCTCGCCAGTTCACACTGGACGCCACAGAGGAGGACACTGGAGAGGAAGGAAAACCAGTCAACAACTGAAAGCAGGGAAAACAAAGAAAGGCACTAGAGCCTGTAGTACAGGGTGCAGTTGTCTCACCCGAGTAGGAGATGCTCCGGCTGTTGTGCGGTGCGGGCATGGTCTGATAGCCCAGGCTCTGCTGAGAGCCTCTGTCGTAGTCGTAGTTGTATGTGGGCTGCTTGTAAGCGGCGTTGCGATGGTACCAGCCTCTCAAGTGCTCGGCCACCATAGCCTTCTGGACAATCCTGCCGCCCTGCTCGTTGGCGTGGGGCGCCGGGCGGCTCCTGGGTGGCCTCAGAGTGGCGTACGGGTTCTGGGACATGCCGTCTAACTCGTCGGTGCCGTAGTGGCCGTGCATCTCATGGCCGTGGTAAGCCGCTGGCGGGTGGTGGTACGAGGGATTGACGCTGTAGTGCCCTTCCATGTCATTGTCATACATGTAGTGGGGGGCGGGGTGCGACTCCTGCTCCGTGTAAGTGGGGTATCCCGTCACATAGTAGGCTGTCGTGGTGGGTCTGGCCCGCGGCTGTTGGGCGTGGTAACGGGGGTCCGGCTGAGCCAGGTTGGGCATGCTGCCCGTGTTGGCGTACAGGTCTTTCCTGTGGCGTCCGCGAGCCCTGCGCCGGTGCGCGTGGTTGCCAGGGACGCTGTACTCGACGCTGGACTGGCTTGTGTAGGAGGAGCCATCGTCGAGGACCTCGGTGCTGTTGCTGCGTCGGCCTGGGGCCACGGTGAACGTTGGCACGGGGGGTTCGGTCTCTGTGGCGAGCTGACACTGGGACTCCAGACTGCCGCTGCGCTGGCGGAAATGTTGCGGGACATCCTCTAATCTAAAACATTAGTTGAAAAAAACATTTAACATGGGTCATCAAAGATTTTGTCCCCAAGTTATCTTCATTAATTAAGCTATTAGCAGACAGGTTGCACATAGATGTGTTTAAAATGGCACAAACTTGCACAGCCAGGACGTGAATGTGTAACAGGCTCCAAGGGTTGTTGATATTTGAGAGTAAAAAGAAAAAAAGAATGTAACAAATACAGCGAGTGGTCAGTAGTCCAGCCCTACCTGAGCTGGTTGCTGCTGTAGGCGTTGCGTGTGAGGAGGGGGGTGGGCGGCATGCTGCGGGCGTCGCGGCTGCTGTGGCTCGATAAGGCATTGCTGTGGCCGTAGCGGAGTGGTTCCTGAAGTTGGCCATAATTTAACCTGAAAAAAAGATTAGGAACAATGTTCTCTCTTTCGGTCAGAGCTTGTTATTCAGATGGACACCAGCACTGTCTCAGTTTCTCTCAACACATGAGCAGAAGAAGGAAGAAAAAAAAAAAACTAGGCTTCGCTTGTATGCACTTTACTCATCACTTACTCCTGAAAGACTGCCATTACATAGTCCATTGGTCCTACGTTTCATGCAACAACAAGCTTTATGGCTGTTTAAAGTGAGTTGAAATAACCCACATCATTTTGTAAACAGCCATAAAGGAGCTGCTATTTAAACTACATTTCCAGGGCTACCTTCCTGTATCCCCCCTTTCTTTTCGGCTCTCTGCTTTGAATGGTCTTCACAGGCAGCAACATGTTCTTTTCAATCTATTTTTAAAGTTGGTGTGGTGATAAGAGCGAGATTGTCGGAGAGGCAGGATAAGGAGGGAGGAGACTGGCAGGAATGCAGCTCTGGATTGACCCTACAGGTCTGTACTAGCTCTGTGCTTAGCTGTCTGCAAAAACAACACGCTCACACACACACACACACACACACACACACACACACACACACACACACACACACACACACACACACACACACACACTTTATCAATACGTTTCACGGGTGCTGTGTACCTGCTGCCTGCATGCTGGTCGTTGGCAGTGGCCCGTCGGTCGTTGTTGTAGTGGATGTCCAGAGTATCAGCATGGTGAGGGCGCGGGGAATACTGAACCGATCTGGACTGCTGCCTCTGGGAAATGAGCTCATCATCTGGGAGATAAAATGGATCGCTTGGTTTAAATTGCATCTAGAATTGCAGCCAATGGGGGAGCAAGCACATGCACAGCGAGCTAGGTAATGACTGGACTCTTACCGTCATCTAGAGTGAGGCTGTCGGATAAAGAGCTGAGGTCTGAAGGGTTCACATCGTCTGGAAACAGAAGAGAGAAAACCCTCAGAGACACATCCGACGAAAGTGACTCACTTTTTAATCCACTACCACTGATAAATAAAGCTCTTTACTTAAAAAAGGAATATCACGCTTTAAGGATATTCCTTTAAGAGCCTTTCAAGAGGTTTTGACTGCTGTTGTGGCTGACATGTACCTGCTAAGATGAGTGAGGCTCTCTGAGTGGGTTTCTTTCCTTTCTTGATCCTGTAAGCGTTGATCTCAGTCTCAATATCCTCTAGCTTCCTCATCGCATCCAGATAGTTGTTTCTCCTCTTTTTCTTCACTGTCTTGCAGAGTTCGCCCTCGTTGGATAACTTGAAGGCAGCTTCCACAATCTTCTGCTGCAACGCAAACCTGCCTTCCAGATTCCTCAGATGTGGGTCCTGCAGGGGAACGCACAACACGCGGTTAGCAGGGAATTGCCCAATAATAGATTAATACTGTCAGCTGAATAATTAATTCAACAAATTTTTCAGTGCGCTGGCAGATTCATATTTACATTTATAATTGTGATTGAAGTTATTTTGCCAATTGACTTGCGGATGGAAACCCGCCTCGTATCCTAACAAAGCTTTCATGCAGAGCATTATGCAATGTCAGCCTCAAACTACAGTTTAAGCCTCTTAAGCCACATTTCAAAAAGCCACATGATGAAAATGGTCTCCTGATAAACAAACACAGTGTTGAAAGATCAGTGTTTTCCCAGAGTGCAACCTCCATAATTACATAACAGAAATACAGCTATACTAACCTCGTCATAGGGGAAAAGGTCATCCAGCTTGAAGGTTGTCCCGACACGCCGTCGTACGTGAGGTGCCTTCTCCCCTGTGGCCAACGGATAGTCGTCAGGCAACCTGCCCGTGAGCTCCTGCACATGAGAACCACATAGGACAGTCAGCTTGGAAAAGAGGACTTTTTTTTTAAACGCCTTTGCAAAGCAGCAGAACTCACGGCTTCTCTCATGCAGATCTTCTTCAGCGCCTTAATTTTCTGCGCCAGTGTGTCTTGAAGGTGTTTCTCTTTCTTTTTCAGCTCGGCAACCTTCTCCTTCTTCTGCTCGTCGCTGACTTCAGAGTCAGCCGAACCTGCAATATGCACACATCTGGTTAACTAATGATTATAGCAATCAATCATCTCTCGTCATACAGATGTGGAGCACAAGCCATTTGCAGATTGACTCTCTGCTTACCGGCTGAGATGAGGCTGCCGCTGCTGGCCATGATGAGCCTGTCTCTGCTCTCAATGGTGGAAAGCTTGATGATCTGCGGGGCGCTGATCTCTGTGAGGTCCATGGCGATGTCTCCCGAACTCCTGTTTGACTATACAGAGCGGGGGAGAGGGGGTGAGGATTGCGAGTGATTAGAAGCTAGAAAATATTTTGGGGACCAATCCTGAAGGTGCAGCGGATAAAGGCGACTAAATAAATCGTCCGACGGGGAGGGCGGGGGGTTTGGATTGTGAGTTATTTTTTCTTTCTCTACCGCCAAGTGGTTCGCAGACCGGTAGTTGAGGACCCCCAATTCAAATAATAGCGGCGGCTTAATTTGCATGCGCTGTACTGCGTACGCACCCTGCTCTCTCATCAATCAGTACCAGCTCTATTCCTGGATGAACACTGACACACCATCTGCCTTTGAGTGAGACAGTGGCGAAATAACCTCATTTGACTGCAGCCACACACTCCATCTCCTCCACAAAGCGCACATCACACAACACTTGTACTGTATAATAGCCCCGATGCTCAGCAAATAGCATCATAAACACAACATAGGATATTCTGATAACTTTCAACACCAGGCCAAGGACAAGAACACATTGTGCCTTTTGCTATTTATTATCAACACTGCGGTGGGAGAAATACACCACACCAATAACTTGCTACTTTATATTGCAAAGTGTACTTTGCTTTGGGTTGAACATGGTTATTCTTAAACCACAATGCAGAAATTACCAGATTATCATATCATATCATCATTATCATTCTACCTGCTATATCGGCAGAATGATGAAAATACTTTATTACGAGCTCTTGCACATTCTCAATTGAAGCCACCCAACTAGCTCAGCTTTAACAGACCAAGCACATGACAATTTATCAACATAAGGCACAAGACCTACTTACATCAAACCTGGTGACCCGCCACATCCCTTTATTTACACAAGTCACAGGCATGGAATCACATGATGAATTGTCACCACTACACCATGCTGTAACACTTGCACAACACCCTTTTACACAGAAAGTCCATGTACATATCGGAACTGGGGGAGAAGGATGAGAGCCTCATTACGTTTTAAACCGTCTAAAAGCTCATTCTGCAGCATGGTGAACACAGTTCAACGCTATGGCTCAGACTGATGTCAGTTAAATGATTGGAGTACGAAGCCGAGTTGGCATGGTGTGAAGGAAGTAGAGTGAATCTGTGAAGGGAGGGGCGACACTCACTTTGCTTGTCTTCATATCCAGGTAGAACTGGTGCTGACTGATGGCCATCACCCAGATGGTCTTAATCAGAGAGTGGCTGGCATACCATGTGTGAATCACCAGACCGGTCTGTCCGAATGTTCGCCTAGTCACTGTTCTTCTGGAGAGGAAAATAAGGCAAACGTTCAGAGCTTGATCGGTTCACCAGCTGCATACAAACACAGTTGAAGGTAGATTAAAATGGCTTTAATTAAGATAAACAATATGTCCATTTCAAGATTAGACATTTGTATGCTTGTTTTTAAAAAAGAGGAAGACTTAACAGCCATTTTGGGAGCTTTTTAAAGTGCCACGTTAAACCTTGTGTAAGGTATTGTAACAGCGACACAGTAATAAAGTGGACAGTATACAGCTATAAACACTCATTTGACAGAAAAGATGCCCTTCAAACTGTCTGGTGGAGGATCAAGTATTTTCACTCAAGCAGCAGCTTGAGTGAAATTACTTGAGCAGCTGAAAACTTTAGAAAAATATTTAAGGGAACAGTAAACAGATCTGTTAAGATCAGTTAAGGTAAATTAAGCAGTTTTCTTTCTCTGACCTGTGGGGGTCGTTTACTTCAACAGCAAATTTCTTCTCTCGGAAATACAAATTCTCTAACTGCTTCCACTGGTACAACTGTGGAGAGAATGAGACGGTGAGGCAGAGAGGGGGGAGGGGAGGAGTAGAGAGGCATGACATCAGTGATTGCACAAACATTATCGATCAAAAAAAAAATTCTCGGAAAACTAGCAGATACAACACAAAGGCTGAAGATGTGAACGGTGCTGGGCAGGCCGGCCGGTAACAGCCGGTTGTGCACAATGCTGCTGCGAGGGCAGTTTCTCATTGCACGGCGCTGTGAGGAGAGACAGAGGCAGGACTTTGTGTGTCCGAAAGAAACATTTGCTCCACTCATATGGGCGCACTGAACAGATCTGGAGCTATTTACCTGTGAACAATATTTCTTTGCGCTCGCTGTGGAGGAAAAGTCTTAGCTCGACTTGGACCGGGGCTTCATGTTGGAGAAAATGAATAATAGTTGTCTTTCCCGATATATTTCTATAAGGACATAACCTAACGAATGGTTATGGATCAGGAACCCGGAGACAAACCATACAAAGGGTGAAAGGGCACAGTCAGTGCACAGATCTCCAGGTCCAGCAAACATTTTCAGGGCAGATTCGGTAATAAGCGAACCAACGATAATATACCACTTTGCTTCTTTCACAACAGTGGGGCTCACGCAGTGACAGAGAGACTGTGTATCTACATCCAACCAAGCAGGAACACCATTAAGTAGCAAAAACATTAAACCCTATTGTCTATTTGAAACAGCTGAACAGGTAACAGTTGGACACAATGACAAGGCTTACCGTGAGGGGATTTTTAGTGCTTCTCAAATCCCTGATGAATTTCCCTCAGGCTTGTATTGAATCTCTTTGACTTTGACTTTCCCACAGGACCGGAGCTTCCTCGAACAAAACGCTCTAATGTTTGTTCCCAGAAAGGTGTTGCAAGAGTTTCAGCTGAGCTGATCACGCCCCTTTCAGCAGCCCCGCCTCCACTCACATCACATACGGCAGATATGCTCACTTACTCATGCTGCCTTCAAGGCTCTGTGCGCTCCCCCTCCCAGCCTCCTACACAGCTTACTTCCTTTTCAGTCAGACCAGATGAGCAGGTTGTCCACAAGTATTTGCAGGGCTGGGTTTTTGCCTCCTTTCATCTCTGCCCCACTTCCAGTCACTCGCAGATAAGTCATCAATCCCGCACACACCCTGGATACTCCAATTCCATCCAGGGAATTCTGTGCTTTTCATAGTGTAAACGCCACACAAAGCGCTGCTGTGAGGCTGGATCTACTATGACAATCTCCCCAAGCAGGGAGATCGGTTACTGTGGTCTAATCATTAATAGCAGGGGTTTCGCTTTTCTTTCATGTGGCAAAGGGAAAGAAGAAAATACTGTGCACAATGACAACAAGCATGAGCCCTAATAGTTTGCAGCCAGTTTATCGGTCTATTCATACACTTTGACAGGAAACTTCCATTTGAGATGAATTGTAAATGTCAAATTTTTCTTTTACTCTGAAGATATTGCGCTATTGTCCACAACAGAGACAAATGGCAAAGTTGGATATATTAGAAGTATACCAACATTATATTTATAATTGCGGGGATCACATCATCAGTCCACAAGTTAAATGCAAAGCATGATACTGGATGAACAATGGGAACCATCCGGCCAGCAAGACACTTCCAAAAAGCTCACCCCACTACAGGCGGGACCCCACGGCAATTCACACCCCCTAGTCACAACCACTAGCATCATTTACATGGTAACAACAGATGTGCAACAAAGGCCTATTGGGACAGTAAACACTCTTTCACAGGACACTTCTTCCTTTGAGACAAACTTCACACTGTGTGTCAGCAATTCCACGGAACTGCAACAAGACTCGCCCGTGACTTCTGGCCAAAATATGTGACACACCTCAGAGTCCTGCGATCGCAAGAAGTTCCTTCCGGGTGTTCAATGTACATTTACAACTTCTTCAACTTTGAGTTTCATATTACATTTTTTTAATACCAGACCAAGTGTTGGTCGTTCAACATTCCACAAGTGTTACTAAAAAAAAAGATCAACTTTGGTTGTCAACCTGCAAGGGTCAAACACTCGAGGAATCATTGTGCACACAAGCAAGTTGACTTACTCTGCAGCTATGTGAAGTGGTCATCAGTTTGACTTATGCAGAGAAAACAAAATCGCTAGTTACAAGTTACTCGCATGTACGCAGGGAGCTCCGCCACGCCCTTCAGATAACACGTCACCTCTATCTAGCATAACAGTACAAATCCTGAGCGTGACGCATTGCTTGAAGTTGTGAAAACGTGACAAGAAGACAACCCTGGAAGGTGAGTTTAATAAAACAAAAAATGGATCGCATGGAGGATGAGTTCTTACATGTCTCCTATATCATGTGACTATTACCCACAGGCAGCTGGCTCATCATACGTGCAGACCTGCATGAGGTCTCAGAGAGTATCCCAAAACCCACTAGGAGAGTGGCACAGAAAAGGCGGAAGAGTGTGCTGGTTTGATTCAGGAAGAATCAAGTCTCGGCCAGCCATCTGCTTCAGTTCCATCGTGCGTCCCTGTTCCTCACATCAAAGAGTTCAACTTATCCTCTCCCTTACATCATTCTTCTACGTTTCATTCCTTGTCCTCTGCAGATCTTTGAAATATGCCTATGCCTTTTGTCTACTTATATAAAGTGCATAATAAAATGTAATGGAAATGACAGTATTCATCATACTAATTGTGAACACCGCTTTTCTTTAACGCAGCACGCAGAGTTGGCTTTTGAGTGCCGGCCGGGCTGTTCAATGAATAGTGATGAAACTGCCATGAAGAGAAGTTTAGTAGGGTTAAGCTAATGTAGCTAAATAAAAATGACACGTAACATTTTCGCAACTGCCGACTTCCTGCTAGCTTCATCTCTGCACCCAGCCCCCTGGAAGATAATTGTTTTGCATTGTTTGATCAATTGTGTTCCCTCCAAGACACACAGATACATAGATTAGCATAATGAAGGCAGCATGCTGAGAGGGGATGGGGTGAATACAAGGGGCTGAGAGGACAATGCTCTCAGATACAGAGGACACCCTAAGAGGCAGACGGAAAGTAGCTACACATTTCCAATCATCATTAAGTAAGTATACAGTACAAGGAAAAATGTTCTCTCTGTAACAAAAACACTCACCAAAACCAGGTAGCTGTCCCCCAGCTCCAAACGCCCACCCACCTGGCTGGCACAGTGCCAACCCCTTAGTCCCAGAGGTCTGCTGCTTCCCACAGAGAACCATAATTACACCTTCCGTAGGAAGGTCGGGACAGACGTACTTGGGTTGTGCCCATTAATGCCACGGTGTAACAGCGCACCCTGCTAAGTCAAAGGGTCTGCATGTAGCAACAGCTAGGGCGAGTCTACTGAAAGAGGCTGGGGACAAACACTCAAAAAGTACTAACTCCAAAAAGGTGGTGCCTACGGGGAACTGAAAGCAGTTCGGAAAGATGCACCATGAAAGCACATGATGGGTTTTCTACAAGAAAATGTTCTAATCATCATACATTTAAGAACATTTTCTGTATTTCTATTTTAAAGTACCTGCAATAAATGGTTACTTTTATAGTACATTACCCAAATGAACATTCTGTGGTGTCCACTCCTCTAGGCTGTTTTGTAACGCGATAACCTGCGATTATTTGCTCCTAAACATACAGCCTTGACCGCAGGTAGAACATACTGATACTCCAACACATTTTCCCATGAGTCGTCCTCGTTGTCCTGACTGACATGGGAACCAGGGTCTTCCCTACAGCTATTTACAGTGTGGATGGATCATTAACCGGCTAACGAAAGACATGGCAATGAAAGCTGTGCTTTCAATTAGCCAGTATACTCAATCTGAAATACCGTCACAAAATAAGCCAATAGCTTTAGGTCCAAACCCTAAGCCGGCCAGAGGGCCATTTGTACACTTTAGAGTCTTGACATGCATGAGAAAAAATACCTGTCAAGTGGGGAAGTTAAGCTTTTCAGAGGAATACTAAAACAGTTCTAAAATAGAGCAGCTGTAAAAATAAGTCAGCCTACCTTTCTCGGCTTCAGTTTATCCTGCAAATCGTACTGACCGATGCCCTTGTAGCTGACTCCCAGCCACCATGGCAGTCCTTGCTTATCCTGCAAGAAAGCACACGTACAAATCAGACCACCACTCATTAAAGGCAGCTTTATTGATGAGAGTTGAAAAAAGGAGAAGAAAAGAGGCGTGTAGCCAAAGCAATTATCCCATTAGAGTCACAACAATAGCAACAAAAGAAGAGATTAAATACATTGAAGGCCTTCAAATCTCTGCGAGCCTGACTTTTTTTTTTTAACACTATTGTTTGATCTCCTCAGACGCCTTGATTTAATAAGACTCGGTTGGGAAAGTCTGATGAAACAAGTAAAGGTGAGGTTTGGAAGAGTCACTTGAAACGTGCTAACTAAATGTGCTGCAGTGGTTTACTGGATTTTTTTTTAATTCAAGTGATTCTGTACTAAACATTTTTTTTTTATCCCAACCATGCAGGTAGCGAATGGTCCTGTATGTTGCTACGGTAATATACAAGTGTTGCTGCGGCACAGATTACTCAAAGTAAATATTAAAAGGCATACTATGCAACATTTTTCGGTTAATTAATGTGCTCCATACCGTTTTGGATGATTAAATGAGTCATTTCAGGTCAAACAAAGGTTTTCTTGGCCGCCCTGGGGGTCTGTAGGGGAAATACCGCACTTGCAATTCCAGGAGCCGTCGACCCGCACCGACAGGCTCAGAAGTCTCGTGCATCGCAAGAGTCGGTCGATTTACGGCGAGAACTGCTACACACCGCCCCAGTGAAAGGCAAGCTTGTTGCTAGTGCAGTGGCGAAATTTGTGCAGTTATCATTGCGGAACCAGCGACAAAACAGCGAAAGCCCACGTCGGAGCAGGCAAGAAATAGGAAAAGGGCTCTGGACAGAGAGAGGACTCGTACCCGGGTGAACATCGGGCAAGCCTTTTCTGAATGGCGAGAGCTAAAAGAAAAGGCTGCAAGGCTGAACAGCTGAGCGTCTTTACGACAGTGCACTTATTTTAGGCCTCTAGGGGGAGCCTCGCTGGAAAAAAAAAATCAACCCCGGTTGCATAGTATGCCTTTAAACATGTCGCTGCATAACGTTCAGGTTGCTGTGCAAGACTTAATGCAAAATGAAATGAAGATGACATTGTCGACAGAAACTCGCTCAGGTTAAGCTACTTTATGACTGGGGACACCACAGTTACCTTCACTGGGTAATAATGGACTCCGTACGTCGGCAGGGACTCCACAAGGGCCAAATACCTTTAGAGAAGAAGGGAACAGGTTAACAAGATCTCCATTTACACTTCATCACTGTCAACCGGTGGCTGTTTAACTGCAGACGGAGAGGGCTTTAAGCAGCAGTCATTGAGAAGCCAAAGTCGTTTACAGTGGCGAGTGGATCGATTTGTTTTGGGTCCCTGACAGAGGGATGGAGTCCATTGATCGGTTCAAGGGCACAAATCAACCCCAGAGTAAATGACCCCTGCTTGCTCAGAGTTACAATACAAAGAAAGCACATGGGAGGACCGACATCCTCCCAAGGCTGGGCTGGATGCCTAGTCCAAGAGCACCTCCTCTAATTAATGACACTTTCTGGCGGGCTGACAGCCACCTCTTACAACAACAGCCTCCCTGCTGCAGACGCATGAGGATAAACAGGAAGGTCTTGAGTAGGCGCTGGAGAACTGGTTCATCAGAAGCCGCAGTGCATAACTTTTGGGCGACACAGGTAATCCTAAAAGAAATTAGTAGTCGTTTTGAACTTACTGCACAATGGCTTGTCCTCTGGTCAGTCCCTTCAGTTTTGTGTAGTGTTCAATCACTCTGTCCTCACTGCAAACAGATATATAAAAAAATGTTAGTAATAATCCATCAAGTGTTTTACATTCCAGCCAGAGAGATCGTGAGAGGTGCTCTTTCTTTGACACACACTCTGTCTGCTCATGCAGAAAATGCAGCCTGACCCACTGGCCCGCGGATGGCTCTGATCTACTCTCCTGCAAATGCATCCCATTTATTCCCCACTGTAATCATCCCCTTTAATAGCATAGCGAGACTGCAAAACAACTGGGGCTTAACAGACAGAAAGCGACGGAGAAAGATGGATGTGTTCACGTGTGCCAAAAAAATATCATTTCAATTTGGATATTAAACTGAATGTGGCGACTGCCTCAGCCTTGGATGGCTATTTAGCCAGATGAAGAGGGGACAAGCAGAGAAGAAAAAAGAAAAGGCAGTGAGTGTGAGGTACCCACCCCATGTGTGCTTACAGGGGCTAATGGGAAAACGTAATTAACACAACCCAAGCATTAATCAGTCACCCCATCCGAGGCAAAACATCTGCTCAGTACCGGACCGTTCTCTTGACACTCAAGACTGCTGTGCTGGGGAATTTGCTGCTTTGTGCAAGCAAGTGGCACTGACTAAACAGGCTATTCGACATCGGAATTGTGGCGCGTATCTCGTGGAGGAAGGTATAAACTTACCAGAAATTGAGAGACGGGTGCTCCCTTAAGACTCTGGTGGGCAGAACTGGGAGCTGCTTCAGGTCTGATCTGGCCGTGTCAGCACTGACAACAAAAATAATCATAAACACACATTAAGAAACAGCAAATTTATTTCTTCAACAACAACAAAAAAAGTCATTTTTAGTTATGTATCCATCAGTCATCATGGTCTAGCTAACCTAAACCGCCCTATACGATGACAATGTCTACATTTAGACATCTATAATAACCTGTTATGCGCTGAAATGAGTGTTTTAAACCAGTATGCTCAAAGGAAGGTGACGGTAGCTGTTTATACAAGAATCTCAACTCAGTCTAAAAATGTAGCAGACATTTTCCCCGTTCTTATTTTCACAGGGTGGTTTACTCTGCTACCTTAATGCAGGACAGGGATAATTCACGTTTGCAAACCTTTAGAAAAGGAGCAGTGTCGGGGTATGGTTTTCATCCTTCTTATCTATAAATAGTAGTACTACTTTAGCCAAGACTAAAGTTGAGCTTCACTCATGTCTTGCCAGACATCACTTATAAAAACACATGCAGGGCCTTTAGATCACAGGACGCCTTTTAAGGAGGCCCAGCACGATATCTGAAGAATCAAAGCCAGGTCATGCAGGTTCTCAGCAGTGATAAACTCCACTCATTGACTCTCTCCACTTGTAGGTAAGCTACTTTATATCACACCATGACAGATGCAACTGGTCCTCACTGGTTTCACTCGCAAACTCTGCCAAAATCCATAAGTAGTAAACATAGAAACCGGCCATCCTATCTGTTCAGACAAATTGTGCTGTTTGTCACCGCCATGGTCTTCAATAGTGAGCTATGGGTTCTCGTACATCATGTAAGAGGCAGTACAGGATCTACAGTTACAGCTGGACAAAAAGAACTCTGGCTTGGCCGGCCAGCCCACGGGAGACCTCAACAAAAGCCAATCACGAGCACTTGGCAGCCTCTCACTGTGTTGAAAAGCATTGTGGGAGCCCCGTCGCGATCACAAAACAGCCAAAATTTGTAGGTCAGACAGTATATGACATACTGTATACTGTCCATACATGGGTTTCCAAACTTTTTCCTCCCGAGGGCCACATGCAGACCGGACCACTCACTAGCTATACTGCCTCACTTCTTACGCACCAATATTGGAAAAATGTACGTTTGAAGAAAAAAAGCCTCCATCACAGCTCTCCATCAGTAATTAATTTTATTTTTTACAAAAAGGTTGACAGGTCATTCTCCCAATGAGTCTCAGTTAAGTTCTTAGGGTGCTGATCCCAGTTCACTGCCCTTTATGAAGGGAGAGACAAGGGAAATGGGGATGGGGATATTTCAAGCTTATTACACAAATAAATTATTGGGAACAACTAACGTTTGTCTAAAAATTGTCATCAACTTTAATTGACTTTTTTTAAAGTAATTGGGCTTATTGACAAAGGAAAACTGTGTATTTGTAACTTCCCTGTAATGGGAGAATGTTGCGCTCAGTGAAAGCAGTGATGCTGCGCTTTAGTCCGAAGGAGAGCGGTCAGGTCAGGAGTAAGTTTGGCGGTTGAGATGCGAAGGACGTCACGGAGATGCTGTCGGTGAGTCTGGCTCACAGTCTAATTTTGTTAAGCGTTAACAGAGAATGTCAGCTCACAGATGTATGTTGAGCCGAACAGACTCATCATTGTTTTGGGTGGAGTCTCAGAGGTCTTTTCCAAGCTCCGGTAGTCAGGAAGGGAGAGAAGCTGATGCGACTGAATTCTTTCATGAGAGACATATATTCTCCCATTTTAGCAGAGCTCGGCGTTTGGAAACGAAGCATTTCATTTCGGTCGGCGTGGGGAAGTGCGCTACAGTGACCTCGAAGATCAATGTAGAGTTTTAACTTAAAAGATGGAGAAGACAGAGCTTTGCACGGAGCGCTTCATGTGCGCATACAGCTGTGGTACCAGCTGCTCTTTGCCTTATAGTCTCTCGATCAGCGTATTGAGATGATCAACTAAAAGGGCCAGATCTGCCAACCATAAAGGGTCAGTGATCTCATGGAGTGGTCTAGTCTTTTCTTTTTAAAAAACGTGTCGTTATTTAATATCAGGTAATGAAACCGCTGCAGCATGAAGCCGCGACTGAGCGAACCTGAGAATTTAGAGCAGCTTCTCTATTTAGCATCAGAGCGGAACGCTTAAACTGATCTGTGGCCTTCGTGCCCAAATTATGATGACAGTTTTCACAACTGTGTTCAGTATGTGCACCAAGAAGTGCAATACGGTGGAATTTATTATGGACCAGAGGCTACTGTGTGCCGCAGCCTGCGCCGAAAAACAGACCAACCGCTTTAAATCACATGAACTCTAACAACGCTCCTGCGGTTCGTTACTCCAACCCACCCCCAAACATCACAACAGCACATTCCCATAGGCTGCACTCAGATGATTGAGCCCGTCGCTGACCGTATAACACCTCCCCGCTCGAAGAACATCCTCCATCTACAACAACACCAACGTAACAATATAAAGCATTGGATGCGTTAAGGCCAATGCCTATTTGACTTTGAACATCAACTGAAGTCCCGTTCTTTAAACATTAATGAACTTTAACAGCCGCTGACATGGTAGTGCAGAACCATAATGATTCAGTTAAGCGAGGCAGCTTACTAAACAAAAACAAGGCTGAGCAGCTTAAAGGCAGAGGCACTTGAAATCACTCTTCCCTGTAGCTACTCTCCTGGATTCGGATTGGGTTCTGCTGCCGCCGCACTTTGCTGCGCGTTTGATGTCGTGCGTTTTATGGCCGAGGCCTGGCGTTGTCTGGGTGATCTACGCCACAGTCAAGTTGCCCCGTCAGCAATCTGGAATTCATTACCACGTCGGTTATCTCCCTGCAGCCTGCAGCGCGGGGGCCATTCCAGCAGCCGGCACAGCGTGGGGAGTGATTATACTCATGTGTCAGTTATTCCGTGCGGCTGAGACGTGGTGACTATGGAGGTAGCACAATGACAGGGCCTGTTGCTGTGAATGAGCCACTAACTACAGGCTACACCTGCAAATAGATGGAGGAGTAAAACTGTCCGGGTCTAACGTTGGTCAATGTGGGTAACATTTGAACACAGCCGGCATTGTGTTATCACAGTTGATGTAAAACAAGAGCAGTCTACTCATAGTGACAGAGGCAATGTCTCCAACTCACTTTTGAAGTCAATGTCAAGTACAAGAATTAAAATCCTTGGTCGTTAGTCTTAAAACTGACAACATGACAACAATTCATTTAGGATTTCCTACACTTTACTGCAAACTCTTTCATTAACTTGCAGCGAGGAGTTTTAATTTATGGCAATCGGCTGTGGACTCAACTTGCAGGTGGTGTGATTCAGTACTGCAAGATATGAACACTGACCGAGGTAGGGGATACGAGCACAATGTGAAACCTGATGGCGCTTTTATTCAATGCACAGCAGGGGGGTTGGCCCACATTGCCACAATTACAGCGAGTCCTCTTGACGCCAAGTTGTCTACCATTGGACAGTGGGTCGTGGCTCATCCCTCTTAAGGCAGCCAACTGTAGGAAGAGGAGGTCTCCATAACTCCTTTGCAGATAATCTCACTGCTCCAGGGCCCTTTGCCGATACAGTGTAAAGGAGACACATTTATATTATATGCTTTATGAGAGGATTTACTGGGCCTTTTCTCTTTTCACTAAGAAGTTAGTGAAAAGGACATTGCAGACAGGGAATGAGAAATTGCTTCCACAGGACAGCGGGGGATGCTTTTCTACAATAACAGTTTTACATTCGGTAAACTCAAGTAAATACTGAGAGTAATTTAGTAAGTTAAAATCTGTCTACATAAGATCATCGGAATGACAAAGAGGAAAGTATAATCTGTGCTAATACAGAAAAAAACCCAGCTTGAGTTGGACACACTCCCATCCACACAGATTCTTCCCGATTTGTTGGCAGGTTGTCTTTTATTGTGCTTTCAAAGTAAGAACAAAGTACAGCCTATCCCTACACCCACACAAGTTGAAAGATCAGACCTTAGACTGCCCTTCAGCAGAGTAGCTTCAATCAAATCAAAAACTCAGGAAATAAACTACAAAAAGCTGCAATGAATAACAACTAATGTGCATTGAATCAATCCGGACTTTAAATAACTGGCTAGGTCAATGAGCAGAAGAAAATGAAGCCTGTGTTTCTTTTTTGGGGCAATTTTGCGAGAGAACAAAAGGCAACAGTTTGAGCAGCGGTCGAACTTCATTTTCCGCACTCCACGAAACGGCCATTCAAACCATACTAGTGCCATTCCTTACAGAGCACAAATCTTTGTATCCGCATAATGGACTGACAGGCCTTTAGAGGGAGAGCAGTGGGATAACACACAGGTTGTGCTGCTTTAACCTGCTCAGTACGACAGTGTTTACTAATCACAGCCAATGCCCTTCACCCCTGAAGCCGGCCGAAAAAAGAGAAACACACCTTATCAGCAGGTCAAGTCTGTGAAAGAACAGCACACAATGACTACATTATCTCCACCAGTGCACAGATTATCCAGGTTTTGTACACATTCTCCCACCAGTGTCCCACTGGTACGTAATATGTTTTTTAAATGCCCCGCATGCAGTGTTTGACGTTAAACTGCCTTTGAATGGCTTTGTCAAAAGTGTAAACGCAAATGTGTCTGCCTCGACGGTCAACAGAACGTTTAAAGTAACGTTTGGACCATGTGGATGGCAGCAAGCACGGCCGGGGGTTCAGTTCAGTGTCACATCAAAAGGGTTACTATTGACTACGGGAAGTAACAGCGTGAAAATAAAATCTGGCAGAGTCGAGCTGAATATACAGTCGTCGTTTGTGGACTTAGCACTGACCAAACAACTTGATAAACTAGATCCTGCTTCCTTGTCAAGAGTACAAAAACAAACTTATGCAGAGACGAAATTGTGCAGTTTGCATTCAACTGTGCCAGTTTACGAAAAGGCGAATGGATGACCTTACGTTGTACTGAAAATATATTAAAAAAAATAGTGTAACATTAAACTTTACCTTTTCTAAAAGACAGGCAAAGCACACCATGTTGTAGCTGACATTTATTGACACTGCTACATCTTACCAGCTTTAAGCTTCCTCTAAACACGTTTGAAATGACAAGACCGCTCGGTGATGAGACAAAATATCCTTTAGCTAACATGTGGTTTTGCGTTTTAATATTGATAACTTCTTACCTGGTATATTCTCCTTTGGCCTCCTTAAAAGAGAAATAGTGAAGTTAGTAAGAGCTCCAAGAGAAAATGCGAGACTTCAAAACCACCCAATAAGTTACTGTTATGCTAATGTTAGCCAACTTTAACCCGGGGCACAATCTGCAACAAGGGGACAGCACGATAACACAATTTAAATACATTTTAATGTATCTAATAACTCGAGTTAACACCGCGTCAAACACAACTGCGTGGTAATGGACAATACTAATAGACTTAACAATAATACCGACCTAAGCAGAAGATAAGTTTTCAAATGTTGCGTGCCCCAACCGTCTTCATTCACGTTTAGGGCGAGTGACAAAATATCGGTCTAGGAAGCATGCGACAAGGTCTTCCTTACCTGCAATGCGAATGCGGCTAACTTGAAAACATTTTCGCTTTCCACTTCGATGGTCTCCTGTTGTAAAAAAAAAAAGGTAAAATAAACGGGGTCTTTTCAAACTACACGCTCGTACAAAATACAGTCCGACGGAAACACTTGACTTGAGAGCGAATCTTCCCGTCCCGTACCTCTCGGTCCCACCGTTACCGACCAAACCAATGCCGCAGAGGCAACCCGTGGTGTGAAACTGTCCGGGAAGTGTGTTTACTCTAGTTTTTCGGGACTTGAGTTAGCATTACGCTTTTAATAACCGACCATATACACTGCGGTGCTTAGAGAGGCACGTTGAAGATCCTGCCTGAAGCTACAGCCCCCCTCAGTAAAGTGGTACGGTCCGAACGCAGGTTCAACAGTCCCCGTTTCCCAGGGTGACCAGTCCGCTCTCCCCGCGAAATAAACTGCACTCAAAGGTCTGATCAATGCTGCCTTCACGTGCTTCTCATGCCGTTCAAAAAAAAATCAGATGCAACCGTAACAACTGCCTGCACCTATAACATTGTTTAGAGAAAACACTCGTAGTCAGTCGTCTTGCTATAATTCATATGTGAATAACTGTTGCACTCTATTGGGATATAATCCATTCTTAACAAATTACCCACGAACATAAAAACGCGATTTTATCTAAATGATAACCTGATATTGTACCTATTTGCTACCTATAACCACAGTCCAGGAGTATTTTAAATAAAATTCCCAAATACTGCATTGATTATTAACAAATGTCTTACATGACAGTGAAACGTTAGGCAATACATTAAGATCTCCAACAGTATTTGAAAGCAGCATACATGATAACCGTTGGATTTATAAAATGCAACTCTTCAGTTTTTCAGTGTAAATGTTTAGAGGTTGAAAAGACTGCATTTCCTCAAAAAATAGTATGCCGTAAAGCAAATATGCATACTAAACATTATATTTGCACAATAATTAAGTATAGGGATAAAATAGGCATGTCTAGGCCATGCTGTTTGAAAAAAAGAGGCTATTTGGAAATGAACAATTGAAATGTAGGTGTAATATAGGGTACATGATGAAAAAAAAACTATGAGCAAGATACTGATCATCTGATCTAGAACCTCGAGCGGAGTAAAATCTTATTAATCTTTGGTAAATCAAGAATGATGTTAGATCGATAGTGTATTTAGACATCTTCTGATGGCAAACTATTGTGTTAAATTATCTAGACCTCAAGGTCAGGTCGAATTTGGTTGCAAGGATAACAAAATATGTATTGCCCATGAGAAAAGAAAACACTTACATTAAACACTAAAGATTTAGCGTTCAAGAAGAACAGCTCCACTGTTGTGTTTTCTTTCAAGAAGGTGATTTTCTCGATATAAAACCTGTAAAGAGTGTTTTTCGGGGGGGTCAGCAAAGCTCACTTAAGTTACAATATCAATTCTGCAGGCTGATGCCTCATTCAGACTTCATTGTGTCAAATATAGTTCAGCAATCACATAGCAAACCTGTGCAAACTGTGATCCATTACTGCCACCTGCTGGTCAGAACAAGTCCTTCAGGCTATTTGCTCTCAATACCAACCAGCTTCATACTAGGACTTTATTACTCACAACAGTCTAATAAATACAATAGTTACATTTTCAATCAACTGTATTGGCCGACGTTTTTTAACAAAGCAGTATTTCGCATTTGGCAAGCTTTTCCAGTGAGAGCACTCACCTCACCAGGAACTTGAGTTCCGCAGGCCCTGAAGTCTTGGAGAAGTCATGATCTAGGACTTTACGATCCAGCTGCAGCCAGTTATTCTGGCCGCTGGTCAGGGGTAGAAGAACAAATCATGTGTCGGATAACTGCTATTGTAGTTTTCTTTTTTTAGTAGTAGTTCTAAGAGTATCTTCTAAGAAGATGTAATAAAACCAAGCACACACACACCACTTTTTTCTCATGAAATGCCAATAACATTATTAAATGCACTTACGTGTCATCTATGAAGCTCAAACCAAAGTATTCTTTCTCCTTCAGGTTAAAATGTGAGGCCACCAGATCTAACAGCTCGCGGGACAACAGCTTTGGCTGGAAAGTTTGGTTTAAAACATACAAGTTCAATTTAGATGTGTTTGTTAAAATGTATCATGCACAGTATGAGGTTTAAAACAATTATCCTGACACAAAATCCACCAAATCCAACAAAAATCCCCATAACGCTGCGGGGTGCCTGAGAAGGCCAGCAGGATGCGTCCTCTACCTGAACCAGCAGCTCCAGCTTCCTGCCATCGAGGAGGTGAACCTGACACAGATGGCCCTCGGTCATCTAGAGGAGGAGGGACAACGTTAGACGATTACTGCAAAGTAACACAGTCACTGGCAAAGCAGACCCTCTCCTCCTTCAGCCCCATCCGCTCCACTGGAAGCCGTTCATGCTATTTTAGCGCAGGGAATAAAATGTCTTGGTGTTGAAAGAATGAGAGGATCCGTTGTGTCCTTGTAGGACGCCAGCTCTATACCTTCAAAGGCACTGCACATCCATTTTTGGAAGAAAAAAGTGCACCGGGGAAATTCGGCCATAAATCAGCTCTTTATATGACCACCGTGAGTCATAAACAAAGACTACAAAGTGCCGATTGTGCCGTTTAGGCTCCACACAAGCTATTGTCTTTCTCGCCCGCATATCCTTCCTCCGGCACAACGCTGCTCTGATGTGTAAAACTGTGAAAATGTCAACATCCAACGTGTCCCTCAGCCGGTAAGAAACAAAACCAAAAGACAATGAAGTCCTAGTGCAGGGCTTTATTTGAATTCCCGCCGCATTGTTTACGCTGAATGGCTTCATGATTCATTCCGTTGCAGTCAGCAGATCTGCCTTTAATTGCAGACAACGTGAGATCAAATATAAAATAATAATTCCACATAGTTAAAGCTGCTATGTGCATTTCATATCCTTGAATCTGGTGCCCCCCGGTGGCAAAATCAAAATTAGACATAGCAGATAATATTTGGCTTAAATCCCAATCTTCACAATGGCTTTACAAGATGGTTTACAATAATATTGCACTATTAAATGTGCCTTTTAATGGAGGAGAGATTAGCACAGTCAGAAAAAAAGGTCTCGCTTATGAAATAAAAATTAAAATGTTATTCCATCATTCTGTGAACGTTATCTTTGCGACCTCTAGTACTTTTCTGTCTGATGTCAGGGACGTCGGGAGGGACCTAAATGGTCTGTTGTTGATACCCAGGAATGTCTCCGGGACGCCCCTTTTTTTGTTTCTGGGACTTCAGAGCAAAACATGTGGTTTCCAAATGCTTGGCCTCTGCGTTGGAAAGTGAGGGTCACGTTTGCATCCAGCGCGACCGTAATACGGGGAGACGCCCCCCCGGCGTGGCGTTGAGCCTCACTCTACTAGGACACATTGTTCTTTGCACCACAACAGAGCAGGTTGTTTCACTTTTACGCCGCACAAAGTACTTTTTCTTTCGACGCCCCAAACCGCAGTGCTTTACAGATTTACGGTTCTGTCTTGATAGGGAAAGTAAACTGGCTATGTGTTACATCGTTGAATCTGGTATTAATCCATACAGTACCCCTCTCACTGTTGTGACTGTCCAGTGGCACAATCTTTTCCCATCTATCAATGCTGCATTGTTGCGGAGCACTAAAAACATAAAGGGACAAAGGCCTCTAGTTATCAGCTCACAGCCAGCCAACGAATTTCAGATTCATCTTCAAAACCTGTGCACATTACTCCAATTCCAAATAGTCTCCCCTGAACGATCAACCCCGCTTCACAGAATTCTAAAAACCTGAATTGTATTCTTAAAAATGAGAATCTACTGTTAAATATAAGCAGCACCAGCAAAGCCGCTACACCTTTATCCACTTTATCCCTCAGGCCGGCTGAGGATAGAGGACCTTGCCAGGTCCCAGATGATGAAAAGAAGAGGTGGCGACTATGTCCACGAGGTCATCCCTCTTAAGCTCTGTCGTTACGGGCCTCGCTGGTTTCCCTCTCGACGTGATCCCTCCAGGCCCACCGCCCTACTAGGGCTGAGCCAGGCCCACCCTGCATTTCATTCTGCTTTATACCTTTACGCCGCTACATTTCAGACAAATAACACAAATAAAACACATGGTTGATTTGAAAGTACATGAACCAGTTAGAAGTTATACCGGCTGGACCAACTACAATATGATGCTTATGTATCTATAAACGTGCATGGCATGTTTTGGAGCCTTTTTTTTATAGCGTAGCATTGCAACTTTTACTTAAACACATGTTCTGAACACTTATTTCACTAATGATCAACTGTGAAGGTAGAAAAGGGAAACGCCCTCATGCAGAGAACTGACTGTATATTGTCATTTTTGTTACATGTCTACAAGTCAATATTTACAGATTTTTTTACGGTATTACTTTCTAAATTTTATTAGTATGGATGAATAAAGAGACAGTGAAATACAGACAGAAGTGGAAAGATTTACACGTGGCAGGGCTGGGAAAAAGCCAAGAAGAGGAACCTGCCCACTTTCAAGTCAACACAGAGGGCTGTCAAGTAGCATAACAGCGACGGTGCTCAGGTGCTCTAGCAACAATGCATTTCAGTCAACTTGGAAAGTTCTCCTCATCAAGCCGACAGTGGGATCAAACGTCTAGTCACGCTGCTTTCCTAATGACTTCCATGTGTGCCGCGGGAGAGACCCTCGTTAAAAACAAGCAGGCATGGTGACTCACCAAGAAGCAGCCCGAGTGTCTTGATACTCACACAAACAAACACATGCATACACTAATGAGCCAGATGAGAGAAAGCGCAGACTCACTAAAACTCGGAGGAAAGTTGAAGGGAGGTTATGGGCAATCTAAGCCATAAAAATGCAATAGGTGATTATAGAAATCCATGTGGGGCTCAGTAATTAATCCCACATGCCATTCGCTGGAGCCAACAATTAAACCTGCTATATTTAAACTTCCGCTTACAGAAAGCATCCACGTTACTGTCGTACCTGGTAGCACTTTCCAATCCTGAACCAGGCTTCTAGCACACGTCTGCACGGCATCAGCCCACGACTGTACCACCTCCTCAGGGTCTGATGCGCCAGGCTCCAGACGAGCTGGCTGCTCGATGCCACCATGTCTTCCATTCCACGAGTGATGCGCACGGCCATGGCTGTCCGACCCTTTTCTACCGCCGACGGCTCACAGCTCTGGAACCCAAAGAGAGGAGGGTCTCCGCGCAGCCCTCTGCAGCTGGACTCCGCTCACACACATGGTCCACTATGTCTCCGCAGCTGATGTGATGTCAGTGAGAGTCGGCGCTCCGGAGAGGCTGGAGCAGCGTGCTTCGGGCTTGGTCCTGGGCCCCGGTCCAAAACACTGCCTCATAGTGAGGGGAGCGCAGGGGAGGGCAGGACAGAACCACAAGGCCCCGGCTGCAGAGGCTCCGTCTCCCTCATATAAACCGAAACACAACAAACTGTGGCCATAAACACTCCTCCATTGCTGCTTAAACGTGCCTTCATCTTCAAGTTGTCGTTGGATTTCAGCACACATTTCTAATTCATTTTCTTCAAGTTTGTCTGGGTTTTGAGGGCAATTTCCTGAGGAGGCCAGACATCTCCACGCATCATATTCTGCAGCAACACTCAAAACAATTACTGCGGTTTGAACTGAGGTAAAAACTAAAAGTGAACCGGCAGGGGGAAGAAACATTAAAACAAGGCTTTGATGTAAGAACGGGGAGGCTTCAGACTCGCAACCAGACGTCTTCCTTTGCACAGCTGCCATCAATAAACAAATGTTCCACACGGTCCGAACACCTGATTCCCATCAACAAGGCAGAGAATACTGAGGAAAAAGCGATGCAGGGAGGAGAAGACGGTGCGGCTCTAAGCAGGAGACAATATCCTGCTGGGAGTCCAAATGAGGCGCTTTCGTTGACGCGTCTCAGTGGATGGAGACTTCGGGTTCAACGAGCGCGCTTGTTGCTGTCAATAATCCCCCAAAACGCATGATCCTTTCTGGCTCCTCGGCTATTATTGAAGGGGAAGTAGAGCTGCTGAGACGGTGACCAACTGTTACAGCCAGTTCTATAGCTCTGCATAATGCTCAGTCACCCAACAATAGTGTACACAAACAAATAAACAAAATCTATAGCGCGCCGATGGAGGCAGTGGCACCTTCCCAGGTGGGTACATTTTCAAAAAAGGTATTATGAGCAGTTCTCAAATTCGGATCATGTGTGTGCTGTGCTCTCAAAGAAATATTCTTCAATAAATACGCTTATTTGCTTGTTGGCCAAGATCAGATTAGATTAGATAAAATAATCCTTTATTAGTCCCGGCTGGGAAATTCACAAGATTTACAGCAGTGTAGGGCAAAGTGCAAAAAAGACATAAACGCTATGTATATGCAGTAGTAAAGAAAAAAAAAACAAGAATCCATCCATAACTGAAATTAAATATATAACAAACAGTGAACTATTTAAGCAATAAGGTACGAGAGGCAGTACAGTAGCCTCAATGATGTAGAAGCATACAAACATACAATAGGAAACAAGAAGAACAATTCCAAGCTTATAGTTATATACTGGCAGTTTGTAAAAGAAAAACGGTGCACAGGGTGACACCAGAAATAATACTGACGAAGCAAATGTGCTGCAAGACGTTCATTCCTTTGGAGTGCAGAAAATGACCTAACAGGATTAAATACTAGTGATGCTGTAATCCACTACTGCAAGAACTGGAAGGATCTATTTTTTGGAGAACAGGATTTATCAGGTGTATAGAGTCCAACCAGCGAACCATGATGAACGGGGACAGCGGTGGCTGAGACAGCGTCCACAAATTGTTCATCTGGCAGCTTAGTATTTCTGATTGCAGCTCACATGCAGATCTATACAAAAGGAATATTAACAGCCAATATTCAACTTCTGTGATGCATTTATTACATTTAGAAATAAGCAACTCACTTGACTTGAATATGGTCTGTGCAGTGAGGGGTACACACAGACACACAGACACGTTTGCCAAACGCCCGCAAGCGGCTTATAAGACTATAAGCCATTTTCTTTAGATTCTGCGGTTTATAACGGTGCGGCTAATCTATGGATTTTTACAGCTAACGGCCACTAGGGGACATATGGTATTTAAACATTAAAACACCTGCGGTTTATAATCCAGTGCGGTTTATCGTGCGGAAAATACGGTAGTTAGCCGGTGACAGTCACCGCTGGAAGTTGTTAGGTTACTAATGTGACACGTGTAAGGACGTAAATAACAATAACTTAATGTTGAATTTTGGCTTCATGAAGAGACAAGAACTGCAAAATGCTGTGTTTGTTTCATCCATCGCCCCTGACCGTCATCCTGAGGCGGACAACGTCACTCTCTAAAATGTCACCTGACATCCACAATTACTACACGGTTATTATTGGGGGGGAACACGCACTGTCTCTAGCTAACAGATTGCTTGCTAACTCTTCCACCAGACACGTAGCAACATTAGCATTCATTTGGGTTTGTTTCTTTGTGAATAGACAGGTGTAAGTCGGAGTGCTAAACTTAACGAAACTAAACGAAAAAGCTGCGAAATTCTCCGCACTGTTCACCAGGTAGTCGCTATTTGTCCGTGCTGGGCTGCTATTCTCTGTAGAGGGAACTGAAAGTGAAGTGATGATCCTCTTTCGGTTTGTCACTATCAACAACCCATGTCATTATTAGATTAATAATTTTATTTGTCTTTTGTTTTTAAACATTAATTCACTTTACACTGACTTCTCCACATTCAAACTCCGAAGCCGAACCAGCTGTGCTGTAATATTCTTTGGAATAAGAATGAGATATTTACAGCTTTTTTGAAGGGTGGGTGCTCGACTTCATGATAACCCCACAAAGACAGCGTTCATTGTACCTCAGTGTACACGGGCTGCGGTCTCCGTCCTCTCTCTGGCTGTAAACACCGTGACCTCACACCGCAGTCCGTCACCCCCGCCTCCCTCCCCCCCGTGAAGTCACTCGAGTGTCACTCCATTTCTCACGTGCTGCACACAAGAATGTGCGCACTTAAAGGCTCATTGTTTTCACCCTGTTGTTATACTTTCCCCCCTCTGGTGGACCACAATCAATTGTTGTGGGAGGGCTGGCGGTGACTGACATGTTGCTCCCTCTGCAGGGCTCCTGCACAGCCAGCAGATGGAGAGACAGAGTGGCTTACACACCCCCTGGGACTGGAAAGGGGAAATCAATTTGGTTTTGGGAATTGATTAGTAAATTATGCTGCCTGGAGGCCTTCCTATTATCTTCATGCCAATGTCGTGCCCCTTCCCCCTAACAGAAAGACCTGATTCGACTTGCGACGCCTGGATTGAAAGTTCCAATAGGAATAAAGACAGGCAGCGCCGTTTCCCAGAAGTTCATTATTAATAGGCCGGAATCTGTTGAGAATACAAGGCGGGGCACGACGAGGGCATGGCACTTCCCCCGTCCCCCTGGGCTCACTTCAAAACGGGACCGCAATTACCATGTACAGTAGAGCGGTAGATGAATTGTCTAAAAGGGGAAGGCCTCCGAGTGATCACGGCAGAGCCTGAGCGGAGAACAGCTGTCACCCACCCACGGGGCTGCAGCTGACGAGCCACGCCGCATACTGAGGCTGCAGCTGACACGCTGAATGGAAGACGTTCTGTGCAGTGTGTCCGGCACGCTCCCTAACACTAATACATTATTACTGCGCTGGCCTCACAGGACCCCGTCTGCTCGCTTGTCACACTTCCCGACTGTCATTCCTGGTCAAAAAGGGAGCAGGTGGACACAGCTGTCAGACATCATGAAGGCTGTGAGGGCGATTTGTAGTCATACATCATAGATGGATAGATTACGTTCATAAAACATGAGAGACGGCCACCTCAGCCCATGTGCACAGCATGTCCCACACTTTTTCATCTATAAAATATCATGGCTTTAGTCTGTTTTCGCCGTCGTTAATTCTCTGCTAGACACATGGATTGACAGCATTCAATCATACATACTTCCTTTTGTCAACATGTCTACCTTGAGTGACAAATGTGCCAGTGAGTGAGAGCTGCCATTAAATATCTTGACAGAACGTGTCAATGCAGTCGTAAAAAAAAGAAAAAAATATCACAAGACATGTTAATTGCAGCCAATTAACACTTTGTGATGGAGCTCAATCTGGCAAATGAATGGCGAGCCAGAAAACCTTTTTGTGTGTCTCGGCGGTACAGTCAAGCCCAGCTTTGTGTGGCGGGACGGGACGGGGGGTAGAAAAGGAAAAAAGGGGGGCAGTGAAGGAGGCGAGGCCCGGTCGCTGCCCTCCACCCGTGTGCTCGTTGTGCGTCCGGGGATTTGTGGTCAGCTCCTCTTGCTGTGTGGGACGCCGCTCAGTGGGCTCGCTGCAGGCCACAGCCCGGGACAAACCATGTGTGCGTGTATAAACCAGATGCCATGTAGAGGAGGAGGTCAGAGCGCGCTAAATACTTGCGAGGTGTGGGGGGTGGCAGGGGGGGGGTCAGAGGCCACCTTAGGAAGCCTTGCACTGTCTGCCGCAGCAAAGTGTTGCCCAGAGAGCCTGTGGGTGCTCGTATGAGACATTTCTTAGAAGGAGTGCAAAGAGCCTGTGTCATTAGTTTCAATATTATATCCTAGTGATGGAAAATATGAATGGCCACTGTGGGCATCTCCACAGGGCGTGCAAATTAAACAAAGAGAAAGCGAGGGAGATGGAGCAGAGCAGGGGGAGGGGAGGAGACACCACCAGTGGGGGGCTTTAATGAGGCCTGAGGCGGTGGAAAGGGGGGAAATTATTGCAAGGAGAAAAAAGGGATGATTTAAAATTGCCTAGTCTCTCAGAAGTATTAAACGGATATTGTCTCTGAGAGAAGGGATAAATAAAACGAGGGCAGTCCGAGATTGAGGAGAGATTTAAAAAGGAACTCCCATGTTTATGATTAATTACTTTAATAAAGTATGTGTATGTGAAAAACCATAGCAGTTCACCCATAGTTCACTGAATATCTGCACAAAGCTGGTTTTATTCATATCGAGTCTGGTAAATGCATGTGATTTAATACCATAATCCGTTTCATTTCTATCCATAATTGTAAAAGGGGCCTCAGGGAGACTGTGTGAGGTCCAAAGAAAATACTTCTATACCAGTTAAAGGAGTTCCCAGCTTAAACTCGACCTCTTCCCTTAGATTAATGAGTGGTCTAACTGGTCTGTTAGACGGCTACTAGGGCAGAGTGCAGCTTTTAGCCAAATGACAGCATTGTCCTGTTTAACTGACGTTTGGTATTGTTATTGTATTCTATTCTATTGTAGTGTATTGTTTACAATGTTCCCCGTTTAGGTTTAGCATGTTAATCTTTGTGTATATCGCTAAACACAAAGAATAAATATGGATGGCAGTACCATTTGTTTTTTCAGATATTTGCTCATGAACCAAAGGAGACTAAAAGGAGGAAGACTAAAGAAGACATGAAAAACATTTTGCTTAAATTGTCAGTGTGGTTGAAAACATACACTACTCCATGTGTTGCCTCACAATAAAAGGTACACAAACTTGTCGATCCTGGCTTTGGTTGGTAACACAGTGCGTATTGGCTCTTTGTAAAAAAGAAATTGAAATGAGGAAATTGGTCTATAGGTGATTATAGAAATGGATCCCTTAACACATGTTAAGTGCTAAAAGGGTTTTAGCCCCCTTCAATTATACCGCTGTACAGACACACACAAGGGTCTAAATCCATTTGGCCAGAGTTTGAGCATTTGATATCTGCATGTAGATTGTGTAAAGTAATAAGACCCTCTGGCTTATCACTCCATCAATCCAATTTACTGACTTGTTAACCAGATGAGAAACATGGCCTTATCTGGCCAGGCAACAGATAAATCCCATCTGATCCGTTTACACCGCATGTCGAAAACTGCACTTAGTCAACGTGATGTGTAACCACGCTGCAGAATCAGCGTTACACAAACGGACACATTTTCATGTCAGTCTTATTAAACCGCAAATATGGCCAAAAACCTCTATTTTTGTCCTGCTGTGTGCACACAAAAGCTTTCAAAGATTCCAGCTCTGTCAGAGTGATATCAGGAGGTGCCGTGACTCAAAGGTTTTCTGGAAGTCAATCTGGGATTTATAAATATGTAGATCTTTTAGTAGAAGGGACCTAGAAACAGAGCATCTGTTCCTGCTTTACTGCTCCTGGAACGTCTAATTCAGTACTTTTACTGTGACTACTCCATCATGTATTCTGGAACAGCTGCTACACTGCAGATGGAAAACACGTCTCACTGCTTCAATATTTTATTGCTTGAAAAAGTAGGTGAAGATCCAACAAAAGAGGCAGAAAACAAAAGGTTATACAACTCAAACCTGCACTTATCTAACTTACATTTGTTAATATCACTTCTGAAAGTGAAATATTTCATAGCGTTTATGTGTAATTATTGATTCTCATTCAGTAGCAAGCTGACAGTATTTGAGACGGTTTCATCGTTGTTACCCACACACAATAATCTCATTTTCATCTGGACGGTTAAATAAATTACAGGGGGTACTTGCTAATCATGGAATGAGCCACTCAATGTCAAGCAAAAAAGGCCCCGTTGCAAATTAAAGTTTAAAATTAGATGTTTGCATAGCAACTAAAACACAATGTGAAATATTACTTCCTGTAAACCGTTAGATGGGTTAGGGATCCCACTTGCACCGCTCCACACAGGTCCATTCCTTCTTTTTTGACCTGACCTGGTTTGGAAGACACCAGAATGTGTCTGCCCTCATCCCCCAGCTTAACAAACGACTGCCTTCCCCGTGGGGATGCAGTGTCATCTTTCCTCTCAGTGTGCTTGACAACTGAGACCTGCAACCCTGCTCCGATCCACAGTGTCACAAAAACACCAGATCATCCAACCATTCCGGCTCCAGGAGAGAGTGCTGCTGTTACTGCATAGTATTAGGCTGTAATACGTATGTACACCACAGAATCTATTAGTAATCCACTTTATCATAAACCAGGAGGAGTTAAGACTGAAAAAAACCCCACACAGTTCAGGTGGAAGAAGAATGGGTCAAACCACTTACATTTGTACAATAGTGAGGCCAGTAAAAATCTTTCCATAAACCTAACCAGCTTTGTTTGTATTTGTGTGAGGACGGACGTTTCTTCTGTTACGAGCAGAAATTGCCACATACTGTGGACTTTCTTTGGAAAATACAAGAAAACGAAGGATTCCCGTTTTGTTAAAGACATCTTCTGGACTGTCGACTGAGGAGACACTTAACAACAGAGTGGATTACAGCAGTTGAAAGGCTACACACACACACACACACACACACACACACACACACACACACTCATAAAGTGACCCATGCATTTAAAAAAAGAAGTAGTCTAAGAAGTCTTAGAGAACACAATCCGTCCTAAAAAAGACCTTGTGACCAAGGCCTTTCCTCTGACATCTCCTGTCCACCATGTCCCGGTTGACATGCAGTCCCTCTCAGACATTCCATGTTCCGGCATTGAGCCAGTGGAAAGGGAGGAGAATCCATCCATGATGAGCAACCCAAAGAGAAATGAAATGAGCTCATTGAGCCGAGGGTGGAGAAGTAGATGAATCGAGCACACCCACTCAACAGGAAGTAACTTTTTTTTGTAGAAGTGATCCTCCTCACCCATCCCCTCCGGCTCTGTGCACGGGAGGAGCTCTATCGATCACTGTGGATCCTGTGGGGTACGTCTGCTCGATTTCTTTTTTCCCGGCTTGACACCATGCACCTTTTCCGTTCGTGCCCGAGAGGCTAATAATAGCAGCTTCTATCCAGACTGTGCTTCCGCCCCCGCCCTCCATCCGCCCCCGCCGCCCCCGCCGCCCCCTTCTTTACCTGACACACACACAGTGGAGGGCGTCTCATTCTGTTCATCACCATTCAGGCTTTCAAGCACCCCCTCAACGTCATCACTACAAAGCTCTTCTGTTGTGTGTGTGTGTGTGTGTGTACTTAATTTTTAAGAGGAAAATGGATTAAAAAAAATATGGAGAGCAATCACAAGAGAAGGATGGATGGATAGAGGCACCATAAGCAGCGTAATTACAGTGAACACCCCTCCTCACACCCCTCACACCCACTTCTCCCTCTTTCCAGCACGGACGGAGAAAAGGGTGGTGGATGGTTGGCTTTGTTGTGATTTTCATTTTCTCGGCCTTAAAGCAATTACATCCCAGAGATACATGAGGAGGAGGAGGAGGAGGATGAGGGAAACACAAACAAACTGAAATAGGGATGTTGTGCTCTGGAGTGAGACTCTGCACAGATCTGCACGGATGTGTTGGGTTCAAGGCAGCCTGCACTGCCCGAGGTTGTGGATGAACGCGGCGGGAAGCCGAGGCTCCCCCAGCTCCGATCTGAATCGCACCTGCCTGCAGCAGATTGTTATATGGTGAAAAGTTGGGTTAACAAAGACATTTAAATGGTGAAGGGGAATATATATTATAATATACAGGAATTAACGGGAATAAATTGCCTATTTTGGGGCAATATAATTGTGGAAACCTTGTGATATAAAAAAAAACCCTCCACTTCTAAATGTAAAATGAATTAAGCTCCTCTAACCTGTGGTTTACGTGTATTCTCCTGAATCCTTTAAGGGCTAAGGGCTGGTTAGCTACAGACACACAGAGTGTGCTGCATTCCATACATCCCTAAAAATATAGTTTGGAATTACATTTTTTATTGCTCAGCCTCATCTTAGCAGTAATTACTTTTTCTTTGTTATACTTTGTTATTATAATTCCTTTTTTATGGCTTCAGTTTACCAAGTGATCAATATACTAGGTAATGTCTTAAGTTTACGTTTCTGGCAAACAATGTTCCCAACTACAAGTTTCCTGTTAAATGCTTTTGTAAAGAATACATTGCTCAAGACCAGGACGCAGACCCGATACTCGTTTTGGAGAGGCGAGGTGTCCGAACCCACCAGCTTGCTGTTGGAGGCCAACTCAGGGACCTGAAGGGCCGGCAGATGCCATCCAATGCTGGTCACAACGTCCAAAATGTCTTCCCACATTAGAACTGCTGCCATTGCTGTAACCTTCCTGACAATCTCACATTCAGGCAAGTTATTCACTCTGCTGTTGAAATACATTTAGCCGTCAAACCCAACAGTCTCTGTATTAGATGTAGTCTATATTGGCAGATATGCCAATGTGAATTGGACAGAGGGTTTTCCAGGTTTTCTCCTACAGAAACCGGGGGCCATTTTTCCGTTGAAGCTCTGGATTGAGGTGGTTACACGATCCTTCGTGAATCATTACAGTGCCATCTTCAGAAAAGAAGTATTCAGCTTTCTTCACATTTTGTCTTCATTTCGTTTTGAATGTGCTTGATGGAAATGTATGAACTTTAATTTAATAAATAATATTATGTTGCCATTTAAACAGTTGTCACAAATGATGATGTTTAACCAGCCTGGTGTTTAAACTAATTTGTATAGGGTGGTGAATTAAATAAAGCATAAAGCATGCACTGTGATTAATGTCTCACTGACATTCCCGCGGGACAAAGGGGGTTTCACTCTGAAGTGCTCGGGTCAATAGCCGCAGATACACATGGGTGACCAATAAATCCATCCTTGTGTCCATTCTTTAAATAATTCATAAGGAAGCCGGACTGGGCACTGCCGTTTGAGGGAAATTTGTCTGTCCTTAAGGAGACTGGAGCTTGTTTTAGAGCAGTCTCTTTCATCTAAATGATATGGAAACCAGCTCCCGGAGGAGTTAGCAACCAGCTGAGAGCTATTCTCCTGGCTGATGCTAATGTTGTTTGTTGAATTCTGACGCAGAATTAACACAAAAACAAACCCTGGACCAAATTATCACTACAGCCACACAGATCGTACACAACATAACTTTCATCGGAGTAAACACTTTTCGTGTGGTATTTTTACTCCGGAAGAATCGTAAATTTTGCAAAAGCCACTATGAAAGCGGCTTGTTTCGCGACGCCTGTGTTTTAGTGAGAAACTGAAGGCCAGACCCTTTGTTTTACTCAGGATGTCCTGTCTGACGGGGCAAAGCAGACATGAAACGGGGAAAAGTGATGCAGTGCCTGCTCTCTGCTGAGTTGGTTCACAGCCAACGGAGAGCCGATTCCTGTTGACACAACATCCAGCGTGAACCACGTTTGCAGTGATTATGTTACAGAAGGAGCCAGGAAGCACAGGGGACATTTACAGCTCACTTTACTGGACTAAGTCACTTCTCTAAAGCCTCTTCACTCGGACGTCCCCTGTGGACGGATCTGGATTGATTTCCACTGCACGGCTATTGATTACTGTTGACCCACAAATACATCATCTAGAAAGAACTCCAGCGGCTGAACCTGAATGAGAACCTCCAGCGGCGAGCTTTGTTTACATATGTTAAAGTGACGTTCTGCAATCTTCATGTGTTCTGCTACAGTCTGCTACAGCATGCGCACTTGAAAAAAAAATTACTGTTTTTGTCGTCACTTGCCAATCGAAGAGTGACGCGATGCATAGAGGGGAAGTTAAAGCGTCTGTGTAGCTTCAGAGGGAAGAATTAACGGATTCTTCCTCTTTTAAAACCAACAACAACATTATCAATTAGCAATAATGCAACACGGCCTTTACGTCCCTTATACACTTGTGTTCCTGTTACAGTAGCGTAGCCTTTGGCAACACAGCAGTAAGCAGCGGCAGCCTCTTTACACAAGGGGTGAGGAACTCTCTCTCACCCTGATATTGTCATCGGGGAGTTTAAGTCCTTTAACTTTTCCACACTCGCTTTTTAAATTGACATTGCTCTTTGTTTTAATTTGTCCCTTCAGAGTCCACCAAATGGATGTGAGTGCAATTGTACATAAATGTTTTTACATTTTGTATTATCATGTTGATATGTACTCCTCCCTGTACTTCCCTACTTACCCCTATGCCGGACATTGTTACGGGTTTCATCTTTCCACGCAGAGTATCTGTTGTCAGAACCGGTCCATCAAGAACGTGACAACAGTATCGCATGGCCTAACTGACAACGGCCCTTATTCACATTCAGAGCCGTCATAAAGACGGGTGGGAAAGAAGAAGAAAAATGCTGACGGACCACAGACGGGGGCTTTGAGGAGAGTTGGGAACAGCTCGACCGCTCGGGTCACACTCTCTCCGGGCCGCCTGCATGTGCCGTTTAACGTGCTCTGCCCTCACAAAAGGCCGCCCTGCGTGGACGAGGTCATTAATGGACCCCGATTGGCAGATTGCGCGTGTCTGTGCCGTGGCGTTGGAATATTCTGTGGCGGTTAATAGCTTTATTGAATTGGAAGCGCTGACCCCATTAAAAGCAGCGGAACGTCCCAGAACCACAGTCAACACAAAGCAGCGCGGCCTTTGCAATGTGTTTCTCTCTCTCTCTCTCTCTGTCTCTCTCTGTCTCTCTCTCTGTCTCTCTCTCTGTCTCTCTCTGTCTCTCTCTCTCTCTGCCAGATAAAGGGATGGCACATGTTGCTCTCATTAGGCACAAATTGGATATCAGCTGAACCAGAGCTCTGCCTTTGTTCTGTCTCACTCACACCACTGGTGTCACTGGTGTACTTTGTGTGTGTGTGTGTGTGTGTGTGTGTCATTACGTTCTTGTATGTAAGATATTTATGTTACATGTATGCATGCTCTGTATCAAGGTATTCATCCTGTTTTTTTTGCTGACCCCTGTACCCCTCACACTCACAAACACACACAGAGGCTATCATATGCCTGGCCTGCCCGGCTCCCCATTGTTTGTCCCAGGAAACAGGATATTCACCCGGAGGAGAACAGACCAGCTGACCAGCGAGCCAAAACAGAAAGAGGATTTAGTTTTACTTTAAAAACAGAACAGTAATGCATTTATATCCGCAGAGCACATCACCATGGTGGCCATACCGGTCCTCCATGCTCTCACACAACTCAAATACATGTTTGCCGCCAAGGAAAAAAAAAAACCTGCCAACAGGTCAACACGTTCAACACGCTGACATTCACGCAGCAGAAGTCAAATAAAGTTGCCACTTGACAGGAGCCGTAGATGCATTTCAAACTGATGGCTGTTCGGGTGAAGACAATTAGCACAAAACACACAACTCTCCAGGTCCTGCGTAAAATGTGATGCCATGTGTGTGTTTGTGTTCTCCTTCTTACTTTTATTAGATCATCTCGTTTGTATTCTCATTGCTTTCATTGGCCACCTTTCAAAGGGCTATAAAAACCAAATGTTTTATTATTTTTATTCTAATTAAAATAGAGCATTTAAATGGCAGACGTGACACAAATGTTGTTTTAGAAGCATCAAATAAGAGCAATACACGTTGAAGTCGTGGAAGATGAATGAGAATGAAAGGTCTCCCACCTTGTGTCTTTTGTTTAGTTGTCTGACTCTGATCGCTCTCACTTATTGTCCGTGTCCTCGGCCGGCTGCGGGTCAGAGACACCCATCCGCCTCTGCGTCCCCCCTCAGAAGATGCGCGTGACACAGAATGGCGAGAAAGAAAAGAAAAGAAAAACCAAAATGAAGAGTTGGTTCTGCGCGTTTCATCCGCAAAGTGCAGGAAGCGATGCCGCTGCCATCACAGCCGTGTCTCAGCGCACAGCCCGCCGGTCCGCCCCATCCGTCCACACAGACTCACACACTCCTCCCCCTCCATCTCCTCCCCCCCCCCGCGCGCAGCCGGCCACTGATGCCGGGACGGAGGACAGCGACCCTCGACCGATCGCTGCCTGGCGGGAGGCCAACGAGCGGAGGCGGGAATCAACTCAATGTTGAAATCGAACACCGGTCGACTGTGGAAAGCCAAGTGGATCAGCCCGAGCTGTCCTTCTAACAACAGCGTATCCTTTAGTTTACAACTACGTCTTTGTTGTGTTGCTGTGTCTGTGTTCAATGGGAATAAACAATGTGTTTTTACCCCGCTGCCCTGTTATTTGTCTCAATTGTTCATGTATGAGCTGTAATGTGTTTGGATATTGGGATGGCGAAAGGGACCTACAATTATTTATGCAATTATGCAACACAGGGATGCACAATGAAATTTACTGGGAGCCAATTGAGCAAACACGTGACATGCAAAACAAGCACAGACTTATAACTGCAGTGCATTAAAAACAATTTGCATCATAAGGAGCACAATGTCTGATTTGCTTGTTTTCTCTGTATCAGTTTGGAATTATCACTCGACATTAAAGCTCTACCAAGCATCTATAATCATTATTCATTTCATGATTTTCCCTCTCAAGGTTCTCACAGATCAGCCATCTCCTGCAGCAAAGTGCTTTGGTGTTCGCTCGCTGCTCAGCAGCCGACAGACACAGACGGAGATTAGCTTGTGAACGCACATATTTAGCAACGCGTCCGATATCCCCTCAGGAGTCAATGTTGGATTCAATTCAATTCATCAGTTGACCTGAAACACGGCTCAAAGTGACGCGCCGGCTGCATGTGTAAGTAGGCCAACGTACTGCGTTTGCTATCTCAACTTCATGAAATGGTGAAGCGTCACTGTTGTTGTTTGTAATCCCCACGTGGTCCAACAAATACCTAAATCTAATCGGGTATTGCAGGTTTGAGGATTGTTGTTATTAAAACCATAATGCTCTTTGCATGCGTTGAGTTTAACAGTCTTGTGTGAGTCAAAAGTTCTTTTGATATTCACGGGCGACGATCCTGTATCTCTCTGAGCTCTATTTTCACTCACTGTCAGTGTACATTGTTTGTTCATTGTACGTTACACTTTAAGATTACACTACGTTTGATCGTTATTTGAAGCATTTTCATCATTGTTGGGATAAAAATACTGCTATGATAGAAAGCCGACAAGCAATGGTGAAGTCATGCAGGAACATTTCATGTAAAATGTCGACACATAGTCGATTGTCCAGGCACTCCAGTGGAGGGGAAGGAAAGGAGAGCCACACCGCTGACAGCCTGAACAATGGAAACGCTCAGTAACCCGCGGACACTGCGAAGCGAGGAAATGGGAGGAATGAAACTGTCCCGTTATACGCCAGCTGAAACGGCGTGGTGGGAGGCCACAAGGTGACGCTTCCCTCAGCTGAGCCGCCGAAAAAAAAGAAAAATAGGATCAAAAAGAGATGAATTTTCAATTCTAGGCAGAGGTTGGGTGTGATACTGGGACTAAATGCGTTCCTTGAAGGTCTAAATGAGTCACTCCATGCACAGACCCCATCCCCCTCCCCGTTTGAGAGGATTTCTGCGAGCCTGTGATTAGGCTCACCCCAGTGCCATGTGTGCACCAAGTGCACCACACACACACACACACACACACACACACACACACACACACACACACACACACACACACACAAAATCTCCTGGCCTCAGTTCCTGGTAAGATTAGCCCACCAGCTATTGTTCTGATGACACTTCATTTAAGCTTTACTCTTATTATGATAAATCAGACACAGCGTTGCAATACTGGGATGTTTTAAAGAATAAGATGGATTTATCTACTGCAAATACACACATGGAATACAGGAGAGTGATCCAAGTGATTACCGTTTACTGACATTTACCGAGAAGCGAGAAGATGGTAGTTACATTATTTCTCAGAAGAGGTGAAGAAAACGTTGACATGACACGAAACCAAAGAAGTGTAACTCAAGTTAAACAGAACGTTACGCAAACGGTTGGATTGAGGGGAGCTTTGTTTGTGCAGAGGGAGGAAACGATGAATTTTAAGTACAAGGGGATTACCTTGTGCTTTGGAGCAGATGTTAACATGGAGAGGTCTGCCCTCCTGAGAGAGGGCCCTGACTGACACACTGTCCCACAGTCATTGGCCCATTGTCAACCTGCATCCTGTCCTCTGCCTCTCTAGTTGCCATTGCTCCCCCCGCCCCCCACCTCCCGGATAGGACAGATTAGCTCCCCCCGCCCCTCCCTCCCCCACCACCACCATCCGTTTTGACCTTGATGGGCTGGTAAAATCATCTTCTTTTATGCTTTGAAAGACATTCAAACTTGCATGCTTTCCTTTTAAAGCAATCGTTGTGCGTTCACGGATGGCTTTTTGTAAACAAAGGCTGCATGACAATAAGCAACATAAACAATAAGAGAGCACTGACCCGTCCATCCCGGCACCCTCACGTTGGACCTTTAAGCAGGTCAGCTGTTGTGCTGTCCTCTAACCACCAGTCTCCATTCCTCTCCATACTTTGGCCATTTCAGTGCCTCTTTAGTATTTTCCAGGTCATGGTGAATGAATTAAGTAGTTCTCTTCACCATGTGTTACCCCTCCCCCTTATCGTCTAGTAAAAATGACCACCGTTTTCTTGAAAACCCGGGGGTAGGGCTAGGGTTAGAGTCATAGGTTGGTGTGTAAACAAAGAAACTGATAATATAACCCTTTATGAGCATGAAAGTGCAAAACCATGTAAGAAAAACAATACACTATTTTTACGTATATGGCTTGTGATTACAAAAAAGTGCGTCAACAAGACGTTGGGTCTCCTTGGAGTAAATAAAGGCTACTTCAGCTCAGTGCCAGTCATTGAAAAATCAATACTCAAAAAGTTCTTCAGTGAAAACCATCCACAGTTTTACTGCCTTGTCTGGAGGACATTCCTGCTATTAACGTTGCTACACTATTCAGCTCAGTCAAAAAAGCACAAGCCATGTGCAAAAAAAGACAACAAATATCCTGTAATACAAATTCTTGGAGCCTCTAATGCGGAAGTCTAAATAACCACGTAAGCATTTATTTCCGTCTATATGTTCTAATCTGAGTTTGGCACAAAGTTTTGTGGATAACACTCTAATCCTGTGGTGTTTTTCACAACGGGACGTGCATGCAATTTGTCATTTGTGGTCGTCCATTGAGCGACTTTGCATTGTGGAGCTGCTGAGAGGAGGTGAATCTGTGTGTTGAGTGTCTCCTCGCATTGTCTTGGTGTAATTAGGTTATCAACTAAAGGGCAGACTGCACATGGCGTGTGGGCCTACTGTACCGAGACGTGTGCTTTCCACAGAATCGACCCTCAAAACCTAATGTGATCACAGTGTGAGAGAATCGAAACCTTTCACAGGTTTTGGGCGTGATTGGGACCAAGCTGGAAAGACATTTGAGGAAACCAACCAGAATACAACCGAGATTGGACAAGATGAGATGTTGTGCTCACCTTTCATTTTTAAATCTGTTTTTATATTTATTCAATACTGACTGTCTTATCAGATATTTCTATAGAAGTATATATTTAATAATAGACTTCTTCTCATGTGACTATATCATTATACACATAAATGCCCTTGAATTCTACTTCACATGAGAAATTATTGAGTGAACTGAGCAGCATAATAAGTGGAATTTGGCCTTACAAACAGTTAGACTATCTTTGTGTGGAGAAGATGTGTAATTCTGTAGTTTTACCCTTTCTGGCCTCTATTATTAATATGAAAAACGCAAATGACTATGAAAGGAGGAACACACACTTTGATTGAATGGCTCACGGTTGCGAGGACATTTTGCCTCATAGTAATTGGTCACAAGAAAACACATAATGGTCAGGAAATACTCTCTCGTATATTTTTTAAGTAATACATTTTCCTACATGCATTTCATTATTTAAGGATGCAGAAAAATAAACTAAATGAGGTTGAGTTGAGATTTCTTTTTCTTCTTTGTATTTGGCGCCCTCTGGTGGTCGATGTTAGTGATGGCAACGATCATCTAAAAAGGCAACCTTGGAAACGCACGGCATCTGTCTTGATTATCAGTGTTTTTTTTATTATTCCTACATATTATCATGGTAAAAGCTTTATATTCCGATTTTATAACATTTGCTGTCCATCATGGAAAACACGTTCATGCTATACACAAGCCCTGCAGTCATGGTTGACTATGAGATGAACTGCTCTGGTATTCAGTGCGTAGCAGGGGTGGATGCATGTGACTAGCCAATAAGCAATAAAATACACTATGTCGAAATGTAATCTATCCTATATATGTAACATCTATTGTATGCTTTCTTCATGCTCATTCAAAGAACAGAGAAGATTAAAACAGAAAACAACAGTTTCATTGATATTATAAATACGAATAATGATCCAATCTGACAGTGTGTAGCTTTTTAACAAGGTCACAAGGGAGTTTATAAGATATTCACGAAATGTAGATCTTGTGATTTGTGTACGTGGATATGTTTTTTTATGGTAGACACTCAAATATAAATAAATATCAAGAGAATATTCATAAAATGTATCACGTTATCATGAAAACATAAAAAATATAATGTATAATGTATTTATTGTTATTCTGTTTACTCCCGAGTTGGAATTTCTTCTAGGCGCTTGCATCCCAAAATGAGAGGTACAATGTAAAATAATCGGTTGACCAATGCATGTCCCCTGTGGCCTCAATAATAAACTGTAATGTTTGATGAATAAATCAGTGCAATATAATCTTGGCTTCCATTTTTTTTATTGCATGGATTTGTCATTCACATGTTCCTGAATAAATGTATGATCCAGGTATCCCTTATATTTACGCCTCTAAGCTTCCACCGGTTACCCCCTTGATTAACGTCCTATTGTTGTGGATTGTGGGTGATTCCTTCGGGTAAAGTCGGAAGAGTTCATAAAGGGCCTGCCGGGTCAGCTGCAAAGCTCTTAACCAAGATGCCTGTTTGTGGACGTCCTTTTGATTCCTCCCCATCAAACACAGGATGTTCCAAGACCAGTTTTTGTGAGGTGACGCATTTGTGACAATTTTATCCAAACCTTTTGTTTTCTGTTTCACCAACTGAGACCAAAAAAAACATGGTACAGGCAAAAAAAGATGCTTCCAGATGCAAAACATTAAGCTTTAAAATAGTTCTCAGCTACTAAACAAATGTGTCGATGTACACAAATCACTAGGTACAGCTGAATTTGTTTGGAATGCAAGTAGAATGAAAATGTAAAAAAATCAAAACATGGCTTACCCAAACCCTTTTTAATACCCTACATTGTTTAAATTACCTTTTGGGACTCAAATATGATGAAAGTTCCTCGCTCGGCACACAAAATGATCCCACTGGATTTCCATGGCTGTTGTTCAAACACAAGGCGCTTTATGTTAAAGCCTCCCCTGCCACCACCTCGTAATGTGGGATGTTAAAAAGTCACGGTAATTTCACTGGAGATAAAGCGCCGTAAAGTGAGAAAAAAGAAAAGTTATAGCGTTTGATAATAATTAAGTCCATTCATACAGCAACTTTGAGGAGCACAGTGGCTCACAGTCAAATGTAAGTAAAAGACAACACAGGGAAATAAATCCTATAATCAAGCAAAAAATTGAAAAAATAGAAAGTTGTTTACACAAAAGCGAGTCTAAATAAATAGTTATTTACTTAGTTTCTCCACACTGTTGGGTGGATTGGTTGGGTCTAGACATTTAGCTTAGGGTTAAACTTTCCGAGTGTCATTCCTTTGACATGGCACGAAGAAAAATGCTGCAACTCAGGAGGTGTGATGACTTTTGCCATAATTTTAACATAATTAATGGTGTGCTTGCTGGCAAATAATGTGCTGACACCGTGCAAATATTGGCAATGGAAAATCAATTAGGATCATTCCGTTGCAGACACGCAAATTTACAGGTTAATAAGCAGAAAGAAACAATTTAATCAAAGTCAACAAAGTGGCAACAGTGTAAATTACAAGATAAGTTACAGGTTTTTGGATAATGTAATATAACAGAAACATATGCATGGAGAAAAAAGGGAGAGGACGTTGAGGGACCCCACAGCACACAGGAGCTAAGCAGAAGACAGTGAGGCTTCTGTTGAGTAAGTACAAAGAAAACATTCTATTATTTTTGCACTCTATTTCTAGTGATGAAAGCCTTTTGGTTAGGACAAAGGATATCTGTGTCACTTATGAAATATAACACAACGTGTATGCTCACAATAGCTGTATTCAACTTCACTGGGATGCTGAATAATGTAAAAATGACCAGACACACATGTAGCATATAGCATATAGCGCAAAGCTAGGCGGTGTTCTTTATGGTCCAGACTTTTTTTACCTAAAAATGTCAGTCAATCTCACAAATTGCAACGAAAACAAACCCAATGGATCTTGTGTCCTCAATATGTTCTGAATGAGAGGAAAACGATTCCTGAAGAAAAAGTGAGATCCTGATGTAGCCATGAGTTGGACGTAAAATGCTCTTGTAGCAGTTTGTGTGGGGTCAGGTGACATTGTTTAATGGTTATTCCTGGACCACACATTAATGTGTTAGATCATTTTGAAAGTATTATCTCTACTATTCTGCATAACCTGCATGTCCTTGAATAACGCATTATCCTGGGGAAAACACACAACGTTGCCTTGAACGTTCCTTTTGTGTGCTGACAACCAGCCTTGTAATGATTCTTGCGTATCAACTAACAAAAATGAATTTCTATGCTTGACTCGGTTATGGAGTTATGGAAGTATCTCAAAACAACTTTCGATGTTTCGCTTGGGTTTTATGTTGCTTATCAGCAGACAAGAACGACAAAAACATTAAAAAAAATGAAGGATCAGGTGGATAAACTTTTGGACTAGTACTCCTTTGTGATTATTCAGTCCCTCAACTCATGCGACAGGGAGGAAGCTGATGAAACAGTCTAGGAAAGAAAGCGCCAATTTTAGAGCAAAGTTTCAGAATGGAAACTGCTGAATATATAACATACGCTTCCTGTTTTGGGCTGCTGTGCTACAATTGGAAAATTCAAGCACCACATGCATTTCTTCATTAGTATGATATTTGCAGCGCAGTCAAGGATCTTTCACATGTAATAATGAAATACACATATTAAGATCTACTGAAATCAAAAAATCTGTGGAACGCAGAGTAAATGATTCTCAGATACGGTTGACACCAGGCTGAAAGTCGAGACGAGCAAGACGAGCGTCTCCTTTGAGGGCACCGACCTTGTGGAGTAAATATCCCTGATTGTTGGTGGTTGATTCACCCGTGTGGAACAATATGTGAAAGCTAAGCAGACAAAGGAGCACATCAGTTTCATTTTTAGTGCAGCTCTTTCTGAAAACATTTAGTGTTCTTCACCGTGATGTTATTTCAGCACAATGATGCTATAAAATCACAGATCATTTTACATTAGTTTATTAGTGAATTATATGTTGACAAGGCGTTAATGGAGATAAGAACTTCAAGTTTGGCTCTTTTTATGCAAAATTTAAAAAACTAACATTGTAGTGATTTAAGTGCACTTCTATGGAAGACTGCACACAAATGAACAAAACAATGAGGGAACAGGGCGAGTTAGTTAAACGTAAGGCCACAGCCAGGGGGTAGTTAGCTTATTGGCACCAAGGGTGGTTGGGGTATTCACTCTCTGGTGAGTAAGACAAAAACAGAACTGTACGTTGAATATATTTTCTGAATATGTACATTAAATCTAGTGTGGGCCACACATTTCCTCCTCTGAGTGGGGTGGTAGTGGTTGGCAGGCGGGCTGACCGGAGGATAGGGTTGACGAACCTCTGCATGTTCTCGCGCACGTCCCTATGCTAATTAGCATTAGCTTCGCCCCTTGTCCGCGGGCCGCACAAAGTGTGATAAAGTGAAGCCTTTATCATTAAAAGTTTAGCCTTCATAATTAAAAGTGCTAAGAGAAAACATCCATATAAAGTCTGACGTGCTTAAATCCAATGGGTTATTTCCTGGTATTGATACAATCGATTTATTACATTTTAAATAGGGCTGTCAAAAATAATGCATTAACAGCGTTAATTAGATGTTTGTCGTTAATTACGTCACGCATGCGCAGTGTGACAAATTATTCAGGTCAGGAATGTATCCGAAATGCGGTTGTGGTTGTGGATTTCAATTGCATTTAAAACGGCCATGTCCCTTTAGTCATTTGCGTCATTTCAATTCCAAATATAGCTAAATCTTTTGCAATGTTTGTCGGTATGAAAATGCTGCCAAACTACTGAACTGCTCGCCCTCCTTCCCTAAACCCACATGTTCAATTAAAGCACAGACACTGGGACTCGTCATTGTGTCAACTTGCAAGTGAGACTTTATTGTGTCACACCAGGAAGTCCTAAAATCCTAGAGCGCTTTAAAAGGACCTTATTCCTCAAATCGCAGACCAATGGAGAAGTGGGGACTCTTCGATCACAGATTTAAATGAAAATGAAAAGGTAAGAAACCTGCTTCATCCTTAGAAATTTCCATTCGCTGTCTCTATGTTTTGTTTTGAGCAGTTGTGTCTCTTTGCTTTTTTATTAATTGACTAGACTAGTGCGTTATGCTTGAGCTTTTAACATTTCCACATCCCAACAATTGGCAACGCATCAGCAGTGTGTCTGAGCTACTCATGCATGCTAATAATTTTCTACGGGCTCTTAAATGCTGACTGAGGAGAATTGACTTGGAATACTGTAGATGCTTGGAGAAGCAGAAGTGAGTGGCCCTGACTTTTCTGGAGACACAATGTCTAATTGAAAAGTGTAACTATGCGATGGCATGATTGACTAAGCGTTGCTGTTAAAGCTGTTAAAATGTGAAACACTGGCAAATCAGTACTACTTCTACTTGTTCAACAATGACGAGTCAACAGTCAACAGAATAGGTGACTGAGGCATGCGTAAATTGGTGAAGAAAAAAGGAAACTAAATTTTATCCCGGAAGAGGGCAAAATATTTTGTTACAGGGTCATGCTGACTATGTAAAGCAAACAAAGAGCCACACATTGGAGAATATCATGACCTACTTTAAAAAGTTTACTTTCATTCATTTTTACAGTTTTATTTTTTACTCTATGTGTACTCTAAACATTGAAAATGATAGTCACATAAACCTATACACTCGAACGCAGCATCATCTTCTGAATTGGCTGTTGCATCTTAGCAAATTGTCTGGTACCAGTAATGTTATTAATATGGCCACAAGGCACACTGCTTTACAAATATGCAATATTTACCTTCAGACTTCAAACTTATTCATCTTTATTCATTGTTTCTTCTAAAATCATTTTACGAACTGCTGTTACCTCGGTAAATGTGTGACATTTTATTTCACTCAAACCGTTCTACCATTACAGAGCAGACTTGCATGACTAAATGATAAAAAAATGTAGTTGGTAATAAACAATGACTTTTTTTTGTTGAAAAAATACATGTTTTACCCTTTACCCTAATTCCTGTTGTGTGACTGTGGAACCAACCTGTGGGAATGAATTATCACCGTGAGATATTTATAAATGACACCATTTGCCTCGGTTGACCTCCCCGTGTAATGTAGCCTAACGGGAACAATAGCGACGCTCAAAGCATTTCTGCTATAACGTCAAACTCTGGTATCATGTCTGATGTTGAAATGCGCAGCATGGATGATCTGTGGCGTGACTAGATGCAGTTCATCAAAGCAAAGGTTTGTTTGCATGGGGGGTTGGGGGGAGCCGACCTGAACCAGTTGAGGGTTTGCCAGAGTTGTGGCGTCGAGCACGTTATTCCATTGTCGCCCATGTGTGGTTTAAATATTGTCGATACTTAGTTTTGAATTTCGAGTGACCTAATTCGAGTGACTAACTTCCTCCAGGAGGGAGGAACTGTGTTGAATAGGATATGAACAGACCATGACTCACCTTATTTGTCTCTACTTCATCTTTTGGGGATCAGTCTTGAATAACTATAATTATTGTTAATCATCGAAGATAAAGGTCTACAGTGAGTGTTTAACACCTTTAAGTTTCCCTAGGATACGGCTCATGTAAGGTCAAGATCCAGTTAATATACTTTTTTGTTTCCCAACAAAACTTATTTTGGTTGCTTAAATGTTGACGAGAGGTTTGTTCAAGCGTGAAGCCTTAACAGGTGCAAGAAAACTTGATGATTGATACTTGTATCATCTCAGTTCATTAAACACAAGGCTTAATCCAGCATGGATCAGAGAATGACAGCTAGCTTGGATCTTTCCAAAGATAAAACAGAAGCTCTGAATCAATAGTAAGTGCGTGAAAGTCATTCCTGTCAAACATCGAATACAACAGAAAACCCAAAAATTCCTCTTTATAGCCTTTATAGGATTCAAGTGGCGTAAGTCACGAACAAGAGTCTTTTCAAGAAACAGGTGCAGATTTCTGTGAAGTAATCAAGATATTAGGTAAAAGAAAAAGAAAAGATCATTACGTTGCCATAGGCAACAGGGCTGGGTTTGACATGCCAGCCTAATTAGTGCGATTATCGCACGGCTGCACAGGCTGAGAGGATTGGAAGTGGTTTTATCAAAAGGATCATTTTCTCAGGGAATGCCTCATCCAGACAGCGTGTGCACCGCCAGGTCCATTCCGGTTTGGGATGGGCAGGTGCTGTCCGCTCCAATGTGCTACTAATTTCAAACGATGTAGCCAGTGGACTATGGCACATGAGTAAAGTTATTCACTGCATTGTGTTTGCCAAGAGGGACACAGGTTCTATGTCAGACCTCACAACCGACTAGTTGTTGTATGTCCGGTGGCACATAAGAAACCAGACAAAAGCAGGCCTGATGTTGCCAAACAGATTTGGCCCATGAAGGTGGCGTGATTAACAGCATTAACCATTGATGGAATATCTGTGATCAGCTTGGGATTTGCCTTTCTTTTTTTCAACAAAAAAGGGCTAAACACAAAGACACAACATTGTGACTTAAAGTTGCTAAAAATCAATATTTCTAAATAGAGCAATTATTAGCAAAATTAGTCTTTGTAAAAGAAACAGTAAATCTGAATCTGCAAAAACTTTGACCGAAAGCATTGTCGGACAAATATCACATTTTCACCATAAAAAGAAGAAAACATTGTACCCAGAAGTGAAAATGCTGCGTTCTGCACAAAATGTGTAAAAACTATTCAGGTTGCACGCGGTGCGGTGTAAATGCTTTGATAAGATAGCAACAAAAAGTTGCCCCCCTATGGTGCACGTACATGTGCGCAGGGATTAAAGTGTGGCACACTTTAAGAGCCCCCGTTTGGGGGTTTAAAAACACGGTCACCCTACATATAACTTTTAATGAGACATGCAGTCTGATTTTCTACTCAATGCTCAGTCACCAGGGCATATGATAAATGTACTAGACAATGCGGGCGTGCTAGTCAGCACCCATCTTTCATATTGTATACCTTCCCTAAAGCACGAATGCATCTTGTACCCTCATTCGAAGAACTATAACACCTTCTCGCAGACGAGTCTCTAAGTACCTCGTATTGCTCACGGCTCAGAAAATTCCAACTTGCCTTCCACAGTGTACACGTTTGCATATTATTTGCCTCGTCAATTGAACTCCTCCCTCTCTCTCTTTGCCCCTGGGTGGGGGGGTCAGGGTCCACAGCACTCCTCTGGACCTTCATGGCCTCCACGAGAGCCCCCACAGCTCCCACCCTTTACCGGCTGTGACGTCACAGGTTCGTGCTGAAAACCAGCCGACGTGTGCCCATCGCCAGGGTCAAGAGCGCAGGCAGGAAGGGGAGAGGAGGAGGACCAGGGACCTTTCGTACCACTGCACCCATCACACCTGCAGCGTCCATGTCAAGCGTGCCCGCGGCTGGCTCATGGAGGTCCAGAAGGTAAGCCCACCAACACACTGGCAAACCCGTGGGAACGGTCGCCGTGAGGAGAAGGGTGGGAATATTCAGCGTGGCACGTGGTGGTCGAGCCCACCTACCACAAACCGGATTATGCATTTTCTATATTCTTCAACCGCAAATTCAGCATGATTATGGACTTTCCTCCGTCTGCGTTAGCTCCTGAGACAAAATTTCTCTGAGAGTGGACTATGTTAAATCCATATTTGGGATTATCTCTTGACAGAATTCCTGTTTTCAGACATTTGGCATTCAATCTAATCCTATTTGCCCCACTACACAGACATGTTTTCATTTCATTCCTGGTACGACCAAAGTGACCCTGAAAACACAGGAATGCTGTATAAAGATGAGAAAATGCATTTTGGAGGTCGAACACTGCCCTTCTTATAAAAAAACCCTCTACCATTATTTAAGATAATTCCAAGAATTATCTTAAGTGTCAGATGTATTATTGTTCTGCATTAGGTTTACAGATTATCTGTGTTTTTACGAGGGGAGCAGCTTCCAATATTTCTGCCAATTATCACAGATATGTACATAATTCCATTTATTCCAATACATTTTGTAAGATAAGTGTGAGGTTTCTGCGGTTGATTGGCGGTTCAGTTCTTCTTAGGTCACCAGTGGTTGATTTCTCTGTCTTTATTGTTACTTCAGTGTGAAAATCACAACCCGTCAGTATCCCTTGACATGTGTAACCATTTTCACGTGGATTCGTGTGTATGCGCTAGACCAGTTCGTTTTGCTGTTGATGGGCATAGCTGCTGATGAGTCCAGACAGCGATTCCAGTTTCTTCGGTAAATACGTTTTAACCTGCCTTTGGATTATCCAACCCCCCCTCGCCTCCGCTCCCCCAGCTGTGCAGCCAAGACAAAATTAGCTGAGAGGTACCAGGCAGAGTTACTGAACTATGAAAGTGAAAACACAACGCTCAGATGGGGTTGTCCAAAATGGGAGGGGGACCCTTCATTAGCTAAGTTACTTCTGACCCTTGTGAGAATGATGTGAAAAAAAGAACTTGTTCACGGATCAGACTTCTTCAATCATTCAACTCATGAATCAGCATCAAATGACAGTTTGATTCCTGCCCTCAGTTACGAAATAAACTATGTCATGAATAAATTGAAAATTTAAACTCAACACGTTTAGTTTTAGCTTGTGTAAAACTCAACATGTTTAGTTTTAGCTTGTGTAAAAACATAAGATTCCACGTTAATACAACTCAACATGTTTAGTTTTAGCTTGTGTAAAAACTAAAGTGGGATAAGGCAACGGGTTTCCTCGCGATTTGCGAGCTAACTCAACTAATTCGGGTTTACAGTGTAGATAAAATCCAGAATTCTGATTGGTTGAGAGTGAGTCACAGGATGTGTACACTATTCAGCAATAATATACAGTTCACATTATCCTGTTCACATTGATCCCAGTGTTCCATATCAGTGCGCACTCAAAGTGACAGGTTAGATTTTGCCGTTTGACCGTTAGTTGACATTTCAGTTTTTAGGTCTTTCCGGTGTTGTGTGGTTGTGTGTTCTGTTGGCTTGTGGCGTGGCTGTGGCCGACAACAACCGTGATTAAACATAGAAAAGCCCATAACGGTCTCTTCCTTAACGCGGAACGTTACAACTGTTGTCAGAAGTGGGATATGCACTTACCCCTGGTCCTCATGGCGTGTCGCACCGCGGTTTAGGACTCCACGTTGTGTACGTTGTGTATGTCCCTCCTCATGCTGGGCCGGGAGTTGAGAACACCCGCGGAGCTAGCCTTTGGAAGACCCCCGGACGCGCCGCAGGTTCCCGCGGGCCCGGACTACGCCAGGCGGCTGCAGGACCGCCTGGACTTACAGTATTATAAAGTCCGCTGCACGTCAGGCCTGAAAACAACCCCGAACTGTTACATTATTGGACCATGAAGTAGAGCCTCTTGTACCTTATTGCTTGAGTATTGTTTTTCTGATGTTAGATATCCAGACCGTAGAGAAGTTTGACGAGTGTGTGAATCACCAGATTCTGCCTTTAGACTCCATCATCTTGCTTTACCCCCCCCTGAGAGCACTGACTTTTAATGCTTCTCACCAGGCAGAAATGAATACTCTATAAACAGTTAACAACAAGGTCTTAAAGATGTCCAATTAACTCAAATATGTAGAGATTGTGGTTCAGAAATGTAACTTAAACAAAGTGGGGTTTCTAAGTAGTTCAATCAGGAGAGACTCATTTAATAGCATCAAGTGTGAATTGCAAGGTCTTTGGCGATTGCACTTCATCCTGAAGGACAATCCCCGAAGGCTCGGATACTGCAGTCCAAGAGCCCAATCCCCCTGGAGTCCAGACACTGGTGGTGGTGATGACGATGCCGATGACAGGCATAGCAGCAACCTCCTGCTGAACCAAGAACGCCGATGCAGACTGGAGGTGACTGGGGTGGAGGAGCGTCGTATCGGCTACCCGCTGAAACTGACAGCTGACAGCTAACAGAAAGGAGAACCCTTTTAGAGTTGACAGCAACAGTGTGATTGGCTCCCGGAACCGGTGTGAAGACTCTGATTGGACGCTACAACGTGCACGCCCCCAATCAGCTGATTCCCAAAAGAGGCAAACAGATTCAGGTTCGTTGTCTTCCTGACTGAACTTGCGCTTAAGCTTCATTTAATCTGAGCGAGGACAACCGTCTGACATTCAACCATTACCCTACAACTGCGCCTCATACAATGGGACCGTCTCTGTGCGTACAGAATGTTTCATGCTCAGAATGTTTCATGCCTGTGCGCTGAAAATGTTCTCCACATGGATCAGAAAAGGTCTTAGCCAGCTGCTCACAGGACAACATGTTCAAAGAACAGCCACAGAGCCATCAGCGCTGGAACCTGTTGTACCTTCGTTCATGCAACAGATGACATGAAGGGACACCACATGAAATCTCCCAATATGCTGGGGGAGCTAGTGTCTTGTTTCCACAGTTTTGGTTCTGCGTATTGTGTGTACCCAGTTTCAGACTACTGCCTCCCAAAAGCAGAGAGTTGATCCATCGCCAAATATGTAGTAAAAGGTACTGGATCAAAGAGAGTCCAAATATGTCATGGCCCAAAACAGCCCTGCCTTTAAAACAAAATCATTTATCTCCCCGTGCAGTCGTTTGCGGCTTGCACTTTCCCTCAAACGCTAGGCACATTGAGCTGAATGGTTGGTGCCTCACTGTGTAGATACCCTTTATTGCATGTTGGGAAACAACATTGGTACCTTTACAGTTTCAGTACCTTAGTCTATTGCATAGCCCCTTTTATATTGCTGCCAAATTCAGCTCTGTTGTTTGTCACTTATGTGTTCCTAATCCCACAGAGACTAAACAATGTGCCTCATTCTTGGAATCGGATGTTGAACGTACTGTGGCCGCGGGGTAAGAGGCAGAGAAGACCTCTCTTGTTCCAGGGTCCTCTTGTTGATTGGGTGGCTGCCTTTTTCTCCAGAGTGTTACTAACGGTATTAGGCAAGAGAGTGAAATCTACAGCCGATGACGGATCTCAGCTCACCCATTAGTCTCCCCAGTAAATATCTCTCCTATCTTTCCAGGCTCAGAGTAGACCGGCAGCTCATGGATGAGTCTATTAATCGCTTGACTTGACCCTGTCTCACCCCTTTTGGGATGCTACTATAAAATGGAAGAGCTAGTAAACGCTGTGATGAAATTCACCCCCGGTTACTGTTATGACATCTGCCTCCACCCCAAGCAAGCACAGCTTGGAACTTTGAGGTTTTTTGAGCTTTGAGGTTTTTTCAGGATCGGGGATCGTCACGCTTGTGTTGTTCAGAGTTGCTTGTGCCCACTTTTAGGCCTTCGGCCCTGAGCGCAATCAGAGGTCATTCTGCTGTTTCTTAACCGTCAGATGGGGAGAAAAGACATTATTTTGTAAGAACTCGAAATTGTCCTAATTTTGCTGATAAGAGTGGTTAAAACTAGGTTTCATAGAAAGACTTTGAACAAATACATGTAAAAAAGTGGATGAAAGTTCCTATTGCTAATGAATTATTAATAATCAAATACTGTGCCCAAGTGCATCAATGACGTCTGAGAGATGGAAAGGGTGTGAAATCAAGGTCACTCATGGTTGATTTAATACGGCCTTTGCTTTTAGAATAAAAGGAAATCGACAATCGTTTAGATTTGCTACAATAATAAGAATTACCCTCACTAGCATTTAAGACTTGGCATTCTAAGTACCTTTATTTAATTGAGATGGATATCTAAAATACATTTTTGAATGACGTACATTCATACATAGATGAATGATGTTCTCAATTTGTTAAATACTGCTTGAAAACTACTTTCTTCCTGTAATTTATTCATTGAGCCAGAATGTTCAGTTTGCGGATATTATGACTAGTGTGATTAAAAAAGTGAGACCAGCTGATCTGGTTTAAAAATTGTATTAAAGGCAGTGAGAACCGATGATTGAAACTGCTTTGTGATCAAGTGCAGTTATTTGTATTTAGGACTGAGACCACTTTACAAAAACAGAGTAAACAAGTCACCATTTCAATGTATGTCATTTTCCAAAATGTGGTTATAAATGTCCAGACTATGCATGACATTAGCCACAAAAGTTCATACTAAACGTGTATTAATGAGTTTCAATGACCTCTTCAAAAGAACTTTAACTACTCCCCTTAGAGTAAAGTTTGGAAGTTGCTGTTATAGTTACACATTCTAAAGTAAAGTTGGGGGGTCTGAGATCGGACAGCACACAGTCATGAGTCAAGGAATCACTGTAGAAAGCTGTATATTTTACTATAATCAGGCGCCTGGTTTATCGTTATCCTTCTTTGATGTAATTCAAAAGAAGAGCCTCCACTTTTTAACAAGCTGCTTTCATAAAAATGCCTCCAAGTGTGGCTTGTTGCGGACGTAGGAAACAGAGCCAAATGGGACGTATGAATGGATCTGTTTCTTCAGTGGTCAAAGAGTGACGACTATCTCTCCAAAGGTCACTGGTCCTCAAGGCGTCTAAAACATGGACCCATGTGCTCTCCTAGAGAAGGTAATAAACCTCTGTCTCCTCTGTGTAGGGTTTAATGAAATACATCCCTTGTTGATAGTTCATTCTCAACCCAAAGGTTTGTCTGAAGGAAAAGGCCACGCTGCGGAGGGCGGAGGGGGACAAAGAAAAGCTCTACTATGCGTTTACAAAGAACGCTTTCTCTGCTTTTTATCGTACAGGACTCTGTCCAGCCAGAGGGCACTTCCCATGTGTCTGTGTTCACCTCTCCTGCTCTTGGGCAGATTGCTCTGTGCCGGAGCAGCGTAACACGGGATGCAGAGGCCGGCGTTTGCGTGAATTAGCTGCCAAGCTGATGAAGCAGCTTAATTCTTTGGATGAACGTTTCATCCTGGAAATTCATAAATATTCAACAACATCAGATCAGATAAGCTCTCGTTGGTGAATAAACTTGTTTGCTTTGCTTGTAATAGCAGATTGTCATCATCATATTTGGTGACAAAATCTGAATCGAAGTGAAGCCAATTTTATTCATATAGCTTGTTACCACAAATTGCCCTTAGGCGGTTGCGTAAATAAATGATGCTCCCCTCAGAGGAAAACAATTGAAGTGCTGTAGCTGGGAGCATTATTAATACACAACACTGTGGCATTATACTCAACAGTTAAACTGACCCAAATTGTGAAGGGATGCGTGACGTCAAAGTTATTCCTCTGTGGAGCTTTTGTCACAGCCTATAAAGCTGCAAACATTGTTTTGGCTGAATAAATGGAATACACCATTAGTCCAATGCAGCTGTTTCACAAGCTTTGAGAAAAGTAGTTTGAGTTTACTACATTTTATCTGAATTCTCCTTCAGAGGGCTGAGAATAATACCAGGAACCCATGTGCTGTGAAAGTGACTTGAAAGTCTAGAACAGGCAGGAAAGAAAAAAAACTATTTCTATGACTGTTGCTTGTGAAGTCGCGTGTGGAAGTGAAGTTGACATTAACATTAACAATGACAATTTCTTTGAATTTTTAAAAACTCCTCAGGGCGGCTTTTTCCCTTTTTACAAAGAAACTCTCCAAAGACTTTTTTGCTAGCTTCGGGGATTAGGTGTTTCAAATGATTTATTCTTTCCGTACAACACCCTAACCTAACTGTCATTGTGACTCACTTGATAATTTATCTTTTTCACACCATCGTATGTCAATCCTGGAGGTGCTTGTACCTCTCAATCCCAATTGATCAGCAGGTTCTGAAATGCTGAATCCATCCCGTCCGGCATCAACAGTCATGCTACTATCAAAGTAATTTACATTTACGTGACAATAACATTTGATTCAATCTTGAGCAGGTGTGTTATATAAACGTGAGTGTGTGTTCCTCTAGATGCACTGCGTTATCTTACCGTCACCGTGGTTACAAAGCTGAGCTAATTTTTAAGGCCTGTGTAGGTATGGCCCCTAAATATATAGGGTAAATATTGACTTGCTTTGGAACAACCTGCAGGGGAAATAAAGCAGAGATACGACAGGAATGTCTTTAAAAGCACTTCTGACAACACATTTTTATAGACTGGCTTTTATGTGATGTTGTCCCTTTATTTTTTATTTTTTCTTGCTGTTGTTATTATGTTTCTCAAAGTACTCTGTAAATTATTTTATTAAAAGATATATATAAATAAAGATATATGTACCGTATTTTCTGCACTATAAGCTGCAACAGCTAAATTGAATGATGTGTACATATATAAGCCGCACTGGACTATAAGCCGCAGGTGTTTTAATGTTTAATTACCATATGTCCCCTAGTGGCCGTTACCTGTAAAAATCCATAGATTAGCTGCCGTTATATAAGCCGTAGAATCGAAAAATGGGAAAAAGCGTGCGGTTTATAGTCTGAAAATTACGGTAATATCAATATTAAACACCATTAACACGTGTGCCACAAATTCTCACCCTGTCTATATGTTAACACACTTTAATAGTGTACTGTTGAGGAACGTTGTTAAAGACATCGTCTGCCAGGAATGAAACAGCTCTGGTTATGTGACCATTTATACTCAACATGTGACAATGCATACATTTGTTTGTAGATCCTTCATTATCTAAATATTATCCTTGATAAACATTAATAGATAGATAAGTAATTAACATATTTAAGACCGCATAATGGAAATCCTTTTTTCAGATACCAGGGTTGATATGCAATGCTCTCCGGAACCGTGAGGCCAGACGTAAACTGAACAAACGCTCATCTAAATACTTTTATCCAAACTTTACCACTAAGCCTGAAAATCCAACATTTCACCTTTGTTACACTGCTAATGGGACTGTACAGCAACTGAGACGGCCAAATGAAATTAACCCCAAATTCCAAAAATTCATAATAAATGCATGATTTAGTACGGCTAGTTTTTAGTGATACAATGGTGTCAATTGTGTTCCCGCTGCTCAGAACAAATAATGTTTTATACCAGATGAGCAGAACTAATGATTAAACGTTAGTTAGCCTTGAGCAAGCGTCGAGTCGCAGGCCACTGGACAATCAGTAAAAAGACTTCTTTGTAAGCTGTAAGTGGTGACGTCAAATGGGCTCTAAGAAGAAAAAACTCATAGTTAAACTGGAAAAACACAGCAGTGGGATGAGTCTCAGTGTCCTCCTCCAATCCTTAATTTGCATGACTAATGAGGCGTTAACCCTGGATAAATTGAGAAGGACTAGTGACTGCTCTCAGATTTGCAAATGCTAGCTTGCTGGTCAGAGGGTAGGCAACAAGATAAAGGGATTATTTATATTTAAAATATTTTTATCAATTGATAATCGTACAAGATGTTGGAAATGCTTGAATACAGCCATTATCAGGTGAGAGTTCATTTTGTTTTAGCTATTATTGTGAGAAAAGAAAATGGATAAAAAGAATCTGAAGATGCTAATCAAATCAAATTATTTTGTTCTTGTTAATCACTATGTCGTAATCCTGCTACAGACATTTTGCAGCATAAAAGAAAAGCTAATAAGTGCCTAATTGTTTTAATAAGTTGTTTGGGTGCTACATAGACTTTAAGTTCATGTAACACTAGGGCGCTTGCCCTCCGTGTGGAGAGTGTACCTTGGATGGGCAGTTTTACTGTAACACAGAGGTGCAGCTCAACTCAAGAATTCAAAACAGTAACAATAATCCTAAAATCATCACAACAAATGTCCTTTGCAATATCGTTCATGTTTTTTTTTTATCAACAACTTGTTGCTTTCTAAAGTGTGAAAATCATACAGTAGTTGCTAGAAGGAAGAAATCCCAGGTTGCAATGATTGCGTCATGCTCACGTAGGTGCAGTCCCACCTGGAGAACCCCAGCAAGTACCACATCCAGCAGGCTCAGCGGCAGCAGGTGAGGCAGTATCTGCCCACCAGCCTGGGGGGCAAAGACGGCGGCCAGTGCCCCAGCCAGCCCCCCGAGCACGGCATGCCGCCAGGCCACGGCAGCAGCGCCCCCAACAGTCCCATGGCCCTGCTCACCCTCAGCTCCAACTGTGAGAAAGAGGTAAGCCGCTGCTCCATCCCGTTGGGTGCAGATATCCCAACACGCCGTTGGTATTTACGCACGTTGTTTTTGTTCCACACAGATGGATGATGTCATTGACGATATTATAAGCTTGGAGTCGAGTTACAATGATGATGTTCTCGGCCTTATGGACCCAGGACTCCAAATGAACAACCCGGTACATTTCAAGATAAAAGAACATGGCTTATTGTAAAGATTACTGTAAAGTATCTGGAGTATTGTTGCTACATCTGTATTTGAATTGAATTTGAATACAATACATGCTGTGTTTTTAAAGTGGAGTTATGCATTTAATACCCTGCAGCTCTCTGGGTCTGGAAACCTGCTTGATGTGTACGGCAGCCAAGGGCTTCCCCTCCCGGGCCTTGGTATGAGCAACTCCTGTCCAAGCAACATTAAGAGAGAATACACAGGTAAATCACTTACCTGTGTATTTACTTTATTTAGTGCATTTTTCCGTTTGATGTAGTAGTAAAAACCTTATTTAGGTGCACACATGACAAGTTGGTTAGTTTTACATATCTAAGATCTGATCCTGAATCATAATGTAAATGATTTAGTTTGAAGGGGAAATCATCCCACTTTTCAGAGGAATGTATAAGAGCACAGCATGACCGTAGGCCAATATCTATATTGTGTGTAATTTGGAAATGCCCAGTATAATGATTACAGGATTCAATTGTTTGCCAAATAATTGCTCCAGCTCCTGGCATGAAGCAAGTACTGGACAAGTCTGATTCCTGTGGCATGTATGAGAACTATCAAAGACAACAGGGCTTTCCCGTAGGTAAGCACAGAAAAACAGAGAAAGTGAAAAATATGACAGTGTTTCCTCTACCATTATACCAAGAGGGCGCGCCCCCGTATACATGTTTGTGTGTGCGCGCAGGTGGCGCTTGCACTAGCGCGCAGTTCGCCCAACACCCCGCCTCCTCATCTAGGAAAATAATACCTATAATCTGTAAAAGTTGTTGTATCCAAACTATTTTGTATGTGACCAAAAAAATAAACTGTAATTATCTAGCTAATTAACCTTATTTGAACTTGAATTAAATTATTGTAGAGCAAAAATAGTGTCTATTAAGATTCTATTCATTTTGCAGACTAAATGCTTTCCTATTTAAACAGTGACGTTTTCTGAAGATGCCTGTTTCTCCATGCTTGACAGAGGCTGAAGTCCGAGCTCTCGCTAAAGAGAGGCAGAAAAAAGACAACCACAACTTAAGTGAGTTAATCTATACACAATTATCAGAAGGATGATGAAGTTCTAGCAAAATAGCAACTCACAGTATCAGATTCCAAGTTAAATGTTTTTTTGACCAAAACATTTTTTCAACTTTTTTTGCAAATATTAGTTATTATATTTCCAATAATATTGGAGAAAATTAATAAATAAATCATTTGTAAAAAACAAGTTGATTTATTTGTAAAATTAGCCGTAGTCATTTTTTGCCTTCAATTACACTTTCAGAGACTGCTTTGCAAGGCTGCCATAATTAGCGTTTATTGTATATGACAAATTCCAGTTGAACGGAGACGGAGATTCAACATCAACGATCGCATCAAAGAACTGGGAACCTTGATACCCAAGTCAAACGATCCGTAAGTATGCTTTGCATGAACTTGCGTGGACGCATTCATGTGCTGTACTACCCGTCTATTCATGACTTTTATTTTTAACATCCTCCTCTGATTGTAAAGTTTAATGGCTCGTGTAAATAACCCTGTGCTGTTTTGGTTGGCTGGTCAGCTGACTCTGACTGTGGATCCTTTTGTCTCCTGCATACCCCAGAGACATGCGCTGGAATAAGGGCACCATTCTCAAAGCCTCGGTGGACTATATCAGGAGGCTGCAGCGGGATCAGCAGAGAGCCAAGGAGCTCGAGTGCAGACAGAGGAAGGTGGAGCATGCAAACCGCCATCTGCTGCTTCGCATACAGGTGGGTCATTTGCCTTTGGTGGAGCAAAAAGTACAGTAAGCTGAGCCCACTTTTATTCCCCTATTAATTCACTAAAGGCGAATGCACACAGCATACTAAATTTAACATCATACTGCATTATGAATAATATCAGTATGTTTGGATGCAGTTTCGACAAGTATTAATTATACATGAATGAAATATGAAGAGTGCAAAGTCGGTGGCGATTTGACTCCATCCTGTAGTAGGATGGCTGAGGGTAGGGATGCTCGGGTCAGATGTTGCCTAATGCCTCCACAGTCCAGACGCTTGAATCTGTGGTGATAGAGGGAGTCGCTGGAATCCTCTGATGAATGAGGCACATGACTTTGATGCTGGCTGGAGGTGACTGGCGGGAGGAGGGTCCCTTTTGATCTGAGCTGAAATGACAATTAGCAGCAGCAGAGAGGAGAACATTTGAAAGGTTTGACTGGTTCATTTAAAGTGAACGGCCATAGTACACTGAGATCGAGGGATTAGGAATGAGTGTAAAGATAGTCTTCCTGGCTGAACATCCGCTTCAAGTTCTTACGGGAAATAAGGAGCTGACATTCCCATTTAGCCGAAAGGACTCGCAGATAGAGGAAAAATATCTTCCCCAGGAATGTGTTTTCTTTATAATCATATGTTCTATATTTCTATCAACCTGCAGGAGTTGGAAATCCAGGCTCGTGCCCACGGTCTAACAGTGGTGTCCTCTTCACCTGTCTGCACATCGGATTTGATAGGCCGGCCCATTAAACAGGAGCCCGCCATTGGTGACTGCCCCGTGGAGCTGTACCCCCACAGCTCGGCTCCGGACATGTCCCCTCCCACCACGCTGGACCTCAACAACGGCACCATCACCTTCGATCATGTTCCTGCAGACGCCGGGGCCACTGGTGCCTATGGGAACTCCAGGACATGTCATTTGAAGGATTTGGTAAGGGACACCTTGTCGCCGATGTCCCCAAGTGATCCCTTGCTGTCCTCGATGTCCCCAGAAGGCTCCAACACCAGCAGCGTCCACAGCTCCAGTTCGAGTATGGATGAGAAGGAGCACGGCTGTTAGCACACGGACACTTTCCATGTGTACAATCACACAATCAATGAGGCGCTCACTTTAAAGGGACTTAAACGTGTCCTCATGACTGAGTGGATCAATTATTTCATAAGCTCTTTATTTATCTTTTATTTTTCTTAAATTTTTTGCCAATTCATTGTTGATCTACAACGTTCAAAATAATTGTACAGCTTTACCATTCTTTTAATCTTGGATGCTGTAAAGCGGTTACATCATACAAATATTAAGGCTGCAAGGTGACAAATATGAGGACTATCTGCTGTCATGGAAAGGTCAATATGATGCCTTTACTGTTTATTTTTGGCTTCCAGTAGGAGTAGGGTTTTAAAATTTGTACCAAAACATCATTTGTATTGAGCTGTCCATGGAGATAACATGCATGTATGAAAATATGTTCTTAGTTAAGGACAAAACATTCATTGTAATGTTTAAAACAAAATTAATATTTTCAGAGTAAAAGTCCTAACATTATACCTCATAATAGTTTTGTTATAATGAATGAGGAATAACATCTAGAAATAAATAGGCTGGTTTTGATTTTAACAAAGGTTTATAGCAGCTTTTGGACAAAACAGTATTAACTATTCATAGATTTCTCCATTACGGAATGTGTTGTATTCTTCTGCTTTGGACCAAAACTGTTGATACCATTATACATTTTTTTGGCTCATGTTTTGTTATCTCTTGCCTTTATTGTAAATACATCGTGAACAAGATGATATGTTGTAAATAGTGCAGTAACGTTTTGTCCGTGAGTCCTGTGTGTGTGTGTGTGTGTGTGTGTGTGTGTGTGTGTGTGTGTGTGTGTGTGTGTGTGTGTGTGTGTTTGTGCGATAGATGCATTGACGTCTTTGCAGGTCAAACTGTCAAATAACTTGTATTGTTTGTTTTGTTTATTGTTGTCTTGTAACTTGCTCTTATGTATTTAACCTTCACATAGAAACTGTTGTAAATTGTAAATAAAATGTATTCTTGAAATGTGTACCACACAGCCACATTTGTGAGACAGAACACACTTTCGTAGCAGGAAAGAAAACACCGGATGTGTGTATTGTATTGTTTTGTATATCATGTGTATGTTTGGGGGGGCTTTCTTAAAATGAACGTACTATTCAGTACAGAAGAACATGACAGACGTTTGTTCTGAAAGAGACTGAAAGTCCAAACTGTTTTTTGCAAGTGATCAGAACGGATGCGTGCAAACCATAGATGTAGATTAGGATTTAGTTTTTAAATGTTTCTATGTTCAAATGCTTGGACAAGTATAGGATGAAATAGCGATTAGAGTTGGTTGTTATGACCACACACGTCATTGAGGCTGTAAGACATTGATGCGGCTCGCTTGTTAGCAGGCGTTGGACAGCTTGTCTCTCAGAGGAGAAATGGGGAGCGAGGCAGTGGAACCGTTGTCCACCAGTCTGCTGTTTGACCCATTTGGCCCCCTTTGCTGTAGCCGGTGTTTGATTGGCTCCAGGCTCTCCTCCACCCTGGACCTGTACACTCCTCCAGAGTCAGAAAGAGCAGACCCTTCACATCCTGGACACAACCGGTTCCGTCTTCTCCCCTCCAGTGGGCGCTATAGAGCAGTGAACGCCAACACCACCAGACTCTTGGATCTTGGATTTGATTTAATGAATGTTTGAATAAGAGAATATTTAATACATTTTTTCACTTCTACTGCGCAAAGGAAATGTTGCTGTTGAGAAGCACTTAATTTGTTTAAAGTTCTCGCATAAACAAGCCTATACTTACATCTGTTCTATCTTTTTTTCTGGTCGAGATCGTAGCGTAACCAGAGTCAGTCTGCAAAAGCATGCATCATGCATCATGCATCATGGATCAGCAATCCACCAAAGATTATTGAGTTTCTCATTGCCTGTGGCTAGGAGCAAATTGTCTTGCAAAGAGTCCACAAAATTCCCATTCTGTGTAGAGCAGCCAGGGGCAGACACCGGCTGAAGCCAGCGCCATTTGCGTTTGATGTTATCTGAAGTTAGGGCTGCGTTCTAAATCCAAGTAATAAAGAAGCCTTGGTGCTAAATTACTGACACGTATTGACACGTCTTGACATTTCTGGTGTTGATATTAGCACTCTTAAACGTTTTCATGTCGTTTATTGACATGCAGCAGCACACATTTGCTGCATCTTTCTCTTTCGGCCTGAGCTCCTCCAACAACACACGCACACTTATTATAAAAACACACGCACGACAGATTGGCACCTGTGAAGTGAATTCTCAAATTAACAGCGACTACAGTTGTTGCTGTACGGGCTGCAGGCCACTAGATGCCCCTACATCCTTCACAATAGACCTTTGTAGAAATGCATATTCAAGTTGGATAACTTGAATATCTCGTGTGGGAGCAGTACGGTCTAGTTGTTTAAAAGCCACACCGATATAGCAAATAAATGGAAATAGGGAGAATGTCAGGGACCATTTACTAAAACAGAAGCACATGCGTTGATAACTGATACATCTGAAATGAAGAGGCTTTTTGAATAGACTTCAGAGACTTTATAAGTGCGTAGTTGGTAAGCTGCTTGTTACATTGCTGGTTCACATACAAGACGGAAATGTATCTTTTACTTTGACCTGATTGGGCTGTTTTACAACACTTAAAAATTCATTGCCACCGTTGGAAGCATCTGCTATTGTGACAATTTGCTGATAAAGACGGATACCTGCTGGAGAGCGGCCTGTAGCACATGATCTTGAAGTGAAAATACATAGTATTGTTACAATTCGAAAATTAGCTAAAGTACAAAACCAGAATCGGATTTTATACACCTACATACAAAATATAAAAACTTTCTCTAAAAAAAGAGATTGTGGTTAGGAGTCAGTTGCTTTCAGAGGGGCCGCTCAGCTCATCACACCATTTGACAAAAGCTCTGTGCAGGATCTCACAAGGTGTGTCATTAGAAATTACTGCAACTGAAAAAGAAAGGAGAGCAAAAGAAAATGCTTTAAATACACCATGAATATATTAGTTCCATAAAAATCACAGCTATCTTATACTATTGCTTCCCTGAATTATGAATTCATAAGGTGAAAACACACCAGCAATACTTCTTTTGCGTAGTTTCTAGCCCTGCTATAAACAGTTAGAGTGATCCTTACCTGCTTCCCCGAGACCAACGGGCAGAGGCATCCTGACCAGGCCTCCCGAGTGCTTCAGCCTATCCAGCAGAGACTTCTCTATGAGCTCCATGGTAAACGCCGCATGCCAGACAGGAAGCTCCAGGCCCAGCATGCAGCCGATGATCCGCTGGGTTTCCTCGTCTGTCAAAAGACCACGCTCTCTGGACACGTAAACCATGTACGACATATCAACGTTCACCGCCTCGCCGTGCAGCAGAGATGGGAGAACGTTCTGTATTCAAAAGAGGGAGACATGGTAGTGTGTGACCATGTGGATGTTTGCTTATTCCCACGATGCGAAATCTCAAGAAGGTTACAGAATCAATCACCATTTCTAATGCTGGGCTGATGAGATGGCCAAAGTCAACCAGTCTATCCAGGTCATCCTCCCAGAGGTTGGGGGCGAGCTCCTCCAGCATGGTTACAATGGCTATACGAGTCACCTGCGTCACGGCCTGTAAGCAGTGGTTCCCGTACACGCTGTTGTCGGCCTGGAATTTAGTGTCTAACAGCATGCGGCCGTGTGTCTCCAGAAGCTCAAAGAGGCCTCTGTGTTTCATCAGTGCCATCTGCAAGAACACCAAGAACAATTTAACAAGCCATTCAAACACAAACCAACGCGGCGACAGCACGTAACTTCTCTCAGAGCCAATAAGCTTAATACAAGAATTTGATGACACTTTCTGGATTAGTTGCTTGAAAACTCCCACCGCATTCTCCACCCAACCTGTCAAGCAGCAGTTCTCGGTATGTGGCCCCATTTGCGTCAAGCTAAAATACTCTGCTTTCACCTGTAGCACCAGTTTTGTACGTGGCAGGGAGGTGTCCATTTCTGCTCGTTGCATAAATATATTTATTTGTTAAAATAAAGCATTTTCACAGCAAATGTTGGTTTGCTTTTTACATGCACAGTCTCATTTCAATAACAATTTCCCATTAAAGCTTGTTTTATTTTGACCTTTCCCTGAACATCAAAAACTCTTTAGCAATGTGTGTTAGGCAGAGGTTGGACAAAGTCATTGTTATGCAAGTCACAAGTAAGTCTCAAGTCTTTGCTCTCGAGTCCTGAGTCAAGTCGAGTCAAAGATGAGGCAAGTCCCGAGTCGAGTCACAAGTCAAAGCCAACAACTCTCAAGTTGAGACACAAGTCTTACCATTTTAGTTTCGATTCATTTCAAGTCCTCTTACCACAGAAATAAAATCAGGACAAATCATTATGTCTGTAAGATTTGTATTTATGTGTCGAACTTCTTTTTATACAATGACATTAACCAAATACAGTAAAAAACAGAAAATTGAATTTGGCTTGATCTGAAAGCGAAGGCTAATGGTGGATCTACTGTGACTGTGTTATGCTACTTTAAAACAGACGTTGTTGCTTGTTGCGCTTCGTTGGTTGTCTTGCGATGTGCCTGCTTAGATGCTGTCGATCAAAAGAACTACTGTGATTATATGCGTGATAAAGGCGGTGCACATTATTTACACAGATGTAGATGAACTGATAAAGAGCGGCGCGGCCGTTTTTCCTAGGAAGTAGCAAGTCTTCTCGAGTCAAAAGGCACAAGTCCAAGTGAAGTCACGAGTCATTGATGTTGAAGTCCAAGTCGAGTTGCAAGTCTTTGTACATTTTGTCGAGTCCAGTCTGAAGTCATCAAATTCATGACTCGAGTCTGACTCGAGTCCAAGTAACACGACTCGAGTCCATGTCCCACAACTCGAGTCCACACCTCTGGTGTTAGGTAAATTAAACTTTGACCTTTACCACATCACAAGAGCAGCGGTCTCCTGTGTCGGAGCCACGGGCAATAATAGTATTTATATTATTGTGAAGCATGAGCCAGTTAATGTTTCCTTCTTCAGGTAGTATCAACTTTTTCGGGTTAAGACTCCACATTCAGGGACTTTAACGTACCTTCAACATCTCTGCCAGCCCGTTGGAGATGTGTCGTCTGGGAACAGTTTGTATGAAGGACAGGTCCAGGAAGGCTGCGGCGGGGGGAATGTAGGCGCCCAGCTTGTTCTTGCAATTTGCAAAGTTAACCCCCGTCTTCGCTCCCACGCTGGCATCGACGTAGGAGAGCAGCGTGGTTGGGACCCTGATGTAAGGAGTGCGTCTCCTGTAGAGTGAGGCAGCCAGGCCCACGATGTCCAGGCACACGCCGCCACCAATGGCGATGATGGGCTCCGTGCGGCGGTCAAGGGAGAAGTTGTTGATCTCCTCCAGGATCTTCAAGGCCATCTTCATGGATTTGTTCTCCTCAGTGGTGGGTAAAGGCAAGATCTTGTACACAACATTGTTAGCCTCTAAATACTCAGTGAGCTTTGTACCGTAGATTTTGAAGACTTCTTGGTCCACGACCAGGAGGCGTTTGATCGGCTTGTTTGATTTTTGAATGTCGTCCAGCTCCTGCGGGTCGGTGACGTGGCCCAGCAGGAGGGTGCTGTTGCTCGGGTCCAGCAAGTTCCGAGTCTCAGTGACTTTGTAAGTGAACACAATGGGGCTGACCACTGTCCAACTGGCGCCCTGTTCTCTGATGCTCTCATAGCTGCCACACAAAACACACAAATGTTTTATTATTATTATTTTTTTGGCATGGGCAGCAGTTGATAGTTGAAAGTTACTTTTTTTGTTTTCTGTTGATAAATTGCACTTCCATACCCTCTATTGCCAGTTCATTATCACAAACTAATGCAGTTTAGTACAGAAGAGCCAAACACACTGACCCTTTTTCCTGCAGAATGAACAAGTCATTATCAGACGAATACTGTGCGTGTTATTTTTTTTATTATTTAACATTATGGCTTGTTTTTTTACACTGTAGTACTTTGGTAGATTTCCACGCAATCCCATCTCGTCTATTTATCTAGATCCAATACCTTAGCTTCCTTAGGTCATAAACAATGGAATGGTCATGTAATAAACTGGTTCTAACACAACTCTTAGACGTGTGAACTGATCTTAAGCCAAATACACGTAGCCCACATCTTTGTAAGTGTTCGTTTGATCAACAGCTAAATTGGTTTCCCTGTAGATGGTAGTTTTCCACTCCTGTCAACTTGAAAAAACAGCTGCATGTGAAAGCCTGAAGACTTTCAAATGACATTCCGAGCTCATTGATATAGCCGAGGCTCTGGGACACTGAGCAGATAAGCATCAGTAAGGTGTACCAGAGAAGCAGGCCTTGGCAACTTGACCACATGATTATTGATAATAAGTATGGTTCCAATTAGCAAGATATCCAATGTGTCACGGATGTGGCATAGCAACAAATCAGCCTTCTGCATATCCATAATCAATATTTCAAGACCCTCTTTGTTGCTGTCTAATTTTATTTTCATAAATATTGAGCCATTCTTGTGTGCCAGGCAGTACTATCAGGCCAAAAGTATTAAAAAGAGGTACTCATTTTTCATCAAAGGAGGCTAAAGATTACTTTAATACTCACATTTTTGCAGCCGAAACACAGTCAGCTGTGTCCTTATTGACCTTATGTCCCAGTTTACACTTCCACGTACCCATGACACGCACTAAACTAAACTCAGTTTTCTTTTCTTTGGAATCGTTCCCTTTAAGATGGCCTTTTCCCATTATTGTCGTGGTAAGTGTATCTTACAGGGCTGCACAGATCCAGCCACAGCCTTAATGTGAATCGCACCATAGCACTGTTTAAGGAGTGCACAGCTTTTAGAGAATGCCCCCTGGCCAGGGGAGGAGCATCGTTTTTCAGTCTGCCTTCCACGTGTCCTTTACCTTATTGTCCGGTATTTTCAGTTATCATCAGAGAGGTGAGAACAAAAACCACAGACAAGTCGTATTACTTTGCAAAGGGGATTCTAGCCACACCGCGCTTGCCGTGCCGACATCCTAGCCACACCGCGCTTGCCGTGCCGACATCCTCCGAAGCTCCTCGGACCTCCGAGTTTTATTCAAAAAGTTCACAGAAGATAACAGATTTACATACGAGGGCAGGGCTTCACCCCTGCTCCGGCCAGCTGTTAAAGCATACTTCAAAAGCACTTTTTACTGTGGGTCATTCCTTGAAACCGGTCACTCGCCGAGTACCGGGGGCATCCTATCTAAACAAAGAGATTTCACAGATACTTTTATTGACCCGTATCCTGAGTCACATCTGTTAGGTCACTGTTTGACCAGGCAGTCACAAGGAAGGGTCACTTAGGTGTCACTTCACCCCCTGTGGTTTCTTCTTTGTTGCTCCTTGCAACTGACATTCCTTAAGTCCCGTAACTGCTCAGCATCTCAGCAAACCAGGATTGTCCAACACCACTTTAATAAATTGAAGCATACTTTTCACCCTGCGGGCCCTATCATTTCCCTCCTGTTTATGCTTTGTGATTTATTAATTATTATTCTTCTGACAGGAGAGAAAAACTCCCACCAAACCTCTTTGGGAAAACAGTGGGAGAAATCCATAAGACGGAAATACTGCAAGCCGTCCCCAGGTCTTCTAATCATAACATCATAACAGGATATTACAGAAATTATGTTATCTATTATCGGTTATTTCATTAAATCGTATTCACTTCACATTGCATTCAGATGTCATTACTTAATACATTTTCAAACAATACTTTGGTTACAAACAACATTTTTTTTTTTTTGATTTGGGTATTCTTAAACCATGGAAGGGCAAGTTCTTCACATCCGCACCTATTTGTTCCTACAACAGAGTTTAAAACAGATACATCATACTGAACTCGGTTTAACAAACATCGTAGTATTCCTCTAGGTCATGTTGAGATCACAAGTTATAAAACAACAAAAAACTAGGCGGCTGCAGCAAAAACCTACTCCCACTTTTACGAGGAGTTGAATCCATGTGCTTTCAGGTGCGTCTATCTTTTTAGATGCAGCTGTGGGCCTCGCTGGTCTTTTGTTGGTGCCTCTGGATCTCCCCCTTCGATGTCTGCTTTACGTCCTGCAACAGAAACCAGACCCATACTCCGAACAGCACCAGGGCCAAAGCTCCTGTGGCTCTGCATGTTAAGGAAGCTGCAATGCCAGTACTTAGCTCACAGCTTTAAGGATGTGTCCCCTCGCTGGTCTCTCTCCTCTTCCACAACCGTCATGCTTCAGGCGCCATCGCTTGGTCTGACCTAATGAGTAGGGATCGCTGGTTTCTTCACTGACGTTGAGACGGCAGCCTTCTAAACAGGCTTTCCCCTTTGAAGTCAGGCTTCCCCAACTACTCGTGGTCGTCACAAGTTCATTGCACTGATCCTGGTTGTTTAGGGAAAAGAGTTTGCAAAGAGAGAGATGCTTCCAGGTGGTTCTTTCAGCTCGTTTTACAGCTGTTGCAGTCGTCAGGAGGATCTGAAACGGTGCCTCCCAGCATGCATCACTCCACATCTTTCTTTTAATCTCACGGATTAACACTCAGTCGCCAACCTGCACAGAGATGGTAGAAGAGACAGGTGAATCTGGCAACACATTTGCTTCCCTTACCCCACTTCCAGTTACGGTCCTTTTCATATATTCTACTATTGAACGTGCTTATGCACGTTACACATGCCCTACAAAAAAATTTTAAGTAGTTTTTTTTTATGTTGATTGTGTAACTGTCGTTTTATTATGGTAACCATCCCTCCTGTTGAGGCATGGCATCGCCCATGGCTCATAAGGGCGGCAGCTCTACACAAGCTCTTTAGGAGAGCCGGATTTCTTTCGACGCACAGGACGTCGTTTAATTCTGTGGCTCCTCTTGTTTTCTAGGAAACCCTCACTTTTACTGGGGCGCATGTTTGCGTCTCTTTTATTACATCTTCATCGAGTGGCTGTGATGGTGACGCGTTCAATGTGTTTGTTTGCAGTTATTTTAAAGAGCTGACTGTCTGTGTAGACCGTTAGATGTAACCCCTCCCCTTTTCCACACGCCTCAGTCAGTGTAATTAGTTACGCCGCCTGAGCGGAATGTGGGGGGGGGGGGAGTGTACCTGAAGCTACCACTTCCCCGTCCTGTTTAATTACTGGGTCCTTTTCGCGCTTCTGTTTTAGGGAATATTGTTTTACACACGGTCGAAACACGCTCTTGGGTCTTAGTATTTTATGACTCTGTATGGTTTATAGTTAATGCGTTAAACAACTCCTAAGCGACGCAGAATATCTAATTTTCACTTCCTCCTTCTTTCTTTCCCACATACCGTTCTACTATCTGTTTCCATTTTAACTACCGTTACGTTGGGACTGTTCTGTGATTTCCATTGATTTTCTCCACTCCCCGACATCTGATCAGGGCAGTCGCGAGCAAAATGTCCAATTTTTTCCACAGTTCCAACAACCTTCTCCGTATCTACTTTCCATTCTCCCTCTGTACTGACCTCGTCCTCTTCCTCTGCCTTTTCCTCCTCTCAAATCCCTGCCCTGATAGGCAGTAATTCCAAAATCGCCACCATATTCATGCATTACGTACACCTCTGGTCCTGTTTGCATATTTTGTTTTATTAAATTTCCCGCGTGGCGTCCGTACGTCACAATTGTGTCAACACTCGTGGTTTCCCAGGTTACGCAATGTTTTTCTTTATCTTTATCCACTCGCCTATGGGTCTCGATAGACCGGACTACGGCCAAGTCATCTGAATCAGATACAGAGTGTCCTCGGCCGTGGCTTTTCCTTTTTGTTTTTTCGCTTCTGTTTTTCTCTTTTTTGCTTCCGTCTGTGCCTGATTGCAGACTTGTTCGGCTTCTAACCAACATTCGGCTTATTCTAATTCGTTATGTTGTTTTTCACCATCTTTTGGTTTTCTATTTATCATAATTTTCGCTTTTAGGTCCTTACACATAGTTTCTAAAATTAAGACGTTTAATTTACCAGTGATCCATATCTCTTTTTCCACTTCCGCAGGTATTTCACACTCTCAGGATTTTGTTAGAACATAAAAAGAGCGTCACCGCTTAAAGCCGCTTCGGCTTTGGTACATAAATTACCCATCATAACGTGATCGTACTTATGCTTGTTTTGTACCCCAAAAAATTGCCAATCTGTGGTTTTGTCTACTTCAACAGACCGTTGGTTTATGTTTACACCGGTAGGTTTCGGCCAACGCGCTGATTCAACAAATCCACAGCATTCATACAAACACAGAACACACAAAATACACAGAACACACAAAATACACAGAACACACAAAACCCACCCCACAATACGTATTATTATATATATATATATACACATTCGTACGAGCCTTTCTTTTCTCGACAGGTCAAAAGGGATAAACCTACGATACATTCGTACGAAACCTTTCTTTTCTCTTCAGGTCAAAAGGGCTAAACCTACAATACATTCGTACGAAACCTTTCTTTTCTCGACAGGTCAAAAGGGATAAACCTACGGTAGTCCATTTATTTTCGTGCTAGAGGCAAACATGGATAAAAACCTAACGGTCCTTCTTTTCAGGGTAAAAGGAACAACAAAAACCATACGCACTCTGTCTCCTGGTTCGTCTCTCTCTCGGTCCTCCGATCCGCCGGATCCCGTCAACCCACAACTGGACCCTTTGCCTGCGGAAGTTCTAGCCACTGGCCGGGAAGAGAATTCACTCCCCCGGTCTTTGTTTCCGACTTTGTGTCGGGCCGTCGACGGGCGTTCAGTGTATCCGCAGGCTGAGGTCCAAACGTAGATATGTTAGGATCCGGGTCACGGCACCAAAATAATGTCCGGTATTTTCAGTTATCATCAGAGAGGTGAGAACAAAAACCACAGACAAGTCGTATTACTTTGCAAAGGGGATTCTAGCCACACCGCGCTTGCCGTGCCGACATCCTAGCCACACCGCGCTTGCCGTGCCGACATCCTCCGAAGCTCCTCGGACCTCCGAGTTTTATTCAAAAAGTTCACAGAAGATAACAGATTTACATACGAGGGCAGGGCTTCACCCCTGCTCCGGCCAGCTGTTAAAGCATACTTCAAAAGCACTTTTTACTGTGGGTCATTCCTTGAAACCGGTCACTCGCCGAGTACCGGGGGCATCCTATCTAAACAAAGAGATTTCACAGATACTTTTATTGACCCGTATCCTGAGTCACATCTGTTAGGTCACTGTTTGACCAGGCAGTCACAAGGAAGGGTCACTTAGGTGTCACTTCACCCCCTGTGGTTTCTTCTTTGTTGCTCCTTGCAACTGACATTCCTTAAGTCCCGTAACTGCTCAGCATCTCAGCAAACCAGGATTGTCCAACACCACTTTAATAAATTGAAGCATACTTTTCACCCTGCGGGCCCTATCACTTATACAAGTTTTGTGTAACCGTCAGGTTACACAACTCAGTTTTCTTTTCTTTGGAATCGTTCCCTTTAAGATGGCCTTTTCCCATTATTGTCGTGGTAAGTGTATCTTACAGGGCTGCACAGATCCAGCCACAGCCTTAATGTGAATCGCACCATAGCACTGTTTAAGGAGTGCACAGCTTTTAGAGAATGCCCCCTGGCCAGGGGAGGAGCATCGTTTTTCAGTCTGCCTTCCACGTGTCCTTTATCTTATACAAGTTTTGTGTAACCGTCAGGTTACACAAAACTTTTGTACAAGCAAGCTTGCTGTTGTACGAGCAAACTTGATGAATCAAGCTGTGAGTATCATATTAAATAATTTGCCATTCATAAAACGATAAATAGAGAGAGAGAGAAATATGTTCATGCACTGTGGCATTTTTAATTGCCACAAAGTCACGTGACATGCAATCTCCAATGCTATCTCCCTAACGGGCCTCTTCTCATGCATAGCATTCCCTTCCACAGCTGACAATTGACTGATTGTTGTGCTGCCTGTCCTAACTTGACAGATTGTAAGAGAGCCTTACAGTGCTGTCAAAAATAAATTCCAACACATAGCGCTTCACTTTGGTACGTGGCCAAAGGCGTGTCGAAGAAAATGACCCATTTGGTAAAAATGATTCACTCTGTAAGCAATGTGAGTTGGAAAAGGTTTTTAACACCTTTCAAAAACAGGATTTGTGCGACAGATCAGTGTGTGGAGCTGTGAGGCGCTTTAAAGAGATTGAACATGAACAGCTGATTTCTCCTGTTCCGAGTGAAAGTGTTGATTGCAAAACAGCTGTCAGAAAAATATGGAAGTGTGTAATGTATGTATATAGGCATATTTCACACAGTTTAGTTGAGGTTCATTTTGTAGTACAAATAAAAAAATCTCAAATGATCCAATGATAAGATATATTAGGAGGACTTTGCTGCTTTGAACATTACTGTGACATTAGCTTACTAAAATCTGTCATTAATGAGTGAGTTTTCTGAAAATACAACTCTTCTCTTTTTTCATTTACTATTATCCCATAATAAATATGTGGCGAATTCCACATACAGTATGTCTTTTCATCGCTCAATTTAAATATACAAAATGAGTGAATGAGTTCCCCTCTGTATGTTATCCAAGGTTCTCCTTTGCCGTGCATGTTCATGCATGTGTTCACTTGTTAGCTAACTGCCTCCTCCCTGCACTGCTTCCATGAGGAGGTTACAGCAGATAACGGCGCCCCACAGGTAGACACAATAGAAAGGCTACCAATCTCATACCTGGTATTTTTAAAGAAGGCACTTTTTCAATTTACGCAGCTGATGCCGTCGTACAGTAAGACATTCAGTTTAATGTTGTAAAAACAAAGACGATATGAAAAGCAGCTTCTGTTGATCCAGGATTGTGAGATATGAAAGGAGAGCATGGTCACCGTTTGCTGCCATCGTCTACTCCCTATCCGCTGTCTCTTCCTGTCTCCCTTACAGAAATGTTTTAGAATACTTTTTTGACTAACGTAGCACAAAACAGTAGATCAAATGACTAATGTGAAGAGTGTTGCTTATTGTCACTGAAAGAGAACTACCACCTGACTGCGGCCCCCATTGGTCATTAGTGTTTTAGTCTATATTGGATCACTGTTTGGGTTTTTCATCGTACTTGTAAGAGACATACTTACACAGGTTTCGAAGGGTACCAACATAGAGATGATTGGAGAAAGAATGCTGCATTTGTCATGCAGAAACACAAGTCCCATGGATGGATAATCAACTAACATTTGAAAATACATTTGAAAGTAACGTGGGCTACAGGAAACAGTTTAATGAGAGATTTTTTTTCAACAATCGTGCCGGTTTATGTTTTTCAAGTCGATTTAAAGGGAAAGTAGCTTTCAACTGTAATACTACTAAAAAACGTAAATAAGTCAAACATTTTAGCCTGCATTCCATTTCGTCTGACAAAGTTGACAAGCGAAATGACGCCCTGTCACGCAAGGCCACGACTTTCCCCCCGCGATGAAGAGGAGAACAATGTGACGCGGAGATGATTGATGACTGGAGGTAATAGTTTTACACCTGGAGAATTGGGGTGACGGTGTCGTAACCGTAACTCTCACGTGCTGTTGGACCGTGATTTTTTTCTTTTTTGTCACCTGTTGTGCAAGCCACAAGCCACGCCCCCTTTACGCAACGATTTGCAGAAGTGTGGTGATATAACAGAAAGTCTGCCACCACGTTGCAGGCTACTTCAACCGCGGCTGACAGGTGCCTGGAATCGCCACGCCCATACCCACGCGCCATGATGTCCGAAAAAGGTACGTGATATAACTTAATTATGTCACGTGAGGGCTCATAGGAGCTCGGCGCGGATCGTAACGCCTCGTGGTGTCCGAGGCTTTCGCAGAAGCGTCCGTCTCTAGTAACAAGACGCTGAAAGACCTCTCAACCACGATGTCAGACAATGAATAAAAGTGCACCACGAGACGTGGACGTGTGCGGATGTGATTTAATGCGGGTGAATTGAGCGCACTGTTAAGATGATAAAAAGGCGAATCCACCTTTTTTTATTATTATTTCAGACACAAGGTACAGGTTATTGTGGCATGATTTGAAATTTTATCAATTTGAAGTCTTGGGTGTTTTCACACACCGAAACATTTAGAAAATGATTTATTCATTTATGGCTCCACCCCTGCATCGCAAATTAAAAGAAGTTGTTCTAAACTTCAAATAACATAAACAACCTCCCAAAGTCCCCGACACCCCGGTGGAAGTCCTTGTGGATCTCCTGAACAGAGCCAAGGAAGTAGCTGCGGCGAGCGGCGAGGTGCCGGAGGAGGTGACCCGTCAGCTGCAGAAGGCTCTGGACATAGCCAGCGGCCTGGATGACTACCTGGAGAGAATGAGCACACAGGAAAGTGAACCTCTGGCAGAGCTCTACAAGTATGTGCTGGCTTCCTACATCTGTAACTCAAACATACTACACATGTTAATAAGTCTTAAAAAAGTCTTTTACACCCATTTCTAGTAAAACAATCTCCCATGACTGGGATCAAGTGCACAAGGAGGGTAAAACTATATTCCGCCTTCCTAAAGAGTGCATCACTGGACACGTTGAAGGTTTGTCATTTACATTCATGAACCCACAATGCCGTTACATATTTATGTTTTGATAATTGCTGTCGGATTTGTGTGTCTTTTTTTTTCTTCTTGTTGCCAGGCCAGACCTTGAAGATGCTGATCCACATGAGTCAAGCTAAGCGGGTTCTAGAGATCGGGATGTTCACCGGCTACGGCGCGCTGTCGATGGCCGAGGGTCTCCCCGAGGACGGCCGCTTAGTCGCCTGCGAGCTGGAGCCGTACCTCAAAGACTTTGCTCAGCCTATTTTTGACAAGTCTCCACATGGCAGGAAGATCACTGTCAGGACTGGTTCCGCTATGGACACTCTGAAGGTAAGACGAACTGTCCATCATTTATTTAGGGTGCTTTGCACAGTGACAGAAAGCAAGGGTTAACACCGACTCTTCTTCTTGTGTATGGGTTGTAAGTTGCGTGTGTTAATAAGTTGTGGCTGTGGGGCACACGGACAGTTTTGTAATGACTCTTGGTCTCTTCCAGGAATTGGCTGCTGCAGGTGAGCAGTTTGACATGGTCTTCATTGATGCTGACAAGGATAATTACATCAATTACTACACCTTCATCCTGGACAACAGTCTGCTGAAGTTGCGAGGGGTGATATGTGTCGATAACTCGCTGTTCAAAGCCAAGGTCTATCTGAAAGACACAACAGATAGCAATGGACTGGCGCTCAGAAAATTCAACCAGTTTGTCTGTGACGACCCACGTGTTGAGCAGGTACATTTCAGACATGCTAGTACATGTGCCTGTCGCTTTTTTGTTTTTTTTCGTAACGATGTGCCTCTTGTTTGAAAGGTCATTATCCCTCTGAGAGATGGGATCAGCGTTATCCGTCGGGCATCTGCGGCCGCCGAGTGCGCAAGGACGCAGGTACTGTTTGGATAACCCCAGTGACCGACCCTCCACGACTCCGCACTGACACGGGATCAAACGTCTGTCATTACGGCAACACGTGCCTGGTTTATCACGTCTCTTTGTACACAGAGCAAAATAACAGACGACGAAGTTTTCCGCGGGGTCAAGGGGCTCCCCATTCTGGATCGGCTGCGTCTCGATGGAAAGGTGGCCTACGTGACTGGCGCTGGGCAGGGCATAGGCCGCGCGTTCGCCCATGCCCTGGGGGAGGCCGGCGCGAAGGTGGCCGTGGTGGACCGGGACCAGGAGAAGGCCGAGGCGGTGGCTAAAGAGCTCTTCCTCAAAGGTAAGGCGTGCGGACGCAACAAGTGTAAGCTTCAAGGGGCCAGTGTGTACGATTTAGGGGTCTCTATTAACAGATATAGACTGAGTCCGCCATGTTTATTCCTAAAGTCCAGGGCAGCTGGCTCTAGAGGGGGCCCTTCACATTTTTACGCCAGCTGAAGGTCACCAGCGTCGTACTTGGGATAGTGGTAGGCACAGGGGTATTATGGAATATTTTAATAAAACTAGTTCGGGAGAAGAGAATGATTTGTTTCAATGTTTGTCTAATAAGAAAAACGGGGTCTTGATGAATGATCAAAGTTGTAAAGGTCAATTTATTGCTTGCAAGCAGTAGACCCAATACACAAACCTGTATTCCGGTGCTCTGTGGAGATGGTGTCTCCGAGCAGTCAAAACACTGTCAAAATCACAGTCAAAATCCTGAATAAGGATTCTTAAATTGGAAATGTTGGAAACTAACAATATTTGTCATTTTTACCTTGAATAGAAATTTCCTAAAAGATGAATCATCTATCAAAATAGATTGATTGACTTACATATCTTGTATTTTTGCCCCTCTTTAAAAATAAAATGCTACCTAGTTAGTGCGGTGCGACTCCTACTGTGTATTTCTCCTTTTCTGGTGTTACATATAAGACATGCATTAGTATTAACCTCCAGCTTTCTTTGTAACGCATAGTTCTCCTATAGTGTTTTTCTAAACATACTTCTCATAATTCCCTTTTTAAAGCAATGTAATATTAACAACAAAAAGCTAAGTACTAGATGATTTATAGCAGATGAACCCATCGTTCTGCTTGTACAGTATATTTAATTCAGGGAGTGCATCTCGTAATCATTTAATTATTATGCAGTTGTGTATGATGCACATTCAAAGACCTAAAAGTTTATTTTGTACACGTCTTACGTGTAACAAACCGCAACTGCAGAAAGTAGAACAGCTGTCAATCGTATGACTCCTTAGGCAAAATGAGTCGTTATATTTATTTGACGTTAAACCAGTGACCACGGTCCATCTGCCCTGACAGATGGCCGAGCGGTCCTCTCGGTACTCGAGCAGTAATTGGTGGAACAGCAGCATGTTGAATCACGATGCGAATACATGCAACATACATGCTTTTCACTTGAAAGTTACCACAAGTCCGTGTGCTTAGGATTTGCCAGCAGGTGGCAGCATACTAAAGCATAAAATACACTTATGTTAAGCCTGTTCCTCTGAGCCTGTGTGTGTGTGTGTGTGTGTGTGTGTGTGTGTGTGTGTGTGTGTGTGTGTGTGTGTGTGTGTGTGTGTGTGTGTGTGTGTGTGTGACATTTTGTACCAAAAATGTATTTTCCAAGAATGACATGTACTCGGAAAACAAAGCGAAACGTTTTGAATATAACTATTTTTTTGCTGCATGTCACTAACGGCATTCTCATTCATCAAATAAACCTCTAAAATGTCTAAGGATGGAAGTCACTTGTGTCATGAGCAACGTTAAAAAATGTCCACCGTATTTCTAACGGGCCGCCATGTTTTTTGGATACAGGCACCAACGCCATCTCGATCACAGCGGACATTAGCAGGTCGGAAGACGTTCAGAGGATGATTGACAGCATTGTCTCTAAATGGGGGTCAATCGATGTCGCCTGCAACAACGCCGGCATCAACATGAACTCTGCCAGCGAAGACACCAGCCTGGAGGAGTGGGACCAAACCTTCGACGTCAACCTGAGGGGGACATTCATGTGCTGTCAGGTGCATCACCAGACGTGTAACTCACTCAAGTGTATTTGTTTGGATTGAAAACAAATACACTTTTAAACTTAAATCTCCTGTGAGGAATTGAGTTGATGTTTTCATGCTTATTGGTTAACTCAAAAAATAGTGTTCTTCCATCAAGTCACATGCTGCTGTGAAATTCGACAGATTGTCCCCTTTTCAACATAAACCCACTAGTGCCTGTAGATTTAGCCATGTGCACAATGTAGTAAATGGCTCACTTATTCAGGGTATATTTTGGTTTGTAGCTCAAATTATTTTATAGAGCTTTTACTTTGATCTGTAACAAAAAACAACGTATGTGTGTGTGGGATTTATGGCATTTGTTTGTCTATCGTATTCTAGTTAATACATTTATTAGTAAATTAAGACAAAAAACCACGTGTGTCTCTTTAGTCCAATAGAGCTTTTCAAATGGTATTTGTAGCTTTGGAAGCGGCATCATTTTCTTAATGCACAAAGGAACAGTTAATCATTTGCTTCATCTAAAACAATTTGAAAATGATTTTTGCAGATGCATGTTCTATATTGGATGTCATCATTGAAGCAAACGCACCGTTCAGCAAGCAAAAATGATGCAAAACCACAGAGCCCAATGTTTTTTCATATTTACATAATTACATTTAGTTATGTATGAATAATGGAGCGTTAGATGGAATTACTAATCCTAGATATTATATTAAAAAAAGAATTCTGCCAGAGAAACTGTGCATATAGAACCAAATTGATAATGTTTGTTTATGTCAGAACTTGTTAAAAGTACAACCTATTTACGTATGGGCCATTAAGATTCAGCTGCTTTGTTGTGACTAAAATGTATTCTACACTCTGTGTGTGTGTGTGTGTGTGTGTGTGTGTGTGTGTGTGTGTGTGTCCAAAAGTGGTTAAACCACTTTTCTGTCTCCAAGGATAAACTACATGTTTTTGTGTTTATCCGTGCTCAGGCTTATGGCAGCATATCGGTGCCATAATACGGTGTTTAATGTGCCTCTTCCCGCCCTGAATCCTCGCCTTAGGCAGCAGGTCGAGTGATGTTGAAGCAAGGATACGGCAAGATTATCAACACAGCCTCTATGGCCAGTCTAATAGGTGAGTGATGATTCTATTCCCCCACCTTCTCTCTGAAGCCCCTCCATGTCTGCTTTTAATCTCTCCGTTTCGCGTGGAGGGTTTGGTCGAGGGGAGGAGGGGGAGGAAGAGGAAGAAGGAAATACATTTACGCTCGGCAGCTGCATGCGAAACTACACATCGTCAGACCTGACTTTATTATATCAATTATAATAAATCCTCTTCCCCTGAAGAGGAAAAAAATATATTTGTGTGTGTATATATCATTTGCAACTTTTACCCCAGTTAACTGCTGTATGGTGGTGCATCCGGCCCTGCTTACGGTAAGCACAGCAGGGAAGTGTCTAGTGATTGCATCTTGCACAGGCGCCTTTGCATCATAATAAACATCCCCTCTCTGCGGAGCTGTCTGGAGGATGTGGAAGGCAACCTGAGGTCCAACTTGGGAGGGTTGGGTTCCTGTGCCCGCAGCCTTGTTTAAACAGCGGAAGACCCTATCAGAGTTTAGAGAGAGCCCCTGTAAGAGCCTCGTATAATGTCCCCTTCACTCCTCTCGTATCCAACAGGTCCCTCCAGAGGAACATCAAGCAGTATGATCAAATCGCCAGTAAACCGCTGCGCCATATGGGCCGCCGTTCCCGACTGTAGGGCCATGCTGGTAAATGGAAGTGCTGGCGTTAAACACAATGATCAATTACTCGCATTACGCAGAGTCCTTCAGGAATTTGCTTTATTGGTCCGGACATCTGTTATAATATTGTCATAATGTGTAATCAGACAGGACCTGTAGAAGCCCCCCAAAAAAAGCAGCCGTAAATGCCCAATTAAATGGCCCAATGACAGCTTTTTGTCAGTCTGCTGAATAGAAGTGTGTGTGTGTGTGTGTGCCCACTACCCCCCCCACCTCCACCCTCCCTACACACACACACACACACAATCCCTACTATCAAACACCATTTTTTCCTTTTTTTTCGGAATAACAGCCGGCAGCACAAACCCCCCCTGAAAGGAAGAATCCAAGTTTATGCGATCACAATCGGTTGCGTGATGACCTTACATGGGGATTGTGTGACTCTCGCACTCTCACCTGCGGATCTCGGCGGCACAGCAACGCACGATGAAACGGCCACACCGTTCTGGGAAAGGAGTGCATCATTTGAACTCTAGAGGAATTCAAATGGAGAGGCGTGCCTGATAGAGAGAATCTTTTCTCCCCCTTGAAATGGGCAATAAGCAGCAGGGTGAATGTTAAAGAGGGCTTTGGAGATTGCTCTACCTCCCTTTTTCCCTTCTCTGGGGATTACTGCTCTTTAAGACGTGCAAAAAACATCAATGCAGGTTTATTTAAGGGATGAAGGCTTTTTTTTTGAATGGTATTTTGGGGCCGTATCATCAGGTCTTGAGCGAGGATTAGTGCTGTTAGGCGTTTTGAGCTGTGTTTCCTGTCCTGATAAGTCGGATTTCACCTTCAATCTGCGTGTAAGCCCTGGGCTCCGCTCCTCCTCGCCTGCTCCTCTGAGGTCCCGGCCTCCCCTTATCCAGCCCGGCCCAACCTTCCAATCCTCCGCTACACTCTGCACAAACCTGCTCGCAGCGCGCTCCCCGCTACGGTGCAGTTGTTTTTTTTTTTTTTTTTTTTTACATCTTCTTCTTCCAAACAATGTGCGTGGGACGCTGCAGCCTTTTTTCCCCCATCCTCCCCAGGACGGGTTCCTGCCTCGCCGCAGCTGGCCGATATTCATCATCCCGGCCCCACACTGAAGCCATTTGGCAGTCAGATCGGAGGGTGACGAGGTTAACTACTAAAGTTGTATGTAACTCGGAGCCCTCCTCGCGATGATTAATCAACCAGCAGAAAATGAGCCCCTGTCCCGTTATCCCATGCAGTGTGCAGCATCTGTGATGGTCAAGGCAAACAAATGGCTCCCCATCTTATGTTCCTCAGGACGGAGCACGACTGGACAATTCATTTTACATTGTCCTCGAGTCCCCAGCAGCTAATGGAGGAGCTTTTTATGGGGCAGCCACACAAAACCGCAGGAGTGGCAAATGCATATATGTGTATGCATAACGTGCATTTGTTGTAAGCTTTTTCTCTCTGCCCTGCAGTCCCCCATCCACAGAAGCAGCTTTCCTACAACACGTCCAAGGCGGGAGTGGTCAAACTGACTCAGACTCTGGGCGCTGAATGGATTGACAGAGGCGTGCGTGTCAACTGCATCTCACCGTAAGTGGCGTCTTCTCTTCTGCCAAAAAACACAGTGCTGTGAGGGATTGTGCTGCCAAAAGGAAAGTGGTGATTAGAGCGTTTGCTTTCACGTGAAGAGCCCCATTTGAGAACGATGCACAGAACTTAAGTCCTCAAACAATATGTGCACGCCTAATTAGATGACGTCTTGAGGGATGAATCAACCAAACACTTGCTCTAATTGTTCGTTTCAATTAGGGAATCAAATTTGCAACCTCTCTCCGAGTGCGGGCGCAACAATAGCGCCGTGTTTGTATCTATTTGTCTATGAAGCTGAGCAGGGGGGAGGAGAGCACAGGAAGGTGTGTGTGTGTGTGCGCGTGCATTTAAGTGGCACATCCCTTAGCCCCAGCCATCCCTGAGTAAATCCATACGGTGGCACCAAGCAAGCGAGCCAGGCCCCGTCACAGCCCGAGAACAAAGCCCTCGCACACCCGCGCTTCCCTTTTTTATTTATCAGCAGCTTGTTTGCTAATTTTAATTTGCACAGAAGCAATTGTCTTTCTCTCACCCCCCCCCCCCCCCCCCACTCCCCCCACCTCTCGCTAACCGGTCGTCTCAATGGAACGCTGATTTCTTTGAAGTGACAGTCGGTAAATATGCAAAAAAAAAGGGAGGGGGGAGAAGGGGGGGGAGGGACACAATTAGCGCGCACGAGGTTGACTAGAGCCCGATTCCATTGGCAACTTTAGCCGCGGCGGTGATAAGCAGCATTATCTATAAAATTGGCTGAGGGAAAACAGTACCTCCGATTGCCAGCAAAGGTTCCAGATAACAGGGCAGCTAAAGAGAAATGTAATTGAGGTGGAATACGTTAACCAAGGTGTCACACGCTTCTTGGAAGTGCTAATTTAGTGAAAATGTTGGAATTCCATTTCAAGGCGGCAGGCTGCGGCGAACAATGATTTGGGCCTTGCGGCTTGTAGTCACTGTCGCGGCGGTTGTGTAGGGAGTCAGAAGTCGTCTCGTAATGGGCGCAGGCCGGCGTGTTGACGTAAGTATTCAACTGTAAGCTTTGATAACTTTTTTTTAATTATTTTTATTTTAGAAAGGGGGGTGAAATGCATTTCCTGCATTTATGCGTTCGTCTTGACGCAACTGGAGCCACAAAGCACCTGTTTCCTTCTAAATCCCATCGAATACTGTATCAACATCCGAGCAGCCGAGGCACATTTCAATCATGAGTTTCATGCAGTAGGTGCTTAACCAAAGGCTTTAACACCGTGGACTCTTCCTGAGATGTGTCACAGTAAACACCATCAGAGATGCCAGGCCTTTTTCTTCAATGGATAATTGAGTTTTTTTTTCTTTTTTTTTTTCTTCACCAAGTGGTGGCTCTGAAATAACGCTGTCATCCTGGCTGTGATCCTGTGATGCCTTCTGATTTCACTGTGTATTTTTTTTCTCTCCCCCATCCTCTCTTTCTCCATCCCTTCTTTTCAGGGGGATTGTTGACACCCCTCTCATCCACTCGGAGAGTCTGAGGCCTCTGGTGCAGCGCTGGCTGTCAGATATCCCTGCTGGTAGACTGGCTCAAGTGACAGACCTGCAAGCTGCAGTGGTCTACTTGGCATCTGACGCCTCCGACTACATGACAGGGCATAACTTAGTCATAGAGGGTGGGCAAAGTCTGTGGTAGAAGGGGGTCGATTGAGAGAGGAAAACTTTTCTTCTTTTTTTATTCGATTCTCTCCACTGGGATTAGTGTCTGAAATGGGTGGCATTAACAGTATCTCCCTTTGATACGTTCACGTCAGTCTCAGCTGGAACCTGTTGTTACTTTTTGAGTTAAAATCTGTACTGAAGCAAAGTTCCTGCCCCTTCTGTTGTCCCACATGGGACCTCATGAGGGAGATTTGTTTTAGTCCCGTTTGAATTGTGCCGTGATTCAGATATGTGAAGTTTGTTAGTTGACGATTAAATTCATTCAAGTCATTAACGTCACACATTTGTTGAATCATCATTTAGATTTGCTTGTAACCAATAAGTGAATCTGTCGTCTCATTTCAGCAACATGGCTATTATGTTATTTGTGGCATAATGCGGAAGGAATTAAAATAATGATTTTTCTCTGGTCGATACCAGACCTTTTTCTTCCATGTCCAACGGAACAGAGGCATCTTGACCCCTCTTTGGTGCATTTCTCTTTGTACTTTGGTAAATATTAATTTTGTGTTCAAACATCATTGTAATACATCGTCCAAGTTTTTTTTTTATATAGAACTTCCTTGAACTGCAGTTCAAAGTGCTTTTGATGATGTTGCAGTTTTCTATTATGATGAACAAAAATCCATATTGTTTGCAAGCATTAAAAAGCAAGCAATAAAATATTATTTTCATCCATCATTGATTGACCAATTAAAAAAAAAATAACTGGAGCAAAAATACATTAAAGGTTCATTTATTTGAACAAATGAACTATAGAATTGACCAAATAAATTGGAACATATAAGCTGCAGTGTTTGCTTCTTGTTATACAGTAAAGGTTATCATCAAAGCCGTGTCGTTTCAATGTGCTCGTAAAATGCACCCAAAGCTCCACATGGATTGGCTTACCAACGACCAGCTTGGGAACCGGATGCTGAGTTGTGTTGTGCACCTTGACCCTCCGCTCCCAGCGCTTGTGTACCATGTTCAGGATTTACTGCATCCCTGTCCGCCTCTCGGGCTCGTTCTTGTCAAATGGTCCCAGGCAAGTGGTGCTTGTGAGCGCCATCTTAATTGCTCCATTAACAGTTTTTGCGCTGAAAAACAATACTTGAAGGAGAGGTCAGCCGAGGACGGGACCACAGACACTGTAATTATACGAAAAGTAGCGGGCAATTAGCGCCCTCTGCAATGTGACACTGTTTCTGTTTATGTGAGCAACTTCAACTTCTCACTGTTAGTGACCGTTTGCTGATTTACATAATTGAGGGATTGGTCATTAATGGGAATGGCGTGTGAGAGGATCCCATTAAGATATGGAGTGAGATCTGATCATCTCGTCTGCTCTGTGCTATTTATCTCCAGCTGCATTGGCACATTAGAAATTATTGGGATTCTTATCCTCATACTTGACGACAGAATATCAAAGTTTGCCGCAGTGTGTGCATAGAAGGTCTTCTGCAATGTTTTCACACAAAGGCAAGTCGTCCCTTGGTTTTAGGCCGTTTGCCTGTGTTGCCACTGAGGGGCAGTATAAAGACAGGCAGCTACAGCATGGACAAAGGGTCACGTGTTACAATAAGAGGTTATCACATTATTTGCTATCATCTAAAGGTAATAACGGTTACGATATGAAATATGTTCACCTCTCCAATTCTAGTGTGCAAACAGCTCAAAGTGTGAAACAAATCCAAGAGTGAAACATATTTTCAATTAAAAGGGGTTCGATGGTGGACAGTTGCATTTTAAATGCATAATATGTGAGTTTAATCGTTTAAAGAGGAGATATGAGTGTAGCCTTTGGAGGCCATAGTCAATGAAGCGCAAAGACAAATCTGTAACACTATAAATTATGAATTCCAAAATATATTTGCATCTATAGACATCCTTATGTTTTTAATTTTTTGTAATAGTAGCTGCAAATAAAGTCTACTATAGCAGCCATGAAAAAACCCAGTTGTGACCAAAAGCAGCTTTTAACTGAAGTCCTTTATATCTTTTCACTTCCATCGTTCAGCGGCTAAACTGTTGTTTTTCCCCGGTATGTTTTGCACCATATTAAGCTCTTTCACGGCCCTCATGTAGGCCTTGTTTTCCTTTACAATTGCACCAAAAAGGACCACATCCATGGTTTCTGCAGCAGAATGTGAAATCCCCTCGAATGTCTTACAGTGGGCTGCTTCATGAAGTGTAAGTAATCTTGGATCTATTATTTATGACCTCCTTTTGCTACCATTACACTGCCGACTGGGACCGTGTTGTACGAAGCGCTGTTGTGCTAAACAGTCCTCCGACAGAAAAATAAAGGGCACTTGCGACCTCACACTTGAAATCAACTTTGATAAATGCTCTGCTCTGCCTCGACATAAAACATTTTACAGCAGCAGGCGTTCAAGGGGCGAACCGGCTCAATGGTGAACAGCGCGATGAGGCAGTATGTGTTGCTGTGGCAAGAAGACCCACGGGTTGATGGATGACATATTAACATTTGACAATATCAATGCACTTTTATTGATGGATCAAGGCGTCCTGTTACACACCCTCTCAGTGAGGTGTTTGAGGATGAAATGTTACCCCTTATAAATTGACTTGAGGCCCCGGATGCTATTGTCTAAAGTAGGACAGTGCAAAAGTAAAACGTCAACAGTTATCTTCTCATAAGGGCTGGGGTTGCTGTGCGAACTTCCAACCTAATGATTCAATTTAACTAATTACCTCAGGGGAAATTTGATCGTCATTTTGCTTCAAAACAAAATTTAAACATAAACCTCCTAAACCCGTAGCCGTATATCTGGTCTCCTTTGAAAGGTAAGAAGCTAGGGACGAAAAATCAGTTCTAAGTGAACCAAACTATATTACCATCCCAGAGGAAATGGAGAGGTAACAATAAGATTCTTCTTCTCAGATAGTAAAAATGTCCTAAGCAATATCCCGTTGTAAATCATTTTCCCAAAGACAATGATAATACCGAATGTCTTTTACTACTGTGGCTATCGCTGACCCGTTGCCAGTGGGTCGGGGTCACGGGTTGGGATCGTGTCTCAGAGGAGTCGCCCCCTGGAGGCCAGAAGAGAGAATGCAAGTTCGAGTTAAGTTTGTGGTGACTGCATGCTCCTGCATCCCAGCCTGTGTGGTTTTCTGTGGGGTATAATCGCTGGACAGGTCTTCCCCTAATGTTATGTTTTTGGTGAAAATTACTCATTGGGGAAACATTTTGATATCTCTATGTCAATGTAACTTTTTTGAGTTTGCACGGAATCGTGTTTTGTGTCTGGAGGTCCGTCGTTAGAACAAATCCAAACAGATTTTAGATTCTATGACAAAACCTAAAACCAAACCCAGTGCAGTTATAGTGTGAATCAAAAACAAAAACATACAGCCTCTATGTGGTTAAACCAACAGTTTGGTGTTCGCCATTTTGTCCATGCATCACCATTACTTTCAGCTCAGGGATTGGCTGAGACCATATTTCCAGTTTCCTGCCCTTCACTGCCTTCTTCACTATTAGCTTTAAACTGCCTCACATTGTAGGTGTCCCCCCCTAAACCATTTTTCCATCCTTATTCCTAATGTTTCAAGTCTATACATTTTAATATGACAGTCTAAACATAGGAGAGCCGTCATCGTACTTTTCTACTTTTCCATGCTATCACTGGTTATCCCTTTTTTAACGTCACATTGCATTGACTTTTGGGTAATTCCTTTGGGAAAAATCAGCACACACGGTTGACTTACAGAAAGGGTTCATAAAACGCTCAAAATATCTGCCAGAGAGCCTCAAACCCTCAACAACTTCCCCTCAAAGTCCGTAAAGGAAGAGATTGGGATTGAGCCTTCATGTCCAGGACGTTTTCCCGAAATCGGCAGACCTCTTGTGACTCACATTATGTCTCTATTCAATCGAACTATATTTAATGTGATTTAATTAGTGACTTTTGTTAATAATGAGCCAATTTTGACTTTGATTGAACTGTATGTTCAAACTTCTTTTGCTGACGTGTGTATATGTGTACAGGATCATTGTGTACCGATGTTTGTTATCTCATGTGTTATTCATTGAAAAGCTGTTCTGCCGTTTGCTCTCCTCATGCTACGTGCTGCCTTCACATGAGGTCACTTTAGCTGGATGCTGTGTGTACTCGCATGGATTGCCAATAAATACAAGTGTAGTGACTTGGTCAAGCTGGATTATTATGCAAAATTTAATTTCTTTGAATGCCTGTGAGGTAACTGGAGCCATCCGACTTTATAAAGAACGTTTACCATGTTTCACCTACTTTAGTTATGTTCCCTTTTAGTTTTTTGGCTTTAAAACGCATAATTTAATCAAAACATACCTAATGTGTTTTTCTTTCATTATTTGCCATGACTGCAATAACACAGACGTGTTCCTGCTGCATTGTCTTTTTCCCCCTGTCTTTATTTCACTGTTTGTATGAGACATGATACTCGTGCTTTTATCAAACATGATTATGATTGGTTTTATTTTCAAAGATGCTTCCTATGACATCTCAAGAGGTGTCCAAAAAAGAATCCAAATGTCCACATCCGGTATCCACGTTGTAAATGCATCAGGCTTTTATTCACTGCTAATACGAAGCCGGGGAAACATTGCACTCCGAGTTCTCTAATTACAATTCAGCTAATGTGTTATTTCCCCCCCATGTGGGATTACTTTCATCTTTCCCATTAAGATGCACATTTTGTTTGGATACTCAAATTACAATCCCCATATTAAATCGGACTGTGCAAAAGGCATTGATCATTGCCTCGATAGCTGCACTCCAACTTTGATTTAATTTGCACTTCCATTAATATCTATGAGACGTCCGATTGTCGTCTTGGGCATATTGATGGTATTGTAAGCCCTGCCTTCATATAATGTTCCCCAGCGGCAATGAGGAAATGTTACAGAGAATTAGGCCGAGAAGCAGGCTCAGTGGAACTGGCACTGCAGTCTGAAATTCATTACTCTAATAAATAGAGAGGGGGGATAGAAAGCAAGAATCTTAAGAGCAATTCCTTTCTCCCGCTCGACACAAAAACACAAAAAGAAGCCCTCACATTGGCCCGTGAGGAGACGACTGTTACTCACCTGCTTCTTATTATTGTTGCCAGTGCACCCAACGGCCTTCGCTTGTCTTCCAAATGTGCCTCGTGACGATTCAATAGAGAAGCAGTCCCCTTCTGCCCGTCCATCGTGAAGCTTTATGTCTCCACACTGAGCTATTAGGACACATGTGTCTGCATCTCTTCTGATCATCATAACAATGAGGATTCACCCCGAAATCTCATTAAAACCTTCAGAACGCAGCAGAATGAACATCATTTGAAGAAAACACAATGCAGCCGTAGACTCATTGTGAACCTGCGATAAGTGTCAAGGCGCGCTGATTTCGTACGTTGATTAATGAAGTGCCAACCGAGTATATGTACTGTTGCGTCCCTTTGTCGAAGCCCTGACACACTGTTCTCTACGGGGAAAACACCACTGGAGCCGAGAGACGTGAGTTATGCGGTAATTAATGCAATCATGAAGATGAAAATAGCTGTTGTTGCAAACTCTAAAAACCACAATGGAGAGCGCATGAACCTCGAGGAGGAGGGAGAGGTTCCTCCGAGGCCCTCTCCCCGAGTCTCTGAAACAAATATGTTTCACTGCTGCTTTCACTCCAGACACCTGCGAGATTTTTCAGAGGGTGGCACGATTCAAAAAAAAAGAAGAAAAAAAAAACGGGGGGGCGGGGAAGGGCACAGCTTCTCTTACGATTCCGCCAGAGTGATTCATTTGCGGGTCATTAAAGAACTCGTCTTTTGAAAGCGTCGGGCTGCTGAGGTGGCGGAGCCTGTGCGCGAAGGGGGGGACGCGTCGTAAATAAAGGGCCCGCTGAATTTCAAACGCCATAAATAGGGGGACACCTAAGGACCTTGCATGATTGCAGACATCTAATCATTTAATTTATGCCTTTCTAAAGGAGCCCTCATTAACATTCAAGTAGCACTCATCTGTCTGACGGGATCACTCCCAAGGCTGCATATTGCTCTCAGATGGAACCCATCTATTTGGGCAACACAGCATGGCTACACACTCGGCGAGCACCCCTCACCCTCCCACCCCCTCCCCTCCTCCCCCTTCCACCAATGTCACGAGAGACACAGCATGCAACACTCGTAACTCAGTGTGTGATTTGTGATCCAGTGATTGTGTTTGACAAAGTTAAAGTGGTATTCTGTAGGTCACAGTGCATCTCTTCTGACACGTCGAAGCTTTTCCTGCTCAAAGCCTGAAGGTTCAATTGGGATTGTTTCTGCAGACGGTCATCTTCCGCGCGTTCTGATGAGGACAAGTGAAGCTTGTGATGTTTGTTTTGGAAGACTGTCTGAAGTCTTTGTTAGCACTGCGATACTGTAACACACCTCAGCGTCTGCACGGCAGATGCGTGCACGACAGAAACTCAATAATAATTGGCGTGGATTGCTTCTGACACGTGCTGGTTGCTGACAGCTGCTTTGTTCTATGGTCAGATTTCATATTTAACACATCAAAGAGTTGAGATACTTCACACTCGGCTTAGGACTGATAGCGAGTCTGACACTTTTCTGTTTGAAGAGCAGAGAGTTGCTCTTTCTCAGGCAGAGAATAAAGTCAAGTTGAGTTCTTTTTTGGGGGGCTTTCCTGCCAGATAAATTGAGTTACACTCGGGGCTCTCTTTCACAAGGAGCGCGGTACACATCATAGCGGAAGTTTTATGTTTACAGTGACGATGAAGGAATTATTGGCAGGAAATTCCTGGAGCATGAAAGCATTCTTAAAAAACAGTCCCTACAAGAACGCTGTGTACTGAATGCATGTGGATTTCATAGCTGCTGTGAGCATATTCTGAGGTTGACACAGTGGAGTGGTCGATTTTTCGAAGTAAAAAGTGGTGATATATTTAATCCCTCCTTGCCGAACCCTGATCGTATCACCTTTCGTCCAAATAGTCAGGCAAAAATAAATCCCATCAGGCCTGTCGAGTTTGGATTCCTCCACACGCCAAGGCAGCATAGAACTGAAAACCCCAAACACAGAAGTGGAAGTTTAAGGAGTAGGTTAACATGACCATCATTCGTCATCATGACACGCTAACCAGCTTGATTAGTATTTAAGTATTATATAGCGCATCAAGTATACTCCAGGAACTCAAGGCCAAGAATTCCAAGAAATCCCCCTGTACATCATGGAAGTAGTATTTTCCTCAAGTGAAGCTACTATTAGAGAGTTTTAGCATGGCTCTGTCCTGTACACTCTTTGTGAGATTTGGGGATGTTAACAGACAAAAAAATCACACAAAATAGAGTTACGTTTGGCAAGCACATAAGTTAACCCTCCTCTTAGAAGCTCTCCCGTCCGTTTTATTAATCGTGTGGAAAATATGAAGCAGCTTTATGCAGAATAATTTTAAAATGGAATAATATATATATGTGTCTTCTCCATGGATCATTATCTGCATGGTCATCGTGTGGATTTCTTGCATAGAATATGCAGCGCAAGCTTCAGTCTACGCGTCAACGATTACATTACATTATTACATTACATGTCATTTAGCTGACGCTTTTATCCAAAGCGACTTACAATAAGTGCATTTTAACCATAAGGACACAAACCCAAAGAACAAGAAACAACAAGTATACTTTCCAGCCAAAAAAGCTGATTTACAACTTGTGATAAGAGCCATTATAAATACAATTTAAGAGCCAATCCAATTTAAGTGCTGCAATCTGTTAGTGTTTAGTCAAGGTACAGTCTGCGGTACACAGCGAAGTGTGCGGGTTGGGATTTAGGGTTTGACCATGTCCTGGATGTAGACTGGACCCGATCCATTCACAGCGCGGTACGTGAGCACCAATGTTTTGAACTGGATGCGGGCAGTAGCCAGTGAAGAGTGGAGTAGTGTGGGAGAATGTAGGAAGGTTAAAGACCAGTCGAATAGACCATAAAGATTAAAGGGTAAGCAGACCCTGGTATCAAACCGACTCGCGTGGCCTACAGTTATCATGACTTGCTATCAATCAAATCTGCCTACAACAGCGATCATCAAGGTTTTCAGCTGTAAAAAAATAAGCCATCTGTTTTCCTCCGTTTTAATTTTTGTTTTTTTTGTGTGTGTTAAATTTTAAATCAACATTATGCCCGTAGCAGAACTGAGCGAATGGAGAGCTTGACAGGTTTAATCAGCGGTCAGCCTTGAATCTTGGACTGATCCTGAGTCAGTGGGGCTCTCATTAGGTCTGGACGCAGGGGACCCGATAGAGAGTGGAAGTAAGGGTGACGTGATAAGTATCCTCATCAGTAGACCTCAAACACCCCCCATTTATAGGGTGAGGAAAAGCCAGGCGGGGGCCCATAAATGGCTCTTAGTCCGCACCTTTAGAGATGCGCAAGTAGTTGGGGGGGGACAATCTCTTCTCTATAGGCAGCATTCAGGATCATTTTATTGTCTCTAACAAGAACACAATAAATTGTTCCTCGTTATTAAGTAATTAACTCCAATGTGCCGAGTGCCCATCCCCCTGCATCACGCTCTAAATCACCACCACCCTCCTCCCCGCCTCCCCTCCTGCTACACAGCTCTTTAATTTCCTCTACGTTGTGGGGGTTGGGGGGGGTAAAAGAAGTGGAAGGGGGGCACACACAGCTTGATCATCCCCTTGCCACCCTGTTGTCACCCCTCCCAACCCACCTGAGCCAAACAAACCTCCATCCTCCACCCTCCACCCTCCCATCCGGCCAGCTCCTCCGACGTGTGCTCTCGCTGCAGGACGCCACGGCGTCAAAGGAGGAGGAAACGTCACCTGAGTCGGGACAACGACGTCCGGGCACGTTCGACCCAGCAAGATGGCGATGTCCCATCAAGGCATCAAGAGCCGCCCCACCCCCACCCACGGCCCTGCTAGCTGTCTTTTTGCGGGGCTTTCCATTTTCTCCTCTGCTCCTAATTGTTAAAATTAGGTCATTAATTGGAGGCTGAGTCAAATCACCTGTCATTTCAGCTGGGAATCATCCGCTGATTGAAAGGTATCATAAAAAACCCGCCCAGGGGCCTGTTTTTTCTTCTCTTTTCTCGGTGCCTGCTGGGAGCCCCCTTTGTGCGTTGACAGTCTCCGCCCATGGGCACACCACTCACTTTACTTTTTTTCTGGCAGAGATTAGGTGGTTAGTCTTGGGTGACACACATCCATGCGCGTGGCCCAAATATAGATTCAAGAGAGTCAGTGGTGTCAGGCGCAATTCCAGAAGGATGTTGTGAGGAGTGTTCGTTTTCCGCTGTACTATTATAACGCCCCTGACCTAATTGAGGATGATGCTCACAGACACTACTTCCCTCTATGAGAGTGAGGTCAGGTTCATTTGAGGGGCTAATTGTGGAATTGGCATGCAAACTAGGACAATAGAACAAATGACAAAAGAATGAGGACGAATTACAAATTTCTGGATGGATTTTTAATAATTTTAGACGTCCCGCTGATAGTCTGGCATTAAACATAGATATGAACTTGAGTGTTTCGTAATGTTTAGTGTCTTCTAATGTCATCACTTGGTTACGCTGAATGTTATTTTGGCTCTGACCGTGTTGTGCAGCTAGGGTGTGACTCCAAATGGGAAACAAATGCATCTCATATTTTAAGTGACGTCAAGCTGAATACAGCCAAACGGTCTTTGTCTTGTGACAGCTACTAAAAAGGTACAGAGAGCGCTACTCTCAGCCACTTAGAAATGCTCCATTTGCTTTGGAAAAATCTGGGTGAAAATGTTAGAAATATTAACACAAAAAGACCATTAAACAAAACACAGTCTTAAATTATTCTGAAGGCACAATGCTACGCAAAGCTTGGGGACCCATTTCTCCACACGGACCGGATCTTGAGGAAGCCTTCATACGATGCTGACAAACCCGCTGTTTGAAATAAAAATTCTCTAAACACATGGCATTAATATTTAACGCAGCTGCTTCCTCAGGAGGCCACTCTGGGCTGCAGCGCTGGGTCTGAAGGGAGACTGAATTAGTTCTGTGTGCTCTGAAGGAAGAGCGGCCTCGCACTAATGAAGCGATCAGGGCCTGAACTCTGAAGAAACCTCATATCCGATTAGCCAGCAGAGCTACACACGCGCGATTAGATCACTTTGCTAATGCTAAGTCTTGTGTCACCAAACACAACAGCGGAGGAGCAGCGTTTTGAAGTGTTCTCGCTGGCAACAACGCAGCTAATCATTTCAGTATCACAGTCGTTGTTGTTTTTTAAGCTCTGCACAAGTGCTTTGAATTAAGGCCGCAAACTAGCATGCGAGCGGTCGGGTTAACGCCGTCCCCTGAGCAGCTGTTTTGGTGAATGCGGCTGTTGTGCGGCAGTGAAAACCACCTGACCTTGTCCACATCCGCCCTGGGCCTGTGATGGCGCCAAATCTGAGCCTGGGCCAGTAAAGGACGGCCCATTTGGATGTTATTAAAAAAAAAAAAAAAAAAGCCCATCCTACTCCCAACACCAGGTAATTTGAAAGAGATCCAGCGAGTTTAAGACGTGCAGATGTTTTCCCTTTAAAGCTGGCATCTGTTTATACAGACGCGCTTTATGTTCGAAAAACCACAAAGGACCCCCGATAGGTTTTATGGAGCAGTATTAGCTCGAGCACTCAGCTTTGTAATTGTGCTGCAGCAGGTAATGAGAAAATTGGTCACAAGCGGTGTTCCCTGCAGATGTAAGCCGCAACGTGCAATTTTGCACAGCGTGTGCGATGTCTGTGCTCGGTATTTGGTTGTCTGTGCAGAGGTGCAGCTCCTGTGTGCGGCTTTCAGGAGATCCAGCGCGGTCACAGTTTAGAGTCTCATTCTACAAGGGGACCGATTCCATACGCACAAGCATTTAATCAAATAAATGATAACATATAGTACATAAAAGACATATAAGGAAGCTTACACATTTATATCTTTTCTTTTCTAAACGTTACGATTCCCAAGAGAATTTAAACCAAATTGTTTCAGTCTAGCTTTCATCAAATACTAAAACAACTTTAGCTTCAGTTGAGTTGCTGATCATTTCCTGATGAATTCAGGCTAATCCCTGTTTGTGCTGTGTGATTAAACTGCAACTTTTAACGCAAGTCATCACATTTTTGTAATTAAAAGATTTCTGTTATTTTCTTTGCAGCTGCTCAGGCCTGGTTTTAATATTACCCGCCAAACAACTTTCATCCTCTATCAGAAACTACTAAATAAGACTTCAGTTCTTTAGCTTGCACAAAATGGTGTTGACTAAAATGTCATGTTATCAGGACGCCAATATACAGCATCTACATATTAATGGTTTCTACTTAGGACCATGGCAAACATCTATGGAAAAGTCCTGTAACAGAATCAAGACTATTATTTACCTTTAATCCACCATGTGTTGGTGTCAGTAGTTTAAACCAATCATTATCTCTTCAAAAATATTTTCTTAATTTCACATGATATCACATAAAAGGAACACATTGACAGGCATCTTGGTTTGGAGACTTTCTGAAATCTAATAATACTGTGTGTAAAACAAAAAGTCAAAATATATTAAGAATATAATAATAAGAGATTCTGTGTTTTGTGTTTTTTATTGTACACTAAACAGTAAATGTCAGCTTTAGTGCAAATAACAGCTTTAGAAGCTTACAATATGTTGACTTTATTTAGACTCTGTGATGTTTCACAGACATATTTTGATACTTATTTTTGAGACTGAAGCAATGACGGTGGTTGATGGAAAAGAGTATCGTGCTTCTTTTGAAGCCTGCAGATAGATTTAAGGTAGATTTAAAAAAAAGTTAGCGCACATTACAATTTCATTTACGCACAAAATGGCCATCTTTTTAATTCTTGGAAGGATTGTGGGACTTAGTGGCTATAGTGGTAACTGAAACTGCTCCCATGTGCCAAAAGGGGACCCTGCAGAAACATGTGCAGAGAAGCAGCTGGCTCTCTGGTAAAACGCAACGCTGCCGCTAAAACATTCTTATTGCAGTTTTATTCCGTCAATAGGTCCCCTTATGTGCTACACAATGGACGTTAGATTACCAATGACATCCATGTCATGTCCATGAAGTCCCAGCTGCAAGTGCAAAAAGTAAATAAATAAAAGCCCCTTCAAAGAAATTGGGTATTTATTGTGACCGACAACCTTTATTATCTGCAGCAACGTTCTAGTTTCCACAAATTGGTTCTAATAACACACACACACACACACACACACACACATTAGCACATTAGCTTTCCACACGGAAATGCACCAATTGCTAAAAGATCTGGCATGCTTCCTATTATCAAGTAAAAAGATAACTAAGAACCTCGGAATTACAGCGACTTCGAAGTGAAGCAGGTTCTTGCATTGACTCTCTCGGGCTGTGTGTCAGTGTTCAGTAATATCAACTACGTCTGAGCTGAAAGACAAAGTGAAATATCGGCTCGACGCGTAATGCTGAACTATCAAATCCCCCATGCAGTTCGGATCCATACCACCCGCTTACCTCGTCGTGTAACCGCGTAAACAGGAGAACAACACTTCTCAAAACTGCGCTGTAATAGCCTCTTTGTTTGTGGAGTGAGGTCACCCTCTCGGCCTTTTACATGTAATAGCAGAAAACAAATGTTTGGAGATGGAAGATCCTCCGGTAGCTCCGTGTTGTGCGCCTCGGCTCTCATGCTGACCTCTGTGGGGAAACAGATGACGCTTAAGTACAATGTTGTCCTGTGTGCTGTTCTCCCGCCGACAAAGCAACCGCGCTCCCGTGTCCATTTCCCATTATGTGACAAGGACATATTTCAGACTGAAGTGTTGCAAACAGCGATCCGCCACTCGACAGAACTGTCTTTGAGAACAGAGGTCGAGCGGAGCTGCAAGGACGAGTGTCCTACAGATGCCGTATCCAACAGCTCCTGTGCTTCCAGTGGCACTTGATCTGAAATAGGCGCGTTCAACAGGGGACAGGCTTCAAGTTTTTTTTTTTTCTTCTCGACACTTCAGAAAGACTATCATGTTGAAGCTGGAGTGCTTGTTGTTGTGTCAGTGTGTCAACAGAGGCGCGCGGGCCTTCAGGCCGCTGCGTTGTTTGCGAGGACGGCGCTCCCTTGCTGCACGGTGGCTTGGAACTGTACAATTCAAGACACTCCATTAGTCCCGCTGTGAAGGCATTCATTACCTCAGCATCTGGAGTAGGTAGTGATCGCCGCAGCCACTATATGTAACGCCTAACAACGAAGTGGGGTATGAAGAAAGGTTTATTTACGAGGGCTGGTTTGGGACGCGGATGCTAATCAGTTATCACCAACGCGTTGTTGAAGAATACTGACTCGAGGTCTGTTTCAGTCGGGAGTTTTGCAAACAGAAGGTCACATTGAATACACAGACGGTTAATATACCGGTACACATTTATTGATATTTAGATGTAACAAAGGGTGCCTGTTACTTCTTGGATTTGATTGAATCAGCAACGGTCCACTCCCAATGAGAACGGTCTTTGATTAATCGACCAGTTCCTTATCAGGATGGGGGATGTGTTGGGGTTTCCCCACTAGTTATAGCATAATTCAGACAGCTCCATAGCCAACTCCAGGCAGTCGCCTGCGTCCTGACAGGAACTGAACAGACCACAGTCCCAGTCATCGTTACCGCTGGGCGCCGACTCCATTGTGGCGATGGCCTGTTTGTAGTTGGGGCAGCAGCGATCGCTGAGCATCTCGCAGGAGCCACGCAGCATCAGGATCATGTCATAGAACCGGCAGAAGAGGCAGTTCAGAACAATTCCTGCACAGTCAACTGAGGGAGACACACAAACTCAGTTATGGAACATTGGAGCTACAGTTTGAAGTTCAAAGTTATGGTTTTAGTTTTTGTTTGCGCCTCTCTCTCTCACACGTTTGCAGTTACCTATTTGAGAGAATGTAGGATGAATTGTGTTTAAACTATCGTCTTGGGACATAAATCACCTGAGGTGCTCTATACTTAAACCTCTCACATTTTAAAAGCCTCTGCTTCCTTTATCAATGCATAATTCAGGAAATGGTGCGTTGATGCCTTACACATACACAGAGAGAGAGAGAAGCAAGGAAGCTGTTTGGAGAAATAATCAATTACCAGAGGTCTCTCTTGTATATGTTACCAGGAGCATTTCTAAGTCGCCTTGTGGTTGCAGCGAAACAATGTGCTGCGTGTGTGTTCCCAGCAGCCTTTGCCAAATAGTGCTCCCATGGGTTCCATGAAGCATGAGATCATCAAACGACACTGACCACGAGCAGTTACTCAGCGACGACATGGTGGGTGAAAGTCCTTATGACTGCAAAGACTTTAGTGAAGGCACTGCTCCTTCAAGGCTAAACGACCCGCTACATTCATCATGGGTATTATCTGCATGGTCCAACTAAAAATAGAAAATCATACTGATTTGTGGGGGATATCTTTTGTATCTCATGAGAGATGTGTTTGAGAACGAGTGATGCTAATTTACTAAAGCATCTACTAAGGTATTTATATAATATATAATACTTACCTGTACTTAATATTTCATCTGACGAAAATGCATGAGAATATTAACAGTGTACGGTGTGGGGTTTTTTTTTGCATTAGTCTTTTTTTTCTTTGCTGTGGTTTCAGTTTCTAAATTATTCATACATTTTCATAATTGATTATGTGGACTGTATTTAAGCATTCTCAAAGCATCGTGGGGCATACAGCTTAAAATTTGTCAGATTTTCTATTCTGTCTGCGGTGTCTGGCATTATTATTCTGCATATTAGTCATCGTTTATTTCATCAAAGCAATGTTTGGATGAAAAAGTTAATTTCACTACAGTTTTACAGAGATTTGTCCCGTTGGTTATTTCACCAGCTGTGTGAGGCCATCCGATGTGTGTGATGGAGTGTGGACGTCACTGACCTCCCAGGTTGCTGCGCTGAGAAGAAGACACAGAGGCTGTTGCGGACGAGCTTCCGGAGGAGGACCTCCTCAGGTACGTTTTCAGAGAGAACAAAGGGGTGGAAGCACCATCACACTCTTTAGGCTGTTGCGTGTCTGTGTCTCTAAAAGTCTCCCCAGGCTGCGAGTCGCTGACACAAGCCTCACTTTCTAGCTTTTCTGTCCAAGACAAAGACACATCAGGTACAATTTGATTATGAACAGGACACCAGAAGGAGCTTAGTGGCCTTACAATTGACACAATCCACTCCTCCGGTCACATTTTGGAACCGAATGAAATGTGCTAATACAATATGGGACAACAGGACACGCCACAATACCAAGATCAAACAATACCATGCGAAACAAAACACCCTGATGCAATACAACAAGACAGATCGTGATACGACACAAGATTCAACACGATGCAGTATCTTATGACGAGATAAAACACCTTTCTTCTGACAGCCAACACGTGAAACGATGAAACAGATGAGGACAAGATACAAACAAAAGACACAAAGCACTTAAAAACCTGTTCCAAAACCAAAATTGTAGACACATTCCAATTGTATAGTTTTGTATTAGTAGATGACAAAGTTTCCAATAAATATTAAAGTATATGCATCATACCAGGCTGCCCTTTATCTTTTACGGTGGAGGCTAAGTTGTACAATTTACTGTTTTCATGCTGTTTTTTTTGCCAGGATTGTAATGAACACATTTATTATTATTTATACTTAAACCGTTCATTACCGCCTGATCTTCAAGAACAACTTTTATTCTTGTGGAGTCAGTCGCACACAAATAGACACCACACACTGTCGAGACGGATCAGTGGAGCTTGTGAAGCTTCACGATGTGTCAAAACGTGAGTTCCAGCCCCTCGGTGTGGTTATTTTCACTGCTTCTGAAGCATCTGATGAAAGTAAGTCTATTGAGTAAGGGATGAGTCAATTTATAAAACTACTATGTTCCCACCACAAAACGTACTGTCGGTTCCTGAAGAGCCAAATTAGCTGAAATTGGACTGGAAATTTTGTGTAATAGTTTAGATCTGATAGAAATAAATATGAATGAACAACGTTGGTGGCTGCAGACTGTTTACTTTTCACCACCTATTCAAAATGCATTATTCACCATTCCTTTTGCTGTTTTTACTTAACATTTAATTCTCGCTGATTTATTCACTCTCTAGACACATTTCTGGAAAGTGAAATGAACTGTATGCATCTTGCCTAAAATGTCGAGAGATACAAATGGACCTCGCTCAAGGCTATATTGGTTGTTTTAAGGATTTTATTAGCTGTTTTCTAATCCGTAAAAGATAACTAAGTTCAAAATATCCCGCTGTGTTATCACTTTTTTTGTCAGCGTAAGGTTTTCCAATTATCTCTCATTTGAATTGTGTAATTTCCCAGTGATTGGATAAAAATTACGGTAGACAGAAGGTTGGCTCTGGTGAAAACAGACTTCCTTTCAGTGTATGTTGAGCTGAGAGGCCATGCGATGCTCCCGGGTAATCAAGTGAATGAAGTCAGAAGTGCAGCTGGTCCGCGCCCATGACCATTAGCTGATTGAGAAATATGGCCTGCAGGCAGACTATGCATTTTTCAGGTTTTGTTCCATTGTTTTCCCCGAGCCACGCTCACTCATCAGACACCACGGTTGCCAGACCTAATTTGACTTCATATTTTAAATCAACCAGCAGAACATCAGAACCACGTAACAGAAAACCTCCTCACAACTTAACCAGCGTATGTAAGCAAGCTCCTGCTGCAGAAATGTGACTTGCTTTGGACGTAGCAGTAAGTAGACATGTGAAACCGCTTCAGCACCTGGAACAGGTCGGATGGCGCCGACGTCTACGCGTTATCACACCAGCTATTCACAAGAAGCACGATGACTGCACACCGATGCACAGCTATAGACTTACCTCCTCTCACCCACGCGGAGCTCTCCTCGGCGGAGTTCACTCTCCCTTTGTCTTTCACGTCAACTCTCAGAGTCATTTCGTCTTCCATCTGGTCCATTGCATCACAAATAAGAAAAAAATGCACCTCTTATTACAATCCTGTTGATGTCAAGCCCAAAACATGTGTCTGCACACAGCCGAGGCCTGGGTGCGTCGGTTACCGGGGCTCCTGTCTGCTCTCGGGATCGGGGTTTTCAGGCAACAGTCTCACCCTGGCTGGCTGGCTGTGGAGGCAGGTGTTTACCCCGAAGAAGCGGAGAGCATCCAGGACAAATTATCGCTTCCATTGCAACGGGTCCATTTGGCCCGCTGCCCGCTGTACAGTAAGCCTTTCCAACGTTCCAATGACGTTGGCAAAAACACTGTAGATCCGCTGCTGTCAAAGCATCGCCAGGACAAAGTCAGCAGCATCTTATTAGTCAGAGATATTTCCCTCCATGAAGTGAACGATGAAGCCAAGGGGAAGTGTGCAGCGTCACATAATAAAATAAACTTTCACTGTAAACTGCAGTTCCTTTTACAAATGCATTATTCAGGACACTCAATGAAGAGATTTTGTTGTGTTGTAGTACTGCAATAATATGGGATGAAATACATGCGGGATAGAAGAGTCGCTGTTTTCCGGAGTATGTTAAATAAATACATGTCAGATTATTGGAGAGAAACGACAACATAGTGCACAATGGGATGCACAGTCGCCCATACACACACATTTGAGGTTTCACTCCCGAAGGCTGTGATTGTGCCGAACATATGCATGAGGCCGCCACTGCCCGTTTGTTTGTTGGGGCGAAACATGTGGTGAAACATGGCCAGCGAGCTGCATTCAAATTCCTCCGAACACAAGCCAACCAATTTACTCTAATTAGGCTCAACGCTACAGTTGCATTTTTAATAGACGCCCCTCTGTGTTGCATATGTTTAGAGAACAAGAGGCACGCTAATTGAAAAATTAGGACGTGAGAGTATTTGTCTACCAGGTCCTAATATGCTGCACTCAGTGCAAACACAACTCCTGAGGAGAAAAGAGTTCCTGGTGCCTTCCTTCTGTCCTTTTTTGTTGTGTAATGGTGATACAATGTGATGGAGAAAAGACACGGTAAGATTGTGGTGTTTTTTTTTTTTATTGGTGACGCAACACCCTGTTCCCACTCAGCGGTCTCGTCGCCTTTCATTGACGCCGCAGGTTTTTTGTGTCATTGGTCAACGTCAATCACGGCGTCGGGGAGGTTCAGCGGGTCGCGCGGTTAATTTGGCCCACATGGAAATGTGCTCTCTGTGGAACGAGCCCGCGCGGCCCCGTGTCTCTAGAAAAGTCACCGCGGCTGACACTGCACCCCATTAGAGCGTTCCCTAATGTAGAGCGAAGTGACAGCCCGAGATCAAGTTCAGGTACACATTACAGACACTCCGTCTTAAGTGACAGCTTTCCGACACCCGCTCCTTCGCTGCACTTACGCTCCAGTCCGTTATTTGCAGTTGTAAACAGCTCCACGTCCAGCTCCAAATCCTGATGTGTTTATGGGCAGTTTGCCTCTTCATGTCAATTTCCCCTTGTAGGAATTTACCAAATCTTTGGGATCTTGCATGTTGTTAAGTGGAGCCACCACAAATATTAACCATCATCAATCATCCTGTTAGAACCACACAGAGTGCTGCATTAGCGGCGCTGGCTCATCCAATTTTGAATTAGTCTTTGCATGTGTATCTCTATTCTTTGCTACACAAGGACTATATTATGTGTGTGGAGTAAGAAATATAGCCTGTATTGACTCATGGTATAATTTAAAGGCCAACAGCACCAAAAACATCTCTCAAGCACCTCAAGGCTACAACTTTTTGCGACAAGGAGTTGTATTGTGAAATGTTTAAAACAAGTAAAAACTCTGTTGTTTAGGTTAAAGTTAGATCATTGAGAACCTTTATTACAGTAAAGTAATATTTTAATGCATAGATATGACGGTAGGATTTATATGCATGGAAACGCCCTGCATGTGTCCTTTGTTTAGAATACTGTATATCAGGACAAACGCAATTGTCTTTTTTAATACCCAATATCTAAAGTTTTAAGATATAAGTATTTTGAATTAAATAACATTATCTATATTAAACGTAATACTGCATTTGATGTTGTATCCAACCTGAAACCTCCACAATTCAACCATGCGAAAGTCAGGAAGTATAGTTGCTCCAATGCCGCCTTGTCCGGATCACCTTGGAAGGACAGCGTAACATTTACTCCATGCGCGCGTGCGGGCGTGGCAGGTGTTCCGTGGAACTAAATGGAAATTATGACACTTTTTTTTTTGTTTTAGTAAAATGTCTTCGTTTGTTGAACATGCTGCCGGTGCAGAGGTCCCCTTTGCCCCTTAATGAGCTCCACAGAGAATAAATGTCACGGTTGGCTGTGGTGATGAGAGCAGACTCCCATGTCACCTTGAGGCTGGCTGAGACAAAGAGAAGACAACTCTTGATGTCATATTCGCTCTGTGCCTTTACAAACGGTTAACCCTGGTGGGCCGACTCCCCGTGTCACCGTCCTCACCAACATGAAAGGCAAATCCAACATTTGACGGATGGGTGGAAAAGTATCGGATACATGTTAAATAAGTTAAATAGGCCTACAGTTTTCAGGAACTTTCTTGAGGTATCATTATTAATTAATAATAATAACGACAATCAAGTGTCTATTGTGCTCAACTGATTTTGAAATGACCCAATTTAGATCGTCAGTGAAATAAATAAATATATTCAAATGACTGCTGCATAACATTTCCAAGGATTCTTTGCGTCAAGCGACTACAAGCATCTGTTTTCACATCTAGCTTTTGGTGAACTTTAGGGAAAAGAAATCGCTTCCAATGGCTATTTGCTTATAGGATCAGGCAATAATCCTGAAATATCACTTCTGAGCTGACCATGAGAGGAGATAAAATATGAAATCAAAGAATCCCTCCACGATGGTCCAAACTGCTCTTCTTCGGTGAAAGACATTTAGCGAGATCTCCAAGAGCGAACAATTCCGCAGTTCTTCGTGGTCTTCATTAACTAACAGCGACTTTGCGGCGGATCGGTTTGTTCTGATCCACTTAAAGCGCCGTGGCAGAGCTCACCTTTTGTGCTCCGGGGAGTGTTTCCGCTCAACCCATTAAAAACACAATAATTCATTTTCAACATCATTCTGCTCTAATTGAACATGTCATGTTATATTTGATTCTTTCAACATCTTGGAGGACACCTGCCTAGCTGTGTGACAGCTGAGCGAGGAGGTGGGGTGGGGGGAGAAACTCCCACAGCTTCCCACAAAGGGAAGAAAGCACAGTTTCCAAATTAAGATTGCAGATAAATGACCTTACAAAGCAAAGGAAATCAAAGAAGTATGGGAATGGGGTAAATTGGATTCTTTGGCGTCTAACAGTATATAACTTAAACCAACAGGGGATTCTCTCCACACTGGAGGAAGGGAGTGTTTCCTTAGGCAACGGTCCCACCTGGGACCCCCTGATGATCCATCGGGTGTTCGTAAAAAGCCTTGAAGTTATTCAAGGCTAAATAGATTTTTTTTCTATTAACATTTAGGCTGTATTGCTCTGATTTCAGAGCTCCTGTACTGGTTTCAGGCAATCTTTTTCATTTTACACAGTCAATATTCTGTATTTAATTTGCATAGCTGAGAGGCTCTGCTGATGTCTGGGGTCCTGTTGTATCACTCTTGATGTCAACAATGATCAGACAACGACAGACTTTAAAAGTGTAAGGTCAAATCTTTGGAGTAATGAGCTTTTTGAACTTTGTAACTGACAATATAATTAGAATATTATTTATTATACTGTATATCTGCAAACTAGCGTGTCTATGGCTCCATACAACAGCTGAATATCTTACTTAGGTGTTTATATATATGTATATATATAAGTAATGGGCGTTTTTTCTAAAGGCCTAAAAAGCTTTCACCCCTCCTTCCTGCACACTAGTCGCTTAATATTACAAGGGTTTTATATGATTTTTGTAAATTATAGCTACATACAGTGTATGACACGTTTAGGTTTAATAATAATAATAAACGTGAGCGCTTTGATATTCAACCGTATTTTAGTATCTGATGAAATGAATAGATTGCCCCTTGGAGGCAGCAGAACAAGTTGCCACATCAACTTTGAGTTGACATTGCTGACTACTTGCCTACACAAGGGCCTGACACAGCCAAAGGACATGTGCAAATGATGAAAATTAGGCTGCACTTCTGAAAGGGAAATTGATAATTTCCTAAATTATTACATTCCAGACAGTTACACACATCCTGAATATGTATAACACTATTAAGTGGCACAGGAAAATAGTGTGCATAATAATGATACACCTGAGCTTCACTTTGCTCCAGATGCTAAACTTATTTGCACAAAATGAACAGTCCTGCAGCCGCATGCAGACATCATGACAAATACCCATTATTACGGACCAATTTGTTCCTTCAGATAATCAATGCTGGCACTGACTCCATCCCTGCTCCTCGGGCTAAATGCTTGAATTGATCATTGATGCTTTCTCACCAATAAGCAGTTTAAAATGACTAATTGGGTGGCGCTAAGAGTAGCCAGGGCTTTTGCTATTAGTGTAATGATGATATGACATCAGTCGTTTTCCGTAAAGCATTGTCTTGTTGTTATTGGGCAAGACGGATTATGATTGGGTTTAGACAGTGCACATTATGAGATGCTCCTTAAGTAGCATTCATAAAGCAAAGCTCCTCGCTGTGTCAGAGTGATAATAAGGGCAGTGATTCATATATACTTTAGGAGTCAAGGGGAGCACCGTGTCAGACCTGTATTTTCTTTTATTTGTCCTTACTGTTGGGATGGTGGCGCTCGTGCTTTGTCCCTGCCTCGGCCCACATCAGACGCACAGCTCCGTCTGGCAAGTCATTGATATGCCGGCTCTGTTTTTGCACATGGCCATTTTATCTTTCTCATTACTCTCATTACTACAGACTCGGATACATCTCATTACGAGGGTAATTGGGACAAACATAAAATCTGTGTGTCCTCCCCCCTTCCCTTTAGGTTGGATATCTTTCAAATGCTCCAAGTAGATAACCGCTGTGTTAGGTCCACAACAGCTGTTAATATTTCATAATAATATAGCTTTATTCCCACAGATATCTTTCTGACTTTGTGTTTCTCTTGATGGCGTTCTAAAATGGAAAATTATAATCAAATGTTTCTGGCAACCTGGATGTGCACCTGTGCAGCGCGGCTCTCTGCCACACACGCGCATCGGCAACCGTGTAATGTGAACGCACACGGACGAGCAGACTCACATCCGAGCGCACAAAGCAGCAGCATGCTTTTATGTTGAGCTGGCGCCAACTTCTGATGTCATTTTATTTTTAGCCGGTCCTCTTTTCTGTCAAAGCCCCATGAAGTCTTCTCCATCTACAACTTAGTTCCTCAACCAAATATTGACTTTGGGATCTGATTATTAAGCAATTTCCACAAAACTTGAAATTACTATCTGAACAATTATTTTAAAGGCGTTACAAGACCCAGTAGACCCCCAAGGTCCTGAAACTGATTATGCATAAAGATAATTGCTATGAAGATTTAAAAAAGACTGAAATTGGTTTGACAAACCTATAAGTTGTTAACTACTGCTCAGTGCAAAAGAATACATTTGCTGACAAGGCCACAAAGAACAGGAGCAGTGCGGGCTTTTCCCAGTGCGCTCAGGTGGGCGGGACGTATCGCTCTCTCTATTATCACAGCTAATGGCATTCCAGATCTGTCCTCAATTATGCAGGACGCGATGAACTATTAATTAATAATTCTTCTGATTGATAAATTGTGCTGCGTTCAGCAGACGTGTGCTTGTTAGAGATGAGAGGGGATGGAGGCGGATGGAGGCTGTTGACCAATAGGGGCCCCGTTTATGGATGCTCGAGCTTTATCTCAGCGTGACACACTATTATGTCCCCTGTCCCCCTGCTTGAACCGTCAGCAGCTGTCGGCAATTAACTGATTTACTGTGTGTGTGCATAATTCGTGTTTTAAGAAAATAAATGAATCCTTCTTCGTCGCTATTTTTTTTCCCCCTCCCAGGTTAAACGTGCACCGCTTGAAAAATGACACATCCTCAAAGTACGGTTGAGTTGTATAATTTTCCCATAAGCTCAGAGGGTTTAAGTGTAGAACGGAGGAATTATATGGCTATGAATGGCTTCCTTAATAGTGATATCACTTCCCAGAACAAAAGGAGGTGGCCCATCGGCGAGCTGGGGAGTGCGGACGCGAGCTCGATTGGCCATTTCCGTGACTTCCATTAAGGTCACGCACCGCTCATGCACTGTGCTGCAGAGTGCATGAGTGACATCGCGGCCAAGACGAATGGAGCACTCTCCCACCGACCTCGTTAAGCCCGAAATCGCCGCAAAAATAATAGTTATTAAATTAATTGCAGTCATAATCTCGTAAAATATGTGTCAAGAAATTATGTGCAGTTCGATTAACACATAACATGGGTGTCAGATCTGTAATAAAAGCCTGATCAATAAAACAATAACCATGTTGTTAAAAGCAGTCATTGAAAGGTGTTGCTGGCAGCTGGCTCCGGGGGTGAGCAACCCTTTTAATATAAACGGATTTCATCTTTCCGCCGTGTCACCTAAATCACCTCAATGTTTGTGTATACAATTAAAATAAGATAATAAATTGGAGGCAAGGACGGATGGCGAGGGCTCCCTTTGACCCCATACATCAGGCTTTGTCACCGGCCCGGAAAATGCATGTCTAACAATCTGTTGATTACAGCAGAGGCCCCGGCGAGGGAGGCCCATGACAGTTGCAGGATACATTATTTTAACATATTGTTATGTCTAAATCGATAAGTTTCAAACGAGCGCTAACGACTGCTATTAATTCAACTTTCAGAATCTTTTATTAGAAAAGTTACCACTTGTGTGCTTGATTTAGTGAATGGTTTATTATTTCATTTTGTCAGCCCTGACCATTATGCCCAAACGACTGGTCTTTTATCTTAAAAAGAAATGAGGCGAGGCAGCGTTTATTTGCAGTGCGCAGACGACGATAACGCGTCCGTTGAAGGGCCTACTTGTTTTAAAGCCTTGGAGGAGTAACCGTGACTGGTTCTTGATACAATTTCCCTGCCTCTAAACCATATTGAAATCAAACAGCCCCCCCGACTCCTTACTTGCAATTTGGCCCTTGAGATGTTATTATTTTTTATCAGTGTGTTTATATGAAATCATTTGAGTGGGTCTGTCAATTTGGAAATGAAATTGTCTGTGCAAGGGAACCATTCAGATTGGAAATTAATGGCATTGCAATTAAAACTCGGGAGTTACAGTATTTGGTAACAATTATGATAATGACTCTAGCTGGAGGTGTGAATTTCACAGGCGGGCTGTGTGTATGGGGTGGGGCCGGGAGAGCGGGGGGGGTGGGGGGGGGTTGAATGTGGTGCTGAAAAGCCTCTTCCTCTCGGTGTAAAAATACGTCTCCCGCCGCTTCTTCTAATAGAGCGATGCCACTGAGAAAAATATCTCTGGCTTCTCCTCCGTGCAACGTGTTTTATTCCATCACTGAACACGGATGAACTGTCTTTTGTGATATGGCTGCAGGAGGCTCTCCGCTCTCCAGCTACCATTGACGGATCGTGTCCTACATCGCGTTGTAGTAATAGACTGGTTTATCAGCTCACGTGGAGAGTAGCTATAGGCTAGTATGGTTGAGAGTCACAATTACCCACAGACACAACATGCTGTTTGTCTACTCGTGATTAATGCGCTGGATCAATGTGGGCCGCCGCAAACAAGCAGGGGGATGGAATATCCCTGTGAGATTTTTTTTTTTCCTCCATCCTCTCCCTGTTTTTCTTATTTCACACACACTGCTTTCATCCAAATTGGATGATCAGTGGGGGGGATTTGCATTCAGGTATGAAACCAATGGGAGGATTCCTTTAATCAGACTCGCTCCTTATTCAATTGAGCATTGAGCCGATGTCCAGGCTTAGGCTTATTTTTGAAGGCCAACCCGAAGTTGACATCAAATTGACAAAAACAAAAAGCCAATTTTACCCTTCAGACTTATAGCCAATCATTCTCACCCAAATGACAGGCACTACCATACACAGTGGCACCTGCCCATAAGTTGCTAACATTAACAAACTGCAGCGATGTTGGGATAAGTGTCTCGCCCAAGGACACATGGACATGCAGGTTAGCCGGGCCTGGGATCAAACCACCAGCCCTTTAATCGGAGGACGACCGCGCTCCCCACTCACCCAACGTCGCCCATATGACAGACATTTGTGATAGTTACATGTTTTGTTTGGCGAGATAATTAACACAAATGCCGGGTGGACGGATCAAACAAACATTAGGCTTTTTCAAGGAGACTGGCAGGCGCTAGTGTTTGGGAAGTGTCCTGGGAAGTTTTATAAATAAAGAATGAAAACAGAAGAAATCCGCTAGCTGTGATCCGTCAACAACCTGCGGTCATAAAGGTCACAAATGAACGTGTCTGGTTTGTTTAATCCATCAGGGGGAGACGGAAAGTCCAGTAAGATGACACGTTAGCTGAAAGCATAGCTGAGCTGGTCTCAGTATGGCCTCTTATTTGATTTTAAACTCAATCAATTGGGCATGCATTCCTCATCTTGCTATGTCCAACTTGAATCAAAAGTGTTTGTGAGCTTTAGACTTGCTGCTGGGCACATTTTCCTACAGATCATTCACTGTCAACAGGGGTGTGTCAAGATCAAGGTGTAGGCAGAGGCAGGACTCAACAAAAAGCACTTTAATAGTCCAAATCAAAATGCAGAGGGGCAAACCGCAGACGAGGAACAAAAAGCCGGGCAGCGGAATCTACAACCATACATGCAACAACCAACAATGACGTGACATGGGACAAGGGACACACAGGGCTTAAATAGTCATTGACACTGCAGACAATCACAGGGGCAGACAGGACAAGGCAGGAAGGGAAGTTAACCCAGGGACACGAGAGACCAAATTAAAACAGGACATGAACTCAAACCATGTACAATAAAGTGCATTATGTTCTAACGTGTTTGCTAAGCTGAGCTTAACAGAAACGCGGGCTATTCCGTTAATGACCAGGACCTCTCATCATGAACTTATAATGGACACTCTGGATGCAGCCGGGATGTTCTGCCAGATTCTGAGTATGCCATTAAAATGACTAGTACACTCTCATCTCCGATTTCAATGGATTTCAAACAAAAATCACTCAACGCATGAGTCTCCCACTGAAGGTCGCATGTGTGGTTTAAGTGCAAAGGCCAGCGTCGCATACCGCAGGTTACTTAGCAAGATTTTATCGATAGGCCTGCCACACAGTATTTAGATCTAAACCTTTCAAAGTTCAAACACATTATAATGTAATAAGATTTTTGGATGGAGATCAAAACATCTTTAAGTGACATGCGAGCCACCAGAAGGAGCTTTCTTTGGTTTTATACAGGGATGCCAAACGCTGAGCCCTGCGGCCAGAGCCGAGAACGGGAATTACCCACCAACTCATGAGCAGATTCAGTGGTCAATAATTGAATGAGTGAATCCTATTGTCCAATTACCCGCATTATCTGTGGATACTCCTCTCATTAAAAAGGCCAGAGAGGAAGGAGAATAATTAAAAAGATTTGCAGCACAGGCATTTAATGATCACACTGCTTTTGCCTGATATACTCTCCAGGACCAGTGAGATCATGTGGGATTGAAGGCAGAGAAGCAGCCCCCCCCTCGCTCCCCCGCCCTCCTCCAGCCCCTCCAGCCTCTCCAGCCTCTCCAACCCACACCCTGCCTTTATCCCTGCCCTCCCTGCAGCGCCGAGGGGCTCCACTCTCACAGCGAGGGGGCTGCAGCCACAGCGCTGCAGGGACGTGCTCACGTCGTGGCCCTCAAGATGAAACCATGCTATCCCGCCGTACTATGTGCAAGTTCTATCACCTATCATTCAAATTCACCCTCTAAATACACACACAAGATAAATATAATTTATATAAAACAGCATGGTGCATTAAAAAAAACAGTGTCGGTGCCAAAGTGCGGGGTAAACACTTGAGTGCTAAATTGCTGTTTGGCCGTCAGTGCTGCTGGCGGCCGGGACACATACCTGCGGTAGGAATGCCCTCATCAGGTATGAATTCTTTGCACCATTAGGCTTGTGAGTGCTTTGAGAAATACCCCGAGCATCTTCTTATATGAAGCATGGCTGCAATTAAGCGCAATCCCAATGAATAACACCGCAATTTGGTGTGGGGTTTTTCCGCCGTGGGGGCCATCTGCTTCAAGATGTTTTTCACCTCAGTTTCCGAGAGCGCGTCACACGGTCAAGTGTGCTCCAGCGTGGTGTGTGCGCAGGGCCTCTGGTTTTACTGTAAACATGCTTGAACAGAACAGCCGAATGGTTTCATATCTCGATAGAGGCCGTCCAGAAATCGGCGAGTCATCCCAATGATGCAACAGCTGACCGTATTAAGTCACATCTTTTCATTAAGAGCACTTCAGAGGCTCTCTGACACTACTCGCCTTGATATTTGAGGTTTATGGAACTTCTTAAGTGCTGTAAATATTAGTTCAAATGTTTCCCGGCAGCTGGCAGGGGTCAAGAGGCTGTGCTCCGAATAGAGCTTAGAGAGAAGTGTTCGATAGAGGCAACATTTGGTTCACCGTATAGTTGCCAGAACCGGCTGACAAGCCGAACTGACGGACTGTTCAGCCACAACATTCAGAACGCAACACAGCCGCGATGATTCAGAGCATACGATCAGCTGAAGTAGGTTTCCGTCTTTATATCTCCAGCAACACAACAGGGATTGTAATCTGGGCAATGTGGAGTATTAGGAAGTCTGTGTCCGCTTTGGTCTGGATATGGAGATAAATATAATAAATAAATATGATGACATTACTTATTCACAATAAACGTTCTTGCTTTGCTTTCCGCTGACTTCAACTCACTGATCCTCCACCATGCTTTTTTCTATGTAAAAATATATAGCAATATAGAAAGAAAATACAAATAGAATGGTCATTATAATATCGTCAACGGTTCATCTTTCTCCTCTACACAACAAGAAATTTCAAACTGAACCAATTATCTTCAGAGACGATCCAGCAACAGGTACAAAAATTGGTCTTGAGGAGTCTGCTGATGTTCTACAATATTTAGCATATTTGTCAACCAACCCATGGTAAATAGAATAAACAATGAAGGTATCCTACTAACAGTCATGGTCTGTGTAGCCAAACCTACAGCCTGACATATCTGTCTTTTGGCTGAATATTTTTTTTATCCCTTTTTGATAGACTAAGCACCTTTACCGTTAACAGGTCAGTTTTATTTATTTATAGAAAGGCATCTATACCCCGGTTATTGTCAAAAAGAGGGCGTAAATGACTTATTTTTTATTTATTTTTTTTTTACTTGCCACAAACCTACAAACGCAGCAATTTGTTGGCACACAAATAATTTGAAATGACTCAAACCCACGAAAACAATCTCTATGGCTACTCAGTAGTAGCATTAGCATTGCACTTTATGAGTAGTAGTGGTCCGAGTCCTCTCCCATAAATAGAAAATGGAGGCAGATAGTGTTTACTTTACCTGAACCAAGATGTGGGTAGTTGAGGAGGATGCAGGCTGCCCCTGGGACAGCATGACACAGCATCACTGGTAACATCTTCCTCATGTGGCAAATTATAAAACCTTCATACTGCAAAAATAAACTGAACCGAAATGTAAACACCCAAGCAGTTGTACATATAATTTACACCAAGATCATGATGTCATGGGGGAAAGAAAATGTAATCTGTTTGAATAAGGATATTAGTGGTAACTACAACTAGAGCAAAACCTGAGGTAACCCCCAAAATAGCACTAAGTATAAATGAGCCAATATTGCAGTTTTCCGTGAGGCCGATTCTTACTGTCCTGCGAGATATATCGTTTCCCACACATCTGTCCTGTGTGGCCTCAAGATGAAACGCTGTATAAAAGGTGCCATAAGACTGTCGGGGGAGATTAATCACACTTACCCGTGATCTGTGGGGGCATCCCTAACCGGGTCACCTGTGTGTAAAAAGATGATTGTGGAGCTGAAATACAGCGAGTGAGCCTCGGCACGAAGGGAACAACCCGCAATCGCACGAGGAGCCAGAGAGACAGAGAGAGAGAGAGACAGAGAGAGAGAGACAGAGAGAGAGGCATCGGCATCGGCAGCCGCTGAACCACGGAACAGAGCGACTGAGTTTCTTGATGATGAGTTGATTTCGGTTGATGATTGACGTCTATGTCAGCGTGTCTGTGGCTACTGAAGCTACTGAAACCAGTAGTAAACACTTTCTAGGACATGGAACAGTCTTTATTGTTGTTTTCCAGTCGATCATTTTGCGCTTTTCAACTGACTGGAAAACATGCTCTCACCTTGCTTCCTTTTTGTGTTGGCAGCAACGCACACATGTCAGAGGTCAGGCGGAGCGGATTGCAGCGAGGTGTTCCTCCGTTGAGGAGAAACCCTCGGTAGTTCCTGGACTTCTCCCTTTAATCTGTCTCCTCACCTCTTAACTTTTCAGAGAACATAGTTATGTCTCAAAGTTGAGCCGCTCAGGCCAAGGATTTCCCTTAACCTCTTTTGAGGAATGGACCGCGGGGTGAATTCATAAAAGAGCAGTCTGTTGGACAATTTGTCTTTTGACAGGCGGGAACATTGGAAGCCACCAGAGGGCGGTCAGCGGTGAGTGGCACAGGCCTGCCTGGGGCCGTACCTGCAGGCCATTCTCCCTCTTGATTTGTCCTGGACGAGGAGAGGAGGGAGCGCCATCTGGCCCCGGCCGGGGGAATTGGGTGGCGAGGTGCGGGCGGCGGGCGCGCGTTCGGTGTCAGTACAGCTCCATCAGGGCTGTTTGCGAACAGATGTTCGTCGGTGTGTTTTCGCTGCGGCGCGGCTCAGGAGGGAAGACGTGTCTATCGGTGGCTGGAGGCTTTCAGGGGAGCAGCAGACTTTGACCTTGAGGCTGCCGCATGTCAATCCCTGTCTCCTGAAGCCAGCCCCCTAGTTGGATACAAATGGACAAAAACGGCACAAACACAACACCGTGTATTTCTCATATCGGTTTATTTAAGTGGCCGCTGAGAAAAAGTTACCAAATTCTCAGCGCTCTTGATAGAAATTCAACCCTCGGCCCACAAAATGTAGCATAAGTCAGGATTTATTCTTAAGCCGGGGATCTATTTCTTCCTCAGCGTGTGCCATGCAGAGGACAGTGTAAAATGCAAGGACAAGAGTATCCTCTGTCTCCATCACCCGGATCTCAGCAATCAATAAGCGTTTAATCTGTCGATTATATGGCACTAATTTAACAGCCTGCAGGTAGAGCCATCTCCGACCGCTTCCCCATGAAAATACCGGCTATAGGAAATTTATCTTTTGGAAAATGTCAGAGCCGGAGAAAGAGGTTTTCAGAAGGGGTGGAGGGGGTTTGGAAGTCCACAACATGTCTCCCATGTTCGGAGATAAAAGAGGGAGCGGCGGTTTAGGGGGGAAAGGGGTTAAAGAGAAGATTGCGTACAGCGTGAGGACGCGAAGGAGAGATTGGAGCTAGCGAGAACTTTCCCCACGGTGTTACTGATGTGCAGAGAGGCTCTTTGGCTGAACGATTGGAGTGAGGGGAAAACGCCGTCGCAGTCCTGATAGTGAAGGGAATATTTGAACATGGCTGATTCCATCGGAAAGGATCTGAGCAGCAGTTGTATTGTTACAGTAGCACAGTGACCCTATTGTACATTTTTCTTCTTGTCTTTCTTTAAACAACGCGCCAATCACCAAACAATATCAATTGTTTGTGTTACATATTAATTAGAAAAATGTTCACTGACATCAGACGGGTTTGACAAACCAAACCAAGCTGAATTGGAACGTTGGATGTTTAGCAAATGGCGAAGACAAACAAGCCTCCCAACATAACAGTAGAGCTCGCTGGCAACCCGGCTTGTAATTGCTGTTGTCAATATTTCAATTCCTGGGAGGAGTGGCGGGGGGGAGTGTTATGGACACAGCGTTGAGAGTTCAGTCCAGCTTTCACCTATAAAACCAACATCTGTTGAAGCATACATTAAGTTAGAAAATAACTGTACAAAGATCACCGGGTAAAGTACAGTCAACCAGATGTCGCTTTAAAAGCGCCAGATGGAACAATGAAAGCGGGATTGGAAATTAGAAGGCGCTGTGAAAGGTCAGATCAATTAAGAGAGCGGCGTTGGCTGCCATATGACAATTAAGGCAAGTTTAAAGCACTTGAGCTGACGGTGCTGGCGGAGCGAGGGGCCGTCGCGGGGAGGAACTTCTTGGGGTTATGGGGACAGCACATGCCGGACGGGGAGCTTCTTGGACTGAAGTGCATTTACACCAGGTCAAGGTTAATGACCTGCTCAGATAAACCTGATAGAACGCCTCACAGCGCTGCCGACGACCTTTGTCCGTCAGTATTAAGGAGCCAATAAATTACAGCCGTGACTTTAAGTGACATTGGAATTTACTTTGCTCTAATGAGAGAGAGAGGGGGGGGGAGAGAGACAGCACAGGAGGAAGGAGAGAGATGTGTAGAGATGCGCGCGCATGAGTGAGAGATGCAGTTGGTAAATAAAAATAAAACAAATCATTTATTTTCCCAAACATTTTACACGCCGTCCCAAACCCTTGTGATTCCAACACTTAAAAGCCGTACAATGGAGCGGTGAGAGTCACCCGGGTCTCTGCCGTCCCAGATGCTGCCAGCTCCCCTCCAACACCCACGAGTGAACCACAAGGGGGCAATATTTGCATTGTTTGTCTGCATCCTCTCCGGGCACACACTGATTTACATTTATGTTTTGCATTTGCACATTGAGATCGAGCACAGTTTATCTGTTTATTCACATTGCAACATGTTAAACAGAAGCCAGGATAAGCTGTTTCCTGCAGCGACAACCAGCTCACACTGACTAACAGGACCACGGGCTCTTTATGGCACAATTTACAGCCAATAATGATTTACAGACTAAAGACGCCGCAGCTCTTTTATATCCTGTGCTTATCTGTACTTTCGGAAATAGTCACCACAGCAACATCTGGTGTCTTGCCCTGCTCGCTGTGATCTGTGGATCTGCAGGCCATTGTTCTAAGTGGTCGAGCGTGCGTTGGCACGGCTCGGCACAAACACACAGGGATCTTCTTCCACGCCTAAACAATCTGAACAAGACCATTTAGGAATTCCTCACACAATTTGTCCAGTTGATTCTTCCAAAGTTCTGCTGTAAGCACTTTTGGAGTGTGCAAACGGAATTATTCATCGCATTAGTGATAACATAAATGCAGCGGCAACAGAATTTCATGCACCCTGTGGAGATTACCTTTATTTACTCATGAGAAAGAATACATTGAACTACTTTCTCGGCACAATTATTCTTTTGAACTCTGTCCCCATCCCACTGAGAAGGGTATATGTTGGGTCTGCTAATATCTCCATTTGCATGTCCTTAAAGTACAGTTTTAATTATAGATAAGACCAACCCGTGATGGAGCCTCATCCACACACTAAGTGCAGAGTTTTATGACTTCAAGTCGATAGGATGGTTGAAAAGAGACACCAAAAGAGTCAGTCAGACCCGTGTTAGCTTCCCTGCACTAATAGCTAGTGTAGTTTTTTGCTTGTAACTGCATATTTGTAATCTTCATAGAGGGCAAAGATCAGAGTTCGAACTTTGAGCAGGTGCATCACCTCCAGCTCTCTATGCATCCACTGTCACTGTGCAGTGGGCTCTCCTGGTGTTTTGTCTCTATTGATTGCTGCGACTCGCTGCTGGAATGTGGGAATTAATTAGACAATTTGTGTAATGGACTTAGGCACATAAAGACTTGCAGAGTGACGGCATCCCATTGTCCTTGAGGAACTCTCATCCAGATGTTCAAACGGATTGGGAGCTGAACTCTCACCTGCTCCTAATTATCATCTGAATGACAACATGGCCCAGATCAATAGTTCCCCGTCGCAGTTTGGAGATCACAGATAAGACGCCACCTCCTTGTCACGGAGAGAAAATGCTAATGTAATTAATGTTCAATAATCCTCTGGCAAAAGATCTGTGTGTGGATATTAATGCCAGATATTTACTCCAAACAGGCAAACAGCGGACCTGCAGCACGCTGGAGTGAAGTGTAAAGCAGAGGAGACTTCCTGTGGAGAGTGTAACTCATGATGAGGTCAATGGGAGTCTTTAGAGACTCCCATTGACCTCGCTGTGCTGTAGGTGTGTGTGTGTGTGTGTGTGTGTGTGTGTGTGTGTGTGTGTGTGTGTGTGTGTGTGTGTGTGTGTGTGTGTGTGTGTGTGTGTGTGTGTGTGTGTGGTCTTTGGCTGTAGAGGCACACTGCAGACAACTCTGCTGCCATCCCGGATAAAAAGTAACGCCTAATGTACAGTATGTTCTCCCGTTTTTTTTTTTCTTTAACTTCCAGTTTCTTGCTTTTCTTCCAATTAAAGTAGCTTAAAAGTCCAAACTGTCTGACTATAACGGCGCTTCTTCTAACCTGTGTCGGAATCTCATTTGAGTACATTTACAAAATGTTATAAAGTGTCATTTGAAAACTTCAAATTTGCATTCAACTACATTTTAGACGTATTGTTTTTAGATGATTGCATTTCAGGATGACTGCACTGCAGCTGCTGGAGACACTGACCCCCCTGATGACACTGATGGCACATGATACCTGCAGCCTCCACTGGCCTCCCTCCTCCTCAAGGTGTGTATTTCTTTCCTTCCTGATGCCTCACCAGCCACGACTCTCTGACTGACTGAATGCATGATTAGCGTCATTTCCTTCTTTTTACCTCCTAAATCTCTGATCACAACAACGCTCCCCACTGAGGCAATAGCAATTTCGCAGAGAAGTTTCACTCCTCATGATTCAGAATCATAAACCCAGCGTGTGTCTGTGAGGATCTCATTTTTGCAGGGAAGAATAAAACAGGTTTCAGGGGTTGCGGAGATGCGCAATTAAAGAATTTCTTATTGTGAAATAGCACGGGATCTCATTGGGATTTTGCTCCAGTAACCATCCCATTCCGTCTTGAATCATCTATTTGTGCAGCGAAGAGGAGGGAAGGGATGCTTATATGTGTGTGGGAGTGTGTGTTCCTTACTAGATGAACAGAGATGGAGCAATACAATTTATTCCATAAGTGAGGTAAAGGCCATATTGCCTACCATTAACAGAGCATAACGTCGGCACGGGCTGATAATTAAGTAATCCATGAGAGCATGAGCAATATGGGACGATCACTAACATCCTCTGCTGCTCTGCCACATCCAGCCACTCGCCGTTTCTTTTCTCTTTTTTTTTTTGCCAACATCATTTCAGATTATACTGGAAAATATTATTGCACTGTGATTTGAAACTGCTGCTATGGAGGAAAATGTTCTGCTCGCAGCTCAAAACTAATGATTCCAGTGAGATGAACTCATTTCAAAGATGTGTGTCGCCTGTCATGGTTTCTTTCTGATTCGCTCGGATTGCCAACGATTGCTTAATATTTGATTTGATGAAGGAAGGGAAGTTGTTGGTTGTCTTTAATTGTTGACATCTGTGGTCTGATGGATGTATTATAAAATGCGGACCATGTGCGTGATTCACAAAGCAGATTTTGCAATATGAACTCAATTTAAATGCCTTTAAATTGTGTTACTCTGAGTTTTGGTTTCTAAACAATTCCTCATCATGTGTGCACATTTTATTCAAACTTGCAGAGACCAGGTGACCTTAAGACCTTTCACACACTTCTATAAGCTGATTTCTCAATGTCGGATGTCTTTTAAACATTTACTTTGACTCACTTTAGCCTCGATATTGTAGATGCTAAACGTGTAGAACACAGGCAGGTGTTGTGGAGACACTCAGTGTTGAATTTCCCTCATACAATCAGATGTAAAGCTGGCTTTGTTGTAGCTCAAATAAATGATTCAATAATTCAGCTGCAGCATGCGAACTGTAGCAAACTACAACTAAACCTCTATTTACAAAGTCAGCTGCGTTATTGCTCCGTTTTACCGTGAACATTTTTAAAAAGCCATTACATGTCTGTTCCGTCACATGAATAAACATAAAGGGGCGGAAAGGAGTGTGGAAGGAAAAGCATTTTTTTCTACCAACCCCATTACATCTTAGTTAGTTTAACATACGGAAATAAATCACCTGACATGGTTTTCAAATGGTTTTACCGTCTAAGGAATTTTGAACCACCTTGAAGTGACGATGAGCAAAAAATAACCTGAGACTGACCACATCTTTATTTTTGTGCATTCTGCCTTTACGTGGAACTTTTATCTTTGGCCATGTGCTCCAGTTTTTATTTTTATTTACATTGATATTGTGATACTATATCATTTGGAGGGGTGTTCATAGTTTGGCCTGATCTGTATATAAACTATATTTATACTAGTATCTACATGTTATTGATGAAAAATGTGTGTGTTTCGTGTATGTTTAAGATACGTTTATTTACCTCAAAAACATCCTTTTTCATTGAAGGAATAGTTATTAATCATCTATGCTGTACACAAGGTCTGTTAACATGAAAGTTACTTCTAAAATAATCCATCGCAGTGCGTGTCTGTCTTTACGCTTTGTGCCGTATGCCACTTGCAGAGAAATGGACAACATCTCACTTGGCTTTTCATCATGTTGGTCCACTCGCCACTGAAATATTTATCCAGATTGCAATTTACAACAATCCACAATTTCCGACAGCAGTCTGCATCATCCATCTCCCCGCTTGTCCAAATGCATTTCCATTGTTTCTTAAAAGAAATTGAATCATGGGAGGTTTAGGACACATTTTCTCTCTCTCTCTCTCTCTCCCTCCCTCCTTAACAAACGGTAACATTTTAATTCTTGCTTTCATCCCTCAAGACTGAAAATGCAATTGCATGATCACCTCGCTGCCAGAGCCTTGTTTAATAATTCCCAATTATGCAGTGAGGCAGCGAGTCGTCAGCAGGCAGCCTGAGCAGCAGCTGGCTCGCTGCTCTGTTTGTGTTCAGTCACCTTGATATCATCGATGAGCATGTTCCCCCATCTTAGCAGGTTACGGCGCCGGGACCTGTGCTGTTGTTTTAATAATACAGCATGCTATTGTCCAGGAGGGAGTTTTACTCTGTGTCTCCTGCTGCAGCCCTTTTTTCTCCAATTTGTCACGCAGTTTACCCAAACACGGCGCGTGCTGCGTTGCAGGCCCTGCAGTGCCGCGCGTGCACCGACGCACAGGGACGACTTGCGCTTTCCTTGGAACAAAAACGCACTCCCAACAAGAGAGAAGTGAAAGTGCTTGTATTTACCCGTCTCAAATGAAAAGCGCTTTGTCCGCAATAAAAAAATCATGCTCAACTCTACATCCACATTGATTTAGAAGCAGAAATGATGGGGGTCTGACTGCTGCAAGGAGCTGCAGGTATCTTGGTGTCGATATGAGGGGAGTGAATTTCTCTGAGTGTCTGTTGACAGTCTGCATCAACCTTTCAAAGAATCAGTTATTCCTCTTTTACACGATATTACCATGTTATTTCACTAAAAATGCATTAATAAGTAACTATCCTTTTGCTCATGCAGTTGGTTGAGGTGTACAGTTGGATAGTTTTAAGGAGTTATTCCAACATTTTGTATGGAAATGTAATGTATGCAGTTAGTAAAGTTACTAATTAATACACCATAGTAAATTAGAAATTATTCACCATCCATTTTTTTTATGTGTTTTTGTTACATTCTGACGCTGCCATCATGCAGTCTGTCTTTTTTTTAATGCTTTGACCTCAAGAAGTCACTGTAGCATAAAATATGACTATTATCGCAGCTTTCATGCAAATATAACCCATAAAATCAGCTGTGCCATTGAGAATGTATTGCATGGTGACAAAACAACAAAGGCCAGTAAAGACATATTAAGTGGAATGAAAATTAAAATACGACTATAACCGTGTGGATTGCAATGAGACATCTGATAACCCGTAAAAACCCACAGTGACCAATAAGCAGCTGAACTCATCAACTCGCTCAGTTAACACTGAATATTGGAGGAAGTTTTGCTGTCGTGTTTGCAAATGTTTTTTCGATGCTCAGTGTGTCTTCTGCATTTCCTTCCTGCGCTTTGTTCCTCCGCTAAACATATTTTTAAGTCACCGTGGGTGAAGCAACGGGACACACTCTCACCCTCCGGCAAAGCTTCATATCAGACTACCGCCTCAGCGTTTGTTTTGTGATGCCACATTACAACAGCAGTTTGTGGTTTGCTGGTTTTCTTTCACAGTTGTAGCTGCTGAATATCAGCCGTACTCTCCCATGTCAGCTGGGCTTTTATTTTGCTTTTCCAAATCAATACCAGCTCAGACTTAATGCATGAGTCCTAATGAATGGTAGTAAATGCGGGAGAGAAGGATGGAGGCGGGAGAAATTATAAAACACCCACATGAACACGCACTTAGGCCCACTCACGCACACACACACACACACACACACCAACGGTAATGTCAGTGCTTGAGCATCCATTATATTACACAGTGAAGCTATTCAGGAATAACTGGCCTGTTATGACACAATACAGTTCTGCACTTTATTTTTCTGAGCTTTCTTTCTTTACTTTTTTTCCCCCGTCAAGTTTAATACCACAGTGCCTCTCCATATGGAAGCAAGCACAGAATTAGTGATTGCAGGTTACGGGGAGGTGAAAAGTCTGATCACCACCATGTGTTCCCAGCATTATGTGGACATTTTCCCCGTCAGTCCTCGCGGAAATCAATTCTTTGGACCCACCCATGTGCTCGCATGGATTTCGGGGAGCGCAGGATACTTATGAGCTTATCATGTACACTTGTATGCCACTAAAACACAAAGGGCAAGTATTGTGCAGCAACTTCCAAACGCCTGCGGGTGCACAGCTATAGAACTTTGTGTTTGATCAACTTTGAAAAAGTTGCATTTCCCTCCTCCATCATTTACCCCGTCTGTTTTTCTCGTGAACAGTGTTATCTTTATTGTCTAATATCGCTTGTCAAAACCTAATTCTTTTTCATATTAAGCAGCAGGGATTTGATGACATTTTTTATTTTGAGTGTCATTTCTTCTTTATACATTTCCGGAAAATGTTGGAAATAAAATTGTTATTTGTCGGAGGGCCTCGCGCTCACTTCTGTGTGTGTGTGTGTGTGACTTGTAGCCTGACACAAGAAAGTGCTCATGTACAGTGTATGTGTGTGAATAATGTCCAGAGTGTGTGTGTGTGTGGTTCCAGCTCCCTGCTGTGTACCGGTGTGCAGGGCCTCTTCAAACCAGCACCCCCCCCCCCCCCCCCCCTGTCCCCCCCCGGTGGGGCCGTGTGGTTCGAGCGGCTGAACCTGTGGAAGGGCTTCTCTCCGCTGCCCATTGTCAGTCCAACGAGCCTGCAGAGAGAGCCTGCCGCTTTCGGGGGCATCACCGGCAACCCCTAATATGGCAAATGAATGCATGAGCGAATACAAGGGTGAATAACTGAATGAATAACCAAAGACACTTTACATAATTGCACGTAGGGTATGTATTTTCTAGCATTTGAGCGGCTATTTGCATATTCGCACTCTATAGAAATTATTCAGTCAATACTGTAGATCCATCATGTAAATACAACTCCTTTGAATTAACGGAAAGGGGGAAGTGGAGGGGGGGCTCTGACAATGATAATGTTAATGATGTTTTATGCCCTGAGGGAAGCAAACATATCACCATAAGCAAACATATCACCCATCTCCTCCCATATGAAATTGGTGTCGGAATATGCGATCCCGAAAAATTCAGTTCTGATATGTTTGCTAAGCAGGTAAATATCAGACTCCAAATATCCTGCAGCATTGATCTCCTCTGCTCTCGACCATCCGTTGGAAACGGCACCGGGTCTTTGTTTCACCCATTGTCAACCTCCCTCGGGATCAAGATAGAAACCAGTTTCATGTGCACCAATATGTATTTTGGGCTGTTGAAAAGCCCCCCTTCCCCCCCGGATTCCTTTTGTTGTTGTTTTAGGTGATGAGAGGCCCGTTAACCTTCGCAGCACTTGCTTGAGAATGAATGCAGGTTGGTTTATGGTATGAGTGGAGGATGCTAAGTGAAGAGGGGCAGATAAAGATGGAGATGTGCTGGAGGGGGGTTGTGCATGTATGAGTGTCTGTGTGTGTGTGTGTGTTGACCTTCGTACCCTTCACCTTTTGTCTCACTGTGTGGTGCTTTTGTGAGTGCGGTAAAAGGACATGTGAAGAGTGGCACCCCTGCCTGGGTTTTTGCAGCCCCCCCTCTCGCTTTCACTCTGTCTTCCTGGCATGCAGCTACTCAACACTGTGGCGGTGTGGTGTGGTTTAGAGCAAAGGGGAACCACACATCACAAACCCAAGGATGGTGCATATAGTTGTGTTTGACCAGGTCAGTTAGATTGTTCACCACGCTTATGAACAGCCCCCTCCGGCCCCCCCGCTTCCCTCATTCATCTCACTTCCACAGCTCTGCGAGCCTTTATTGGGACTTTTCGCGTCATACTTACATTTCTGTTGTTTGCCAGCCGTAATTCAGCATCTCATGAATGAGTCATCGGAATAACCGTTTTCATTTAAAGGCTTTAACCTGCGCAAAATCCTACTTGGCTGACTTGGCAGTAGCACACAGACACACGTGCATGCACGCGCATATTGGGTGGATGCTGCGGGCAGCAGGCGTGGACCCGCAGTAGATTTGCAGCGTTCAATCCGCAAATGGGGAGAATGTAAATGAGATGGCCTGCAGTCCTGGGGAGGGAGGGGAGTGGGGGGTGATCACTGTCCACCACATTAAGCACCCCTCATTCCCTCCCGCTCACACGCGCAATCATCTCATCATATGCAAAACAGGAGCCTTTCAGTGTGAAAAACAACAACAGCCGCATTGATGAAACACTCGGTTTGAATGTGCTTGTGAGTAACATGAAGATGTTCAAAAGATGTTCTAAATCAACGTCATCCAAGTGGAGACTCACTTAACTGTCTGTTGAAAACATCCAGTTCTGTGTATCATTTTTATAATCCTCTCTCTTTTTATAATCTGCTGAATGGTGACTTTGACACCAGAGACCACGGTTCGTATCCTGCATCCTGCGTGTGCGTGTGCTTAGGCAACAAAAGGGGTAAGGATTATTTATTGACTATTGAAAAGAAACAAATCTTTTTCAATATATAATCAGGATGACCATTGTATCTTTACCTTCCTAAACCCTTTAAGTTGACTAAGTATAACCACAAAAACCTTGAAGGAACAGTTTGACATTTGAAGAAGTGTGCTTATTTGCTTTCTTGTCCAGAATTATATAAGAAGGTTGACGGCACAGTAAACGTGAATCTACAGCCACAGGCTCTCCTCAATGTATCATTAAGACTGGAAGAATACCTCCAACCTAACTCATCCTTAACTTTTGACAAAAGGTGTTAAAAAAATCCCCAAAATGCGAGCTCGATGAGGTTACTTGTCCCCTGGTTGCCCGGCAACCTTACAGACAGGCCCAGCTAATGTAAGAGGTTTCTGGCTGTATATCTTAATATTTAAAGGGCAGATTTGAGAGTGGCGTGGCTCAAGCGAGAGAGCGAAAAAGAAAATACAAATACTTTTGGATGTTCGAAAAAAATTGTGCAGCAGTAGGATTCGCTCAAAGCACTCGTTGCCGCAAAAGAGTAGTATACAGTGTGACATCGTTGGGATTATTCTCCGTTGAGGAGACAACAACCCTGATGAATTATGGAACCATAGTTTATGGATTAATGCAGAAAGCAAACAGTTCTGTGTTGACGTGTCGATGGAGTTGGATTTTTTTCAGACAACAGAGCAGAGCTCCTGCAGGAGACTCATGGGCCTCAGAGGGCTGCAGCACATTACCGCCCTGTATTCATCAGTGACTACGACAGCAAAAGCCAACTTCTCCTCGGATCCACCCTCCCGCTCACAAACAAGCGCCGCTGAGCTTATTTACAGCGGCTTCTGCAGCGGTTAACACATTTGTACTCCCTGAATGCTTCATTTATTAAAGCGTGTCGGCGCAATTTGTTCACTTAGCGCCATGCCTACCTATTTGTTCCTCTACATGACAGGGTAGCGCTTCCTGTCAGGAGTGTTTTTGTTTCCTCTTTGCATGCTTCCAGCATTTAAATGTGCTGATCACACAGAGCGCACCCCGGCGGGAGAGGAAGACAAGGGGAAGGAGAGTAAGCAGACTGCAGTAAACAACGCTTTGGCTCTTTAAATAAAACATTTGTTTGTGATTGAGGCTTCATGATGTGAACAGCATGACCTGTTTTACTGGGAGTCTCCAAACAGCCAGCCCGTCGCCCTCGCAGAAACAGATCCCATCTCTCTACCCGCAGACCCAGGGCCTATTTATATTGCATGAGAACAAATTTTTTTGACAAGTTGAGTGATAGATTTGTACAAGGCCCAGATGTTTTTCGTTTTCCGGCAGAGGCTCTGTCTGAGGGACATAAATTGCTATTAATAAAACTTTTAA